>OV884037.1:2410000-3845000 GCA_930367265.1 Catocala fraxini
TTAAGAGGAACCGTAGGCAAAACTAGTGTTTACCATAAACTAAAAGCTAACTATATTTCTACATTAGTTTGTTTTTTAAATACGTATCTGCTACCAGAAATTTCAAGACATTTTCAACATTATTTCTTTGTATTTACAGAAAGCGTCACATTTCCACAGCAGCAAAGAAACAAAGCGAAACAAAATAAAGGTCACGAATAAACTTATTGTTACAAGGATTGTCCCTTCGTAATCGAATGTGACGTGCGTGTGACGCAATATGACACTCGGGAACATCTTGTAATTTTTGGAAGTCCTTTGCAGAGCTAGTGGGCTTTGAAACAGGCGTTTGGGGAAACGGGAAAAGGAAAACAAGCGAAATTGACTGACCGGCTTAGTGACTTAAGTTTATTTTCATCAACAAGTAAATTACATATGTACATACAGAGGGTCTCGGGTTCGAACCCACGTCGCGCACCTCTGACTTTCGGAAGTTATATGACTTTTCGAAATTATGTGCGTATTGATTGACATTTATCGCCTGCTCCGTGCCTCGGAGAGCACGTTAAGCCGTCGGTCCCGGCTGCCGTGAACATCTATGGCAGTCGTTATTGGGAAAGTCAGTACCCTCTAATATCCTGACACTGGTGGAGCCTTAGGGTATCTTTAGCCTTCGGGTTGCGGAGGTCAGGTGGCGGCCGCTCCATGTAAAAACTGATATCCAGTCAAATCCGGTTAGACCAGAAAAGCCAACCCCAAGTGACTTGGGAATAATAAAGGCTAAGGGAGTAGAAGAAGAAGTAAAGTACATACATAGTATCACGCTTATAGGCCTTTGAAACCTAATACGTTTCTAGACATCACGTTCCTACAAAAAAAAAAATTTACAGTAAATCTCTATAACAATTTTCCCGGGAATAAGGAAGAGGTCATTTTTCCACACCAGTCGCATTGCCGACCGCTGAGTTAACAAGGCAGTCAATGGGAAACATTGTGCAAATTTATATTTATACTTAGCCCGTGACTCTACCCACCTTAATTAGTCTTAGCCCACCTCTTAAACAGTAAGCTCGCGAAGATGAATATGCATATATATAAAGTCAAGTCAAAGTCAAAAATCATTTATTTATTTAGGTCACAAAGTAACACTTATGAACGTCAAAATATATAGGTTAGTGAGTTTACTAAGTTACTGAAGCTACATTTAGGTTAGTTGCTAGGTTCAGGCAAAGGGTTGAGCCTATGAGAAGAAACCTGCAAGAAACTCACAGCCACTCTTTTAAATCGCCAATTAAATATAATTTCAGTATTTTACAACTCAGATTAACAAGGTGTTGCAGCCATTATGCCATATACTACCGACTATAAAAATATAATATTAAAAAGATAATAACAATAATAACTTAATAATATTATAGAGATAAAATAATTTGGGCTAAGGTATATGTTTTAATATAAATCTAAAATGGACAGTATAATGGCATGCATATATTTCGGGTGCTTAATAAACAGAATCAAAAGAAATGTGCCTTAGATTCTAAGTTAAATTCCAACTACCTTTAGAATCAACTGCGTTCGCCTAAAACAAAAATGAAAATCACCGCTCTCTATCTATTAGACTGTGCCCATCAAAAGTAAACTGATCTTATCACGGTTAACTTATTGTACACTTTATTATTTTCTATAGACTCTAAAAAACCAGCATATCAATATATATCAGTATGTCTTTACATTTTTCTGCTTCTACTATTTTGTCAAAGCCGTTGCTTATGAGGTCACAATCTAAGCGATTAAGTAGGCAGGACGGTGTGCGCTAGTGCGTAAAATTAAGAAACAAAACGGAAATCTCCTTTGCGGAAGCAATATTGAGACAAAAGAAACATTAATGGCTAAGCTATTGATATTAAGAACGCGTAAAGGTTCAAAGCGAAAGCGAGCTATGGAGAGAGCTATGCTCGGAGTTTCTCTGAAGGATAGGATTCGTAACGAATACATCCGACAGAGAACCAAAGTCATCGACATAGCTCAGAGAATTAGCAAGCTGAAGTGGCAGTGGGCTGGCCATATCGCGCGAAGAACCGACAACCGCTGGGGTAAACGTGTTCTTGAGTGGAAACCGCGACTCGGCAAACGTAGTGTAGGACGCCCTCCGACCAGATGGGATGACGATCTGCGAAAGACTGCAGGCAGATGCTGGATGCGGCAAGCCGAAGACAGGGCGCTATGGCGCTTATTATTATATGTCCAGCAATGGACTATTATAGCTATACTATTATATTATAAGGTTCAAAGACGCGTACAGAGAATTATAAAAGATTTCATTATTCGTGTTGTCTACTCAAATGTGTTTTATATAATCGTGGTGAGATTTAAAATATTGATACCGCCCTTACATTGCAGCAAATTTTGATGCTATTCACAAAAATCACTTGTTTTGCTATTTGCTGTCACAATTAGAACTGTGTAGAATAATTATATTTATGAACGCTAAATTGCAATTCTTAATAAATCTGTCTGAATTGGGTCTTACCCTAGCTATCGCCGAAACAAGCATATATTTTTTATGTATTACTATTTGAAACACACTTTTTTTATTTTTTTACTTTTTGAAAGCCAAGTACGTACGACAGGCCTTATTGAAAGTGGTTATCTTAATCTAAAGAAGCTAACACCACTAGTAATACTGAAAAAAAATTTAAGATGGTGTCTACACGGATGGCACAACCGGCAAGTGATTCTCTCACCACTACTGCCGCGATGATTGTTATAAGTGCGAATCCTACAAGAACTAATTACATATGTGATCCACAAATTATTTTTTCTGACTCTGGATGTACTTTATGTCCGTTAAACTTGTGTTTAAAAATGATACAGGGTTCGATAACTAGAGTAGAAGTCGGTAACAAAGGGCTCTTCGGCTCGAGCCATAAATAGAAAATCCTTTAAATACACCCACGCGTCACTACAACTGGTAAAGACTCAACAAGTTCTGAGAACACCTATTTCTTCAGAAACATATTAAGTGGATCGCCCACGTTCTAAACTTATTTGCACTACTTAACATTATCAAGACTTTCTCAAACTAAATCCACTTAAAGTTTTCAGCTGTATTTCCCATCAATCTTTTTCGTATCTCGACTCAGGCCCCGAAGTTAGATATTTTATAAACAATAAAGTAATTATGTTTGTCTGTATACGGGTAATAATACTCGGCTATTAGTGAGACTCACACGGAGCGTGCTATGGCCTTAGACAATTTTGATCTAAGTATATTGAATAGTACACCTAATGAGGTACTGGCCGCAGCAGATGTACTATCGACTTGAGCGACGGATGACCACTCCTAAGGTTAAAATCGCATAGCAGGCCAACACTTGGTCGGGCGGAGGGCGGAGTCACTTAAAGTTAACATGTGCAAGCGAATTTTTTTCTGAAATGGTCAACCGTCGCTCAAGTCGATAGTACATAACACTGTTACTACAATATAGGATAGGTTTATAATGAACCGAAGTAAATGTTAGCCCGTAGATGAAAAACTATATTATTAATATTCTACCACATACACACAATATCATCTAACCCAAACTAAGCAGAGCTTGTACTATGGGTACTAGACAATGGATAATCATACATATTTTGTTTTTGGAAATTTTATATATTATACATAGAAACACCCAGACCAAGACAAACATCCATGTTCATGCACACAAATGTTTGACTTGTGCGGGAATCGAACCCGCGACCTCAGGCGTGGCAGTCGGTTACACTATCTTATCTTATCTTATGTGGGGGCCAGTCAGAGCAGACCAGCGACACTTCGACCCAGTGGGAGCTTTTGTGTCGACACTCTCCCAATAACGACTGCCATAGATGTTCATGGCAGCCGGGACCGACGGCTTAACGTGCTCTCCGAGGCACAGAGCAGGCGATAATTGTCAATCAATACGCACATAATTTCGAAAAGTCATATAACTTTTGAAAGTCAGAGGTGCGTGACGTGGGTTTGAACCCAAGACCATCTGCATTGCAGTCTGTTGGTCTCCCCACTGAGCTATCGCTGCTCTATGTCGGTTACACTAACAACTAGGTCATCGAAGCCAACAATGTTTTTAAAAAAAAATATTATAGAAGTAAGGCAGCGTAAAACTAAACCTAAAGCTGAACTAAGTAACTCTCTCTGCTCTACAGATTATTATTAGTAACAATAGAAGCATTTTTACAAACTGTTTAAGCGCCTTACACACTTTTCTTCTCCATACCTCACTTAGTTTACACACCGAGCTAAGCTAGACTTCTCTGATTTTTGAGATCATTAAGAGCCTTTCAAGGTATGCGAGCCGCCTCATGATGTTTTCCTGCACCAATAAAATACATAGTCAGTTCGACTCCATAGGAAAATGATATTAGATTTTATGTCAAGAAATTCTGGCCTCTTGAAATTGAGGCCAGCTCACGGCAATAAACTTACTTTCTACTACGTGGGACCTGAAACTGTAGTTGGCGAAATGCCTGCGTTATACCTCTCTACTCCTGGTATATAGACTTGACTAAGTATGTATGAAAAGTCAGAAAAACAAAACAGGCAACAGAAAATAGGCAAATAACCCTATTACCACTTAAAACTTTACTTCAATTTAAGAAACCTTTATTCTTATGTAAATACCGAGTTTACTTCGTTAAACCTCTTTATAAAAGCCCGACGGCGTTTATTTTTAAACTTGAGATCATTAATGTTAAATACTGGCACGAAACAATGGCAACAAACAACTTAAATATTCGACGGGGTGTTAAAGACTCATGCTAGAGATAATCGTTCGGGCCTCAAGCAGACGGGTAAGCAATTTAGACTGGATTAAACCCTGATTCCCTTGCAATACTCGCCCCAAAGCGAATAATGCAGTTGGATTTATTTGTACTGTTAAGTTAGACCGTCTAATCGAATAATACCTATTGAGGGTGCACAGACAAACGGTTACTTCGCATACAGTTATTTGAAGTGGGAAATTAAATTGTGTTATACTATTCGAGTATAATAATAAATTAGTTATTTCTGAACTTTACAGATACATTTGTACTACAATACAAAGTAAGTGTGAATATAATACGGTGAAATTGGTTAAAGTTGTAGATAACAAATGGGATATGCATTTATTTTAATTTCGAATTCCTTACAAGCTAAAAATAAAATAATTGTAAAAATCTGGTTACAAAAAATATTTACTCTGGCCCTTAAGCTAGGCTTAGCCTGTGTCTTAAGAGACAGTGGTCGGTATAAGTTTTACAATAATAAGATTTGTACAACGACTTCAATATGATATAATTAGGAAATTAACATAGAAAAAGATTAAGGATTAAAATAATGTGTGTGTGTGCGCGCATGTGTGTGTATGCGTATGCGTATGTGAATGGGTGTATGTGTATTTGGGTGTGTGAGTGAGAGTGTGCGTGTGCGTGTGCGTGTGCGTGTGCGTGTGTGTAATAATATGCTGTTAGTTCTTAATTTGCGTTGTGTGGTAAGTCTATAGGAGGAAGGGTTGCAATATCTTTAATTATTAAACATGTTACAGTTATTATAACAAAATAGTGACCATCTGGCAATGAAGAAATAATTACTTTCTTCACATAAAAATAACGAAATGTTTAATATCTATGAGTCGAATAGAAGGAGATGCTAAATAAAAAAAAATAACTTCTTTGGAATAGACAGGATAAAGATAGAATAGTCGAAGTCATGCTGCTTGCAGAATTTATTAGCACGTACAATCGATGCAGGTATTAAGGTAAAATTACTACTAAATACGGAACTAGAAAAAAGAATAAAGAAATAGCCAGAAGATCGCAATACAGGTGATTCTGATATACAACCCCAAATTTTATTTAATATTTTTACTAGCAACCCGTTGAGTTCGAAGTCCACGTTCAAAATTCATGTTATTAAACGTCTGACACGCAATTAGGGAGTTGCCAGTGTTAAAATGTCGCGTCATTATCTGTACGAATGACAGGCTAGCTGGCCTATTAAAAAAATATCACGCGAATTTTAAATAACGAACGGCGTATCCGATTTTTGGAGTCGTTAAAAAGATTTTTGTTATTTTGACAGGTGATTTAGGGTGTTTGCACATCTGGCTAGCTTAGGCTTTACGCAAGAGGTATGTATACACGAGAGCCACATGCACGAGTTGATCATACGGTTTAATTGTACAATTGATTTGCGCATAAAATGCACGGATGGCGTAGTGGTTTAAGTGGTCGCCTCTTTACTGCTACTGCGCCGAATAGTTGTAGGTTCGATCGCCACACAGAATAAAAACTGTTGTGTAATCCATAAATACATAGTTGTTATAAGTCTGGGTGTTATATTTTGTGTTCGTTGTTTGAATGTTTGTAAAGTACCCCACGATTCAGGAATCATTCCTAGAGGGCGTGTTGGATACTTCAACTTAAAAAAATATGTTACAATGTACACTGGCTATATTATATGACGCTTATTATGATCACACCTTCCTGTTACACACTGTATAATATCAGCCCTGTTAGTAAGCTGTCCCACTTGGTAAGGCCATGTTCTCAGTATGAAAATGTATATATAGTTCACCACGCCCAATGCGGATTGAAAATCTTCACATATCTTCGAGAAAATTATGGAGAACTCTTAACACTCTCGCTTAACTCTCTTGAAAGAAACAAATTACTCCTTAAGTTCTTACTATTTAATATATCATATGGAACCCTAAACCATAGACTTTCACATACATACAATTTGCATCATAAAAACATAAACAAACTTAATCTCAATAAATAACAATGTATGCATCAAGATGAATAAAAAACACAATTGAACAAGAAAAGAAACGAACATACATTTCAAAAACACCTCTCAGTTTTCAGTACACTACATTAGCAACTCCGAATGCAACCCCAAAGCGTCTTGTTTTTATTTTCCCTAAAAAGTATGGCATCGCATTTTAAGATATTAAACTTGTTCACATAATATATGCGTCCCCCCTGCGCCTATTTCCTTCGGGAGAAGCCTATTTGTATTCACAAGGGAAGAACAGTGAATGCATTTGCCCGTTGCACGGTGGAGAACCGTGACGAATTTTTCATATAAAATTTCATATACGAAAATATTTATATTATTTTTGTTTCGAAGTTGGAACGCCGCTGAAATACTCGGTTTATGTAAGAGTATCGTATGATATCTAATATTTGTGAGTAATAGTAATATTTTTGAGATGTAAAACGCAGTTTAACGGTCAGGTTAGCGCAATAGCTTGAGAGGCCAGCTTGTCAATGTTATGCGCTTAATGTTAAGAGTTTGATTTCCTCACAGAACAAAACTATTATAAACGTTTTAGTGGCAGCTGTTCTAAGTCTGTATTTTCTTTGTGACTGGAGTTTAGATGTTTAAATATCTACCATGTAACGTATTATTCTTCAAGGAGAAGAATTTATTTTGGAAGTTTTATGATTGCTGTATCGACTCATCAACATATTTAATCATTCACACATATATTGTAAAGTCTCAAGTCTCAAATTTTGCCAACTACAAGTCTCACATAGTAAGCTATAAATATGTTCGCGCTAACAAAATTAGCTTGTAAAAAAGCGGTGACTGAATGGCTTATGTCATTAAATTATATAAACACCGAAAACCTAAAAAAATTCTGGAATAAAACTAACAAACACACACACACACACACACACACACACATACACACACACAACAAACACAAAACCTTACTAATCAAAACCACCACTTGTAATAATAATAATATTCTATTCTATCACATACACACAACACCATCTAGCCCAAACTAAGCAGAGCTTGTACTATGAATACTAGACAATAGATAAACATACTTCTATACATTTTTTTGTAAATACATACATATTATACATAGAAACACCCAGACCAAGACAAACATCCATGTTCATGCACACAAATGTTTGACTTGTGGGGGAATCGAAGCCGCGACCTCAGGCGTGGCAGTCGGTTACACTAACCACTACGCCATCGAGGTCGACTATATAGACTAAACATCATACCTGGCTCATAGTAGAAATTACAATTGTTTGAATAAGCAAATTAAATAAAACCGGGGTGGAGGCCTGGTGGCCTGAAATACAGGCTAACGCCTAGTTTAGGTACCAGTCTCGCACAATAAACGAATGCCATATAATAGTTATAAGCAATTATGTAACATGATATTGTGGTGAGAGAAATAAAGATATGTTTATGTTTATGTTCATGTTTAGTAGAGACGAACCAATTGGCGTCTGGAATTGTAACAGGTAGACTCACCTGGTACAATTCCAGACGCCGTACTACCACTAATAAATTTTTAACAGAAAAACCCAACGACTGCTAAGCACAGCAGTTGCATTTACTAGTGCTACCTCACCAAGGTAGACTTCTAAGCATATACATTTAATCGTATACACACTATTGTATCATCTCCAAAAGCCATCATTTTACAAAAACTGAGCTACACGCCATTCTGAGCAGCGATAGCTCAGTGGGGAGACCAACAGACTGCAATGCAGAGGGTCTCGGGTTCGAACCCACGTCGCGCACCTCTGACTTTCGGAAGTTATATGACTTTTCGAAATTATGTGCGTATTGATTGACAATTATCGCCTGCTCCGTGCCTCGGACAGCACGTTAAGCCGTCGGTCCCGGCTGCCATGAACATCTATGGCAGTCGTTATTGGGAGAGTGTCGACACAAAAGATCCCACTGGGTCGAAGTGTCGCCGGTCTGCACTGACTGGCCCCCACATAAGATACATATATACATACACGCCATTCCATAACTATTTTATAAATTAAACAATGTTTACTATCTTTCAGAGTACTGTTATTTTTCCTTCTTCTTAAAAAATTCCGTCGATTATTTGGGCCAAAAGTACCAGTAAACTTGATAACCCATCCAGCTATGCTAGAACGCTTATAATAGGAGTAGTTTCACGTCGGTAACGCAATGAGTGAGATTCGAACTCAAGATCTCTCAATCGCAAGTTCAATGCCCATACCCATTGAACTACCGATGCTTAGCTATTTATATCCAATCGATGTCAAAACCATGTATTATCACGTTACAGACCTATATTGCACACAAATGTAAAGGAATGTTCAAACAGGGGATCACACCGTCCCTATTTTTTCACTGCAACCGTAACCGCTAATAATGCTCAGTTCGCTTCATTGCGTCGGACTTAACGAATCTTATTCCGGTATTACAGAGCCATCTTATTGTTACATAGAAAAGTTTTTTGGATAAACACTTTAAGTTATTATATAAAATATTGGATATACGTTTACGCATCCCTTTCTTGTTTTCAAATAAAGGCAATTCAACTGCGTGTAATGAAAGCGATCTCTGTTACAAATACCAATACAAATGGTAGCTCGAAACATTAGACACGCAACTATCATTTATCTCTCGACGCAAAGAGAGGGGTGTTATAATTTTAACGTGTGTTTAATATAATATTAGACAACGGGACTCAATCGCGTTGAAAATTAAAATGGTAATAAATACCAATTTATTGCCCGACGTTTCGACTTTCTTGCATCAATCGTAGTCACGGGAATCGCTTTCGTAAAGTATAGGTTTCGGCAAATACACTAACTTGCTCATTTTATTTTTATATATAAATACTTTACAACTAATTTACATGCATACATAGAATCACGACTGTTATTCAGAGGGGTAGACAGAGAATACAGATTGCCACTTGATACGACCTGGCAAACCACTGTTACAATTCTCTGGCGAGTTATCTATATTATCTATACTTACGATTTATCTTTACTTACTTGTTAATGTAAATTTGATTAAAATTTGTTCAGCAGTTTATCAATCAAAATATAACAACTTCCTATCTGCTTAATATTTATAATATTCGTACGCGCTACGCCGTAGCCTATACAATTTCACGATGAACATCATGAAATTTCTAACGTAAATAGTAAAAATGCGGTTTATGTAAGTGTGCGAGCAAGGCGGTCTTATACCAGCACTTACTTCCTCACTACCTTTGATCTCTACCAGGGTAACATAAAACCAGCTATGTTGTAAACATTTCCTTAATTCTATCGAGCGCAATTCCTTCAACATGTCCGAATCGTAAGAGCGCACCCTTCCTCATTTTTACGAGGTTCTTTTTCAAATCTCTCCGAGCTTTCACTTCTTCATTCCTTATGGCATACGTGTATGGTGTTGGCGTTTTATTACCTCATACAAGGAATGTTCCAGAAGCCGTAATAAAACGAATAATTACGCTTTGGGTTTACCACTTACAGGCTGGTTGTTATGTTTCTCCTTTAATATTGATAAAATCAACCGTGAAAAGAGTATTTTTATTAATACTATTTAAACATAAAATGCTTATAATTATAATAGTAATATTTAAAAAACCGGTTTAGGCGTAGTAGAAATTTTCAGCATTGCTGTAACGTGCCCATAAGGCTAGTAGCATTGGCACTTTGAATAGCAAATAGCAATGCTGATTCTTCGGTCTGGTCTTTTCTTGGCCTAAAGAATCAGCATTGCTGGCCACTTGATCACGTGAAGCGTTGACCCATGAGGCTGTTTTCATTTATTATTTTATTTAATGTATTAATAATGATTTGATTGATTACCTTATTATTTATATAATAATTTTCTTTGTCCCTCAGAATCGTGATGCTGGTTTAACTGCGAAACAAGTCAGCTTACAAAAAAAAAAGAAAATATGCCAGGTTAACAAGGTAAGTAATTAAATGTAATTAATACATATGTCAAATTGTATCTTTCATGATGTAAATTGTAGATGCGCCCTACAACCAACGTTTAAATATGGTTACCTAAAGGTCCCTATAGGCAAAACATAAATGTTTTACCTATAGGGACGTTAAGCTGACACAAAGTGCTACAAAATGTAATATCATCACGATCACTCATATTGAAATCTATAATCTATTGGTCGCTGTCTAATGAGTGAGCTCACTCTTCTTCTCGAGAACACTTTTTCTTGCGATCTGGTTAAGTGCAGTACTGCACATCTATGATTTAAATCTTTGATGTTTGTAATATCGTCAGGTCTGTAACTGAATACGGCCGTCGGCTCACTGGACTAATGAGTTTTAGCCCTTTCAATCACCTCCCCTTCATGTAAAAAAGATCAACCCTTGTAAACGCACTTTGCTGATTAATTACTGACTTGCTTTATCCGCTTGGATGCAGGGTACCAGGAGTATGTGCCTACCCTTATTTTTTATATGGTATCTATCTTTGTATCTCTTTCTTTCAAAGAGTATCGATTGACGGGAATCTATTAATGTCGATGAACGAAACATCTGTGGTACCATATTGATATCATGAATTGGAAATTAGATGCGTTTGTATGTTATGCTTTTACGGCTGAATGATTTATCTAATTTAGATGCACTGTGAAATAAATAGATAGATTACTTAGAAAATTTGGAAAAAGGCTAGTCTTAGTTATATTGGTCGTAGTTACAAATGTAAATACCTAGGATATGCACAAAAATCGTATTTGTTTAAAAACGGTTTAAATTCGCATATAAAATTATATACTATTGTGTATATATATTTTTATAAACTATTATATCCTATAAGAAGTATGTAACCACGTTAGGAATATGAGTAGTATATATTGCAAAGGCAATGTCAGGTCATCCATCCTCTATAAAGTACATTACTGCACGAACATAATTATTACAAATCTCAGTGTACAAGCAATGATAAAAAATCTGAGCATTCTAATAAACATAACTACATAATATAATATGCATATATAAAATGATACAATGATTTACAGAACAACAAAATGTAACACAAACAAATCGATAAATCTAATAACAAGAAGCTCAATAAAAGCTAAAGAAAATGGCATTTTAATAATCACTTATTAATTTAATATACTACAAAAATAGCAAGGTCTGCCTGTCCAATCAGTGATATTGCACAAACAGCATGACCTTTCGTTATTAATTGGTACTTATAATAATGATTAATTAGTTGATTCATATCACTTTATCATTTAGGTAAATATGTTTTAAGCGACACAAAGTCACATCAGAATACACATGTTTACGGGTGCGTCTTCCATCATATAAAATTGTTTAATTTGACGCGAGCATTGCGCACACTTAACTACGTGGCTGAGCGCATTGACTTGTTTTCGTGTACGAATTCACAAAGGCCACTTACTGGATAGCTAGTTGTGATCAACATAATAATCTTTAGTTTTAGCATATTAAGTGTGTAATTGTGTAACTTCTCTATCGCATTGGTATTTTTATTACTGTAATTATAGATGTAAGTATGTACGTAAATAAATAAATATATAAATTTCCATGACGGTGACAAGAAATAACAAATTATAATATAGGTACCAACTGTTTAATAATTTCATTACATACCTATATATTCTAAAACTTATTTGGTATAACTTTGTTGAATATAACGTTCATTCTATCGTTAATAATTCAATATAAAAAGCGTTTGATATGTATATTCAATTTGATTGAAATGTATATTGATACCATCGTTAGGGTTACCACCCCGAAAAAAACAGACCGATGGATAGCTTATAGATATAGTTGTTATACATACATAAATAATCTCACGCCTGTTGCCGTGAAGAAATAGGGTTTCTCCTGGACGCTCAGGTTGTGGAATGAACTCCCTGCCGAGGTTTTTCCATAAGACTACAGGATGGGGTTCTTCAAATATTATACAAATATTATACTTATAATATTTTAGTGTTGGATAGCTTATTTATCGAGGAAGGCTATAGGCTATATAACATCGCTACGACCCACGGCGGCGGCGCAGTAATCATAAACGCGGGTGAACCGCGGGCACATCATCAGTATAATATAATAATAATAATATAAAATAATAGGGGGCAAGCTGTCTAACCGGCACAGTTCCAAACTCCGCGCTACTACAGAGATAATTTTGACAGACAACCTAGCAACACTTTTTAGTTCACTGTACGGATGGCGCAAGTGACTTAATTGGACGCCTCGCCGTTGACGCTACGCCAAGAGTTGTGGATTCGATCCCAAAAAGGGACAAATCTATAAATAATAGTTCCGAGTATGTTTGTAAAGTCTCCCAACATCATCATTATCATCAGGCAATAATAGTCCACTGCTGGACATAGCGAAAAGTCTCCCACGAGACAGGAATTATTCCTAGAGTGGGAGTAGTCCTTTCATAGATTAGCGTACCCGAAAATCAAACTCATGAGCTCATATCAACTGTAGCAGACGTATTCTCTACTTATATTGCTAATCCGTTATTCTACAAATAAATTTTAGTGTTCCATCCATTTGGTCCAGAATAACATTACCTAAATACACTCCTTGAACATGACTTAAGCAACCAATAAACATTTATACCATCCGTAAAACGATATCAAACGAAAATCAAAGAAAAACAATTCAGTAGGCGTGTTGAGCAAACTTTGGTGCGTTCCCTAATCTTCTACTTATTGGGGTTAAAGCGATGAAGTCATCAATTTGAATGAAATCTTCTCGAACCCCTCTTCCCTACGGCTAATCAAAGAGTACGGAGGTTAATGCCAGTAATGCTTAATTTGCTTTTTAATATTTATTTTGGGTCTTTTAGATTTCACAGTAGTTTTGATACTGCTGTGAGAAGGTAAGTGAACCATTACTATATTTGATTATACAAAAAAGACTTACACATAATACATGCTCTTGTTTTTAACTTCCGTGCTAGTAATCAATCCTGTACCGAGTAGGACATTGAAACATTTATTATAATAACAACAACCACAAAGAGTACACAAATAGATATGGATCACGCAAATTTTTGACTCGTGTGGGAATCGAGCCGATAGCTCTCGGCGTAGTGGTTAAATGGTGAGGCAACCAGTTGAATCACTACGCAATCGGTACAGTTGATGAGCCTGTATGTCTTAGGGTAGAAGAAGGAGAAGGAAAGACAGAAGAATACACCAAGTATTACGTTTGTATTTTGCCGGCTCACCACGCAATAAAATACCTCTTATTGTTAATCAGGCTCATTTCCAAACTCTACTTATTAGCTATAAGATTGCTTTCCTTTCTTTCTTTTCGTGTGGTTAGTGGCCACCCTGTTGTCAAGAGTTGTTCAAGCCGCCCGTAAGCCTCTGACATGGCTTAACGACTGCTGTCAATTTGACAACAACCGGGACCGACCTTTTGCGTGCCCTCCGAAGCACGGAGACGCTCGGATGAAATACAAGTAAGCGGTCACCCATCTATAGACTGACCGCGACCAACGTTGCTTAACCTCGCTAATCGTTTACCGATTAGTGAGTGCAACTTAAAAGAAAGATATATATAAACATATGTAAAAAGAAACCGTTGTACTCCTTTTAAGCAGATCGGGTGCACGGAGACTCCTCCTCCTCCTCATTTTAACTATACCTATTCGCATACTCATGCGAATAGGTATAGTTAAAATTTGTATGAAGAATGAATGTATTTTTTTTTTTCATTTAATGAGACCACTTATACTTTTAAGCTCTAAACTACCTCCGTGGCGCAGCGGTAGTGAATGCAACTGCTGTGCATGAGGTCTCGGGTTCGAGTCCCGGGTCGGACCAACAAAAAGCTATTGGGTTTTTCTGTAAAGAAACCTCAATAGCAGCCCGGAGTTAGGAAGTTGGCGGTGTTAGACACCCCCGTGCCTCGGCAAGCACGTAAAAGCCGATGGTCCTACGCCTGATCTCTCTCCGGTCGTGTCGGATTGCCGTCCCATCGGATCAAGAGAGTTAGGGAACAGAGAGTGCACTTGTGTTTGCGCACACACTTGTGCACTATAATATCTCCTGCGCAGATGGCCAGTCTCTGTTAAGACTGGCCGCCGTGGCCGTAATTCAGTCTGGAGGACATTATTATTACTTTTAAGCTAAATGCTTGTATTATCGAACCCACAGCTTCTTAATACACAGGTCCATTACAAACACAAGTCACCTATAGCACATTTCATAAAATCTTACTCCTTACAAATTTTATTATAGTGAATCCAAAGTTACTTAAGATTCAAAGATGGAAGGGTAAGCACCTCTCGAAAGTCAACCAAAGTTAAATTCTGCTGCTGTAGATATAGGTAACTGCTATTACCTTTAAATACGTAACTTCAAAAATCGATTGACCTGACCAGTGCTTAGCAAGCCACTTATCTGTGAACCTCAAACTAGGTTGCATATCAGAAACCCTAATAAACAAAATCATGTAATATAAATCTCGAATATATATCTATATATATAAAAATCAATTTTTGACAACAATTGATTGACAATTATCGCCTGCTCCGTGCCTCGGAGAGCACGTTAAGCCGTGGGTCCCGGCTGCCATGAACATCTATGGCAGTCGTTATTGGGAAAGTCAGTACCCTCTAATATCCTGACACTGGTCTAGCCTTAGGGTATCGTTAGCCTTCGGGTTGCGAAGGTCAGGTGGCAGCCACTCCGTGTAAAAACTGATATCCAGTCAAATCCGGTTAGACCAGAAAAGCCGACCCCAAGTGACTTGGGAATAATAAAGGCTGAGGGAGAAGATATATAAAAATCAATTGCTGTTCGTTTGTCTCGCTAAAACTCGAGAACGGCTGGACCGATTTAGTTGATTTTGGTTTTGAAATATTTGTCGTAGTCCAGGGAAGGTTTAAACGGTGAGAAAATATAGAAAATTCGTTAGGATAGGTGATACAAAAAGTACACTGGGCCATCTAGTCTCGAATAAAAACTTCTAATAACTAAGAGAAAATAATTGAATCGACGTTCAATTAATTTTATAATTGCATATCCTAATTCTAAATAATCCGACTAATTACTTGCCACACTTTATTTTAAATCTTTAGACATAGGGTACCTTTTATCAAGAAATTGATTGATCGGTTGAGTAGTTATGGCGTAAACGCGTAACAAACAAACAAATAAACAAACTACCCACATTTGCATTTATAATATTAGTTAGGATTTCCGGCATTGTAATTCTTGGATATTAGATAATTCTTTTTTTAAATACACTTCAGAAGTCAAACAAAATCTTTTAAATTAAACGCTTGCATTACAAAAAACGATTTCTTGACTTAATAATACTTACAATATATGTTTCAAATATTTTCTCATAGATATTCGATGTCGATTTATGGCGTTTTGACAGGCAGTTCTCCAACTATTAATCGATTCATATTTATTTGAACGCTTATAGCAAGGCGTTGTCTATTCACTTCACACTTGTGATTTCCCTTGGGCACCGTTACTAAATTATTCAAGTCGTCCCATGACCAACCTGCCTTAGTTACAACGACGAATAATTAATTTACAAGTGCCTGAGCAACTTAGGGTTTGACCCACTTGGTTTTACGCGGTTTTGTAGACGATTGTTTGTATAAATTGTTATCTTAAAGTACTTTCTAAGTGTTTTTTGGGTAGGATAAAGTTGTTGACTAGCCTGATCACCTCGTGGCACGCTTCGAGCCGGTTTTAGTCTGAAAAGCTTCTCGGTAAACGTAAATAGGGCAATGATAATCATAATATAACGTTTAACGAGTTAAATCTGTTTTTGTCGGTCTATTATAGTTTTTACTTTGACTTTTTGTTGTAAGAAGTTTAAATATAACTTCGTTGGCATAAGTTTTTGCGTAAACTTGTGTCAGATTGTGAAGTTGCCGATTCGAAAACCTCTTTGAACAAAGTGTTTAAGGGTTTTATCTTTGTGTTTTTTTCCTGGAGGAGTAGGTACAGACAGATGTGAAAATTGAACATCCGCATGGACTATTCCATGAATAATTAGTATAGAGCAGGAGTTCAAGTTCAGTTGCTTCGCACAATGATTTGTTTTTTATTACCAGCGATATGCGATTATACAATTACTTAAATATCAATTCGATTCATCACAGGGTGTTTTCTCTTTTGATATTTTAATTTTAGTGGTTTTCATTTACTTTTTAAAGGCTATCGTGATATTCAAGATTATACTGTATCGTGATTCATGAAGGACCTCAAAAAGTTGTACAACTATTTACAGTCACAAAGTTTACACAGATTCAAAACAAATAACTGTCCCGTGTAGGATTAAATTCTTACTTTGCCACAGAGTCCGTGAGACGCTCGTCAGTTATAGATGCTTTTAACCTCTATCCAAAACATCTCCTAGTTACGATACATATATAAATAATAAAATTCCTAAACTAAAAGCAATAAAAAACGTAAGTACAAATACGTTTCAATAACACCGAGGACCGGCCGAACCGTTATTATAATTCAAATAAATTTAACAAGGTCCCTTCGAAGTATATTTCATACATCAATAACCCGAACGCATTACATACAAATGTGTGTGAATACATCATGAGATAGTGTTACCATACGAGACGGGCGTGCACGGACAGGTGGACCGGCCCTTTCAAATTGGAACTGAATTGTATTCAACACTTTTATGTTGTATATGATAAGTTGGTTTTATATAGTGACCAAGTATAATGTTCTAAGCAACGATAATGATACTACGTAGGAAAAAAATGTCATATTCGAAATTGAGTGTATGTATTACTTATGTGCGTATTAAATAGTTGATTATCGCTCGCTTTAACGGGGAAGGTAAACATCGTAAGAAAACTTGCAAGTCCATAATGTTCTCGACGATATGTGAAATCTGCCAACCCGCACTGGGCCAGTATGGTGGACTATGGCCTAATCCTTCTCAGACTGAGAAGAGGCCCGTGCCTAGCATTGGGACAGTTTAATATAGGATTGATATTATTATACCTACTAGATAGAGAGAGAGCTCATAATAATCTAATAATCTATCAGATACACACCATCCAACCCAAACTAAGCAGAGCTTGTACTATGGGAACTAGACAATGGATAAACAATAATCATACATACATACTTTTTTTTGGAAATACATTCACATTATACATAGAAACACCCAGACCAAGACAAACATCCATGTCCATGCACACAAATGTTTGACTTGTGCTGGAATCGAACCCGCGACCTTAGGCGTGGCAGTCGGTTACACTAACCACTACGCCATCGAGGCCACCATCATGAAAAAGATAGCTGTAATTCAAACACTTTGTTTGCGCTAAGAACATAACTATACATTTATTTTTTGTGTATTCATTAAATATAAAAATATTTAATAATTAAGGAAAGTATATTACACGAAGTATATATACATTATTTACGTAACTAGTCACACGTACACGTGTACAATCCTATGGGGTTGGCTGAAATATGTCATCCACGTTTCGCCAGCTATGTGTGTAGATTTGAAGAATTTACCGTGGGAGAGCCATTCTTCGGCACGAATGGGCCGGCTCGACCGGAGTGATACCACAGCCTCACAAAAACCAGCGTGAAATAGCGCTTGCGTTGTGTTTCGTCGAGTGAGTGAGGATACCGGAGGACCAACCTCCCTCCCCCTCTTGGGGTTGAGGCAATTTTAAAAGGTTGGCAATGCACTTGTGACTCGTCTAGTGTTGCGGGTGTCCATGGGCGGCGGTAATTGCTTACTATCAGGCGATCCCTCTGCTCGTTTGCCTCCTAAAACATAAAAAAAGAGAAACGTAAATAGTATGAAATTATATCTGTCTTCTAGGCATAATTCATGGCGCTATAGAATTTCTTGACCCTATATATTTTTGATCCGGGCATAGAACGTAAGATCTCATGCACAGCACTCACATTCAAGACCGCGCCATCAAGGTATTAAAAATATATTATTTCTCAGCAAACGGTTTTTCAAATAGGGTATCACTGCATGATAGATATATAAACTACACTAGTGGCCTCGTGGGCAGACGCAACGATATAACCAAGCAATAACGATACAATCATAGCTGTTTAAAGTCAACAAAAAGACTTTCCACCGAATCTACCATTAAAATATAAGAATGCAAACTCAAAATATGGAATACATGGTTATTCTACGAGGGTACCGCACACGTCATCGCGAATTATGCCTCAGGTGCAATATTGCATGCACGTACTGTGCGTACCGGGCCACAAAGAAATATACGGTACCTCTTTCATTTAAAATGCTTGAAAGTATCACCCTTCAGAAGAAACGGTATTGGGTTTGGTGGTAGTAAAAATAAATTGAACGTTTTTGGAACTTTATTATTTTTAAAGCGTACAGTTGTTGGGTAATTTATAATATATAAACCATACTTGTACGTGTTTTGAATATAATCGATTTTACTTTGAATATTTATATTGCAGCGTTAGTGCATGATACTGTTGTAAGTACATCAATAAAATGTAGCTTAAAGTAACCTTTATTTAGTAATGGTCAATTTTTTGTGGTTCATTTTTAAAGATAAACAAATTATAGATGTGTCCATCATATATCAACACAATAATGGTTATTGTAGAGACTCTAGTTTTCACTTCTAGTTCAGAAGTAAGACTATAGAGAATTGCACAGCTGTCACCTAGAGAGGCACTGGCCGCACTGAGTAGTTCTGGGTAAGCTTTGGTCTTTATCCTATGCGCTATCCTCAAAGCGACTACATCTCTTAAAAGCCAATTGGCACTAATTATACCACTGTTATTCGTATTCATCACGGCCTGCAATACCAGTAAAACTGTTACTAGACTCCATCAGATGAGTCGTATTACTGTTCAACACCTGAGCACGTTGTCTAATAACATAACCGCCATAAAATTCTCGTGCTTTGTGTGTCGGCTAGGCAGGAAAGAACGAAACAAAACGACTAGTAAATTGCCAGAGTATTATATAGTTCTACGTTGGACAATGAACAGTGAACTGATTATGGTTGACTCAACGACACTTAGGTCTTTCACCGCACACAACGATTATAACCATTGATAAATAAATATCATACTGGGCTTCTAACACTTTACCCACAACAAAAACAAAATTGAATTTCGAACTTTAAACTTTGCAAGTTTTCCTTTGTTAAACCTTATTGAATCACATGACGTCACAATAAAACTGAGTCCTGGCCCGTCAGAAGTTCGGCCAAGTTCAACGAGCCGTGCGTCGATAGGAATCAGTTGAACCCTCGCACACCATTGATTTTCACGATAAATGTCGCACTAACAATACTTTTGTACCAGATGTTATTTTAATCCTAAATTGTTTGGATATAAAGACTGGATCAAATCTTTCGTGGAAAATTTCTTGTGAAGTTGTAGATATACACATTTCATTGCACATACATACATGCTACAGACTGCACGGATAAACCTTTTGGAACACAAGGATTGCACAATGAAGATTTAAAAATCTTTTTTATTTTAAGACTACTACCGCAGTACATCTAAAGCGTGTGCTTCGGGTGACTTTACAAATATTCAAACGACGGACACAAAGAATATCCAGACTAGGAATAACTATATCCCGGATACATTTTTTTATTACATTTTTTGTCTCGTGTGGAAGTCGAACCCACAACATTCGGCGCGGTGATATTGGCGAAGCGACCACTTACCACCACGTCATCCGTGAAATCAAATTTATATAAAGTATGTTTCTTTATCTATGTTTATTTCAAATTTATATAGGTAAAGTACATAATAGGCAATGATGCAAATGCAATTGCAGAGGCTAACATAAATAATAATAATAATAATAATAATAATAATAATAAAGACGTTTATTTCATAACAGACGAAGGACATGATATAAACAATGTAGGAAAAAAAATAATTAAACTATACTACTTAATAATAAATGTACACGCCCGTCGTCCGTACAAAAATAGGAGGCCAGTTCAGCAATATTGCCGGGCACATGTGCCCGACGCTGGTTTTCAACTGGCTCCTTAATAGATATATAGATATATAGATATATAGATGGCTTTGCAGCTATATTGCGCAAAAGAACCGCGTCTATGATGCGCAGAGTGCGGACAGTCCCAACAGAGACCTAAAAGTAATTGCTTCAAAATTAGAAAGTCCTATCTGATGGCATTGGAATAGGCTACATGTTGGCAATGTCAAATAAATAATATTGTCTTCTATTTACGCGAATATTATTCATTGAAATTAAACTGCTATATACGGATTTTAACGCGTTGTTTATTTGACACTTTATTACAAAATTTTGAAAATTGTTACACTACTACTACTATTAAACTTTACTAATTTTTAAGCTAATTAAATTATTATTAAACTATTTAGATTTAATTTATTTTTATTTTACACTTTCCCCGACGTTTCGGTTGCTTTTCAGCAGCCATGGTCACGGGGAGACTAAGATGGCAGTTGTCTCAATGTTCCAGTGTAGTTATTTCAAAGTACCCGAAAATAATTTAATCATTGGTGTTTCTATTTACGCAGAATGAGCTCAAAGTATCATGAAGTCTAGCTGTGGTTTGCTTCTTCTTGGGTTTGACTATTTTTATTACTGGATCCCAAGCTGGTGGTACATTCCAACCATCTTCTCTATTAAAATTAGGATGTTTTTTGATTTCAATAGCCTCGCGAAGCATCCTTGGTAGGAATCGGTGTTCTTTAGCGAGAATCTGTGGTTTGTCAAATCTCAGGTAGTGGTTGGTCCCCTGTTGCACATGTTCACACACAGCAGACTTCAACGAGCGTTGGTGTTTTACATCAGCAATGTGTTCTTTTATGCGGGTGCCTATGTTTCTCTTGGTTTGACCAATGTATGAGAGTCCGCAGTCACAATCTATTTTATAGACCCCTGCATCTTGTAAAGGTAGTTGGCACTTGACGGATGGTAAAAATTGACTTATCTTCGTTGGCGGCTTGAAGTATGTGTTGATTGAAGCTCGCTTCAAGATGTAGCCAATCTTGTCAGTGACACCCCTTACATAAGTCATAATAAAAATAGTCAAACCCAAGAAGAAGCAAACCACAGCTAGACTTCATGATACTTTGAGCTCATTCTGCGTAAATAGAAACACCAATGATTAAATTATGTTCGGGTACTTTGAAATAACTACACTGGAACATTGAGACAACTGCCATCTTAGTCTCCCCGTGACCATGGCTGCTGAAAAGCAACCGAAACGTCGGGGAAAGTGTAAAATAAAAATAAATTAAGTCTAAATAGTTTAATAATAATTTAATTAGCTTAAAAATTAGTAAAGTTTAATAGTAGTAGTAGTGTAACAATTTTCAAAATTTTGTAATAAAGTGTCAAATAAACAACGCGATAAAATCCGTATATAGCAGTTTAATTTCAATGTCAAATAAAATTATCTTTCTTGCTCATTTACCTACAAATTTTAACTTTAAGAATTTTACTAACCCCATATGGATCTCTGGTCTGAAATAAATAATTATTATTTTTATAATAACAGAGCTTGCCTTAAACGTTGTGATTTTATTAGATAATCATCTTCACTTTACCAGTTTCACTATGACATCTAAGTAAGAGATTTAAAATTGTTTTATGATTATTATGATTTAAATTTAAGTTTCACATGTAATCTGTAGGAAATGTATTGTTGTATACTCTTAATATACTAATGTTTGTTTTCCCATGTTCAATAAATAAATATTTCCACGTTTAATAAATCTCCAAGATCACAAGGATTGCACACATCAACTGGTGAATTAAAATATCGATGAGTCCAACCTTTGATTTATCTGTGTGTGTTTAAATACCGTTAGCGTCAATTGCATAATATTTTGTACTATATAGGCTTTGTAAGGTTCATATCATCCCACGAAAGTCGTTAAATCAACAAAAGGAAAGGGGACCTTTCAGGTAAAGTGGTAGGGTTAGATGTATCTTCTCCCTAGCCTTTATTATTCCCAAGTTACTTGGGGTCGGCTTTTCTAGTCTAACCGGATTTGACTGGATATCAGTTTTTACACGGAGCGGCTGCCACCTGACCTCCACAACCCGAAGGCTAACAATCCCCTAAGGCTAGACCAGTGTCAGGATATTAAAGGGGTACTGACTTGCCCAATAACGACTGCCATAGATGTTCATGGCAGCCGGGACCGACGGCTTAACGTGCTATCCGAGGCACGAAGTAGGCGATAATTGTCAATCAATACGCACATAATTTTGAATTTTAAACAAAAATATTTTGCTTATTTTTATTTTAATCCATTTCGTTTTAGCTGCAAAGTCTATGTTATAAGAAATATAATTATTATATTTCGGCCTATTGTCAGCCTCGATGGCGTAGTGGTTAGTGTAACCGACTGCCACGCTTAAAGTCGCGGGTTCGATTCCCGCACAAGTCAAACATTTGTGTGCATGAACATGGATGTTTGTCAAAGTCTGGGTGTTTCTATGTATAATATATATGAATTTACAAAAAAGTACAAGCTCTGCTTAGTTTGGGCCAGATGGTGATGTGTGTATGTGGTAGAATATTATTATTATTATTTACTAGTTCTTTCCATCGCGTAGATATAGGTTAGGTTAGGTTAGATTTCTAACAGTCCTTTTTCTAGATAAAACTGTACCTCTGACAATGTGTATGCAAAATTTCATGGTGATCGGTCGAGTAGTTAAGGCTCGAAAGCGTTTCAAACAAACAACCAAATTAAACTTAGGAAACAATATTAAAGTTAGGAATTAATCTAATTAGTTTGTATGCATAGCTCAAACAAATTAATTGGATTAAATTCGATACGGAAACATACCTAAATAACGTTAATTAATAAAAAATAAGTGCAAACCAAGGTACCGTCCAAGTTATCGGCCAGTTAAAAGACCCATTAAAGGCCATTAACCCGGCCGTGCACAAAAAACAAGCCATAAATTAACCTACCACAACGATGTGTCTTCCTCCCCTACTAAATTTCATTGTGAACGATACCGTATTTAGTCCTAGCCCATCGACCCTATACGTCCCATTATTGGATTGATGAACCCTTAATAGTAGGGATTTATCCATGCCATTGTAAATCTCTGGGATACATTTGTACCGAACTCGTGAACCTTCATAAGTCAGCAATGCAAGGGTGACATATTGCGACACTGATTTAAAAATTTGGTACAAAGTTTTTTATTTGTGATTTCTAAGGTATTTTTACTACATTGCAAAAGGTCTGCCTCGCTAGCGCAGCGATAGGTAATGAAACTGCTGTATATATGGTCAGACTAAATGTTATTATCAAGTTTTTCAATTAAGACCTTCGTAATAGAAACACGGAGTCATTAACAGTGCCTTATATACGGTAATAGGTTTGTCCCTTATTATGGAGTGCCTATCTTAACACACAGAGCATACACCTGTGCAATTAACCTAGACGTTATGTATATATGTAAAGAAGGAATACCGTCATACCAGCAAGATTGAAGCATGCAAATTGTTCCTAAACTTTGATAAAAAAGACTTTTGTTTACTGACAGATTCCAAAGAGAAAAAGAGCCAACCTCTGTCATTTATTTTATGAACAATGGTGCAGGAGTATACAGGCTTGAACCAATGTAAGTAAAGTTACACTTGTCATATAACAACAAATTTTCAGCTCTTCCGAATTCCAATATAGTGTCCTAAATCCTATAGTTAACATACAGGCAAATAAGAAAACCAAATCTAAATATCAAAAACAAATGTTTAGCAAACACATCTTTGAAAATACACCGAACAGATTTTACATAGACCTCCATGAGTAGGGTAACAATACAAATATGCTAAGTCGTGGATCCCGGATAGGACAAAAATTCGTGACAAAAATAGGAAAGAGAGAAAACCCTAAAAAATCGCTCCCGTCGAATCCGGGTCGACAATAAAATAGGCAACATTGTATAAAAGAAACTCAATTCGTTATATTTGATTTTATATAGGGATCAGTTGGTAGCCATTGAATAAATTTCCTTAACTGGATGTCAAGGCGATGGAGCCGTTCTATAAATCTCGCAAATTATATTCATAGACTGACAGACCGTATTCGGATGCTATCGTGCTACAATATTCCTTTACCGTGAACCTTGATCGCTAGATTCTTGAAGATAGGGAACTTAATCCGATGTGCTAAATTATTCCACAAGTCGTGCCTTCAAAAAATATATTAACTTCCTTTGCAGCTGGTATAAGAACTTGAAGTTAGGGGTGTAACTTGAAGTAAACTGGATTGACTTAAAAGACTATAAATTTAATAGTCCTGCTCGTTATGCGTTCGTCGTGTCTATTAGAAAATTCTTAGTAAAATCTCGATGTTTCCAAACAATACCCGATATTGTTATAAACCTTATAACAATATCTAAAACATTTTGTACACACTTTTTTCTATATAGTACTCTACATGAGATCGGCTCATAGTACAACTTGAAACAGCAGAATGTCATATCGTCCTTACTTTGGTGACTAGCCGCCAAGTTATAGGCCGGTCAGTAACATAAGTAGCTGAACATTGTACGTATGTGTAAAAGTGTTTTATGAATAAAATTTCTAAATATCTTTCTTTGTTAATTTTATTTAAATTGACTGTCCTTTGACTATTGCTGTTACAAAAACCAACATATTATAATTTTGATAGAACAAAACATAGCTCGCAAATATGTTTCGACTTGAGCTTGAACCTAATTATAATATCTTCTAAGTCCCAAAAAGGAAAGATGCTACTTTCATTTGGAGTGTAAGGCACCGCAATTGTCTGATATTTGGTGACGGCTCGAATGAGCCGCCTGGCTCTGGAAAATAGACTAAGCGTCGTTACACTGTAACTGCGTTTAACCCAGTGAGTAAGAGTTACAAAAGCTCACATATGTACTTCTAACATTCGATTCCTCTTATCCCAACTTTCATTCCTTTTAAAAACGTGTGAATGTTACCCCTGATAGTACTAGCGATCAAAAGCTATGGTAACCGTCTACCATCAGGCAGACCGTATACTAAATAAGTATATGTACCTTTCTACCTTCGTTCTATAAAAATATGATTACGTGTCTAAGTACTTAGACGGGTAATCATATATTTCAGATATTAGCTTGCAGATATTATTTAT
Organism: Catocala fraxini; assembly: GCA_930367265.1. NCBI lineage: Eukaryota > Metazoa > Arthropoda > Insecta > Lepidoptera > Erebidae > Catocala > Catocala fraxini. The sequence continues at coordinate 2,435,935 of OV884037.1, forward strand.
CTTTTTTAGGTCTATTCTACTTTTCTAGGCAACCTTCGGCGGGATGTGTCACGAACGAAATTATTCCTCATTTATATTAATGCTATCATTATTTTGCAAAGGTACTTCATTTCTTTAATATGTAAATGAGATTGTCTTCTATGAGTCACTATAATAGTTTCAAGAAATTATAATATCATGGCACTGTATTCAGATACATATACCAGGCTAATCAGAAAGTAATGCGAAAAAATGTTTGTATGTATGAGAGACTAGCCAGTTATAATCTATATTGAAAATATGATTATTTAAAAGGAAAAGTAGGTACGTTCCAATTTCAAAATTTTCTCCACATTTTTGCGAGCTAATTAAATTATCGTGTCTCATTGAAAAATGGATCTGCGCCAGAAACATTTCGCGCTATGATTTTTTACGGTTTCAAGTGTCGCCTGAAATCGGACGAATCGCACGATTTACTTCAAATGACATTCATGGATGAAGGTCCTGCTAAGGTAACCGTGTGTTGACTAACTTTGGCAGACGAAGAAAGAAGTGGTTCTCCTTTGACGGCTGTTACGGAAGAAAACGTGCTAGCAGTGAAAAATTGGTGATTAAAGGCAATAGGTGAGTTACGTATAAGGAGATTCAGCACATACTGCAAATTGGATCGGGAAGCCTTCATGTGATTATACACGTGCATATTCGCGTGAGGAGAAGTTTCACGCTGGGTGCCGCACAACCTCACCGATGCTTAGAAACAGGCCCGGGTGGAATGGTGACATAAAATGATAAACAAATTTGTAGCAAGTTCGTCTCGGCATGTTTACGACATCGCCGAAAATGATACCTATATCTTTTTTATTTAAAAATGAAAACTCTTGCATTAGTTTTCAAACCTGTATTGCAAGGTGTTTTACAAGCATTTAAACAACGGACACAAAAATACCCAGACTGGAAACAATTATTTGTGGAACAAACAAATTTTCGTTCCGATTGGGGATGGATCCTACAATACTCGACGCAGTGCCAAGGTGACTTCTTAAACAACAAAAGAGGTGTATTATACTCACGTATCAACAGTTCTTATTGAAAGATCCACCGACCGTATTTAATTTTACAGCCGCAATGTCACTGGATTACTAATTCGACTAATTATTTTACATGATAGCCACAAATCGTTTAAATGAAAAATATGGTATTGCTTTTAAATGTTATATGATCAAAACCACATTAAACAGATCAACGAGTTTAAATAATTCACATTCCAGTAAACATTTCTAGTGAATTATTTACTGGTAACAAAATTAACGAGTTCAAAGCTCAATGTTATGAAGGTATTTTATTTCAGTGTGTGTGATTAGTCGACTTGCAGGCTGATTATCTTATAATAAGACTTGTATCAACTACCCCACACCTGGCATTTTCTCCGTGTGAGAAAGGTTAGGCCTGAGTCCACTTGGCCGATGTGGGTTGGCAGGCTTCACATATCTTCGAGATAATGTTCTCAACTCGGTTTCCTTACAATGATTTCCTTCGCCGTAAAAAACCATCGGCCAAATAACTATTTAATACGCACTCATAAGTTAGAGGTCTCATCTTTTATTTAATCCCAAACTCGAGGCCTTTGAGTGGCAGTCCAAAGGCCTTCCACTAAGCTATCGCTGATGTTTTATTTAACTATATCATAGTGAATGTTTAATAGAAGGCATATTCTAATTATTAAAATACTAGCTGACCGCGCTGACGCGCAATTTCGTCTGTTAACATAAGAGAATTTTCCCCGTTTTTGCAACATTTTTTATTGATGCTCCGCTCCTATTAGTCGTAGCATGATGTTATATAGCCTATAGCTTTCCCCGATAAATGGGTTATCCAACACAAAAATTATTTTCCAATTCGGACCACTGAGATTAGCGCGTTCAACCAAACAAACAAACTCTTGAGCTTTGTAATATTAGTATTAGTAGAGATTACACTTAAACGTGTTGTTGCATTAAACGCCTGGCTAATCTAAATGAGTTTTTAAGCATGCATTCTAACCGGTGTCATAAACAATTTAGTAATAAGCTCAATGACAGCATGGCGAAGTTTGAAACTTTGTCAGATAGACTGCAACAGGCTCGTTGCATTCTTTTTACATGGGACCTTAAACTATAACTGGCAAAATATGGCTATGACACACCTCTACTTATACATAACTGGCAAAATTGATTTTGAGAATATAGGTCGGTGACTGTGTGTATATAATAATAATAATAATAATATTCTATCACATACACACAACACCATCTAGCCCAAGCTAAGCAGAGCTTGTACTATGGGTACTAGACAATGGATAGACATACATATACTTCTTTTTTGTTAATACATACATATTATACATAGAAACACCCAGACCAAGACAAACATCCATGTTCATGCACACAAAGGTTTTACTTGTGCGGGAATTGAACCCGCGATCTCAGGCGTGGCAGTCTGTTACACTAACCACTACGCCATAGAGGCCGACAAATATGTTATCAAAGGGGTCAAGACTATGTGAAGATACTTATCAAAACACACAATACACTCTATCTAGTTTCAACAACCTCACTTAATCTGACATCGCAATGAATCGCATGTGTATTCCAAATCGTTGGACCTCTTTGTATTTCTGGTACGTCAGAAGTTAGTCCAGTTGCTGTGTGACACCGTGTTTGAACTTCCCCCTTCATTGTGTTTGGATTTCAAAGTGCCTTTGTCACAATATACCCCGCCTTACGAACGAACGCTGCCTAGCAACAGGATGAAACCATTCACTCTTTGAACAACCCTTTATAAGTGTACACTTGCTTTGATGATCAATTAATAGTGCATTGTGTCAGTCAGTGTGGTCGACTTAGAAACTTTGGGTATACAGCAAAAAGAGAGAAACAGATGTACAAATACATTTCCCTGCTTTCTGACAATAAATTAATTTCCATGCGTGTTGTCAATAAAATAAATGACCTTGGCAGGTTTAAAATTGATCTTAATTTAATATATAAATTGTGATTGCTATTGTGAGCTACTGTGTTTTTTTTCTGTTTTTACGCTTTAAGTACTCCACCGGTCATCGTGTATTTTCGTATACACGTTGTTAGGGGTACAAAACAGACCATCAGCGACTTTTCATTAAGAAAAATTATGTTTCTGAGAAAGGAAGGAACGGGGCAAAACCAGAAATATGTTTATATAGAAAGAGATTGACCACTTACTCTCTTCATATCCTTCAATTTTGGTACAATATCAGTGTCATACCTAATTGTATATATGCGTATATATCAATGCCTAGAAAAACTATAGGCAGCCTATTGAAATTAACTAACTACCTTATACAGATTTTATCGATCGGAGATTTTAAGTTCATTTGAAAAACACTATAATTAGATAATTTTTATTAATAGTATTAAAGGTTTTCAAAATTATCTAAATGTAGTGTTTTCAATAAACCTAACAAAATCGAATAAAGTATTGAAAGCAGGTAAATTATGTACTTACAACGTAGAGCAAACCTATAGAACATTATGACTATCATTATTCTACAAAGTTTGAAGAGCAGCAGAAGTTGAACAGTATCGAATAATGCTTTCCTAGATTTAATGTTATTTACAAAACATTTAAGCTAGCCATTTTGAAAGTTGGCACTGATTTCCAAGCTATAAATCCAGAGGCAGACTTAAAATCTGATGCTCGAATGTAGTTCAAAAAGATATAAGTGCTTGCAATAAATAAAAGCCTTCGAACTGATTCAAGTATGCGTTTCTGTGAAGTTCACGCGGACAAATGATTTTTAGAGATTTAAATACTGGTATTAAATATTTATCCTGCTTTAAACCATTGCACTACGAATTATGCAGACAATGCTTCCATTGAAATCAATACAGACGAGAAATGTATTATTTATATAAATTAACGTGACAAGTAATCAAGTATTCTTGCTAAACGGTTACCATAATCTACCATAGGTTACAGAAGCCGTACGCTTTTATAAGTTATGGTAACCAAAACTTCATATGCCTTACGGTAACCGGAATCATGTATAGGTTCCGGTAACCGAATCCTTCTATAAGTTACGATAACCGATACCTTCTATAGGTTACGGTAAACGAATACTTTTGTAAGATACGGTAACCGAAACCATCTGTAGGTTACGGTAAGGGAAACCTTTTATAGGTTACGGTAACTACCTTATATGGGTAACAGTAACCGATACTTGCTATAGGTTAGGATAACTGAATCCTTATATAGGTTACGGTAATCAAAACTTTCTGTTGGTTACGTTAACCGAAACCATCTATAGGTCACCATAACCGTACATAATCGCTTAATGTATAATCGTGTCTAGTCTCATACTCCATCATTACATTGACATAAAACATATCAAACAGAAACAGAAGGTAAATTAAATAAGGCTGGCTACAAACAGTAACTAAACAAAGACGACTGAAAGTCGTCGCACGTGACGGGAACTTTTTATCGTGGAGTTCGTTACTCATTAGTTTACAGAGGAGGGCTCGAAGATATTGAGTTACGTACGCAGTAGACCTATTCCTTCTTTGTCATGATAATTTGGTTAATAGCTAACATAGTGACAGAGTTTGAAACCCGTATGCCTCTAGCTTAACTTTATATCCTAAGTAATAATACTGTCTTCTGTTTACACGAATATTATTCAATAAAATTAAACTACTATATACGGATTTATCGCGTTGTTTATTTGACACTTTATTACATAATTTTGAAAATTGTTACACTACTACTACTATGAAACTTTACTAATGTTTAAACTAATTAAATTATTATTAAAACTATTTAGGAGACCCGTCCTCTCGTGACCACGGCTGCTGAAAAGCGACCGAAACGTCGGGGAAAGTGTAAAATTAATTTAAACCTAAATAGTTTTAATAATAATTTAATTAGCTTAAAAATTTGTAAAGTTTAATAGTAGTATTAGTAGTGTAACAATTTTTAAAATTATGTAATAAAGTGTCAAATAAACAACGCGATAAAATCCGTATATAGTAGTTTAATTTCAATCCTAAGTAATATTATAAAAACGAATGTGAGTTTGTTTGTTTGTTATGCTTTTACGCATTAGCTACTAGACTGATCATCATGAAATTTTGCATCTACTTTGTCAGGGGTACAAATAAGGAGATAGGGTGAAAGGCATTCATCCAGACAAAAATATAAATAATAGCAGCGATAGCTCAGTGGGAGGACCAACAGACTGCAATGCAGAGGGTTTTGGGTTCGAACCCACGTCGCGCACCTCTCGACTTTCGGAAGTTATATGACTTTTCGAAATTATGTGCGTATTGATTGACAATTATGACCTGCTCCGTGCCTCGGAAAGCACGTTAAGCCATCGGTCCCGGCTGCCATGAACATCTATGGCAGTCGTTATGGGAAAAGGCAGTACCCTCTAATATCCTGACACTGGTCTAGTCTTAGGGTATTGTTGGCCTTCGGGTTGCGGAAGTCAGGTGGCAGCCGCTCCGTGTAAAAACCGATATCTGGTCAAATCTGGTTAGACCAGAAAAGCCGACCCCAAGTGACTTGGGAATAATAAAGGCTAGGGAGAAGAGTATATAATCTCGCCTGTTTTCTAGCGGCTGTGGAGAAGTATTGATTTCTTATTGCTACAATTCTGATACATTCTCTGACAATGTATGTTCCTCGATATAGGGTACCCTAACCTGGCTTTTCTCTACGTCTCTGATCTGTACAGGGAATGTTCGTCTAGGACTTCTTGTGCCAACTACTGGCACTACAACCTAGATAGTTTGTTTTAAACGACATATCAAGCATTAAAATAAATTACTTAAATATCTAGAATGATCGAGCTAATTTATAATGTGCCATATTTGAATCATGGATCCCAAAAAAATATATAATCATCAGCATTTTTGCGAGTTTACTGGGCCTCTACGCTGTCTGTCATAGCTGTCAATGGCAGCCATAATGGATGGCTTATCGTTTAATATCCTCCCATCCAGAACCCATAGTGTCAATACTTAATAATTTACCATCGGGAAAACGCAGTAACATTAACAAGATTTTATCAGAAAGCTGACAGTCACCAGCATCCTTTTTTAAACATAGTAGCATATTGGAAGAGCGTACAAAAACCCTCTTAAAATTTAGTTATTCTAAAATATTTTCATATTTAATATCATCTATCCTTAAAACAGTTTATTATGTTTATGCTCAAATATCAGTAAAATAGCATTATACGGAACACGCAGTCATCCCAAATAACTTCAAATATTATTGAAAAACAACAAAGAAGTATCAGCAAAGCAGTTAATTTAGAAAGACACCTCCACTCAACATAGAACAATACCAATATAAAATTCACACATTATGAAATACGACCATTTGAAACGCACATACGTAACTCAATTTACCCCTGATCAAAAGAGGGGGACGTAAACAACAAGTGAAATATCTCTTATAAAAGTATCAGTTACTTCAGTAACTACATTTTGGTCGGAAAATAAAATTATAGAGTACCTTTTCGACGAAGGAGAGCGTAACACACTTGGATCGCGATCCGCATACTAAATGTGAGGAAGCAACTACGTGCAAGGTACACGGATCGATTTCATGAAATTTTACTACCCTAAACAGACCTTCTTATATACAATATATATAAGTACAGAAATGAAGTATAGAATTATAAGAAAAGAGCAGCGATAGCCTAGTAAAGGACCGTTGGACTGCCGCGTATGTGTCGCGTTTATCTTTTTGATATTATGTGCGTATATAATAGTTAATTATCGTTCGATAAAGAAAATCATTATGTCAAAACTACATCTGAGAGGTTTTCATCCTGTTCTTGAAATGAAATGAAATGAAATGAAATGAAATGAAATGAAATGAAATGAAATGAAATTTTTATTGCATCAGATATGGTCGAGAAGATATTACAATTTCATATTATAAGTTTCACATATTTGGCCGTTTTACAGCATGCAATATAGGACTTAGCCTAGTAGTGAAATAATTATATACACAATATACTTAGTACAAAATAGTAATATTTTTAGATTATTTATACAATATAAAGCCTTACCACATAGATTATATCACTTTCTATTACATGAATCATCTACAATTTTGCATTGAAATATTCGTTAACACTGTAGAATGCTTTGTTCATCAACATCGTTCTTAAGCGACATTTAAATGTTTTTATTGGTAAGACTCTGAAGCTTTGAGGCAGTTTATTAAATATTTTAATGATCATGGGGTAACAATTCCTACGATACAGTTCAGTCCTTATGCTAGGTAACATTAGACGCTCAGGATACCTGGTGTTGAAGTTACAATTGTCTTTCCATTTATTAAATAACTCTGGATAAGTTTTTACAAAGTAACAACATTCCAGTATGTAAATTGAAGCAACTGTAAGCAGTTTTAATTTAGGGAAAAAGGGCCTACAGGACGTAGGAGGTGATACTCCAGCTAAAGCCCGGACACATTGTTTCTGAGAAATAAAAACTTTATTCACTACAACAGAGTTTCCCCATATTAATATACCATACCTAATGGTTGACGCGACGTACCCATGATACGCTTGTAGTGCAGCATTTTGGTTCGTAATTTTGGTTAAACGCCAAAGTGCATATGCAAACCTATTAATTTTACTGCAAACCTTTTTGACATGTGCCTCCCAACGACATTGATCATCAAAAACCATACCCAGAAAAGTAGCTTCTTTGGTGCTTTTTATTTCCTGTCCCTTACATAGAACTTTGAGTTCATTTTTGTTTGGTTTTCTATTATAAAATTGCATGTATTTCGTTTTATCTGGGTTTACTCTCAAATTATTATTATCTAGCCAATTGGTAATATCATTAATGCACTTATTAATCTCGTCGTTATGATTAGTATGTTCAGACTCCGTTATTATTACAGATATATCGTCTGCAAATAGCGTGCATTTATGTGAAGTGATATCTGGCAAATCATTAATATAAATTAAAAATAGTAAAGGGCCCAGGATACTGCCCTGCGGGACACCTACTGAGTTTAATCTAGAGATAGATTTATAATGACACTATTCTTTGTCTTTGTTTATGTTAGTAATGTCAACGTATTGTTTTCTATTATCCAAGTAACTTTTGAGCCATTTTTTAGCAGTACCTCGAATACCATATTTCTCGCATTTAGAAAGCAACCTATCATGTAGAACGAAATCAAAGGCTTTACTCATATCAAAAAATATGGTCACAGCGCGCATATTTTTATCAATGCACTCAGTAATTTTTTTAATGACGTTAAATGCCGCTAATGTTGTGGATTTCCCCTTTTGGAAGCCATGTTGTTCATTTTTAAGAATATTGAACTTATTTAAGAATGAAACAAGACGTGCGTGCATTGCCTTTTCAAGGATTTTAGCTAAAATCGGTATCAACGCAATAGGCCTGTAATTACTCATAAGTTTAGCATCACCTTGTTTATAAATCGGCTTAATAACGGACACTTTAAGTAATTCAGGGAAAGTTGCATTTGCAAAAGATAAATTGATTAGGTACGATAAAATTTCTGTAAGTAATATAGCACTTTCTTTTAATATGTTGGTAGGGAAGTCGTCGTAACCAAAAGAATTCGTCGTCCTCAGAGACATTATAATTTTATAGACTTCACTTCTTGTTGTTGGATACAAGAAGATGCTTGAATCTATGCTCTGAATAGGTATTGTATTAGGGATCGTATGAGTAGTATTGTTATTGTTAGTTAGATTTATGAAATAATTATTAAAATGATTGGATATGTCTTGAGGGTCAGATATAATTTTATTTTGTACCATTATTTCATTGATGTATTTATTATTTTTAACGTGTGATGTATGAGATTTTTTGACGACATCCCATGTGGCTTTACAGATATTTTTTGATTTATTAATGTATAGTATATTGCTTCGTTTTTTGGCATTATACACACACTGTTTCAATATTTTTGCATACCTTTGATACGTATTTTTAGAATGTTTTGTTCTTTTCGTATAATAAGTGTACCGAAGCTTTCTTCTATTTTTACATGATATTTTGAGCCCCTTCGTTATCCACGAGTCATCATTACTCTTATTTTTAGTTTTTATTTTCTGTACAGGGAAACATAAATTGAAAAACATAATTAGATTTTCATGAAACATTTTAAAGGCTCGGTTCATATCAGATTCATTTAAGATCCAGTTCCAAGACAGATTTGAGAGACATTCTTTAAATTTACGTACATTATCGATTTGTAAGTTGCGTTTATATATGAATAATGGTTTTTTCTCATATGATTTATATTTGACACTAAAGGTTAGAGTTTGGGCACTGTGATCTGATAAACCTAAATGATGTACATGGGCAGTAGCTTCAGAAAAGTTACTTACTATCTGGTCAAGGCATGCGTTTATTCTTGTGGGTTCATTGATATGGGAGCAAAAACCATAATTTTGTAATATGCGAAAATATTCATCTTTTATTTTTGAATTTTTAAGCAAATCGATATTGAAATCTCCTGTTATTATTATTTTCTTTTTATATTTATAACGAAGCTGAGATAAAAGTATTTCAAAATTATTGAGAAATTTATAAGGGTTAGAATTCGGCGTTCTATAAATACACATTACAAGACAATTATATGTTGGGACTTCTATGCCACAATATTCGAAGCAAAGTTCAGTTACTAGATCATTTTTGGCATAGATTTTAGGGCAGATTAGATCGCTCCTACATAAAATACATACACCGCCGCGTTTCTGATTTGGTCTAGAAAAATAAGCGATTAGACTATAATTATCAAGACGTAGATTAAGTTCCTCGCCTGATTTCAGGAAGGTCTCACTGAGGCAGATAATATTCACATTGTAATTATTATCTTTAACCAGCTGATTTAGTGATATCTGCAGTAGGTCAGATTTGTTTAGAATTCCTGCAATGTTTTGATGGAATATAGTAACTTTACGATCATTAACATCGAAAAAGATCATTTGCTGGATTATGTGAAGGTGAAACACTTGGGGTAGTGAATAATAATTTTCGGGCGGTACATGAACCATTACTAGACAGTGTTTTAATAGTATTTTTAGAAAAATAATCCAATATAGATTTTTGGACCAACTTAAAGCTCTTTTCCCCATGAGAAATATACGCATTAAAATTGCCATTTCTTTGAACTATGAAATTGTTAGTCCTGCCATTATGAACAATAAATTTCTTCTCATAGTCAATACTATCAATAACAAGATTAATTTTTTTGCATAAATAAAACTTATTTTTACCATATTCGTTAACATTAACAAAATTTGTGTTTGGCAAATTACTACATATCAATTGAATGCTGCTGTTCAACATTTGTTCATTTAAATACATATTACTATTTACACCTAATACTATTACAGATTTCTTACGGAAAGTTTTTAATGCATTAGATAGTTCAATTGCTACCAAAGTTGGATTTTTGTCATTCTCACCAGTACATATGATTAATTTATCATCTTCCTCCATAGATATGTTGTCACACAATTTTAAAACTTCTTCGGATGTAGCATTAGGTTTTGTAAACGCTGATACTGTATACTTTTCATACCTGGTATTTTGTCTAGTCCTTATTAACATTGAAGCAAGCCCAACACTTTGTTGAGTTCCTATAATAATGATTTTCTTATCCGATTTGATTGAAGTTTGAGCTGGTGTAGTTTTCATGTTTCTGTGGTCAGGTGTTGTATCTTCATGAAGATTGATAGGAATTTTTATTTGATTGGCTTCTTGAACTGGAGCTGGGGATTCGCAGGGGCTATTTAATTTATTTTTATTTATATCCGATATATTATTATAATAATTTGGTGTTTGCCGTAGTGATTTCCGTCTTGATTTTATGTGACAATCATCTTTAGTTGTAGAACAGATCTGTATTAAGTTCTGGATTTTGCATTCCATTTTTATGATTTTTTCCTTAAGTGACGAATTTTCTAGTAGTAAGTTATCTATTTCATTATGGGCGCTTAAAAGTTCTTCTTTCAAATTACTATTTATATTGCTAAGTTTGCTAATTTCTTCTCGTTCTTCAAACTGTACAGTTGAGAGGTCAGGTAGACTCCCCATTCGACTTGACTCGGTGGATAGAGAGCTTTCGTTTATATTGGGCAGAGATTCGCACGATCCGGCAACTCTGCAATTTTTACGGAACGTAACGTTGTTTTCCAAATCCATTTTATTTGATTTGATTATTACGTTTGGCTGGTATCACTGAGACTAAAAAACCTCGTACTCAAATTGGTATTGATCTCTATGGTCAGAAAATGCTAGAAGTGTATCGCAATATATACATGGAACGCGCCCTCGAGTCTTGTAGTTATGCTAAAGTTTATAATACTCGTATGACACTGGACCGCAATCGGTTGATGTTTATATTGTTGGTAGCACTGAATTTAGCGACGATGATTGTACAAAATGTGAAAACATAAAACTGGTTCGAAATTGTATCAATGAATTTTTAAAGTTGGAGATAGTTTAAATGTTTAAGACACTACTGCTTAAAGTATTTATACAGTATATATGCATTTTATGCCACTTACTCACTTAAATCAGTGTTGAAGAGTTATTTGTTTGTTGTTATACTGAGAGTTCACAGTTCACACCATAGATTATTTTATTGTTTATTTTTTGATGCACGAGTTATAACACAGGATAGTCAAGATCTTATACACATATTGTTCACGTTTACTGCGATATATATGCCGAAATATTAATTAATTGAAGATATAAAATTTACGAGCTCTCATTGGAACAATGTGGTGGATATTGTTTTTGTTTTACGTGCTGGTTTTTTTGACGCATACCTCTCCGCGGAGCGACGAAGAGGTTATGTCGGGCTCACCGAGGAAAAGATACCCCGGTAATACCGACTAAACCTACCACGGTGTTCCTCGACATAACCATAGACGGCGAGGCCGCACGAATAGCTTTCACATGCAATCGCGACCCCGCCGTGGTTTCGGCCCGCCGTGTGAAACGGCAGGCCACTACACAAAAAATATTTCCTCGACCTTTCCCCTAAGGGGGAGGACAAAGACACGATACAGAGGTGCACGTGGGAACACGCACACCGCCTCTCGGACCTGGTGCTGATTGGGTGGCGAGCAGGCCCACGCAGCCCACCACCCCCATGTGGTGGAATATGGCTTAACCCCGTCATCCACTAACAACGAGTCCAGTGCCACGTTACACAAAACGAAGGCAACATATACGTGTGTTACAGGTTTACAACTCTGCCTATTTCATGATAACAAACAGACGTAAAAATAAAAAAGCATATGCTATGGAAACTGTTTACCATAATATCAATAATAATCAATTAGCGATAGAAAAGAGTGACCATTAATTTCTTGCAGCGTTAACGTATCCGAAAAATGATTGTGTTAGTTTTATGGCAATCATAATAATATATTTATATTTAATCAGATAGACTTCAAACTAGCTTGTATTAGCAAAAAAGTTGTATAAAAATTCAATGATAGCACTGGGGAACAGTCATTTTGTGGCATGGTAAGTTGAAGTCAATTTTGTGTAAGTTCAGTATGCTGAATACGAGAAAAATATCAGATTTGTTAAATTGTCTCTAGTTTATGAGATAAGACTTTATAACTATATGACTGAAAGAAGGTCGAAATAAAAATACAATTACATAGTTAGTTAGTTAGTTAGTTGGAGGTGTGTTATCCGCACTTAGCCCCACAATTGGGCCATTGTGCGTAAGTAGCCGACGCGAAATTTTGTTCGGTTACTCATACCACCTCAGCTACGTCCAGAAAGATAATAAGAGATCGATGTTGCGCAGTACCTTCTTCATCGTTTCTGGACTGTTTAGAAGTTTCGATCGTTGGTTGCTCACGCTTTTACAATGTAAGAGCACGTGAGCCGATGTCTCCTCGGTCTCCATGCAGCCTCTACATAAGGGACTGTCAGTGATGCCGATGTTGAACAGGTGCTTGTTAAGTGAGCAGTGGCCCGTTATTATACCCACTAGGTGGCGTAGGTTTTTCCTTGTGGAACGTAGCAGTTTGCGTGACAGATGTTTGTCTAAGGATGGAAGGGCTTCCTTCGTCTGTCTACATTCCTTTGTTTCTGTCCACTTTTTTTCGTGTAGTTTCGTGGTTCTATCGTACAATTACATATAAAATATATATTTTAGAAGCGGCAATATAACAACGACAAAAAAACTTAATACATAGGTTATTAACAAAACATCATAAAAAATATATTAGGGTAAACTTTATCTGTAAGCTTTTCTATTCTATTTATGTTCAGGACAATCCATTATTAAACTTAAGCAATAGTCTGCCATCATAATATGGCTGTCCCATCGGCCTTGGTATCTTTCTTTTATTGGTCTAATGACCCGATGGAACCGTTCTTTTTGTTGAATATCTCAAGAACCAGAGTCAATCCATACAAAGTAAATACATTTCGGGTATGACTGATGAAGGTGTTTATTAAAACCAGTAACAAAATTAATGCCGCAGAAAATATATATTTTTTCGTTCCCCAGTGTAACTTTTATGTATATAACAACATACAACCAAAAGATTTTTTAATCCAGTTTGCCGCAAAAATATGATAAATAAACCGGGGCAGTGGGCCTCGTAGAGGATGCAGTAATGGCTGCGGCTTGCGATACTAGTCGCAACGTGTATTACGATTGCTGAACCGAGGCCGTTACGGCAAAGCCAACTGAGTTTTTGCATCCCGAAGAAGGAAATGATAAACCGTTCATTTCTTTTATGCGTGCAACGTGCCGTGTGTCACATTGCCCTTGCCACATACTATTTTACATAATATTGTCTTCTATTTACGCGACACACTTTCCCCGTAAAAATAAATTAAATCTAAATAGTTTAATAATAATTTAATTAGCTTAAAAATTAGTAAAGTTTAATAGTAGTAGTAGTGTAACAATTTTCAAAATTTAGTGTAAAAATAAATTAAATCTAAATAGTTTAATAATAATTTAATTAGCTTAAAAATTAGTAAAGTTTAATAGTAGTAGTAGTGTAACAATTTTCAAAATTTTGTAATAAAGTGTCAAATAAACAACGCGATAAAATCCGTATATAGCAGTTTAATTTCAATACATACTATTTTATTACATTCTAGGTTTTCCCGCGGCTTCACTCGCGTAAAAATCGGTTAAGCTATTTTAGTGATAGTACCTTTTTAAAATAAATTATAGCTTATGTTACTCGGTGATAATATAGCTTTATAATGATGAAAAATTTTTAAGCGACTTTCTAGTTTTTGTGTTAAATCCTTACAAACAAATAAAAAAACAATTATTTTCTCTTTATAATGTTATAGTATGTATAGTATAGACTAGCATTCCTCTATATTTTTACCCAATATTATAATTACTGTTCCGCTCCCGTGGCTCATACAGCAGACATGAGCAATATAGCAAAGACTTCAATGAATAGAGCTATCAAATGAAAAAATATTTTCATATCCAACTGAGTTTTTGCATCCCCAAGAAGGATATGATAAAGCGTTCATTCTTTTCATGCGTTCAACGCGCCGTGTGTCACATTGCCCTTATCGCAAACTATTTTATTGCGTACTAGCTGTCCACAGTTTTATCCGAATTCATTATTACTACTCCACTTCGGTGACCCATAGAGCAGACATCAGCAACATAATCTTTAAGAATCGGGCGGTCATATACAAAAATAATTTTAATATCCTTCTGGTAAGCCTAGAGCTTAGCACGTATAAATAAAAATAAACAAGGTCTTCAGCTTTATTATATAGAATAGATAGTCTAGATAAAGAACTAAGCTTAGCTTTTTGCATTGAATGAAGCGTTATTCGCAGTGTTTCTGATTGGAGAATTACATGTTGTTACAGAGGTATCACTTGCACGTTGCCAACCTTGTAGCGCGTTGCCGACCTTGTAAAAACCTTTTAATGCCCTTTTTGAAGAACCCCATACTGTAGTCTTATGGGAAAACCTACTAGAGTAACATAAGCTATATTTTATTTAAAAAGTTACTATTACTAACATAACATAACCTAATAATGTACCACCAGCTTGGGATCCAGTAATAAAAATAGTCAAACCCAAGAAGAAGCAAACCACAGCTTGACTTCATGATACTTTGAGCTCATTCTGCGTAAATAGAAACGCCAATGATTAAATTATGTTCGGGTACTTTGAAATAACTACACTGGAACATTGAGACAACTGCCATCTTAGTCTCCCAGTGACCATGGCTGCTGAAAAGCAACCGAAACGTCGGGGAAAGTGTAAAAATAAATTAAATCTAAATAGTTTAATAATAATTTAATTAGCTTGAAAATTAGTAAAGTTTAATAGTAGTAGTAGTGTGACAATTTTCAAAATGTTGTAATAAAGTGTCAAATAAACAACGCGATAAAATCCGTATATAGCAGTTTAATTTCAATGAATAATATTCGCGTAAATAGAAGACAATATTAGGCAAGTCAAAAGTTATTAATACAAGTTATCAGAGAACATCGCGCTGACTTACGCAGCATAAATAGGAACGTTGAGATTTTGTCTAATGAAATACAGAGATTAATAACTCCATTTGATTTTAAACAATGCATCAATGCTTTAAATCACAGAGAAAGATCAAAATATAATGCGTGTAAAACGAACAAAATTCAAAAGTATGAAAAATTATTATCTAAATCAAATGCCAACAGCAAGGAACGAAACGTCAATGCACGGACCAATGACACGCCGCCGTCAAGTCAAAGACAAGCAGTTATTAATCTGTCAAAACAAACTTTAGACAAAACAACCGAAAAAGTATTGAGTAGAAGTTTAAATTATGCAATAACACCGGCTAGGATACCGTATGAGGCCATTATTTGTAACGTCGAGGACTGCCTAGTCAAGAATAATATAAAAAAGGAAGATTTGGAGGCTATACGTCAGGACATTTCATCGGTCTTGCGTCGAAGTAAAGTGCCCAGACCGAACCTTCCCAAAGATGAATTCGTCGCACTGAAGAACTTGCAGGCTAGGCCAGATATTACAGTACTCCGTGCAGATAAAGGAAACGCTACGGTCATAATGGATACGTCAGATTATGAATATAAAATTGAAAATTTACTTTCGGATGAAACAACATATAAACAGGTTAAAACAGACCCTACAAACAAAATATTGAACAAAACCAAAGACATCATACATAAATACTACGAAAAACTAGATCTAGACGTTAAACAATTAATACCAGCTTGCGTAAAACCTCCAAAGCTGTATGGGTTACCAAAAATACACAAGGAAAACGCTCCCCTACGTCCTATTGTGAGTCAGATCGACACACCAACTTACAGACTGGCTCAGCACGTAGCGAAGATACTCTCACCACTCAGAGGCAACTCGAGAGTACATGTAAAGGATCCATACCATTTTGTGAGTGAAATTAAACACCTACGTCTCAATAACAATGAAACAATGGTTAGTTTTGATGTACAGTCATTATTTACATGCTTACCTGCACATGACTGTATTGAAATAACTAAAAGGAAGCTAATACAGTACAATATGCCTGAGGAATATGCAGAACTACTTAAGCATTGCTTAACAACTGGCTATCTGTTGTGGGACAATAAATTCTACATACAAGTCGATGGTGTCGCAATGGGCTCCCCAGTATCGCCTGTCGTTGCTGACATATATATGCAGGACTTCGAGGCTCGAACTTTACATACTGCCCCCATCACACCCAGGATTTATAAGAGGTTTGTAGATGATACTTTTACAATATTACCAACAGATAGTGCAAGTGTATTCCTAGAACATCTTAATTCCATTAATAATAACATCCAATTTACTATGGAATTAGAGGCAAATAATTCAATAGCTTTCTTAGATGTACTTGTCATCAGGAATCCTGATCATACTTTGAGCCACACTGTATATGGGAAAAAGACCCATACAAATAAGTACTTAAACGGTGAATCTCACCACCATCCTAAACAGTTAGCTACTGTGGGAATGTCATTGTTTCAGAGAGCCCATGGGATCTGTGACAAGAAACACCTGGACGCCGAGCTTCAACATGTCAAGCAAGTACTGCAAGACAACAAGCTCCAACAGCCACGCCGCTGTCACAGATTCCGAGAAAAGCCAGCCACAGTCGAGCGCCAGCCTGCTATACTGCCTTATGTAAGGGGTGTCACTGACAAGATTGGCTACATCTTGAAGCGAGCTTCAATCAACACATACTTCAAGCCGCCAACGAAGATAAGTCAATTTTTACCTTCCGTCAAGTGCCAACTACCTTTACAAGATGCAGGGGTCTATAAAATAGATTGTGACTGCGGACTCTCATACATTGGTCAAACCAAGAGAAACATAGGCACCCGCATAAAAGAACACATAGCTGATGTAAAACACCAACGCTCGTTGAAGTCTGCTGTGTGTGAATATGTGCAACAGGGGACCAACCACTACCTGAGATTTGACAAACCACAGATTCTCGCTAAAGAACACCGATTCCTACCAAGGATGCTTCGCGAGGCTATTGAAATCAAAAAACATCCTAATTTTAATAGAGAAAATGGTTGGAATGTACCACCAGCTTGGGATCCAGTAATAAAAATAGTCAAACCCAAGAAGAAGCAAACCACAGCTAGACTTCATGATACTTTGAGCTCATTCTGCGTAAATAGAAACACCAATGATTAAATTATGTTCGGGTACTTTGAAATAACTACACTGGAACATTGAGACAACTGCCATCTTAGTCTCCCCGTGACCATGGCTGCTGAAAAGCAACCGAAACGTCGGGGAAAGTGTAAAAATAAATTAAATCTAAATAGTTTTAATAATAATTTAATTAGCTTAAAAATTAGTAAAGTTTAATAGTAGTAGTAGTGTAACAATTTTCAAAATTTTGTAATAAAGTGTCAAATAAACAACGCGATAAAATCCGTATATAGCAGTTTAATTTCAATAACATAACCCACTTTTACGCAAGCGAAGCCGCGGGAAAACCTAGTATGTAATAAAATAGTATGCGCTCGCCATCAGCAGGGATTTCATTCTCACACTTTCAACCTAATTGGTGCCACACCAAGCGGTTCCAAAAGAATTTTCTTCCGCGGACGCTCAGGTTGTGGAATGAACCCCCTGCCCAGGTTTTCCCACTAGACTACAGTATGAGGTTCTTCAAAAAGGGCGTTAAAAGGTTTTTACAAGGTCGGCAACTCCCAAGTGATGCCTCTGGTGTTGCAGGCGTCCATAGGCTACAGTGACCATTTACCATCAGGTGCGCCGTATGCTTGTTTGCCACTTCAGTAGTATAAAAAAGAAAAATGTTGAGAACGACTCAAACTCCACTTAAGTATTACTCAAACATTTGTTTTGTTTCTATATCAATTTTTCTTAAACTGTAATCAAATATAAGCAGATATTTGAACATCATATACTTAAGTAAATGTTCAGTTGAAAACGGTTTGATGAAATTCGATAGGTACTGTAAAAAATACTTGAGAATACTCAGTTCAGATTTGTTCAGTTAAGAATTCAGAAACAGGTGTAAGTCATGTGTCATCTTGAGCAAAGCAGACGCGGTAAACGGAGTGCGTTTACGGTATGCGTCTTAAGCATCGTCTGACGCATAAATGAACCGAGCCTTTTAACTACATAAGGGTCGACCCCTTCAATAGTGGTTAAATACAACTTTCGTTATTTTTAGTACTGATATATATGAAAAGAGGAAATAGTAACAAGAAATGAGGAACGTGTAAGTGGATATTTTGGGAATACGGAATGAAATGGCACCATAAAATTTACTAAACATGATAGGATTCCTGCCGACTATTAGGCTCATTACCATCACAAAATAATACCATGATTTTTGGTCAAGAACTTAAGAGAATACAAGTACACACCATAGTATACTACGCTACTAATATTAAACAAAGAAACTGTTGTTAAAAACGATTAAAAACCTAAACAACATTGCTTCCCCTATCTCATAATATGCAGAGGCAAAAATGACGTCACATAGGATAAAAATAACTTACATAGATATAATTTATTTCGACGAATAGTCTCGCTACTACAACAATATTCTACATTTCATTAAAACCATAAAACTACCAACGCACGTTTTACTTTTAAACAAAGAGCCAATTCCAAATACAAACTAACTCGTTCCGTTGCAAAGGGACTTGTTACGGAGTCCCTATTACGTCCAAATAAAAAAACTGTCGCAATGGAAACGCCGAGAACTATGAGAGAAAAATAAAAGAGCAAAGTGAAGTCCCATGTCCACGGTACGTGCTACACCTGAATACAAACGACAAATAACAAAATTGCTGCGGTCAGAGCACTCGGCCTTAGGGTCAACCCTTTCAAAAGCGTGAAATATTGGGACAATTCTTGTGACTCAATTCAATGGCCTAGACTACCCTAACGCTTGTATAATGCAAAAAGCATACACAAAAATCTTATTTGAACTAAAATATTTCAGATGCTTAATACGAAATAATATTACTTTGGATATTAAGTGTCCTTTCATCTGTAGAATGCCACCATAGCAACCGTTTCTTTAACCGATCCTCATAATCATTAAACATTGCCCTTTCATTCCAGAACCATCACAGATACAACAACAAAAGGAAAATAAGCGACGAAAAATTACAAAGCAAAAACGTTTTAAGAGTTAAGCCTCGCTCCTGATTGAGTGGGATGAGGTTGAAGGGAAAAGAGCAAAGGTAAATCCCTCCTGACCAAACAGCACTTAAGTATGTCCACTTAACGTAGGAGAGTACGAATGAAAGAGCCCTGAGACCCAATAGCTGGGACCGGCCAAAGTAAATAGATGAAATTTCTTTTCACTTGACTGCTACTAAGTGAATGCTGACTGTGTTAATAAAATAATCGTATAGCCTTATCGGACATTCCGTCTAATGTGCCTTACATCTAAAGGATTGTGCGTGCCTAAAGAAACAAAGTTCTTTAAACGACTTTCTAAATGGTACCAGACATTGCTTAGTCTCAAAACTTTACATCTTCCAATGTGGATTAAATTCTATTGTTTAACTTGACCTTTTTTGCTTCGTTTGTACCTAGTTTTCTTTTAAAAGAACTCCTAGATAAACATTAGCCTGCTTATTTCAATCTAAAATTTGGTTTCGGTGACTGTAAAACGACATTAAAAGACCGCATAAAAATACTTTTATCAGAAAATTGAAGAAGAAACGTTCGAAGTAGGTCGAGCAATTCCAATACTTATTGAAGTACTCATAAGGTCTATAATGGCTTAATCATACTAATTAACACTAACATAAAGCTTACAACATTCCGTGGTTCCCTTTTCCTTTAATTACACTTTGATTAGAATCATGAATCTTATACATTTGACCTCAAAATAAATAAGTACCTGCGTAAAGATCGCGTCCTTTTTTCTTCTTAATTAAGGTCGCGTAACCGAATTTACCTAAAGTAAGCGGCACCCAGTAATAGAATGAATGAAGTTAGGGTGGTAGACTATACAAAGAAATTAAGAAATGATAATCTATTCATTGGGCTTCTATGAAGAGATAAATGTATTTTCATATACAAGATAAATAAGAAGCTAAGCAATTTTTTCATAATAATTGTTCTGCTTGTTAACTGCGTCGTTTATGCTAGCGAGTAATTGTGAGGTCCAAGTTTGATGTCCGGATGTTATTAAGTTTTAAAGCTGAGCTTATCGAGCGGAGGAAATACAACGCTATACGGAAGTAACGTATAGTGAGTACTTCGCACCCACACTCAACAGTTGATAGCCAAATGACGCCAGTACTACAATACTGCCAGATGTACTGCCACGTGTGAGCATCGTCATCGGTCTGATTTTCTTTGTGAAACTTAAAATCTAAGCAACATTAAATCTTATTATTTTAAATTGAAACGAAAATATAGTGAATACTATGATCCTCATAAAATAAATCTCAACCAAACTATAGACCGCGCGAGAGTCATATATACCTATCTCGAAATAATAATTACGCCCCTTTACATCCTCATACGAATGCACTCTCAAACTGAAATAAATCGTACCTGCAATACCCGTCCAATATAGGGGCACCACGTACCAAAACTTAACCTGTAAAGAGTTGGGGCGTTTGTTTAACAAGGCTCTATTTACAGCGAAGCCTTCGCCAACTAAATCTTTTGGGAACACAACTATTGGTAACTGCGGATTGTTAAAATTTTACTGCGAGAGTGCAGATACGAGGATACTGAGGTTGGTTTGTCGTTTTGGAAAGATTTGTATTTTGTGTATCCTTTTTTATACTATACTAGAATTTTAGGTTTAAAATTTTCTAGGCTTTGTGTTAATCCCTCCAGCTTAGTTAAGTGTTATGTAAGCAGTGATTTCATGTCGCTAGTGCAATGAGTGTAATTCAAACCCTCTTGATTGCTAGACTAATGCTTTATCTCACCTCATCTATTGCCGTTGCCCAGTGGCAGAATTAGTTTAATAACGCTCCTTTAACATCTATTTTGCGTTTACTTAATGAAATTCATTTTACATGTTCTCTGAGTAACTTCTCAAAAAGCACTATGCTTATAATTAATTAAAGTAACGATGGATCATTCTACTGCTATAGACAACCCCAGTAACGATAATTGTGTAAAGAAAAAGAAATATATATTTATAATATAAATAAGAAATGTCACAATTTTCAATTTTATATCATCACTGCCAGCACTTATCTACTATTTAACATAAAAATGTTGCTAAATAATATTTAACTATCTCTCAACTGAATAGCTCTCAAGTCCTTGATCAATGACTAACCTCGACGTTGATTGATTTATTGGTAAATAAGACTGATTTATGCACATCACTGACATTTGAATTAAACTTCAAGAAATTTGTTGCTGGATTCTTTGTTGTGATTTTTAAGTAGCATAATTCTAGCAAGTTTATTTGCAGACATGACTAACAACTCACAATACTTCTCTCCCCACGTCTATCGGCAAACAAATACGTGATATTATAATATTAAATGTTAATATTATTAAAACACTGACCTCCGTAACATAAATTGCATATAACCATAAATTTTAGTTATTTAATTCTATTCCACAAACAATTCGGATGTGTTTAACCGCAAACTTGTAAATTAAATTATTGAATTAATTACATCATAGCGGTGCTATTGTTGTCTCGATGTGTGTTATTGTTGTTGAATGCTCCGTATAGTTTGCACTACATTGTATTATTTATGCATATGAATAATTGTTACCCGCATGTGCCGTCAAAACTCAGGGCGTATTAGAATACTATTGGAACAAACGCAATCTGAAGGTCAGTTCTCGCGATAAAGATATGTACAAAATAGAGTGCCGATGTATTCTAATAAACGTAAAACGTGAAAATTAATGCAATGTAACCTGTCCAGTATTATCTCAGGCCACCGATGCGTTGCTGCGACTCTCTAGTTTACATTTGACGAAAAACATTAAAGCTTGCTTGGACCCTCCAAGCAAGCTTTGATGTTTTTCGTTTTAACTGACTAATTCCTAACTGAATTTAGTGAGTTGCTATTGGCAATAGTCAGAAGAAATGAAAATAGTAAGTCAAATTTTAACACCTGTTATAAACTTATTTATTAATTATAACTTATACGCGTACAATTATAGATGCTGGTCTATTCTGTGCCCTACGAGTAGCGACTGCTTTTTCATCGGAGTGGTTGGCGAAACGAGCTCAGAATAAGCTCGTCAGCAAATATAATAATGTGTCGCCACAGGTTTAATAGGAATACTAGTCTTCTTCTCCCTTAGCCTTTATTATTCCCAAGTCACTTGGGGTCGGCTTTTCTAGTCTAACCGGATTTGACTGGATATCAGTTTTTACACGGAGCGGCTGCCATCTGACCTCCGCAACCCAAAGGCTAACAATACCCTAAGGCTAGACCAGTGTCAGGATATTAGAGGGTACTGACTTTCCCAATAACGACTGCCATAGATGTTCATGGCAGCCGGGACCGACGGCTTAACGTGCTCTCCAAGGCACGGAGCAGGCGATAATTGTCAATCAATACGCACATAATTTCGAAAAGTCATATAACTTCCGAAAGTCAGAGGTGCGCGACGTGGGTTGGAACCCGAGACCCTCTGCATTGCAGTCTGTTGGTCTCCCCACTGAGCTATCGCTTTTAATAGGAATACTAATATGGTACATAATATATTGTCTTATGTTCACGCGAATGTTATACATTGAAATTAAACTTCTTTATACAGATTTTGTCGCGTTGTTTATTTTAAAACACTTTTATTACATGATTTTGAAAAACCCGTAAACATGGCTGCTGTAAAGCAACCGAAACGTCAGGGCAAAGTGTAAACTTAAATAATTTGTTTTAATTAATTCAAATAGCTTACATTCAGTAAATATCAATAATAGTAGTGTTAGCGTTTTAAAATTATGTAATAAAAGTGTTTTAATATAAACAACGTGACAAAATTCGTATAAAGTTGAATATTGAACTAGGTGAACTATTTTGATCTAAAGCGGACTGTATAATAACTACTAGCAGGTTTTGAATTAAAACGCAAACTGTAGCTTGATCTGAGGTTCATTTATTGTAAAATGTCGTTGACCTTATATAGTACAGCCGGTAACGAAACCATAGCGCGATTCAGACTTATGGTATAACGCCATCTATCGAGTGTTGACTCAAACTTTTTTTATTTACATTATGATTTTACTTTATAATTACATTTGCTCTTGAACATACCGCCCACCAAGGACATGTAGTGACGGAATGTCCTTCTTACATTCAATGTTAATAATTCTCGATACAATATTTATATATTATAACGGCTTAAAACAAATAGGTAAGATAAAAGCGTCAACATAAACTCGATAAGATAAACTTTAACATGAATATGCTACAAATTGTGAAATTTTTAAAACATATAACAATGGTTATTAGACCTAAAACACGGCTGAAATTTTGAAAACATGAAATTGAACTTAAACTAAAAACATAAGTACATAAAATGATCTATGACCCAAACAATACATATTTCATGCATGGTCAATAGGCAGAATAATTAATTTATTAATTGGTCTTTTAATCGTAGACAATTTAGTACGCAGGGTGACGACACGAGTGACATTATCATCACCTGTATGCTTCTCTACTACGCGTCCTAGGAGCCAACGACTTGGTGGCATATCGTCTTCTTTTACTAAGACGATGTCCCCTAATTTTGGCTCGGGTATTTTGGTTGACCATTTATACCTGTTCATGAGACCAACTAAGTACTCCTGGGACCATCGTTTCCAAAAAGTTTGTACCATTTTTTGGACAAATTGCCATCTTGTTAGAGAATTAACATTTGAACTGGAAAAATCTGAGTCCGGTATATTAAGTAACGGTTCTCCAATTAAAAAATGTCCTGGAGTCAAGGGGATTGGGTCACCAGGTTCATCCGAGTGAATGACACTCATCGGCCGAGAGTTCAAGCATGCCTCGACTTGGGTAAGGAGTGTACTCAATTCCTCATACGTGAGTGTCGAGTCACCAATAACCCTTTTGAGGTGAAACTTGGTGGACTTCACACCTGCTTCCCACAGACCACCGAAATTGGGCGCGTGTGGAGGAATAAAATGCCATTCGGTGCCATTAGCTTCCAGATGTGCTATTATAGATAGCTGTGATTTTGCCAATTGCTGTAGCTCTCTTGAAGCTCCAACAAACGTGGTGCCATTATCGCTCCACAGTTTCGAGCAATGACCTCGTCTTGATACAAAACGTCGAAAGGCGGCTAAGAACGCTTGGGTGCTCATGTCGCTTACGACTTCGAGATGTATCGCTCGCGTAGACATACAAATAAAAAGGCATATATACCCCTTGTAGGAGTGATGGCCACGACCTTTGGTTGTCCTTACATTAATAGGGCCAGCATAGTCTACGCCACTATGCAGGAATGGCCTTGCTGGAGAACATCTCACCGATGGGAGAGAACCCATAAATGGATGTCGAACAGTAGCTCTCTGTTTGGCACACGTGACACATTGCCGTACGTGCTTTTTGACCAAACCCCTAACACCAATGATCCAGTAAGCAGTTCTCAAGTATGTGATCATAAGCTGAGGACCTCCATGAAGAGTCTTACTATGAGCATCTGCTACAATCAAGTTGGTAAGGTGAGACATATGCGGTAAAACTATCGGATGTTTAATTTGTTCTTCCAATTGAGCCTTTTCTAGCCTTCCTTGAACTCTAACTATACCCTTGTCGTCTAGATAGGGAGATAATGATTTTAACTTGCTTGATTTTATCTGTACATAACCTTTAGTTTGTAATTGTAAATATTCTTCTGTAAATACTTTTCTTTGTGTGACCTTAATACAACTTTCTAATGCCCTTTCTAATTCATATTTTTGTAAATAAACTGTTTTATTTTTTACTTTAGTTAAGAATCGACGGCAATAAGCAATTACCCTTATGAGTCTTTGTAAACTCGAGAATCGTTCAAATATGTCGTTCTCGTCAAATACAACAGCTACGTGTGCCTTGACGCATTGTTCTAGATCTACATCTAAATAATTTGGCCTTTTATATAAAACAACGCCTTCTTTCAGAAACTGGGGACCAGTGAACCAAAGCTTATTTTCCCTGAGCAAACTTGGCAATGTTCCTCTTGACGCGCAATCAGCTGGATTGTCGTTGGTTGCGACATGAAACCATTGAGAGGGTTTTGTATGTGTCAAGATCTCTGAAGTGCGATTAGCGACGAAGGTTTTCCATTTGCTTGGATGACTGTTCAGCCATGCTAGAACGATGGTGGAGTCTGTCCAAGCCCTTACGTTATCGCTTGATATCTTTAACACTTCGGCTGTTTCTGCTAACAATCTTGACAGTAGTACTGCACCACATAGCTCTAAGCGGGGTATACTGATTTGCTTGATGGGTGCTACCCTGGTTTTAGCAACCACTAAAGCAACCTTGACCTGGTTCTTGCTGTCGATAATTCGCAGGTACACCACTGCTGAATAGGCTGCCTTTGAAGCGTCACAGAACCCGTGTAGTTCTAGGTTATCCTTCTCGTTTGTACCTAGCCAACGAGGTATCTGCACCGCGGTAAGCAGAGATAATTCCCTTCGGTAAGTCATCCACTCCTCTAACAGGTCGGTGGGTATTGTATCATCCCAGCCAATTCCTGTGAGCCATAACTTCTGGATGATAATTTTCGCAAGGACTACACAAGGAGATAACCACCCCAACGGATCAAACAATCGTGCTATGTCTGAAATTACAGCTCTTTTTGTTACAGTTGTCAGTGGAGGTGGCAGAGACACCGTGTATTGAAAGGAATCACTGCTACGGTTCCAGGTAAGTCCTAATATTTTCATTACGCTATCAATTTTTAATTCTAAGTTTTTGTTCTCTATCTGTTCCTTGTTGTCCTTATCTTTTGTTCTGTCTGTAGCTTTAATAGTGTGATCTAATTGCTTCTTTGTTTCTAATGTGTTTATTATGTCTAAAAGTTGCTGATTGTTACTACTCCACTTCTGTAATTCGAACTTTCCTTTTAGTAGTAAATCTGTAATTTCCCGATAAATCTTTACTCCTTCTTTTACCCGGTAACATCCGGTCATGAGGTCATCCATATAAAAGGATGTTAAAACCCTGTCCGCAGTGAGAGGGTAGTTTTCACCCTCATCATATGCAATTTGGTGCAGAGTCCTCACTGCTTGGAACGGTGCTGAAGCGGTTCCGAACGTAACGGTGAGTAACTCGTAGTCCTTAATTTCAGAGTCAGAATTATCACGCCACAGTATTCGCTGATACATGGTGTCCTCATCAGCAACCCTTACCTGTCTGTACATTTTAATTATATCAGCTACAAGAGCAACAGGATACAACCTCCATCTCATTACGGTGTGCCTTAAATCTGCCTGCAAAGTAGGTCCAGTCATAAGGGTATCATTTAATGAGACACCTTTGCTGTTCTTCTCTGAGGCATTAAACACAACCCGTACCTTTGTAGTCGTCTTGTCGTCGCGTATCACTGCATGGTGAGGTAAGTAAACTGCTACTTCTTTATTATTGTCCTTTTCTTCTACAGGTCTCATATGATCTAGATGTAAATATTCTTTTATAACTTTAGTGTACTGTTCCTTTAATTGTTTGTTTTTGTGTAACCTTTTCTCTAATGACTTAAATCTACCTTCAGCTATAGCTCGAGAATTACCAGCCTTACATGGTGGATCATCGTCGCGAAAAGGTAATCTCACAACGTACCTACCATCATCTAATCTTGTGGTGGTAGCGCTATAAAACTCCTCGCACCTTTGTTCTTCTGGACTTAATATTTTCGTTGTATGAGGTTGCTCTTGAATTTCCCAAAATTGCTTGAGAATGTCATCTTCGTTGACCTTAGCATGCAATACGCTAATATTCATGCTTGAACTATTTGATCTATTAATTGAACTATTTACAGCTCCTGATAAGATCCATCCTAACGTCGTGCTCTGCGCGATCAACGTAGAAGAGGGACTTCTCATCATACCTTCTCTAAGGATGCAGCTATAGACATCCGCACCCAATAAAAGATCTATTTTATTGGGTTGATTGAACTGGGGATCGGCTAGATCTTTAGTATTGATACCTATCCATTCTAACCCACTACCACTTATGCTTTGTTCCGGTAAATATGAAGTAATTTTACTGAGAACGTAGGCATTAAGTGAAAGGGTGAACTCAGGGTCGACCCTTGAACTAATTTTCAGATTTACCATGTACTTGGCAATCGTTGATCTACTACCCAGACCTGACACGATTCCGCGAATAGGGATCTTTTTCAGTCTGAGGTATTGAACTGTGGCCTCTGTGATTAAATACGCTTGAGACCCTTGGTCAAGCAAAGCTCTGACCAAATGAAAGTTACCCGTCCTGGACTCGGCATTTACTAGCGCGGTGGCTAGTAAAACCTGTTTCGGTACGGAAACTCTATCGGTCGCTAAACATGATACCACAGGATTAATAGCACTAGTTGAGGGGCTAGTACTAATTGTAGTCACGTCAGCTGCAATGTTCTGGTTATTTGCAGATTCGCTCGATTCTAAGTGCAGCAAAGAGTGGTGACGTCTTTGACAAACCTTACAAGTGGTTTGCTTCTTGCAATTGTGAACCGTATGATTGCCACCTAAACAATTGAAGCAAATATTATGCTTACTGACAAACTCTCGTCTAGTGACAAGTGGTTGCTTTGCAAATCTTTTGCAAAAGCAAAGTTTGTGGGACTCCGAGCAATATTCACACCGTATGTTGTTTGAACTCATGGCTACCATAATTTTAGGCTTGTTTGAACCCTGAACTTGATGCGATGTGGCTCTCTTAGGCTCTATACATTCAAACGCGCGAAACCTATTCTCTAAAAAGTTGGCAAATTGCTCATAAGTAGGCAACTCATTCGAGTCTTGATTATTGATGCTGAGTTCCCACTGTTTTCGCGTTTCAGCATCAAGTTTAAAAGCAACAATATGGATGATGATAATGTCCCACGTGGAAACATTTAAACAAATAAATCGCGAAATGTAGTCCATTCGCTATAATGACCACTAAATGTAGGAATTGAAATTTTAGGCAACTTTACAGAACTCTTAGACGTACCGACGGTTTTAGACGACTTTGTTGACTCTTTATCTACCTTACACATTATTTTATTTAATTGCGATTTGATTAAACATTTATAAGTTATATATGTGTCCTCAGTAGTATCATAAATTTCTAAATATTTTTGAATATCCTGTGCCTTAAAATTCTCATGAAGCTTTGTGTTGTTTTCTTTAAATGAAGCCCAATCGTTTTCTAATAACTCAAGTTTTGTCTCCATATATTCCAGAGTCAACCTATCTTTAGGACATTTTTTAAAATTAGATAATCCTCTCTGTATAATACCTTGGATATCCTTTAAAACATTTACTAAGCCCTCCATCTTGTAAATTTATCACAAAACAAAGCCAAAAATATTCAAAATAATCTACCGACACACAAACGAGTGTTAAAACAAACAAAATAAATACTTGTAAACCAAAATCTGAAATGTGTATATATAAAACTACAAACAAAACAATATTTCTAAACCAATAAAAATATAAGAAGCAAAAGCAGCAACTTGTAAAAATACAAATAAAAACACAAGTGGTAAAAATATTAAAATGTAACCCTTGTAAAACACTTAGCGAATATAATCTAAAACAACTGAACTAATAAATAAATTTTCTAAGTGGCAAAAAGCGTCTAAAATTTTACAAGTGTTTTGCACTATCTTTACTGTCGGCGGAAATCGGGCATAGGTTCCCCGTTCCCTCGTTTTTTATAAAACTATTCTAAGTCTAAACTAAACAACAAGCATGCATTATACTACAAACTAACTTAAAACTACAAAGTCTTTCTATCTTCAATTATTTTTCCAAGTTTAAATTGTCTTGTAAATAAAGTTCAAATTTCTAGTTTTAATCACTTGCACTATTTTACTTTGTTAATAAACAATTGTACTCACGCAACTTCACTGACTCACTCAATATGTGGCTGAATGCCACTTTCCTCCAAGTAACCGGTAGCGCCCTCTATTGAGACGTCTAGTTGAACTCCAACAATGTCCTTATTATCGTTTGTACAGAAGATGTCCTCTTAATCGACTCCAACAAGCAGCTACAGCTGCTGGCGACACAACTGATTACCGCAATCAGTTGAAGCGCTTCAACAGCGCGTGTCTCGACTCCTGCGCAGCGATCCACTGCGAGTCTGAGACAACGGTCGGCTTGACCGTGTGAACTAAAAAATGGCCTTTGAACACAATCGGCTCGTAAGGTCCAATGAATATTGAACTAGGTGAACTATTTTGATCTAAAGCGGACTGTATAATAACTACTAGCAGGTTTTGAATTAAAACGCAAACTGTAGCTTGATCTGAGGTTCATTTATTGTAAAATGTCGTTGACCTTATATAGTACAGCCGGTAACGAAACCATAGCGCGATTCAGACTTATGGTATAACGCCATCTATCGAGTGTTGACTCAAACTTTTTTTATTTACATTATGATTTTACTTTATAATTACATTTGCTCTTGAACAAAGTAGTTTAATGTATATTGTATAAGTTCTTTCTTTTTTTTTTAATAGTGCTACAATCGCTTATCGCTTTGGGTGAATCCTGTTAAGATATTTGTATGTCTGTAAATAAATAAATAAATAAACTTTAAGGAATACTAGTAACATGTAAACCAAATTGCTAGTAAACTAAAAAATTTGGGTGTTACACATTACGGTCACATTATAGTTTTAGGTCTGAGGTAATAGAAGGCTAGCCGTTTTTCGGGCACAGTTTTGGACTCTGAACTGCTACTGGTCATTTCTAGACAAATACCAAGTAACACTTTGCCCTAGCCAAAAAGCGTACCTAGAACCTCACACACTCATACACAGCAATGTCTTTCACAACCGCTGCTTCACAAACGCAGTCACATTGTTAAAAATCTATTTAAACCTATTGGCCAGATAAAACAGGTTGTTAATTTTGTCCACTATTAAAACATGACAAATAAAAAAGGAACATTAAACTCTGCAACACATGGCGAAGGAAACATCGCAAACAGGCAAACCCCATTCAAATAGCGAAAATAAAATACATAGAAGATTCAATTTAAAATTCGCAGACGTGTTTCGGCTCATACATAGTAACGGAAATAAAGCTTGAACCGTGTCCGAAGCGGTACACGGGACACATGTCCGTGTTTAGTGCGCGGACGTGTCACCTCGTGCCTCGTGTTACATCATACGGTCATGAAACACGCGGGGACACTGCGATACATACAGATGTGACAGCTCATTGAAAATAACATAGTTGTGTGTATTGATTTATATTTTGGTTTATTGCCGCGATAGCCTCGTGGGAGACTATTAGATAGCCACGCAGAGACCTGGAGTTCGATTCCGCAACATCGCTCACTTTAACGATAAAAGCAATCTACATATCTGAAAATTCTCAATAATATTCTCAAAGATATGTAAAGTTAGCCAAAAGGCTTGTTTCTTAATAACAGTAAACTGTTGAACGATTCTGAATGAAAATCTGAATGCAAACAGATAGACGTCTAGTGAAGTTCTAAATCCTTTATTGACCATATCATGGATGTAAAATATTCATTCCGCCTGCGGTTCCGCTTATTTTTATACTACTTTGCAACACCGATATGGACACACTTTTCAGACCGGAATGGAATATATGTATATAGCTGACATTTATATTTTTTCCCACTTTTAGTAACTGTGAGAAAAGCTAGACGCTGCGTTTCAGTGTAAGCGTGAGAAGGATTTAGTCGTAAGCCACCACACTGGCCCAGACCGGGTTGGCAGACTTAACACATATTTGACTATATGATATAGAGCAGCGATAGCTTAATGGGGAGACCAACAGACTGCAATGCAGAGGGTCTCGGGTTCGAACCCACGTCGCGGACCTCTGACTTTCGGAATTATTTGACTTTTCGAAATTATGTGCGTATTTATTGCCAATTATCGCCTGCTCCGTGCCTCGGAGAGCACGTTAAGCCGTCGGTCCCGGCTGCCATGAACATCTATGGCAGTCGTTATTGGGAGAGTGTCGACACAAAAGATCCCACTGGGTCGAAGTGTCGCCGGTCTGCACTGACTGGCCCCCACATAAGATACATATGATATAGAGCTTTTAGAACTTTACCCTCAAGTGATAGCTAATATTCAATATCGCATATCGTAGGATCAAACTAAATTCTCAGTATCAACACGAAGTTCTGTACCTGATAGACAACAATCGACTCGCGTGGTGCCTAAAATTCATAATTAACGCAAAAAGACGTGTTGCTATCCCTTCGAAGATACCTTAGACCTGACACTATATACAGGAAAAGTAATCAAACGCACGTGTATTTAAAATGCTTAGCAATTAGGATGTGAAGCCACCGAGGGAACACATCAGGGTCAGTATAAGCCAGCGGTCAGTAGTGCTCGTTATTTGCTATTACAAGCCAGGCATGAACTGATGTCTAGACACATAAAGTGCGGTTAAGCACTTACAATTTATTCCACCTAGCTCTAAATTCATTTGGATTATTTACCGGCAAGCCTTTAAATTGTTTGTTTTAATACTGTGTGTAGACTGCATGGTCTGCGTTATTTAAGTGGACGCTAAGTATTGTGGATTCGATTTTGTACAATTGTGTTTTTTTTTATTCGACTATGTTGGCAAACAAGCATACGGCCCACCTGATGGTAAGAAGTCACCGTAGCCTATGGACACCTGCAACACCAGAGGCATCACTTGCGCGTTGCGGGGTTCCTTTGGGAAGGAGAAGAAGCGGGAATGGGGGAAAGAGGGTGATTGGGCCTCTGGCTCTCTCACTCACCGAACGAAACACAACAGTATGAATACTGGTATTTCACGTCGATATTCTGTGAGAGGGTAGTCCTTCCCCGATCGAGCCGGCCCATTCATGCTGAAATCAGCGAGGCTCTACTACTCAAGAAAAGTAGGCACAACAGTTCACTAACTGATGTGCCTATTGGGTAATATTTGCGCCCGTAGTTTTCTATTTCAATGTTTTTAAAGTCAACGGCGATACAGAAATTGTTTGAAGAAGGTGAGTAGTATATTTGAAACATTATTCATATTGGTATGAAGGCATAAAACTTGGATAATACCGTAGACTTTGTAAGACTAACAAAGTCCCAAGTTTCATACTATTCAAAACTTGAGTGGTCGGGCCATATTTGAGTGGTAGGGCCACGCTGGATACAGCATGAATGGGCCGGCTCGACCGGGGAAGCACCAGCCTCTCACAGAAGATCGACGTAAAATAACAGTATCTGTTATGTTTCGTTTGGTGAGTGAGAGCGCCGGAGACCCAATCACCCTTCCCTTCCAAACCCCCATCCTGCTCCATTCCCTTTTCCTTCCAGTAGGCAGCGACTTGGTCGTGTTTTTTTGACATTGCTTCTGTAATGCTAAGAAAACACAGCCATGTGTATGAGCCACGATTCTCGCTTACTATCAGGTGGGCCGCTGGCTCGTCTGTCACCGATGAAAGCAATAAAAAAAAACATAATTTCATATTAATCGGTTTAGCGGTCTATCCTCGAAACTTAACAAATAAGCAAAAAATATTAGTACCTAGTAGTAGTGTAACAGTTTGTAAATTATGTAATAAAGTGTAAAATAAACAACGCGATAAAATCCGTATATAGTAGTTTAATTTCAATAAATAACATTCGCGTAAACAGAAGACAATATTAGTCGACTTCGATGTCGTAGTGGTTAGTGTAACCGACTGCCACGCATGAGGTCGCGGGTGCGATTCCCGCTCAAGTCAAACATTTGTGTGCATGAACATGGATGTTTGTCTCGGTTTGGGTGTTTCTATGTATAATATGTATGTATTTACAAAAAAAAAAGTATATATGTATGTATATCCATTGTCTAGTACCCATAGTACAAGCTCTGCTTAGTTTGGGCTAGATGGTGTTGTGTGTATGTGGTAGAATATTATAAGAATATTAAATAAGCAAAGATATTTTCGCAATACAACCAGTATGGATGTACAGGTAACCCGATATGTTTATTAAGTTTTCACAGTTCAACAGTCAAACTGATTTGCATGAGATTCGGGTTGCCCGCAGCTTTGCTTGCGTAAAGGTGTAAAAAAGTTAGGTTATGTTAGAAACAATACTTTTTTAAATAAAATATACCCTATGTTACTTTGTGATAATACAGCTTTCTAATGATACAATATTTTTTATAATTGGTTGATTAGTTTTTGATTTAAATCTTTACAAATAAAGAAACAAAAAATCTAATCTTTCCTCTTTATAATATTAGTATAGATATAGACAAGTGCCGCACTAGCAGTGATTCTAGTGTGGTACCCGTGTGTCCTGTTTTACAAACATAACAACAACGAACACAAAGAACACGCAGACTCGGAACAACTATTTGTGAAACAATTTTTTTTCCCGTCTAAGGATCGAACCCATAACACTCGGCGCAAAGGCAGTGGCGAGGCCACCACTTAAACCACTACGCCGCCAGTACAGCCTTTACTTTTAGATAATCCTAGTAAGAAATATATTATGATAAATGTAGTTTAAAAACATGATCGAAGTTTAAAAACGATAGCGATAGCTCAGTGGGGAGACCAACAGACTGCAATGCAGAGGGTCTCGGGTTCGAACCCACGTCGCGCACCTCTGACTTTCGGCAGTTATATGACTTTTCGAAATTATGTGCGGAATGATTGACAATTATCACCTGCTCCGTGCCTCGGAGAGCACGTTAAGCCGTCGGTCCCGGCTGCCATGAACATCTATGGCAGTCGTAATTGGGAGAGTGTCGACACAAAAGATCCCATTGGGTCGAAGTGTCGCCGGTCTGCACTGACTGGCCCCCACATAAGATACATACAGATACATTCCACGACATATAAATATTTTAAAACCGCTATTTTCGGTGCTTCAACTTATTGCTCGGTATTGTCAGCAACAATTTCATAAATGTAAACTTTGTCGGTGCAATAAAGACCAAATATAATATGTTATAAGTAATGTTAGACACTAAACAGTACCATGTGAAAATGAGCACTTCACATGTCCGGGAAAATGGATGTCTTAGATATATGCGAGTTATTATATCGTAGCTAAGGTAAACTATAATATTTTTATGCATTTGAAGTAAAACTACTTACGTTTAGTTGTAATGTTGCATACATTTACAGTTAACTAAACTTTAACACAAGTTAGCACAGCTGACAGCGCATAAGATCTCATGTTTGTTTTCCGAGTCAGGCAAAATATTACCAAGATTTTCTTTAAACAAACTCTCAAGCATTACGGAATTTCGATTTGTGCCAATTATTACCTGGAACCTAAAACAAATAGGTATAATACACTTCTGCCCTTCCGGGCGTTTGATTATAATCTTCTCCCTAGCCTTTATTATTCCCAAGTCAATATGGGATCGGCTTTTCTGGTCTAACCGGATTTGACTGGATATCAGTTTTTCAACAGAGCGGCTGCCACCTGACCTCCGCATCCCGAAGGCTAACGATACCCTAAGGCTAGAAAAGTGTCAGGATATTATAGGGCACTGACTTCGCAATAACGACTGCCATAGATATTCATGGCAGCCGGAACCGACGGCTTAACGTGCTCTCCGAGGCACGGAGCAAGCGATAATTATCAATCAATACGCACATAATTTCGAAAAGTCATATAACATCCGAAAGTCAGAGGTGCGCGACGTGGGTTCGAACCCGAGACCCTCTGCATTGCAGTCTGTTTGTTTAAATTGGTAGTAATGCTAGCTGACACTGTAAAAATAGAGTTGTATTCGTGCTTAAGACTGCGCCGAGCGAAATGTGCTAAAACAGACGGTCACAGTTAAGTGAATAAAATCAACACTTTTTGTTTAATACAAATATAAAATATACATTTACCATAACAATGAATGTGTTTACAATTACTCCGTGTAAAAAACTTAAAATAATCAATATTTTCGCCTACAAAATTACGTAATTTTGCACGTAAAATGCAAAAACGTAAGCTCGTGTTACGTGATTTTTAGATTATAACAGTAGAAATCTATCCTATATTACAGCTTAAACGAAACATAAATAGTTATATTACAATTTGTCCGTCCAAAATATTTAAGTTATTGGTTGACAATAAAGATACACATTTAACTAAAAAGCACTTCAAATCCTCCATACAATTTTACTATGGCGGCCGCGCGCCGATTTGAATATGCGCCGTACGAGCTTTGTCATTATCTGTCTTACGCTCGGCGCAGGTGAAAGTTGTATTGTCAGTAAAGAGACCGACACTATCCGCGTATCCGTAAACATAATTATATTCTGATTACCCTCCAATATTTAAACAGATATTTTAAGAAAATTAATGTCAGTTTCAAGTTAAACTAAAACTAAAAATGCACATAATCTTAGCGTCATTTTGTCAGCGTCAATGAATAGTCGTGTTAAAATGGCAACTTTAAAACTGTTTAATTTAAGTTAGAAATGTTTTAAGCTCCTAGTCATGAAGTTAAATAGTTGGAAAACGATTCCAGTCGAGTCTATTCGTTCATACTCGACTCACTGAAGATAATCGATTAGTTTTAAAGTTAGCCATGTTGCATTTT
This sequence comes from Catocala fraxini, assembly GCA_930367265.1. Lineage (NCBI taxonomy): Eukaryota > Metazoa > Arthropoda > Insecta > Lepidoptera > Erebidae > Catocala > Catocala fraxini. Next base: position 2,472,161 of record OV884037.1, read on the forward strand.
TAGAGCGACTTGCGCGAATTGACCGATTAGTCCGCTACGTTCAGTCAATGTCTGATATTTCTTAAAAGGTGTTTGAACCAATCGCTTGAGTGATTGCTGTAAATTGCTTAGTCGATTTTTTGCATTTTCTAGTAACTACTTGAATTCGTTTTCGCTGTGATGTTTTAATAGTCAATTTGCTTCTTTTCAGTCGCTATCTTACTTATGTGGACGTCGACGCTGTTTATTTGTTATTACCCTTTTGTCTTGATAGTACCTATGTATTAAGTAAAATACTGAAATTGTATGTAACTGGTTCCCTATCTGACGAATCACATTTTATATATAACTATAGATTTTCTATTGTGTCTGTCACAAGACAGCGAAAGGATTAAGTGGTGCTTTAAAAGAGGCCATAAGTTTAATGCACGTATCTTATTTTAGGTGCAACTCTTTGCCTGAACCTAGCAAGTAAGCTAAATGTAGCTTCAGTATCTTACTAATCTCCGCTTAACTACTTAACGACCGCTGTCAATTTGACAACAACCGGGACCGACTTTTTACGTGCCCCCCTATGGGGGATGGACCGTTTAGTGGTATTTCATCTGAGCGTCCCCGTGCTATCACGGAGACGCTCAGATGAAATACCACTAAACGGTCACCCAACTATAGACTGACCGCTCCCAATGTTGTTTAACCTCGCTAATCGTTTACCGATCAGTGAGAGCAACTGGCTATGAGCTAATATTCTTGTTAACACCAAATGAGGTGATGTTTCGCCTTTGAGGGTCTAACATCAGACAGAAAAAGTGAATAATGAAGATTTTAAAAAGAAAATAAATTTTAAAGTTAATAGATACTGACAAATACTGAATCTAATAGAGATGAGAAGAGGGCACATGATCAGTCACTTACTCAGACATGACAAATTTGTTACCCATATTATGTAAGGAAAAATAGAGGCGAAAAGAAAAAGCGGAACACTAAGAAGACAGTATACAGATCAACTGAAAGAAAAGCAAATGTAGAGACATAGAAAGAGAGAATTGAAGGAATGGCAATGGATCAAGAAAGATGGAAATTGCTATACCAACAAGTACATAAGCACTTAAACTTTTGGATGGATCAAGTAACCCTTATTCCACCTTACTAATAATACCAACTTGCAATTACTAGGTAATAAATATGTTTGTCATATAACCCCTTAGAGCCTTGCAAATATGAAAAATAAACTAATCAAAACCCACCAAAAACGGTTCAAGTAGCCAGTTAAATTAATAGTCACGTCGACTGAAAGAAAAGTCCTGAAATATTCTACAAACGTATCACAAAGTTCCTGAAGCCTCCCTCCGTTTAAATACAGGTCTCATCTAATGAACTAAACAAGATTACACCGTTGTCCTCCCCAATACGTTAAGAGAAATGTTAGATCGATAACAAGAGCACGTACTAGCCTTCCATTTAATTATATACCTTTGAGAATAGCTACCCTACCTTTTAAAAGATATTCAATATAAGAATATCATGTAAATAATATAGAAAACATACTTACACTATACGTAGTCTCATTCACGATAATGTAGGCAGCGCCCACCAGCACCCACATTTCACAAGCGATGTTTTAGGTTTTACGTAGTCAAACCCATTGTCGTCTGCCTCGCTGATTTCAGCATGAATCAGCATGAATGGGCTGGCTCGACCGGGTAAGGACTACCCTCTCACAGAATATCGACGTGAAATAGCAGTATTCCTACTGTTGTGTTTCGTTCGGTAAGTGAGAGTGCCGGACGCCCAATCACCCTCTTTTCCCCTTCCCGCTCCTTCTCTTTCCCACTTACTCCATTCCTAAAGGGTCAGCAACGCGCAAGTGATGCCTCTGGTGTTGCAGGCGTCCATAGGCTACGGTGACCATTTCCATCAGATTGGCCGGCCGTATGCTTGTTTGCCACGATAGTTTAAAAAGTATTAAAAAAAACTACACACAATTTTTCGTTCTTAATATTAAGTACCTACTAAGAATTTCCTGATAGGAAAACACAATTACTCGAAATCCCACGATGGACGTAAACAATGTTACGGTTCCAACGATGCAATGTAATAGAAAATTATGACATATAGCATATAGACTTGAAATATACACAGCTATTTGTCTGGGGTTCTTCGTGTCTGTACAAAAATAACACGTATTTTCTTCGCGTGTGGTGATCAAACCCACAACACTCGGCATACTAACAGTAGAGAATATTACCACTATATCAGTATGAGATCTGTGCAATCAAATAGAAATCAAAGTTAAAGCAGACCGAGAGCAGCGGCTGAGAGCTCGGTCGTTCTTCAACCTACGTCCTAATAACAAGTTCGTAAACTAGCTATGATATAATGTGACTGTCGCGCCAACAATGCCACTCATACGATTGTGTGGGCAATACACGTATGATTAAATTCACTTAATTATTTCACGTCACATTACAAGCCGCAGAATGTTTACATAAGACACTAACAATAATTTTACTTAACTTGCATCTACTCGCTGCGACGCCTGTATGATGCTATAGGTCACTTAATAAATAAACAACACCCAAAACCAACAAACAGATCAGCATTCTAATACAACTATAAACTAGTCAAAAGACAAAAGGAACTAAAGGAGAACGATTGCTGGCAATAAAGCGAATGGAGCTCTACGCGCTTTTATGAACAGTCGAAATGTATCCAAAAAAGGCACGTTTGGCTGTTCATAGAGGACTATTAGTGCCCACACTTGTGTATGGAAGTGAAAGTTAGGTATGGCAAAAGAAGCATGAGGGCAGAATAAGTGCTGTAGAAATGAGAGCGCTGAGAATCATATGTGGTGTGACTCTGAAAGATAGAATAAGGAATAGTGTGATTAGAAAGAGATGCGGCATAAAAGTGGATATAGTGACAATAGAAAAGGATGTGTGTTAAGCTGGTTTGGGCATGTAGAAAGAATGGACGAGAAAAGACTGACTAAGAAAGTTTATAAGGGTAGTGTGAAAAGAACAGTCGGAAGAGGTATACCTAAGGCGCACGTTTCTCGATCAGATCGGAGGCGTTCTGGACAAAGGCCAGGTTAAGAGCACCTTAAACCGACGAGCGTGTATGAGGAATGTGATGAAAGTGAATGAAGCCAGAGAAGTGTGTCAGGATCGTAGCAAATGGTAAAAATCCGTGGTCTCTGCCTACTCCTCTGGGAAACAGGCGTGAATCTATGTATGTATATATAAACTAGTCACAATATTAATATTAGTTCCACAAACAAACACACCTTTGTTACTTTAACAGGTTTCGCTTGCGGTTTATATTTTGTCAATTAATTTTTATTCCTTGAGAGCAGTACTTTTGCGGGATGAAATATACCGTATATCCTTTTTTGTACCCCTGACAACGTGTATGCAAAATATTACGATAATCGCTCGAGTAGTTAAGGCATGAAAGCGTAACAAACAAACATATATTTCTTACTTTACAGTATACACTATATACACAGTACGTGGCCAAAATAACCGCTCGCTGTTGCCACAAACGCTTCAATATTTCGCTCATACACTCACACACATACCATGTGGGTACTTATGTAATTATTTCCTAAATATTTAGACGGGCGGCGAGCCTTCCCCATAAAACTCGGTAAGTTATGGCTGGCCCGACTCGTAACGAGAACGTTGTGCCAACCGTATTGCGTACGCCTCTGTATTTTTTAAACCTTCATGTTTCTCCCTAATAACTGAAGTCACTTTAATACCAAAGTGGATTTATATTTACTTAGTGTATGTAAATGTTGCGGCGCTTTTTATCGTTTAGTATTTTCTTGCAGTTATCTTCTCATAGGCAGCGATAACCTATTACGAGACCGAGAACTGCCACGTAGAGGTCTTAAGTTCGATTCCAAGGCACGCATCTCTGAGTTTTTGAAGTTATGTGCATATTAAATATTTAATTACGCTGGCCCTACTCGGGTTGGCAGACGTATCTTCGAGAATATTATGGAGAACTCTCAGCCATCTACTGTATCTCAGCTATGGTTTTCATACGTCATTTTCCTTCACCGTTAAAGAGAGCAACAATTAACTATTTAATTACAACACATACATTAGTATACTATGTAAAGTCAATGGTTTCGGGAGCTCGAGACTTAAACGTGACCGATCAACGGGCCAGTCCACAAGGCTATCGCTTATAAGCATTCAAAGGCAATGAGTGGCTACAGTAACTTACCATCAAATCAAATCAAATCCATTTATTGTGGGCATAGGTAAATAAAAAGGTGTACATATATAAAACCATAGTTCCAGTATGTACTGCGGTTAAGCATACAACATTTATAAATTTAAACAACGAAATAACGAAAACATGCTTATTTTATATAACTAACAAGATTAGTACCTAATTAGAGTTGTCATTAAGGAAATCTTGGATCGTGTAATATACTTTTTCAATCAACCAGTTATGTAAATTGTTTTAAATATTTTTAGTTCTGGAATGTGAAATGTTCATTATCATCAAGCGAATCATATGTTTGTTTGCCACATAAATAAGATATAAAAAACTTTAATGCACTTTTTTACAAGCCTTTATTCTACTAGAGCAGTAAAAGCCTTCCTATCAGCTTTTATGATGCACTGAATGATGATTAGTCAATTTTAAACTTGGCTTATCTTAATGCCGCTGTTTTTAATGCCAAACTCAGGAATGGTTAATTAGAAAAAGAAACACTTTGATTCTAAAAGCATGTGTTTCGGCTTTTCCATTAACTGTTTAGGGGTAGAGCCAACGGTGTTTTGTACATCCGCATTTCGTCAATTATGTTTAAGACCCCATTTAAATTTGAACCAGTGCTTTTTAACGAGCACATTGCATAGAATCTGTGCTGCCACAGAATATGGCAATGAAAAGCCAATCGCTACACTTTCAACCTGCAAAATCAAATCCTGAAGCTGATATCAAATGGTTATTCATTTGATTTGATCTCCATTATCAAAAGGAAATGCTAAGTCGTAAACACAACACAACATACACGCACAACCATGCTATGAATGTCAAAATCTGCTCATTTTGTTTTTTTACTAAAAGAAAAGTAATTTATGTTTTAAGTTTATTAATATTTTGCTTTTTCTTTTAACTATCGTTTCGTTTGTAACCATGCTGTTGATAGCTTGCGAAACTTATGATCATACGATATGGGTTTACCTCAATAAATAAAATAAAAAAAAACTGAAGCCTATAGCCACAGATCAGCGAGGCGCAAGTTTGCTGTATTCAGGAAATGAATGCATAACGTATTTACACACGCAGGCTGCCTATTTGTGTATTTCAGGTCCTAACTGTGCATGTATGACAGTAATAGACAGTACAATACGTGAAGCCCACATAAGAATATCGCGCAAATATCCTCCGTCGACTCGCGAATTGCTTTCCATTTCCGCGTAGCTTAGGCTCCTAGCACAATAGCGTTTCGCCAGCGTAGGCGTTTGATAAACAGCGTTTGACAACTCGATATATGCGTATCGTAGACGCCGCCACTACGCTACGCACACGTCGAGTAGTCGCTTGTAAACTTCGTTAGCGTCGCTCATACGCTCTATGATCGCTTATTGTAGCGCTACGTCGCGTATTGCTACGATAAAGTGATTTCACTTGTACGTCACGTTATAGCTACGCTAGCATCGCTCATATGCATCGCTTGCGTAGCTATTTGTATAGTCAGCAGTCATATGTCTCTATCTTTCAAAACTATATAAAATACTAATGTTATGGTGGTACAAGTTAAAGATAGTTCATAATCAATGTTTAAAAACAAAGAATTAACTAAAATGATTTTGTTTAATTTTGCTGCTCGTACCATTGTAAGTACATCATACTCTTTTTGTTACAAATTACTAGTATTTTAGTTAACCCTTACAACTAAAGTAATATGGGTTGAATACGAAACCATGACCTATAGCAAATCCAATAAGTATCTTATCCATTTTACTACTACCGCCGCTTCGAAAATGTGCTTAGAATCTATTTAGATAATATAATGATATAGTCGTCATGCGGTGTCTGCGTGACGCTAACGCACTTTACAAGCGACAACTCGATGACACATTGTCACGTCTGCGCTACGCGTACGTTAATCGAACGCCTACGCTAGCAAAACGCTAGTGCAAAGGGGCTCTTATACGAAGCAATCGTATCAATGTTTCGTGTTTTTAAATAATCAGTGAGTCGGCAGAACTACCCGCGCTATCGGAAATATCTAAGGTATTGTCATTACCCGTTGTCTCATACAAGATAGTATAAATTGGTTTATAAATTAGGCCTGTTAAACCTTTTTCACATGACGATGATCAGTTTTTACTGAGCCTTGGTGACGCAGCGGTAGAGCATGCGGATTGAATCCTGGAACGGGCATAGTGGTATAGATCTCTCGGTTAATGAATTTTAGTGGCAATACTGCCCTGTATCCGATAGACGGCAAAATATTCTCTATATATCAAAATATCTTCCTACCAAATGAGCCAAATGCGCCTATGAGAAGGATCTTGCAAGAAACGCATAACTCTACTAATAGTACATATAATAACTGTTATACTCTTACGTCACATGATTAATTTAATGCAAAGTGAATTAATTCCCTCATTTTGCAGAATGCGATACGATGCATCCTAGCTTTATTAGCTTTCCAAAAAGGTCAATTAGCTCCGAGCATGATCGCGTTAATACTTATTAATTTTACATGAATACTACAGCGATAGCTCAGTGGTGAGACCAACAGACTGCAGTGCAGAGGGTCTCGGGTTCGAACCCAAGTCGCGCACCTCTGACATTCGGAAGTTATATGACTTTTCGAAATTATGTGCGTATTGATTGACAATTATCGCCTGCTCCCTGCCTCGTAGTGCACGTTAAGCCGTCGGTCCCGGCTGCCGTGAACATCTATGGCAGTCGTTATTGGGAAAGTCAGTACCCTCTAATATCCTGACACTGGTCTAGCCTTAGGGTATCGTTAGCCTTCGGATTGCGGAGGTCAGGTGGCAGCCGTTCCGTGTAAAAACTGATATCCAGTCAAATCCGGTTAGGCTAGACGACCCCAAGTGACTTGGGAATAATAAAGGCTAGGGAGAAGAAGAATTTTACATGAATACTACGAATACAAATTCATTGAAAAACAAGTAATAGTTTCAGTATAAACAGGCTAACATTCTCGCAGCAGCTTAGTACGTGATCGGTGTAGCCCCGACAAGGCTGTAAGGCATGCGACAATATTTCGCCAGTCGCCGCGGCACCTCGTAAAACCATCTCAGTTATGCATGGTCACACGCTCTTGTGGCCACCAGCCCATTTCACATGTTTGCTCTAACATGCAACTGGCTGAATTTCAACTTGAGCCAAAATTACGCTAAACTGTCGGTTAGTGTGTAACCATAACTTGTTATTTACAGACACGGCGTCTATTTCGAGTTAACAGAATTTTGGTGGAGCACTTACTTAAATAGCTGAGCTGTTATTTGAACTAATATTATAAATACAAATGTGAGTTGGTTTGTTACGCTTTCGTACTTTTGACTATTCGACCGATCACCATCTATGCAGATGACTTAAAATTATACTGTGCTGTAAGCTCTCATACTGATTGCATGCTAGTTCAAAGTGACATCGACGCCCTACATAGTTAGTTAGTTAGTTTGACGTGTGCTGTCCACACTTGTCCCCGCAATTGGGCCATTATGCGTAAGTGACCGACACGAAAAAATTGTTAGGTTACTCATACCACCTCAGCTCCATCCAGAAAGATAATAGGGTACCGGTGTTGCACAGTACTTCCTTCATCGTTTCTGGACTATTTAGTAGTTTCGCCCGTTGGTTGCTCACAGTTTTACAATGTAGGAGCACGTCAGCCGGTGTCTCCTCCTGGTGGTCTTAATGCAGCCCGTACCAAGCCCTACATAACTAGGCTCCTGATAACAAAATAGAATTAAATTCCTCTAAGTGCCTAGCAATGACTTTTGGACGTGTCAAAAATGCAGTTTGATTATCATTTAAACGGTGCACGGTGTTGCCATTTCTAGATGTACCCGTTTCAAAGATTTGGAAGTAGTGTTTGATCCTGGCCTTAAGCTTCACGACCATATCTAATGATATGGTCGTGAAACTTAACGGCGAACGTCTTTTTTAGTTAATTAGGATTCGTCCTAAAAAAAATTAAAAGATTTCAGCAGTAACGATGTAGTCAGGATCAATTATAATTCACTTGTACGCAGCAACATCGAGACAAGTCCTCGTGTATGGAATCCTCATGAAAAACATATATTTTGTTATTAAAAAACGTGCAAAAGGGTTTTTGAGATTCCTTTACAAGCGCTTATATGGATATTATACATTTATGTATCCGACAAAGTTCCAGTTGGGCAGTTAGACCAAATCAAAACCATTTCCTTCATGGTATCATAGAAGCACCAGAACTATATGACATACTATTGACAATATTTGTGCCTAATAGTTACCGCTGCGGCAGAAAGCACAAACTTTTTTCCTTACCAGCTTGTCGTGCAGTATCCCGTGCTAATTCCCTTATACCTCGTCTCTCGCCACACTCAACGCTCTTCTTGTGGACTGTTGTATTTGCGGATGAATGGAAGAAGATATTGTCGGTGTGTAAGGAATATTGTGAAAAGTTAGTGTGATATTTGCGTCCTTAATTAGTATGAGCGGCCTGCGGCCGTTCTAATTAAGTAAAATATTAATAATAATATTCTACCACATACACACAACACCATCTAGCCTAAACTAAGCAGAGCTTGTACTATGGGTACTAGACAATGTATAAACATACATAAATACGTTTTTTGTAAATAGGTACATACATATTATACATAGAAACATAAGACCAAGAGAAACATCCATGTTCATGCACACAAATGTTTGACTTGTGCGGGAATCGAACCCGCGATCTCAGGCGTGGCAGTCGGTTACATTAACCATTACGCCATCGAGGCCGACAATAAAATAAAATAAATTAATCATGACATTTCGCATGCACGTTGACAGGCATACAGAAAAGGGCAGAGGGGACTTGCGACCAGGAAATAGTACTGTAACTAACCTAACCAGACGCGAGTCAAGCCGCGGGCAAAATTTAGTAATATTATAAATGCGAATGTGAGTTTGTTTGTTTGTTACGCTTTCACGCCTCAACTACTTGACCGACCTGTAATTTCACATACATACACGTTGTCAGAAGAACAGAAAATGATATAGAAGACTCTTATTTAGAAAAATACTGCTCCCAGTTCATATCTACAAACTATATCAAATAGCTTTAATACTTTCTTAATACACATACATTACATATAGCAACCACGAACACACCAGCTCATATATTTAAAATTAATGTAGGTACACTATAATATATTGCTATTCAATTGGCGATTAGAAAAGGTGGCCAAGAGTTTCCTGCCTGCTTATAAAAGCTCTATTCCTTGAACTGTCTTTTTTATGTATTCAATTATCTCCTGTTTAGTTTTATTACAATTTTTAAATGTTTGTCCACATGACGTCTCCAAATAAAAAAAGAAATTATGTTGCGAAATAAGTAATTGACTTACATAATATTGTCTTCTGTTTACGCGAATGTTGTTCATTGAAATTAAACTACTATATTCGGATTTTATCGCGTTGTTTATTTTACACTTTATTACATAATTTAGAAACTGTTACACTACTACTACTAGATACTATTAAACTTTACTAATTTTTAAGCTAATTAAATTATTAAAACTATTGAAACTATTTATATTTAAGTTTACACTTTCCCCCACGTTTCGGTTGCATTTCAGCAGCCAAAGTCACGGGGAGACTTAGATGGTAGTTGTCTCAATGTTCCAGTGTAGTTACTTCAAAGTACCCGAACATAATTTAATCATTGGTGTTTCTATTTCCGCAGAATGAGCTCAGAGCGATAAAATCCGTATATAGTAGTTTAATTTCAATAAATAATTGACTATAAGAAGAAAATTTGATAGACGCTGTTATTGTTTGGCAAAAATAAAAGGGTAGGCAGAGGTATTTACATCCACAGTTTGCCAATCATCGTTTACAAAGCCGATCATATAACCAATTTAGTTGTACCAACTGGGCTTTTCTGTGGGTTTACTCGATTACATAACAAGATTTCTCAGAACCCAATCTATAACTCGACGCGACGAGAAAGATACTATAAAACAACCTTAAAACATCATTTTTTCATTCTCACCTCAACTTAGAAATTCGGAACACAGCCGCCCGCAGAGAGATTCTACTATTTTTGAAACACAACCACGGCCCTAATTTCGGAGACACCGCGTCGGCCGCAAATCGTAAAGTTCGCTAACTTAGTGCAACGGTAAATCGGCAAGCCGACGTCACACCGCAACACACCTCCTACAAGCTAGTGTATAAAACCGGAGTTTTAACCCGGAATTATGTTGTAGATTGTTTTAATCTCACCCTGCGGCCATGATAACCTTTTTTCGTTTGCAGTTTTTAGGTTAACTATATTCTAAACTTGACGCCGCAGTTTATGCTGCGGTGAGCTCTAAGGTTATTTTTGTTTACAGCCAACGCTACAACCGTTCCAGTGATCATTAAAGCCAACAATGTTGTTGAACAAACATTGAATTTACGAAATTGCTGAAATTACGTACATATTTGTATAGTTTAGTTAGAACAGAGGTTCCCAGACTTTTTTCTCATAGACCACTTTCAAAATTTAGCTGGTTCCGGTGGACCCCTTGCAGCTACATTTCTACCAAATTCAATGGCGAAAATTAAAAAATGTGATCAATTCTCTACGGGCTGAACGTATTTTTATATTTTTGGAGATTCTCTAGACTAAACCTGCCACGGTAGATGGGCAGACCTTTCTTTTTAGTAGTCGAGGTCTTTCGCGGGTGGTTTTCCTCAAAATATCCCAATTTTTTGTCACGCCAACGTAGACCCCCGTCGAGTCTCCCGTGGACCCCTAGGGGTCCACCTGGACCTTTGGGAACTACTGGTTTAGAATTTCATTTCTGTGCTGCTGGACGGAATTATGTCACTGGAAAATGTGAAGTATTCGCTTAAATATTATATAGATACAATAAATAATACTGTGTAGTAATATTTACTGTCTCTCTTTGTCGGCCTCGATCGCGTAGTGGTTAGTGTAATCGTCTGCCACGCCTGAGGTTGCGTGTTCAATTCCCGCGCAAGTCAAACATTTGTGTGCATGAACATGAATGTTTGTCTTGGTCTGGGTGTTTCGATGTATTTACAAAAAAAAAAGTATATAAGTATGTTTATCCATTGTCTAGTACTCATAGTACAAGCTCTGCTTAGTTTGGGCTAGATGGTGTTGTGTGTATGTGGTAGAATGTTATTATTATTGTAAATATACATATAAAGATGATATAATGTCTGACCTATTTATGAACTTTTTCACAGTCCTCCTATCAATTATGATTATTATTGTAACCGCTCACCATGAACCAAGCCGCATAGATAATTGATGAACTGCTTCCATGACTCATCGGTTTGAAAACCGGATCGAGCCAACAAAAAGGTATTAGGTTATTGCGGTAAGAAATCTCGATACTTCGCCCGGAGTTAAAAAGAGGCGGTGCTGGACACCACCGAGCCTCATAAAGCACGTAAAGCCATTGGTCTTGCGCCTGATCTCTCGCCAGTCGTGTCGGATTGCCGTCCTTGTGTTTGTGCACGTATTATATGCACCAATTAAACTACTTCATACGGCTTTGATACGCGTTGTTGAATTTAAAAACACTTTTATTATTTATTTATTTTTATTACACAAAGTGTCCCCACGTCAGGGAGACTGTTAATTTAAATCTAAACTAATAATAATTAAAATATCTTAAATCATAGTAAAAGTTAACAATGGCTGTTTAATTGAAGCAGAAAAAGCTGGTGACCTGAAATACAGGCCAAAAGCCTAGCTTAGGCACCAGTCTCCCACAGTATAAATTCCATTGGTATATTGTTTTATTCATTGTAATTGCTGTAATATTGTGGTGAGAAATAAATCAATATTATACTTATAAAAAAAAATTGTTTCCAAAATCTTTTAAAATAAAATCGCGATAAATTTCGTATAAAGAACTTTAATTTCAAAGTCGAGATTAGGCAAAAGATATCAATCTATCAATTCGCTAATCACATAGAGACAAAGAACAAAATTAGAATATCTATTGGAATGAATTGTCAGTTATTATCTGACGAGGGCCCGGCTATCAGTGACAAAGCCTGTCACGACAGCTTTCGTGTCAATTATACTTAGTTCAAATTGAAATAAGGGACACTACCATTACACCTGAATGCTTAATTGGATTAGTTAAAGGTTATTGATCTTATACGCGAGTTGGCAAATACAATTCTGAGTATTAATTCTAATGTATTTACCTATTATTTTAAAGCTCTTAATGTATCTACTGATTATTGAATCTTTGCCTGTTTAATTGCTAGTATATTAAGTTTTATTTTGAAGGCCTTTCCCATGCTTAGCAAGAACGATTTTTTCCAAATTACCTGTAAATGCAGTTTTTAAGAAAATCGGTGTCATGTTTTTCATAAAAAATATAATATTTAAAAGAAAACATAACTATTGGTAATGCATCCATAATTTCAATAGCATATTCGAATTCGATTATAGTCAAGTGTGGTTTGTTTAGATTATCAATAAAATGTAGCATCACCCGGACCATTATAACTTATAGATTGATGCCTCATTTATCAAAATCGGCTTAGTAGTTTGGACCTCATGGTGAAATATACGTAAATAGATAAACATACATACACAGACTCCTAAAATCATAACTCTTCCTTTTGGGTTTGCCATAGTCGGATAAAATAGCAACCAACATAATTATGATTATAACGAATTACGATTACGATCCAACTTTGAACACATACACAATTTAAGATGTAGGTAATCCATATCTACCATTGCCAAGGCTCTATGTTTTATTTCTTTCAAATAATAAAATCGGCAATAATTTCAAAATTGGTTTAATTTTGGAGAAGGAAACACGTAAATACATGATGATGATTCCAAAGGTATATTCAATCCGAGATGTAGTTATCTTCTTTGTACATTGCATAAATAAATTGTAACTTAAAATCGGCTGTGTTGCAAAAAAAAGAATGTGAAAATGATTAAAAAATATATATATTGTAATAGGTATGTTCATCAAAATACTTGAAAAAGAAATTGTATGTTATTTTTATCCTATATAGAAGTGAGATGAAATGCGATGGTAAATTATGACACAAAATGTAGTGCGCCATCGATTTCTAAAGCTAGCAAGCATGTCTCAGTTTAGGAATCGCTGTGTCCCTTAGTAGTATGTTATTGTACAACCATCATAATGTATGCTCTCTCATATTTTTGTGTTTAAATATTATTTGTTGTACTGTTTTAAACAATAAAATATATATTTATTATTTACATTAATATTTCTTTCGGTCCCAGCACGACAACAACCGATTTGTAAAAAAACCCTTTCTTTAAATGTTTTGACGACCGCAGTTATTTTTTTAATCGACTAACGTGGCAAACTAGCATACGGCCCACCTGATGGTAAGTGGTTACCGTACCCTATGGACGCCTGCAACACTAGAGGCATCACTTGCGCGTTGCCGACCCTTTAGGAAATGAAATGGGAAGGAGAAGGAGCGGGAATGAGGGAAAGGGGATGATTGGACCTCCGGAACTCTCACTCACCGAACGAAAAACAACAGTAGAAATACTGCTATTTCACGTCGATATTCTGTGAGAGGGTAGTCCTTCCCCCATTCATGCTGAAATCAGCGAGGCTCTACAAAACAACTAATTTTAAAAAAATTATAAAAAGTTCATCTTAACTAGCGTAAATCCATACAAAACTAGTTTATTTGGAGACGATATTTAAAAAGATTTTCTTAGCTGGGCTGCCCAATTTAAGCGATAGCCCAGATTTAAGTTAGCCGTACCTTTTTCGATAACTCAGGATTGAATATAGTTTTGTCTAAAACCTTTAACAATTTCAACTATCTAAATATCATAAATGTATAGCAATTTATGTATAAACGGCAATATAATTATTATTATATATAATACTACAACCGCATCACTAAATATAAATAAGATCGAATAGGGATAAATATAAAATACGTATAACTACTAAAAAGTCATCAATACGTGCGGGCACAACAGCAAAAGAACAAATCTATTTGTGACCAAATCGTAATGACAATATTCGATTGAAATAATAAATCGATTTTTAAATACGTGATCGAACAATGTTAGTATCATGCGATACAAATTATAATTGGTAATGATAGCGAAATCATTGAATCGGTGTGAAGTGCAATGAAAAGAAAAAGGTACTGTGCAATCAATATATGAAACAATGATCTTGATTGGACTTAAATCGAAAGATCATCGATTCGATTCCTATCCATTACACTACGGCGAGAGAAACCACTCTTAGTACAAGTACCTATTAACCTTTAAACGATTGTAAGTTAAGTACAGTTACCGTTTAAAGAAGTCATATTCTTTTTGGCATCTTATTTAACACAATTCTTTTCAATTATTTATGTAAAAGACAAACTAGCGTGCCTAAGAATACTTAACGTTATATGCATAAATGATTAACATACATATATACAACTACAAACACGAAAGTATTTTGAGAAGAAGTTTCAATAGTATATTTAGTAGTACAATTGAAAATTTGTAATAATAGACTTTTAACATGGACTTGGGTAATACTGCAAAATGTTAATTTTTAAATCAATTTTAATGAATGTCTCGTAGGCTATTCATCACGAGGTACTAGGTTTGGTTTTCGAGTTGTGCTTAGTATTATTAAGTTTAATATACACAAATTGCTCCGTAACAGCACAGCGTCTATACTCAGAACTGGTAAAGAGCTATTTTGTAAATTAAGAAATCTTTAATATTTGCATGGGTTTTGTACAAAACCAACAAAATAAAAATTTGTTGTGTGTGTATTTTGTGATTCGTCCTCTCTTGGGACATAAACATTGCTGTCAAAATGTGGTGTTATACGCTTTTTCCGTACTCAGCAGAGTTATTCGTAGGTGATTTTTATTTATTTATTTATTTAGTTTACCAACATTTGTTTACACTAATTATACACAATAAAAGAAGCACGAACAATAACAATAGTGTAACAAACACTTGTAGGCAAACACCACATCTTAATATTATGAGTGTGGAAATCAACATTCAGCATTTACAAAAGTGACAATGTATGAGTGAGTGAAGATTCATCAGTCATGTTGTAATCAAACACATGACAAATGATAATTGGCTGTTATTAAAATCAGTTCATTTTTGCATACTATTTAGAAGACGTTAGTACATGGTCCGACCTCATCTAGTCTTTGGCAAGTTTGTCATATTTGTATAACAAACATATCTTACACTAATTAACTATCTATGCTGCAAATAAATACAAAAGTATTACCCAAATCTCTCGCTAGAAGCCAGAAACGAAAATATCTTACAGAGTTGCTTAGAAAATAGCCTGAACTAAATTTGCATTATTCCTTCCTCCGTCTAGCTGTCACTTGGAGAAGCACATTCTTTGCTACGTGTTCTTTGTGTACAAATATAGCCTGAAGTTGGAGGTACAATCTCATCAGACATCATCCATTCCTCTGGAACCTATTTGTAAGCAATAAAGAATGCAAATTGGAGAATCCAATTTGTAGTACAAAACGTTGTGTTTAAATATGCAACAGGGGCTTTGAAAAAATTGCTGCATACCCCGAAGGGCCGCAAGCAGGGGTCACTTACTGTAGGGGTTGAAAAAACAGGATTTATAGGGTCATTGTCATTTATATGTGGGTATTGATATGCAAATATTATTAGTATTTGTCGGCGGTATAAATAAAATGTTCGGAATTCATTGTCGTGCATGTTGGTTCAAGCACTTTGTATAAGTATCAAGTTACATTCTATTTTGGGGTCTTGAGCTGAAAACTGTGGTAATACACTCCAATACTTGTTGTAAATATTTAATATTATAATTGTTAGTATTTTTATAATTATATTACCTTTTTAATTCGTTTTTAAATATATATTAGATCAATTAGTTTTAAAATGAAAAATGTATATATATTGTAAATGTTATATTATTCAAATACAAAATTTATATAGTTTCACCAGCAACTTAAGCAATGGTTTTTAAAAATTAAGTATTAGATTTGCGTTTGCCCACAATTTCAGGTGTCAATGTGATTAAGGATGAAGTGTGTATTCCTAGACGGTACCTATTTACTTACAACTTAAAGGCACCCAGATTGTAATCAACAGGAAAAACAGACGGGTAGAAAATTCTATTATTTCGCAATACGCATTATAAAATTAATCGTATCAACAAAAACATAATTAACCTGTTGAGCCGCGGTAGCTACCAGACACAATAGGCTTTTAACTATGTCTGATATTCCAAGACTTGACAGGTAAATTCTATAACGTAATACATTTAATAATAATAATTTCTTTATTGATACCAAATAGATGACAATACATACAACTTCTTAACCTATAATGCAAATAGGCCGAGCCTGTGTATTAGTATCATTTCTTGTTTTATATGTTTCTTTATTTTTATTTAACTTAGGTGGCAAACAATCATACGGCCGACCTGATGGTAAGTGGTCACCGTAGCATATGGACGCCTGCAGCACCAGAGGCATCACTTTCGTGTTGCCGACCCTTTAGGAAAGGAAATGAGAAGGAGAAGGAGCGGGAATGGGAGAAAGGGGGTGATTGGGGCTCCGGAACTCTCACTCACCGAACGAAACACAACAGTAGGAATACTGGTAGTTCACGTCGATATTCTGTAAGAGGGTAGTCCTTCCCCAGTCGAACCGGCCCATTCATGCTGAAATCAGCGAGGCTCTACTACATTTAATGTATTTACACGTATAAAACAAGAAATAAATAATAATTATAAACAGACTAGATTTTGCCTACGCCTTCGCTGGCGTAAATGTATATCTGGTTAGTTAAGTAAAAGTAGTTTTTTGGATGAAAGCTAACCTATGTCCTTTTCTGTATTCCTGAAAACGTATATGCGAAATGTCATGATGATCGATCGAGTAGTAAAAGCGTAACAAACAAACGACCTCACATTCGAATTTATATTAGTTCAGATTATATTACGGTCTAGGCGTCTTAAAACTCGTCGGCATCACTGTTGACTGGCAACGTGTCCAGAAGGCTGGCAGCGTTGGCACGTTTAACAGCGACGCTGCTTCTTTAGGTCATGGAAAGACCAGCCTTTTAACAAGATAAAGCTTCAAACAGACATACAAAGTACATATTGATGGAAAATCTACCCTTGACGTCTGGCATGTATGGCAGTATGAAGAATGAAGAATATCTAAATTCTGCAATTCCAACACATTTTAGCTAGGCCGCACGTAACCGAAATCTCCTTTTTTCCATGGTATGTTTTGCACAATCAAAGCCAGTAATTTGCCACTTGGCGTATATCGCATGCAGAATTGATGGGCACGTGATAGATGGGTGTCACAGCCTAATCGTGGCAGAAAATCGATTTAAGGTGAACGACTTGCGAACAAAGAACTGTTTGTTAAGTAAGGGTTTTAAAGAGGATGTCCTTTAGTATATGGTTTAATTAAATTATACTTAAAACCTTTCTGATTTAGTGGATTAAATTTGCGCTAATGTTTGTGATCTTGAGGTCCTGGGTCCGATTCCTCAGTCGGAGTATGTGTAATTGGATTTTGTGTTAAAATATTTCTAGTTGCAGAAGAGACCCTGAAACTAATATCATGTAATATCAATAACATGAAATCTGATCTTTGTATCGTATATTAAAAATATAGGTATTTTGGATAAAATCGTCAACATATTTTTGGAAAATTTTATTTTGCTGATTTATGTTTATGTCGTTTTATATTTAGTTATCATTTCAGAAAGTGTGATTAAACTTGGTGCCCATTTAGATGTTAACTGCAACACTGTCAACTCTTGGCGTCGTTTGTTAGTATTGAACTTGGCCCCTTTTTCAAATGTATGTTTTTGATGGGATAAAGAGTTAACAACGCGTTTGTCTCTCCCCCGGTATGGTACGCCTGCATGCTATGTTAAACGCTTATATACCTACTATTAAACGGACCGTGTCTATGTATTAGCTTTACTGGTTGTGCTTTACAGATATATTGTGTAAGAACTCAAACAGTAAGTATTGTCAGTACAACGATACAGTCAGCACAACCATTTACAGCTACTTCGCAAAACACATGTAACCCACCACAGATGTCCGGTAACATTATTTATTTAGTATGGCGTGACCCATACATTTGACACACGATCTGGACAAACAACGAACCGTCGTATATCACAGAACAAATAATAAGATTCGAGCCTCGGACCCGAAGATCATTCTCCGAACGTACTACTGAAGTGAAAGATAAAACAAAAAGAAATAGGTTTATTGTCCCACAGAGATCGAAAGTACGGAATCCTTTTAAAGGTGCGGGGGGCGCAACTATACCGTTTTGTCAAAACCTTTTTCGCTTTTTCCGGGTCGAAGTGTTGAAATTTTGATGCGGTTCGTGCATTACCACTTAAACCCGCTTCATGCATATTGTATACTAATCTCACATTCAGGTGTTGTTTTAAAAGTATCTTTATATGCCCCCTGACTTATTTATGCGCTAAGATATCGTCACTGTTGAGAACGCCAATTGCAGGCTACAGATTTTGCAAAATTCGCGCAGGCGGCAAATGTAAATCGTTCGATTAAATATTTGGAAATTTTACTTTCCCAGTCTCGCGTCAGTTCGCGTTCAGCATAAATACTAATTTACCCTAACTTACTATAAATACGAATGTGTTCGTTTGTTTGTTACGCTTTCATGCTGTAAGTACTTGACTAATTATTATTAAATTTCGCATACACGTTGTCACGAGTACAGAAAAAGACATAGTATTTTATGCGAAATACCTACAATCAAAGGATAAACATAAATCGTAATATTTTTAAGTTCAAGCTATGTATTTGAAATATATCTATAACAAATTTGATTGCAATATATTTAGCGTGTGAACATAACAAACGAACAAAGCGTTATCGGCATCAGAAACACTAAGTTTGATACGTAAACATTCTAATAGACAAAAATATTAGATGAAACTTTTTTAATTGGGTCAATAAGAAAAAACATGATTAAATATAAATATATTCTACCACATACACACAACACCATCTAGCCCAAACTAAGCAGAGCTTGTACTATGGGTACTAGACAATGGATAAACATACATATTGTTACGTGCTGGGTTCGACGGATAAGAATATAAACAATATTACCGACTAAAACACGTTTTATTCAAACACACAATTAAATTTAAAACACAACAAGCACTATACCACACTTTTTCACTGTACTGCTTCAAACTCCGTAGTATTTCCGCTTCCGTTCGCTTCGATGAACACTTGACCGCTTACGATTGTAAACTGACTCGGCGGTGCGCGTGCACCCTATTTATACGCGGGTAAAGCGTTTCTAGAGTTTTCTAGTAACGCTGTACTCGGTATGTAAACAGTACGATGATTCGAGAAAGTACCAGCATTCTCTCTAAGATTCTCGTACCGTACTACGTAGTTCCGTAAGATGTCAATAGATGGCGGTGTAAATGATTAGACGGAACTGCTGAGTCTTTCCCACAATGCCGAGAGATGTCACTGGGCGTAACAATATATACTTTTTTTTGTAAATAAATACATATTATACATAGAAACACCCAGACCAAGACAAACATCCATGTTCACGCACACAAATGTTTGACTTGTGCGGGAATCGAACCCGCGACCTTAGGCTTGGCAGTCGGTTACACTAACCACTACGCCATCGAGTTGTCTCGAGTTTGAAACTGTTCATGTTTTCTTGTGGTTTATGATACATGTAGCTTATTCTTTTCTGTTTGTGTATTACAACGTATATTCGAAATTTCATGATGATGGATCGAGCAGTTAAGGCGTGACAGCGTAACAAACAAACTCGAAATCGCATTTATAATATTAGTAAGGATATACCTTCTTGTTTATTGTGCCTTTCCAAAGCAAGGGCATGCCTTGTGTAAAATTATTTTGTATATAAGAGTGGATTTTACATAAACAAGACTTACTTAAGTACATCAAAATCATACAAATTAAATCTAGTAGAAATCGGAATTTACAAGTTTTCATTTAAATTAAATAAATAGAAATCCCAAATTCCTTTTAGACCTAATCAATCCACAAGATCATCCATCCATTCAGAAAGTATACTAAAACCCTCAAATTAAAGTCCCAAGTATTCATATGGGTCGTCCAATATACAAATACGGTCCGAAAACTCTCGAAATTTCTTCGATAACCAACTTGAGTTACAAAGAATACTTATCTGATTATCCGCTGGTCGCTCGCTCGGCGCGTTAGTGCAAACAAATCGAGATTAAAGAGCTCAGTTCACTTTCATCTCATTAATGTCAGTGGACGCATTTAATTAAAATTCACCCTCTTATTCCGACTTTATCTTGGCGGGGTTTTTCGATCTCGTTATTAGCACATTCCATGCTGAGATACCGTCCTTTCACCCCTAAGCGGCAAATTGCTGGATGAAATATTAACCTTATTTTATTTGATAATAGTTTTGTTAACGACGCATTATGGGACTAGGCTGTTGTTTTAATTATTTCGATTTTGTCTTTTCTGTTGTTGGAATATTTTATGACGTTTGTTTGTTTCAGTCACCGTGCAGCTTTGCTTTGTGACTAAGACCATTCATAAGAATGGCATTCACATTCTTACCTAATGATATTCAGCCTTACTTGCGAAGCAGTAGTAAATCTATTGTCTCGCATTCTATTCCCGGATCGAACAAAGTATTAGGTATATATATAATATGTAACTTAGCTGACTGTCTGACAGTCAGCTTGTGACCACAGCCGGTGTAACCTGGTCGAAACGTCAAGCATAAAAAAGGTAAACATTATGCATGATCGCGTTAATACCCGTTACATATTATATATATAGGAAAGACTGACTAAGAAAGTTTATAAGGCTAGTGTGAATGGAACAGTCGCAAGAGGAAGACCTAGGCGAACGTTTCTTGATCAGATCGGAGGCATTCTGGACAAAGGCCAGGTTAAGAGCACCTTGAACCGACGGGCGTGTATGAGGAATGTAATGAAAGTGAATGAAGCCAGAGAAGTGTGTCAGGATCGTAGCAAATGGAAATCCGTAGTCTCTGCCTACCCCTCAGGGAAACAGGCGTGAATATATGTATGTATGTATGTATGTATATTTATCATGCAACGCGAAAGTTTAAAAGTTATTAAAGTATTAGGTATTATGTTTTTCTGTTAAGAAATTATTTGTAGTTACCGTTCAGAATTACAAACATACCTACATAAAGGAATAAGCATAAGCGTATATGTCTACATTTCGGCAAAAGGATTTAGGTTCTATGTAATAAGAGGCGAGGGTATTGCTGTGTATGTATAATGAAAATAACCTAACGTTTCTTTTTATGTTAAAGACTACTCTCGCACTAGGAATAATTCCTGTATCGCAGGGGAGTTTACAAAATTCAAAATACAACGGACACAAAGAACGCCCAGACTCGGAACAATTATTTGTCAAACACACATATTTTTGTCCCGTGCGGGGATCGAACCTACAACACTCGACACGGCGGCAGTGGCGAGGCGACCAGTTAAACCAGTACGCCATCCATGCAATAAGACTTTTGCCCCAACCCGACATCGAACCCGAGATAGCCGCATCCACTACCACTGCGCGACCGAGCCGTCCTGTTAGTTTCAAATTATTGTGAACTGGGTTTTTCCTGTAGTATAATAGTTGTGATGCACCAATATAGTTACGTCGTAAAACAGGCATTTATAATTGGATCTTTACACGCAGCTATATAAAAAGGTATCTCCAGCAATAGTTTCAAATACCACGGTAATAAAAATGAACCCTTTATTCAAATAAGTAGGGTGAAAACTGCTTACTTATACGTCTCGGAAAAGCCTCACATTACAAAACAAATATCTTATTTTTTATGGAAGGATTGTGATTAATAGCGCTGTCCTGTCCATTCACCAGCCACGAGTAAGCCTTTTGAATAATGTGCCCAAAATTATAACTCACTAAATTATGGCCGCGACTAGGCTCGCTATATCATTTACGAGAATGACACTGTCCACAAAAGTAGTATTTGATTTATTTTTAATATGCATAAGTCTTCTTCTCCCTTAGCCTTTATTATTCCCAAGTCGCTTGGGGTCGGCTTTTCTAATCTAACCAGATTTGACTGGATATCAGTTTTTACACGGAGCGGCTGCCACCTGACCTCCGCAACCCAAAGGCTAAAGATACCCTAAGGCTAGACCAGTGTCAAGATATTAGAGGGTACTGACTTTCCCAATAACGACTGCCATAGATGTTCATGGCAGCAGGGACCGACGGCTTAACGTGCTCTCCGAGGCACGGAGCAGGCAATAATTGTCAATCAATACGCACATAATTTCGAAAAGACATATATATTCCGAAAGTCAGAGGTGCGCGACGTGGGTTCGAACCCGAGACCCTCTGCATTGCAGTCTGTTGGTCTCCCCACTGAGCTATCGCTGCTTAATATGCATAGGTAATGGGCCAAAAAGAATATATTGTAACTGCGGTAGACCAATGTCTAAGACATTGGACTTGCAATTAAGAGGTTGTGAGTTAGAATCCAATCCATCGTACTATCGGCGCATATGATATAGGTGCATGCTTCTAAAACAGGTAATTGTTTAGCTGAAGTGGATTTGCAAAACGATTTGCTGTTAAGTTTTAAGAAATACAATTAATATGAATTTGTTATATTGTAAATATTAACTTTGTTCCAAACCTTTGTCATAAATGATTTCTCAGCTTCTATATACATACATAATGTCACGCTTGTGGCTTCGGAAGGGTAGGCAGATCTTGTTTTCACTATTATTTCACCAGCCACCTTTTTAGGTCTTCTGTAACAAAAAATGCGTATGTGCCTACCACCATTACTCAGACATTACATATGGCAATCTACCGTACCAGATTCCGTGATTCCACTGAGGATTTCTTGTCAGAATAAGCATAAATACTGACGGACCCCGGACCCCGGGAGTCGAATCCAAGACTTCATACACAGCAGTCGCATTCACTATTATTGTTGTCACCGAGTCATATAAAGTCCGCTGGTCGCCAGACATAATTGTTTTTGCAATTATAGTTACCATTTAAAATAAACTATAATTGCCAGCTCCAGACCGAATTTCTGTCAGTGCGACCAGTCTTAGCGGAGACTGGCCATCTGCGCAGGGGTTATTATATAGTGCACAAGTGTGTGCGCAAACATTCCCTATTGACCGGCGAGAGATCAGATGAAGGGCCAACGGCTTTACGTGCTTCTCGAGGCACGGGAGTGTGCAACACGGCCAATTTCCTAACTCCGGGATGTTATTAAGATGTTCTTGGCATAAAACCACAATAATTTTTTGTTGGCCTGACCCGGTATTCGAAATGCGAGTGTGAGTCTGTTTGTTTATAACGCTTTCATGTCTTAACTACTCGACCGATCATCGTGAAATGTCGTATACCAGTTGTGAGGGGTGTAGAAAGAGACATTGGGTAACATTCATCTAGAAAAAAGTATTGTTCCCGAGCAAACGAAGCTGCGGGCAAAAGCTAGTCTTTCATTTGTAGGCTATATAACATATGCATATTAGTTAATTTGAAAATAGCACCATTTGTTTTGTATTTCCTTTTCTTGGAAGTGTTACCCGATTTTAAGACCGGTCTGTCCACTTACGAATAGGCTTAAGACTGCGCCGAACAAAATGTGCCAAAACAGGCGGTCACAGTTAAGTGAATAAATCAACACTTTTTGTTTAATACAAATATAAAATATATATATTTATCATAACAATGAATGTGTTTACAATTACTCCGTCTAAAAGACTTTAATATTTTCGCCTACAAAATTACGTAAATTTGCAATCTATCCTATTTTACAGCTTAAACGAAACATAAATAATTATATTACAATTTGTCCGTCCCAAATATTTAAGTTATTGGTTGACAATAAAGATACATATTTATCAAAAAAGCACTTCAAATCAATACAATATTACTACGGCGGCCGCGCGCCGATTTGAATATGCGCCACACGAGCTCATTATCTGACTTACGCTGCGCGTAGTCTTAAACAAGTAATTTAAACGATTATATAGAATTCATACTCAGGGATATTAGTCTAGTGAGTTAAATAAGACATATGGCATCGCTTAAAAATTGGGGTCGCTATAATCCGCGGTTACGTTTTCTGTGATTATGCGGGCCTGAGCAAGATTGATGACGACGACCAACGGTTGGCAGCCCTGACTTAACCCACAAATCCTTTGGATTATTACCTATAAATAGCAATTTTGTTTATCCTTTGAATACTGTTTTTGTTTAACTTACTTCAATACTTAGATGTAGCGTATAGATATCCCATATCTAAGCTTTGTAGAAGAAACATTTCTTACAAAGAATGTCTTTGGCGGGTTTTAATTGCACAGCCAATTTCCTAACTCCGCGTATGCAACTTTTAAGCTATTAGTGAATCAATGCTTCTAGGATATGTTGTTTGTTTATAGGCTTTGTGCATTTTGAAATAAATTTTTGAGCATTTGATCATCGTGGCGTATTAAAGGAATGGTTCATGACTTCTGTGTTATCGCTTGGATGTGCTGTAGATTGCAGGTTGCAGTTTGATATATGTTTATGCTGTCTCTTGTTGGGTAATTTTTCCTCTGGAGCCGTTAGTTTGCTGTCTTTATACATTTTATTATTTCTGATAATATTTAATATATTAATAATATAAATTAATAAATATTATTATATATAATATATATAAAACTGATAATATAAATTATTTCCTTGCCCTAATCATTTATTTTTTTAATATATACTGCTCCCTTTTTTTAGTTTCGTCCAGGAATTAGGAGACAGATAAGCAAGTCCTTTAAAGCAGTAACTATTTTCTGTGATATATTTAGCCATCATTTTACTCAGCAATTCTATTACAATGGTCGACTTTTTGTACCTTTATTTCCAAATTTATATACGCTTTCTATGTAACCTAAAAAGTCAATATTTTGGAAATCTCTAAATATAATATTAGTCTGTTACATAAGTCATATTCCAACTCTTTGGGAAACTCTGTTAAGCCATAGAGAATTTTCTTGCTGTTGTCGTCGCGTCGTTACTAAGAAGTTCGGAATGCTTTGGTAATTTTCAAATTTTTTATTTCTACTCTTAAGTTTTCGTTATCTGTTTCTAGGTTTTTTATCTTCTTAGTAACTTGTTTTAGATCGCTTTTTCTTTCTTCATTTTGTTTCGCTAATTCGTTTACTTCATATTCAAAATCGTCCACTACTCTTACTTTGGCAATTGCAATGAACTCAGAGCCACTCTTTTGAAAAAAAATACATGATTCCGAAACTTCAGCTAAGAGCAAGTTAAAAATAAACGTCCCTAGTATTACTTTGCAAAGTAAGCATGAAACTATTAAAGTATTGTATGAAAAGTTTGCGGGCACTAATTAGACTTCAATTTATTATGAACTCTAATTAAAGCTCGCTTAGTTTTTATTGCGCTCCAGAAACCATGGAACTTATTAAAGTCAGCCAGCCATTACAATAGATGTCACTGTATTTAGTGAAATATTGTATTATATATATTTTGTTATAAGTATACCTACTTAAAAATTTCTGTATTGAGCGGTGGGTGATTGGCTCAGTGGCACAGCGGTAATTAATGAAATTGCTGGCTAATAGACCCAGCAATATAATAGTCTCTAATATAATATAATTTTCTATTTTGTAGGTAGCCCAGCAAACCTACAATGTATGTATCTTATGTGGGGGCCAGTCAGTGCAGACCGGCGACACTTCGACCCAGTGGGATCTTTTGTATCGACACTCTCCCAATAACGACTGCCATAGATGTTCATGGCAGCCGGGACCGACGGCTTAACGTGCTCTCCGAGGCACAGAGCAAGCGATAATTGTCAATCAATACGCACATAATTCCGAAAAGTCATATAACTTCCGAAAGTCAGAGGTGCGCGACGTGGGTTCGAACCCGAGACCCTCTGCATTGCAGTCTGTTGGTCTCCCCACTGAGCTATCGCTGCTCACAGCAGAAATAAAAACCTACAAAAAGAGAATTATGATTTCTTTTGAATCCTTTTTAAAATAATTAACAGTAAGAGCAAAGAAATATTATTTTCGAGTCTATAGTATTTCAATGCTGCGCTGCTCTCTCTCTCTCTCTCTCTTCTATATATATAGTTTCTTAATAGTTGTAAGTGTTGATAACTAAATAAATAGTTTTTTTTCGGTTCATCTAGACCTATCTAGTCGTGTTTTATCAACTATTCTTTAAAGCTTCACGTAATGGTATGTATGCCTATTGTAGTGGTAGGGTATGCCTATTGTCATCTAAGGGGCAATATTCCATAATTCGTGCTGCTAGTATATAATATCAATCACTGGTATTAGCACTATGTATGCAACAACACAAGCTCAAGAGGGATTCCAGGGACATGCATGCAGCTCAAGCTCGCGCGTTCAGTACCGCGGCGCCACCATGGCTGCAATAATCATATCTCTAGTAATCCATATCAGCTATGCAAGATTGTAAACTTTCTTTTTTTCTTTTTTTCTTCTTTTCTTTTCTAGATTCATAGTACCTACTATTCCAGTACGAACTCCATGTTTATCATATTACGACCTTAAATGGCCTTTAATATATGTACGTATATTGTAAAATTTGTACTATACTCGGTTTCGGATTAGGTTGGGTAGGTAACACTAATTAAAAAAAAAAAAAGTAACTCTACTTTTTCTGGATGATAGGTACCCTATATCCTTTTCTGTTGCCCTGATAACGTGTGTGCGACATTTCAATGATCGGTCGAGCAGTTAACGCGTGAAAGCGTAAAAAACAAATAAAAAAAATCACATTCGCGTTTATAATATTTAGTTAGGATCTACAGTATAGTAAAGCTTTCTAAAACACAGTGACGTCATAAAAAGCTTTTTGGTATAAAAACCCAGCGTTTTGTAAACCGCACTTTAAGTAGGCTAGGCTAATAAGAGTAATTTTCTATTCGACATTAGTTTTACGTGCAGCTCGTACGTCAAGTCAGGGTAAGGGTGGGATTACACGAGCCGACTCTTAAGCTTTACAAACGTCACTCCAAATCGGTGTTATTTAGCAACGCGCCGTCGAGCCCCCCTAATTAAGCAATTCCCTAACTTTTCTTGACATCGTTACTCGGGCATACATGTGCTCGAAACAGACATATTGTTTGGACAGCCGATAGGCAGAAATGGATTTAGAAGGATTTGCGAGAACTTTGTTTTGAGACGCTCGCTTTGATTAATAAGGCATGCGTTTTGAGAGGGATTGAATGAAAGTACATCAAAGGTTTTGTGCTTTCTGTGGTATAAACGTACAGAGTCGGCTTTTATTGTGTAGGTACTTGTACTGGCTTTTTAGAAGCAAAGCCTTTTTGTAGGTTAGGTTAGGAGTATATTTTCTTTATACTAACACTAGACTTTGCTCGCGGCTTCACTCGCGTTCATTTACATTTTGTCAATAAATTCCTATTCCTCGGCAACAGCCCCTTTTTTCTTAGTTGAAAGGTACCCTATGACCTTTTCCGTACCGCTAAAAACGTGTATGCAAAATTCATGATGATTGACCGAGTAAGTAAGGCATGAAAGCGTAACAAACAAACTTACATTCACATTTATAATTAGTAAGGATGCATTTGTATGACAATTACCTATTATGAACTAACGAACTATTTCCCAAAAACATTCAAAGCTTTGGCGTCGAGTGAAATTAATAACTTATCTTTAATTCGTGAAGAGAAAACTTTGTATCATGCTGGCCCAGTGCACGTTGGCGAGATACGAAAGCGACGCAATTATTATCTAGTTATTAGAAAACGGTGTGATGCCACATTCAAATTTTGATTGTAATTATGTTTTAAAACTTAATCAAATATTAAAACCTGCCGTCTCGGTACAGTGGTAGCGAATGAGACCACTGTACACGCAGCAACACGTCAACCTAGACTGACTTTTGAACTATTCGAAGTTGAACGCTGTGAATCGTGCGAGAGTGTGCGTTATATTTTTGTTATTTTGTCTTATTCACGTTGAACGGGACGCGACGCTCTATCGTTACCATGACATCGACACCACTATGCACAGTCCCTTTCCGACAATTCTCTATTTTGTATGTAGCGTAGTTATACGTATATAGGGTGTGTATGTATGTATCTTATGTGGGGGCCAGTCAGTGCAGACCGGTGACACTTCGACCCAGTGGGATCTGTTGTGTCGACACTCTCCCAATAACGACTGCCATAGATGCTCATAGCAGCCGGGACCGACGGCTTAACGTGCTCTCCGAGGCACGGAGCAGGCGATAATTGTCAATCAATACGCACATAATTTCGAAAAGGGTAGGGTGTGTAACTTGATGTGTGTACATAATGTCACCTATTCAATTCCTAAGTTAAGCAAAACTTTATTGACATTTCTATAGATATTTTCAGTATTGCTTTATAGACAGCAATAGCCTTGACCGCAACTAGGAAAATGGTGAAAAGAAAAGGAACATGGAAATGTACGTGTAATATAATATATATACCTATTCGACTATATCTCCGTGCAACTAACACCTGGTTTCTTAAAGTCTTTCAATAAGAAAAATTGTTCACAGCCGGTCCAACGCATGACAACTGTTACTAATCATATCTATTTGTAAATTGTAAATACTTTAACTAGTTAGTCATTTAAAAACCAGCTATATGTGTACAAACATTCGATCGATTAATCGATAATCGCTTTTCATTAGTCCTTATACTACACAATCGCTGCCTATTACATCATATACCAAGACAACCACGTAAAAAATGTAACAGAGCATACGTGACTGACCAAATAGTTTCAATAGAGTGCGTTGCTAAATTTTTATTAGAGAGCAAAGTTCTGTTGATACAAAAACCTACATAAGGGACGTCTTGGGCCCGAGGGTGCGCTTAACCTATTTTCATTTCGTTCGTTTTTTTATTCTCTCAAAGCGATGCGGTGAGAGCGATGCGGGCCCGCTGTGGTTTTCAATTTAGTAGCTTTCAACTCAGTGAAGTTTCTTCATCTGCTTACATGGTTAGCTACAATTACTGTGCAGCGGTTTCGTTTATTTAATTAGTTCTGAGGCAACATTTTCTTGTGTGAAACGTGTTTTCTTGAAGGCGTCGGGTAATTCTTGTTGACTTGTCTTTGTTGAAGGAAGTAAGTTAGTTAATAAGTCATAGTTGGTGACGTTCGTGTCGCGTGTCGATGAAGTACTTTAGTACCAACTGGTACATAAAAATATGGTTTATAAAAGTACGTAGCCATGCTTACTGCCTAACCGTATGATTGATAATAGCGTATGCACTCATGCTTTCTATTAAACTACATGGATATGTCACCAAAACGAAAGATACAAAACATTTATTATGCTACTACCGACTTTATGGTATAGAATCAGTTTTCGTTTCTGTCAGATCATGAGTTTGACTCCAGATTTGCTGGACTGATCTAATCTGATCCAGTCTGACAGTGCTATTAAGTTTTCCAAATAGAAAATCCATAGTATTCTACTATGGATTTGCCAGTCTTTAGTCTGAATAACAAAACATTTGGTTAACAGTTGCTGATCAAATCATTTGAATAAAATGTTGTTTTAAAACGACACTAAATATAACCTTTCAAAAACCGGGTATGAATCTGGCATAGTATCCAGTACACAGTAATTACGGCAATAGCGAAATTTGAATGATATAACCCTCTGCCAACCGCTTTAGGGGTAGGTATGCCGTTATGTATATTTATACATATAATATGTATATAATAGCTGCGATAGCTCAGTGGGGAGACCAACAGACTGCAATGCAGAGGGTCTCGGGTTCGAACCCACGTCGCGCCCTCTGATTCTCGGAAGTTATATGACTTTTCGAAATTATGTGCGTATTGATTGACAATTATCGCCTACTCTGTGCCTCGGAGAGCACGTTAAGCCGTCGGTTCCGGCTGCCATGAACATCTATGGCAGTCGTTATTAGGAAGTCAGTGCCCTATAAAAACCTGACACTGGTCAAGCCTTAGGGTATCGTTAGCCTTCGGGTTGCGGAGGTCAGGTGGCAGCGGCTCCATGTAAAAACTGATATCCAGTCAAATCCGGTTAGACTAGAAAAGCCGACCCCAAGTGACCTGGGAATAATAAAGGCTAAGGGAGAAGAAGAACGATGTATAATTATAAATAAACAAAATCAATATCAGTACTACAATAAAAATAACTATAATAGATTAATTTATCTTATCTTAAGATACAATCGTATCTATAAGGAGGCTCGTCCTAAATAGTCGAGATATAATAAATAATCGAATAGGACAATAACAACAAGAACACCGATTCAACTCGAGATAATCTGTATCGAATATCTATTATCCGATGTAAACAGCGGCTGTGTCTGTACGCCTATAGTGGTCCGGCGATCAATTCAATGTTTGATTAAGCTCTTGTGCGAAGCCCTTTACATTGCCAAATACCTGCACGTAATTGTATTACTGTAATTAATATGGAGCTAATTAAACGACAATAATAATAATAATAATATTGTACCACATACACACAACACCATCTAGCCCAAACTAAGCAGAGCTTGTACTATGGGTACTAGACAATGGATAAACATACATATATACATTTTTTACAATAGACATAAGCAGCTTAAATATAATATTTTGAGTGAGCTTTTAATAGATTGGGTATATTTATGTACTGTCTCATACAGTAAGGATAAAGGGGGGTTAGATTATGTCCAGACTTCGCGAGATATGGTTGAGGTCTTATTTGAAGGTGTAAAATGGAAAAAATTTCATTTCTCAGTAGTAATACTGAAAATTTCGTGACAAAAAGAGACTCTGGGATGGAACCTAGAACGTATTACTGTACAATTATTTTTAACTTCATCTACATCATCTGTATAGCGCAGTCATCTCGGCTGCAACGATTGTCTATTTATTTATGCAAGAATCTTTACATCTTACGAATCTTTGAGTACAATAGTATTATATTATAATATAAGCAAAAAGAAAGATACCAATTTAATTACCACATTGGACAAATAAAACAGTCATCTTCAACTGACTACCAAAAATATATTCTGCCATTTTAGAATACAAACTTCAAACGATAAAATACATACATACATAGATTCACGCCTGTTTCCCAGAGGGGTAGGCAGAGACTACAGATTTCCATTTGCTACGATCCTGGCACACTTCTCTGGCTTCATTCACTTTCATCACATTCCTTATACACGCCCGTCGGTTCAAAGTGCTCTTAACCTGGCCTTTGTCCAAAACGCATCTGATCTGATCGAGAAACGTTCGCCTAGGTCTTCTTCTCTTGTCGTCTCGTCTCTTGCGACTGTTCCATTCACACTAACCTTATAATAAACTTAACATACCCTTTTCTATTCTTGTCACTATATCTACTTAACGATAAAATAAATTTATTAACGATAACGATAAAATAAATTTTACATAAATCAATAGTGTGTTGACAACAACCAATTCCCAATTAATCAAAGAAGAACGTACCCACAAAACGGCACACAGAACGCAGAATTACTAAATCACATTATCACCAAATTTTTCATTACTCAAAGCAATTCCACGCAATGGAACGCTCGAGTAACTCAATAACAGACGACAAAAGGCATTTGAGTATAAAATTCGCCAATTATACGCAACCCACTCGCCAGAACACCAATATTCGGAACGGATCACAATTAAATATCCTCCCAACCATTTCTTCAAAGTAAAGGGATGATTTTAATTTAAACCTGGCCCTTCGTACAACTTTCCATATCTCTGGCTATCGTTATTAGCACATTCTAGTGGAGCAGATTCATACAGTGGTCGGGTGGGACGGCTTTTGAGAACCACATTAACGATTAGTCCTTTTTACAGCATAATCGCATTCAGTTTTGCGAGGGCAAAGGGACAGACGTAAATCAAAGAGGGACTTCGTACGGTCGCCCAGGCTGCAGGAATTTCGCTCGGCCGATTAGCGACGACTGTCCTGTTATAAATTAAATCAAACGGAACGTTGAATTTGTGCAAATTCAAAATGGTCGAACTCAAAATATACTGTAATGTATATTCTGATTATTTTGTAATTACTGCTTCAGGCACCAAATGCAGAACCCGGTATAATTATGTTACACTTGTGTCAGCCCGCAGTTTTGACAGCATCATTCCTATGGGAACACAAATAGAGATAAACTTACCCATATTAATTCCGAATATGGTCTATCTGTATGTCAAGTTTCATCCAAATACGATCAACACTTTAAGCGTAAGTTACAAAAATCCAGATATTTTAAATCTATTGTTTATAATATTTTTAAATTCAATACGATAAAAAGTAGGTACCTTTCATATTCAGGGTGTGGTAAAATATGGTGAAGGTAAGAGAGGATTTTCTTACCTATGTCAGTGATTCCTAATGAGTACAATCTAAGTATCTTCAAGTCACGAGTAAATAGACGTCCTCAATCTACCATGTCCTCACTTAAAATCAGATTTTGTGGTCAAACGCAAAACCACTCTCAATAGAAGAAAAAGGTCAAATATAAGACCCGTATAGTTGACCCCATGAATAACACACTTCAGAAAACTCACTCGAGCAGCACACGCCCCTAACACCTCCCTACAACCAACTACAAAATACCAAAGCTCTAAATTCGACACACCAAATTGAATTGGGAAAACAAACATTTCGCCCGGGAAACATTCTAAAGCATTTTAACGTTATTATCCAAAGACATCAAGTCACATTAAATTCTTTATTCATTTTATTCTTGCGGGGTCACGGGCTCACGACCGGAATTCCTGCAATGTCTTTGATCTAAGTCAAACGAGAGAAAAAAACATGAACGAAAATGCACTTCAACGGTCTTCATAAAGGGGGGAAAATATAATTTATTCACGAGATAATTTTCTCCTCCCTTTTAAGGATAGACGTCGTTTGAAGTAGGGTGGGCACGAATGAATGTTTGCACTGAGCCCGGCTTAGGCTGCACTATGCTCTCCCGGGAAGACTTTGCCTTGTCTGTTCAACGCAATTTTTTTATGTATCGCCATTTTAATATTCAACATCGTAAAACAGTCGTGGTGTTTTGGCCTCTCCGTGAAATTGCGCGGGTCAACTTGTAAGTGCTGGGGGAGCGATTACATTTCCACGTACAATCATATTTATTATATTTTTGTGTGTTGACAGAAACATTCGAGTAGTTGCATCTTTGTAGGACGTACCTTTTTTTCTACGTACATATATACTAGACGTGTCCGCGGTTTCACCGGCGTTGATCGTTACTGTGCTGCCCTCGTGGGTCGTAGCGTGATGTTATATAGCCTATAGCCTTGCTCGATAAATAGGCTATCCAACACTAAAATAATTATTCAATTCGCACTAGTAGTTCCTGAGATTAGCGCGTTCAAACAAACTCTTCAGCTTTATAATATTAGTACAGATTAATTTATCCTACTTAAGGTGTTTGGATATTTTTTACTCAATCGCGCGTTAATCGTTAAACGTGTTCGAAACTGACACGTTTATGTGTTGGATTAACTAATATAATACTTTTTATCGCGGCATGTGTTCCCATGGTATTCACCTGGAGAAACTAGGAGCGTTTATTTTAATATAGTATTTATCGTTTCTCGTTCTATTCTATTTTATATCTATAACTACATTTTGCCCAAGGCTTCGCTCGCGTTTAATATTGACAATAAATTTCTATTCTTAGGGCATAGTACATTTTCCTGATTCAAAGATACCCTATAACCTTTTCACGTCAACGTCAACTAAGCTTCTTTGGACATATAATGCGGTCACATATACATGAGTTGGAGAAGCAGTTGATCGTGGGACAAATGCAGGGGAAGTGCTCCAGAGGCCGAATTCCAACACGAGGTGCAATAGTATTGTAGAGGCAACAGGAGAAACTCTACATCGATCTATTGAACTGGCGCAGGACAGAGGCAAATGGAGACGGATAGTATATGGTCACGATCCGCATTAGTGAGGGAACGACAAAGAAGAAGATATCCTTTTAACAATATGTTTGCACAATTTCATAATAATTGGTTGAGTAATTAAGGCTTATAAGCGTAAAAAATAAACAACTTGGTCTCATTCGCATTTATAATATTAGTTAGGATACGCCTGCCACATTTAAGTATGCATCACCTAATGATTGAATAACAGGAAATACCATATGATTACATAAATGCGATTGTGAGATTGTTTGTTTGTTACGATCATCATGAAATTTCGCACACCCTAACAGGGTGATCAGGAAAGAATATAGGGCACCTTTCATCCAGAAAAAAGTTCTGTTGCTATTCTAGTCTAACTTACATTTTTGCGAGTGAAGTTGCGTGCGAAAACTTGAGTTACTTATAATAGAGCAGCGATAGCTCAGTGGGGAGACCAACAGACTGCAATGCAGAGAGTCTCGGGTTCGAACCCACGTCGGGCACCTCTGACTTTCGGAAGTTATGACTTTTCGAAATTATGTGCGTATTGATTGACAATTATCGCCCGCTCCGTGCCTCAGAGAGCACGTTAAGCCGTCGGTCCCGGCTACCATGAACATCTATGGCAGTCGTTATTGGGAGAGTGTCGACACAAAAGATCCCACTGGGTCGAAGTGTTGCCGGTCTGCACTGACTGGCCCCCACATAGGATACATACATACTTATAATAACTTAATCGAGTTGTTGACTATACAGCAATCAATGGCTCCTCGAACAAGTTAGTACAATAATTAAGGTAATTAACAAATCTCCACAAGCGGCTTGTTTACCCGTCGATAATTGTACTGTAGCACACTCCTGCACAACTTCACGAGTGAGCTCATCGATAAGACTGCCTTAATTAATCTTCTGAAATATTTAATTGACGACTTTCGGAGATCTAAGGGACTCTATAGATACCTAAGTATATATATAAAGGTGTCTTCTTCTCTCTTAGCCTTTATTATTCCCAAGTCACTTGGGGTCGGCTTTTCTGGTCTAACCGGATTTGACTGGATATCAGTTTTTACACGGAGCGGCTGCCACCTGACCTCCGCAACCCGAAGGCTAACGATACCCTAAGGCTAGACCAGTGTCAGGATATTAGAGGGTACTGACTTTCCCAATAACGACCGCCATAGATGTTCATGGCAGCCGGGACCAACGGCTTAACGTGCTCTCCGAGGCACGGAACAGGCGATAATTGTCAATCAATACGCACATAATTTCGAAAAGTCGTATAACTTCCGAAAGTCAGAGGTGCGCGACGTGGGTTCGAATCCGAGACCCTCTGCATTGCAGTCTGTTGGTCTCCCCACTGAGCTATCGCTGCTCTATCTATATAAAGGTGTACTCATGTTTAAACCTCGTGTAATGGAACCTTAATATATAGTGTGACAAAAATTGCCTAATCTTTGTTACACTTACAAGAGACCCATAGTCCACACAATACGGGCAGACTACACATATCTTCGAGAACTCTCCATAATAGAGAACTCACAATCTTGTAGTTTTTATTCACCGTTAAAGCATGTTCGCTTTAACGGTTAAGAAGTGGTGTATTACTGCTATAATTAACGAATTAATACGCACATAACTTCCAAAAGTCAACCGTGCGTGCCTTGGAATTGAACTAGAGATATCTGAGAGGCAGTTCAACGCGCAACGGTCTGGACTAGGTCATCGCTGCTGTTTTATTTAATTATCTCATAATAAACATTTTTGATTAGACCTATGTCGAAATAAAATGGCAAATCTCGTTTGAAATTAAGTCCATAAGACGCGCACCTCTGACTTTTCGAATGTACCTAATTATGTTCGTACTTAAGACTGCGCCGAGCGAAATGTGCCAAAACAGGCGGTCACAAGTTAAGTGAATAAAATCAACACTTTTTGTTTAATACAAATATAAAATATAAATTTACCATAACAATGAATGTGTTTACAATTACTCCGTGTAAAAAATTTAAAATAATTAATATTTTCGTCTACAAAATTTCGTAAATTTGCACGGAAAATGCAAAACAGTAAGCTCGTGTTACGTGATTTTTAGATTATAACAGTAGAAATCTATCTTATTTTACAGCTTAAACGAAACATATATAGTTATATTACAATTTGTCCGTCCCAAATATTTGAGTTATTGGTTGACAATAAAAATATATATTTATCAAAAAAGCCCTTCAAATCCTCCATACAATTTTTCTATAGCGGCCGCGCGCCGATTTAAATATGCGCCGCACGAGCTCTGTCATTGTCTGTCTTACGCTCGGCGCAGTCTTAATTGTTCATTACTGAATGCTTTAACAGTAATCAAAACATCGTGAATCTACTTTTCTGCGAGTTCTCTAACCCCCCGGAGGTGGATAATTTATATGTAGAGCTAATATTATATATTCCTTCGTGATAGTAAAGACAACTGATCGAAATTGGCAGAAGAGATTATGCCAATCAATCAATTTTGATTTATTATGATAATACAATATTAGTTTTAGATGTAAGCGGTGATATAGGGATAACCGTATCGGAATTATATTTGTTAGCACAGTAAATCTATATGTAGAAGGAAGCAACGAGCTAAAATTTATAAAAAAATAAATAAGTAAGGAACGGTCGAATTCCGACGAGTCCACTATTTATACTAACTACCGATCGCCTAGTGGCCGAAATTCGACCATAATTGATTTAAATTTTAAGTTTGATAATTATTAAGGTTTTACTGTCTTGAATTATACTCTTATAATAGCATTTAATTTAGATTTCGATTTTTAAAGGTTAATTTACCTATCTTTGTCAAACAAATTATTATATTGATATATGTAACCATAGTTACGGAGAATAGTACTACATCAACAACCGAACCGAACAATGCCGAAATACTACGAACGCGTTTCGACTGCGTATGTCAAATGCATAGTTGTGTGCGTGTAGAGATTTTTCATTAATTTATAGTATTTCTAATGCATATTTTATACAAATATTAGATTAGGAGGGGCCTCCTCCATTTAAACTTTAACTGTGCCAAATTTCATACTTCTCCGTCCGCAATTTTCGTAAAAAGGGGTACAAAGTTTTTGCTTCACGTATTTATATATAGATATTATAACATGGAAAGATATACATAATATATTTTGTTTGTAATGATTTAATTTAAAACAACGCAAACGATTTTTAAAATTCTTGCACCGTAGCAAAGCGTATATTTTTTTAAAGTAGGTACTGTTACACCTAACTTAGCCTACTGTTACGTAAGCAAAGCCGCGGACACAAACTAGTTTTGTAAAAACCAGCTTTATTAGCAGCTAATACATAAGAAAAATATCAAATAATGCTAATACATACAAATATATTAGTTATTACTTATTCAAATCGTATTAGCCCAGATTTCACCTCGTCTACAATATAAGTTGTTCGTTTTAGAGTTCGAAAAAACTCTTATACAACAACTTTGCCCGTCCGTCCGTCTGTCTGTTATATAACTTTCAACTCAAGAACCGTAAGAGCTAGAGACTCGCGGTCAACGCCATTCGACTCAGCATAGTCGATATACCCCCGAAATTATCACGTGGTATCACGTGACCTCTGCATGTTACTTGAACCATGTTTTCGAACTCTAAGATTTACGGCAATTCATTGCCGATTCTCACTTGTTTATTACTATTTGGATGTGAATAGATGCTTCTATTTTGCCATGTCATCTACTTGAGGCTAACATAATCATTAAATATTTTTTTTGTGGAATATAAACTGAACACTCAAATTTAGTTCAGTAAGAATAATAATAATAATATTCTATCACATACACACAACACCATCAAGCCCAAACTAAGCAGAGCTTGTACTATGGGCACTAGACAATGGATAACCATACATATATACTTTTTTTTTGTAAATACATACATATTATACATAGAAACACCCAGACCAAGACAAACAGCCATGTTCATGCACACAAATGTTTGACTTAGTAATAGGTAAATGGTATAATGGTTGTAGCTTCTTACACATATCATTTGGAAAATAAGCAGCATTTTATGAACTTGGCAATAAAAAAGTGGCCGTGGGTTTCTTGCCCGTTATTCTCATTTGTCCCACTTAGCCCTTGCTTTGCTAAGGCTACAGGTAAATCTAAATTAACAGCATAGTTAGTGTAACATTGACATTCATTAGTGTTACTATGTGACCTAAATGAATATTAAAAGAACAATAATATCAGCCCTATATTGAGTTGTCCCACTGCTGGGCACGGACCTCTTCTTAGTGTGAGAAGGAAATGAATAAAAATATAATTTTAATACAAAAAGACATTTTATATATACGACAAATATTTTATTCCTCTTTTAAACATAAGCATAACATTGTTCGTATAAAAGCAACATTATTATAAACTGACAATCGTAATTATTTTCATACATCAAGTTTCAGTTTCAAACTCAACATTTACTTATACAATATTCAGTAATAACAGGCATCCCATATAATAGATATTACGGCAAAATATATGAAGAAAATTTTACATGAACATTTATGCTATTATAGAACTTGCTACTCTATTTGGCACAATTTAGTACCTATATATATAATATCTACTTAGGTACTTATAAGTATATAACATATAAGTAAATAAAATATAAATACAGAAATATATAACAT
Organism: Catocala fraxini; assembly: GCA_930367265.1. Classification (NCBI taxonomy): domain Eukaryota; kingdom Metazoa; phylum Arthropoda; class Insecta; order Lepidoptera; family Erebidae; genus Catocala; species Catocala fraxini. Next base: position 2,511,093 of record OV884037.1, read on the forward strand.
ACTTAACATGTCTATTGTAGCTAGAAGGTCTTATGTATCGATACGGGTTAGCTGTCTTTGAGAAGAGAACAACTTACAGCATTAATCACACCAAATTCGACTTTGCATATGTTGAAATAACGTCGAAAATTGATTAAAGGGCTTCTAAATGGGTATTTTTACTGCAATGTGTGGCTGCAATTTTACTAGCCGGCTATATCAGCAGCCATATTATACAAGTAAGTATGTATATTGCATATTATATACAAAAAAAATATGGAACGTCTTTTAAGTCTTTATTTTGTATGCGTTAGTAACATATGTTTCTTTTCTGTATATAATATCATCGAAGGAACCCAATAACATTGAATATAACACACAAATCCAATTATTACAATCAACATTAAATAATACATATAACATTTATGTAATATATAAAAAGAAATAACATGTTATTGGCAACAAAATAACGGTTATAACGGCTACAGTTATCTGATTAACTACAATTGTAAATAGCTATAACATCTAATATTTCGATACTTTTATTAAATATCTACTATTCAAGGCCATTCATAAATTATGTCACACCAATTTTATTTGACACCCTCCTTCCTTGTCTCAGCTGGTCACATTTGTGAGTCTACCCTCTCCCGTGTCCCATGTGATGTCACATATTTTGCAATTTTACATTTAGAAATTATTAAATTTAAAAAGCAGTTCCAAAATTAGTTTTATTTCCACTTTCTTTCGCGTAAAACGAGGTATTACTGAAATTCTTAGATATATTAGATTTTGAAATGTGACGTCACAAAATTCAGGATCGCGGACCGCGGGCGTGACAAGCACACAATGTCACACTTCATCGTCCCCTCTCTCCCCTTGAAAGTGTGACGTAAATTATGGATGGCTCTTTCCTTCTAAGGTTTCTATCATTGTGCATAATTGCAGTAATTTGACGTTACAATACACCAATACTTAAATCCACATTTACTTACAATATATTAGGCCGTATTTAAAGGCCTATATACAAAAATTGGTTTACATTATTCCCCCATTTTGGACCATCGAATACATCCCTGCTATTCTTTGACACATTTACATTGTGGTAATTTTCCTACAGATTTATTTTAAAAAGTTAAAGTGAGTTCAGACAGGCGCCTATGTTTATTTATTTAAATTAAGTAACTTGGCATATTAATCTATACTATAATTAACATGTAAATTACGCTTTCAATTATTGCTTATGAAATAAAAAGGAATTTATTATATTTTAAATGTTACATATAATAATGGCAAGCTGTTAGGATTCTGTGCTCGATTTATGCCACCATTAGCACCCCCTGACGGTAAATACAGGAAACTGACAGCTGGCTCAGAATTTTCATAATAACTTTTGTAGAACATATATTTTTTATTATTATAAAATTATTTAACTAAACATGTACTATGGCGACTTTCTTTCAAACAACAGGAACAACTATTTGTAGGTCTCACAATTTTTTTTCGTTTGGATATCAAATCAGAATTCTTCGCGTAAATGTAGTGGCGAGACAACCGCTTAAACTTTTACGCCATCCGTATAGTAAATCACTAAAACTTTTGAAAAAGGATCAAATCCCACCTGTCTGAAACTTGTCTCTAAAATTTGATAATAATCATATTTCTCTACGACATTACAATAACTACTTTTACAATAATTTTCGTCTACAATCTCGTTGTACATTTAACTTTCTTACATCAAAAATGTATTATAACGTCGATTTCGTTTTTAAGTATCATAAAAGATATTACTGAATTATTCAAAACTTAAAATATAGTCCTCTTGATAAAGACAATTCTAAATTTCGAAATTAGACAATTTGAATTCTAATAGTGTTAGTTAGGTTTCAAATTGCCTAAATTACTCCTAATTTCATACGTATGACCTCAACCATAGCTGGCAAATTGTGGATGCAAAACCCCTGCTATAATATGTCAGGCTAAGTCTATATGGAATTGGGAGATATACACGCTAGGAAAAGTTTTATCATTACCAGAAACTACATTTTATAATTATCAGGATCACATTAAAATTGCTTTGAAATTAGTGATGGGCGTAATTGTACTCGAATAAAGTTCGAATACAATTGTAGTCAACGTGATACCTGCTTTGTTTAGTCAAAGACGCAGAGTACACACTTACGTATACGTAATAGCATATACGCAACTATTCATTCGAATAAAATTCGAATAAAATGGCGCACGTGACTATTAAAATCCCAATAATTACTATCTTATATGCAAACTTAGATAATTTTCTAAAAACAATAACATTATTTATTTTTATTATACAGTAAAAATAAAGAATATATCTCATACTCTACAATATAACCTATATATTGACTGTATACAAAATAACATCATCTATTATCTGTAGAGAAAAGCTTCTTATATGTTAGAAAAAAAGCATTTATATATTTATATTACATATTTGAATATAAAACTATTAGCGACACACACTGCAATCCAAGGGTAATACCCTTCTATTCTTTAATGTGTTGAGTATTCAGCATATTTATTTTTCAACAATAACTATAGGGTAGTTGTGTATGTTTGATTTATTATTTAATTTTATAATGGATCAAATAGCAACCGAAAGATTTTTTATAAATATAAAAGTATCGAAATTGGTTGTGAATAAATAATGTTAATTTGACTACAAGGTTGTAGCGAGGATATCTCGTTATCTTCTTCGCACGCCTGCATTTAAATAGGGGTTACGTCACAACATGTACCGTGCATCCTTTTTCTGTCATTTGACAACTGCCCCTACCAGATTTCAAATGCTTGTATTGGAATAACTTTTGAGTAGATATATTTTATTTTTATATTTTGGGATTGGGGAGAAACTATTTTTTTATTGATAATAAATTGTATGTAAACTACCCTATTGTGTGTTACCATAAATAAAACAAAATGTCAACCATAACAATTGTAGACATTTAAACAGTTATAACTATTTAATACAAACTTATTTCGCTTTTTAGTTGCCTTCATCCGTTTAACACAATAACAGTTTTTACTTATAACCGCAAAATGAATTATACACTTATGTAAAGGCTACACATCAAAATTTAATTAACATCGCCAATGCCGCCGTAGAAATAACGAGGCAGATTCGCGCTTTGTTGTGCTAGTTGACGCGGTATCTGCCCGAAGCCGTCATGCGAGCTCTTGGGCACAACACGGAAACTTCGTCAAGCCGTCACGCTGGGTAATAGGTAAGGCGCGGGAACTACCTCAAGCCCTCACGCTGGGTAATAGGTATGGCGCGAGAACTTCGTCAAGCCGTCACGCTGGGTTATAGGGAACTTAGTCAAGCTGTAACATTCCGTTGTCGACACAACACGGTACCTTCAGGCAGCCATCATGCGAGCTCTTAGGCACAACACGGAAACTGTATCAAGCTGTCACGCTGGGTAATAGGTATGGCGCGGCAACTTTGTCAAGCCGTCACGCTGGGTAATAGGTATGGCGCGGAAACTTCGTCAAGCCGTCACGCTGGATAATAGGTATGGTGCGGAAACTTCGTCAAGCCGTCACGCTGGGTTATAGGTATTGCGCGGAAACTTCGTCAAGCCGTCACACTGGGTTATAGGTATTACGCGGAAACTTCGTCAAGCCGTCACGCTGGGTTATAGGTAATTTTGTCACGCTGTAACATTCCTTCGTCGGCACAACGCGGTACCTTCACGAAGCCATCATGCGAGCTCTTAGGCACAACATGGAAACTTCGTCAAGCCGTCACGCTAGGTAAAAGGTAAGGCGCGGGAACTTCGTCAAGCCGTCACGCTGGGTTATAGGTATTACGCGGAAACTTCGTCAAGCCGTCACACTGGGTTATAGGTATTACGCGGAAACTTCGTCAAGCTGTCACGCTGGGTTATAGGTATTGCGCGGAAACTTCGTCAAGCCGTCACGCTGGATATTAGGTATGACGCGGGAACTTCAAGCTGTCACGCTGGGTTATAGGTATGGCGCGGGAACTTCTTCAAGCCGTCACGCTGGGTTATAGGTATTGCGCGGAAACTTCGTCAAGCCGTCACGCTGGATATTAGGTATGACGCGGGAACTTCAAGCTGTCACGCTGGGTTACAGGTATGGCGCGGGAACTTCTTCAAGCCGTCACGCTGGGTTATAGGTATGGCGCGGAAACATCGTCAAGCCGTCACGCTGGGTTATAGGAATGGCGCAGAAACTTCGTCAAGCCGTCACGCTGGGTTATAGGTATGGCGCGGCAACTTCTTCAAGCCGTCACGCTGGGTAATAGGTAACTTAGTCAAGCTGTAACATTCCGTTGTCGGCACATCGCGGTAAATTCACGCAGCCATCATGCGAGCTCTTAGGCACAACACGGAAACTGCATCAAGCCGTCACGCTGGGTAATAGGTATGGCGCGGGAACTTCGTCAAGCTGTCACACTGGGTTATAGGTAATTTTGTCACGCTGTAACATTCCTTCGTCAGCACAACGCGGTACCTTCACGAAGCCATCATGCGAGCTCTTAGGCACAACATGGAAACTTCGTCAAGCCGTCACGCTGAGTTATAGGTAAAGCGCGGGAACTTCGTCAAGCCATCACGCTGGATAATAGTTATGGCGCGGGAATTTCGTCAAGCCGTCACGCTGAGTAATAGGTATGGCGCGGGAACTTCGTCAAGCCGTCACGCTAGGTTATAGGTAATTTCGTCACGCTGTAACATTCCTTCGTCGGCTCAACGCGGTACCTTCACGATGCCATCATGCGAGCTCTTAGGCACAACATGGAAACGTCGTCAAGCCGTCACGCTGGGTTATAGGTAAAGCGCGGGAACTTCGTCAAGCCATCACGCTGGATAATAGGTATTACTCGGGAACTTCGTCGAGCCATCACGCTGGGTAATAGGTAGTGCGCGGAAACTTCGTCAAGCCGTCACACTGGGTTATAGATATAGCGCTGAAACTTCGTCAAGCCGTCACGCTGAGTAAAAGGTATGGCGCGGGAACTTCGTCAAAGCCGTCATGCTGGGTAATAGGTATTGCGCGCGAACTTCCGTCAAGCTCTCACGCCGAGAAAAATTATTGCAGGGAATCTCGTCAAGCCGTCACGCTGGAAAAATTATTACACGGCAACTTCGTCAAGTCGTCACACTGGGTTCTAGGTATGGCGCGGAAACTTTGTCAAGCCGTCACCCTGGGTTATAGGTATTACGCGGTAACTTCGTCAAGCCGTAACGCTGGGTAATAGGTAACTTAGTCAAGCTGTAACATTCCGTCGCCGGCACAACGCGATACCTTCACGCAGCCATCATGCGAGCTTTTTGGCATAACACGGATACTGTATCAAGCCTTCACGCTGGGTAACAGGTAAGGCGCGGAAACTTCGTCAAGCCGTCACGCTGGGTAATAGGTAACTTAGTCAAGCTGTAACATTCCGTTGTCGGCACAACGCGGTACCTTCACGCAGCCATCATGCGAACTCTTAGGTACAACACGGAAACTGCATCAAGCCGTCACGCTGGGTAATAGGTATGGCGCGGGAACGTCAAGCTGTCACGCTGGGTTACAGGTGTAGCCCGGGAACTTCAAGCCGTCATGCTGTGTTACAGGTATGGCGCGGGAACTTCAAGCCGTCACGCTGGGTTACAGTTATGGCGCGGAAATTTCATGAATCCCTCGCGATGTATCAATACAAAATATAGGTTGTAATTAGGCATATTTTTGACGTTCATAAGTGTCACTTTGTGACCTAAGTAAATGATTTTTTACTTTGACTTTGACAATAGCGCCAACTTAGCGAAACTGCCACGCTAAGACACGACACAGAACCTTTGACAAATCGTTTCATTTGACTGTTGATACAAACACTTTGCGAGATTCTATAGGGTCTGGTATCACTGATATATAGCCTCCATTGAATATGCTTATTACTCAAGCAATGTCCACCAATAAAATGCACACTTTCTCTTAGTCAATAGATATTTTCACTATGGCCCGGTTTATATATCAAGAAACAAGTCGTTTTAACAATGGACGTTAAATCCTTACTAATATTTTAAATATGAATGTGAGTTTGTTTGTTTGTTACTCTTTCACGCTTTAAATAATCAACCGATCATCACGAAATTTCGCATACTTGTTAGAGGAGTAGAAAAAAACACAGGACACCTTTCATCTAGAAACAAGTTTTGTTATTAATCTAACCTAACCTAGAAGTACCTAAGTAACCTAAGTTCGCCGAGCGAAGCCTAGGCCAAAATCTAGTTTTGACATATGTGTCAAAAATTAACTGTCTGTAGATAAAACGACTCGTTTTTCCATATAAGAACAGGGTCTGAATCATCTTCTTTAATGAACACACATACACATCTACTCTGAACGTTCACACACAAACAATGTTCGCATTATCCAATAGTATACCCGCTATAGTACCACTACCCGACAGTATCTCAATGTCTTTGTTCTAGTGACTCATCACAAGCCAAACGACTCGCTTCTTCATAACCCAAGCGGGCCTGAATCATCTTCTCGAATTTAACACACAAACACATCTACTCTGAACGTTCACATACAAACACAATGTTCGTATTATCTAGTAGTATACTCGCTATAGTACCACTACACGACAATGTCCCAATGTGCTTGTTCCATCGCCTCGTCAAAGGCCGAACGACTCGTTTCTTGATATAGAACTGGGCCTAATTTAACACACAAACACATATACTCTGAACGTTCGCACACAAACACAATGTTTGTATTATCTATACTCGCTATAGCACAACACGACAGTGTCTCAATGTCCTTGTTCCAGCGGCTCGTCACAGTCCGAGCAAGCAGAAGGCGAGCAGGTTGGAACATCAGTCGTCCGCGTCGATGTCGTCATCGCTCATGTCCTCGTCGCTGGTGCAGTCTGGCTGCGACGCCTGCGAGCTGCAGCGCTCACACCAACATACGAACAGGTAGTTCTGAGCTAGTTCCTGTAAAATCCATATATCGTACATCAATGAAAATATTTTTTTACTTTAAGAATTATTTTCTTTATTTTGATTTTAATATTATGATTACTTTCATTTATTTCATTTTTTATAAATTTACTTTTAAACACTAAATGATATTATTCCATAATTTTAGTTTTAATTTACTTCTTTGTTATGTTACCATATTTTCTATTGTTTGTTGATTGTTGTTGATGGGTTAATTTGTTTTATTTTAATTAGTTGCATCACCTTTTAATTACAAAATTAAATTTAAATCTAAATTTATTGAAATTAAACTACTATATACGGCTTTTATCGCGTTATTTATTGACACTTTATTACATAATTTTGAAAATTGTTACATTACTACTACTATTAAACTTTACTAATTTTTAAGCTGATTAAATTATTATTAAAACTATTTAGATTTAATTTAATTTTACTTTCCCCTTTGCGAACTGCTACCTACCTACGGTGCGTACGGACGTTTCAGTTGCTTTTCAGCAGCCATGGTCACGGGGAGACTAAATTTATTTTAAAATACAAGCTACCTAATTTATGCGTGCAGTCAAACCATGTATTTAAGATAATGTTACAATAGGGTTGGCATGTTCATGTAGACAAAAACCCTTATAAAGCAATAAAGATATAAAGATAGATTTTCCGGCGGTTTCACCCGCGTTTATCGTTACTGCGCCGCCCCCGTGGGTCGTAGCGTGATGTTATACAGCCTATAGCCTTCTTCGATAAATAGGCAATCCAACAATAAAATAAATTTTCAATTCGAACCAGTAGTACCTGAGATTAGCGCGTTCAACCAAACAAACAAACTCTTCAACTTTATAATATTAGTATAGATAAATATATTATATTATATATAGTGTAATCACTGATGGTCCTCCAATAAATAAATAAACAGAAGAGGAAAGATGTTTGGCCAATATATATGTCATGACGAATTCTTACACTATATATAAGTATCAGTAGCAGCGATAGCACAGTGGGGAGACCAACAGACTGCAATGCAGAGGGTCTCGGGTTCGAACCCACGTCGCGCACCTCTGACTTCCAGAAGTTATAAGACTTTTCGAAATTATGTGCGTATTGATTGACAATTATCGCCTGCTCCGTGCCTCGAAGAGCACGTTAAGCCGTCGGTCCCGGCTGCCATGAACATCTATGGCAGTCGTTATTGTGAGAGTGTCGACACAAAAGATCCCACTGGGTCGAAGTGTCGCCGGTCTGCACTGACTGGCCCCCACATAAGATACAAGATACAAGATCAGTATAGATTTAATAGATTGAGTTGATTGAAGATCTAGTGTTAGAGCCGAATATGATCAGCAAAATAAAGCTGCTCTGCTGGAAAGACGAACTAGCTAAAGATATTAAAGAGATGAATATACCCGATTGGTCTGGATTTTCACAAAATATGAAGGAATGGCGTACTTTAATGTCAAAGGCCATCCACTTAAGCTCGCTGAACCAGCAAAGTAAGTAAGTACAAGTATATAAAAAACTCACTTTTTGCCTGGAATGCCTTGACCGCTGCAATGAGCACTCGTCAAGATAGCTGATGCAGATCTCGTCGCCCGGCATGATGGGTTTCAGTGCCTTCAGCTGTACGCGGTGGTTGCCATAGGGGAACGTGGACTCGGCGTTAGGAGCACAGCTGTGGTTACACGCACTCTGCAGCTGGAAGAGACCTGACCCTTCCGTGTTGAGAAAGGTACCGGATTCTGGAATGGTAGGATGAAAATTTACTTACCCTTTTTTTAGTTACCCATCCCCTTTTTAACATAGGTAATATAGAGTTTAGTGATTTAAAATAATAAACCAACTGGGTAAGTGTTCTTGTTTTGTTTATTGTAACGCAAGAAATTACAAGGTGTTACAAAATCAAACAAAAGAATAGACAACATGCAGTGTAGCCACTCTTAGAAAGAAAATATAATTAACTATTACCTATGGATATTTGAATATTCACATCCGCGGATGTGGATGTCCAAATCGATGCGAAAGCTCCGCAATTGCGGATGCGGATGTTGATGAAAATTGTTCATCTTAATTAATAAAACATTTCTAACATCACCGCCTCCGCAGGTTCAAACCTGTTTTGCTAAGGTTCATAACTTAAACACGTACTACTAAACAACTGATTTATTTCTTATCGTAACCTACGCTATATCTGGATCCACATTAACATCTGCACTGATTATTGCGGATACAGATGCGGATTCGGATGCGGATGCGAATATTCGCAACATCCCTGGTAGAGCCTCCCTGATTCCTGCTATTGTTTCATTCGGTGAGTGATAGTGCCGCAGGACCAATCATCCTTTTTCCCCCTTTCCTGCTCCTTCTCACTTCGCTTTTCTCTTCTTCCGTTCCTAAAGGGTCGGCAACGGGCAAGTGATGCCTTTAGTTTTGCAGGCGTCCATAGGCTACGATGACCACTTACCATCAGGTGGGCCGTAAAGTAGTTTGCAAAAAAGTTGTATAAAAAAAAATTGTCCCATGTGGTATTCGAACTCACAACACTAAACGCAGCGGAGTCACCTGCTTGCCCACTGCGCCATTCATACACAGTCTTACGTCTATCCCCGAAAAGGTAAACAAAAACAAGTGAGAAACGTTAATCTTAAGAGTTCGTAAAAATGGTATCACGTGACTATGCCGAGTCGAATGGCGTTGACCGCGAGTCTCTAGCTCTTACGGTTTTTGAGTTGAAAGTTGTATAACGAACAGACAGACCAAGCTGTTGTATAAGGGTTTTTTCAAGCTCTAAAAAAGCGTAGCCATATTTGGGTGTAATACACCTCGTATTACGCCCAAATATGGCTGTGGGGAGTGGGGAGACCAACAGACTACAATGCAGAGGGTCTCAGGTTCGAACTCCACGGCGCGCACCTCTGACTTTCGGAAGTTTTCAGACTTTTCGAAATTATGTGCGTATTGATTGACAATAATCGCCTGCTCCGTGCCTCGGAGAGCACGTTAAGCCGTCGGTCCCGGCTGCCATGAATATCTATGGCAGTCGTTATTGGGAAAGTCAGTACCCTCTAATATCCTGACACTGGTCTAGCCTTAGGGTATCGTTAGCCTTCGGGTTGCAGAGGTCAGGTGGCAGCCGCTCCGTGTAAAAACTGATATCCAGTCACATCCGGTTAGACTAGAAAAGCCGACCCCAAGTGACTTGGGAATAATAAAGGCTAAGAGAGAAGATGGCTACGCTTTTAGGTTCCACATAATGGACAACAATACTACCAGGCACAATTCCAAACTTGTTGCTGCTAGTAGCAGTGTAGAGCTCTTGTAAGAAAAACCAATAACACTTTGCCTAACCCAGGAATCAAACCCGAGACCTGCACAGCAGTTGCATACGCTGTTGCTACGCCAGAGTTTGCGCTATCCCTGTAGCTATTAAATATACTATAATAAAAATTATACCTTCTTCCACATACTGATACAATTTGTCAATGAACAGGTCCAATTGTTGTCTCTCGTCATCCGACATGGTGAGTTCCAGTACAGCATTCACCCACATGGCCAGTGGACTGGTGCCGATGCCTTGTCCATTTGTACCCACCAAGGCCATGAGAGTGCAGAAACCCTCTGGTGTTAAGAACTGAAACATAATTTATTTAATTATACTATTACATATAGTAGCAGTATAAGAGCAGCGATAGCTCAGTGGGGAGACCAATAGACTGCAATGCAGAGGGTTTCGGGTTCGAACCCACTTCACGCACCTCTGACTTTCGGAAGTTATATGACTTTTCGAAATTATGTGCGTATTGATTGACAATTATCGCTTGCTCCGTGCCTCGGAGAGCACGTTAAGCCGTTGGTCCCGGCTGCCATAAAAATCTATGGCAGTCGTTATTGGGAAAGTCAGTACCCTCTAATATCCTGACACTGGTCTAGCCTTAGGGTATCGTTAGCCTTCGGGTTGCGGAGGTCAGGTGGCAGCCGCTCCGTGTAAAAACTGATATCCAGTCAAATCCGGTTAGACCAGAAAAAAAAGCCGACCCCAAGTGACTTGGGAATAATAAAGGCTAAGAGAGAAGAAAGATACTATTACATATATGTTTCCCATAAGGGTGTAAGCAGAAAGTACTGTTGCCACTTGATATGATACTGGCATATCCATCTTATTTATTCAATTTCTTTACGCAAGTAAAACGCCTTATATACAGTCCCTGTTTATAAGGGCGGCAACCGCGTGGAGGGCGCGCCCCTATCTCGAGGCCACCGCGAAAGTGTTTTAAAGAATTGACTATTATAGTAAAATAAGCTCTTTGGCAACTACATTTTAAGTTAAAGTTAATTTATCAAATCTCTTTATGCTACCGTTGCATCCTGGGTTCACGCAGTTGCTTTTGTTCTTTCTCGCAATACACACGTGTTAAATTAGTAATTTGATAAAAATGAATGAAAATTCTTTTCGCCACTTAAGATCAATATTTCATAAAATTTCACCAATCACAAATGTGTGCCCAGTGTAGGATTCAAACCTAGAACACTCGGACCAGTGGCAGTGGCAAGGCGACCACTTAAACTACTAAACCATCTGTGAAGTCAAAAAACTACACTTACACCGCACCCACGAGCGGAGTCGCGGGATAAACCGAACAGTGAGGTAGTTCTACTATCTTGGGGAGTGTCATAGTGACAGATTCACCCTAACATCAATAACATAATATTGTCTTATGTATATATTATACATGTTATTTAAAATAACTACTAGAAATTGTGGTAACCCCTTCAACTCAGAAAATTACTCATATAACATAATAATAATAATAATAATAAAATCTTTATTGCCACACTTATTACAAGTTACATAGTAAATATACAGGTTATTGTATAGAAAAGAATATCATTATAATGTTTTGCTGGTACTTAAAATAGGATATCCTGTGCTATAAGTACCAGCAACCTTCCAATGTCACAGATACAAACATTTACTTATACTTAAATTTTGCGTAACCTAAAATTAATACTGTCATGGCAATAATAGGTATGAAAAATATAAAAGAAAATTAAATTTAATATAAAATGAAGGTAAAATAATATTGTTAATATAGTAAACCATGCTTGCGTGTGTAAGAATGTATGTATTACGTGTTTGTGTATGCAGTTGAAAAGTGTAAAAGTGTGTATATGTATGTGGTGTGTATGTTCGTTAGTGTGAATATGGGTGATAAATTATGTAATTTTTCTGTTGTTTTTTATTATCATTCCTATTTATGCTAGTGGATGAAGAAGTTTTTCCGTGTCCTCATAGGATAGTTTTAAAAGCCATTCTGAATAAGAAATATATATGATTTCACATGAATAGTATAATGGGTGGGGTCCAAATTCATAACCTCTCAATCAAACTCCAATAATTAACCGGTCGTATACCGCCGGCTCGCATACCAGCCGGCAGATTTGTACCCGTCGTAGGCCGGTGGCTCGCATGCGAGCCACCAAATTGGCGCCAAAACGCCGCGCGCCGCCTTCGCTTTAGCTTAAGCTAACGTAAAATCAATTTGGTGGCTCGCATGCGAGCCACCGGCCTACGACGGGTACAAATCTGCCGGCTGGTATGCGAGCCGGCGGTATACGACCGGTTAAATCATTAGAATAATTTCTACTCATATAAATCCAATCTCAACAGCAGAAACCTAAATTTAAATTGCTTATGTCAGTACTTACTTCTTGCACATGATCCCCACTAATAACATTAGCCGTCAACTCTCTCAGTGTATTTAATTGATCACCAAACTGTTCACCTAACAACTTGTGGACCAACTCTGCATCCTCATTGATGGTGCGGTGACAGAACTGCTTTACTTTGGCTGCTGCGGCTGATGGGTCAGTGCTTTGTTGAATATAAGCCAGTATTCTGACCAGCAGCATTATGCTTGTAGTTTCTGGCGGATAGTGCATTTGTCTGAAACATGATAAGTAATTCATATTTTTTATGACTGTATTGTTTGATTCGTTTGGCTATAGGATGTCTCTCAACTCAGTGTGCCTTTTGGCAAACTGAGTTGAGAGACATCCTATAGCCAATTCTTGCTGTCTCTTGGATACCAATTCATTGTAAAAGTTGGTTCAAAGTTAAAGTAATGCATATAGTAAAAATTAAAACAAAATGCTAACTGGTGGTAAATAGTACTTGCTGTAGGATTTGCTTGATGCTATACATAAACTAAACTAAACTTATATGGGAGATCTATAACACATAGAAGTAACTTTGTACAACAATTAATTTGATCTCTTTATAATATTAGTATAAATAAACATTCTTTGCAATTTCAATTATAAACCATTGAAATTATTGTACTGGATTAACAGATTTATAATTGAAATTTTAAATGGGGTAATCTCCATACTATATACTGGTATTTGTGAATTTGGCAAATATTGAAGACTATTTAACCCTTTGACCGTCACATCAAAAAAGCAAAAGCGTGTTCTCGGCGCCAAGCTATGATTTCATCTATTAATTCAAAATAAATTTATTCATGTTAGGCTACAAGGTTTATGAAAGTAAAGAAAGAAAAGAAAAGGTAGTTACACAATTTTTTTCTGTGAATTTACATTTTCTGCCACATTCAGCAAAGCAAGGGTGTATGGCTCATAAGAAGAACGGGCACGAAACTCATGGCCACTCTTTTTAATCGCCAATTTTTTTGTTTACAATTTTTAACTGCTGTAAGGTGCTGCAACCATTTCGCCATGAACTACTACAGAACATACTCAAGCATTTAATAAAATTTGATTTGTCATTTAGCTGTGACTGTAGGGTGCTGGACACATTTTGCTTTGTCATGTATACATGTGGTTCACAGTGAGAAGGTTAAAGTAATAAAATAACAGAGCACACTTTACACCTGAGGCAACAGTTCACATCTTACAGCCAACCAGACACGTAACCAGGCTCTATAGCCTGGTAAAGTGTCTGGTACAACATATGTTGCTATTTATAATTATCTGGCCTGATCCAGCAATCCTACACGTTATTAAAATTAAAAGCCAAATAAATACTTACTTCCAAGCTTCAAGAAGTACCAGAATAGGATGTTGAGCATCACTAGAATCATGACACAACAGCCTGTGGTATGCCGCAAATGCCTTCTTCTTACATCCCTCAGAGCAATACAGAGCTCCGCAGTTGTCACAGTTGGTTATAGCTTCAAAGTTAGTCTCAAAGCAGTCTGAATGTGGCAGGACGATGTCAGGCTTGCAGGATAATCGTCTTACATTTTGTTCTGGAGTTTCTAGTGGCCTGAAAACATAATACCTATATATTTCTGTAGATATTGCTCTTGAACTAACATAAAACAGAGCATTAGAATATCCAAACTTGTGATAAATATGTACTAAATGCAGTAACTCTAAGTAAATAAGATTATTTTATATCCTTTGATGTCTTTGCTGTTTGTTTTTTAAGAATAATATTAACTTATTATTGTTTGTTGTCATTGTAACTGGTAAGGTCACAAACTGAAGTCTACACTATATAAGGAATTCTTAAAATAATCTTAAAAGAACAATAATGTTTAAGTCATGAACACAATAAGTCCTTAAATGCTCACCTCATGCAATAATCACATGCCAAGTATCGGTAGGCCGCATTCCAAGCGAACTGACAGGACACTAATGGTTCTTCTTCCAAAATTACGTCACCTTGGTCGTACTTTTTTGTTGCAAACAGTGCTTTACCCTATAAAATAATATTTATTAAGAAAATCTTACTAAAACATTACACATATTGGATCCAAAACCTTACTTTTTTGCTGTTAGACGTTCTCACTTCAAATCCTTCCATTTTTGTATCGTAAATTCTTTCGCAATGCCGTAGAGTAAATTATGTAATGTAAAATAGTAAAAGTAAATAAAATTTCACAAGAAATTCTAATGATCACAATGCTTTTAGAAGTTACAAATTTTGAGGTTAATCGAATTGATACACTTCACATGAATGACAGTTGACAAGAAATTATTGACACAAAATTTGACAATATTTTACCACAGATAACAGAATACCGCATAAAATATGTTTGTTCGGATATATTATCAGCTGAACCGATCATTAATTTTCAAATCAGGCCAAAAATTACACCTAGACATTGGTTTTGACAAAAGCATAGAATTAATAAATACTTAGCAACCGTAAATATTTATTAATGCCATGCTTATAATAATGATAGGTATAATAATTCTTCATTTCATCGAATTGAGTTAATTTTGTAAAAGTACCCATCAGCTTAGGACTTTGGTAATCATCAATGTGGTTTAAGGAAACTGTAGGCATATTGTTATTATTGTAAAAGCAACTGTTGGTCTTTTGCTGTATTGATAGCGATCTAAATCAATCTACTCATAATATGTCTGCGAAATCAATAATAAGGATTTTAAAATTAAGGTACCTATACATATATAACTATTGGTAATAAAATACAGAAATCCTCTTCATGTGTTGAAATAATCCATTGGTTACACCTTTAAAAGTGTTACGACTATTTGTAGATGACACTGGACACAAACATTTGATCCGTGTGGAGATTATACTGTTAACACTAAGGGACATTAGTAGCGAGGCGATCATTTTGAAAATCATTGCGCCATCTGTGCAGCCAATCCTTTCCATAAGCAGGGATGTTAAAAGAATATGAAACGTAAAAGACGGTGAGCGAAAGTCCATATACCGTGAGGACTCAGATGCATTCGCAGGTTGGGCAAAGCATAATTTGTATTTTCTGTTAGCAAATTCTTAGTAGCAGCACAGGGTCTAGAAATACCTATGCCAGAAACTGCAAAGAAACAGGCTTGCTCTCTTTTATGTGGGACGTAAGAACAGATACGAAATGAATAGTTATAGTATACCCTACGCCTTTAGGAATATATACTATACAGGTCTATGCTATGTTCGCCTTACTTCCTGTTACTCAGGCTCCGTTATATACCTATTGCTCTACTTCATAGCATAATTATTAAGTGTGCCTCCCAGTGCCATAATTATGCCGTAAAAGTTGAATAAGAAACGAAATCCTAACTAATATTATTTACTAGCTGTCCCGCGCAACTTCGTCTGCTTCATATAGGAGAATTTTTTCCATTTTCACAACATTTTTCATTGCTGCTCCGCTCCTATTGGTCGTAGCATGATGTTATATAGCCTATAGCCTTCCTTCCTTCGATAAATGGGCTACCCAACACTAAAATAATTATTAAATTCAAGCCAGTAGTTCCTGAGATTAGCGCGTTCAAACAAACCAACAAACTCTTCCGCTTTATAATATTAGTAAAGATGGGTTAAGTAGTTTGTTATGCTTTCCCGTCTTAACTACTCGACCGATCATCATAATATTTTGCATACACGTTGTCAGGGGAACAGAAAACGACCATTTACGTCGAAAAAAGATCTGATTCCGAGGGATTGAAAATTGACAACATTTACGCGAGCGATGCCGCGGGAATAATCTAGTAGGTAATATCTACATACATATTAATCAGGATAGAAATAAAATACAAGATATATACGTTAGAAATAACTTTTTTTGATAAATAATAATCAAGTTTTAACGTACAATTAAAAGGTACTTAGGTGATAACTTACATCTATGATTTACCTCTACAAATAGGTATAATACAATACGGTTTGGTACTAACATAGTTTATTCGGCCTAATACTTTATAATTTTGTACAGATCTTGGATTGGCTTAGATTATAGGATTCAATTTGAGCTATCGTATCAAACATTGGTAAAGTCTTTGTTTCTGGCGTAAACGATAACAGTATAGCGGCAACAATGGCAGTCGACGCGAAGAGTATCGACGGTAGCGCTGCAACTTCAGCTATCTGAAAAAAACAAACACATTTGAATTACTGTTATTATTTTTAGCTTTCTTTCATTCATTTTTATAAAATCTCATTTTTATAAAAGTAAACGCCCGCTATATGAATAATTCCTGAGTAGCGGAGGACTACACAAAAATTCAAACAGCGGACACAAAGTTCACCCAGACTCGAAACAACCATTTGTTGATCACACAAATTGTCCCGTGTGGGATCGAACCCATAACACTCAGGCGGTGGCGAGTACGCTATCCGTGCAGTCAATTTCAGTAATAGATGATAAATAATTACATATAATGACTGCAACGTCTTGTTGATATGAGTTGTAAAATACTAAAATTAAAATTACAGTGGCCGTGAGTTTCTTGCAGGTTTCTTCTCATATGTTCAACCCTTTGCTTGAACCTAGTAACTAGCCTGTAGGTTCAGTACTTAGTAAACTCACTAACCTATATATTTAAACGTTCATAAGTGTTACTTTGTGACCTAAATAAATAAATAGTTTCGTCATTCCTAATGCATGGTCAAAATCAAAAACTTTGACCATGAATTTGACCAAACTAGCTTACTTAACTTTTATCAATGAGGTGGCAAACATTGTGCTTATCGGTGTAATGGTAATCAATTACCAAAGTCGCAAAGGCACTCGTGAATGGTCAACTCTTCAGATTATACTGTAACCTTAATATATTTGTATAGTTTTAACTTTAGTTGCTAGCTTTCTAGCTTAACCATACTGTTTTCCTATATACGAACTCATTAAGATAAAATATGGCTAGGACGCCAATAAAAGAATGAGAGAATAAAATTCTTACCAGTAAGGGAGTTAAAGGTGCCAACATGCTGCCGATTCTCGCGGCAGTGTTGCCCCAGCCAAGTAAAGTGCCTCTTACGCTGGTAGGAAACAGCTCCAGACTGTAGGTGTAGATACCAGTGAAACATATCACAACGCCGATTTTTCCAACCAGGAATAACACCAGTTTTAGCCAGGATAATGCTGAAAATAATAATATACATATTTTTAAGGTGAAATCGACTGGACTGCTTTGCAGGCGTAATGTTAGTGAATGTGGGTGTTTTGGTCATCCTTATTCTTCATCTACCATCATTGGTCTCAAGGTTGATTGCTGGTGCAGAAAATGTGTTATTCGATTTTTCTGTCAAGAAATTCTTACTAACAGCAAGAAGTTTGGAACTTTGCCTAGCAGATGGCAAATTTAATGGCTGGCTCCTATTACGTTGGACCTTAATCATAGCTGGGGAAATGTAGGAGTCACATCTCTGGCTCCTCCTTCAGAAAAATAGGTATGAGATATGTGTGTTTATTTTTAAATTAACAGTGCAGTTTCTGCTCATAGCTGTGTTTACGAAAACCCTACGGGAACATACACCGAGGTAAAAGTATAGGAAAAAAAATTTTTATCTTTGATCTAATTTAGTTCAAAGTCTATGCGTTATTGCAATATTCAGATGATACAAACATTAACATTTATATCATTAGTACGACTACATCCGCTTCTTATGCCAGACAACATTCTAATTCCGAAGAACAAAAACTAAATTACTTAATACTAATACTATGTATTGTGATAACTAATGGAAATATAATTGCATATGTAAAAATATTAATACAATACACGGAGCAAAGTGAGCAAAAGAGCAGCGATAGCTCAGTGGGGAGACCAACAGACTGCAATGCAGAAGGTCTCGGGTTCGAACCCACGTCGCGCACCTCTGACTTTCGGAAGTTATATGACTTTTCGAAATTATGTGCGTATTGATTGATAATTATCGCCTGCTCCGTGCCTCGGAGAGCACGTTAAGCCGTCGGTCCCGGCTGCCATGAACATCTATGGCAGTCGTTATTGGGAAACTCAGTACCCTCTAATATCCATCCTGACACTGGTCTAGCCTTAGGGTATCGTTAGCCTTCGGGTTGCGGAGGTCAGGTGGCAGCCGCTCCGTGTAAAACCTGATATCTAGTCAAATCCGGTTAGACCAGAAAAGCCGACCCCAAGTGACTTGGGAATAATAAAGGCTAAGAGAGAAGAAGACACGGAGCAAAGTGACTTAATAGGAAAATAACCATTATTATTACACTTTATATAATACCTATTACTAGATTTTACCCGCGTCCTCTCTCGCGTTAATTTAGATTTAATTAATAAATTTCTATATCTCGTACTTTTTTCTGGATGAAAGGTATGTCCTTTTCTGTCCCACTGACAAAATGTATGCGAAATTTCAAGATGATCGGTCGAGTACGTAGTCAAGGCGTAAAAGCGTAACAAACAAACAAACTCACATCCGCAATTATTATATTAGTTGTCGGACTCACCGGGGTAAAAGAGAACAATAGTAATGAAGATAATAATGGACCTCCCAGAATACCGACTAAACCTACCCGGTGTTCCTCGACAAAACCGCAATCGACGGGGCCGCGCGAATCACTTTCACATGCGGTCGCGACCCCGCGGAGGTTTCGGCCCGCCGTGTGCAACGACAGACATATTAGTTAGATTGCTTTAAGTTAGAAAAATTAGCAACCCATATTATCTTTGAATGACATTATATAATTTTTCTATTGACCTATCTACCTGCTTCGCATATAAATGATTTTTTATGGAAATACGAATAAAAACTGGCCAATTACCTATGATGTATACTCAGGTACCTAGGATTGTGTAACGATATTAGGTAAGTACAATGATGCGAACCCAACTTGCGCTGGGTCGGTTTATACTTAGTATAATTACAGACAACAAGTCATAAGCTATGATAGATTATCGTTTCTATCGGAGCAAAATAAAAACGTTTGTAAAAAGATAGTTCTTGTATAAACTTCATTTTTACTTTTTTGCTTCGTAGTATTATTTGACATTATAATTATATTATACTAATTTATTATTAAAAAGGTTAATTAAATATATTGAGGATAGCTTGCCAAAAAATTCGTCTGCTAATGGATATTTGATGAACAACAAAGAATAAAAAAAAATATCTTTTTATGGTCGACTCCCGCACTAGGAATAATCCCTGTGTCACGCGGGACACTTAACAAACATTCAAACAACGTACACAAAGAACACTCAAGGCTCGGTACAACCATATCTAGATCATACAAATTTTTGTTCTGTGTAGGATTCGAACCCACAACACTCGGCGGTATAACTGGTAGTGTTACAGTGCCGCACTTGCCAGAAGTATCTATACAGTATTAAATATCCATAAAATGTGGACACTGCGCGGGTCGCACACAGTCTAGCGCGCCGCGCTACCGAGGCTAATGACCTTTGATAAGAAAAGGACGGGCGGTGGGGTGCAAATTCGGGAGAGTGTGGGGTGCGGTAGCGGGGCCACATTAAGTTTTTATTGAATAACTAGATCAAATTATAGGTATCAATTTTTTTTAGATATTCCGTTTCTGAATCGAGTACTGAATACCCTCCTTCAATATGTCCAGTCTTTTACCAATCACTCTATATATTGCTTACGTATAACGTTATCCTTTTATCGTTCGATAGCTCTACGATGATTGCCGTGACTTTAGTAATAATAGTAGGTTATAAAATCAGTTCACTTGCATGAAGTTTCGGCAAGTGGAAATCTTCAGAGTTTTAAATGCTTTGTATGATTTATTACCGCATTTCGCCTAATGAACAAGAATATTAAGAGCTATGAGTGAGCTTGCCAATACTTTTCTTTAATACCACCTTAAAAGAAACGATCATAAGCTTAAGTAGCTGTTCACCATTAGAAAAGCCTTAGTTTGCTATAATACTGTACATATATAGTATAAAAAGAAGGCTTCTACTCGCCGGGCTGCTATGTGTTTAAGTTAAGATACCATCATTCAAACTCTCAAAAGATAATTTATAGATTATTATAATGTAACCGTTTGTCAAAATACATACAATTTTATACTTACATTCAGGAGCAAAGCTCTGAGCTATTAAAAATACGGCAGACACGAAATATCCACACTGCAACGTTATTTTCCTTCCGTACTTATTGAACGTGTAGAAAGCAATCAGTTCTCCTGGAAACGACGTGACTGCAGCCAAGATGAAGTTCGTGTACTTATTTCCTGGTAACAGGACACAGTGTACTAAAGATCCGTAGTAAAGGAAGCTAGATGCGAAGAAACAGAACGATGATACAGCCAAACGAGTCATTATTTCCTTAGAGCCCATTATAACCCTCATATTTTCTTTAACTTTCTGATCTTCTACGTCCAATTGCGCTCGAAGATCTTCGTCACTGTAATTGTCTATCTCTTTATCAGATATATCCAATTTGTTCATTCTAGCAGTCGCCTTTAGAGTTGCCTTTGCTTCTTCCATTTTGCCTCTCAGCAGTTGCCATCTTGTGCTCTCTTTTAATATGAAGTAGTAGCTTACAAATAGTACCATTGGAGAGTAGACTACTATTATCAACCATTTCCAATATTTTAGAGTCATGGCTAGAATTGCAAAGACTATTTCGCCGACGTAAACAGCGTATGAAAAGACGATGCCGGCTGTCACTCTTTTGGTTCTGCCTCCAACTTCGATTACTGTAAAGATATTTATATTATTATTATTATTATTATTTACATTATCAAGATAAAATCTAAGATTTCATAGTTCCGATGAAAAGAAGAACATCACATCGTATAAATTAAAGCCCTGTTGCTACAGAATTACCCGCTTATTTTGAGAGTTCGAATCGTACAACGTGTAATTGATTATACATATATCTCAGGAAAATTTTAATAGTAGGCGTCGAGACTCACGAAAATCAATAAATTCAGCACTTTTGAATCCATGTAATTTATTATTCTTAATCAACTTAGCCCTGTAAGAGAATAAGTAGGAACATAGCACAGAGGACGGAATACAATGCACCAAGCTTTTTCTAGAGATGAAAGTAAAAATTCTTGATAAGAAATGGAGTGGGCCAAGAGCTAGAAGTACCATGTCAGTTCGACAATATAGATAGGTGTCATATTTATAATTATCTAAGTAGTTTTCAACAACTAATAGCGCCATCGTAGTCAGTGACCCGCTTAGATTATTTGAAATGTGACAAATAAGACCACTAATTGGAAGTTGGTGTGTTTTGACTCCGTGGTCTGTAGGTCAACTCATCCAAATAAAGGATAATATTATATTGTAGTTTATTTGTCATGGTCTGTCCCCAGCTGGTGTATGTCTGTTATCGTAGTAGTATTATTATTTTATTTTTTTATTTATTCTTAGGAACTCCAACAAAGGATACACAGAACATTCAAAAATTAAAAAAAGGTTGTTTGGTAGTGTTTGTGATTTGTGCTCCTTCAATTACAGGAGAACACGTCGTGAGTAAATTATCGTTTCAAATCGTATACAAAAATTTTTTTTATATGATTTTATTCAGTTTGGTAAATTGACACGAATACAAATACAAATTAACAAAATATAGTTAAATTTAAAAAAAAACGCTAAAATAAGTTTTGATAATTGTTATTATATCTAGATTTAAAGATTATATTATATGATATGATATATCCTGAAGTACTCACATAATACAACACCAACTGTGTAAAGACCGGATCCCACGACTGATTCCATGAACTCAAGGAACAGGTACGGGTAGTAATCTTTTAGGAAAATCTTGAATACACCGATGCTCGCGCCAACGGAACATAATATCAGAGTTGGTTTTCTGCCTATTCTGTAACATAAGAAATAATAAAATTAAAAAAATGATTTTAAAATAAGCTTTTATTCACTAAACCTAGATTTTACTGCATTGATGGCATAATGGTTTAAGTGGTCGCTTTTCTACTACCATTGCGACGAGTACAACACTCTGGGGCCCAAGTCTGCTATTACAATAGTGTCAGAATGGTCTATCATTGATTTCATAATTGTTGATTTTGACAAGTTGGGTAATCTACTAATAAAATGGCGTCATTATGACTTTCTGATTCGTTGGTTGATTGGAACCGACACTCCATTGAAAAAATGGCATGGAATGGTAATCTCATACAGATGACAAATGATAAAATTTTGACAGTTCCTTTGATCAAATTGCTTTTAACACAAATAAATAATATGTAAAAATATATATAAACGAAATCTGGCATGAATAAATGTTCGAATTTAACAGTCGTTTTTCAAAAATCACTTCTGCTATCGCGTTTTATAATAATGGTATATATATATACAATATCTCATTCTACCACAATCCTATTACGATACCATTGACCAATGATTGACCATTATGAATTTAGCAGATTACGAACTTTTAGCTAAATGACAATGGAATTGCAGTTATGTCGTGTTGGAATGACGAATTTATAAAAATAGCAGACTTTGGCCCCAGCGCAATGGTAGTGGCGCGGTCGAGGCGAATCCCACATGGGACAAAACTTTGTATGACCCAGAAACGGTTGTTACGAGTCTAGGTGTTTTTTGTGTCCGTTGTACACAGGAATTAAAAATAAGGCAGGAGGAGCGATTTAAAAAAAATTGTCTTTCCCTCGCGTCTATGTAAATTTTGTCAATAATAGTGTGATCTTGTTTCTTCTGGAACTGTACTTTTTTCTAGTGTAATGTCCTGTTTGTACTCCTGACAATGTCTATGCAAGTTTACATGACGATCGGTCGGGAAGTTAAAGCATGAAAGCGTAACAAACAAACTCTCATTCACATTTATAATATTAGTTAGTATAAATAAAATACAGTTAAGTTTAATTAAATAACAAATTGATTTTCAAATAGCTGTTTCTTCTAATAAAGTAATTTAAAAATTAATAAAAGGTTGTAAAAAAAATGAAGAAATAAGATACATCGAACAAACATTCATTTATGCTGGTAACCGCAAAGCAAAGTTTTTATTAGCATGCATTTGTTGTTTTCCTGTATCTCAATATGATTAAGTTCTCTTTGTTTCAGCTATAAACATGATTGATGTTACTGTTTGTCTATACACATATCAGATTTTTTCTACATAATTAGTTTGTCTGGGTCTTGAAGTTTTTAAAGGCACTATTGGTATTTTAAAGACTATTCTCGCACCAGACATGCTTCGGCGGACATTACAGACATTCAAACGACGGACACAAAGAACTCACAAACTAGGAACAAACACATTTTGTGAACACACAATCTTTTTCTCGTGTAGAAATCGAACCCTAAATAATCGACGTCGTGAAAATGTCGAGGTGAACTCTTAAACTTTTATGCTATATCTATCTGCAATAATAAAATTCATATTTGGTAGTTAGATATACTTTATACATAAATTCATTAAGTCTATTAATTTTTGATTTACTGCCCTACTTAGGCATCCCATCATCGCTTCATAAATTTCATATATCCAAAAAGGCGTTGAATTTAATACGTTACTAGATTTTGCCCACGGCTTCGCTCGCGTAAATGTAGGTTTATTTATATAGACATATTTACAGGGTTAACACAGACATCCACATAATAATTGATAATTATCAAAGTGCATGTGCTAGCCCATTTACAAATATGCACAGCACTGGCAGGCAGCCAACATGCAAAAACTAAAACTAATGCATAAACTAAGGTCGGGGTACCTTAGTAACAGTATTTTTTCTGGATCAAAGTACCTACCTATGTCCATGTCTGTTAGTAAATAAGGCGTCAAAGCGTAATAAAGATACAAACTCAAATTCGCATTTATAATATTAGAAAGATAGTTTCCTAACCTAGCCATCCCATAATTGCTTCGTGAATTTGGTAAATCCAACAACGAGTCGCGTTTATGACGTGGTTATGCCAGTTGTAGTACACAACAAAATGCCAGAAACTTCTAGATGCCAATAAAAACCGAATTATTACCAGGTAGGAACTAACTGCTAAAAAAATGAATTCATAGAAACACAACTACAAGCAAAAAAACCTGAATAATAATGGATCAAGATTCTGTACTAATTGAAAGCCAGACTTGATAACATTTACCAATAAGGTTTAATAGCAACTTTACAACTTAGTTAAGTACTACACGAAAACTATCAAGCACATTTTGAAGGTAGGTAGAAATTAAATCAAATCGTTTATTTGCTAAACTGTGGTTTTTTATACAGAAGGTGTGATAAAAGATTAGAGTAACACATTTGCCATCAAAGTCCCATGGCATGCAAATATAGTTCACAATTATGTACTTCACTTTTTTTAATTATTAACATTAAACGTTATACAATTTAAGTACTCGTTCACAGAATAAAAACATTCTTGAATGAGCCATTTGAGCAAATGAGCCTTAAACTTATAATTTAGTAATTAATTAAACTGTCTAAATTAAACTGTCTAAATTAAATTAAACTAATTAATTAAATTATAAATGCGTGCCGCCATAGAGTCACTATTACGGCTACACACTTGTTTTTATTGGAGGAAGAACAAGTTTGTTTGGTTAACGGGTATTGAAATTGCAAATATTAGTTTTAAGTGTAAACATATAAGAATTATTTTTTACAAATATACACGTTTCAAATATATAAAGACATGGCACATTTTTTTTATTTTCATTTTAATTTTCCTGATAGTAAGTGGTCACCGTAGCCTACGGACGCCTGCAACACCAGAGGCATCACTTGCGCGTTGCCGACCTTTTAGGAAAGGAAGTGGGAAGGAGAAGGAGCGGGAAAGGGATACGGGAGTGATTGGGCCTCCAGTCCCTCACTCACCTAACGAAACACAACAGTAGGAATTCTGCTATTTCACGTCGATATTCTGTGAGAGGGTAGACCTCCCGGTCGAGCCAGTCCATTCATGCTGAAATCAGCGAGGCTCTATTACTCTAATATGGACAGTTCACGAAAAAGAGGCTTGCAGGATATCCAGGGAGCTACGTTGCAAATAGATCTCACACATTGCTTCCGTGCTATATACAAACTATTTATTTAAGGGTACAGCGATAGCCTAGTGAGAGATTGTTGGACTACCATGCAGAGGTTTTCAATTCTATCCCTAGGCACGCACCTCTGACTTTTCGAAGTTATGTGCGTTTACTGTAACGGTAAACGAAAACATAGTGAAGAAACCTGCATGTCTGAGAGCTTTCCATAACGTTTTCGCAGATATGGGAAATCTGACAACCAGTCTAGCCCGGCGTGGTGGCCAAGCCTTTCTCACTCTGAGAAGAGTCCTGTCCCAGCAGTGTAACAGTTTATATTCAGGGCTGATATTATATAAATTCGGGGCTACCACAACAGTACCTATTTTTGTATCAGAATAAGACTCCCGCTCTATACTCCATATGGTTAGGTACTTAACTAAAGGTAAACAATCTTGATGTGACTTTTTACACAAACACATATTAAACAAATAAACTATTGCTTAAACTAACGGTTCAATTGATTTAGTAATCGTTATTGTTGTATTTACATTGATCTTTAGCAGCATTTTATTTTTAAACTGAGTTTTTTGATAAAAAGACACATTAAGGTTGTTTACCTTTAGTTAAGTATCTAACCAAATGAAGTATAGTATAGTAATAATTCCACTATTGCGGATATATTGATAAAGAACACTCAGACTCCTAACAATCATTTGTGAATAATAATTTTCCAGTGATTCGAATCCAGAAAATTCGGTGTAGTAGTAGTGACGGGCTAACCAATTCACTTTAAAATATCTTGTTGATAAATAGTCCTTATTTATATAAATAAAAGTCAATTGCCACATGTATGACAGAGCATCACAGATGAACGGATCGAACAAAAAATAAAAAAATCGAACCGAAAAATCCGCAGTAAAAGTCGAAAATTTAAATGGTATTTTATAAGAAAAGGAAAATTGATTAACATTTTGATATTAAATTTAAATTTAATTACGTGAAACGTGTTTTTGTATAGATTAAATAATAATAATATAATAATATTCTATCACATACACACAACACCATCTAGCCCAAACTAAGCAGAGCTTGTACTATGGGTACTAGACAATGGATAAACATACATATATACTTTTTTTTTTGTAAATACATGCATATTATACATAGAAACACCCAGACCAAGACAAACATCCATGTTCATGCACACAAATGTTTGACTTGTGCGGGAATCGAACCCGTCACCTCAGGCGTGGAAGTCGGTTACACTAACCACTACGCCATCGAGGCCGTCGAATAATAATTCGGCGAGATTGACAGGACAACTACTGACTAGTAAAATATATTTTTGACGTCAATCACTGGGAAGTCGTTCTTGGAAGTCTATCATATAAGAAATATATTATGGTATTATACGATACTTGTATCAAGAAACAAGATTTAACATATTCGCATCCTCTAAATTTTTACACGCTTCTTACGCCATACCGTCATACATTTTACTAGTGAACTCGCTAGCGGGGTCCTCGGTAATACAGATGCGCTGGGCTGAGCCCACGATGTGAGTCTGTGGTACACAGCAATGACTCGTAACACAAAACCCTTTCGTTATTAGGAATATGGTCATAGTTCTTCTAGATCTAGATATAGGATTCCTGGAGATATTCTAGTGCCCTTTTCTAGTTAGAATGTACATACACTAAAATATGGGTAAGTAAAAATTTTTTTATATTCGCTGTCATCATAAGACTTGAATCGTCAACCTTTTTAGAAAGATTAATTAAAATTGTTTATCTTTCAATGTATTTCTGAATCTAAATTTTTCACATCTTTTTATTTACAAATTTTCTTCTTACTTATTATTTTTTCAGATCAGCACAAGATAAACAAACTTGGTAGTAACTTAATTAGCGAAACCAAAACTGTTAATTCCGAATCTCAGAATATGTGTACAGAATATGAAACTTTGCCAAAGAAAACCAGGGTGTCAACAAATAGTCAGGAAACCTGTGTCTCGCAAGATGAATTACCTGATTCTCAACCTTTTGATGATTTATCCTATTCTAGAGAAATTGATAAATATATCCACAAAAATACCACTATTGCAACAAGAGAAATTGGTACTATGACAGAAAACGAAGATTGCAACATGAATGCAGAAAAGCAATTTCAATGTAACGAATATTTTGGGAGAACGGCATAACTCCGGAACCACTGGACTGATTGACTTGTAACTTGGTGTGCAGACACCTTGGGTATGGGCCCTGTAGGTCAAAAGACCCCGAGGTATAGGGGTAATTTCTTTTCATTACTTTTACATTTAAGACGAAGAGGTTGAATCCTGGGTTTTTACACGCATCTCGTTTAATTTATTGAGGATCTCCAACAAAGAATATTCACTGCAATTTACAAATAATTTTTCACATAAGGATAATGAACGTGTACCTACTCCTTCAATCACAGGAGACCACAGCATGCAATAAAAGGAAAATTTACAACTAAGATTAAAAGATTAAACAATTTAAAATAATGGTATAGTCATTAGCAAACCTGCTATGCACTTACCATCAACCTCGTTTTGCATTATCCTTATTGTATCTACTTAACTAACCAGTATGTAGGTAGTTACAGCATATAATATAATTATGTACAGCTTGTATATAAACTGTCCTACTGTTGGCCAGGGGCTTCTTCTCTGTGTGAGAAGGGTTAGGCCATAGTCCACTATGTTGACTCAGTGCGGGTTGGCAGAGTTCAAGTTTACCGTGGGAGAGCCAATCTTCGGCATGAATGGGCCGGCTCGGTCGGCGTGATATGGCCTCACAGAAAACCTGCGTGAAATAGAGCTTGCGTTGTGTTTCGTCGAGTGAGTGAGGGTACCGGAGGCACAACCCCCTCTTCCCGTCTCCTTCCTTTTCTGGGGATGGAGGAGGCATTAAAAGGCTGGCAATGCAATTGTGACTCCTCTGGTGTTGCGGTCCATGGGCGGCGGTAATCACTTACCATCAGGCGATTTGAATGCCCGTTTGTCAATTTCACCATAAAAAAAAAACTTCGAGAATTCTCTGACATGCACGTTTCTTCACGATGTTTTCCTTTACAGCAACAATATCGAGACAAGGAAAAAATAATGGCGTCTGGACGTCGGCTCTCAAGCGATGGTTAATGAGTTAAAATATGCATAAAGGCATATCATTATATTGGATTACATTGATAGCACGATAAGTACTAGCAATATTTATTATTTATACCTATAATTTGTATAAATAAATTTGCGTTAACGCAAATCCTAATCGATATTATAAATGCGAATGTGAGTTTGTTTGTTACGCTTTCACGCCATAACTACTTAACCGATCATCGTGAAAATTCGCACACACGTTGTCAGGGGAACAGAAACAACAAAGAGTGTCTTTTATCCAGAAAAGAATACTGTTACTAACCTAATCTACATTTACGAGCGAAGCCGTGGACAAAATCTAGTTTATTTATAGTTTTTGGCTGAAATCCACACCTTTTGATTTTTCTTTATTTCACAATATTTCTGTTTTATCTTTATTTGCACTTTGTTTAAATAAACTAGATAGATATGCTTATTATTTATTTCTACATTTAATTTTGATAACATATGCAATTACAATATAATTATAGTATTTTACAAATAAGTATGGGATGTATGATTTTCATATTTCCGCGGGGGCCAGGCGGAGGGGTTATGTCGGACTCACTGGGGTAAAAGAAAGATGTTGAAATGATAAAGGACCTCCCGGAATACCGACTAAACCTACCACGGTGTTCCTCGACAAAACCGCTATCGACGGGGTCGCGCGAATCACTTGCACATGCGGTCGCGACCCCGCCGAGGTTTCGGCCCGCCGTATGAAACGGCAGGCCACTACACGAGAGACCTGCCCTAGGCACTTTTCAATTTAAACCCTACTGTCTCCCCCCTAGAGGGAAGACGGACTCGACACAGAGGCGCGCGTGGGAACACGCACGCCGCCTCTGGGACCTGGTGCTGAACGGATGGCGGGCAGGCCCACAAACCCCAACAACCCCTAGGTCAAACCTCAGGGTGGCTGGAGGTCATCTCGCGGCCTCTGGCGCTCGGCTCTGCGGTTGGAGAGAGGGTTTAAACGCTCCCTCTCCCGCTCCGCCGCCTCCTTGATGGAAATGACTTCCTTACAAAAGAAGGCGACGGCGTTCTACGACCTCTCACTCCGGACCATAGACTGAACTACGGCCGGGAGCGAGAGAGCAACCAATCCGACTGCCGCGATCAACTCACGGCGCAGGTGTGCAGCGCCGTGTCCACAACAACGTCGCGGCAGTCGCCGCAGTGGTGACAACCAGGCGTCTCTTGCCAGCCTATTTGACACAGGAACCGGCCAAAGCAACCGTGGCCAGTCATTACCTGTGTCAGCCGGAAGGTGAGGGCGCCATGTCGCCTCTCCAGCCACTCCTCAAACACGGGACTTACCGCCACGATCGTGGCGTGCCCGATGTTTTTTTTTTCATATTTGATATAACTATTAGGTACCATAGGTAAGTATACTTTCTTGTGTAATTTTTATTACATATTTTGTTTTAGGTTTAAATGTCAATAACACAGAATTTATTTTTTAACGTAAATACGCTAATGCTGTCCCTACTAGTAATATTATTTTATATATTATAATCTATACTAATATTATAAAGCTGAAGAGTTTGTTTGTTTATTTGTTTGTTTGGTTGAACGCGCTAATCTCAGGAACTACTGGTTCGAATTGAAAAATTGTTTCAGTGTTAGATAGCCCATTTACCGAGGAAGGCTACATAACATTACGCTACAGCCAAAAGGAGAGGAGCAGCAATGAAAATATTGCAAAAACGGGATGAACTCTTATGTAAAGCAGACGAAGTTGCGCGGGTCAGCTAGTTTAATAATATGGGTGCGTCTCATAACGTATAAACTCATTTAGTCTAATTTCATTTTATTATCGTTCATAAGATATAATCAACGTGAGATATACCAACTGTTGATATAATTTCTTTACATATAACATTTATTTATTCTAAAACATAATTAGTATAACGTTGTTTGATATAACGTTTATGTAATCGAAAATCATTTGGTCTAACGTTTAATATGTATATTGTTTATTTAATCGAAAATCATTAGGTCTAACGTTTAATATATATAAAAAACGTCATTATGGTTAACACCCCGACTCAGAGTACCCCGACTCGAATAGGTTAGGTTGTTTTTTTATAAACCAGCCATAAATAGGAGCCCCGCAAAGCGGGGCTCCGTCGCGTCGACCTATCTTAGCACAGGTGGTAATCAGTTACTAGTTATGTTTAATATCTACTTAGGTTACTATTACCTATAACTACGATAGAACTTATTATGTCAAACGATGTTATATTTAATGTATGTTATGCTTATAAAAATTAGTTATTTTAAAATTATATCAATCGTTTATTATATTAACTAATCGCTATATTAAATAAAATTATAGGTTCCGTTATTACATGTTGTTAATATTAGAGATTTTGTTGTTATATCATCTATTACTTACCCTAATAATATATGTATATAAGGAGGTATCGGGCGTTTAAATATGGAACCCTACAACTTTAAACGAGAGACTTGGGACTTGATTTTATACGATCCATAACTGATACTAACATATATTAAAAACAAAAAATATTAAACGATTCTCCACGCCGTTTATTTTTATAACTCGTCCAGCATCCTACAATTTGTAATATCCTAACATACCTATATATAGAATTCTATCTAATTTCATATTACGTTAATACCGGTTTTCTCGAACATTCGAGAAAACATTGACCTTAAACTTGAATTAGGAACATAGACAAACTTAGAATGCATTACTAGTTGGATACATGAATGTATAGATTGTATAATGTCGGCTATAATTAATTTATAATATTCATCTTATGTAATACAATAAGCTGTCTGTTAGCATTTAATATTGTCAGTGGAATATTTATAACTATATTAGTAATGATTACTGTATAAAATGAAGTCTTTATTTATCTTAATTGGCAATCTTAAAGGTTCACAATGCAAGTCAGCGTGAGCTATATGCAAGCTACTCGTGAATTCGTGTGTTAAGTACACGCGCAGAAAGAGTTGCCAGGTCTAAAAACCGAAAAGCCGGACAGTCCAGCCAGTTTAGCTGGACATTTGGGTAAAAAGCCGGACACCCTCAATTTTTTAGTCATCTACACGACATTTTTTTAGAAGAAGACTTTACTGGTCCGCTTTCTTGCGCTAGTGAAAAAAGGTCAGGCGGGTGGAGCAGAAACCAACACAAAAAATATAAACAAAAATGTAAAATTTAAAAAGCCGAAGAGTCCCAGCGCCGTCTAACTTGGCCGGACACGCAATCAAAAAGCCTGTCTGTGTCCGGCTTTAACCAGACGCTTAGCAAGGCTATGCGCTGGCTACATAGCGTGCTACAATCATGGGCTACATATTACATGAACTACGGTACTAGCTTATTCATTCGTGGTGTATTTGGTTTATTTAATACACGACATGAAACATACTATTTCATTAAAGACTAATCATAAGCTATAACGGCTGCAAAAAATATAACAAAAGATGAAGGCCAGTTGTACCTAATTAATACAATAACGACAAAAAAGCAATCATAGATCAGTATCAGAAGCTTGAGCAGCAATAGCTCAGTGGGGAGACCAATAGACTGCAATGCAGAGGGTCTCGGGTTCGAACCCACGTCGCGCACCTCTGACTTTCGGAAGTAATACGACTTTTCGAAATTATGTGCGTATTGATTGACAATTATCGCCTGCTACGTGCCTCGGAGAGCACGCTAAGGCGTCGGTCCCGGCTGCCATGAACATCTATGGCAGTCGTTATTGGGAGAGTATCGACACAATAGATCCCACTGGGTCGAAGTATCGCCAGTCTACACTGACTGGCCCCCACATAAGATAAGATAAGATCAGAAGCTTGTGAATCAAGTAAAAAGTTAACGTAAGAACTACTTTCGTCATAGCACTTTAAAGTTGAAACTGGCATTATGTAAACTATTCGAAATAAATGTCAGAACGTTCATTAAAGATTCTGCGCGCTCGAATAGTCATATAGCAATAAATCTGCGTTTAATTGGCTGACTAGCGGATCATGAAGTAAGTCACACACGTAGGTATTGTAGGTAACATATCA
The DNA here is from genome assembly GCA_930367265.1 of Catocala fraxini. NCBI lineage: Eukaryota > Metazoa > Arthropoda > Insecta > Lepidoptera > Erebidae > Catocala > Catocala fraxini. Next base: position 2,543,959 of record OV884037.1, read on the forward strand.
GGTGACGACTATGATTTATATGGCAATTCATATGTGCGTACAAAGTATTACAGCCATTATAGGTACCATATATTATTGACTATTAAAAACTGAATATTAAATACTTATCTAATAATATAAACGAATTAAAGGAAGTCAGGTTGTGTGGTTATAGTAATCCTAAATCTAAACTAATATTATAAAGCTGAAGAGTTTGTTTGAACGCGCTAATCTCAGAAACTACTGGTTCGAATTGAAAAAATATTTTAGTTTTGGAAAGCTCATTTATCGAGGAAGGCTATAGGCTATATAATATCACGCTACGGCCCACGGGGGCGGCGCAGTAATCATAAAGGCGGGTGAAACCGCGGGCACATCTAGTAATATTATAAATGCGAATGTGAGTTTATTTGTTTCTTTGTTACGCTTTAACTACTCGACCTATCACCATGAAATATCGCATACACGTTGTCAGGAGAACAAAACAGGGCATAGCCTACCAATCGTACTAACTTTATCTATATTTACGCGAGCGAAACCGCAGACAAAATCTGGTAATTTATAATGGACATAGAAATAAATAGATGGAATGGCAAGGGGTCACACTTACACTTTATGACAAATAGATAGCTTTGGACCAGCTTTGCTATTTTCCTAAATATGGTAGTATTTAATTTAATTTTTATTGTATAGGACGCAAACGAGTAGACAGATCGATTGATGGTAAGCGATTACCGCCGCCCATGGACACCCGCAACACCAGAGGAGCCACAAGTGCGTTGCCATCCTTTGAAATTTCACCCCACCAGAAGGGGAGGGATGGTTGGGCCTCCGGTACTCTCATTCACTCGACGAAACACAAAGCAAAGGCTATTTGACGCCGGTTTTCTGTGAGGCCGTGGTATCACTCCGAACCGGCCCATTCGCGCCGAAGCATGGCTCTCCCACGATTAATTAATATAGTAATAATAATATCGTCGATGTACGTAACGAAAAACTTATCGTCTAGACAGCCGTACGAACGACCGGGACCGCAGCGCCGGCGCCGGCGCCGAATCAAACGGTATTCACTAACGCATTTATGCTTTTCGACAAACTAGAGGCGTTCATCGCTGTTTATGAGGCGAATTGGGCTTCAGCCATTTATTTTTATTGTTGCCTGTTATTATTTCTGCACTCCGCCAGATGGTAAGCAACCGTGTATTCTACAAGGAACGCCCTCCACACTACGTCCCCATTACAGATAACGTGATTTCATTTTCGAGATATTTCGACAGAAAGTTTTAAGGAATAAAATAAAATAATATTGTGTTTGTTTATCTATTTTGGCAAGTAGAAATATGTAGTATGAATAAATGTCAATTTATCCTTACGTAATTAAGTAGTTCTGATCCTCAGCCGTCTCAATCTAAAGCGTTGGTTTAGTATATTGCAGCTAAACGAATGTGAAGAACGAGTGTTGTTTTAAGTGAAATCGATTAAGCCGTTTCCAAGAAAACGGAGGACATATAAAATAAACAGACAGATCGAAAATAAAATCTCTCCGTTTTGATGCCGGTTAAAAACTGGCTTTGCTTTTTATACTCATTGGACTGGTTTATTACTCCAGAACTTGTACCTTTGCAATATAAATATAAAACGGCAAAGGCACCAGTTTTAAGCTGAGCTGGCTGTGAACATTACTGTTTATTTTTAGTCGGCTTCGGTTTGGACAGACTCAACAAACGAAAATAAGCGAAGGCTTTTAAAGATAATGTAAACGAGGGCGTGCACGCGAGTTCTGGAGCACAGCTGTGTTTGTTATGTTTCTCCTTGAAGATAACAAGAGATGTGATGCTTTGTATCATATGCCCTGATGACGTCACATAGACCTCCTTTAAAGACAGCCAAAACGATCGATGTTTTGCTGCTTGAATCTTGTTGCTGCCTACGATGCTGAATTTAAAGTAAATACTTTTAAGTATTGTTAATGGATGAACAGGGAGATGTTATATCTCCGAAACTGTTCACCGCCGCGATGGAAGATGTTTTCAAGCTCTTGGATTGGAAAGGACTCGGCATCAACATCAACGGCGAGTACATCACTCACCTTCGATTTGCCGACGATATCGTGGTCATGGCTGAGACCATGGAAGACCTCGGCATAATGCTCGATGACCTCTGTAGAGTTTCCCGTAACACCTACTCCTATTAAGGTTGGGAACTCTACTCTCGAAGTTGTCGACAAGTATGTCTACCTGGGATAAACGATCCAGTTAGGTAGGTCCAACTTCAAGAAAGTGGTCAATCGTCGAATCCAACTCGGCTGGGCAGCGTTTGGGAAGCTACGACACATCTTCTCGTCCAATACACCGCAGTGTCTCAAGACGAAAGTCTTTGACCAGTGCGTGTTGCCAGTGATGACTTACGGCTCAGAAACGTGGTCGCTCACTATGGGCCTTATCAGAAGGCTCAAGGTCACGCAAAGGGCGATGGAGAGAGCTATGCTCGGGGTTTCCCTGCGCGATCGAATCAGAAATGAGGAGATCCGCAGGAAAACTAAAGTTGCCGACATAGCTCTCCGGATAGCCAAGATGAAGTGGCAGTGGGCAGGGCACGTAGCACGCAGAACCGATGGCCGTTGGGGCGTAAAGGTTCTACAGTGGCGGCCACGCACCGGAACACGCAGCAGGGGTAGGCCCCCCACAAGGTGGACCGATGACCTGGTAAGGGTCGCGGGAAGCGGTTGGATGCGGGTGGCCCAAGACCGGTCTGTGTAAAAAACCTTGGGAGAGGCCTATGTCCAGCAGTGGACGTCTTTCGGCTGAGATGATGATGATTGTTAATACCTGGACCTAAAAGTTTTAAGGGTTTTCTGTCGATAAATTCTCAGTAACGTACTACCAGTAGGAAGTTATCGGTGTTTCATTTCTGTGCATAAGAAAGCATGTAAAGCTACTGGTCCTGCCCTCGACTTCTTCAGTCGTGTCGATCTACCGTCCCATCGGACTATGAGATTACAGTGATATAGAGAGTGAACTTGTGTTTGCGTACACGCTTGTGTAATAAAATATCTCATGTATAGTCTCCTTTAAGATTCGCCGCCGTGACCGAAATTTGGTCTGGAGAGCATTTTACTATTATATCATGAAATATAAGCATAAGTACTTACTTGTCTGCTATCCACCCAGTGAATATCATGGAAACTATCATGCCAGCATTATGAACACCGCCGACTAAGTTCACCTTCAGAGGTTGACACGCCAGGTTCAGCTGAAAAATAATACTACTAAGTATGATCTCATAACCGCATTTTCCGATACTTAATGACAACATATTTAGATAATAAGTGTTAAAAGATATGCTATAAAGAGAATATTTGTAAATAAAGTCTCGTGAAAAGGATTTCCTGAAACTATGTCTGCGATATGTTTTGGTGGGTTACATTTGTTTAAGAAATTATTAGTCCTCCGATAAAAAACTAGGCATTAGACAATATTTGATGACGTAATTAGGTGCAAAAAGTTACATTATTCAAAATTGATGTTTGTTATTGCTTGTGTCTGCAGACAAGCTAACTGGTATACAGGTAGCAAACACGCCATGCCGTTGCCTACCGTGATAATTATATCACGGTCGGTAGATGATGTATGTATGTATCTTATGTGGGGCCAGTCAGTGCAGACCGGCGACAATTCGACCCAGTGGGATCTTTTGTGTGACACTCACCTAATAACGACTGCCATAAATGTTCATGGCAGCCGGGACCGACAGCTTAACGTGCTCATCGAGGCACGGAGCAGGCGATAATTGTCAATCAATACGCACATAATTTCGAAAAGTCATATAACTTCCGAAAGTCAGAGGTGCGCGACGTGGGTTCGAACCCGAGACCCTCTACATTGCAGTCTATTGGTCGCCCCACTGAGCTATCGCTGCTACTCGGTAGATGATAAACACCTGTGGAAAACTTTGGCAATGCAAAGTCGTTGCCTATCTTACTATAACTCCTTTGGAAAGCGGAACGGAAAGGTTGTGTCGGTTTCACTCGGGGGCAGCGCCGGATCCTACTGACTAGAAATACCACGGTGTGCCAAATCGCTGCCTTGAATGGTGGTTCTAAAGATTGCTGGAAGTGGAATTACTTTAGCGATCCACACAGCTCTGTCCAATGCAGGCTTAAAGCCTGCCGGTCTCTTAGGCAGTCGCTTTCAAGACGTCTTAAGGCGCTGAGGCGTCCCTCGGTACCTTAAGCTACTATCACTAGTAGTGATCTTAGAGTCGCCAGAAAATTAATGTACGTTACGTTTTTTTTATAGGTACGACGTATATCTTAAAATAATACTTTATTTGATTTGATAGAACAAAGTTTAAAATCTATACTATAATATTATAAAGCTAAAGAATTTATTTGTTTGGTTGAACGTGCTAATTTTCAGAAACTAATGGTTCGAATTGGAAAATTATTTTAGTGTTAGATAACTCATGCACGCTACAATCAATAGAAGCGGAGCATCAATGAAAAATGTTGCAATAACGGGGAAAATTCTCTTACGTGACGCAGACGAAGTTGCGCGGTTCAACTAGTGTGTCATAAAATTAAACAGGCTTCAATGAAAATTATAATAGGAGGAAATGAGATTGAATTTATACAAGTAATGTGGTACCACTTCTAAAGCAACTTATAGAACTAGGCTGCGTTACAGGCTAAATCTGGAATATTCAAGGTCATTAGAAAAGATCTATGACTGGCATTGGAATGTAATAGTCTGATTAAATACTTGATTTATAAATATGATTTAAGCAAGTTTGACTATCAGTTGGTTTAGGAATATAGCAACGTAATTTGTAAGTATCTTTACCAGATAGCCAAAATGACAATACGCAATATATACGTAAGCTTCATTCATGTACGTAAAAGAACGTTTTTCACTGTCAACAATTTGTGCAAACACATATGTTTTAAAACAATGAACTTGTTATTAATTACCTTTACACTCATATACCTAACAGATGAATAAATCACAAAAGATTTTAGTAGATCACCAATTTTGCTTATAATATGCTCTATGTTCAGTAAGTGGCGTTCTCCTAGGATCCACACTGGGTCCCACTCTCTTTTCTTTTTTTACAATCTTTATAAATATTATAAATGCAACTGTGAGTTTGTTTGTTCTTTACGCTTTAACTACTCGACCGACCATCATGAAATTTTGCATACATGTTGTCAAGGGTACAGCAAAGGACATAGAATACCTTTCATATAGCAAAAGTAATTTGCCCGAGGGAAATAAATTTATTGATAAAATCATTCATTTTATTCATTAAAGCGAGTGAAGCCGTGGGCACAATCTAGTAGTAAATAATCATCACTGTAATACAGATGCTATAAACATCATAGATTAAAAAAACCTAAACCGCAGTCTCTAGCCGTGGATCAAACGTTTTTGCGGTTAGTTAATATTAAATACGAACATAAAACAACATTACTTAGTAATTATGAACTATTGTGGCGGTATGTATCCACTTAATCCATTCGCCATCCGTGCAATTCATACGTAAATAGCTTTTTATACATACAAGGTTGGAAATAAGCAACTGATCCGCCTGGTGGTAAGCGGTTATCATAACCTCGTCAAAGTGGCAATGTGTGGTACATTGCCATCTTGACGAGGACAAGTTGGCGCTATGCTTTCAACAATGTATTAGTAAGTAATCTACGCCCCTTCTTCTTATAAGAGCTTTCCTAAACCGGCGAGCGTGTATGAAGAATGTGTTGAAAGTGAATGAAGCCAGAGGAGTGTGTCAGGAACTTAGCAAATGGAAATCCGTTGTCTTTGCCTACTTCTGGGGGAAACAAGGTGAATCTATGTATGTATGTCTGTCCTAGGGAGAATGTAGAGAAGTCACTTGCTTTCTTTATATACTGCACGGTCGAAATCATGTTGCAAACACAATTATACGTAACATAGCACGATGTGCAATATGATCTCGCGTTGTTTTAATTTCGTGTACGCGTAAGTGGATGCTCTTATTCTTCCATAAACTACTAATAGAGACTAACTTTTAAATATTACTTATTGCTAGAGTTTTTCATGGGTGGTTAGTGGCTTAAGACTGCGCCGAGCGTAAGACAGACAATGACAGAGCTCGTGCGGCGCATATTCAAATCGGCGCGCGGGCGCCATAATAAAATTGTATGGAGGATATGAAGTGCTTTTTTGAAAAATATGTGTCTTTATTGTCAACTAATAACTTAAATATTTGGGACGGACAAATTCTAATAAAACTATTTATGTTTCGTTAAAGCTGTAAAATAGGATAGATTTCTACTGTTATAATCTAAAAATCACGACAACACACACACAACCCGTTTTTCGAAAATATAAATTTACTTAACTTTGTAAGCAAAAATATTAATTATTTTAAGTTTTTTACACGGAGTAATTGTAAACAGATTCATTGTTATGGTAAATGTAAATTTTATATTTGTATTAAAGAAAAGTGTTCTTTTTATTCACTTAACTGTGACCGCCTGTTTTGGCACATTTCGCTCGGCGCAGTCTTAATGGTTGCAGCTCCTTACAGAAAAGATAAGTGAAATAAAACATATCGTTTACTTGGCGATTAAAAAGAGAGGCCGTGAGTTTCTGACCAGTTCTTCTCATTACTTCTACGCTCTTGCGCTGTCGCTTTGCTGAACATGGCAACAGGTAAATGTAAATTCACATTAATAAGTAAAACTTGAACGTTCATAAGTGTTACTTTGTGACCTACATGAATAAACATATTTTTGATTTTGACTTGATTAACAAGGTCTATATGGTAGTTTTAAAGTATACATAAGTAAACCATAGAGCACACATATTCACGTGGGAACCGTAAGCAGTATAGCGCACATAGCATGCAATTATAGCTGTAATATCTAGAGACAAGTATCTCTATTTATATCTAAGAGACAAGTATCTGAACTTAATCGGCCTCGATGGCGTAGTGGTTAGTGTAACCGACTGCCACACCTGAGGTTTGTCTTGGTCTGATGTTTCTATGTATAATATGTATGTACCTGTTTACAAAAAAACGTATATATGTATGTTTATCCATTGTCTAGTACTCATAGTACAAGCTGTGCTTAGTTTGGGCTAGACGGTGTTGTGTGTATGTAATAGAATATTATATTATTATTATTATTTGAAATAACTACACTGGAACATGGAGACAACTACAATCTTAGTCTCCCCGTGACCATGGCTGCTGAAAAGCAACCGAAACGTCGGGGAAAGTGTCAAATTAAATCAAATCTAAATAGTTTTAATAATAATATAATTAGTTTAAAAATAGTAAAGTTAAATAAATTAAATAGTAGTGTAACAAAATTTGTAAAATTATGTAATATAGTGTACAAATAAACAACGCGATAAAATCCGTATATAGTAGTTTAATTTCAATGAATAATATTCGCGTAAACAGAAGACAATATTATATTATATTATATTATTTAAAAATAAAGAGGAAAAGACGTTTGTTTTATTGCACATTTGCAAGAGCTGCTCGCTAGGTGCAATAGCCTTTGAGTGACCACTTATATATTTAAGTATACTTAAGGCTGGAAACCCTCTTTTACAGCAGGAACACTACACATAGGGTGTTTGGTTGTGACCTTCAGTATGGTTTAATAATCCATTAGAGCGCCAGATTGTGTGAAATCCCAGGCTCAAGCAAGGACGTATCCCTTGACGTCATTGATGAATTTAATCGATGACCATAACATATCAATACGCTTAATAAATAAAATTAAGTATAGACAAAATCTTACACCTATTTATATCCTAGGAAAGGTAAGCAGAGCAGAGGTGCACCTACATACATACATTTAGCTACCTATAGCATTAGGACCCAAGAAACTGCAGCGAGCATATTACCGTACCAGCTATAGTTATAGATTTTAGTTTTGTTTTTAGTTACTTAATGGAAAATCTCAATTACACTTTAGCCGACTCGGTAATCGGACCCGAAACCTGCACAGAAGTCGCATGAACTGCCACTTCGGCACCAAGTCTATAATGCTTTTATTAATGTATTTTATTGCAACCGTCTATTACAATCTGGTTAGACAGGATGTATAGCAAAAATACACTTCGCGTCATATTAAGTAGGTATATTTTAAGATACATTTCACGTATTCTTTGTATCTGAATGCAAATACGAGATTGACATAACATGTTTATATAACGATTTATGTGATGATCAAGTGATTTATTGTTTTACGACTATGTATGATACATAATGTTATTATGTACCTGTTTATCATGTAATAAATCGTTAATCACCTAAATACCATGTAATCGTTCAATAATTATGTGCACACGGATCAACATAACTTATATGCTTACATTATTATCATCAAAATAACTTTGTAAAACGAATTGTAAACGATACTTATGATATGAGGCAAGGTGATTTTGAAAAAAAAACATTCTATTAAGACTATCAAAGTCAAAAAGAATATACGTATCAGAACAAAGGCTTAAGCGCAGGCCACACAGAAGCGAAGAACATTCCCAATTATTTGATGACGGTAGGACTGAGCCGGATCTCTAGGAAACTGTGTTATAGTCGGGGTAAGAGTAGTCATAATAATATCAGTCATGTATATAAACTGGCCCATTGCTGGACACGGATCTCTTCTCAATGTGAGATGGGTTAGGCCATAGTTGAACATGTGAGTTGGCAGACTTCATATGTTTTCGAGAAGGTTTTGGAGAACTCTGAGACAGGATTTTGACGTTTTCCTTCACCGTTAAAACGAATGATCATGAACTATTATATCAGTTCGATAAAGTCAGACGTGCGTGTTTTAGAATTAAACTTGAGGCCTCTGTATGGCAGTCCAACGATTGCCAACTAAGATATCGCTGCCTAAGTGTAATTAGTAACAATGTTGAAACTGTGTTTCGTCCGGTAAGAATTCCGTAGTCTCAAATATGAATAGTCGAATTATTGTTATCTGACTTATTTGAAAAATAAATATGGCGTACTAAGATCTTAAAAATAATTTAAATTTTAAAGATAGAGAAATCGAGATCTCCTTTCTTCCCCTTGTGTATCGACTTATGTTGCTGACTCTACATGTATAGCAACGGATCTTTACTTTATCCTTAAAATACGTTAAAAGGGCATCGAGTTTTAATCATAGTATGCTGCTGTCCACTAACTAAAAAGCCGATAAGTCACATGTCTGACATAATATCTTTTTAGTTAGCGGACGGCAGAATACCTCTCCGTGTCCTCCGCCTTAGTCTTCTACGATAGAATCAATGACAAAAGACAATATAATCGTAATTTGAACCGCAAGGACGCGCGCGTGATATTATTAGTAATGTCAAATTTGTATCAACATATTATGTAATAAAAATAACATCATTACCTAACATAAATCTCAATAAATATTTCTTCTTAATAAATATGATTATTAGTTGCTTGCATAACAAACATGTTTGATTGTGTTATTACTGAGAGAAAGTTTTCCTAGGTAGTTTAGTAAAAACCTGTGTTCGAAATGGCCTTTTTGGTTTCCAGTTTTGATGTCTTTTGACTATTTATTCGTTTTTTTAAGCTTGTATTAATAAAAATTTACAATTATCTTTTTATTTTTAAAGATTTCAAAAATGAATATATTTTCACGTTATACGTTCGTTTCATCATATTTATCTTCGGCAGCTCTCAATCGATTTGGAAGGATTTGGATGATTCGTAATTTGGACTCGGCGTTTAACTCATAGCCAACACAGATAATTAAAATCAGTACTAAAAAGAAGTGTATAAAACTATATAGCAGACCTTAATTACAGCAATAAATTGAATGCATCGACTCTACACTGGATATATTAATAGGATGCTTAGTCGATACTATAAAAATATTTTTATATTTTTATTCGGTTAAGCTTGCGTTTGACTATTGTCTCACTAAATGTGATGTGTCGATGTGACTGACGATGTGGCACGCTTGCCTAGAAAGTAACTGGTACACTAACGACTTGAAGATGTCCAGATTGCACCGATTGTACAGAAATGGGTAAAACAAAATCGGGCAAATCAGAAATGGGTAATGAGTTCCACTCTTTTGCCGTACACATTATATTTAAATGTTGCTTTTAGTGTTTACGAATTCGGTTAAGGAAATATTTTTTGTTATTAGCTTATAAATTTAAAAAACCAAAACATTAAAGAAAGCAGCGATAGCTCAGTGGGGAGACCAACAGACTGCAATGCAGAGGGTCTCGGGTTCGAACCCACGTCGCTCACCTCTGACTTTCGGAAGTTATATGACTTTTCGAAATTATGTGCGTATTGATTGACAATTATCGCCTGCTCCGTACCTCGGAGAGCACGTTAAGCCGTCGGTCCCGGCTGCCATGAACATCTATGGCAGTCGTTATTGGGAAAGTCAGTACCCTCTTATATCCTGACACTGGTCTAACCTTAGAGTATCGTTAGCCTTCGGGTTGCGGATGTCAGGTGGCAGCCGCTCCGTGTAAAAACTGATATCCAGTCAAATCCGTTTAGACCAGAAAAGCCGACCCCAAGTGACTTGGGTATAATAAAGGCTAAGGGAGAAGGAATTAGCTTATAAATTTATCTTTAATAAAAACATTTTGAAAGCACGGATGCAGACTAAACTTAGAAAACTAACTATCTATCATAAAGATATCTTTGCAATGGCGTGACCACTACTACTACTACTACTCAACCTCTTGTATTACTGTTGGCGACAGACGCAGTAAGTGGTGACCACCGCTCTTGAATATGGTTATGTTTTAATGGCATCACAGAAGCACATGGCCTGCTTCCTGATGATAAAAAGTTACAGTGATCTATGTAAAAGCAACGCAGAGGAAGGGAATATAAAACCTTAATTCCATTCTCATCCCCCGCGTGGATGACAAGGTATTTTGCGCTATTACCAAATAAAATGCAACAGCACGTATACCGCTATTTAAGTGGTTCGTAAGGGGGTAGTACATCTCCCATTCGCGCTCATTCATGCTGAAATCGACAAGGCTCTATTTACAGAACATTGAAGATGCCTCCGGCGCAGCTTTACGCACCGCTTCAACTAAACGTGATTTCTGTCGTACTCTGAGGCTCTACTACTCTGCTTCTTTACACAAGTAACAATCTAAACTCTTTGTTCGGACTAAGGCTTTAGGACAGGCAATTCCAATACGAAGGTACGAACTAAGGCCTGAGTACGGATGATCTAAAATCTTAGAACGGACTTATGTCTCGGTCCGTAGGTACTAAGGCATTCGATTTTCCGTACCAAAAGGTGCACGTTTAAGGATATTTGTTCAAGTAAACTAATAATGAATAGATAATACTAGGTCATTTATTACGGTTTTGGGTATGTTTGAGTTAGTACATTAATTTATAGACAGAGAACAGAAAGTAGCCCTTACTTTCTGTTCTCTTTTGGAATTTCCCTCTATATCCCTCTCACGCTTTTAATTATTTATTTATTGTATGGATTGCTTACAGTAAATACATTAGGGTCTTAAATAAATGTACAACCAATTAGTAAGGATACACCGCATGCATAATTAAATAACAGGAACGTCATAATTTGTATCGTGCATCTTTTTTCTGCCGTTTGATCGGTTACTATCCTCGCTACCAGATTGTAACTGGGACTTAAAAAGATCTGTGTATTATATTAGCGGTAGTGTACCTACCACTTAAAATATAATTTAATCAATTACCTTTTAATAAAAGGAATAGGAAAGACTTAAACCTACCTCAGAAACGATAGAGTTATTATTCTCATAGACCCAATCGTAGCATTCTTCTATTTCTCCGCTGAATGAAGTATTGGTACACGTCAGGTTCGTTGAATACATGTTTTTCTTGTTTAGCATTGGTTTGTAGCATTTTGAATCTGTATCTTCTGGCCACCATGATGGCGTGGCTACTCCTGAGTTCGGAGTCTCGCATTCTGGGACCCGACATCTGTTACAAAATATTATATTAGTCAAATCGTTGCACCTATATGTACAGTGAGCTGGAAAAATGCATACCCATGTCAAAACTAAAATGATATAAGCCGGCAATTGACGCCATCTAACGGATATCGCTACAAGAACTGTTGTGTATTTTATTTATATCGTAATAGACGGCGGTGCACTACTGTAAAATAAAAATAAGTAGATGTCTTAATAACACAATTTTGATAAATTTACTTTAAACTGTTTTTTATCTTTATTCACAATAGTTTATTTTAAAAAGAACACATTTCAGGGTAAAACAAGAAGCAAAGAATTACAAATGAATTTATAAATTAATAGTGGTGGACCTTAAGGTATCAATGCACTATTACAGGTGACTGTCGTTCTATATTAATACTAACCGACCCGACATATCGCATTCTTAATAAAACAGCGACTTAACTCGAAATTTGAAAGTAAGCCAATTTGAACTCTAATTGTATATGTTAAATTCTAATATTATATTTGTGTTAAATCTTTTCAATAGAGTTCAAATTTGTTTAATCAAAAATACTGAGATAAGTCTCTGTTTTATTAAGGATGCGTTATTATATTATCCTGTGCGAAAGAATCGATCGCAGCGTCACCTACTAGATCCAATTGTAAATCTAAACCGTCCAGGGACCCACGCAGACCACATCAGTGTCATTCAGTGCCATAAACCTACATGTTCAGAGTGTGTGTATGGCGCTGAATGACTCTGATATCCTCCAAAACGGCTAAACTTTGATGAAATTAACGTGTGTGTTTTAAAAATTATATATAATATCAAGATTATTAGGAGAAAAGATTTGTTGTCTCTAAATTTCTGCAACTACTGCACCAAGTTTAATAATTTTCACTATCATAAAGCTCATTGATTCAGAAGTAATATAGCAATATGCCACCAGCCTCGAGAGTAAAGCAGTAATCATAATCATACACGGGGATAAAACTGCGGTAGACTAGTAACCAATACATAAATGATAGCAAAATTGAGACAATTTATTACTGCAATCAACTCAATTGAAACTCATAAAGATGTATATAATCATTTGTCTAATGATCAATTGATCTGCTGCAAAAAATTCCGCATCTATACTCTTTAAATAGCAGGTTAAACTAATCGCAAAAAAATCTATACAAATACATACAATAAAATAAAATTGAAGTGTCTGTTTGTAATGTCAAAATAACAGCTTTTCACTAAATGCATATGAAAGTATAATAAGTATATATACGGTAATTATATAAAAAAATAATATATTTTTTACTTTTGTCTTTCTGTTTGTCCGTTTGTTTCGGCTAATCTCTGAATCGGCTGACCCTATTTTGACAGGACTTTCTGATAGCTGATGTTATAAGGAGTAACTTAAGCAACATTTATTTTAGAAAAAATCTCTGCGGACTGAACAAACTGTTTTTTGAACGAAGTCGCGGGTGACAGCTAGTTAGAAATACAATTCTTGCAATTAACGAACGCTTGTTAATTTTATTGTGTATTTTGACATCGTTGTGTCACAGCATTAACGTATCATTTTCATTAAATTTTAAATATTGCTATCACGTTCACCTAAAGATTTGTACGTGACCAGACTTTAAGATGCTATCATTAAATTTAAAAACAATAATATCGCTCGCTACAAAATGTGAGGCCTTAGTTGCTACTCCTGCTATAAGTGTAATGCGCCCAAAAAATGTATATAAAATATCCATAATCCTAAAACACCTTACAGCTGTAGTAGTACTATTCTTCTCTCTTAGCCTTTATTATTCCCAAGTCACTTGGGGTCGTCTTTTCTAGTCTAACCGGATTTGACTGGATATCAGTTTTTACACGGAGCGGCTGCCACCTGACCTCCGCAACCCGAAGGCTAACGATACCCTAAGGCTAGACCAGTGTCAGGATATTCGAGGGTACTGACTTTCCCAATAACGAGTGCCATAGATGTTCATGGCAGCCGGGACCGACGGCTTAACGTGTTCTCCGAGGCACGGAGCAGGCGATAATTGTCAATCAATACGCACTTAATTTCGAAAAGTCATATTACTTCCGAAAGTCAGAGGTGCGCGACGTGGGTTCGAACCCGAGACCCTCTGCATTGCAGTATGTTGGTCTCCCCACTGAGCTATCGCTGCTTGCTGTAGTAGTACTATTGCGGGTCCGAAATAAAATATAAAGATAATGCTACGTAGGATTGCACTATATTTTGCTTTTCTATATACCATAGCTACAATTAAATACAAAATATCTGTTTTTGCAGTTATAGTATTCTTTATAGACTCTACCAATAGATATGCACTAAACTTAGTGAATAGAAAATTAAAAAACAGCTTCTTATACAATACGAAAAAACAGTAATTTAAAAAATATATGTGGTGTGACTCTGAAAGATAGAATAAGGAATAGTGTGATTAGAGAGATGCGGCATGAAAGTGGATATAGTGACAAGAAGAGAAAAGGGTATGTTAAGCTGGTTTGGGCATGTAGAAATAATGGACGAGGAAAGACTAAGAAAGTTAATAAAGCTAGTGTGAATGGAACAGTCGCTAGAGGAAGACCTAGGCGAACGTTTCTTGATCAGATCGGAGGCGTTCTGGCCAAATGCCAGGTTAAGAGCACCTTGAACCGACGGGCGTGTATGAGGAATGTGATGAAAGTGAATGAAGCCAGAGAAGTGTGTCAGGATCGTAGCAAATGGAAATCCGTAGTCTCTGCCTACCCCTCTGGGAAACAGGCGTGAATCTATGTATGTATGTAAAAAACATCGGGGGTTGTACCAATACTAAGTTTTTGTTTTTTAATTTATTATTTTGTGCCTCCAATAGCTTCAATAGTGTAACAGAATTCTGTAAGAATAGGCAAAGACAAAATAATTCAATACCTTATTCTCCTTTGTTTGTCAACCGATGTTCTTGATTTTTTTTTTATTTGTTGACGAAAGATTGTAAGAGAGTAGAAAATATAGGAAAATATAAATTCAAACACGTTTCCTCAAATTTTCAATAATGGTTATGGTCGGATTTTAACCTCTCAGGTAACACTAGTCTATAGAAATTGGCAAAATTTAAACTAAAATTATCTATAAAGAGTCAAGACAATATTCCGATCGAAATATTGTCTTGTCAGATATAAATTTTAAGGTTGTGCTTATATGAAAATTATATAAGAATGACCTCAAAAGGTAGTTAAATTTGAATGCGTAGCATTTGCGTAAACAAAAATCACAATAGCACGCATATTTACGCTATATTTAACCAATTGCTTTCAATTTCCTTTCAAATCTTATGTATTGGTGAATTTAATTTATTACGAGTTTATTTTTAGCTTATTACGTTTTAAATAAAATCATTCAAGATGGAGCATATACCATATTCCTCATTACTCATACAATTTAGTAAATAAATTACATAGGTACCTAACATATTGGGCCTCTGGCAACTATCGGTAGGTATTTTAATGATTGATTAATATCTATGGGCTATTATATACTTAATTTATACCAGTTTAGGTGTCGAGTCACGGTCAAGATCACTGTATTCAATAGACGTTATATTTATAATAACCTATTAAAACATTGGTGCGTCGACACTAAATATTTGGGAAACCGCATACTAAAATAGCGGCAAAAAGATGGCATAGCATAAAGTAAGAGTTTTTAAGTAAGTAAGTTAGTATTTATTTTTCAAAACATAGGTACACGTTCTTATACAAATATTAGAAGACAGACAACAAAAAAAAAGTACATATATAATGAAAAATGAGGTTACCACTCAGGTTTGTTGTTGGTTTGTGGTTGATACCTCAAACCAACCCTGATATTATTTGGTAACCCCAAGTGACGCCCGGACGTACATCAGCTACTCATTGTAATATTTTGCAAACACAAACACGAAACTACGTAAGATATATATTATATAAATTATAATTAATAAGCATATATATATAAATTAATATATAAAAATATAAATTAAAATAGGTATAATATGAATAATAAATAAATTGGCGTAATAGCATAATGTTTATAAATATAATATTGAATTCCTTTTATGGATTCTGCGTTAAAGAAGATGGATAGTTTAAAGAGACACATTGGATCCCAAGAGCTAAGGCGCTATGAGGCCTTAAGTATATGAGAAACATTCAGTTTATAAAAGAAAATAATCGATATCTGAATTCCATAGATTGATAAAATTATAAAAGTTTTAAATATAAAGCAACAAAGTTCTCGGAATCAAGTTTCGGCGACAAATAAATAAACCAAACCCAAAGTTCAAATTAATATGCAGTCCCTTACCTGTAGTCAATATTTTCTGCTACAAACACATAATTCACATGCGTCATAGATATCATAAAAAGTGTCAAAGTAATCCATAAATATTGTAATGTTTGAAACTTTCCAAATTGTTCAAATTTGTTAACTTCCTCACTTGTTTGAACTGATTGATCAGTTGCTACAGTCATTTTAACTAAATCAATTTATGATTCTCTATTCACTAATTCGGCGACGTCTGCACGATTTTCGGCACGCGCGCGTTTCACGTCTGAGAACGGTATGGACGAGGACAATAATACGCCGATACAAACCGTCGAGATTGTAGTCTACTAATACAAACATAAATACAGTTATGCTCAAACAACATTGATAAAAGATTCTCAAACTTTTATTACACTTATTGAATAAGATGGGCGTTGAACCAAATAATTACTGAGGAAAATTCTTTTAAGAATTTAAGTTCTATTGAATATTTAATTCAAAGTAAAGGTATTCCAAGAGTTTTGCTATAAGGAGCATTACGCGGCATTAGGTGCCAAGTATTTTAGCCCGCTCCTTATTTCGAAGCATACCGCGTTATTGCAATTTTATGGAGTTGATCACTTTTTACTCATATATTTCAATGAAATATCTTATCAAAAACATCACAATATTATTAATTTTAAGTTATTAAATCGTATTAAAATATTACAAAAGCAGGCGTCTTTTAGCATTATATATTTAATAGTAAATACACATCAAGGCTTCATAACCTAAGCCTTAGTCTATTATAGATTAAAACAAAAGAGCTAATAATAAAATATCCAAACGTTCAGAAAAGTATTGTATATGCTTATTTTTCTATACTGTTTCGAGTTTTAAAATACCACGGAAATAGGTGCTAGGCTGTTCCCGTTCACAGTGATGGCTTAGATGCTGCCCTAGACTTTTGAGTTCAAACCTTACATCCTGGGGTGTGCACCAGTCTATTCTGGGATGGGCATGGCCCATCTAGCTGGATATACGTATATATGCGACAACCTTGTCTACTTGGGTCCTCTAACTGAATTATCGACCAGTATCGTAAATTGGCGTCTAGAGAATTGGAACTACATGAGTACAAATTCTTTGGTATGTATCTTATGCCAGTCAGTGCAGACCAGCGACACTTCGACCCAGTGGGATCTTTTGTGTCGACACTCTCCCAATAACGACTGCCATAGATGTTCATGGCAGCCGGGACCGACGGCTTAACGTGCTCTCCGAGGCACGGAGCAGGCGATAATTTTTAATCAATGCGCACAATATTTCGAAATGTCATATAACTTCCGAAAGTCAGAGGTGCGCCACGTGGGTTCGAACCCGAGACCCTCTGCATTGCAGTCTGTTGGTCTCCCCACTGAGCTATCGCTGCTTTGGTAAGGAGTACCTCAAAGAATATTTGTTTTTTGTAGTATTGCGTAAAATTCAGTGCCCTGGTTTAATATTTTCAATGTCTTCATAGCTTAAAATTATAACATCTAAAATCATCGATAAACCATACAGGACCAAACTAAAACATAGGTTTTGGATAGCACTACGCACTGGCAGCGGTCCTATTTAAATTATATCCAAAAATAAAACGATTTATTAAAATATGTCAAGCATGTTATAAAAAAGGAATAAAAGAGCGTGGCACGGAATGGCGACAAAATCCGGTACAAAAGTTGTTCAACAGGTCGATTAGTAATTTCGGAATCTGGAACTAATTTAATATGTATAATATCAAAGACTATCAAATTGAAAGTACAGATCACAATTCACATACAACTATTTTTCAATTTATTTAATAATGTTGACGTTTAAAAGTATATCATTCGGTCACAGACAATATAGAAGGTTTATAAAGTACTGGAGATTAAACTGCTCCCATCCAAGGACTATTTCTAAACATATTATTAAGTTCAATATCATAAATATAATTGACGATTAAAAAGAAGGCCATGAATGTCATGCCAGCTTCTTTTTTTAAGACCTCTACTTCTCGAACTGGTTTTTTTCATAGCATAATTTTAAACGCTTTTTATTTTTTTATAATATTTTAAATTCAAGTGTCCAATGTTAAATCATTTTTAGGGTAAAAGATTTTGGATTTTCACTTCGTGTAGTACTTTTTCTCGTAAAAGCAGTCGTTTCTTCAAATGTTTTACTAGAGGATCTCTAACATTTTTAATACTTTATTACTTTTTCCGGCACAACAAAACACAAATAATTCTAGTTCTATTCAAGTTTACGTCATGTCAGAATCACAAAAAGTTGTTAATTACGACTCAAAATTTGCTAACGTCTATTAACTTGTACACATTGTAAGAACATAGATTCGAGAAACTTCTTTAGATCACTTTAGCGCCATGTTGTAATTTTTTTTACTAGTATTGTTTTAATTGCGTAAAGTTGTTGTCTTTGTTGATTATGTAAGGTATTTATTAATTAGTTATGACGTAAAGAACGTAGTGTAACTTTTAGCTATAATACACATATTTTACATTAATTTTAATGAAGTATGTACACATATTAATTTGTGGTCTTACGCAGGTCTCATTTACGAGGCGAAGGCTTCATATAGACAACACTTACTTTATGAGAGCATGCCAATAAAGTTGATATTGTTATCATCCGTAATACTTCTCTCTCCACATTAAAAAGATCCTATGTAATCACTTTTTTGAGATCTGTTTGCTCTAGCTTTAGTCTGTAACTAGCTGACCCGTGCAACTTCGTCTGTAAAGCAGACGAAGTTGCACGGGTCAGCTAGCTACATATAAGAGACTTTCCCCCGTTTTTGCAACATTTTTCATTGCTGCTCCGCTCCTATTAGTCGTAGCGTGATATTATATAGCATATAGCCTTCCTCGATAAATGGGCTACTTAACACTGAAAAAATTATTCAATTCGGACGGAGTAGTTCCTGGGATTAGCGCGTTCAAACAAACAAACAAACTCTTCAGCTTTATAATATTAGAAGAATAGATCTGCTCTCTGCAATTTTTTTCTTTTATTCTATATAGATTTTTCCCGTTAACTTCGATTGCGTAAATGTACGTTAGGTTAGCAACTGTACTTTTTCTGGATTAAAGGTACCCTATGTGCTTTTCTGTACCCCTGACAAAGCGTATGCGAAATTTCTTGATGATCGGTCAATATTTAAAGCTTAAAAACTTAACAAGGAGACAAACAAACAAACTCACATTCGCATTTATAATATTAGTAGGATGTGAAAACTAATATTTGGTTATATATTTGAAATTAATTATTAAATTTTTTTTTTATTTTTATTATTGCACCTTGTTTAGCTGTTATTGCGAGATATGACATAAATATAAGATTGAGGAAGCAAGACAGTTATTAAGTTATTATCAATATTTACGATTTGATTGAAAAAATTTACACATCTGTATTAGGACTTATCAGTAAAAGCGACATATCCTTTTTTGTTTTAGCATGTTCATAACAACGTTGATTGCTTAAACCCAAAATGCAGCAACTAATACTTTACAATATTTGTGCTTACATTTTTGTAATGTAGGTATAAGTTTTGTTTTTTTGTCTTCTAACGTGCTTGCATTTCTAACACCAAATATTTCACGCTCAGTAAACTTGATTGACTGCTTGACGTAGAAGTTTAAGTAGTTATACCCTTGCCTACCACTAACTAAACACAAATTACAGAACTTATTCACACGTGATTTTACTGAGCCCGGCTTTGTGTGCCCACTTTAATGTTTGTTACATTCAAGCGATAGCTCAGTGGGGAGACCAACAGACTGCAATGCAGAAGGTCTCGGATTCGAACCCACGTCACGCACCTCTGACTTTCGGAAGTTATTTGACTTTTCAAAATTATTTGCGTATTGATTGACAATTATCGCCTGCTCCGTACCTCGGAGAGCACGTTAAGCCGTCGGTCCCGACTGCCATGAACATCTATGGCAGTCGTTATTGGGAGAGTGTCGACACAAAAGATCCCACTGGATCGAAGTGTGGCCGGTCTGCACTGACTGGCCCCCACATAAGATACATACATTCCAGCGACCAGGAATTTCACCTAGAGCTGTAGTAGTCGTATTATTAAAAATAAAGAAAAGAAACAGCGAGTGGAGTTATCCTTTTTGCCCGTGGGAGTACCATTCTTTCATTGTAAACAGAAAAAGTACTTCAACTAGAACCATAACTGGCGACATGTGGGTATAAACATATCTGTCTACCACTTAAGCAATATAAGCACAACTTTATGTAGGTATGTACATGTAGAGATGGTTCTAGAAATTACACTAAATCAATGGATGGCGTATTAGTTTAAGTGATCAACTAGCCGCTGCCACTGCGTCGAGTGTTCTGGTTTTGATCTCCACACGGGACATAGTGTGATCCATACGAAGCTGTTCCGAGTCTGGATGTTGGTTGTATCCTTGATTTGAATGTTCGTAAAGTCCCCCGTGACATACATAAGATTTATTTCTAATGCAGGAGATGTCCGAATTGCTGGTTCCATTTTAGTTTTATGGACATTAGTTTTTGAATTTCAAAGATATATTAAAAAACTCTTTAGTAATCAAAAAGAGTTTTCTGATGTATCTTCGATAAGGGTAGTGCATGCCATCAGCAGTAGTAAAAAATAAACACCACCTTCAAAAACAACAAACAGGAAGAAACAAATATTATCATTTTAGTTTTTACTAAGCTAATGGAATCTAACCAATTTGGAACCGTTGCCACTTGGCATTGGGTGTATGTTTGGCAAAAGTCGGTGCCAAAAAGTTATTATTAAAATACTTAAAAAATAAAACTAGTGTAGGTAACCTATTGTTTGTGTAATAGTAACCCGTTTGCATTTATGATTAGGGTCCACAATTAATCCAACCTAAGTACATTACATACTTATATGCTTGGTCGTATGTGTGGAAGAACGTGGTATGATGTCTCTCCTACATAAAGGGAGGATCCTAGGACCAAGCTGGGTGATCGTAGTGGGCCGCTTCCCGACTTTTCATGTCAAGAACTTATTCAACAGCTCTGTAAACTTTACTTGCGCGATTCAGGAATGTATGGCGATGCGTATATTGAGTACGGCGCCCTCTATTGACATGTTTCAAAACGTCTTTGTCTGTGTGGAGTCAATACGTCATAAAGACTGTTTTATTAAATTTTCCAATATATTAAACACTGTTATGATGCTTTTGCGTCCTATCGTATTAATTGTAAGGACAGCAGTTCTGAATCGTAAATAATTGGCATCATTAATATCACAGATTAATATGCGGATGCATATAGTGAACGAACAAACTGCGGATACTGAGATAAAAATTCTTGAATCGCTTCACAATTATAAAACAAACTAATATTATAAATGCCAATGTGAGTTTGTTTGTTTTTTGTTACGCTTTTAGGGTGCATGCCATCCACCCCGATCGTCCCGCCCCGTTAACGGGACAGTTGGTAAAAGTTGTTTCATCGACCCCGGTAGTGCCGATCCCGTCGTTTAAAGGGGTGGGTGGCACAGATCAACTATCATCTACCCCGGTGTCTTTTAACGGGGTGGATAGCACAGATTGAGTAGCATATGCCCCGGTAGTGGTTAAAGGGAGAGAACCTACTTATTATATATTATACAAAAAACATTAACTAAAAATAAAAAAGTGTTTGTATATAAAAATTGCCACATGGGCCTGCCCGCCATCCGATCAGCACCAGGTCCGAGAGGCGACGAGAAGTGCCTAAAGGGTAAGTCTATTTGTGTAGTAGCCTGCCGTTTCATACGGCGAGCCGAAATCTCGATTGCATATGAAAGTGATTCGCGCGGCCCCGCCGATTGCGGTTATGTCGAGGAACACCGTGGTAGGTAAAAGGTCATAGCATACATATCAACTCGGAAACGGATCGTTACCGTATCAACTAGAGCCGTGCAGTATTCTTTGTATGAAACTCCCTACTGCAACGCACACTAATCAGAATCATAACGTAATCGCCTCGCTTCGGGACAAGCTGACAAACCGCGGTGCAGTAGGTACGTGGTCAACTTGCAGTCCGCGCTTACGGGGCGCGTCCCTGCGCTTACGTCTCTCCGTGCACTACGGTTGCCAAACGTGCTGTCATTCACAAGACAACTACCAGTCGTGCTGCGCGCGTATTTTATTGAATAAGGTTAGATTTCAAACAATAATAACGATGTAAAGGCAAAAACTCATTGAAGAAGTGAGAAAATGTCCATATTATTGATATGATTTAAGTGAACGCGGCGTCGCCTAGCCATAGCCGAGTCGACGTACCGGACTGAGCTGCTGATTCGATTTGGTTACGTGTTTACGTTAGGTTGACGCCTGTTTGACGGCGCGGCGGCGAGGCGAAAGACGATACGGTGACTTTCCGAGTTGATATGTGTGCTATGGCCTTTAGTCGGTATTACCGGGATGTCCCTCACCATCTTTCCCCGGTGAGTCCGACACAACCTCTACGTCAGGTATAAAAAAAAATAAGTCAGAGAGCATGCACTCTAACTCGTATTACAAATCACTTAGGTAGTTAAGATTTTTTTTCATGTACGTTATTCTTAATATTTCAATGCTTTGAACATTTTTTGATAATTAGTCCTCTGATAAATTCTCATTATTTATTATAGATAAGAAGTAATTATTTCGTTATTGAGATTAAATATAATAGTCAATTATTATTGTATTAACTATTTATCGCAAAAACGAATGATTAGTCGTGTATTAAATCTAATTTGAACATTATATCCTGTAATTTTATTAATAACCTTGCTGGTCAATATTAATAATTTTTTAACGCCTTAACAAACAGAGATATATGTTTTAAAGTGTTAAAATTTTTATTAAGTTATTGGAATAATATTTACATAAATAAAAGCAACATGATATCGATACTAATATTATAAAGCTGAAGAGTTTGTTTGGTTGGTTGAACGCGCTAATCTCAGGAACTACTGGTTCGAATCGAAAAATTATTTTAGTGTTGGATAGCCTATTTATCGAGGAAGGCTATAAGCTATATAATATCACGCTATGACCCACGGGGGCGGCGCAGTAACAATAAACGCGGGTGAAACCGCGAGAACATCTAGTTGATTAAATAAGACTATTTTTCATAATAAACAGAATATTACTAAGTCAAGTAGAGTCTCATAATTGTCAATGCAAAATAAGAATTATAACATTTTTATAATCAATTTTAAACATAAATGGGTAGGTGCCTACGTCAGGCATCACCCAAATTAGATAATATTCGAAATGGTTTAATTATAATTTGATTGAAAACTTAGTTAATCTTTTCAAATTTCCGATATCGTCGTCGTATTTATTTTTTAAATGTCAATAAGAATACTGACTGTGACCTATCTACAGCTCCTAAGTGTACAAATGTACAAAAAAAAAATTATCATTGTACCTATATAAATTAAATTCGGAAAACTGTTTGTTTTACCCACCTCACTCGAAGTAGTTCTTTTTACCCGCCTTATTCGAAGCAGTTTTTTACCCACCTTATTCGAAGCCTTTTTTTTTTAACCACCTTATTCGAAACAGTTCTTTTTCTGATGCTGAAGATATACATCGATCATATTTCCATTATTCCAGACAACAATTAAATTAAGCTTCACAGCGTTAACGTACACATCATACTAAAATATGTAAAAGTCGATTTATTTCATTCAAAATACTAACCTGTTTAAATATAGATGGAAATAGAATTAAAAGCTCTTCAAAAGACGTAGATACAGGTTTTTAGTAATTTATGACTTAAACTGACTTTGGGTACGTTGAAATGAATAGAAATCATAGTATAGTTTATCTTCAGTTGAATTTCAACACAAACCACGTGCAACGTGCTAAAAAATGGAGAGCTACGTCGTGAAGCACATGTTTCTTTGTAATGTTAGATGGTACAAAATTCGTACAGCGACGAAAAGGTCACCACCACCACCGCTCATATGTAACACTCTCATATATAGCATACATACCTATGCTTGCTTCTAGGGCATAACTACAGGGAAACCCGCTCCAGCTTTCTGTTTCCACAAGACCTGTATTGGTAAAGCCCGCCTCGTACTGCTTGACATCCCTAGCTACTCTCACTAGTGCAGTTGCTCTCTGCTGCCTTGAAGGCTTGTTCGCCTATGTTGGCTATTCAGGATCCTAATCTAGTCTAGTTGGCAAGTCTACCCATCCGACTTGATGCTATTAGGGTATCAAGGCAAACACTGTTTTTACTCTCATACATCCATAGTTACTATTGTACCGGTTCATCAATCACTGATCCCCATAGCCCAGAATTAGCAATAAGTAGGCGTCCCATCTCACTTTAGATTTAAACTCTCGAAGGGCCTCTTTACGTTGTGCCCATGTCTCTGTGTAAGCCTGTAAAACGGCGATTTATTTATGGGCATATTGTTTGAATAATAAAAAGAAATATAATTAATATCATTAGCAAAATACCAACGTATTGTTAATTAATTCTAAAAATAAATTTTCACGGTGAAATAATGCTTAGAGTAGCTTATAGATACTTCAATTTTTTTCCATTATTATTATAAAAGTCTGGCTCATAAATAATTTAAGTACTATTGAAGTATCGGGTATTTAGACGGTTTTGTTTGAGATTTTTTGTTCGACTATTTTTAGCATTAAGTAAAAACCACAGAACCGCTTTTGAACCAGTTTTTACAGTTTAGTAGCTTGCAGTACAATTTGAAATCTAAGTCGGGTTTCATTTAATTTTATATAGTAGAATCGGAGATATGTTGCATAGTGGCCATAGAGTCCATCCACATACATATATGACGTCAAGAACAGTAATTAACATAGACGAAGTCGACGGCAAAAACTTGTTTTAATTATTTTGTTTGTTATTGTGTACGTTTATTTTTTAAGTGTACCAATATGTTCTCAGTTTAATTTCTATCTTAGAATATGTTTCAAAGTCGCTCCTACATCATTTATTAAGTACATGCGTTTTGCAGCCTCTCTTTTTTATCACCTTTCTTTTTTATTATCTTTTTGGTTTTGAAGCAGACAACACAGCTGCGCTAAGAATAATTTATGTGTTTCTGGAGACTTTACAATCATACATACATACATAGGTTCACGCCTGTTTCCCAGAGGGGTAGGCAGAGACTGCGGATTTCCATTTGCTACGATCCTAACACACTTCTCTGGCTTCATTCACTTTTATCACATTCCTCATACACGCTCGCCGGTTTAAGGTGCTCTTAACCTGGCCTTTATCCAGAACGTCTCCGATCTGATCAAGAAACGTTCGCCTAGGCTAGGCGTAGTTCTGACTCTTGCGACTGTTCCATTCACACTAGCCTTATACTTTCTTAGTCAGTCTTTTCTCGTCCATTCCTTCTACATGCCCAAACTCACTTTACAATCTACGTAACTATACAGAAACACACAGACTTGGTACAAATATTCTTGAGACACACAATTTTTCAAAACATCGATCAGTTTATCAATACCACAACATTCAGCGTCACTACGCCACCAGCTGTGCATTCATGTAAATTTTATCACAGTCTTACTACTCAACACCGCAGTAGGGTTCACCCGTTCCACGTAAAAATGTTTTTGTTTAGTAGATATAGTTTTAATCTAGTTTTCCAGCGATTATTTCTCACACGCTAGTGTAAGCTCTGGAATTAATTAGATCAATGTATCAGCGATAGCCTTGTGGGAGACCGTTGGACTGCTACGCAGAGACTTGAACTTGATCCCAGGGCGCGCATCTCTGACCTTTCGAAGTTATGTGTGTATTAAACAGTTAATTATCGCTCGCTTTAACGGTGAAGGAAAACATCGTGAGGAAACCTGCATGTCTAAGAGTCTACATAATGTAAGGTATGTGAAGTCTGCCAACCCACACTGGACCAACGTGGTAGACTATGGCCTAACCCTTCTGACATTGAGAAGAGGCTGTGTCCAGCAGTGGGACAGTTTAATACAGGGCTGATATTATTATATTCTCTCTAGCACTATGACTTATCCGTCTTTAAATGAGGTTCAAATATAGTATAATTATCACGGTAGGCAGCGGCTTGTCTATGTCCTTGACATTGCAGAAGTTAATGTGCGGCAATTAATATCAGATGTACCTACCACGGAACAGAAAACACGAAACGGGTCACTAACTTGTTTGCCACTAGAGTGAGTTTGTTTGTTTGTTATGCTTTCACGCCTAACTACTCGACCGATCTTCATAAAATTTCACATACTGACACGATGTCAGGGAAATAGAATAGAAAAGCATAGGTAGTTTCATTTTTGTTTCTGAGTAGTAGAGCCTCGCTGATTTCAGCATGAATAAGCCGGCTCGACCGAGGACTGCCCTAAGAATATCGACGAGAAATAGCAGTATGCCTACTGTTGTGTTTCGTTTGGTAAGTGAGAGTGCCGGAGGCCCAATCACCCGCTTTCTCCCTTCCCGCTCCTTCTCCTTCCCACTTCCTTTCCTAAAGGGTCGGCAACGCGCAAGTGATGTCTCTGGTGTTGCAGGCGTCCATAGGCTACGGTGACCACTTACCATCAGGTGGGCCGTATGCATGTTTGCCTCCTTCGTAGTCCAAAAAAAATTATATAGAGTACCTTTCATCCAGAGAAAAACACTATTACTAATCTAATCAAACTTAATGTACATTTAAAATAAGTATATATGTATGTTTACCCATTATCTAGTACCCATAGTACAAGCTCTGCTTAGTTTGGGCTAGATGGTGTTGTGAGTATGTGATAAAATATTCTTATAATATATTTACGCAAGCGAAATTGCGGGAACAATCTAGTAACATTGTAAATGCGAATGTGAGTTTGTTTGTTTGTTACGCTTTCAAACCTTAACTACTCAATGGTGTAGTAGTTAGTGCAACCGACTGCCACGCCTGAGATCGCGGTTTCTATTCCCGCACAAGTCAAACATTTGTGTGCATGAACATGCACATAGACAACATAGACAAACATTCATATGTTTGTCTTGGTCTGGGTGTTTCTATGTATAATATGTATGTATTTACAAACAGAAAACAGTATATATGTATCCATTGTCTAGTACCCATAGTACAAGCTCTGCTTAGTTTGGGCTAGATGGTGTTGTGTGTATGTGATAGAATACTATAAAAAAAGAATATTATTATTATAATCCTAATAAAATTTCACCTATACGTCAAGGGAATAAATACATAAAGGACATAGAGTACAACTATGTATGTATCTTATACATACTTATTGGCTTCCGTACATCACTATTCCAGGCTCCAGTGGAAGACCAGTGGTTCTTGAGACCAGGTAAATGCTGAACTGGGGTCCTGATTGCTGCAGCTGTGGGACGCATGTGTCACTAGATGTTACTTATTCTTTACTTTACTCTGTTTTTGTTGGTTTTTTTTACTTTTCTTGTAATTATTATTTATTTTTATTCTTAAACACATTGTGCCCACCAAAAAGCAGTAAAGCAGTAAAGATTTTTGTCTTTCCTTCTTTTCTTCCTTTCTATATTTACGCGAGCGTAACCGCGGACAAAATCTAGTAAATATATAATGACTTGATCGCTCAATGATGTATCACACAACTTACGTTTTAAACTTCAAAGTTTAGACGAGTGTCAAATCAGTACATTTTACAATAACTATTATAATTTTTGTTTTATTTTTAATTTCTGCACCTAGTAACATTGTATCGCCGGACGTTACAAATATTCAAAGTATTCAAACAACATGCACAGAAAACGAAAACGAATGTGTTTACCCTATGGTACTGAACCCAAATGCAATTTAATCGTTGGTATAATAACAGTCCATAACAAAATGCAGCTGTAGCAGCTGACAGCTGTGACTAAAAGTCTCGAGTACGATTCCGGGGCTGGGCAAAGTACTATTTTGATTTTTGGTCAAACACTTTCCAGTAGTGACAGGAAAACTGAAACTATGTTATTATGATCCTCTATTTCGTGGGACCACTGCTGCAGTAAACATAAAAAATTGTTTCTTTTGTGCCAAATAATAAAATAATATATACCTATAGAAATAAAAAACCATAGCTAGCGAAATATGAATATAGTAATCTTTTATCTTACACTTTCGGGATATATTAATAAGTCTAAGCAACTATATATTTACAGAGAACGTTCTAGAAACAACACAAAATGAATAAACCACACTCGATCAACAAATTCTTGAATACATAATTGCTTTACCAGGTAATTGACGTAGAAGAAATATTGTTTTATTATCGCTAAGGCAGACAAATATACAACGCTATGAAATACAAGATCCTAGAGCCGACAAACCTACGTCATTTAAGCACAGCTGAATTTTAATAGTAACTTTACTACGCATGTACGTAGTAAACTTATTGTAAATATTCAGCTGCGCACACAATCCATTTTATTTTTCATTTTTATTAGTCTTGCGTTTGACCGCGATCTTACCTGTTGTTAAGTGACGATGCAGTCGACGATGAAGCACGCTTGCTTAAAAGATTCCTATTCACTCTCAACTTGAAGACACCCAGATTGTACTCATTGGGAATCACAGACATATGTACTGTCTTCCACTCCTTTGTGGTAACGCATTATAAACGTGGAAGCAAAGCGCTTTGTGCGTAAATGTGGTCTAATTACCATGTGCCTGTGGCGCTGGTCTGTTTGTTTGGTCGTGCAACGGTAGAATCGGGAAGGAGGAATCAAATTATGCAGTTCCTCTGCACACTCTCGTAAATGTATCCGATAGAAAACCGAGAGACTAGCAACCCTACGACGATGCTCCAAGCTTTGGAGTTGTGCGTTGACGTAGACGTAGTTGGTCATCGCCAATAAGTCTCCTGGCTTTTCGCTCAATTGGATCTAAAGCCTCCAGCTGATATTTTGCAGAGTTATCCCAGAGGTGAGAACAGCACTCCAAGTAGGATCGAACCCGTGCTTGTTAAAAATTAAGCAAATGTTCTGGCATGAAATACTGCCTCACCTTACTGAGGATGCCCAGCTTTTTGGCGACTAGTTGGAGTTTTGCATCAATATAGGAGCGAAACTTAAGGGTTGGAGTCAATGACATACCCAGAAGCTCAAGGCGATCAGTTATCGGCACGAATATATCTCGGAAAGTTGGAACCTGTTGAAATGGGCTCTTTTTTGCGGAGAACAGACACGCCTGGGTCTTAGAGCCATTGTACATAACCATGTTGGCATCACCCTAATCAGAGGCTGCCTTCAAGGACAAGTTTATACGCTTGATCATAGCTTCTTGAGAGATGGAAGCGTAAAACGTCTACGTCTTTAGCCCTCAAGGGGTAGGCAAAAGTGTACTATACCCACATTTCACTATGTAGTAGGTCCCATAATACATGTCGTGGGATCTAAAAAATTGCTAGCGAAAAAAATTGGTTGTGCCAATTTCCGCCCATCCCTCCTCCAACATTCAATATAGCAAAACGGCTTTGAGTAGGCCTAAGACTTTTCACCCTCGCGATAAACGAGACGTGACGGGTAGCGGACCGCGTCGCCGTCATGCGGATTATTAATATAAACAAAGTTCATACGCGTTCCCACGATTGATAGGGAAAATACTGTCCACCTCCGCAGAGCCCTTTACGGAGGTAAGGTGGATCCATCCTGTGCCCTGTGACCACCAACACAGGCACCCACCGTTCACGACCAGCTTTTCCCTCTGGCTACCAATCCATCACTAGGTACGTGTATATATACAATACTTTGCTCAACCAGGCTTTCAAACCTGAGAACAAGACACAAAGAATACCCAGACTTTAGCCAATCGAACAAAGAACACATAAAGTTTTCTCCCGTGTGGAAATTAAACTCTAGTAGTGGCGAGCATTTAAGCCTCTACGCCATCCGGGCAATCGTATTAACAACGGAGGGGACTAAAATAAGTATAGATACTACTACGCCTAAAATTATGCAATACGAAACTATAAAATTATATAATTTTATACGTTTATGTTCATAAACAATTTTTTATCCTACGATGAGTCAGAAAAAAATAAACCAGTTCCTTACTTTGCCTTATAATTAAAGATTTTATTACATATTTCAACTGGTTTGACTTGGTCACTTATTAATGAAAATAGGCGTAATATCCATCTTGACTATATTGTAGAGATAAATAATAATAATACCAAAATAACCAGTCTTAAAAGCATAGTTTTCAATGATTAATTTATTGGCCAAGTAGTGAATTTAAAGAGAATATCTGATCGAAGTTTTAGATACTCGACTAATACTATGTATACACAATCTCAATCTGTGTTTTTGCCAACAACGACACCTGATCAAATAGAGACTATAATTCATACTTTGAAAAACAAAAACAGTACTGGCTATGCTGGTATCTCAACTAAAGCAATTAAGTACGTATATTATATCGAATCCAATCAGCTATATTATTAACTTAAGTACTTGCTCTGGTGTTTATCCCGAAAAATTGAAAATTAGCGTAGTAAAACCATTGTATAAAAAAGATAATAAATAGGAGATGAAAAACTATAGGTAGACCAATAGCGCATATACCAGTTTAAAAAAAAATTGACTATATATTCATACCTGGAGAAATATAACGTTTTGATAAATGAACAGAAAGGCTTTAGGAATAGAACCATCAACATGGCAATTTACGAATTTCTGAATAGAATAATGACAAACATTGACAAAAGGACTTTGACCTGTACTATTTTCATGGATATGACGAGGGCGTTTGATTTAGTGGACCATAAAATATTATTATCAAAACTTGACGCATATGGAATTCGGGGTAACGTAATTGCTTTAATAAAATCATATCACAGTAATAGAAAAAAATATGTAGAAGTAGGAAATATTTGTATTGCAACTAAAAGAGAATTAAAATATGCATCTTCAGAGCGTACAGTAACATGTGGGGTCCCACAGGGAAGTGTTTTAGGACCTTTACTTTTCCTAATATAACATAAATAACTTACCAAAAAATGTAGCTTATCCTATGGTTTTATTCGCTGACGACAGCACGGTGATTGTCGAACAAAAAGTAAATAAAGATTTAGATATTGAAATTAACACAGCTCTAAATCAGTCAATCAAATGGTTAGACCGTAACAATTTGTCAATAAACCTTAATAAAACGCATATAATATATTTTCATCAACGCTTATCTACAAATACAAAAAGTAAGTAGTATGGAGTTTAATAATGAAAAAATACAAGAGGTAGGTACCTCACACAAAGTTTTTAGGCTTAACGATCGACAACAAATTAACGTGGAAACAACATATAGACATAGTAAGTAAAAAACTAAGTAGATTTGCGTTTGCATTATACACACTTCGTAAAAAAGTTAACCGTCAAGCGGTCTTAACTGATTACCATGGCTATGTCAATGGCTCCTATCTAAAGTGCCCTAAATTAAAATTTTACAGGAGAGCAGTTTTAAGTTTCTCAAACTGTATTTTGGGTCATATCTTGTAAACTACTGGAGTAATTTTATGAAATTATGCAATAAGCATTAACGTGCCATGATATTTATATAGTAGAAACATTTTCTTGTGTATTGTTAATAACTTTAGAGATTTTACACATTTGCCTTTAGACGTCATTGATTTTCTTTGATACATATTTTATCATACCACGTAAAAAAGTTTTAGTGATCTTTCGCCCATATGGGCGAATATTGATCCTGGTATATACCAGGATCAATATTAATATATTAAAATGTTTTTAATTTATGTTTATAGTAATCTCAGTTACTATTTCTAGCCAAAGTAATTAAAGACCAACCTGAAAATGATATCTAATAAAACGTTAATTTGTTTTAAATCACATACGTCCATTTACCGTGTTTACATAATAGTTAGGTTATTCTATCATGTTGAAACGGGTATCAAATATAAAACATTTAAGTAGCATAAATCATAACTTTTATTACAAAATCTATCAAATAGTCAAATTTCTCACAATACTTGTAAGTACACACATTTTGGATAACATTTTATGGCACAGTGATTTTGTATGTCGTAGTTTACCGTTTTTTTTTATACCACTTAGGTGGCAAACAAGCATACGGCCCACCTGATGGTAAGTGGTCACCGTAGCCTACGGACGCCTGCAACACCAGAGGCATCACTAGCGCGTTGCCAACCCTTTAGGAAAGGAAGTGGGAAGGAGACTCTTTTCCGACTTTTGGAATATCAAAAAGTGTGAACTCTTTTTGATATTTCTTAGTCTTCCAATATCCTTTCTCTTAATATATTTCTTTTTCTATTTCTTAAAGAAGGTGATGAAATGGAATATATATGTATATCACTAGACATGACTGAACTCAGATTTTCATAATTATCATCAATAGGTTTGTCTAACTCCCGCGTTGACGTCAAATAGTCTGAATTAGCAAATATCACGTTTTTAAAATAATTGTCCAGGGTGGTTGTAAGCTGAAAATGACACTGGCGGTGATGGCATCGGTGTATTACAAATGATTGATTTATTAATAGGAGACGTCTGTGAATGATATAATTCATTCTTCTTCTCTCTTAGCCTTTATTACTCCCAAGTCACTTGGGGTCGGCTTTTCTGGTCTAACCGGATTTGACTGGATATCAGTTTTTACACGGAGCGGCTGCCACCTGACCTCCGCAACCCGAAGGCTAACGATACCCTAAGGCTAGACCAGTGTCAGGATATTAGAGGGTACTGACTTGCCCAATAACGACTGCCATAGATGTTCATGGCAGCCGGGACCAACGGCTTAACGTGCTCTCCGAGGCACGGAGCAGGCGATAATTGTCAATCAATACGCACATAATTTCGAAAAGTCATATAAGAGACGTGGGTTCGAACCCGAGACCCTCTGCATTGCAGTCTGTTGGTCTCCCCACTGAGCTATCGTTGATATAATTCATTATTAGCTGTAGATCTGTGTCAGTGAAAATTTAAAGCGATAAGTCTTCGACTGCATACTCTGTACCAGATGGAAGAGCAGAAACTGCAACAAAAGATAATATACCTAGTCTTTCCATAAATATTGTTACAAGGAAAAATCTTTTTTTCTATTGCATAGAACATGTATTACTGTTAAGTGTGTATGTTATACATTAATATAACATTAAAATATATTTAAAATAAAATAAATTAAAAATTTGTTTATTGCCATGTAATTTTACAGTAATACAGTAATATTCAGTGGTCCCACACTAGGCAAAGCCTGTCCTATTAGTACCTGGTTCGATTATAATTTAAGATTCACTGTTTGATTATGAAGCTCATTAAAAATGATCTCCATTGGCTTTAAACACGCACTCTCTCCATGAGAAAATTCTTCACTGCCAATCTTATGGATTGATTGAGGGACTCCAAATTATCATGGCGTTTTGAACATGCCACACTTTCTAAAACTGACGATAAATCATAATTCAGTGGATTAAGATCAAGCGGACTAGATGACTACCAGTCTTCAGCTCTGATGTAGTCTGAAACGTTCGTTACCTACGACGCTTGGGTGGATCGAGCTTTATGACCCGGTGCTGAGTCTTGCTGAGAGGACTATTCTTGGTTATGGAACATGGTGTTGTTAAGAGGCTTAACCACCTTCTCAAACATCGTATCTTGATACACATGTGCCGATGTTTTGACACCTTTTTCACAAAAATATGGCTCAGTCACTCCTTGATAGCTAACACGTTGTACTCTGCTGACTAATTAGGAAGCTTTCATAGACATTTAAACATAAACTCGGCTACTCTAAATGTTAAAACTTTGCTTAATAGTAAAAAAATTTACTTGGGGTTATTTTGAAACCTTTCCAAGAGCATAGGCAATTTTTATCGCGGTAACTGACATCCACGCGAGTGGAGCCGCGAGCAAAAGCTAGTTAAATCATAAAATTATCATACACAAAACATTTTTGATAAAATTGATACAACATAATAAATTGTTTACAAATTATAACTCCGTTACAAACAGCCAACCTGCGCTTACGCCACTGCATGTTACTAAGTCAATAGTGATGCTTAACTAATGAAGGCTAGTGCCTTCCTTTGTATGCCAGACGCATAGCACCACTCGAAATAAATGGTTTTTTTTAAATATATTTTTAATAAGCACAGAAAATATTGTACTTGCAAAAAGGCGAATATGGTATAAAGTAAACCGAACCACGTAAAAAGGCCAAGAGTATGTTTCGCTTTTATGAGACGTTCTCAGTGAATTAATAATTATAACAATATATTTTGCGCCAATAAAATAAAATTATTAACTTCCTAATGTAATATTACATGTATTAATAGAGAAAAGAGATAATTGTGAGCTTTCTAATAATGTATTACACTTATATACTTGCCCTACAAAAACCTACAGAAAACAGCGGAATAAATAACATCGACGAACGAACGTTTGTCGGCAACTGGCAACTGGTTCGTTCGAAAAGCTCAGTTCATTCCGAGTACATTAATATACAATACTAAACTTTAAATACAGGCATTTCAATACGAAAAAGGAAAACAATAGCGTGCGCGACCCTCTTTTTTGTGCGGTCACGTGACGACGCAGGCCCGTCCACCACTCCTACTAAAATCTCCACCACCATGAGTCCCAGGGTCTCATATTATGATTTTTGAAATAAATACTCGTTATGTTTTTATTTATCTTTTTATTTGTTTTGTTAATGTCTAATAGTCTAATTGTTATAATTATAGAGAAAGTAACATTTTGTAATGAATTTCATTAAAATGCACCTTTTACTTACATAATGGAAAATCGAGTAAAACGATTTACCCAAAAAACCAAATATAAGTGTGATAAAACTAAAAAAGATAGTATTTTCTTGGAATAAACATAATAAATTATATGAAAAGAACTAAAACTAACAATGGCACAATATAAAATTTTAAAACGTGCAACAGATATCATTCTAAACATTTACACTTTTTTGCCCTTTAAATAGCTCTGATTATTTCCCTCCTCGTGCCATGATTGGTGAATTGTGATAAAATACTTTCGCGACTAAATTAAAAACTAAGTATGAATCAAAAGAGCAACCACAAGAAAAACTTTGTTGTCACAGTCTTAGATAAGACACTATATACTGAGAAGTCGCAGTGTGGGTCAGGAACGCCTACCTGGTTTATTGATTGTACCTTTTGACGTTTAGCTGGCATAACGGAAGTCTAAAACCAATAAAAAACGGATATATAGCAAAGTCATCAAACAATTTTTTGTAGCTTAAAACACTACCATAAATCCCCAGAACTCACAATTGATCATAACTCACATGCTCTCAGCGCCTGATCGTTAACTCTCGAATCGCACGGCTCACTTCAAAACGGATTGCACGACTCTAAACGTCAAAAAATAAACATTATTTTCGTTATTTAACAACAGGGATGAGTCCCAGGGTGAGGTGAGTCTCATCGTGATGAATTAAGGGTTAAGATGATAATTTACAATCTTTTTATAGCTGCTTGCAATAAAAATATTTTTCCATATATTTAACTTATGAGCTTAAGCATAAGGCAAGGCAATGAAACATGAAACTACTTTGCATAAAACCTTCGATATACCTAAATATGAATCTCTTAATTTAAATACTCAGAATAATGATAGCTGTTGTTACCTATGTCACAACTTGGTTTTAGATTTTGTATCCATTGGCATTACGGGATTTTATTCTTTCAATACATTTATTCTTGTTGCCCTCTCAGATTTATAACGGTAACTTGTTTGTTAATAAAATATATTTTTGCTTAGCAGTCAGCACACCATCTCTGTAAGAACAACTCTACTCATAGTACACACGGCTACAC
The DNA here is from genome assembly GCA_930367265.1 of Catocala fraxini. NCBI lineage: Eukaryota > Metazoa > Arthropoda > Insecta > Lepidoptera > Erebidae > Catocala > Catocala fraxini. Next base: position 2,580,016 of record OV884037.1, read on the forward strand.
ATCAAGTTAGACACCCTATATACGCATAACTACGCTACATAAAAAATAGAGAATTGTCGGAAAGGGACAGAGCTCATTGGTATCGATGTAATGGTAAGGATAAAGCGTAACATAGATATAACGCACTCTGTTGCACGATTCGCAGCGTTCAACTTCTAATAGTTCAAAGTCCAAACAGTCTAGGTTGATGTGTCGCTGTGTGTACAAACACAACACAACTTAATTTGAGTGCATTCTTTTGTAGGACCAAAGTCACATACTAATATAAGAAATTGTACTTGTAATAACTAAACTATCGATTGGACATGTATCCGAATGTGCATGGAGATACATAATATTTTATTATCTGTACCACCACTAAACGCTTGTCAATTTTGGCATTTGGAAATGGCGGTCAACGTTTTACTGCTGTAAACAATAATTTTAAAGTTTTCAGTGTAAGAAATATTAAAAATGCATATAAAACAGGTAAAACTAGCATTTCTTAAAACTATTTACTAAATTATGCAAACCATTTAAAAAGTTATTGGTCATTTTTGTATCAAAACAAATTGACGCGACTAAGGGAAACTGATTATAACTGTTTACAGGTGATAATCCAAGGATTTAAGAGTTATCGTGAGCAAATTGTGGTGGAGCCGTTTGACAAACGACATAATGTCGTGGTGGGACGTAACGGATCAGGAAAAAGTAACTTTTTCCACGGTTAGTATGTCTACAAACAAAGATTCTCTGCCAAGCTACTAACTTTGCTTACATACATTTACAAATACTTGACATGATTATATCAACTACGTATTACGTTGTATGGTAATTTGTATGCTCATAATTATATTATTACATTTTAATAGATTTATGTTTAAATTATCTAAACTTATTTCCAGCGATACAATTTGTGCTAAGCGATGAGTTTTCACATTTAAGACCAGAGCAACGTCTGGCTCTGTTGCATGAAGGTACTGGACCTAGAGTCATATCTGCCTTTGTGGAGATAATTTTTGACAACTCTGACAACAGAATACCTGTAAGTATTAACCCAAAAAGTATTATTTATTTATTCAATCCAATACCTATATAATGTTGAGTATAAATACTTTAAGAAATTGGTGTTCAAGATTTATAGTCAATTAGTTATTTTGAGTGGTGATAAATTATATATATAATAATAATTATAATATAATAATATTCTATCACATACTCACAATACCATCTAGCCCAAACTAAGCAGAGCTTGTACTATGGGTACTAGACAATGGATAAACATATGTACATATATACTTTTTTTTTGTAAATACATATATATTATACATAGAAACATCCAGAGCAAGACAAACATCCATGTTCACGCACACAAATGTTTGACTTGTGCGGGAATCGAACCCACAACCTTAGGCGTGGCATTCGGTTACATGAGGGGTTAACAATAAAACTAGTAATTAGTAACTCAAATTATATAGCAAACTACAAAGTAAAAGGAACTTTAACTGTAAACTGTAGTGAAGTATTTTATACTGTAGTGAAATTATCAATTTCAGATTGAAAAAGATGAAATATTCCTCCGTCGAGTCATTGGCTCAAAGAAAGATCAGTTCTTCCTCAACAAAAAAGTGGTGCCAAGGTCTGAGGTGCTCAATCTTCTCGAGAGTGCAGGCCTGTCTAACTCCAATCCATACTATATTGTCAAACAGGGCAAAGTAAGTATATTATATAAATTTATATTGTTCTTGTATTTATGATAAGTAGTCAAATTCCATCTGCATCAAAATATAAGTGGAAGAAGAAATATCTATTTGGGTACCACTCTTCTCCCTAGCCTTTATTATTCCCAAGTCACATGGGGTCGGCTTTCTAGTCTAACTGGATTTGACTGGATATCAGTTTTTACATGGAGCGACTCCATCTGACCTCTGTAACTCGAAGGCTAATGTTACCCTAGGGCTTAGACCAGTGTCAGGATATTATAGGGCACTGACTTCCCAATAAGAACTGCCATAGATGTTCTTGGCAGCCGGGACCAACGGCTTAACATGCTCTCCAAGGCATGGAGCAGGCGATAATTGTCAATCAATACGTACATAATTTCGAAAAGTCATATAACTTCCGATAGTCAGTCGTGCGCGACATGGATTCGAAGCAACCTCTGCATTGCAGTCTTTTGGTCTTCCCAGTGAGCTATTGTTGCTGCTGCTACCACTATCATCTGTACCAATATTATAAAGCTGAAGAGTTTGTTTGTTTCTTTGAACGCGCTGATCTCAGGAACTACTGGACCAAATTAAAAAAATATTTTAGTGTTGGATATCCCATTTATCGAGGAAGGCTATATAACATCACGCTACGACCAATAGAAGCGGAGCAGCAATGAAAAATGTTGCAAAAAACGGGGAAAATTCTCTTATTACCCGCGCAATTTCGTCTGCTGTGAAGCAGTTGTTGCACGGGTCAGCTAGTATATTATATATTTGTTTCTTCATAACTCTGTATGATCTTGTTTACATATTTTTCTATATTCAATTTGTAGTTTATGCATTTCCATACAATTCATCCTATAGCATTGAAACTTCTTAGATTCAGTGGATGAATTGTATAGAATTGCATACAGAGATGATCACTAGCGTATTACAGGATAAGCCATAAAAAAATACATTTCTTTGCATACATTTCTAGGCTTTAGCTTAGTTTTTTTCTAGGCTAGTGCAAGTATGTAACTTCATAATTATCATTTCAGATTAATCAAATGGCTATTGCCCCGGACTCACACAGACTGAAGTTGCTTCGAGAAGTCGCTGGTACAAGAGTATATGATGAGCGCAGAGAGGAGTCAGTCACTATACTGAAAGAAACTGTTGGAAAGGTATACACACAATTAACTATCTAGCTATATAGTTAAATATCAGGCTATCAACCTGTTGTCCATAGGTTTGTAGGGTATTTCTGTCATAACCTTTGTAGTATGGAAAGTTCTTACCAAAACTATGAACAGCAATATATGTATGTACATATATTGCTGTTCATACCTGTTAGGACTAAAAACACCACCACAGCAACACCAATTTATTTATTAAGTCTTTTCAAGAATGTCATCATTTCATTTAGCAGTAACACTTGTCTTGCCTGCCGCAACACCTAACCCATAACCATAAGCTTTAGTGTGATTTTTCTCACAGTCACAGTCAATTACTGTGTCTATGAGATATAAAATATTTGAATTTAATGACCTTATACCTGATGTTATGTGGTACTAAATCAGTGTGCAATATTATAATAAGTATTTATTTTCAAAACATCTCTTACACCAGGTATACTTACTGTGATGCGGTGTGTTATGCCATCCATGCAGTTAGTTGTACATAGTTTAACAAAAACTAGTGCATCTGGTACTGACCTGAGGTCACATAGCCGTGGTTGTTATGCAATGACAATAGAATACAGTAACCGAAAAGTGTGGTACATATGTACAACACGCCAAGAAGTAACTTAACTTGTTTATTTCTAGGTAGAGAAAATTAATGAATTTCTTCAAACTATTGAAGAACGTCTGAAGACCTTAGAAGAGGAAAAGGAAGAATTGAAAGAGTATCAGAAATGGGACAGAGCCCGTCGAGTACTGGAGTTCATCATACACGACACAGAGCACAGGGAGAACAAGAGGAAGTTGGAAGAGGTATGATATTTTATTTAAGACTGGTATATAATTATTATAATCTGCCGTATTCAAGCTACTTAAGCTACTACTAAAAAACCAAAGTCACCGACGTAGTTCAGAAGTGTAGCAGGCTGAAGTGGCAGTGGGCTGGTCACATCTGTCGTAGAACCGATGATCGTTGGAGCAGACGGGTTCTCGAGTGGAGACCACGACTCGGTAAGCGTAGTGTAGGACGCCCTCCGGCCAGATGGACCGATGATCTGAAAAAGGTGGCTGGAGGTGACTGGATGGCGAAAACGGAAGATCGGGCCTTGTGGCGCACCCTGGGGGAGGCTTATGTCCAGTAGTGGACTGCAATAGGCTGAAATGATGAAGCTACTAGATATTTTGAAACCAAGATCGCGATCAGGAGTGAACGTGTTTGCGCAGCATCGCGTCAGTCTACTAGAAAAGAAAAACGCGGATGGTTCTCGGTACCCGTAATAGTCTTTGTTACAAATGTTGTCTTTAAGGAATATATCATAATAATTAGATTCTTAAATAGATAATAAATCGATTTTTCGGAGTTAATATTGGATATTAGATGTACATACGTCTAAAATCTAATATATCAGCAGTTAAAACTTCAGATCAGTTCCGAGGACCAATCCTTTGAAACCTTACGACTGATCTAAAGTCGAATATTAACACCGAAATATCAGTTTACGGTGAATGAATCTAATATCAAAATACAAGAGTCACTGTCAAATATTTATTTTATTAATAATAATAAAAATATATAATATTTATTTTTATAAACTCTAGAATATACCTAACTTCACAATTTATTTTGTATAATTTTGTATTATTTATCATATTTTTAGTTGGAGAAAATGCGTTCAAACAGTGGCAAGGAGCAACAACATTACGCTGACCTGGTGAGAGAAGCTCAGGAACATGTCAGGGAAGCTAACAGGTAAATAATAATGGGATTAAATATAATGACCACCAAAAATACTAATTGCACAGCAAAATATGCTTACTTAAATATATCATAACGAGCACCTATACGCCTCAAATCACTGCATTCTGTCTCGAAAGGTGAGGTTATGTTAGGTTCCTTCTTAAACATACCCAAAAATAGACCGTCGACTTAGTTTGATCTCTTTAAAATATTTTAGTAAGCATATTTTGGTGTGCATTTATTATCTTTGGTAGAACAAAGGCAAAAAATTGAGGAACGGTTAGATACTACCCAATAATAATTTATAATTATAATACATATACACACTTGTATAATAACCCTACATCTAGGCAAGCTTGCCGTGGGTTCGAATCTCATTTGTGAATATTGAAAATTATTTGTGTGATGCACGTACCATTCTGAGACAGGGTGTTTTTGTGTCCATTGTTTGCATTATTGTTAAGTCTCCTGCCAAAATAGGAAAGATTCCTGGGGTGGAACCTAAAAGAAATTTTAAAACTTTTTTTATATATCGGTATTCAGACGAGGGTTATTGGTTATTGGGTTATTACTGATTACAATATCAAACTAAAACATATATTTTTATTACTGAGAAAAATTTCAGTGTTGCAGGGTGTTTTACAAACATTCAAACAAAAACCACCCAGTCTCGGAACACCTAGTGAATAACACAAATTTTGGTTCTGTGTCGGTATCGAACCCACAATACTTGGCGCAATAACTTACGCCATCCATGCTTACCAACAGATTTACTATATACTTGTTCGCCATGTATTTAGCTTATAATATCATTTTAGGATATCCTGTAAACATATTATAAATGGGTTAAAATAAATAAATTAATAAATAAATGTTACTTTTTCACATACCTATGTCTATAATACAGTATACCACTTACAGAAAGTTAAAAGAAGCTCGCAAAGATGTAGCTGCCGCTCGCGAAGAGAAAGACATTCTGTCTACTGAACAACAGCAACTGCTTAGAGAGAAGACCAAACTGGAACTTGGGATTAAGGACTTGACTGATGATGTTGATGGTGACAATAAATCTAAGGTAATTAGTAATGTTCATTAATTATCATACTATTGGGAACCTCTTTTTAGTATGAGAAGAATCAACCATAATCCACAACTATGGAAATATTGTAGAGGAGTTCTTGGATGTGCAGTTTGCGTAACAATATTTCCTTCACTGTAAAATAAAGCGGTTAACATAACTAAAAGAAAGTCACATATTTGAGAACCTTGGCAGTGCAACATTCGCCTTCAAAGGCTAATGTTGCTACAGCTATATAATAATTTGAGCTATCATTTTTACTATAGCATAAAAATACATAACAAAAAGAAATTGTTCACAAAATGCATTAAAAATACAAAATCCAAAATAAATTTATTCAATTTAGGTTACAAGGTAACACTTATGATGTCAAAGTTACACAATTTTTCTCTGTGAATTTATATTTACTGCCACATTCAACAAAGCAAGGGTTTAGGGCTCATGAGAAGAACGGGCAAGAAACTCATGGCCACTCTTTTTAATCGCCAAGTTTTTCGTATACAAGTCAACAATAACAACAACAGCTATAATAAGGTGCTGCATCCATTCCTCCATGAACTACTACTGAACATACCGAAGCATTTAATAAATTTATTCACTCAGGTAACAAAGTAACACTTATGGACGTCAAAAAATATAGGTTAGTAAATATATTAAGCAAGTTCCTTTAATATAGTACTTTATTAAAGTTGTAAAAATGGAACCATCATGGTATGACTTTGTCTAACTATCTATTGAACACAATCAGATTTATATGTAACAGTCATATAAAATAAGTTATTGGCAACCATTATATCTTAATCGTAACATTTTCCCAGGAAAGAGCCGAAGCCGAATTGGAGCGCCTTCGTCAACAAATCTCAGAGAAGGAACGCGAGTTAGAAGAACTAAAACCGAAGTACGAAGAGATGAAAGCTCGCGAGGAGGAATGTACCAGAGCACTTGCACTCAACCAGCAGAAGAGGCAGGAGTTGTACGCCAAGCAGGGCAGAGGCACGCAGTTCACTTCCAAACAGGACAGAGATCGGTGGATTGAAAAGGAACTCAAGTAAGACTACTTTGCTTTTATTCTAGGTTTTGCCAGCGGCTTGACTCGCGTAAAAGTAGGCTAGGTTAGGTTATCAAGAGTACTTTAAAAAAATAAAATTTGGGTCATATATATGGTGATAATATACCTAGCTTTCTAATGGTTAAATAATTTTTAAAATTTGTTGTGTAGATTTTGAGTTAAAATCTTACAAACAAAAAATCTAATTTTTCTCTTTATAATATTACTATAGATTATCTTATATTTGTGCTTGTATTGTGGAGTGTCAGTGGCGCAGTAATAGTAAATGTAACTGCTGTGCATGAGATGTCGAGTTCAATCCTTTGGCCCAACAAAGTCTTACTGAGATCTTCTGACAAGAAGTTCTCAATGGCAGCATGGGGTCCAGAACTGTGGCCACTATTACATAGGGTCTATCCTAAAAAGTTTAAAAATATTGACGAAATGTGGATGTAACATATCTGGGCTTTCACCCTCGCAGATACAGGTGTGCGACATACTTTCGTGTATGCGCTTTGTGAGAAACGGAAAGACAATAGTACATTATCCACTTGGGAATTAATCCTCTGGACCATACGGTCGTCTACAAATATAAGCGGCAAAATATGCCGCATAGCCAAAGCCAGTCAAATAACAATTTATCATCCAATTTTAATTTTCTATTCTATTTACAGATCCCTAAACAAACAAATTAAAGATAAGAAAGACCACGAGACAAAGCTCCGTGACGACTTGCGACGCGACGCAAACAAGCTCACAGAGCTGGAGAAGAGAATAGAAGAGACTACAAAAGAGATGGAGAGACAACGCGTGGCCATCGACGAGCACAACAAACAATACTACGAGTGTAAGAAGAAGAAGGACCAAGAGCAGAGCGCTAGGAAGTAAGTGATTACCGCTTATATTATTTATATATCATATATAGTGTGTGTGGCGACTCCGCACAGACGAAGAAGTTCCGCCTAAATCTAACAGATGGCGCTATATACAATAAGCGCTCGAATGACACCATACTATCCTGAATCGCACAAACAACATTTATAAAGTGACTAAGTATATATACAAGCTCCCGACATCAACCAGCCTGGTCGGAGGATCCTCCCTTTGTGTTGGAGGGACATCACACCCTGTTCCTCCACATGTGTATAGTAATATCTGTCACCCAGAAAACCGTAACACTCAAATGGGGTTGGGCTGGACATAATTGCTGGATGCTGCAGGAGCTTTGGTCAGAAATCAGCACAGACTGGTTCCCAGATGGTGCTAAGCGGCAATGTGGTAGACCAAAGCATCGGTGGTGGGACGAATTAATTAGACCATAACTAAACTAAAAACGAAAAAAACTAGACCATAACAGAGATATGTAGAAAAGCGAGAGGAAGGCCTTTGCCCTGCAGTGGGACAATACAAGCTGACAATAATAATATCCATATTTAACTATACACATTACACACTTTTTATCACCGACAAACGACGTTGTTTATCGGTGGTGAAGCGTATCAAAACTATTATTTTTGGATGATGAAAACAGTTGATCGCCTGTCCCTTGCTTGTAATCACATAAGTGATATATGTAATAATAATATCAGCCCTGTATTAAACTGTCCCACTACTGAGCACGGGCCTCTTCTCAGTGTGAGAAGGGTTAGGCCATAGTCCACCACGCTGGCCCAGTGCGGGTTGGCAGACTTCATATATCTTCGAGAATATTATGGAGAACTCTCAGACATGCAGGTTTCCTCACGATGTTTTCCTTCATCGTTATAACAAGCGATAAATAACTATTTAATACGCATATAACTTCGAAAAGTCAGAGATGCGCGCCTTGGGTTCGAACTCGAGACCTCTGCCTGGTAGTCCAACGGTTTCCCACTAGGCTATCGCTGCTTAAATACATAGAATCGTAACTTAATTTCTATTGAATAATAATAACAGCTGCGAAACCGAATTGTATTTGTCTGTCTTTGGATAGAGTCTAAACTTTACGTTTGTTGTTTGCAGCGAACTTTGGCGCAAAGAAACTTCACTGACGCAGAACTTATCGTCGCTTAAAGAAGATTTGGCAAAGGCTGACCAAGCTCTACGTTCCATGGCGGGCAAGGTAATGAATTTAGTTTTCAGATGCTACCGCTTACATGACACTAGAAAATTGTGAGATTCGAATCCAACAAGGAACAATTACTTATGTCCACTAATTATTGTCCTAAGCTTCGGTGTAGTTTGTGGCCGTTAATTATATCTTAATAAAGGCCCCCGCAACACAGGACATGATCTCTAATGAGGTGTATCTTTAACAAAAATAAAAGACGTCACGTCAGACGGCATTTTGGTAAATTTTTTGGTAATTTGATCTCCATTTCCCGTTTTCTGTTTAAATTGTATTTATTATTGTTTTTTAAAAATTATGTTCTATGCGTTTCAAATAAGAATAGGAGCGTCAATGACCTCGATCTGTCAACTGTCACTAGAAAAGTACAGATAGCAACAAAAAATAATTTGCGTAAATATTATCATATTATATTTCGTTCTATTAGTGAACAAAAATAATTTGCGTAATTATGCGTTTTTTAATTAACAATAAACATATAAATCATTTTCTTGAAAATTTGAGTGTTGTCAGAGGTAAAATAACTATGAATAATTGATATGGTTTATGATTTTTTTTTTAAATAAATTAACTCTGTGACTCTCTTAAATCCTGCCGTGTGGATCCTGCTCTAAAAAGGTTATTATAACTCTATGGTGATATACGGGACGCCATCTTGTCGTTGTTGATGTGCTTCGTTGTGCGAGTGCATGTGTTTCTGGAGTGATACTGTTTATTGTGTTAATTTTGTTTGTTAGACGTTTGTTTCCCGTAAAATTTGTTGTTATTCGTTATTGTTACTTTTGTTAATTCTGTTTGTTACGTGTTTAGTGTTAGCTGTTTTTGTTGCCTATTTGTTTTTTCTCCAACATGAATAAACGAGGCATTGTTTTGCATGGGAGAGCTCGAGAGATTGTCTGCCAGGCAGACAAATACTTTGAGAGCGAGAGACAGCTCAGTGTTCAACTGATGAATGACTTGAAGGCTGCAGTTATTCTTTCGGGAAATGATAACATTTCTATATCTCGCGATACGTATGCCAGCATTTTGCAACACCTTCAAAATGCCACTAAAGTGTCCGAGCGAGTCCATTTAGCCACAGGTATAAACAAAAATACCCTAAGTCGTATCCGACGTGAGTCGAGAGATGCAGAAGCTAGTGGCAGCAAAATGACCACACCGAAAAAGAAAGGTCGCGGTAAAAAGGTGGTGTGCGATAATTTTGAAATCACTGCTCTTAATAATATAGTGAACTCTATTTATACGGTCAGAAACGAGATCCCAACTTTAAACAAAATATTTGCGGTCGCAAAAGAGGACTTGGAGTTTCCTGGAAGCAAAGCGACACTAAGAAGGATAATGGCGGATTCTCTCGGATTTAAATTTAAGAAGTGTCAGAGTAATAGGTCGGCACTGATACAAAGGCCTAATATTAAGGCTTGGCGGGCAAAATATTTACGCCGTCTTCAGCAAAATGACGCGCTGGGGACTAATAAGAAACCAATTATTTATTTGGATGAAACTTGGATACATTCACACTACACCGTCAAAAAATGCTGGCAATCCAGTGCGACAACAGGCGTCAAAAAATATGACAGCGTTACCCATGCTGGGGGTGAAAACGGTTTCGTGGATGGTGCACTTCTCATGTTCAAATCTAAATTAAAAACTGGGGATTATCACGATGAGATGAATGGTGCCAATTTCACGAAATGGGTAATTGAAAGGTTGATACCCAATTTGCCCCTAAATGCCTTAATTGTGATGGACAATGCTCCATATCACAGCATGGAAACCGCAAAGCCCCCAAACATGAGCAGTAAAAAGTCAGTGATGCAAGCATGGCTCCAAGAACGAAATATACAATTTGAGCCATGTTTCTACAAATCAGAACTCTACGAGTTGATAAAACAAAACAAACCGCCAAAGTCATACGTCATTGACAATTTATTTAAGTCTCATGGCTTCGAGGTGTTGAGGCTGCCACCCTACAATTGCGACTTGAATCCGATAGAATATATATGGCATTTAATTAAACGTAGAGTGGCAGACAAAAATGTGCGACAGTTAGAGAGCGAGATTGAACGATTAACGCTCGAAGCCATAGCCTCAATAACAAGAGACGACTGGCAGAGGGAGATAAACCACGTCAGGCGTATCGAAAATGAATACCGGAAACGAGAATTAATAGAAGACGATGATAATTTCAGTTTCGTTATAAACACAGGTAACAAAATTAATATTTTCTTTTAAATAACAGTCAGTAGAATATTTTTATGACCTAAATATTTTTTTAAAGGGGAAAGCAGCAGTGAGTATGATGATGGCGGCGAAGATGATGACTGCTCAAGCAGTGGGATGAGCGGAATCGAAGAACTATGAGACTCATATTAAAAAATAAATATTATTTTAAAAATATCTGTTTTACTGACCCTACCTATTTTGTTCGATTTGACAGCTATGACGTCATAATATGGCGCGGGTTCATGCCTATTCTTATTTGAAACGCATAGTATGTATGGAGATTCAAATAAAACATTTTTCTTCTTCTTCGTCAACGCTATCAATACCATTTTCCGTTATTTGTATAGTGTCCAAGTTAAATTTAATCGTATGTACTTTTACGTATGTTTCCAGCCTATATTGAACGGCAGAGACAGTGTACGCAAGGTGCTGGAGACATTCCAAGAGAGAGGCGGCGAGTGGGCGAAGATAGCCACGCAGTACTTCGGGCCTGTTATAGAGAACTTCACCTGTGATAAAACTATTTATACTGCTGTCGAGGTAACTCGAACACCATCACTATAATATAACTATTACTAGGAGGTAGAAGGGAGTCGAAGGGAGTACTGGTAAACCTGTGGCCGGAAACAATGGATGGAAACCTGTCAATGCTTGGAATGCCACACATAATATTTAAAGAAAACATGTGAGAATGTCAATGAATTGCCGTAAATCTAAGAGTTCGAAAAAATGACTCAAGTAATATGCAAAGGTCACGTGGTACCACGTGACCTTGAGGTCAGAGGTCAAAGGTCATAGTCATTTCGGGGGTATATCGACTATGCTGAGTCGAATGGCTTTGACGCTCTCTAGCTCTTACGGTTCTTGAGTTAAAAGTTGTATAACAGACAGACGGACGGACGGACGGACAAAGAAGTTGTATAAGAGTTTTTTCGAAAAAAAATTTTCATTTTATTGTGTATACGTATAGCCATCAGTGTGCCACTTCGGACTGGACACTGCACACACTATTGAGTCGCAGTGGCACACTTAAGGCCCTGTGTCTCTATAATATTCAATCTATACTTAATTAATCTATTGCGATTAATTAAGTATAGATTGAATATTATAGAGAAGTAAAATATCCTTGTTATGTGTAGAAGGTTTCTATGACCATTAAACATATTCTAAAATATTTTTACTAATCTTGGTCTTCAGCTATGAAATCGCAATAGTTATTTTAAATTTCACATATATTTTGGGAACATACTATAGATATTATTAATAACATATATTATTAATAATAAATATTTATATAATTTGTATTTAAAATTATATTGCTTAGTGTCTGCCAGTATTTGTTTTTGCTATAATAACATGATGGTTGATGGTTTCCTTAATTTAAGACAAATCGTTGTGGCCTAAGTAGAAGCAACTATATGTACCAGGGATGTTGTGAATATCCGCATCCGCAATTGCGAAGCTTCCGCTTTGATTTGGACATCTGTATCCGCATCCGCAATAATCAACGCGGATGCTAATGCTGATCCAGATATAGCGTAGGTTACGATAAGAAAGAAATCAGTTGTTCAGTAGTACGTGTTTAATTTATGAACCTTTGCAAAACAGGCTTGAACCTGCAAAGGCGGTGATATTAGATACTTTCTATTAAATAAGATGAACAATTTTCATCAACATCCGTATCCGCAATTGCTAAGATTCCGCATCGATTTGTACATCGGCATCCGTATCCGCATCCGCGGATGTGTTTTTCCAAATATCCGTATCCGCATCCGTATCCACGGATGTCAAAAAATCTCCATCTGCAACATCCCTGATAGGTACATGAAAAAGTAAACATCGATTTAGAATGGGCCATTCCAAAAATATTGATGAAATAGTATGAAAACCACGTCACCAATTTTCTTCATACAAAGCGACAAGTTCATATTTGCGCACCTATTATGAAGCTCCATTCTCCCTGAAAGCCATAAGCCTAGATCTTTCAGGTAGAAAGCAGCTTCATTTTAAGAAAGCCATATTTTAATGACAACGCTTGCCACTCCGCAGGCGGTAACTAGTACTTTTATAACATACTAGCTTTTGCCCGCGACTTAGCTCGCGTAAAAGTATTTTCGGTTATGTTAGTAACAATACTTTTTAAAAATAAAATATTTCCTATGTTCTCTATAATAATACTTATAGCCTTCTAATAACAAAATAATTTATTTTTATAATCAGTTAAGTTGTTTTGGATTCAAATCCTTACGAACAAACAAATATATATTCTTTCCCCTTTATAATATTAGTATAGATTATGTTGTATATTCCCAGGTGACAGCCGGCAATCGTTTATTCCACCACATCGTAGAGTCAGACACCGTAGGCACCAAGATCCTCAAGGAGATGAACAGACAAAGTCTGCCGGGAGAGGTCACCTTCATGCCCCTCAACCGACTGCAGGTCCGAGATATGGTCTACCCCAGTGACAATGTAAGTTGTTTATATGGACTACCCTGTCACAGAATATCGACGTGAAATAGCAGTATTCCTACTGTTGTGTTTCGTTCGGTGAGTGAGAGTGCCGGATTCCCAATCACCCTCTTTCCTCCTTTCCGCTCCTTCTCCTTCCCACTTCCTTTCCTAAAGGATCGGCAACGCGCAAGTGATGCCTCTGGTGTTGCAGGCGTCCGTAGGCTACGGTGACCACTTACCATCAGGTGGCTACACAAAAGATCCCACTGGGTCGAAGTGTCGCCGGTCTGCACTGACTGGCCCCCAGATATAAGATAAGATACCATCAGGTGGGCCGTATGCTTGCCTGCCAAATTAGAAGTATAAAAAAAAAATTATTTTAATATTTACTATGTATTAGAGACTAGAGTAGACAACTTAACAAGGCCATGTTCTTTATCTCACTTATTTTAAACTACCTGACCTGAGCCACGTGTTTAGTGAATATTTAAGTGCAAAATGAATTATACTGCACCGCAATACACGTGAAGGCATATGCATATACACTACTAAGCTATATATATGTACAACGTACGAGAGAAAACAGCTCAAGATTATGTGCACTATATGTATATTTATTTAATTGACTCCATGGAAGGGTACAAATCGTATGCAGGAGAAAACTTTTTTGAGCCAGAAATACTTGTACCGATTCTGGGTGTCCTTTGTGACCACTATTCGAGTTTTTTTTAAATCCCAAACTATAATTGGATCATTACAAGTATGGGACTTGTCATTTAATAATATATAAAATCCTTTAATTCTCAGACTAAGAACAATTTTTTTTTTAAATCTGTAAGGATTGAGTCCACGAAACATGGCACAATGGTAGTGACATGGCCATTGAAATCGGCATTCATTTTGTTCAACTTTATATACAAATCTAGTAGTTTTCCCGCGGTTTTACCCGCGTAAGTCCCGTTCCCTAAAATATCGGGTTTCACACCCCTTTCACACCTTCGGGGTGGAATTTCCAAAAATCCTCCCTTAGTGCTCCCTTACACTCTTCAAGGAACATACATGCCAAATTTCAGCTTCTTGCGTTCAGTAGTTTCGGCTGTGCGTTGTCTGTCAGTCACTCAGTAACGGAAGAGTTTTATATATATAGATATATCATATTAAAATATTGTTATATCTATCCCCAGAACGCGATAGCCATGGTACAGAAGCTGAAATACGACCTGAAGTACGCGAAGGCGATGAAGTACATATTCGGCAAGACTCTCATCTGTAGGAACTTGGAGTGTGCTACGGAGTTGGGCAAGCAGTTCCACCTGGATTGTGTCACTTTGGAGGGAGATCAGGTAAACTTTAATAATATATGTGCCCTAACACTTTGGATGTTGTATAGTCCATCAAACAAAATATATTTTCATGGTGTTCAAAGTATTATGACAATGACTTGCTGACAGCTGAGTTGCAATTCGGCCTGTATTAATTGCAATAGCACGTTCACATTATTCGGTTACACTGTATACGACTGCAGCCCGTACTCGGTCACCGACTTATGTAAACTGGTATTGCGTTGGCTGTATTCGGTCGCAGCTCGTATTCGGCGATGAAAACTTAGGTTAACCGAAAGCGGTTGCCGAATTCGGTCATACAACCAGTGTAAACAACCTAATTCGGTTAACCGATCCGGTTAAACCGAAAGCGGTTGCCTGATTCGGTGGTCGCACTAATGTTAACGCGCCATAACAATCTTATATACTAGGTTGGCATCGCGTAGGGCTTTTGGTCACAGCATATTGAATAATCTTTTAAAACTATTTTATGAACTATAAATTCTTGTAATTTTTCGCAATACCATCTAGCCCAAACTAAGTAGAGCTTGTACTATGGGTACTAGACAATGGATAAACATACTTATATACTTTTTTTTTTGTAGATACATACATATTATACATAGAAACACCCAGACCAAGACAAACATCCATGTTCATGCACACAAATGTTTGACTTGTGCGGGAATCGAATCCGCGACCTCAGTCGTGGCAGTCGGTTACACTAATCACTACGCCATCGAGGCCGACAAGTATATTAACGCAAGCAAAGGCGCGGGCAAAATTTAGTAGATTATATTATTTTAATAAATGTTTAATTAATGTTGAATTAAATTAGACTACTAGCTGACCCGCGCAACTTCGTCTGCTTCGTATAAGAGAATTTTCCCCGTTTTGCGTCATTTTTCATTGCTGCTCCGCTCCTATTGGTCGTAGCGTGATGTTATATAACCTATAGCCTTCCTCGATAAATGGGCTATCCAACACCAAAAGAATTTAAATTCAAACCAGTAGTTCCTGAGATTAGTGCGTTCGACCAAACAAACAAACTCTTTAGCTTTATAATCTTTATATATATAATTCTACTGTACGTGTGTATGTCACTGAACTCCTCCTAAACGGATGGCCCGATTTTGATATTTTTTTTTGTGTGTATTCATGTGGATTCGAGTATAGTATAGATTAGGTGTTTTTTTTCCCTGTATACAGGACAACGTCTGTCGGGACAGCTAGTATTAGTATAGATTTGATCAGCCAAACAGGATCCTTTTCGACGGCTTGAAAGGCTTCGGCTTAGCTGACTTGGCGGGGTCATTTTTGTGGCCTCGTAGCCGCAGGTACAATAATCACAGACACCCGGAACATATCCTAAATTTAAGTGTATCGTCTTTATTGATATATCGACAAAATCTAGTAGCTACATATTTCTAATGTGTCTCACTTAAATTCACAGGTGTCATCAAAAGGTTCACTCACCGGCGGTTACTTCAACCAATCCCGTTCTCGTCTCGAGATGCAGAAGACTCGCTCGGAGCTTATGGAACAGATCACCACACTGGAACTGGAGCTGAGCACTCTGAGACAAGAGCTGAATAAGACTGAGACTAGTATTAACACCATAGTGTCTGAGATGCAGAGAACGGAGACTAAGCAAGGAAAGGCTAAGTGAGTATAATAATATCAGCCCTGTATTAAACTGTCCCACTGCTGGGCACTGGCCTCTTCTCACTGTGAGAAGAGTTAGACCATAGTCCACAACCCTAGCCCAGTGCGGTTGGCAGACTTCATATACCTTCGAAAACATTATAGAGAAATCTCAGACATGCAGGTTTTCTCACAATGTTTTCCTGCACTTACTAACTAGTCGGCCTCGATGGCGTAGTGGTTAGTGTAACCGACTGCCACGCCTGAGGTCGCGGGTTCGATTCCCGCACAAGTCAAACATTTGTGCGCATGAACATGGATGTTTGTCTTGGTCTGGGTGTTTCTATGTATAATATGCAAGTATTTACAAAAAATATAGTATATATGTATGTTTATCCATTGTCTAGTACCCATAGTACAAGCTCTGCGTAGTTTGAGCTAGATGGTGTTGTGTATATGTGGTAGAATATTATTATTATTTATTATAATTAATATCCACATAACTTCGAAAAGTCACAAGTGTGGGCCTTGGGATGGAATTCGAGAACTCTGCGTGGCAGTCCAACGGTCTATATCGCTGTCTTAAATTGTCCCACTGCTGGGCACGGGCCTCTTCTCAGTGTGAGAAGGATTAGGCTATAGTGCACCACGCTGGCACAATGTGGGTTGGCAGACTTCACATATCTTCGAGAACATTATGGAGAACTCTCCGAAATGCAGGTTTCCTCACTATGTTTCCCTCACCGTTAAAGCAACTGATAATTAACTAATTATCATCAGCAGAAGAGTTGCAGGCGATGGTAACTATTATGCACGGTGCTTTTGAGAGTAAAGGAATGAAAATAAATGTAAGCAAGACGAAAGTAATGGTATTTGAAAAGGAAGAGTGCGTGACGATGTGTAATATTATGATTGATGGAGAAAAAGTGGAGTGAAAGAGTTTGTATATGTGGGTACTTTGTTTACAAGGGATGGTAAACACGAGGGAGATATTGAAAGGAGAACGATTGCGTGAAACAAAGTGAATGGACACAGTCGAAATGTTTCCGAAAAGACACGTTTGGCTGTTCATAGAGGACTATTAGTGCCCACACTTATGTATGGAAGTAAAAGTTGGGTATGGCAAAAGAAGCATGAGAGCAGAATAAATGCTGTAGAAATGAGAGTGTTGAAAAATATATGTGGTGTGACTCTGAAAGATAGAATAAGGAATAGTGAAGGGTATGTTAAGCTGGTTTGGGCATGTAGAAAGAATGGACGAGGAAAGACTGACTAAGAAAGTTTATAAGGCTAGTGTGAATGGAACAGTCGCAAGAGGAAGACCTAGGCGAACGTTTCTTGATCAGATCGGAGGCGTTCTGGACAAAGGCCAGGTTAAGAGCACCTTGAACCGACGGGCGTGTATGAGGAATGTGATGAAAGTGAATGAAGCCAGAGAAGTGTGTCAGGATCGTAGCAAATGGAAATCCGTAGTCTCTGCCTACCCCTGTGGGAAACAGGCGTGAATCTATGTATGTATGTATGTAATTAACTAATTAATATGCACATAACTTCGAAAAGTCAGAGGAGCCTTGGGATGGTACATGAGACCTCTGCATGACAGTCCAATGGTCTCTCATTAGGCTATAGGTGCACTAGTTGTTAATTTGTACTGTTTGTTACATTGTATTTAATTATAATTTTATTTCTAGGGACATATTCGACAAAGTGAAGGCAGACATTCGTCTAATGAAAGAAGAGCTGGCATCTATAGAGAGGTTCCGCGGGCCTAAGGAACGGTCGTTAGCGCAGTGCCGGTCCAGTCTGGAGGCCATGCAGGCCACCAAGGAGGGACTGGAGTCAGAGTTGCATCAGGTCTTTCTTTCTTTTCTTTTCGTGTGGTTAGTGGCCAACCTGATGTCAAGAGTTGTTCAAGCCGCCCGTAGGCCTCTGACATGGCTTAACGACTGCTGTCAATTTGACAACAACCGGGACCGAGTTATTACGTGCCCTCGGAAGCACGAAGACGCTAAGATGAAATACCACTAAGCGGTCACCTATCTATAGACTGACTGCACCCAACGTTGCTAACCTCGCTAACCGTTTAACCGATCAGCGAATGCAACTGGCTATGGGCGCCCCTTGCATGAGGTAATACCTTGTGAATGTTTTATTTGTATAACTGGTAGAGTATTGGTTAATATGACTACTTAGATTCGTCATGACTATGGTCATAAATAGATAGGAAAGTGGTATGACATTAAATGGGAAGCTATATGATATTGACGTTGAGCGGATAGGTACCATCTTTCTATCTTCATATATTAGCGGCCAAGTAGATACACAATCGACTAAAGGGCAGAAATATGTAGATTTAATATCATTGTGCATAATGTCTACAGCTGTTTCCTTGATAGTTATTATATTTCAATCACTTTATTTATAAACAATGTCTACATTGTGTTTGATTCATAAATAACAGTGTTACAGATAAATAACAAATAATATTTAATTATAAATAATACAAAGCTAGAGAATTGTAATCATGATACTAAACAAATTTTGAACTTTATTGTTGCATACTCTATAACGGCCAAATATGTGATACAACCATACCATATTTGACGCAATAAATGATATCATTATTATTATCGTCGGCCTCGGTAGGCGTAGTGGTTAGTGTAACCCATTGCCACGCCTAAGGTCGCGGGTTCAATTTCCGCACAAGGCACACATTTGTGTGCATGAACATGGATGTTTGTCTTGGTGTGGTGTTTCTATGTATAAAATGTATGTATTTACAAAAAAAGTATATATGTATGTTTATCCATTGTCTAGTACCCATAGTAAAAGCTCTGGTTAGTTTGGGCTAGATGGTGTTGTGTGTATGTGGTAGAATATTATTATATTATGATTATTATTAAAAAAAAATACAAGTTTTCTAGCTAGACTAAACACATTTTCAGTAGTAGTAACTAGTATAATATAATATACAGGCAACACAGCCATGTCCATAAGAGACTTACTACTTACTAAATATATGCGCGGTTCGCTAGTTTTCCATCTGAGACTGTATTAACCAGTTTCTATTGAACTTACCTGCATTAACATTTTGTCATAAATTTTGATGTAGGAATTGATGGAGCAGCTATCAACCGCAGACCAGGGTAAGGTGGACGAACTGAACGATGCTATCCGTCGCCTCACTCAAGAGAACAAAGAAGCTTTCAGTGCCAGAATGAACTTGGAAGCCACCAAGAACAAGCTGGAGAATCTACTCACTAACAATTTGATCAGGTTTGTATAAGTATTTAAGGGTTTTTAATAAAGGCGGGTAGATGTTGAAATGAAATAAAACAAGCTGTGTGTGAGGTAATAACAAAATTCTTTTTTTATTGGAATGGTCCATATATGCCATATATAGTGTGGAATATGACATCGTTCAAATCCCCGCTTCGGCTTCTTACATTGGCACGGATCCGAGTGGTCCAATTTTCAATTACTCTTCCGTATAGATCCGGCTGAATTTGAGCGATGGCTTGTGTTATATTCTTCCGCATATATCCGGCTGAATTTGAGCGATGGTTTGTGTTATGTTCTTCTGCATAGATCCGGCTGAATTTGAGCAATCGCCTGTGTTATGTTCTTACGCATAGATCCGGCTGAATTTGAGCGATGGCCTGTGTTATGTTCTTCTGCATAGATCCGGCTGAATTTGAGCAATGGCCTGTGTTATGTTCTTCCGCATAGATCCGGCTGAATTTGAGCGATGGTTTGTGTTATGTTCTTCTGCATAGATCCGGCTGAATTTGAGCAATCGCCTGTGTTATGTTCTTACGCATAGATCCGGCTGAATTTGAGCGATGGCCTGTGTTATGTTCTTCTGCATAGATCCGGCTGAATTTGAGCAATGGCCTGTGTTATGTTCTTCCGCATAGATCCGGCTGAATTTGAGCGATGGCTTGTGTTATGTTCTTCCGCATAGATCCGGCTAAATTTCTTCTTGAGAATGCGCGAAGATTCCTCAAAAGAAGCGCGACCTTTTTTTGGCTCGTATTTAGTTTGTACTTTATATAATTGACATAAAGTTCATTATGCTATGTACAATTTCATTTAAATTGAGCCTTAGTTCCTTAGCAGTAACACTACTGGGGACGTATCTGCACAGTACAATAGATCTCAGTCAAAAAACCTCATGTTTTCCTTTGGTGAGAGGGATTTCCAGGTTTCTTAAGGAGACGGTGTGTTATTAGCAGCGAGGTCACGGTGATTATGCTAGATTATGTCTTGTGCCGGTCCAGTAACAGAACCTGGCTTTAATTTCTTTTTTATTGTCTTTCATAAACTAAATATTCGTTGACGGAATTCGATGAACCTCCGCGCAATAAATATAAAATATCCATCATAAATGACGACATAAATACTTTTAAATAACTAAACATTGGATGACGGCAGTTGATAAACATTCGTTTAGAGTTTATAATCTAAGTATTGTTTGATGTGCTGTGTAAATTAATATTCGTATATAATTATAAATATTAGTATGTTGCTTACAATAGTTATTATATTTGTTTCTGTTTCGATCTCATCGTGTCGATATGTGTGGTGACCGCAGACGCAAGGACGAGCTAGTGCAGGCGCTGCAGGAGATCTCGGTGGAGGACCGCAAGCGTCGCCTCGCCAACAGCAAGGCCGACCTCGGCGCCACCGAGAAGCGCATCCGCCAGATCAACAAGGAGCTGGAGGACGTCGAGCGCAAGGTGCAGGCCGCCGTCAAGAACGAGAAGGCCCTCAAGCTGGAGCTCGACAAGTGGAGGAACAAGGTCTCGTACATGATGTCGCTTGTAGCGTCACTCAACTACCGCTCGTTGCTGCGCCTGGCGAGTCGCGCCCGGCTGTAGGGGCAGAGCGCTTGGCGCCAGCCGGGGCCTATCCGGCACGTGGCCGGCGCGGGTCTCGTGTCATCTATGCTCCGGCCAGCATACGCTGCAATAACAATTGCAACGCTGATTTTCAGCTGGAGCCTTTGAAAGCTCCAAAGACTTGAAGAGTTTTACTATTATTTAACAACTATCCTATTAAACAGATTTAAAAAGATTCTGATTTATTCAAAATTATCCGATTTAAAATAAATGGATATCATAATAATTATTTTGATATGCCATAAATTACCAAAATTGTTATAATTTTAGCGATTACTATTATAAATATTGAACTGAAATAACAGAAAATATAATCTTACAGAAATTTGTTAAAATTAGTTGATAAACCCCAACAGGAAAAAGAAGCGCAAGACAAAATGGAGGAGGACGCAAAAGGGTTGGAGAAAATGGCGTCCAAAGAGGTGTTGCTACAGGAGAAAATACAGGAATCTCTGGACAAGATCGCCGCGCTTGGCACACTGTCCAACGCGCCGGAACTGCACGCCAAGTATCAGAAAATGTCGCTGAAACAGGTAACTCAATTTTATTGCTGTATCTTCATTTCTAAAGATTTTTATCTGTCTTAGATACTAATCGTATACAGCGTGTAACAGAAAGGTGTCGTCATAATTTGGAACCGTATGTATATCTGAAAAATAAACTATGAGCCCTATACGGAAAAAAATATTTCATTTACATTTCAATAATTTATCGTTTAAACATCGATACAAATACATTACATGACTATCAAAATTGCGCCTGGTCATTTACTGGTTTACGAAGGTCACCGAATCTGCTGTTAGTGTTGTTAAGAGGAAACACAAGGGCCTTTTTCCATCCAAACGTATGTAGTCCCCTGTTTCTTCACTGGATAGTGCCATTAGAGCAATTTTTTTAGTTTTCAGCAATAATAGCGATACAGTAGCATAGAGATAAGACAGAACGTTCCTTTGTTTTATTATTTCTGTCAGGTCATATTATAAGGCCTAGTTATAAGCTCATATATTTTATTAATTGAATTTTGACCCACGTTGTCAACGTTTGGACTTTAAATTTATCTCAATAAAATAAAAGTAGGTAAGCAATAGCAAGTGAGTACCTTATATTTATTATTAGGTGTCATTTTGCGTGGGTGACTAATATAAATAATCAAAGAATTATATAATTAAAAAATTACTCACGATTTATCTCCTTTTGACGAGAAAACCTCAAAATCCAATACACAAGCCGAGTCAATACAGTGAAGTAAATCACAAGTCCGGTAAATAATAGCCAGGGTCAAACGAAGTGCAGGTTGGTGATACAATAACACGAAACAAACACTCTTTTCTTAATTTATTTATTATTCATGTTATACCTATTTTAATTTGCATTTATAATCTGCAATGCAGAGGGTCTCGGGTTCGAACCCACGACGCGCACCTTTTCAACTTTCGGAAGTTATATGACTTTTCGAAATTATGTGCGTATTGATTGACAATTATCGCCTGCTCCGTGCCTCGGAGAGCACGTTAAGCCGTCGGTCCCGGCTGCCATGAACATCTATGACAGTCGTTATTGGGAAAGTCAGTACCCTCTAATATCCTGACACTTGGGTATCGTTAGCCTTCGGGTTGCGGAGGCCAGGTGGCAGCCGCTCCGTGTAAAAACTGATATCCAGTCAAATCCGGTTAGACCAGAAAAGCCGACCCCAAGTGACTTGGGAATAATAAAGGCTAAAAGAGAAGAAGACCTATTTTAATTTATATTTTTACATATTAATTTATATATATATATATATATATATGCTTATCAATTATAATTTATATAATATATATCTTACGTAGTTTTGTGTTTTGTGTTTGTAAAATATTACAATGAGTAGCTGATGTACGTCCGGGCGTCACTTGGGGTTACCAATTTTATCAGGGTTGGTTTGAGGTATCAACCGCAAACCAACAACAAACCTGAGTGGTAACCTCATTTGTCATTATTTATGTACTTTTTTGTTTTTTGTGTTATAATATTTGTATAAAAACGTGTACCTATGTTTTGAAAAATATATACTTACTTACTTACTCCGCAAACGCCGATATCAACTAGCCGACTGCAAGCTGTGAGGCCGGCGAGCGTGGCGGGCGCGGGGCGTGGGGCGGCGTGCCACGCGATCACTGGCAGTCCCACTCACGCTTTGATAGCTTGGTTGTTCGGACACTGCGCAACAGCAATAGATTTTATAAATACCTACTTTTCAATTCGCTCGCCCTTAGTGTTTACTCTTAAAGTATCGACTAGAATCTTCTGATATTGATAAGTCGATAAAAAATACTATATGTTAAGGAAAATAAACGTACCTATGTGAATTTAGTGTAGCGGATTTCTATTGTGCAGTCTTATCTTTTTACTTTAAAAAAGATAACGCACTTGGAATAATTCCTGTGACG
The DNA here is from genome assembly GCA_930367265.1 of Catocala fraxini. Taxonomy (NCBI): domain Eukaryota; kingdom Metazoa; phylum Arthropoda; class Insecta; order Lepidoptera; family Erebidae; genus Catocala; species Catocala fraxini. The sequence goes on from OV884037.1 coordinate 2,603,805, forward strand.
CGGAGAACTTGATAAACATTTTAACAACGGACACAAAGTACACCCAGAGTCGGAACAACCATTTGTTTATCATACAAACATTTGTCTCGTGTGGGATTCGATCCCACAACACTCGGCGCAATGGCAGTGGCGAGGCGACCACTTAAACCACTACATCTGTGCAGTTTCTATATTACGTGACGCTTAAATATGACCACAACTTTCTGTTACACTGTATTCAATAATATCATAGGTCACATTATGATTCTCAAATCGCACTATTTTAGTATTTGACTTTTACTGTAACAAAAATGTTCAATAGTAGGGTCTATATGATCATAGTCTTACCATAGCACTTGAGTCGGGTCTTAATTAGACCCGGGGTCTCGTTCCGCATGTGAAAATTATTCGCGCGACCACGCCCGCTCTGGTAACGTCGAGGAACACCGTGGTAGGTTTAGTCGGTATGACCGGGATGTCGCCATCTTTCCCCAGGTGAGTACGACATAACCTCTCCCCGCCCGCGGAGCGCATGAAACAACGCATTCCACCACGTAAAATAAAAGAAAGTGTCTTAATTAAGAAGCTCATAAATTGCATCCCTAGTGCAGTTAAGGCGTATGTACAATTACGTCGATTTTTTTAAATTACAGATTCTAATCGTGTTTGCTAAGATACATAAGCTCGAAAATAAAGGCTTTATACAAAAAAAAAACATTTTCCGCGTCATAAAGAGTTTGATATGTTTTAATCATAAAAGACTATAAACCTACTTAAATACTTAAAATTTGATAGAAATACACTTAATCTTACGCTACGTCTTTTTTTCACTAGATTAAACAAAAGATTACGAGTACTTTCTATAATAAACGTATCACACCTAGCAGTTTTTTTTGCTCTCCTCTAAAGTAAGCATATTATTCTGACGCCTTTATGCCACTAGGGGAACAAAATGTGGGTATATTATAAAAACACTGCCTACTCCTACAGGTATGTAAAAAAGAGGTTTTAACAGCCCTGCGCCTTGAGGGAAGACGATATGCCTATATGATGAAATTCATTTAATGTCCAGAAGTCTCAAAAATTCAAATCATTATTAAAAACATTTTGTGAATACACTAGATGTGCCCGCGGTTTCACCCGCGTTTATGACTACTGCGCCGTCCCCGTGGTCGTAGCGTGATGTTATATAGCCTATAAACTTCCTCGACAAATAAGCTATCCAACGCTAAAATAATTTTTCTATTCGTATTAGTAGTTCCAGAGATTAGCGCGTTCAACCAAACAAACAAACAAATCAACTCTTCAGCTTTATAATATTAGTATAGATTACAAAGTCACGCACACACAAAAACACACACACGCACGCACGCACGCACGCACGCACGCACGCACGCACGCACGCACGCACGCACGCACGCACGCACGCACGCACACTCACGCACGCATAATATGCCAAAAATAAATAAATTTATCTCATTTAAATAGCAACACCAAAAAACCACACAGTATAAGCAGTGACAACCTAAATTACTGAACATATTGCACGACTGAACACTGCTTCCCAAAATACAGGCTTCAGCCTAGTTTGGGAATCAGCATCAGTACATATAGGACATACTGCTAAACCTAAATATTGTAAGTAATCTGCTGTTGTATTACTTTGAAATGTATATTTTGGTGTGTTAAATAAACATTATTATTATTATTATAGTCTTATACTTTGATGTGAAGGGATCTGCCTTTTTAAGATCAAGAATTGTAAATACGAAAATATTGATCCTTTTTTATATTTATATCGAATGCACAGATGGCGTTAGTGGTTTCAGCAGTCGCCATTGCCACTGCGCCGACTTTTGTAGACTATGATCTAACCCGGGTAGAGTTAGGGTAGGATATACTGAGAAAAGGCTAATGTTACTGAGCAAAAATTTTTAATATATTGCGGCAATAGGACATTAGCAATATATCAAAATTATTTTTTTACCTTCGCAAGTTTAGTGTCAGTGAGCTGCAGTGCAGCAGTGAGTAGACTCAAGGACATTTGTAGCGTTTAGCACCTTTATATGTACAAGTATATTTTATATGTCAAATGGATATTCTATTACAGCAATTATAATGGATTGTAATCGATTTTATTTCGATTATGTACACGGTTAACACCGCAGAACTAATTTCAGGGTGAAATATTTCGATTATTATTTTACTAGCGACAGTTGTAGTTCAAATGTAGACTACACGGATGGTGTAGTGGGTTCGATCCCCATACGAGGCATAGATTTGTGTGAACCACAAATAGTTGTTTCTTTGTATCCATCCGTTGTTTGAATGTTTGTAAAGTCACCCGCGTGACAGGAATAATTTTTATACAAAAAACAATCAGAAATTTAGCTGTGTGATTGTCATCGATACAAATTGTCGAATGATTCGAAAACTGTATGACCCCGCAAACGAAAGCCTATGTATGCGTCGTTAAAGATATTTTACTAAAATACAATAGGATATTCGATTCAATAACACATTTTGTTGTTACTTGAATTCGATTTCGACAATTTTGCCTTTTGTTGTTACTTGTCTGATCTGATCTTGCATTTATTATAAATACAAAATCAATCAACAATTAATGCATTCGAATAAAAACAAAAATTTCGTCAAATTATTGTTTACATAAAATTCGAAAAGAAGACTTGTGGTTTATTTTGATTTATAATATTAGATAGATAATGAGAGAGCCTACATCAATCACGCCATGACCTCCAAATCACGGTTCACGTGTTTATACGAAGATACAAAATCTCCTAATTCGTTCAGTAATAGAAGATCCCTGGCCTTCGATACATTCAAACGCTACACAAAACGATTCCTACTTTGCCTAGTCAAGACAATGTTCGTACGTTGATCTTCTTCTCGCTAGCCTTTATTATTCCTAAGTCACTTGGGGTAGGCTTTTCTGGTCTAACCGGATTTGACTGGATATCAGTTTTTACACGGAGCGGCTGCTACCTGGCTTCCGCAACCCGAAGGATAACGATACCCTAAAGCTAGACCAGTGTCAGGATATTATAGGGCACTGACTTTCCCAATAACGACTGCCATAGATGTTCATGATGACGTCGATATTGCACAAAAACTTTAGGCGCACAACGACTCCTTTTTATAAGAGTTTGCAAGTGTTACCCTTAACTTTGCAAGCATCTCTAAACACTATTTTTATTATTTAACCTGGGGAATGTATTTACGCACACCTCTCCGAGGGCAAAGTGGAGCGAAAAAGTTATGTTGGGCTCACTTAGGGAAAGATGGATTTTCCCGGGTACTACCGTCTAAACCTACCACGGTGCGCCAACTCGCTACCTTGAATAGTGGGTAGATCGCGTATTTAACTAATCCCTAGAATTACAGAAGTTGTTTGCCATACTTGTACTATACAAAATGTATTTTTTATATTCCATAATGTATTTCGTTTATTTAGCTTTTCAAAGAGCTGGAGAAAGCTAATCAGCACCTAAAGAAGTACAACCACGTGAACAAGAAAGCTCTGGACCAATTCATCAGCTTTTCAGAACAGAAGGAGAAGTTGTACAAACGAAAGGAAGAACTAGATATAGGGTGAGTATTATTTTAAATTTATTGTAACTTTATGCTAATATAGCATTTCTCCGCTGCTTCGCTCTGGAACAGCACTTTTTTTTCTGGATGGAATATACCCTATGTCCTTTTTCCCCTGTCAAAGTGTATGTGAAATTTCATGATGATCGGTCGAAGGCGTGAAAGCGTAATAAACATGATCGGTCGAGTAGCTAAGACGTGGAAGCGTAAATAACACACAAACTCATGTTCGCATTTATAATATTAATGAAGATAGTTTTTTTGTTTTTGCTTTTGATTAGTACTTTTTTGGATAAAACTAACCCTATTTACCTTATGTCCTTTTTTGTACCCCTGACAACGTGTACCTATGCGAAATTTCCTGATGACGAAACATCAAACAATCTCACTTTAGCATTTATGATATTAGTTATACACGGTTGAACTTCCGATTACTAAATAAACACCGATTATCCCCACCGCCAAGCTACTTCATTTTTTGCAAGTTTTGGTAAAGGTAGAGCAATTTATACAAAATCGGATTAGCATCGTATTTTCGTAAAGGAGAATGGGCGTTTTGGTACCACCCTCCAACAGCAATAACTGTTGTATAGTTGAAAAGGTCTTAAGCATACAAACAATATTTACTATGGCCACTTTCACGAATTCATAGTCCGTTCGGAGATATCGCGTTATGAATATGTAAAAAAGAAACCATTTTACTATTTTAGTGTATTTTTATTTAACTTGTGTACTTATACTAAGCTAGCATTGCAAGAAAACCCCCCTCCCCTCCCTCTTCAATTCGTCACAGGACAGCGCGCGCGCCGCGGTAGCCGACCCCAGTCGTTCAGTACCTCTGCTCGAAACTAGTTTCGTTGCGTCTTTTCAGTTCGGCTAGTTTGATCTGATCTATTCCTGTTTTATTTACCTCGGCTTGCTCACGGACACTGTTTCTTGTTATTAACGTTGAACCCGGCGTGCTCACGGACACTGTTACTGTTTTAACGTTGACTTCGGCTTAATTTATGGAATTTTGAACTGCTCACTGATCGGACGACTATCACAATGGAACGCAACCGCAACTGTGTTATGTGTCGGCGAGGCTTTTACAGTGGACGATATCGAGAACATGTTTTAAGTGATGACCTTCCAAGATCGCGTCCGGACCTTGCAGCATACTTACACGAACATGATTGTGACTGTTGAACAGGCGAATGAATCTCGGGCCGTAACAATATGCCGATGGGTCGTGGAGATTGAGATGAAGATTCAAACGCGATTTCAAGCTCTTGCGGCAGAAATATTTTAATAAAACACTACCATACATGTTTTGTGATTTCAAAATCGCTGCAGCGCTTTTAAACCACTTCCACGTACCTATTACAGACAGCAATTACGCTGAACCCTACCTAGACAGGTTCACTGAAAAAATATATATCCCTAATCTACTGCACAATTACGTGGAAAGAAATCGACTAAATAGTCGAAGGGTTGACTTTCAGAGAATAGAGGCGAGAGAGATTCAATTTTTCCGCAAATGACAGAAGATCAGATTATTATTCTAGCTCTGGGCACTTATCAATTAAAGCTGGCAAAATCATACTGCGCAGAGCATTTGCAAAACGGACTCTATAATATTGAAGTATATAGAGAAAATGCCCTCGACGACTTGCCCGATTATGGGATCAATGAAAATGCGTGGCTTCTACGTGGACGTATTCACTCACGTCACGTGAGATCAAGAGTGTACTACTCATACATTCTGATAAATAGTAACCACACAGCAGACGATGTCATCTTACAGCACTACTGCACGTGTTTGACGGGAAGACGTACTTTAGGCACTTGTGCACACATTATATCAATTATTTGGTATTTGGGATATGTCAGACGTGAGGGTTTCCTTGCTCCTGCAATGTTTTTAAATGATGTTATTGTAACAGATATTTATGATTAAGTTTAGTTAGTAAAATAAACATTAGACTCAGATGACAATCATGGTTTGGATGATGATTTTTCCCTAAAAAGTGATATCTAGTAGTGATAAACTCCCTCACAAACAGTAAATTCGACATCAGTAACAACTAACAGAAAAAAGTTCGAAGTCGATTATCTCCGAACGGGCAACAAATCGAGACAAGCGCCATACATACTAGTGTATATATATGTAATAGCTTTCCGGTCATATAAAAATTATAGCTGTTGGAGCGGGTACCAGGTTCCATACATTTTTGCCCATTGTCCTTTATACATATAAATTTACGAAAATACGATGCTAATCTGATAAATTGCCTAATTACATAAACATTAGCTGGTCGAGAAAACTGCGCAACACAGTTTACTTTTGCCTGACCAGGCTTGATTGTTGCAACAGTATTTTGTGTATTTTGTTAGTATTTTGTGGCCTAAATAAGTAACTGTACTTTTGAGAAACGAGCATTTTTTTAAATTACGTCTTAAATTAGTTTTGCTTAATAGTTCAAGCACTCTCTTTAAAAGCGTTAAGCCTTCCTGAACCGTAACCGTAGGCAACATTACGTCATCAAAATACGGGTCTTTTTTTTTTCTTTTTTTTACTTAGTGGAATGCATGGCGCTTACTTCTCCCCGGGGTGGGCGGAGGGGATATGTCGGACTCGCCGGGGTAAAAGAAAGATGGAATAAGAATAATGTACCTCCTGGAATACCGACTAAACCTACCACGGTGTTCCTCGACAAAACCACTATCGACGGGGCCGCGCGAATCACTTGCACATGCGGTCGCGACCCCGCCGAGGTTTCGGCTCGCCGTATGAAACGGCAGGCCATTACACGAACAGACCTACCCAAAGGCACTCACTCACTTTAAACCTTACTGTCTCCCTCCTATAGGGGAGACGGACTCGAAACAGAGGCGCGCGTGGGAACACGCACGCCGCTTCTCGGACCTGGTGCTGAAGGGATGGCGGGCAGGCCCACAAAGCCCATCACCCCCAGGTCAAACCTCAGGGTGGCTGGAGGTCATCTCGCGCCTTCCGGCGCCCGGTTCTGCGGTTGGGGAGAGGGTTTAAACGCTCCCTCTCCCGCTCCGCCGCCTCCTTGATGAAAATGACTTCCTCACAAAAGGAGACGACGGCGTTCCACGACCTCTGGCTCCGGACCATAGACTGAACTACGGCCGAGAGCGATAGGGTAACCAATCCGACTGCGCTGCGATGCCCAGGCGAGGCAAACTGCCAAAGTGTGCAGCGCCGTGTCCTCAACAACGTCGCGGCAGTCGCCGCAGTGGTGACAACCGGGCGTCTCTTGCCGGCGTATACGACACAGGAACTGGCCAAAACAACCGTGGCCAGTCATTACCTGTGTCAGCCGGAAGGTGAGGGCGCCATGCCGCCTCTCCAGCCACTCCTCAAACACGGGACTTATCGCCACGATCGTGGCGTGCCCGGTAGATTCCTCATCTATTGCAACTGGAGAGTAGCCCTGTGTTAGATCTAGTGCCGTAAAGAAATATTTCCCTACTAATCTACCAACTTTATTTATTTATTTTTATTTATTCGGCAAACATACAGTTTTTAAAAGTAATTACATAAATATTTTAATAACTAGTATCCATTAACACATTTTCACATTTACATTTATGGTACTTGATCAGTTAAATTATATTAAAGAATTTGTTGAATAATACACAATGCATAAAAATAAACGTACATACAATTTATATTTTCATGCAGGAAATAGCTTGTTCTCCTTGTAACATTTCCTGAGAAAAGATAGTTTTTCGTGGTAATATTTGGTCATGGTTTCAGTGTGGGTTTTTGTGCTCGCCAGCATTTGTTCTAGCTTGTCTACATAATCCACTGGCCTTGAAAACGCTATATGGAGTGCCTTTTTCCATTCATCCCATTCGAGATTATAATCAACCAGATTGTCATACCAATCCCTCGCGGAACCACGCAATCGAAGTTGCATGATAAATTGTCGATTGGTATTTGTCCATCCATATTCATCACCCAGTTGGTCAATTTTATGTAACCAGCTACCCACGTGGTTTGACTTACTGTCTGGGTAGAACTTTGGTATTAGCTCCGCATCTGCAGGTGGAACACGAGGCCGGATCATGAAGCTGTGCGCATTCGAAAAAAAAATTCGCCTTGTTTCCCGCCTTTTCTGCCGTTTCATTCTTTAGTCTTATTTTTATAATCTTCGCTATCGCTGGATGATGATTCTGTCGTTAGCTCTGTACGGTTTCTACCTGTCCTAACTCGTTGATGTATGAGCCTAACATTTTTGAATATATCCCACTTCTGAAGGTTAAAGTTAGGTAAAGGTTTGTGTGGCAGAAATGAAAATACCAAACATACTCAACGTAATGCACCACCGACCAGAACGGCCGTCGCCTTTTTTACATCAATAACTGCGTGATCAATATATATAACAATACATCAATGGCATTCACACAAAATAAACTAAACAAGCCTATATTTTATTCGTAAAATAATTAATGAATCTAAGATTAGTAATAAAATAATCAGTCAGTGCGATGACGCAGCGGAAGTTGAGGTGGTAGTTCGAATATTAAGGAGACGGTAACACTAGTGTCGAAAAATATTTTGCTTTTCCTAACCTATCAAAAAGATCCGTTATATTCGGCAGGGGATACTTATCATCTACTGTAATTTCATTTAAGCGTCTGTATTCGATCACCATCCGATATTTTTGCTTACCAGATGTATCCATTTTCTTTGGGACTAGGTCAGTGGTCGGCAACCTTGTCGACCAAAAGAGCCAAATATAGATTATATACAATTGAAATCTATTCAAAGAGCCATTTTTAAGTTAAGCTTTACTTTAGTAGAAGAAATAATTAGGATTAAAAGAACACTCTCGAGCTTGCTTTTGTCAAATAAGTTTAGTTTAACTAACAGTAAATTAAATAAAATTTGGTATCATACTTATAAAGCAAGAAAATAGATAATATTCCGTGTCTGCACTAAACATTTCGTGGAAGAGCCGTAGCCGAGGAGTCGAAGAGCCGCATGCGGCTCGCGAGCCGCAGGTTGCCGACCACTGGACTAGGTGAACCGGTGCGCTCCAAGGAGAGTGATGAATGATTACATCATCACTTAACAACTTATCTACTTGGCTTTGAACCTCTTGATTCTGCCTAATAAGATTCCTGTAAGGACAAATAAATATGGGATCTTCATTTTTAGTTCTAATCTTATGTTTAACTTGATTTGTAAATGATAATGGAATATTTTCACAATGATAAATATCTATATATTCCGTGCATACATTTTGTATATACGTTTTTTCCTCTAAATTTAAATGGTCTAACCTTAATTTTTAAGGTTTAAATTTTACAGGGAAAATAAAATACGGTTTTTGGCTCGTAAGTTTTTACCAGGTTTATATAGAAAAGTCATTTAAATATTATCTTCGATAATCTGATATAATAATAATCTATAATTTATCTTCTAACTATCTATATGTATATATAAAAATCAATTACTGTTCGTTTGTCTCGCTAAAACTCGAGAACAGCTGGGCCGATCTAGCTGATTTTGGTTTTGAAATGTTTGTAGTAGTCCAGGAAAAGTTTAAACGATAAGAAAATATTAAAAATTGCGAGGAAGATAGTAAAAACCTAAACGGATGATGATGATTGATGTCTTTATTTAGCGAAGGGAGAATTTTAATGTCTTTAGGATAGGTGATACAAAGTACACCGGGTCATCTAGTTAAAAATAGGTATATATGTTTATACTAGATTAAAGTTATAATCGAAGGTGCATATTACCAAAATTGAAATAGAATCTTCATCCGTAAAGCAACAATACGATTTGATTCGGGTAAATTATCGACAGTGATTTACACAGTAATAGTTGAATGCGATCTTATTCACTGTTATGCAGAAATGTTAACTGACTCAGTAATTAATGGTTACCATAATATTGGTAACGGTGATTAAACAAAGTGAGATAATAATTGTAAAATTTATTAACGTTATTGTTCCATAGCATACGAAACAAGTTACACAATTGTAAAAATATAATACCGTGTTGCACAATAAAAAGTAATAATTAATCGAATTCTTAAAATAAAACATGTTTTACATTTTTTTAATCAATGTATTAAAAAACGACATAAAAGAAACATAATTATACATTTAACATACATATAATTATTTATTTTATTATGTCAGTGCCATCTAGGCATCATCTAGGTCTGACCCATCAAGATCGTACGAGTTTGCTGTTCTGAATTGCCACAACATTCAAGAGAGTTGTAAAAACCATAATAAATGTGGTAATGTTTAGGTAAAACTTCACTAGCATACAATCCAAGTAAATCGTCATACAGAGGTTTAAGTATGGGGGTATAGGTTGGTGGTAAATCTGTGTCAAGTTATCGACGATTGTAATTTCCACAGGATTTCTAGTTTGCCGCCCACGTTTTGATTTTGCAGGATCTTGGTCAGTATTCAAGTCGAAATTTTCTTTTCCAAAATTATATTTTAATTGTAAGACACGTGTCTTTCATAAGATACTTTATTTTCCATAACCTTTGACCACGAAATGTTTCTACCTTGTGTATCCTTAGGCCGGTTTTTTTATAGAGATGAGACATTTTAAATAAAAAAAGTCACTTTGCTCCATTTCTCTTACATTATATTTCTCAACTTTTAATTTTGCATTCAATATAACGCCGTAGACTTGGTCAGGTGTAAATAATACTTAATTCTTCGTGGGATGTACTTTCTAGCCCGTAAGTTTTTAAGGAATATAGGTGCATGCCAATATAATAATAATAATAATAATAATGCTTTATTGTTCCAATACAAATAGTTACAGTTATTGTTAGAACACTAACCTCCACACTAGGATTCCCTGTGTCGTGGAGGTTAGTCTCTTTCATCCTTACAGCAATAAACAAGTGAAACAAGAAATGGAATGTACCTAATAGAAAAGGTAAGTAACAATTTTAAAATCTTACTTTAAAAACATCATCATTCTGGAGTTGAGAAAAGCGCATGTTTGGTATGTGTACGAATGTATGTGGGTGTGTGAGGATGTGTGTATGTGTGTATGTGTGTGTATGTGTGTGTATGTGTGTGTGTGTGTGTGTGTGTTGTTTGTGTGTATGTGTGTGTGTGCACGTGCAAGTGTGTATGTGTGAAGATTCCAACGTAATTAGATTTACTGCAGTGTCTTTAATAATTGTTCCGTGTTTTCATAATTCTTGTCCTTGAGATAGTTATTGATGAGAACCTTACATTTAGATCTAGTCCTATGAAGTAAGTTAAGTTCATTATTTAATTTATTGTATATAAAGGGACCCATAAAGTAGAAGCATCGCCTGCCAAAATCAAGTCTTACTTTAGGTTTATCCCATTTAGGCTTTCTACGTGAATGGGAATGGGCCTTTACTGTTTTAAGAGCAGTTTTATGATATTTTAATGTCACCGCTATAATATATAATTGTCTTACGCGAAGGATACCGGAGCCTTGATACAGCATATCAGTGGAGTAGCGTATTGGTTTCTTATACGTAACCTTAAGAATGGCACGTTGTGAACGTTCAACAATTATAAAATTTGTCTTATGTGCTGATCCCCATGCGGTAATACAATAATTGAGAACTGATTCACATAGCGCGAAATATATGATCTTTAATAGTTTTAAGTTTGCGATATGGGCCATTGTTTTGAATATGTACATTAGTTTTCTGACGCGTCCACTGACATACTGCAGCTGTTTTTTCCAGGTGAGGTGTTTATCTATGAAGACGCCAAGGTACTTAATGTTATCTACTTGTTCAAAACTAGTGCATGTGCAGCCAGAGCCTATATAGTTATTACAAGTATGCCATTTTACAGCCATTTGTGTTGGACACGTAGTTTTAGTGGTAACGCAGAAATTGACCACTTTCGTCTTGTCTGTGTTAAGTGTGAGCAAGTTATATTTTAACCAAGTGGCGACTTCATTTATGCCTGACTCAGCCGCCTGATAAACGGACTCCCATGTTTTCTCGTAGAAAACTATAGCGGTATCATCCGCATAGGCGAAAATTTTGGCACTTGGCAGTGGTAGCGAGCAAAGACTATTAATATAGATGTTAAAGAGAGTTGGCCCAAGTACACTGCCTTGTGGCACGCCGTAATTGAGACCAGCATAAGAACTGCAGTTTTCACCTATGCAGATTCTCTGTGTGCGGTCCGATAGATAGGATTGAAACCACTCAAGATTTGAGCCACGTATTCCTATGCCTTTGAGCTTTTTAATTAGGATACTTCTAGAAACGGTATCAAAGGCTTTCGCGAGGTCCAGGAAGATACCAGTGCATTTGTAGCCTTTATCAAGTTTAGTGGCAATAAAATCGACTAGATTCGTGACTGCATCCTCCGTAGATCTGTTGTTGCGAAAGCCATATTGATTATCCGATATCATGGCATTTTTCTCCAGATAATTAAGAAGCCTGTGGTTCATGATCTTTTCTAGTATTTTCGACAGCGATGTAAGAAGGGAAATGGGTCTGTAATTTGATGCTATTTTTTTGTCACCTGCTTTGAAAATTGGGCACACATTGGCCATTTTCATAGCCTTTGGTACCACCCCAGTGGTTATACTTAAATTACACAGAAAGGCAATGGGGCCAGCGAGGTATGACTTATTTAATTTAAGTATCTTGTTTGTAATGCCATCCCATCCCGCAGCCGAGTTGTCTTTAAGATTAGAAATGATCTTGTTAACCTCATAGTAATCAGTCGGCTCGGCAAAAAAAGAGTTACATGGGGAAGGATTATGATACATAGTGCCAGAAATTGTAGCCAATTCAGATTCGGATTTGTTTAGCAGTGAGAGGGTTTTAGTAGCAAGTTGTTCTCCCACACTTGTGAAAAACAGATTTGCTTTGTCTAAGGACTCTTTGGGATTAGAACAAGCGTTTAAAAGTTCAGAACTATTGGAACTGTTTATCTTTATATTACAAATATTCTTTATAGCTTTCCATGTTTTTTTGCTATCACCGTTAGCTTGTTCTAAAGTACTGACATCGCTCGCGTTTTTAAGATTTTGTATCAAATTATTGCATAGGTTCCTGTAAGTTTTATAGTTATGTTGTATAATGTAGTTATCTTTATTTTCTTTTTTATTAGCCACAATATGCAAGTGGTCTCTTTTGCGGATACATTTAATTAAACCCTTAGACATCCATGGCTTTTTAATTGATTTAGAGTTTCGAATTGTTTCTACAGTAGTGAATTTTTGTACAGTTTTCACTAATATTTCTGTGAACTCTGTTATTGCTTCGGTGATATTAGTATGACTATATATAAAGTTCCAATTAATGTCTTCAAAAGCCTTTGTTAAATTTGAGTAATCAATTTTGACTTTCTGTCTTGTGTTAGGAGACGTGCGTGATATTTCCTTAGGAATACTCGTAATAACAGTGTCATGGTCGGTGATACCTGACTTGCATATTACGACCTTAGCAGTTTTTTTTGTTTTTATCATAGCATGGTCTAAACACGTGCGGTCGTGAGTGGGATATACATGTCCTGGGAAGTAACCATAATGACCCGTTAATTCCAAGTAGTCATTAGCACGTTTATCTTTCGAATTTTGTGATATATCAATATTAATATCTCCTAGTATAGCACAATTAGGGGTTTCACATAATTGCAAAATCCTTTCTAGTGATTCACAGAAATTACTTATATTGTAATATGATGGTGATCTGTAAATGGCGCATATTGTGTAATCTTTACCAACACGAATTAATAAACAGTTAGCGTCTTTGAAATGAGGTTCTTCGATTACTAGCTGTAGATTATTTTTGTAGAAAACGACGATACCATCATTTTGGTTCAGATACTTTTTAGAGTAGTGAGATGTATAGTTCCTTAAATAAAACGGTGGAGTTGTATCAGCTAGACGACATTCCGTCAAAATAATTATATCAGGCAAGAAATTTAGTCTATGTAGTAAAACTGTAAAGTTGTCAAAGTTTTTTTGGATACTGCGTATATTTTGACTAACTATAGTTAACTGTGTTTCAACATCACCAATGTCATCCAAACATTCCTGTGGGTGATTTCGCTTAGTACTTACATGAATTTCAGTACTGTCAATATCCTTAATCAAGTTATATGGGTTAGCCATTCTTGCAATTTATATATGGATGGAATGTAAGCATAGATAAAGCAGTACTCTTGAAGAAAGTATTAGTTATGGTATATGGTCGTAGAGAAGTATGTGTGTAATATGAGTTAGTAACTGATGTGAGTGTGAGTTGTGTGGAGCGCCTTTGCGTGTTATATGTAAATGTTATGTGTGTGGTTGTGTGTGTATGAAAATGGTATGTGATTATGGGTATCAGTGTAGAATAAAGGAGAATTATGATAATTACAAAAAAGAATATACTATACTTGTTGTTAATTGTTAGATTTATACGATTCCCGTAGTTGTTGAAAAGTGTTTTCATTTCTGACCACTGCATACTTGTCCCCTTCTTTCTTGCGCAGGAAAACGCGTCCGTTGGCAATCCAGCAATATTGAAAGTTTTCAGTTTTGGCAAAGTCACGGGCAAGAAAGTGTAGTCTTTTTGCCTTTGGAGTAAGGTGATCCGAAACAAATAGGGCTGTTTCAGGGCCATCCAAACCGAGGAGTTTTGTATTAATATGTCTGCCAGGTTGGAGGGTGTTATATGTCTTAGCACTTTTCAAAAATTTATCCTTTATAAAGGTATTGGTGAACTCGGTGACAATAGTTGCTGTCAGAGCATTATCCTTAGATGGTAATCTATAAATATCCCTGATTTCATTCGGCGAGTAATCAATCCCAGTACTAATGAGCAAGCTATTAACCATGGTGAGCAAGTCTTCCTTTTTTTCTTTCTTTTTCTTGGGTACCCCTCTAATCTCTATGCAGGTCTTTCTAATGACTCGTTCAACACTTTCATTCCTCTCTTCTAGCTCTGCGATTTTGGATCGTGTATTGTTACGTTCAGTCTCTAAGGTGTCGATCTTTTTATCCAGATCTTTTATTTGAGCAGAGAGTTCCGTCAAAGATTTTTCAATTTCTTCGTTGGATGTTCTTATGCCAGTATTAATTTCGGATAATCCTTTTTCAAGACTCTCTAATCTTGCTATACCCCTCACAAGCTTCTCTAGTTTTTCGTCTTGCTGTTTCATCCAGTTACACAACATTTCATTTATATCATCTTTAAATAGGTCAAAGCTCGTGCACTCAGTATCGTCCAGGCGAACGCGTTTGGAGTTATTTCTCATTGTTACGTTTAGCGCCGGCGTTGACATTGAACTGCCTGACACAGAGCTATTTATGTTGGGGTCTGAGATGGACAAGCCTCCTTGTGGCGGAGAGCGCATCACGTTCATTGTAATAATATTATTATAATTTGAGACTTACGATAGTATTCCGTTTAGCAGTGTAGTATTTATTTGCCAGTGCGTAGCAGAGGTAGATTAAAGCAGCGGGCGCAGGGCATACGGATTACGAACCGCTACGGTAAGGCAGTTTCGTAAAAGTCGTAGCTAGTAGGTCGTGTAGCAAGCGCTTGGTCCACACGTTGCGGTCGCGTCATGCGGCGAGTGACAGAGAGGGAAATTATGGCGTCTGCTCTCCTCACACAGGCACTCCGCGTTACAAGGACGTGCTCACGTGCCTTTCACTTTACTATTTAAACTTGTAAATTGCGATTTTATGATGTTCACTATAAGTTTATTTTAGAATGATTTGATATTAAATATGCAATTAATTTTAATATAATATTAGTAACACGTCTGTTTCCAGCGGAGATTCGGACGAAAGAGGCGAGAGAGGAAAAATGAACCTACTTTTGTTCTACCCAGCAAAGCCATCAGAATAAAATTATATATGCTCTATGCCTTTTTGTGCTTCCTGTTGTATAAATTGTAATAAACAGATTACAATTTTGTTAGATCCTCTTTTTGCAATAGAGAGTTGCCAGATATAGCAATATCCTGACTTATTAAGACTGCGCCGAGCGTAAGACAGATAATGACAGAGCTCGTGCGGCGCATATTCAAATCGGCGTGCGGCCGCCATAGTAAAATTGTATTGAGGATTTGAAGTGCTTTTTTGCTAAATATGTATCTTTATTATCAACCAATAACTTAAATATTTGGGATGGACAAAATGTAATATAACTATTTATGTTTCGTTTAAGCTGTAAAATAGGATAGATTTATACTGTTATAATCTAAAAATAACGTAATACGAGCATACGCTTTTGCATTTTATAATTAATTATTTTAAGTTTATTTTAAGTTATTAATATTAATTATTTTAAGTTTTTACACGGAGTAATTGTAAACACATTCATTGTTATGGTAAATGTATATTTTATATTTGTATTAAACAAAAAGTGTTGATTTTATTCACTTAACTGTGACCGCCTGTTTTGGCACATTTCGCTCGACGCAGTCTTAAGTGTGTTAAAAATTGTAAAATTACAAATGGTATATTTGCGCCTATAGTGGAAAATACCTACCTCAGATTGAGGCACATTGAGGACTTTTTTAAAATTAAAAACAGCACTGTAGTATTTCCTAAACCAACCGCAGATTTTTGCTCTCTTTTTATTTCACGTACTCTATTTTTAGGCTCCAGATGTCCCCTATAATTTTCTTCCAAAGATACCTTCTTGTTATCTTCAGCTTGTTCGTATAGAGAGAAAATTGCACACAAATCCTTTTTTGGCTTAAAAAAGAATAGTTGTACGTATTAAAAATAGGTCCGTACTGCCGCTTCGTGGCAAATTTCTATTGCATAACTTTGATTTGTGAACCAAGATTGATACAATCGATATATTTTTGAAATATTAGCTGCTCTGATAAATATAGTCGTGTTGACTCTTTCCTAACATAGTGAGATTCTACAACAGTAAATAGATTAATATGTATCACAATAATTTCCATTGTAGTAACAACCGTTTTATGAGGCCTATTTAAATATGTACCTCTGAAATCTGTCGAGCTTTGATCTTTATTTATTTTTCTAAGTCTGTGTATACTATCTGTTCTGATATCTTCAAAGTATTAAGGAAATATGTTTTGCATACCGATATATTGCACCCATCTAAAGGAAAACTGTGTATAAGTGTTTGGGTTCTATTATTTTTTCGAGACAACGTTACTCTTTTTATTGGTTTGGAAGTGACACGTCTATAAGAGTATGACATGCTATATTGCCACTGTAATTCGAGACTTTGAAGCTTGTAAAAATTGTTAAATAAATGTTGTCTTTGCTCAGTGGCAAAATTTTTTTTTTTTTTTTTACATGAGCACTCTGGACCTATCGTTTTTGCTGGGTAGTTTTTCTTGAAGAGACATTTTGTATAAGCTTCGCCAGAGATTGTCAGACTTTTTCTTTTTGATATTGTGCCATTCGTCTTTATTATAGTTTCATATTCTGCTCATGTTTTTATTTTCTGAAGTGAGAACTCATTTTTCTCTATAATATTATCGAATTCTTGTAAAATTTCTTCATGATTATCATTATTTAAAATAAAAGACGAGGACAATAGGAGCCTCTATACTTTCTGCATCGTTTAATCTTACTGGTGCTATTCCTTGAGGAGTAATATTCAGATTGTGTACTAGCTAGCTATGTAAGCAGCAATAATTATATAGTACATAATGGAATAAATAGACGATACATCGCAAACTGTCAATACTTGTCGAAATCCTCGCAAAGTATTATCGTTAGATAGATTGCTTTATTTTTGTTGCCACGCGTTAAACAGTATTTAACATATCGATTGCAACTCTTATAAAGTAAATATCGCAATATAATGTTAATGTAAGAAAATTTTACCCGAATAATATGGTATAATACATCACCGAAATTCGTCTTATTTAGTGTGCCCGAATAAAATTGTGATAACAGTTTGCTGTAAAAGGTGAGACATTGAGAAGTTATTCTCAATGTCTCACTTTTTACAGCAAATTGTACTGTTACAACATATGCTGTAACATGTTATGTTGATATTCGTCATTGAACTATGTTTTTATTTTTCGCGAACAATACGGGTAAAGTCATAATAAAATGACTGTCTCGAAAAGTACTCGTACGAATATTCTGAAAAAAATTCACAAGGTGTAACCAACCCTCTAGAACAATAATTTCCAATAAAAACATTTCTGTAGTAATAGTCGATTACGATACTATTCGGTGAGAGCGACGATATAATTTGATTGTAAAAATAATCGTCGTAGTTGGGAGTACAAAATAAATACTAAGTTAGAATTTTTGAAGACTCGTATATTTGTTACCATAATATTTAATTAGTTACAATAAGGAAGGCGATTTAACGCCTACGCCAATGATGACCAGGTAGGTAGTCTTAATGGCTAACTCCTGTCAACCTTAACCTTTCTCCAATATTAATAATAACGAAAGCATTCAATTTATTTAATTTAAACTATTCACGTATCTTACGTTTGCTCCTCAACACAATCGTCGTAGCCATTGATTTTGCATCCATGATTGTGATGGTCAACAGTAGTCCTATATTCGAACAGATTGTGTGGCTCAACGTGGAATGGGTTCGATCGTTCTTGGTAAAAATGATCATCAAAGTTTTTAATATGGCTACGAGGATCATCAATTTTCTCTAATGAATTGACTGGATCGATCATAAATGGCGTTGGTGATTCTTGGATTAAATTAGCGCCTTTATCACCTGGATTATTATTTATATGGTTGTAAGTCTCAGCATTTCTATCAATTGAATTACTTTGATCGATGAACATTTTCATACCGTCGTTAGCTATGTCCAAGGTTCTAGGTTTGTGAGGTACATTGAACTGGTTTGGTTCACCGTCCTCTAATTTATCTGCATCTGGATCTACCGGTTGCTCTTCAGAATATTCACCATCCGTCACATACACAATTTTATAAATCTTTTTCTTCAACCTTTTATTTGTATTTTTCTTAGTGTTATCTTGAGTTCGTCCATCTTCCTGATCCAACAAATCGTATTCGTTATATTTAAAATTATGTTTGTCATGCTCTAAGTCTGAATGTTGGGGATTATCTGTTTCATACTCCTTATTTATATCATCATGGCCCTCTAAATCATCAATGTGTTCCGGAAGTAACTCAATGTGTTCCGGAGGTAACTCAATGTATTCCGGAGGTAACTCGATGTATTCCGGAGGTAACTCAATGTGTTCCGAAGGTAACTCAATGTGTTCCGGAGGTAACTCAATGTGTTCCGGAGGTAACTCAATGTGTTCTGGAGGTAACTCAATGTGTTCCGAAGGTAACTCAATGTGTTCCGGATATAACTCAATGTATTCCGGAAGCAACGTTTCGGGTATACTATATTCAGTGTTCTCGGTATTATATTCAATGGTTAAATGTTCTGTATCTTGACTTATTTCTCTGCTTTCTAAGTTATTGTGCGTGGTATTTTCAGGGTGTTGCTGTTCAAAATTGATGATTGGATGATCGGGATGTTTCCATGGCGATGGGTGATTTTCTGTGCCTTCTTGCTCATGGTTTATATTTTTGTGGTAGGGAGTTTGCCATTTTAGATCATAATGTTTGCCATCTTGGTAGTGTTCCCATTTCGATGTGTTATTGCTTGGAGGGTTGGGATATTTCGATTTCAATAAGTCATATTTGACGAAACCTTCCTCATATTTCGGTGGGTGGTTGGGATATTGCCATTGCGGTGGGTAGTGAGGGTGTTGGTCATTCTGGTTATTGTTTTGATGCTTGGGTGTTTTCCAATGTGGTGAGTAATCTCCGCCGTCGCCTTGGTCAAATTTATTACTTGGATATTTGGGAACTGGCCGATGCGGTGCGTTATGTTTGCCGCCTCCATGATCATGATTGTTTGGGTGCTGGGGATATTTCCATTGCGGTGGGTGATGGCTTAGATCATCTTGTTCATATTTTTTGTTCAGGCCCTTGGGGTTTTGCCATTGTAATTGGTTGGGATTCGGCCATTGCGGTGGGTATTTATTAACTCCACCCTGGTTAAATTTGTCATTCGGTTGTTTAGGGTAGAGCCATTGTGACCCGTGCTTGTTGCTGCCACCTTGGTTAAATTTGTTATTTGGTGGTTTAGGGTTTGGCAATTGCGGTCTGTGCTTGCTTCCGCCAATATGCTTAAATTTGTCATTCAGCTGTTTAGGGTAGGGCCATTGTGATCCGTGCTTGTTGACGCCATCCTGGCTAAGTTTCTTATTTGGTGGTTTAGGGTTGGGCCATTGCGATCCGTGCTTGTTTCCGCCACCCTGCTTAAATTTATCTTTCAGATGTTTAGGGTTTGACCATTGCTGTGTGTGCTTGTTTCCGCCATCCTGGTCAAATTTGTTATTTGATTGGGCCGGATTCGGCCATTCGGGTGCTTGTACAACATTTGTGAGGTTATTATCTGGTTGCTGGTTGTTGAAACATCCAGGTGCCAGATTTATGCCACTACCGCCGTTGAAGTTATTATTTGCTTGATCAAGACTCGAGCAGTCTGGAATCTGATTTTTATTATGGTATTTCTCATAATCAATCATGCTTTCTATAATTGGCTTGTATATAGCGTCGCGAGCTAGTGTAGAATACACGTAATCCAAATGAGTGAATTCACCTATATTGATTTTATCTACTACCTTAGGCAATCGACGATTTAACATATTTACGTCATGAGGATGTGATAACCAATCGTTATTACTGTACAATATTAAAATCGGTGTAGTAATTTTACTTAAATCAAAATCTGGTGGTGTGACCCTTCCGTACATTTTTACGTTTGTGTCATGACCGAAATCGTATCTGCAGAACCGTTTCGAGTTCACCAGTTGTCCGTAATGTATGAACTGAAGCGCTGACGAGCCAGTCGGCATGTGACCAAGTATAACCGGCACGAGACTCGAGTTTATCTTGTTCTCATTTCCCGTCATAGCAAACATAATATTTTGACAATTGTCTGGTAAAAGCCCGCACACCATCGGCGTTATTTTGTTGTAGAAGTCCATCGCCGATGAAAACTGGCTGAATTGCAACAGAGTTGATTGGAGAAAGTTGAGTGCAGGCGAAAACATTCTAATGATTGGACTTTGGATGCTGCCCATCCATGCCTCAGGTGCCAAAGAAAACATCATCTTGATCTTCTTGTTGTATTCCGGTTTCATTGATAGCATTACGTACCCGACTGTAGTCCCTTGCGAGTGTCCTATGTAATGTAAGCTCCGCTCTTGTGTCACATTAAGAACATAGTCGATCATAGCCGGCAGATCGTATACTCCGATCTCCTCCCATGAGAACTTCCAGAAATCAGGGGCATTGCTATGAAGAGAAACATGTCTTGAAGAATGTTTGTTACCTCTTGCGTTGCCCATCCAAACGTCGAATCCTTCTTCCACCAACTGATACGCTAATGCATGTTCAGGACCAAGTAATATCCAGCTATCAGAGCAGTCTAGTATACCGTGCATAAGAAAAACTACTTGTCCATTTTTATGCCCACTTATGGATTCTGGCATTCTGTGCATATGGAGTATATACCCGTCTTTGGTGATCACAGAGTGGTCGTCTACGTGGTATCCGTTTTTATATCCCAACTGTCTAATGTCTAGTAGTGCGTCCTCGGGCATGGCTCTTGGTCCCTTGGCACTGCCCAACACTTGTAATGCGTTCGATGCCATAGACAATGAGATTAGCCCACACGTGAAAAGCAATGTGTAAACGTACACCATGTTAGTTAACGCGTGTGCGTCGCGTTCGTTAATGAAATGCGCTCTTCAATATAAAGGAATTATTTAAAACGATTCTTTTACAATTCCGTCATCATTAAATGCCTATAATGTGAGCATACTTTAAATTTAGATCACTGGTTCATGACGGTTAACTCGCGGTAAGCACTTAATGTGTGAATACTTATCGCAGGTATATTCCCAACTTATACAGTACTTTAGCTTGCTCTAAATTAAATAACTCTTGTGTTGTAAGTAATACTGTGAAATTATATTATTCAGGGTGATAATTTGTATGTAGTGATTATGTTTTACATCAAAGCGTTATTTCTAGAACAATAACACACTGAACGTATCGTTAATTGGTCAGCTCTACACGGAATAATTATGTATGGAAAAGGCATATGTATGAATGTCAAACATATTTTTTATTGAAATTAAACTATTTAAAGACATTTAGACTTATGCTTTTTCTAACATGTACATAAATAACACTTATATAATACATATACATATAGAATACTTTTTAACAGCCAGTCAAGATCGGAATTTCTCTTGCTGTGAACTAAAAGTGCGTAAATAATTACTTAAATCAAACTACTACACGGCTTTTTATCGATAATTATCTTCGTGACCATAGCCGCTATATAGCAACCGAAACAGCTGGGAAAATGTGAACTTAAATAGTTAAGCAGTTTGAAAAGTGCTTTTAAATAAACTGCAATAGAACAGTAGATTAATTTCAATGCATAACATTGCGTAAACGTAAGACAATATTATAAAGTGCTGACTTTTGCCCGCGGCTTCGCTTGCTCAGGAATAGTCCTTTTTCCCGGATAAAATTTTCTAGTACCTGTTCTTTTTTATTGCCCTGAAGTTTTAGGCGTGAAAGCGTAACAGACAAACTAGGATTCGCATTTCTAATATTAGTTAGGATAGATTTAAGTTATTAAACGTAATATTTTTTCGGGTGCGCAATGTTTTATTAGATTTTTTCTGAAGAAATTCTCATTGTCTATAATATGTAAGAGGGAGTTAAAATCGTAGCTGGCAAAGTGAGGGTATAACGCACCTATGTAGTACCTACGGAGTATACCTAATACCCTATGGGGATATAGGTCCGACATTATCTATATATTATTATATCAATTTAATATATTATGGAAGGCGGAGCGTTGTAGCACAGGCTTTTGTCCAGTAATGTGCTGGTATTGATTGGCTGACTAATTGATTGATTAATTTAAAATTTCCAGAGGCGAGAAGATTCGCGAACTGATCGAGACTCTGGAACACAGAAAGCTGGAAGCCATTCAGTTCACATTCAGACAAGTGAGCAAGAACTTCACGGAGGTGTTCAAGAAGCTGGTGCCGCAGGGGAGGGGCAGCCTCATCATGCGAGTGGCCACGGACGACGGACAGGAAGTCAACGCTGACGTAAGTACCGACATTACCACATTTATTTCAGCATGACAATTGTATCTGCTTTTCGAAGTTCAGTCATAAGTAGCAGTACTGAATGAATTTGTAATATTCGTTTATGAACAAAAAAATTCTTATTATTGGAATATTTTTACTAACTGTCCTTTAACTATTACTGTTGTCTGTTACTCAATCCCTTGTCATGTTAAACTAATTTGGATGAAACAAGAGACATGAATAGACCATATCGCGGATTAACTCATAGGATCCTGTTTATCGTGATACCTTGCCTTTGGTAAATCTGGCGAAGCCATGGGCACGAACTAGTTAATAATATGATGTATAATTTAAGTTTTCAATGTAACACAATGTTATTATAATGTCTTGAATCATATAATATTAAAGCTTGCACTAATCTTCACGGCTTGTGACCGCATTAGCGCGCGCGGTCTGTACGTTTAATAGTTTAATTTCACGATATTGATTTGTATTAGATTGTGATTAGAGTTCCGTTGCTCTATAAGGTAAAAAGTTTAATCTTACAGAAGGAATACACACATCTTTGACTTAATATAGCGTTCTAAATATCGCACCTTTAGAATTACAATGACGTGAGTGCAAATAGTATAATCTCGAGAAAACACATTTGAAACTTCCTGTCACTATTTTCTTAATAAGCTTTTTTTACAACAATATTTTTTTTATTGTAGCCTACACTCATTTTTGATTATATTTACTTTTAGATTGATGAAACCTATTGACTTAAACCATTGTTGTTCTTTTGTTATAATTTTTCAAAATGCATAGGACCTACAATTAGACCGTTGTTCTACTAATGCAATAAAAAAAAATCAAGTAATAGAGAGGAACAATGACGTAAAGATGTTAACATTGGCTAAATAAAAATTCATTTATGATTTACTTATACTTATTGGAATGCTAAACAAAACTTGTTTCAATCTAAAAGCAACGTATGTATTCGAAAAAGCAAAGATACGTTCCGTGACAGATACCAATTATCACTCACATCTAGCGGGATTTTTGATTACTACATGAAAGACGATGTTGCATTTGATAGTTTATGACTTTTTATATGTTTGTGGATTATAAAGTAAATTTAACGGATTTTTGCACTTGCGCCTTTGTAATTCTTAAGGTGCGATATGAGCAAAAGGATTCACATTTTTTCAATTGTTAATTTACTAGAAAATACTTATTAAATAAGTATTTTCCACTTTAGGGTAGAATGTACATTATAAACAAATAAAAGACGTTTTATAAAACGGCTCAATCATGAATTAATGAAAGAGAACCATGAATAGCGATTATTGCAACAAGACTTAGATCGATTATTCTTGTACTGTCAACTAAACTATCTTCAACTTAATATCAATAAATGTCATGTTGTAACTTTCGGCAGGAAAAAGAAAGAAATATTATTTAATTATAACTTTAACAATTTACAGATCAACAGGGTGACTGAGTTGCGAGACCTAGGTGTCCAGTTAGATGATAAATTAATGTTTAAATCTCATATACTTAATATTACGGAGAGGGCGTATAAGATGCTTGGTTTCGTATTACGTACGACTCTCGACTTTAAAAAGCCCTCTACTTTAGTGCTGTTATATAATTCTTTAGTTCGTTCAATTTTGGAATATGCCTCAACCGCTTGGAATCCTCATTACAAGATTTACATAAATTTAATAGAAACAATTCAAAATAAATTTATTAAGCATTTAAAGTACCGATCTGGTACTGATTTTGCAAATCTCGGACCATGGATTACTCTTTCACTTGAAAGTCGTCGTGCTCTTAGAGATCAAATGGTCCTCTATAAAGTAATAAATAATACTGTTGATTCAATGATGCTCCTTAGTAGAATAAATTTTAAATGTCAAAGAATTAGCGCTAGACATAGGATTTTATTTAGTGTTCCAACTATGAAATCAAATTATACGGCCAATAATTTCATATCACGTGCTTGTAAATCGTATAATAGTCTGTATTCCCAAATTGATATATTTAATCTAAAGAATACACAGTATCGGAGAGCGATTCTGAAAAGCCAATTGTAATGTTAAACTGTAGTTATATGTACTGTATGAAAGGTTCATTTATTTTATAAAATTATTAGTTTATTTCGCAGTGTTGTAATAGTGCACTATCAAATTGCGGAAACTTTATTGGTATTTGTGCTGGTATTGTTGTTTTAGCTGTAAGTGTTATAGTCTGTATGTTTCCCTTGAAAACCAAATAAATAAAATAAAAAAATAAAAATAAATAGCGTAGTTCAAGTCCTGCTTCATAAATTATCTTTTTCCTTATTTAAGATTTACTACAGATAGAAACTTGACAAAGGCTACATATAAAAGCAGTATGTTGAACAAAACATTTGGCAAATACTTATCATAGCAAATCAGCCGATATCATAATAAATATTTTTACTTCACGTATGCGCGGATCTAGGAACTGATAATGTGTGTAGTCTCAGACTATTCCGCCGGGCAATATGGTTTTCTGAAAGTGATACTTCTCGGGGGACTCAACTAGTGCGCATAAAAATACATAATAATATATAGCCATATGTAAAAGCAGTCCGAACACTGGGCAAAGGCCTCTTCTCAGGCTCCATCTCCTTAGGTCATAGATCACCACGCCGGCCCAGTGCGGGTTGCCACACTTCACACATCTTCGAGAACATTATGGAGAACTTTCAGACGTGCCTTTCCAACGATGTTTTCACTGTTATAGCGAGCTATAATTAGCTATTTATGTACAAAAGAAATGCCCATAAATCTGCTACATGCTCTCGTTTTAAAAAGCATAGCAACCACAAAACTGTTGAAACAGATTGTCCAGCAAGGACACATGCGAAATATAGGTAGTTGAGCCTCGCTGATTTCAGCATGAATGGGCCGGCTCGACCGGGGAAGGACTACCCTCTCACAGAATATCGACGTGAAATAGCAATATTCCTACTGTTGTGTTTCGTTCGGTGAGTGAGAGTACCAGAGGCCCAATTACCCTCTTTCCCCCTTCCCGCTACTTCTCCGTCCCTTTACCTTTCCTAAAGGGTGGGCAACGCGCAAGTGATGCCTCTAGTGTTGCAGGCGTCTATAGGCTACGGTGACCACTTACCATCAGGTGGGTCGTATGCCTGTTTGCCACCTTAGACGTATAAAACATATCGTTAGTAGGTAATGAGAGGGTCTATAATAATAATAACTTTATTTCCAAGAATATGGTGATATACATGTTCTTAAATTAAATATTGTACATCATATTCTGCCATTACAGGCGTGCATATATATAATATAATATAATAATATAATATAATATTCTACCACATACACACAACCCCATCTAGCCCAAACTAAGCAGAGCTTGTACTATGGGTACTAGGCAATGGATAAACATACATATATACTTTTTTTATAGATTCTTCATACATCAAAATTATTTATTACTTTCTTATTATTAACATGCAGTTTAAAAATAATAGCTAACATTTATTTACATATATTCCACAGTCACAATTTCGACAGAGTCATACTATTATATTGATAATGTCCAAAATTCATTAATTTATTTATTTATAAAAATCATATATATTGAAAAATAATACAGGATATTCTATATAATTATTTATAGCATAAAAAACATTAAGTATACAAAATTTTACATTAGGTAATTATATTATTGAATTATCATTGATGTCAAAAGGATATTATTGAGAGGTAAACTTATAAAGAAAACATAGAAAATAAATGTTAATATTTAGTATATTATACAAACCATTTAAATTATTCATTTAATCAAATTATTATTTTGTTTCTTTGTGTCCTCTAAGTATTCATTAACGTGATAATAGATATTTTCTTGTAGTATTTTGTATAGCTTTCTGTGAAATTGTGTGAGTGGTAAGTTTTTAAGACTATCTGGAAGATTGTTGTATAATTTTATAGTCATGCAATATGTGTTTCTCTTGAACAGTTCTAGTTTAATTTGAGGCCGTTTTAGCCTGTTTTTGTGTCTCGTCCGACAATGTTTCATGTCTCCCAGTTTTTTAAATAGACGTGGATGTTTCTAACAAAAATACAAATTTCATAGATATACAGGCATGGCAGTGGAATAATTTTCAATTGCTTAAATATAGGTTTACAACTATCTGTAAACTCAGCTCCCTTTATTGCCCTAATGGATTTCTTTTGCGTTATGAACAATTTGTCCATTTCCACGAAATTCCCCCATATAATAAATAATACCGTAATGTAGCACAGAAGACACACAGGCATGGTATGTAATGATTGCAGTTAGTGTATTTATTGTTTATCTTAGTCTCTTTAGAACAAATATAAATCGGTCCAATTTTCCAATGAATTTCTTAATATGTGGCATTTGTTTTTTACGTGGGGGAAAGCGTGACTCATATCCCTCCGCGGCGGGCAGAGGGGTTATGTCGGACTCGCCGGGGTAAAAGAAAGATGATAATGTACTTCTCTGAATACCGACTAAACCTACCACGGTGTTCCTCGACAAAACCACTATCGACGGGGCCGCGCGAATCACTTGCACATGCGGTCGCGACCGACCCCGCCGAGGTTTCGGCCCGCCGTATGAAACGGCAGGCCCCTACACGAAGAGGCCTAGACCTAGGCCTAGAGGCGTTTAGGTCCCCCTGTAAAACCCCTCCCAAACCCTATGCCGACCAAGAAGGGGAGACGTAATATAATAATAATAATAATAATAATAATAATAATAATGTTTATTTCATCGCCACAAATTACATCATGTTATACAGTATATAGTTGACACGATCAATTGTCAGTAATTCGTAATTTGTGGGAGATCTGGAGTCTAAACTAAGCCGAAGCCTGTACTATAGATCTCCAGGCCCCCCATTTCATAACATTGTATGGATTGTCAACATGTGGCAAGCGTACATGAGAGTTGTGAATGAGTAAACAGGAACAGTTTCAGTGTATAATAATGACATATTTGTGAGTGTGTATGTATGTGTTTGTATGTGTGTAAGTATGTGTTTGTGTGTGTATGTATGTGTTTGTGTGTGTGTATGTATGTATGTGCGTGGTGCGTGTGTGGCGTCTGTATATAGGAGTGTGTATGTGTATATGAGTGTTTAAGCAATAAATAATTTTGTCAAATAACAGTTTTGCATGTTTTAACATGTAACAGGTAATAGGGTTCTTAACATTGTGAGTGGTATGTAGATAATGTATGATATAATAGTTGTAAATAAATGTGATATATAATAAAAAATACCTAATGTGATATATAAAATTTAAGAGTATACATATAATATATGTATGTATATATTGTACAATTTATATACTTACCTCTAGGATTTTTTCTGTTTCCCCGTAACTAAGTTTCTGCAACCATTTATAAATTCTATTTTTGCATTCAGTTTTACAATAGTTGGACAAAGGAACTATTTTATTTAATTTATTGAATAACATACCACCTCGATATGAAAAAATCTTTGTGCAAATGAGGTGTTTACGGCAGTCGGCTCACAAACCGCGTAGTTTCTTCTAGTCTGAGCTATGTGCTTTCTTCTATCCTCTGGTAAGTCACTTAGTTTATGAAGTATAGGTAGCATTATGTAAAGCTGGCGCACAGTCAGGACTTGTGCTTCTTCGTAAAGTTTAGAAGTAGGAAATAACCGAGGTTTTGATAGAATTACTTTTAGTATCATTCTTTGAGCTCTTTCAAGGATTATCATTTTTGTTTTACAAGCTCCTCCCCAGGTAGTGATGCAATAGGATATGATTGACTGCGCCAAGGCCTCATATACTAACTTTATGGTCTGTTTTACTAATATATATAATAATATGTGGCTTCCAGTTACAATACTTATCTACAGTTATAAAAATACACTTTCATCAACATTATTTATGGTGTGATCTCGACAGCTAATTTCTAATTTTGGTATGATTGCTTTATATGTCTGAAGTAGAATTAAATTTGTTTTATTAATATTTATTTGTAAATTATTTTGTTCCAGCCAATTTATAGCTCTTTCTATAGTTTATTTATATTTTCTTCACTTCTACTAGTTAGCATAGATTCCCATTATTAAACACATTCCTTTGATTATTTCATAAACATTATATATGTCAGCTAATATTTAAACACATTTTTTTTTAATGACTTGTCTTGTTTTTGTTATTATAGTAGCTTA
Source organism: Catocala fraxini (assembly GCA_930367265.1). NCBI lineage: Eukaryota > Metazoa > Arthropoda > Insecta > Lepidoptera > Erebidae > Catocala > Catocala fraxini. The sequence continues at coordinate 2,632,726 of OV884037.1, forward strand.
TTATAGAACAATCTATATTTGTTAAATATTGTTAGGAATGCTCTTCCTCATCATCCTCTTGCCCTGGTCCCAATTTATTTGGGGTCGGCGCAGTATGTCCTTCGCTTCCATACTTCTCTAAGAATGCTCTTCCTATAACAGTATAATAGCACATATCGCCTGTGGTACAGGTAGGCCTAGTAAAAGTGTACAAAGTATTGTATCCTATTTTTAAGTATTTCAAGACCTTTTGTTATTCTATATTTTTACCAACATAAACTGAATAAACTATTATTATTATTTAGACATCGAGCCAAAAGTGTGTGCCTTGATATCGAACTCGAGACCTAGGCTCGAGACGAGCCTACTAGGCTATCGCTGCTGCATATTTGTCAATAAATGACAACGATAGACTCATCCATTTTTTATCTTGCTGTTCATTTAATTTAAGTGATGTTGTATATGTTCCAGCGAGCGAACGCGGACCAGTTCGCTGGGGTCGGCATCAAGGTATCGTTCACTGGCGGCGAGGGCGACATGCGCGAGATGAACCAGCTGTCCGGCGGCCAGAAGTCTCTCGTCGCACTCGCGCTCATCTTCGCCATACAGAAGTGCGACCCGGCGCCCTTCTACCTATTCGACGAGATTGATCAGGTGAGTTTGCCCTATAAAATAGTAGCTACATTGGTGTAGGTACGTTTTATAAATAAGTAGAGGACTAAAGTAGGGTGAAAAAATTCTGGACTACTGCTGGCTGCAAAATTTATATAGAATCCGAATATTGTAGCGCGGTGGTGGTGAATGTGACTGATGTGGATGAAGTCTCTAATTTCGACTATTCGGACAAGGCTTAATCTGTAGTTTAGAATATGCTCGCTATTTTACATGGGACCTAAGAATATAGCCGACGAAAAGTGGGTGTCTCTGCCTACCCTTTTGAAGAGTGATGAATTTTGGAGATAGTGTTGTAGGTGGACTATATACATATGTATGGGTAGACTATAAAGCTAACCTAGACATCAGTTAGAATAAGGTTAGTATGAGGTCCATTGACCACAACTCATGAAACCATTAACATATTCCTCTTTTTTCTGTTACACAATGTGTAATACAATCCATTGCAACATTTCCTTCTGCATCTACATCGAGCAATATTATCTCGCAGGCGTTGGACGCGCAACATCGTAAAGCGATCGCGAACATGATCCACGAGCTGTCGACATCGGCGCAGTTCATCACGACGACGTTCAGGCCCGAGCTCCTGGAGCACGCGCACAAGTTCTACGGCGTCAAGTTCCGCAACAAGGTGTCGCACGTCGAGTGCGTCACGCAGGAGGAGGCGAGGGACTTCGTCGAGGACAGCGCCACGCACGCCTAACTCCTACGTCATTCGATTGTTACGAACATTTATCGAGTTATTCGACTGTAATCGAATGACAATTGTTCGATTATTATCGAATAACAATTGTACGATTGTTGAATGTCATGCCGCATATGACAATTATCAGTGCGCGTGATTTACACCGCTTTACTAGTAATAATTGCAATAGAAAATCTATTGCTATCGTATTTAGTATTCAGCAGTCATTCGTCATTGATAATTCTAGCGCTATTCGAATGTAAGGGTTGCTATATATATGTTCGGGTAGCAGTCGAATACCTTTAGACGAATGTTGGACGAAAATGGCGATGGGAATATGGTACGCTGGCTGGCCTTATTTAATAAATACAATTGTACGAGAAATAAACTATCAAATTATGCTGAAAACCGAATATAGGTAGAATAATCTTTGGGTCGACTTCGCTATTCAACAATAATTTCCGAACTGAATATGCCAACCCGAACATTATACAGCAACCTAAGGAATGTACGTACTATTGTCAATTTATTAAATATTTTAGTTACAATTTCGCATCGCCCCCGTACATCAATATTTTATATACCAATAATAAAATTACAGTTCTATGTTATATTTGAGAGGAAGTTAAGTTGATAGCGTCTGAAATTAGTTCTAGTTAGATTTATTATTTGTGAAATTTGTATCAGTAGTGAGTTTTAAAATTGTCCATTATTTAAGATAATGGATTGGTTAATATATAAACAATGTCTAAATTACACTTCTACAATAGCTCCTATGATTTGACTCGGAAGAACCTCATTGCCTGGTTTCAACTTAATTTTTAATGTATTTAAGTAATATATTGGTTAATATAAATATTTATTTAAATTAGCAATCTGTCAGTATCACATAATTTGTGTGCACAATTATTAAAATATTTAATTTGTGGTTTTATTAATAACAGTGCAAGTGCCTACATACAGGAGCGATTACGAATTTATGTAGGTAATTCTTTGTAATTATGGAATATAACATTGCCTTTTAAATGGCAGTCTATATTACTCAAGAGTTGAAAATCAACAACCTGATAGGCTAAACATTCGGTTTTTAAAAGGCAGATGAACACAAAAATTTAGTATAATATGGTCAAACTCATTTCAAAGCCTGGAATTGGCCGATTAATTTAGCAACAGCTAATCAAATTTCTTGACATGTATTTAATTTTGAAACGTCGATAACCCTTTTAATACCGGGTATTAGTCTATCGGCACAATGGTACTACACTATCTAGACAATAAATAAAACGCAAGAGATACCATCAATGTCATTTTTTCGATGTGTCGATTGAATTGTTAATTAACTTTATTTAACTGCATATCACATAGACCACGTCCCACTTAGTTTAAATAATTACACTAATTAATAACTGTTATACCTTGTATGAATAACTGAACTGCAGATTACCCTTCCATTATATTAAAGGGTTTTTATACTTTCGGATAATCCAGAATTAGTGAACTAAGTTTTATTTACCTTTCATTTATTATATAAATAATAGCTGCCCGGACAGACTTCGTTCTGTCAAAAGTAATTTTTCTTTTTTTTATGTTTTCTTTATCACTAAGGGGTATGAAAAATAGATAGAAGCCGATTCTCAGACCTACTAAATATGCATATAAAATTTTATAAAAATCGGTCAAGCCGTTTCGGAGGAGTATGGTAACTAACATTGTGACACGAGAATTTTATATATAATATGATGTTGACATTGATTTCGAATACATATAGAAAATAGCATTCGAAAAATAATTTCTGTACAAATTTCAGAAAACATTTCGCTTTGATATTCTTTTTTTGTACTAAATTCGGACGATATAAATCATTGCGATGTTTTCTGACAGATTTTATAAAATGTTTTGTTGTTTCCTGTCATCACTTTGATATTCGAGATGAAGTAATGAGTGATGGCAAGAAAAATATATTGTATGGTTATATGACATGACTAGTATTATAATAAGTTTTTAAAGTATGTGTTTTATTTGCTATCACATCGCCCTAACTACTAGACTGTGAATAGTAGACTTATATGTGCCTTCTTCGCACAACCACACACACATTTCGTCAACTAGATTTTAAGTGTCCTTCAGACATACTTCCGGGCTGCTAGGCGACTGAGAATGACCTAACAGAAAACCATTAACTGACGATCGCAGGCAAATAAGCGCAGACTAGCACTAATATTCTAATACTAATTCTAATATTCTAATATTCTATCACATACACACAACACCATCTAGCCCAAACTAAGCAGAGCTTGTACTATGGGTACTAGACAATGGATAAACATACATATATACTTTTTTTTTTTTTTTTGTACATACATGCTTATTATACATAGAAACACCCAGACCAAGACAAACATCCATGTTCATGCACACAAATGTTTGACTTGTGCGGGAATCGAACCCGCGACCTCAAGGCGTGGCAGTCGGTTACACTAACCACTACGCCACCGAGGCCGACATCATACTCAAATCATCACTTATTCATAAACTAAAAGGAAAATATCACATTAGTCTGTCAAATGGCTAAAGCAATTACACTAATTATAAATGACCTTTTATGAATTAATTGAATATTGCAGACTGCTCTTCCACTAAATTAAAGGGTTTTTATACATTCGCATTATTCAGAATTAGTGATCAGGTTTCATTTAACTTTCATTTATTATGTAAATATGTTGTTGACATTGATTTCGAATATATCTTTATGTAGGATACGTAATCTCTAATGTGATCACGTAGCCTACATAAAGTTCATGTTTTGTGGGGGTTCTAGATGTGTCCGCGGTTTTACCCGCGTTTATGATTACTGCGCCGCTCCCGTGGGTCGTAGCGTGATGTTATATAGCCTATAGCCTTCCTCGATTCCTCGATAAATGAGCTACCCAACACTAAAAGAATTATTCAATTCGGACGGAGTAGTTCCTGAGATTAGCACGTTCAAACAAACAAACAAACTCTTCAGCTTTATAATATTAGTATAGATATGAGTTGAAAGCACAGTCATTGTTATAATTACATTTAATGATTGAAGTACATATGAATACACACTTATTAACACAAAAAAACAATTATCAAACTCAAGAAAGAAAGAATATGACGGCGCATGTTTCGCGGCCGCTAGCGAGCTGGCGGGAACATTTGTATGTGTTAAGTTCGCCTTCTGGCAGTCGCAGCCTCCTGCCTACCAGTCGCACGTTTTTTCACATAGTTATAATTTTTTCACGTTGGGTTTTAATAGTCTTAAAACTAACGGAAAAAGAAATGAAAAAACCCAGTCCTGAAACTTCCTGAGAATCTTACGTATAGGACACTGGTTGTTAATTAAGTCATTATATGTATAAATTTTACTGATTAATTCCTAGGAAACTGAAATATTAGGTTAAAAAGGGTTTTTTATCAAAACAAATCATGATCCTGCAGAGTAGCTGAACACCATCAGCAAAAGCTTATTATCAAGCAACATCGTAACTGCTAACAACCCCTCGTTTTGTATTTAGACTTCAGATGGACCTCGTTGCCGCTTTTGAAACTGTTTTTCATACATCAAAATACAATATTTGGGTATACTGTTTTACATAATAGTGTCTGTGCCATGAAAATCATACATTACGAGCTACTTCAAAAGCTTTTCCGCCCATAAAATAACGGTTGAAATGCAACTAATAACCTGGTACCAGTCTCAGTTAGATACAGCATTACTGATTTGTCTAGTCCATATCCTTTGCTTTGGCCATATCACAAACAATACCTTAAAAACCTTGATTCTAAGAGGGTTCGATTTGTTAGGGCAATTCTATTATATTGCACATCTGCCATCTACGTATTGACTGTGTATTGCATATAAGCTAGTTACATCAGTTCACTGTCTTTGAGTTTAAATAATTTGCGTAACCAATTGTCTTCCCTTTCAGTCACTTCAACATTGTGTCACGTGGTGTGTTTCAGCAAGCACGACCTCTACTTCTTCTACGTCTCGTTCCTCTTTCCTAACCTCGTGTACTAGGTTGCGTGGTGTTTGTCGTGACATGAATATGTTCAGATACCATTGGTAAAGGAACTGCATCACGCACAGAAGAAACTCACCGTTTCAGCGTAGTACGCCTCACCGCTTCTAAACTATTCAAATTTTCAGAGTTATCTGAGCTTTTTGAACTGCGTCGCGTGAATGGCTCGAATAGAGAATCGCCTTCGAAATATTTATCTTCAAAATCAATTTTAGTGTCATTTAATAGCTGCCTAATATCATATTCTGTTATTACTGCATAAAAGAAACGTAGGTGATTAATAATAAACAAACGAATGTACTTTATAAAGGACACTAGTCAAACATTGTCAATCTTAATTGGCAACGAATGTACTACACATAGGACATAGATAAAACAAATTATCAAAGTAAGAAAAGTAAATATTACGGCGCATGTGCCGCCCGCATCGGTAGCGAAACTGGCGGGAACATTCGTATCATATCGTATCATATGACTCTTTAAATTCGCCCTCTGGCGATTGTCGGCGAAAGTGCGTGAGGTATTTTTGCCGCGGTTTAGGGTGCGTTCGAACGCATGAGTTTATAAAATAATTAATTTTCTGACGAAATTTCAGTAAACATTTAGGTAGCATTGATATAACAAATAACTGTGATTCTTGTTGTCGCAAAATTCAATGTCATCAAATAAGTGTAAATTATAATTAAAGTAAACGAAGGAATGAGATCGGATTGAAGAAAATCGGAGCATTTAATCAGTTAAATATTCAAAGTGGAAAATTAAATGACGGAGTATTATGAAAGACCCAATATAATAAAGATCATTAAGAGAGACCGATTAAATTGCAGTTGGAAGACCTAAGCGAATATACAACATTGGAGTACAGTCGACGGTAACTAGGGTTGCCACCTTTATTTTGAACTAGCTTTTGCCCGCGACTTCGTCCGCGTGGAATAGTTACTTTGGGCAGCATTTTTATTTTTTTATGAAACTTATTTTGCAAATAATACCTATTCATATAAATGCTGTGGTTTACTGCAAATAGCCTAATTTAATACATTTTTATAAACTACATTTTTCGTTTTTACATCCTTTGCTAAAATATAAAGATTTTGCGGGTGTGATACTCGTGAGGACGCCACATAGAGTTGACAATGGAAAACAGTTTTGTTTATTATTATCATAAATATTGATTTTAGGGGAATATGCACTCTTTAAAACTGAAATGGCAAATCGGTCGGAATCCTCGGAATACGGGGAATTAAAAGATTTTCTCCTTTTGCCATTCTAGTCATGATTATATAACTCCTCTCCCCGTGACCATGGCTGCTGAAAAGCAACCGAAACGTTGGGGAAAGTGTAAAATTAAATTAAATCTAAATAGTTTTAATAGTCTAATAATAATTTAATTAGCTTAAAAAATTAGTAAAGTTTAATAGTAGTAATGTAACAAGTTTCAAAATTATGTAATAAAGTGTCAAATAAACAACGCGATAAAATCCGTTATATAGTAGTTTAATTTCAATGAATAATATTCGCGTAAACAGAAGACAATATTATATAACTTTTAGAATATTGCGTCCTAGATGAGTAATTTTTTGTCGTGTACCATTACATAGCCTTGGTGCGTAAAGATTTCTCATTAACAGGACTGGAATACCAACTTTTAGCCTTAACTTATGGAAAGGCACGCCTGATAATTCTAAAGAGTCGAGATACTCTATGGGGTACGTTGTCACTTGTTCAGTGTCCATAACATTTTCTACTGAGAAAACACGACAACATCTGACGTAATTTGTTCGTTTATGTGACCTACTGTCTCATTTATCGGCGCCGAAATTGACCCGCAAACAACCATTTGACGGAAATTTCATTCTTGTTTCATACATGATAATATTTTACAACTAAGTTGGCAAATAAGCATACGGCCCACCTGATGGTAAGTAGTCACCGTAGCCTATGGACACCTGCAATACCAGAGGTATCACTTGCGCGTTGCCGACCCTTTAGTAAAAAAAGGAAGTGGGAAGGAGAAGGAGCGGGAAGATTGCCTACGGCAATCTCACTCACCAAATGAAACACAACGTAGGAACACTGCTATTTCTCGTCGATATTCTGTGAGAGGGTAGTACTTCCCCGGTCGAGCTGGCCCATTCATGCTGAAATCAGCGAGGCTCTTTCATTTTTAATATTTCCGTTGTGTCTTTGTTGTTCATGTTCACACACAGCAGACTTCAACGAGCGTCGGTGTTTTACATCAGCTATGTGTTCTTTTATGCGGGTGCCTATATTTCTCTTGGTTTGACCAATGTATGACAGTCCGCAGTCACAATCTATTTTATAGACCCCTGCATCTTGTAAAGGTAGTTGGCACTTAACGGATGGTAAAAATTGACTTATCTTCGTTGCCGGCTTGAAATATGTATTGATTGAAGCTCACTTCAAGATTTAGCCAATCTTGTCAGTGACACCCCTTACATAAGGTAGTATAGCAGGCTGGCGCTTGACTGTGGCTGGCTTTTCTCGGGATCTGTGACAGCGGCGCGGCTGTTGGAGCTTGTTGTCTTGCAATACTTGCTTAACATGTTGAAGCTCGGCGTCCAGGTGTTTCTTGTCACAGATCCCATGGGCTCTCTGAAACAAAGACATTCCCACGGTAGCTAACTGTTTAGGATGATGGTGAGATTCACCGTTTAAGTACCTATTTGTATGGGTCTTTTTCCTATACACAGTGTGGCTCAAAGTATGATCAGGATTCCTGATGACAAGTACATCTAAGAAAGCTAATGAATTATTTGCCTCTAATTCCATAGTAAATTGGATGTTGTTATTAATGGAATTAAGATGTTCTAGGAATACACTTGCACTATCTGTTGGTTATATTGTAAAAGTATCATCTACAAACCTCTTATAAATTCTGTGTGTGATGGGGGCAGTATGTAAAGCACGAGCCTCGAAGTCCTCCATATATATGTCAGCAACAACAGGCGATACTGGGGAGCCCATTGCGACACCATCGACTTGTATGTAGAATTTATTGTCCCACAACAGATAGCCAGTTGTTAAGCAATGCTTAAGTAGTTCTGCATATTCCTTAGGCATATTGTACTGTATTAGCTTCCTTTTAGTTATTTCAATACAGTCATGTGCAGGTATGCATGTAAATAATGACTGTACATCAAAACTAACCATTGTTTCATTGTTAGTGAGACGTAGGTGTTTAATTTCACTCACAAAATGGTATGAATCCTTTAAATATGCTCTCGAGTTGCCTCTGATTGGTGAGAGTATCTTCGCTACGTGCTGAGCCAATCTGTAAGTTGGTGTGTCGATCTGACTCACAATAGGACGTACGGGAGCGTTTTCCTTGTGTATTTTCGGTAACCCATACAGCTTTGGAGGTTTTACGCAAGCTGGTATTAATTGTTTAACGTCTAGATCTAGTGTTTCGGAGTATTTATGGATGATGTCTTTGGTTTTGTTCAATATTTTGTTTGATGGGTGTGTTTTAATCTGTTTATATGTTGTTTCATCCGAAAGTAAATTTTCAATTTTATAATAACTTTTAAACTTTCGCGTTGCATGATATATATATAGGCATACATATATAAGCATAAAAAAGGTAAACATTATGCATTTCAATTTTATGTTTATAATCTGACGTATCCATTATGACCGTAGCGTTTCCTTTATCTGCACGGAGTACTGTAATATCTGGCCTAGCCCGCAAGTTCTTCAGTGCGACGAATTCATCTTTTGGAAGATTCGGTCTGGGCACTTTACTTCGACGCAAGACCGATGAAATGTCCTGACGTATAGCCTCCAAATCTTCCTTTCTTATATTATTCTTGACTAGGCAGTCCTCGACGTTGCAAATAATGGCCTCAAACGGTATATAATACAAATAGTAAAAAAAGGAGGTTTATATAGAGGTACACAAAAGTAAAGATACATTAAAGAGTTCTATTCCTTCAATTTGATCATGGTGTAGGTAAACGAAATTTTTCTGAGAAGATTGTTAGAGGCCAAAGAAGTCTTTAATTATGGCCCTTTTAATAATGAATGATTAAAAGTCGACTAATAAGTAAAATAAAATGTATCTTAGTTATAATAAAATGATAAAAATAGTCCGACAGGACCTGTGTGATGGAAAATGTGTACCTATATTTTGTAAAAGAAGTGATAGATATTGTTAGAGAGTCGAGTATATGAGATTGTGGTTCGTTGGTCTGTGTAAAAGAAACAAAGGGAGTATTGAGATCTGTTAAAATGTATAATTATATAAACCATAATGGGCGTTTAGGTATATACCAATTTATTGAAAATAATAGGGTTAAAGTACGAAGTTGCCGTTGTATAGTAATAGATACTTTGAATTGACATAAAACCTTCATGGTGTGAGATTTTCGAATGAAACTTTTTCACATGATACTGTAGGCTACCTACGGTGTAAAATATATTTGTAATACATATTTATATATTTAGAACATTTTATATAATTAATTATTATAGAATTAATGAACAATAACAAACACACACACTAATACATTACATAATTATATACACAATTTTACTAAATACACATACATAAACAAACATAATTATCGTGCCGGCAGATCGCTGGTAGAATGAAAACGTGCAACCCGGTCGAGTCGATTGTTCTAGACTCCATATGTAAGACCCGTTCGTCGACCTTCACGAGTTTAGCGGTCAGTGCAAGCGCAGAGGTACGAGTCGCCATTTCGGACATATGTTTGAGACAATAGACACGTACTTCATAGATCGTCGCGAATGCTATATTGTTATTATAAGATTATCGCATTATCTAGTAGCTTATATGTGCTTATTTATTGTGCCTTTCTATACTGTGTTCTTCAAACTTTTCGTCATAAACTGTGAACTTTAAACTATTTTCCTTCTTTCGTCTAAAATCAAATTTCATATCTTCATACCGCTTATGCTTGTGTGCTTGTGCTTATAACTCATTCTCCTTCTGACTCTGGTATCCGTGTTTAAGTGTATTGTGTGTGACGGACATTAAACCATAACCGTAAGTTGAACAATTTTTATTTAAGTCACCCAATCAAGAACATTATCATACACCCCATTACCACATTGGTGACCCCGACTAAGAACAGTTAAAATGAGTGATAGTGAGACAGGCCATACGGCATCGGCATCATCGCGTCCAGAAGAGCACGCTAAAGTACGTCGAGCGAAGCGCGTTTCCACTGCCACACACGACATTTTTCGAGTGTCAATAAAGTTACCTCCATTTTGGCCGGATGAGCCGGAATTATGGTTTGCTCAAATAGAGGCACAGTTCGCGAATGCAAACATTAGTAGTGACGTCACGAAGTTCAATTACGTGGTCGGACATCTGGAACCTCATATTTCCAAAGAGGTGAAAGACATTATTATGTCTCCGCCGTCGCAAAATCGTTACGACAAGCTGAAGGCAGAGCTCGTGAAACGATTGTCAGCTTCGCAGGAGCGTAAAGTGAAGCAGCTACTAATGCACGAGGAGCTTGGAGATAGGAAGCCCTCACAGTTTCTGCGTCATCTACAGGGTTTAGCAGGACCTAATGTACCCGAGGACTTTTTACGCACCATCTGGAGCAGCCGACTCCCTGCTAACATCCAGCCGCTTCTAGCATCACAGCCTCAGGCTACCCTAGAGACCTTAGCAGATCTGGCAGACCGAGTTCAGGATTTAGCAGCACCATCCGTACACGTTGCTACCACTTCAACTTCTGGACCAACCGTCAATGAGCTGGCGTGTGAAATTGCGGAACTCAGGCGTGCGATGAAAGACCTCACAACGCACATGAGAGAAGGTCGACCAAGGCAGCGTCAGCGTAGCAGTAGCCGGGGACGCAGCCGATCACTGATCCGGTCTAACTCAAACTACCGCAAGTTTCCTGTGTGTTGGTACCACAGTAAGTTTGGTAGCAGTGCGCACCACTGTGTGAAGCCGTGCGACTACAAGGCGGGAAATGCTGCAGGCAGTCGGTAATGGCGACTTCCGATTGCCCAACTTCTACTGGTCGCCTGTTCGTCGTAGACAAGTCTTCGAAGACGCAATTCCTGGTAGATACTGGAAGTGACCTCTGCGTCTACCCTCGTCGTCTACTGCATGAGCGTCGTGCATCTATGAATTACCAGCTTTGTGCCGCGAATGGCACAGCCATAAACACATACGGATATGTGGACTTGAACCTCAACCTAGGTTTACGTAGAGACTTTAAGTGGCGTTTTGTTGTGGCTGACGTGAGTAAACCTATTATAGGAATAGACTTTTTATCTTTTTACTCGTTAATCGTTGACTGTCGTAACCAACGATTAATAGATAGTAATACGAATGTATCTGCATTTGCCGTGAATCGATCAAACTCCTCTATAGCTTCTGTAAAGGTCTCAACTGGCGATTCTAGGTATCACAAAATTCTAGACGAGTTTCCTGAAATTACTCGACCAGCCGGTACACCACGCACTACACCACATAACACCGTACACCACATACGCACGACACCAGGCCCTCCAGTCACTTGTTCACCTAGACGTTTAGCGCCAGATAAATTGAAAATCGCCAATCAGGAATTCCAACTTATGCTAGCCAACGGTACTGCTAGACCTTCAGAAAGCCCCTGGTCATCACCTCTTCACCTTGCTCCAAAGAAGGACAACAGCTGGCGTCCATGCGGAGACTACCGTATGCTCAATGCGAGAACCATACCTGACAGGTACCCAATTAAACACATTCACGATTTTGCTCACAGCATTGCAGGTTGCAGAATCTTCAGCACCATCGATCTGGTGAAGGCATTTAATCAGATCCCTGTCAGCGCGGACGATATTCCGAAAACCGCCATTACAACACCTTTCGGTTTGTATGAGTTCCCTTATATGACCTTTGGGCTCCGTAACGCAGGCCAAACTTTCCAGCGTTTTGTCGATGAGATGACCAGAGGACTCGACTTCTGCTACTGTTTTCTTGATGATTTTCTTTTGTTTTCTCGCAGCGAAGCCGAACATGAGCAGCACTTGCGTATCATATTCAGTAGGATGAGGGACTTTGGTATGGTCGTCAACACTTCCAAGTGTGTTTTCGGTGTCCCGGAAATAACCTTTCTAGGTTATAGTATTTCGGCCAAAGGCACCAAACCACTTGACTCTAAAGTCGAAGCCATCCGTGACTTTCCCTCACCTAAAGATGTCCGACAGCTCAGACGCTTTTTGGGCATGATAAATTTTTATCGGCGATTTTTGCCGAATGCTGCCCAAATTCAGGCGCCACTTCATAATCTTCTAGTTGGCAATGTGAAAGGCAGACATCCCGTAGACTTAAGTGGCGATACATTAAAAGCTTTCGAAGACAGCAAGCAAAGCCTAGCCAACGCTGTCTTATTAGCTCACCCCGATTGCAATGCCAAACTCGCTTTGGTTACCGATGCATCTGACATAGCAATCGGTGCGGTGTTACAACAGTTTGATACTGATGGTTGGCAGCCATTAGCTTTCTTTTCCCGAAAGCTCAGCCCTTCTCAGATAAAATACTCTCCTTACGATAGGGAATTACTAGCCATTTATGAGGCCATTAAATATTTCCGCCACATGTTAGAGGCGAGGCACTTTGTCATTTACACTGACCATAAGCCGATCACTTTCGCATTCCATGACAGGAAAAGAAACTGTTCGCCTAGACAATTCCGCCATCTAGACTACATAGCTCAGTTTACCACCGATATAAGGCATATTTCTGGCAAAGACAACGTTGTAGCCGACACCTTATCTCGTGTGGAAGAATTGCAGTCACCAGTCAGTGTTGAACGTTTAGCGGAAACACAAACCTCCGACCCTGAATTAAAGGCGGTACTACAAGAAGGTTCTTCGTTGAAGCTGGAGAGAGTACAAATACCTGGAAGCTGTACTTATTTGTACTGCGACGTCAGCACAGCGACTTCCAGGCCATTTGTCACCAAAATGTTACGAAAGCAAGTTTTCGATAGCTTGCATTCTCTCAGTCATCCTGGCGTGTCAGCTACTGCCAAATTAATAGCAGAGCGTTTTGTTTGGCCAGGTATGAGAAAAGACTGTCGTGAGTGGGCACGAGCTTGCATCTCATGCCAGCGAGCTAAAGTCACTCGCCATGTCTCAGCCCCATTAGGATCGTTTAATTTACCACGAGCGAGATTTACTGAGATCCACATCGATTTGATAGGTCCGTTGCCGCTTTCTCAAGGTTACAAATATTGTTTAACCGTAGTCGACCGATTTACCAGATGGCCTGAGGTCATCCCTACCGTCGACATTACTGCAGAAACTGTAGCCAAAGCGTTGGTATCTGGATGGATAGCCAGATTTGGATGTCCCAAAAATATTGTTACAGACAGAGGTCGTCAGTTTGAGTCAGCCCTATTCAACCAACTTTCTAAAATTGCTGGCTTTCATCACAAGAGAACGACGGCATACCACCCGGCATGCAATGGTCTAGTGGAACGCTTTCACAGGCAACTTAAAGCTTCCATTATGTGCCATGCGAGCGAGAAATGGACGGAATCGTTGCCATGGGTACTACTTGGCGTAAGAAGCGCATTTAAAAACGATCTTCAGGCGTCTTCTGCCGAACTTCTTTATGGTGAGCCGCTTAGATTACCTGGCGAATTTTTCATATCTCAGGATGTAGGTACCACCGATCCCACGGAATTTACTGCCCGTATCCGTGCATTCGCACAAAAATTGCAGCCTGCACCTGCATCTCGTCACAGCCATGGTAAAATATTTATATTTAAAGATTTAGCGACCACAGATCACGTTTTCTTACGTGAAGACGCATCTCGTGGATCCTTACAACCAGCTTATACAGGGCCACACCAAGTTCTAAGTAAAAGTGACAAATATTTTAAGTTACTAATTAAAGGTAAAGAGGTTACGGTTTCAATAGACCGCCTAAAACCTGCCTACATATTTGCTGACAAAAGTGACCTAAACGAAAATAGTGCTACTGATAGCCGTAGAAATTATCAGACTCGTTCTGGTCGTCATGTCAGATTCCCTGATTTTTATCGCCCTTGACGGTCTCTGGAGGGGAGTGATGTAGGCTACCTACGGTGTAAAATATATTTGTAATACATATTTATATATTTAGAACATTTTATATAATTAATTATTATAGAATTAATGAACAATAACAAACACACACACTAATACATTACATAATTATATACACAATTTTACTAAATACACATACATAAACAAACATAATTATCGTGCCGGCAGATCGCTGGTAGAATGAAAACGTGCAACCCGGTCGAGTCGATTGTTCTAGACTCCATATGTAAGACCCGTTCGTCGACCTTCACGAGTTTAGCGGTCAGTGCAAGCGCAGAGGTACGAGTCGCCATTTCGGACATATGTTTGAGACAATAGACACGTACTTCATAGATCGTCGCGAATGCTATATTGTTATTATAAGATTATCGCATTATCTAGTAGCTTATATGTGCTTATTTATTGTGCCTTTCTATACTGTGTTCTTCAAACTTTTCGTCATAAACTGTGAACTTTAAACTATTTTCCTTCTTTCGTCTAAAATCAAATTTCATATCTTCATACCGCTTATGCTTGTGTGCTTGTGCTTATAACTCATTCTCCTTCTGACTCTGGTATCCGTGTTTAAGTGTATTGTGTGTGACGGACATTAAACCATAACCGTAAGTTGAACAATTTTTATTTAAGTCACCCAATCAAGAACATTATCATACACCCCATTACCACAATACCTATAAGATTCTCCTTTTAAAAAATTCAACATTCGATTATCGACTTCCAATTGTCTTTTTATTCAGCTTAGACGGAAAGAGTAGATACTTCGAAAATCCGAGTCATTTTTGAATACGAGTTCCGGCGCGGAACTAACGCGGCAAAAACGGCTCGCAAAATCAACGCTGCGTTTGTAGAGGAGACTGCTAATGAACGCACCGTGCGTTTTTGGTTGTAATACTTTCATAATGGAAACTTCGACTTGAAGAACGAACCACGTGGAAGACCGCCCACACAGGTGAATAACACCGAATTGAAGGAGATGGTGAAAGTCGATCCGATTCAAATTACCCAGGAATTAGCGGCATGGTTTAACGTTACCATACCTATAATATTGGCTAATTTGCATCAAATCAATAAGATAAAAATATGAAAATGGGTGCCTCATGATTTGACAGATCTGCAAAAAGAAATGCGTGTTGAAACTTGTGTTTCCTTGTTGAATCGGTACAGAAATGAAGGAATATTGGATTGAATTGTGACATTTGACGAAAAATGTATTCTTTACGATAACTGTAAAGAATTCATTTTTCGTCGAAGCGAAAAATACAATGGCTGACTCCAGGTCAAATGCCACAACAGTGCCCTAAAGCAAACTTTACCAATAAAAAGATAATGGTAACTATTTAGTGGTCTCTTCATGGTGTTATTCACTATAGCTTTCTCAGGTCTGGTCAAGCAATAACAGCAGATGTTTACTGTGCCGAAATTCGAACAATGATGGCGAAACTGGCAGTGAAACAGCCCCGACTCATGAATCAATCTTCACCATTATTGTTCCATGATAACGCAAGACCTCACACTGCACGAGAAACCGTTGTAACTGTAGAGTTACAACGGTATCTCGTCTCCTGTAGAGGAGCTGCAGTTAGAAACCATACGTCATCCTCCGTACTCGCCAGACTTTGCTCCAACGGACTACCATTTTTTTTGTGATTTGGACAATATTCTACGTGATAAAAGATTTTCTTCTCAGGAGGCAGTACAAAACGTTTTCACACAGCTTGTCGAATCTAGATCCCCGGAGTTCTATCGTAAAGGCATAAATTAACTTCCGTTTAGATGGCAGCAATTTATAGATAACGAGGGTAAATATATCGATTAAATAAATATGGTACATCTTAGAAAAAAAGAGTTTCAGTTTTTCAGTACAAATCGGCAATTACATACTTTAACCCCTGATATACGATATTCAGATAACTTAATCAGGTAATTATATTATAATGTTAATATTTTTTTTCTTTTTACTTGCTGTTTTTTGAGTTGTTGTTGTTGTTAAAATTATATATTTTTTATTGTTTATGTTGGTCAAAAAGGTCTGTAATGGTATATTATGATTACTTAAAGCCTATTGTTATTTATAAGTTTTCAAAAGGTAATATTGTATTTTAAAATTACTGTTTTAAAACTTTAATTTTCCCAATTATTCCCAAGTCACTTGGGGTCGGCTTTTCTGGTCTAACCGGTTTTGACTGGATACCAGTTGTTACACGGAACGGCTGCCATCTGACCTTTGCAACCCGAAGGCTAACGATACCCTAAGGCTAGACCAGTGCCAGGATATGACTTCCCAATAACGACTGCCATAGATGTTCATGGCAGCCGGGACCGACGGCTTACCGTGCTCTCCGAGGCACGGAGCAGACGATAATTGTTAATCACTACGTTAAGCACCCAATGGTTCTGTTTGCTGACGATAGCACGGCTATAATAAAATGTTCTAATATTACTGACTATGAAAATTACATAAATAATACAATTTCAGACATCGTACAATGGCTTATGAATAATAATTTTGTTATTAATTTGGGGAAAACATACATAATCCAATTTTACCAACGTTTGACACCATAGAACCTGACAATACAATATAACAGTACCACTATAGGACAGACACAAATGGCAAAATTCTTGGGCATAATAGTGGATAGTCAGTTAACTTGGAAAGCTCATGCAGAACATGTGTGCAAAAAATTAAGTTCATCAGCGTATGTTTTACATAGTCTTCATAACAAAGTGAACATTAATACTGCATTGGTAGCCTATCATGGTCTGGTGGCATCCGTGTTGCGATACGGTGTTATATTTTGGGGCAACTGTAGCCTTCGAGGGGACGTGTTCAGAGCTCAGAAACGATGTGTGCGAGCAATATGTGGCATTAAGTCTACAGATAGTTGTCTGTCTTAAATTTAAGTCACTAAAAGTACTAACTTTCCCATGTTTGTACATTTATGAAATGGCTGTTTTTGTAAAATGCAACAAACACTTATTTACACATGTTTCACAACTAAGAAAAGATCCTTTGAGAAGCCAGTATAAGAATAAATTATATAATGTACCTTATAACACAACTTTGTTAAAGAAAAATGTTTTAGGTATGGCTACAGTAATTTATAATAAAATACCCGATGCTCTAAAGGATGAGAGAATACATATTTTAAAAAGAAACTGTCAGAACTTTTAATTACAAAATGTTATTATACACTTACAGACTTTCTAGAGGACGATCAAATATAATAATGACATTGATATTAATTTTATTTTCTTCTTTGTTCTCTCCTGACACTTTTATATTATGACATTATTTTAAATTATTAATTATGACATAAACTATTTGTACCATTTACTTAATTTGCAATCTAATAAAATCTATTAATGTATAAAATTTGCATGCTTACTGAAGGCAGAATGTAGCAGATCACTAATGTATGTAACATCTAATGTATGTACCTATATTCAATGCAAATAAATGGATTATTATTATTATTATTCTCTTTATTACTTTTTTTTCTAATAATTACATTTTTAAATATAAATATAAAATCTATACATATTTAAAAATATAAAAACTGAAATGACCCACCGACATCGGGAACAGGGTCCAAGCTGCCGGTGGTTAGGGCCCCAGAGAGAGGAATCTCCTCACAATACGCGCCGTGTCGAGTAGTACTGCCTTTTGCATCAAGGACTTGATCCAGCCATCTAACGCGAGCCTCTGCAGGTGGTGGTCGAGGCTCTTAGATATTAAACCATTGACTGTATTATTATTATTACGCACATAATTTCGAAAAGTCATATAACTTCCGAAAGTCAGACGTGCGCGACGTGGGTTCAAACCCTTCGATATAGGTAACGAAGGAGTTAAAATGTTCATCGATCCGAGCAATTCAGATGATAGAAATGCTGAGACTTACAACCATTTCAATAATAATCCAGGTGATAAAGAGGCTAATTTAATTATCGAATCACCAACGCCATTTTTGATTGATCCACTCAATTCATTAGAGAAACATGATGATCCTCGTAGTCATATTAAAAACTTCGACAACGATGATCATATTTACCAAGACCCTCTGCCTTGCAATCTGTTGGTCCCCCCACTGAGCTATCGATATATTTTAAAACTTTAATATGTGTATTTAAATATATTTTTGTCAACAGCGCATTATATATGATAAACTCAATTTATAATTCCTTATTTTTGTATTTGAATTGTTAAGAGTTTATATTAAACTAGTATTTCATAAAAGAAAATGTAGCCATTTCTTTTATTTTATAAAAACAGAGGAGGTGTAGTGTGTGACGCGCCTGCCCTACTATATAACATAAGGATAGTTTGTAAGTGTATGCATTAAACAATATATTAATGGTGAAGTTACACCTTTTATTTTGTCACCTAACACCCATCATTGCACTTATACGGAGACATGGGTCCTATGGATGAAAAACGGCGTCTGCCCTGAATACTCTAATAGCATCAATGCAATGGGCAGACGGTGACTCGCCAACTCACTAGACGGGCCCCCTGAATAGCCACCATCGCCATACAAGCCTTTAAGGCAGCAGAAGGCAATACCGATGTGAGCGGCTAGGGTAGGGTTTCACTATCACGGGTCTCGTGACAACGGAGACCCGGAGCGGGTTTCTCCGTAGTTATGCCCTTGGAATTATTATAATTATTGTGTTAGATTTATTAAAAAAACATAATTTGCTTAATTATTTTTATTGAAGACTAGTTAAGACTAGTATTTAAAACAGCTAAGAACTTAGCCTAGAATCACAATGAGAAAATTAAACAATAACATACTTAATTCGAAAATAAATAAGTACTACTAAAAGTAAAAAAATATTCATTCTAATTCAGTCCACGGAGACTCGTGTATGGTCTCAAGAGTGACTACTGGAACCAACATGATTATATGATTTTCAGTAAAATCATCTTCTCAATCTCGGTCTGTTTTAGCCACTCTAAACCATTGTCGTTTGCACACAGAAGTTTAGTAGCTCGACATGTGAGATTTCGTGAGGGTCGAGTCGCGCATTTGGCTGGCTGGTGGCGGCTACACAATTGAGAGTCTACAGTGCTACTTGCGTTCGCATGACTGCGATGAATATTATTGTGTAGCATTTATTTTAGTAGAGAAACATGTTTTACTTAATTTAACCCAGTTTTCTTGCAATATTTTACACTGTTTCTTGCGAAAAAAAATACGTAGTTTTTGCCGAGACAAGTAAGATTGGGTGAGATTCTGCTCTACCCCTTCCTCCCCCTAAACGCCTCATGTAAGTAATGGATGCCCCCTTGCCAAAGTATATAGAAATTCGTTTATAATTTTAAACCAGCTCCTGAAAGATGGCGAAAGGCCCTTGCCTAATTTGTTGGGTTCTAACACCATAGTTGAAAAAATGCGGGCTGAATACACCGCTGCCCACGCTTCCAAGGACATTCACTACACAAGCAATATCCTATGTAAGCATATCCCTTACTAGTTATATAATATCAGGTTGACAAATTAATTACAACGTTATATCAATAATTTTTATTTAAAACCTTTCTTAATATTTATTTAATTACATAAATACTTATAGATATATATGTATGTAAAAATAATTTTGTCATAGTTAGAAGTACAAAATAAATACTAAGGTAGTATTTTCGAAGAATCGTATATTTCTTAGCGTAATATATTATTAGATACCTACAATAACAATGGCGATTTAACACCTATGCCAGTAACAAGCAGGTAGATTTAATTGCTAAATCCTGTCAACCTTAACCTTTCTCCAATGTTAATAATAACGAAAGCATTCAATTTATTTAATTTAAACTATTGACATATCTTACGTTTCTCCCTCAACACAATCGTCGTAGCCATTGATTTCACATCTGTGATCGTGATGGTCAACAGTAGTCCTATATTCAAACAGATTGTGTGGATCAACGCGATCGAAACAATCAAATTATGAGTTCGATGGTTCTTGGTAAATATGATCATCGTTGTCGAAGTTTTTAATATGACTACGAGGATCATCATGTTTCTCTAATGAATTGAGTGGATCAATCAAAAATGGCGTTGGTGATTCGATGATTAAATTAGCCTCTTTATCACCTGGATTATTATTTAAATGGTTGTAAGTCTCAGCATTTCTATCATCTGAATTGCTCGGATCGATGAACATTTTAACTCCTTCGTTACCTATATCGAAGAGTTTTGGTTGGGAAGAATCATCACTTTTTGTAAACGTATTGATTTGATCGTCAAAACTTGTCAATGGTAACTTTTTATTAAAATTAATTCCAGTGTGATAGTGGTTAATGTAATTGGGAGGCACACCATGCTCTCCTAATATTTCATACAATGGATCTTTGAGAAAAGGGATTTGTGAGCTTTTATATAAATTAACTACATCACCAGCGATATCAAAGTTCTCGATTATATTGGTAGGATTAAACCATTTGGGTACGTGATTTACATCAAACGTAAACTGATCTTTGCCGTCAATATTAACATCAGGTACGATGAACCAATTATCTTGATTGTACCAATCAGCCATTTTCTGTTTCCGTTTACTCAAAATATATTCTTCAACGGGCTGCTTTAGTTCACCATCTTTGTCATGCTCTAAGTCTAAATGTTGGCCTTTATCTGTTTCATACTCCTTATTTATATCATCATTACCCTCTAATTCGTCAATGTGTTCCGGCGGTAATTCAAAATGTTGCGGATGTAACATTTCGGGTACACTATCTCCATTCTTCTCGGTATTGTATTCAATGGTTGAATGTTCTGTTTCTTGACTTTTTGTACTGCTACTTTCTAAGTTATTATCCGAGTGATTTTCGCCGCTACCTTTATCTAATTTGTCGTTTAGTTGGTCAGGATCTGGCCATTGCTGTCCATGCTTGTTTCCGCCATCCTGAAATTTGTCATTTGGTGGTTTAGGGTTTTGCCACTGCTGTCCATGCTTCTTTCCGCCACCCTGCTCAAATTTATCATTTGGTTGTTCAGGATCTAGCCATTGCTGTCCATGCTTGTTTCCGTCACCCTGAGGTTTGTCATTTGGTTGTTTAGGGTTTGGCCATCGCGGTCCGTGCTTGTTTCCGCCACCCTGCTCAAATTTGTCATTTGGTTGTTCAGGATCTGGCCATTGCTGTCCATGCTTGTTTCCACCATCCTGAAATTTGTCATTTGGTGGTTTAGGGTTTTGCCACTGCTGTCCATGCTTCTTTCCGCCACCCTGCTCAAATTTATCATTTGGTTGTTCAGGATCTAGCCATTGCTGTCCATGCTTGTTTCCGCCACCCTGAAGTTTGTCATTTGGTTGTTTAGGGTTTGGCCATCGCGGTCCGTGATTGTTTCCGCCACCCTGCTCAAATTTATCATTTGGTTGTTCAGGATCTAGCCATTGCTGTCCATGCTTGTTTCCGCCACCCTGAAGTTTGTCATTTGGTTGTTTAGGGTTTGGCCATCGCGGTCCGTGCTTGTTTCCGCCACCCTGCTCAAATTTGTCATTTGGTTGTTCAGGATCTAGCCATTGCTGTCCATGCTTGTTTCCGCCACCCTCAAGTTTGTCATTTGGTTGTTTAGGGTTTGGCCATCGCGGTCCGTGCTTGTTTCCGCCACCCTGCTCAAATTTATCATTTGGTTGTTCAGGATCTAGCCATTGCTGTCCATGCTTGTTTCCGCCACCCTGAAGTTTGTCATTTGGTTGTTTAGGGTTTGGCCATCGCGGTCCGTGCTTGTTTCCGCCACCCTGCTCAAATTTGTCATTTGATTGTTCAGGATCTAGCCATTGCTGTCCATGCTTGTTTCCGCCACCCTGAAGTTTGTCATTTGGTTGTTTAGGGTTTGGCCATCGCGGTCCGTGCTTGTTTCCGCCACCCTGCTCAAATTTGTCATTTGGTTGTTCAGGATCTGGCCATTGCTGTCCATGCTTGTTTCCACCATCCTGAAATTTGTCATTTGGTGGTTTAGGGTTTTGCCACTGCTGTCCATGCTTCTTTCCGCCACCCTGCTCAAATTTATCATTTGGTTGTTCAGGATCTAGCCATTGCTGTCCATGCTTGTTTCCGCCACCCTGAAGTTTGTCATTTGGTTGTTTAGGGTTTGGCCATCGCGGTCCGTGATTGTTTCCGCCACCCTGCTCAAATTTATCATTTGGTTGTTCAGGATCTAGCCATTGCTGTCCATGCTTGTTTCCGCCACCCTGAAGTTTGTCATTTGGTTGTTTAGGGTTTGGCCATCGCGGTCCGTGCTTGTTTCCGCCACCCTGCTCAAATTTGTCATTTGGTTGTTCAGGATCTAGCCATTGCTGTCCATGCTTGTTTCCGCCACCCTCAAGTTTGTCATTTGGTTGTTTAGGGTTTGGCCATCGCGGTCCGTGCTTGTTTCCGCCACCCTGCTCAAATTTATCATTTGGTTGTTCAGGATCTAGCCATTGCTGTCCATGCTTGTTTCCGCCACCCTGAAGTTTGTCATTTGGTTGTTTAG
This sequence comes from Catocala fraxini, assembly GCA_930367265.1. Classification (NCBI taxonomy): domain Eukaryota; kingdom Metazoa; phylum Arthropoda; class Insecta; order Lepidoptera; family Erebidae; genus Catocala; species Catocala fraxini. Next base: position 2,655,687 of record OV884037.1, read on the forward strand.
GGTTTGGCCATCGCGGTCCGTGCTTGTTTCCGCCACCCTGCTCAAATTTGTCATTTGGTTGTTCAGGATCTAGCCATTGCTGTCCATGCTTGTTTCCGCCACCCTCAAGTTTGTCATTTGGTTGTTTAGGGTTTGGCCAACGCGGTCCGTGCTTGTTTCCGCCACCCTGCTCAAATTTATCATTTTGTTGTTCAGGATCTAGCCATTGCTGTCCATGCTTGTTTCCGCCACCCTGAAGTTTGTCATTTGGTTGTTTAGGGTTTGGCCATCGCGGTCCGTGCTTGTTTCCGCCACCCTGGTCAAATTTGTCATTTGATTGTTCAGGATCTAGCCATTGCTGTCCATGCTTGTTTCCGCCACCCTGAAGTTTGTCATTTGGTTGTTTAGGGTTTGGCCATCGCGGTCCGTGCTTGTTTCCGCCACCCTGCTCAAATTTGTCATTTGGTTGTTCAGGATCTAGCCATTGCTGTCCATGCTTGTTTCCGCCACCCTGAAGTTTGTCATTTGGTTGTTTAGGGTTTGGCCATCGCGGTCCGTGCTTGTTTCCGCCACCCTGCTCAAATTTGTCATTTGGTTGTTCAGGATCTAGCCATTGCTGTCCATGCTTGTTTCCGCCACCCTGAAGTTTGTCATTTGGTTGTTTAGGGTTTGGCCATCGCGGTCCGTGCTTGTTTCCGCCACCCTGCTCAAATTTGTCATTTGGTTGTTCAGGATCTAGCCATTGCTGTCCATGCTTGTTTCCGCCACCCTGAAGTTTGTCATTTGGTTGTTTAGGGTTTGGCCATCGCGGTCCGTGCTTGTTTCCGCCACCCTGCTCAAATTTGTCATTTGGTTGTTCAGGATCTAGCCATTGCTGTCCATGCTTGTTTCCGCCACCCTGAAGTTTGTCATTTGGTTGTTTAGGGTTTGGCCATCGCGGTCCGTGCTTGTTTCCGCCACCCTGCTCAAATTTGTCATTTGGTTGTTCAGGATCTAGCCATTGCTGTCCATGCTTGTTTCCGCCACCCTGAAGTTTGTCATTTGGTTGTTTTGGGTTTGGCCATCGCGGTCCGTGCTTGTTTCCGCCACCCTGCTCAAATTTGTCATTTGGTTGTTCAGGATCTAGCCATTGCTGTCCATGCTTGTTTCCGCCACCCTGAAGTTTGTCATTTGGTTGTTTAGGGTTTGGCCATCGCGGTTCGTGCTTGTTTCCGCCACCCTGCTCAAATTTATCATTTGGTTGTTCAGGATCTAGCCATTGCTGTCCATGCTTGTTTCCGCCACCCTGAAGTTTGTCATTTGGTTGTTCAGGATCTAGCCATTGCTGTCCATGCTTGTTTCCGCCACCCTGAAGTTTGTCATTTGGTTGTTTAGGGTTTGGCCATCGCGGTCCGTGCTTGTTTCCGCCACCCTGCTCAAATTTGTCATTTGGTTGTTCAGGATCTAGCCATTGCTGTCCATGCTTGTTTCCGCCACCCTCAAGTTTGTCATTTGGTTGTTTAGGGTTTGGCCATCGCGGTCCGTGCTTGTTTCCGCCACCCTGCTCAAATTTGTCATTTGGTTGTTCAGGATCTAGCCATTGCTGTCCATGCTTGTTTCCGCCATCCTGAAGTTTGTCATTTGGTTGTTTAGGGTTTGGCCATCGCGGTCCGTGCTTGTTTCCGCCACCCTGCTCAAATTTGTCATTTGGTTGTTCAGGATCTAGCCATTGCTGTCCATGCTTGTTTCCGCCACTCTGAAGTTTGTCATTTGGTTGTTTAGGGTTTGGCCATCGCGGTCCGTGCTTGTTTCCGCCACCCTGCTCAAATTTATCATTTGGTTGTTCAGTATCTAGCCATTGCTGTCCATGCTTGTTTCCGCCACCCTGTAGTTTGTCATTTGGTTGTTCAGGATCTAGCCATTGCTGTCCATGCTTGTTTCCGCCACCCTGAAGTTTGTCATTTGGTTGTTTAGGGTTTGGCCATGGCGGTCCGTGCTTGTTTCCGCCACCCTGCTCAAATTTGTCATTTGGTTGTTCAGGATCTAGCCATTGCTGTCCATGCTTGTTACCGCCACCCTGAAGTTTGTCATTTGGTTGTTTAGGGTTTGGCCATCGCGGTCCGTGCTTGTTTCCGCCACCCTGCTCAAATTTGTCATTTGGTTGTTCAGGATCTAGCCATTGCTGTCCATGCTTGTTTCCGCCACCCTGAAGTTTGTCATTTGGTTGTTTAGCGTTTGGCCATCGCGGTCCGTGCTTGTTTCCGCCACCCTGCTCAAATTTATCATTTGGTTGTTCAGGATCTAGCCATTGCTGTCCATGCTTGTTTCCGCCACCCTGAAGTTTGTCATTTGGTTGTTTAGGGTTTGGCCATCGCGGTTCGTGCTTGTTTCCGCCACCCTGCTCAAATTTATCATTTAGTTGTTCAGGATCTAGCCATTGCTGTCCATGCTTGTTTCCGCCACCCTGAAGTTTGTCATTTGGTTGTTTAGGGTTTGGCCATCGCGGTCCGTGCTTGTTTCCGCCACCCTGCTCAAATTTGTCATTTGGTTGTTCGGGATCTAGCCATTGCTGTCCATGCTTGTTTCCGCCACCCTGAAGTTTGTCATTTGGTTGTTTTGGGTTTGGCCATCGCGGTCCGTGCTTGTTTCCGCCACCCTGCTCAAATTTGTCATTTGGTTGTTCGGGATCTAGCCATTGCTGTCCATGCTTGTTTCCGCCACCCTGAAGTTTGTCATTTGGTTGTTTTGGGTTTGGCCATCGCGGTCCGTGCTTGTTTCCGCCACCCTGCTCAAATTTGTCATTTGGTTGTTCAGGATCTGGCCATTGCTGTCCATGCTTGTTTCCGCCACCCTGAAGTTTGTCATTTGGTTGTTTAGGGTTTGGCCATCGCGGTCCGTGCTTGTTTCCGCCACCCTGCTCAAATTTGTCATTTGGTTGTTCAGGATCTAGCCATTGCTGTCCATGCTTGTTTCCGCCACCCTGAAGTTTGTCATGTGGTTGTTTAGGGTTTGGCCATCGCGGTCCGTGCTTGTTTCCGCCACCCTGCTCAAATTTGTCATTTGGTTGTTCAGGATCTAGCCATTGCTGTCCATGCTTGTTTCCGCCACCCTGAAGTTTGTCATTTGGTTGTTTAGGGTTTGGCCATCGCGGTCCGTGCTTGTTTCCGCCACCCTGCTCAAATTTGTCATTTGGTTGTTCAGGATCTAGCCATTGCTGTCCATGCTTGTTTCCGCCACCCTGAAGTTTGTCATTTGGTTGTTCAGGATCTAGCCATTGCTGTCCATGCTTGTTTCCGCCACCCTGAAGTATGTCATTTGGTTGTTTAGCGTTTGGCCATCGCGGTCCGTGCTTGTTTCCGCCACCCTGCTCAAATTTGTCATTTGGTTGTTCAGGATCTGGCCATTGCTGTCCGTGCTTGTTTCCGCCACCCTGCTGAAAATTGTCATTTGGTTGTTCAGGATTTAGACATTGCGATGCTTGATTGTTTTTGCCACCATGCTCAATTTTATTGTTTAGGTTGTCTGGATTAGGCCATGGAGTTGCGTGTACACAATTCGTGAGGCTACTATTTGGTTGTTGGTTGTTAAAACATCCGGTAGTATTGTCCGGGATCTGATCTTCATTATTGTATTTCTCATATTCAATCATGTGTTCAATAATTGGCTTGTATATAGCGTCGCGAGCTAGTGTAGAATACACGTAATCCAAATGAGTGAATTCACCAATATTGATTTTATCTACTACCTTAGGCAATCGACGATTTAACATATTTACGTCATGAGGATGTGATAACCAATCGTTATTACTGTACAATATTAAAATCGGTGTGGTTATTTTACTTAAATCAAAATCTGGTGGTGTGACCCGTCGGTATATTCTTACGTTTGTGTCATGACCGAAATCGTATCCGCAGAACCGTTTCGAGTTCACCAGTTGTCCGTAATGTATGAACTGAAGCGCTGACGAGCCAGTCGGCATGTGACCAAGTATAACCGGCACGAAACTCGAATTTATCTTGTTCTCATTTCCCGTCATAGCAAACATAATATTCTGACAATTGTCTGGTAAAAGCCCGCACACCATCGGCGATATTTTGTTGTAGAAGTCCATCGCCGATGAAAACTGACTGAATTGCAACAGAGTTGATTGGAGAAAGTTGAGAGCAGGCGAAAACATTCTAATGATTGGACTTTGGATGCTGCCCATCCATGCCTCAGGTGCCAAAGAAAACATCATCTTGATCTTCTTGTTGTATTCCGGTTTCCTTGATAGCATTACGTACCCGACTGTAGTCCCTTGCGAGTGTCCTATGTAATGTAAGCTCCGTTCTTGTGTCACATTAAGAACATAGTCGATCATAGCTGGCAGATCGTATAGTCCGATCTCCTCCCATGAGAACTTCCAGAAATCAGGGGCATTGCTATCAAGAGAAACATGTCTTGAAGAATGTTTGTTACCTCTTGCGTTGCCCATCCAAACGTCGAATCCTTCTTCCACCAACTGATACGCTAATGCATGTTCAGGACCAAGTAATATCCAGCTATCAGAGCAGTCTAGTATACCGTGCATAAGAAAAACTACTTGTCCATTTTTATGCCCACTTATGGATTCTGGCATTCTGTGCATATGGAGTATATACCCGTCTTCGGTGATCACAGAGTGGTCGTCTACGTGGTATCCGTTTTTATATCCCAACTGTCTAATGTCTAGTAGTGCGTCCTCGGGCATGGCTCCTAGTCCCTTGGCAGTGTCCAAGACTTGTAATGCATCCGATGCCATAGACACCGAGATTAGCCCACATGTCAAAAGCAATGTGTAAACGTACGCCATGTTAGTATACGCGTGTGCGTCGCGTGCGAGATTGAAATGCGCTCTTTAATATATACAAATTATTTAAAACGATGCTGTTACAATTCCGTCATCATTAAATGCCTATAATGTGAGCATACTTCAAATTTAGATCACTGGTTCATGACGGTTAACTCGCGGTAAGCACTTAATGTGTGAATACTTATCGCAGGTATATTTCCGACTTATACAGTACTTTAGCTTGCTCTAAATTAAATAACTCTTGTGTTGTAAGTATTACTGTGAAATTATATTATTCAGGGTGATAATTTGTATGTAGTGATTATGTTTTACATCAAAGCATTATTTCTAGAACAATAACACACTGAACGTATCGTTAATTGGTCAGTTCAACGCGGAATAATTATGTATGGAAAAGGCTTGTGTCAAAAGAATGTCAAAAAATAATAAATAATATACCTGCATATTTTTTATTATTTTTTGACATATATATTTAAATAATTATAATAAAAAATTAAATAATTACTTAAATCAAACTACCACACGGCTTTTTATCGAGAATTACCTTTGTGACCATAGCCGCTATATAGCATCCGAAACAGCTGGGAAAATGTGAACTTAAATAGATTAGCAATTAGAAAAATATCTAAGTGCTTTTAAATAAACTGCAATAGAATCCACATTGCGTAAACGTAAGACAATATTATAAAGTGCTGACTTTTGCCCGCGGCTTCGCTTGCTCAGGAATAGTCCTTTTTTCTGGATAAAATTTCTAGTACCTGTTCTTTTTTATTGCCCTGAAGTTTTAGGCGTGAAAGCGTAACAGACAAACTAGGATTCGCATTTCTAATATTAGTTAGGATAGATTTAAGTTATTAAACGTGAGATTTTTTCGGGTGCGCAAAGTTTTATTAGATTTTCTCTGAAGAAATTGTCATTGTCTATAATATGTAAGAGGGAGTTAAAATCGTAGTTGGCAAAGTGAGGGTATAACGCATCTATGTAGTACCTACGGAGTATAATACCCTATAGGGATATACATAGGTGCGATATTATCTATATACCTACTGAATATTACCTATATGAATTTAATATATTTTATTTTATGGAAGGCCAAGCGTTGTTGCACAGGCTTTTGTCCAGTAGTGGGCTGCTATTGATTGGTTGACTGATTGATTGATTAATTCAAAATTTCCAGAGGCGAGAAGATTTGCGTACTGATCGAGACTCTAGAACACAGAAAGCCGGAAGCTATCCAGTTCACATTCAGACAAGTGAGCAAGAACTTCACGGAGGTGTTCAAGAAGCTGGTGCCGCAGGGGAGGGGCAGCCTCATCATGCGAGTGTCCACGGACAACGGACAGGAAGTCAACGCTGACGTAAGTACCGCCATTACCACATTTATTTCAGCATGACAAATGTACCTGCTTTTCGAAGTACAGTCATAAGTAGCAGTACTGAATGAATTTGTAACATTCGTTTATGAACAAAAAAATTCTTATTATTGGAATATTTTTACTAACTGTCCTTTAACTATTACTGTTGTCTGTTACTCAATCCCTTGTCATGTTAAACTAATTTGGATGAAACAAGACACATAAATAGACCATATCGCGGATTAACTCATAGGATCCTGTTTATCGTGACACCTTGCCTTAGGTAAATCGGGCGAAGCCATGGGCACGAACTAGTTAATAATATGATGTATAATTTAAGTTTTCAATGTAACACAGTGTTATTATAATGTCTTGAATCATATAATATTAAAGCTTGCACTAATCTTCACGGCTTGTGACCGCATTAGCGCGCGCGGTCTGTACGTTTAATAGTTTAATTTCACGATATTGATTTATATTGGATTGTGATTAGTTCCGTTGCTCTTTAAGTTAAAAAGTTAATCTTATATTTTTCATTTTATTTTATTTTATTTATTAGAACAAAAAACAGTTACATGTTGGTTTATAACTAAATACAAATCATACACCAAATATGTTAACATGTAAATCACATCATTGTTCACTGATTAACAAAAAAATAATAATACGTCATGTTACTTCGAAAACGTTGACAAAAGAATTTAAATAATAAAAACAATAAAAAGCAATGAAAATACGGTACCAAATGCAGACAAACTAAATAAATTAAAAATTAAGGATTCATTGAACGAAGAAGTTCAATGGCCTGTTTTTTAAATTGGCAGTTAGAAAGAGCAAATATATCGATAGTAGCAAAATGTTTGTTGTAACTGTCCACAATGCGGCGAAGGGGTGCGCGTATGCCAGCGTTAGTCCTGCAAGTACCTGTATGGAACAGTTTGGGAACTCGAACTCCCCGCCGGTAGATAGTACGAGGTACTATGAGACATAATTGACTAGTGATTTCAAACCTATTATTGCAAAAACCATGCAGCGTCATGACATCAAGTAGCAAGCGTCTGGATTCTAAAGTTATGACATTGAATTTGTTTAAGAGTTCTGTATAATGGGCACGGGAACGACTGCATTTGTAATTTACGGTTTGTAAGAACTTTCTTTGAACTATCTCTAAACTATGCGTGAATTTGGCATAGTGTGGACTCCAGACTGATACGGCGTATTCCAATTGTGATCTTATTAGAGTCTTATACAACATCAAAAGTGTAGAGGGCCGCACAAAGTCAGCTTTGTTAATTATACTATCAATGTGTTTGTCGAAATGCAAACATGAATCTAACAATACACCTAGATCACGGACTAAATGGACATTTGTTAGTATAACATTATTAATAGAATAGTTAAAGTAAATTTTCTTTTTGTTCTTAGTGAAAGTAATTGTGTGATATTTCGGGAGCCTTAGAAAGAGTTTATTTTCATTACAATAGTTGTAGAGTCTATTAAGGTCGTCCTGAAGGGAGAAACAATCGTGAATGGTTTTACAAGGCTTATAAATGTTTATGTCGTCCGCATACATAAAAAAATGTGAGTTCACAAAACACTGTTTTATGTCATTGACAAATATGATAAACGATAGTGGACCCAATATAGATCCTTGCAGAACGCCAGATTTAACAACTATGGACTCAGATTTAATGCCGTTAATGGACGAATACACACATATTTGACCTAATATGATTTGACATAGCTTTCTAAATACGAGCAAATTTATTAATATATTTTTCAGTTGTTTGATTTATTATGAAAAAGCTTATATATAAGTATTTTCCATTTTAGGGTAGAATATAAATTATTAACAAACAAAAGACTATCCGTGATACAGAAGTTCCGTGGAACGTCTTTTGTTTGTTTAGATATAATTGGACTCAATCACTGAAATATGACCATTAATAGCGTAGCTGGACTAGCTGGTAAAGCGGCTTGTCAGATTCAAGTTTTGCTTTATAAATTATCTTTTTCCTCGTTCAAGATTTACTAGAAATAGGCATTTGACACAGGATACATATAAATTGAACATTCTTCAACATAAAAAAAGTTCAATTTCGCAAGTTAGTAAATAAGTACGGGACTCTTAATACTTAAACAATATTCTCACATTTTAGTTCTTATTAAAGATATGACTATTGAAGCTCTCCACTTCACTGAAAACTCAAATGTTTTACTGAAGTATTCATAATTTTTAAAAGAATCTTTTTTATAAAAATATGTTGTAATTTTTGGCATATCTTACTGATATGATTCCTGTATGCAAATACATCTACTTGCTGGCAATTTGATAGCGCAATTACTTTCTTTTTAAGCCTGTTTACTGGATAATAGCTTATCATAACAAATCTGCCAATATATATAAATACACATAATATATCATAAAAAAGATATTTGAATACATTTATGCGTGGATCTAATAACTGGAAATGGGTAGTCTGCCTATTCCACCGAGCAATATGGCTTTCTACAAGTGGATGATACTTTTACGGGCGACCCAACTTATACGTATAAAAATAAATTTCACGCCTGTTTCCCAGAGGGGTAGGCAGAGACTACGGATTTCCATTTGCTACGATCCTGACACCCTTCTCTGGCTTCATTCACTTTCATCACATGCCTCATACACGCCCGTCGGTTCACGGTGCTCTTAACCTGGCCTTTGTCCAGAACGCCTCCGATCTCATCAAGAAACGTTCGCACAGGTCTTCCTCTTGCGAATGTTATATGTGGCTTATATATACATATAATAATATGTAATAATATAAGCCACGTGTAAAAGCTCTCCCAACGCTGGGCATGAGCCTATTCTCATGTTTCATCTTCTTAGGCCATAGTTCACCACATTGGCCTGGTGCAGGGAGTTGGCAGACTTTACATATCTTTGAGAACATTATGGAGAACTTTCAGACATGCCTTTCCTCACTATGTTTTCCTTCACCATTGAAGCTAGCCATATTTTAACTAATGAAATTTAATAAAGACCAGACATCCAGAAGTGAGAGCACACGTCTGACCTCTGGTAGTCTCGTTCGTATTAAATTGCCTTCAGATCGAACTCGAAACCTGTACGGCAGTCTAACAATCTCAACTAGACTATCGCTGCTGCTTATTTCATCAGTCACCACATAACGGACAACGATAGAGTCACGGTAATGATATCTATACAGTATTGTAACTCGGCTCTGTCCTTGAAATAATTACCTACAACAGTGCGGTGCGTAGACATGCGTTAGGGCTGCCCGCCTACAGTATTTAAATTGTATCTACCTACTTGAGTTTCTTTCTAGTTGAGTGATTATAACAATTATACATAAATTATATTATAAAAATGAAATTCGTAGTGAATAAAATAGAAAGTGTTCAATAAAATCAAATCATCACAAATCGCACGCTTACTGCTTACAAAACAATCACACCGTCCGTTCGTCACTGCGGCGCATTCACGACTGGTTACAAACCGAGCGGCCAATGCCGAGGCGCGTAGGTATGACTCGAGTTCCGACCGTTTGTATGAAGATAGAATACTGTTAATAATATTACCGTGATAGAGTCATTTACTTTTCATCGTGTTTATCCATAATGCGGGTTTAGAAGTGAAGCTCACATAACCAAGCGAAGACAAGTTTTATTCAGTTAGCCTGAGCTTATATAGTGTCCGTGGAAAATCTTAACATCGCGATTCAACACGTGAACAACGCCATCTATCGGGCGTAAAGTCGAACATTTCACATAATTAGTTCTGATAGAACATTCTGTTGTTCATTTGATTTAAATAATAATAATCATATTCTATCACATACACACAACACCATCTAGCCCAAACTAAGCAGAGCTTGTACTATGTGTACTACAATGGATGAACATACATTTTTTTTTTGTAAACACCTACCTACATATTATACATAGAAACACCCAGACCAAGACAAACATCCATAATATTGTCTTCTGTTTACGCGAATATTATTCATTGAAATTAAACTACTATATACGGATTTTATCGCGTTATTTATTTGACACTTTACAGCTAGCTATTTAGCTATTTAGCTAATTGAATTATTATTAAAACTATTAAAACTATTTAGATTTAATTTAATTTTACACTTTCCCTGACGTTTCGGTTGCTTTTCAGCAGCCATGGTCACGGGGAGTTTTAATAATAATTCAATTCTTAAAAATTAGTAAAGTTTAATAGTAGTAGTAGTGTAACAGTTTTCAAAATTATGTAATAAAGTGTCAAATAAATAACGCGATAAAATCCGTATATTTTTAGTTTAATTTCAACAAACATCTATGTCCATGCACACAAATATTTGACTTGTGCGAGCATCGAATCCGCGATCTCAGGTGTGGCAGTCGGTTCGAGGCTTGACCTGGGGGTGGCGGGCTTTGTGGGCCTGCCCGCCATCCGTTCAGCACCAGGTCCGAGAGGCGGCGTGCGTGTTCCCACGCGCGCCTCTGTGTCGAGTCCGTCTCCCCTCTAGGGGGGACAGTAGGGAGTGTAGAAGTGCCAATAGGGTAGGTCTTTCGTGTAGTGGCCTGCCGTTTCATACGGCGGGCCGAAACCTCGGCGGGGTCGCGACCGCATGCGAAAGTGATTCGCGCGGCCCCGTCGATAGTGGTTTTGTCGAGGAACACCGTGGTAGGTTTAGTCGGTATTCCGGGAGGTACATTTTCTTCTTAACATCTTTCTTTTACCCCGGCGAGTCCGACATAACCCCTCCGCCCGCCCCCGCGGAGGGGTACGCATCAAGCATTCCCCACGTTAAAAAAAAAAAAAAAAAAAAAAAAAAAAAAAGTCGGTTCGAGGCAGAATTAAATTAAATGATGCTGTAGGTATATATCGACGCTTCGACAATGAAATTTACTAAAAGCCAAAATACTACTTTTCAGGAGAGCCAAAGAACAAAAAACTCTATTTAACTTTTTTTGTTTTGAGCTCTATAATAAAATTATACTACACACTAAAATAGGTTTTTATAACTTTATATGTTCTATTTTTATGAAATTATATCGTTTACAACATTTGAGGCGAGTTGAGGTATTACTTACAATATTATTTTTAAAATAAAAGTGTATAAGCTGCTGTATTTTCTGGCCAGTAAATTTCTACCATTTCTTTTTTTTTCAGCGAATATCAACATTTTAAATACACATATCGCCGCAGCTCGAAAAACTGAATAAAGTTACATCAATAACTAAATTTCGCCAAAATTATTTATACAACATTTCATCTTTGAGAACATTATGGAGAACTTTCAGATATGCCTTCCCTCACGTTTTCTATTGCCGTTAGAGTAATTTAATTTAAAATTTAAATTTAAAAATTTACCGAAACTTTGTGAGATCAGATGTGCATGCCTTAGGATTGAGATCGAGTCCTCTAAGTGGCAGTCTAACGACATTTCAATTATTATAGTATTTTATAATTACGATATTATATCAGAATAGTTTTAGAAGTACCTAAAGATAATTATATAACACTAAATTTCGAAGTTTTGGCAATTATGTTTACTGATTTTTATAGCAAACGTGTTATGAATAATGCTTTTCGGTCACACCATTTTAGGAGAAGAAAGGCAGTACTTACTTACTAATATTATAAATGTGAGTTTGTTTGTTTTGTTTGTTACTCTTCTCACCTTAACCACTACACCGATTAGCATGAAATTTCGTATACACGTTGTCAGGGGTACAGAAAAAGAAGTTTTTTTTTATACAACTTAGTTGGCAGCGAGCGTACGGCTCACACGATGGTAAGTGGTCACCGTAGCCTATGGACGCCTGCAACACCAGAGGCATCACTTGCGCGTTGCCAACCCTTTAGGAAAGGAATTGGAAAGGGGAAGGAGCGGGAATGGGAGAAAGGGGGTGATTGGGCTTCCGGCACTCTCACTCACCGAAAGAAAGACAACAGTAGGAATACTGATATTTCACGTCGATATTCTGTGAGAGGGTAGTCCTTCCCCGGTCGAGTCGGCCCATTCATGCTGAAATCAGCGAGGCTCTACCACTCTCAAAACGTAGTGTACGTTTGATCTAGAAAAAGTACCGTTCCCGAGAAAGGAATGTTACTGACAAAATCTAGATTAACGATAGCGAAGCCGCGGCCACACTCTAGTAACTTATAAAAAATAGTAAATAACATGACCGATACAAGATACAATCCGATACAAGTTACAAACAAAGGAAAAATTAACAAAATGGAACACATGTCACAACAAAACACGAAATAAGTATGATATAAAATCATGATAAGTATGTTTTAGTGAACATATAATTGGTGTGCATGTTGCTAATCGGTAGGTGAAATATTTTAAAAACTTTATAAATGATAAAATGCTCAATCTAGAGAAATAGAATAGAATAGAAAAGGGTATGTTAAGCTGGTTTGGGCATGTAGAAAGAATGGACGAGGAAAGACTGACTAAGAAAGTTTATAAGGCTAGTGTGAATGGAACAGTCGCATGAGGAATACCTAGGCGAACGTTTCTTGATCAGATCGGAGGCGTTCTGGACAAAGGCCAGGTTAAGAGCACCTTGAACCGACGGACGTGTATGAGGAATGTGATGAAAGTGAATGAAGCCAGAAAAGTGTGTCAGGATCGTAGCAAATGGAAATCCGTAGTCTCTGCCTACCCCTCTGGGAAACAGGCGTAAATCTATGTATGTATGTCTAGAGAAATACATCTTTGAATTTCCAGGCGAAATTAGGATTGGATTGATGATTTATCGTTTATTTACGTAGCAAAATTATTCGTCAACTTCGTTTGGTAGGTATACGGTATCTTAATAATATATAAATACTGTGTATACTAACTAATATTAAAAGTGCGAAAATAAGTTTGTTTGTTACGCTTTCACGTCTTAACAACTACCTATTGGAAAAAGCAGCGATAGCCTATTGGGATTCCGTTGGACTGCCACACAGAGATTTCGAGCTTGATCCCAAGGCCTTTAACTTTTAATAACGCTCGGTTTAACGGCGAAGGAAAACATCGTGAGGAAAACTAAATGTATAAAAGTTCTACATGATTTTCTCGAAGATGTGTAAAATTCGCGAATGCTCACTCAGCTAGTTAGGTGGACTATGGCTTACTAATCTCTTACTAAGAAGAGGCCTGTGCCCAGCAGTGGGACAGTGTATAAACAGGGCTGTTATTATATATGTTTTGTGAATTTAAGCAAAATGTCATTGACGACGGCAACATCTAAATTGAATACATATCATACTCTTTTTGAATCTATCGATATTTTTTATCAATGGCAATCATACAGCCATTTGAATTACAACTGTAGCACGGATAATAAAAATTAATTTATTTCTCTCAAAAGGTGCATACATACATAGTTTTAGATACAAAGAGATTACAGTAACAGTTACAAAATCAACCTTTGTGAGAGCTGGAATCTGTAATAGGTTCGAAACCTGTGCGACAAATCTCCAAGCTATCTCTCTATCGAAATCACATAAGGTAAAATTATAGGTAGGTATGTATGGTAAAATCTAGAATGAACCTAAATTAAATTAATGAATAAACTCAGCATACAACTAAAGTAAATGTAATATAATAACCAGACAAATATAACATGTGTGTGCATGTGTCTGTTTCCGTGTGTGTGCGTCTGTGTGTTGTGTGCGAATACCAGTTAATACGATAATATAAAACTATTGACTGTAGCTAGTAAAATAATAATCGAAATATTTCTCTCTGAAATTAGTTCTGCGGTATTAACCGTATTCATAATCCGAATATAATCGCGTTTAATCCATTATAATCGCTGGAAAATAATATCCATTTGACATATAAAATTGTATACTTGATAAATAAAGGTGCTGAACGCTACAAATGTCCTTGAGTCTAACGCTCACTGACACTAAGCTTGCGTAGGTAAAAGATACAACAAAAGAATTAGTGGCTAATAGTAATATTCAAGTAAACATTGTTGTTTTACTTATGTTGGCATAAATAACGCTAATGTGCATATCATACACCTCTGCCAGCACTTTTCGATATAGGCAACCGTAACACTACGTATTAATGAATTGCTTAGAAATATCTAAGTCTATTTAATAAAGAGATAACAGGGCTTTACAAAGATCCAAACAACTGACACAAACAACACCCAGACTCCGAACAACTATAGTTTATGGATCACACAAGTTTTTATACCGTGTGAGGATCGAACCCACAACACTCAGTCCAGTCGCAATGGTGAGGTGACTACTTAAACCACTACGTCATATGTGCAATGGATATAAATATAACAATGTGTGCTTACAGATTTAAATTTAACTTTTACAATTTTATTTATTTTACAGAAAGGTTACAGATAGAAAAATATCGAATATTGAGGCGCTCATAGCCAGTTGCACTCACTGATCGGTAAACTATTAGCGAGGTTAAGCAACGTTGGGTGCGGTCAGTCTATAGATGGGTGACCGCTTCGGGCACGCCACGATCGTGGCGGTAACTCCCGTGTTTGAGGAGTGGCTGGAGAGGCGCCATGGCGCCCTCACCTTCCGGCTGACACAGGTAGTGACTGGCCACGGTTGTTTTGGCAAGTTCCTGTGTCGTATACGCCGGCAAGAGACGCCCGGTTGTCACCACTGCGGCGACTGCCGCGACGTAGTTGGGGACACGGCGCTGCACACTTTGGCGGTTTGCCCCGCCTGGGCATCGCAGCGCCGTGAGTTGATCGCGGCAGTCGGATTGGTTGCCCTCTCGCTCCCGGCCGTAGTTCAGTCTATGGTCCGGAGTGAGAGGTCGTGGAACGCCGTCGCCTCCTTTTGTGAGAAAGTCATTTCCATCAAGGAGGCGGCGGAGCGGGAGAGGGAGCGTTTGAACCCTCTCCCCAACCGCAGAGCCGGGCGCCGGAGGGCGCGAGACGACCTCCAGCCACCCTGAGGTTTGACCTGGGGGTGGCGGGCTTTGTGGGCCTGCCCGCCATCAGTTCAGCACCAGGTCCGAGAGGCGGCGTGCGTGTTCCCACGCGTGCCTCTGTTGTTTCGAGTCCGTCTCCCCTCTAGGGGGGACAGTAGGGAGTGTTAGAAGTGCCTTTGGGTAGATCTTTCGTGTAGTGGCCTGCCGTTTCATACGGCGGGCCGAAACCTCGGCGGGGTCGCGACCGCATGTGAAAGTGATTCGCGCGGCCCCGTCGATAGTGGTTTTGTCGAGGAACACCGTGGTAGGTTTAGTCGGTATTCCGGGAGGTACTTTATCATCTTTACCATCTTCTTTTACCCCGGCGAGTCCGACATAACCCCTCCGCCCGCCCCCGCGGAGGGGTATGCGTCATGCATTCCCCAACGTTAAAAAAAAAAAAAAAAAAAATGGATGGGTGACCGCTTAGTGGTATTTCATCTGAGCGTCTCCGTGCTTCGGAGTGCACGTAAAAAGTCAGTACTGGTTGTTGCCAAATTGACAGCAGTCGTTAAGCCATATCAGAGGCCTACGGGTAAAGAAAGTAGATAGAAAAATACATTATATGACACAATAAGATAACAATAATTGCTGATTATAAGCTTCCACATATGCATATGTATCTAGTTAGTACATGCAGATTATACAATACATAACTAGCGACGTCTGTGGTTGTCGCCACAAACATATTATGTGCATCAATGCAGAATATATCAATCTCCAAGTGAAGTGATAAATTATTGTTAAAATCTATTGCGTTGTGTATGCAAAATGAGTTACGCTTGGAATGTGTTACTGCAAATAGAGTATTATGGAGGGTAGAGGTAAGGAGAATCATCTGTCGGGCACGCCACGATCGTGGCGGTAAGTCCCGTGTTTGAGGAGTGGCTGGAGAGGCGCCATGGCGCCCTCACCTTCCGGCTGACACAGGTAATGACTGGCCACGGTTGTTTTGGCCAGTTCCTGTGTCGTATACGCCGGCAAGAGACGCCCGGTTGTCACCACTGCGGCGACTGCCGCGACGTTGTTGAGGACACGGCGCTGCACACTTTGGCGGTTTGCCCCGCCTGGGCATCGCAGCGCCGTGAGTTGATCGCGGCAGTCGGATTGGTTGCCCTCTCGCTCCCGGCCGTAGTTCAGTCTATGGTCCGGAGTGAGAGGTCGTGGAACGCCGTCGCCTCCTTTTGTGAGAAAGTCATTTCCATCAAGGAGGCGGCGGAGCGGGAGAGGGAGCGTTTGAACCCTCTCCCCAACCGCAGAGCCGGGCGCCGGAGGGCGCGAGACGACCTCCAGCCACCCTGAGGATTGACCTGGGGGTGGCGGGCTTTGTGGGCCGGCCCGCCATCCGTTCAGCACCAGGTCCGAGAGGCGGCGTGCGTGTTCCCACGCGCGCCTCTGTGTCGAGTCCGTCTCCCCTCTAGGGGGGACAGTAGGGAGTTTTTAGATGTGCCTATAGGGTAGGTCTTTCGTGTAGTGGCCTGCCGTTTCATACGGCGGGCCGTAACCTCGGCGGGGTCGCGACCGCATGCGAAAGTGATTCGCGCGGCCCCGTCGATAGTGGTTTTGTTGAGGAACACCGTGGTAGGTTTAGTCGGTATTCCGGGAGGTACTTTAACATCTTTACCATCTTTCTTTTACCCCGGCGAGTCCGACATAACCCCTCCGCCCGCCCCCGCGGAGGGGTATGCGTCATGCATTCCCCCACGTAAAAAAAAAAAAAAAAAAAAAAAAAAAGGAGAATCATCTGTGTACATGAAAAAGTGTCCGTCAAAATGCATTAAATTAGGGTGGCGCCACATTAGCATCAGAGTAAATTTTAAAGGAAGCGCTAAATATCAATAAACGTACTATTCACAGTTCACGAAATAAAATCACTCTTGCTACACGTTTTCTCATAATAAT
This sequence comes from Catocala fraxini, assembly GCA_930367265.1. Taxonomy (NCBI): domain Eukaryota; kingdom Metazoa; phylum Arthropoda; class Insecta; order Lepidoptera; family Erebidae; genus Catocala; species Catocala fraxini. The sequence continues at coordinate 2,672,699 of OV884037.1, forward strand.
TCTTTAAGGTTATATTTACTACATTAGTTTATATTAAGCAAGTAGTTGAAATTTTCAATAAGTAACTACTTTAGTCGACATTAATATATATTTTTTTAACTCGGCATACTTCAATTCGTTTACAATTGCTACATTCATACCATACCCTTTGTCTACACCAGCGCCATTCTGGAAGGTTTTTAAACTGTTATTTACAGTACAATATTTACAGCTTACATCTGGACACTTTTTTTAATTTTCTACTATATGAGATGACTCTCCTCCTCTCCTCTACCCTCCATATAGAGTATGTAATAATGGACGCCTTCGAAGGCTGTTTTGATTGGTACGAAGGAATATTTCGCTCAGTAATTCAGAACTGTCAATCGCGCTATTGACAGTTCCGAATTAGAGTGTAGTTTGGGATACAATGGATTGTTGAGATACACTGGGTTGTTGAGTGAATATAATTATTACTATGTGCAAATATTTAAAATGCGACCTGCTGGTACGTTACCGTTAGGGTTGCCAACCATAGTTTATGATAAAGTATTGTACTATATATTGGGTAAACATTATTTATACTTTTTAGGAATATAAAGAACGCGAAAACATTTCATTTTACCTATGTCAACTTTTACAGGTTTAATTTAATTGTTTATTTAAAGCTATGCTAAATTGAATAAAAGCAATTGTTTATATATTTTAGTACAGACATATATTGTAAATATCTGGTTACGAAGTTCCTACTTAATAAATATTTGTTAGATTTCACTAGCATCAACACAAATATGGTAACAAAAAGGCAGGTTACATAAATTATACTTTATCTTCAGATCTTGTACTTTATTTTTATTACCGAAGATAGTAAATATACTATATATATATATATAAAAATAAATAATACTTACTCTATTGATTCAAAATAAAATGGCAACCCTAGTTACCGTCGACTGTACTCCAATGTTGTATATATTCGTTTAGGTCTTCCTTAATGCTCTGCAATTTAATCATTCTCTCTTAATTCTCTTCATTATATTGGGTCTTTCATAATACTCCGTCATAAATTTTTCACTTTGAATATTTAATTGATTGAAATGTCATTCCTTCGTTAACTTTAATTACAATTTACACTTATTTGTTGAAATGGGCACTTTATGGAATTTTGCGACTTATTATAACAAGAATCACAGTTATTTATTATATCAATGCTACATGTTTACTGAAATTTCTACACAAAATTATTTATCTAAATAAACTCATGCGTTCGAACTGTTATATACCCAAAATGCTAGTAGAAAAACTAACATCACATAAATATAGCTGACAACCCTAGCTACACTGTAACATCGTTTTGCTGCATCAGCAACACGGCATTCGAGCACCGCACTCTTGCCCCGAGAGCCAGTCTTCTCCAATCTTTCGTCGCGACAAATCATTTTTCTAATTTTACCTGTGCCAATTATAATATTTCTATATCCTTTAAACTCAGTGTCGAAACTTGTACTAGTCTTAACCTTGTGTTTTGCGACAGACAATATACTTTATTTTTAGCCGTATAAACTAGTTTTTTTAAAAAGCCTTTCGGAAGGACACGTATAATAGAACGCAGCCTAAACCGCGGCAAAAATACCTCACGCACTTCCACTGACGACCGCCAGAGGGCAAACTTAAAAAGACATAGTTCTCTTATTATTTTTTTGTGTTTTTACGTAAAATGCGCGCCTTGTTAGCCAAATTACCGTATAAAGTGTCTGATATTGTAAATTATAGGTATATGGTGTACGGTTTATTAGATCGTAGAATAAGAAAGCGCGCTTCTCGCATCGTGGTCGACGGGTTAGAACCAACTGTTCACAAAGGTCAGGTTAGTTGAAGAGTCTTTGGCGGACTAGTTGAGTAGAAAGAAAGAAAGAAAGAAATAAGTTTATTTAACGATATACTCATGCAAATCTCTCTCCTCTCTCTTAGCCTTTATTATTCCCAAGACACTTGGGGTCGGCTTTTCTAGTCTAACCGGATTTGACTGGATATCAGTTTTTACACGGAGCGGCTGCCACCTGACCTCCGCAACCCGAAGGCTAACGATACCCTAAGGCTACACCAGTGTCAGGATATTAGAGGGTACTGACTTTCCCAATAACGACTGAATGTTCATGGCAGCCGGGACCGACGGCTTAACGTGCTCTCCGAGGCACGGAGCAGGCGATAATTGTCAATCAATACGCAAATAATTTCGAAATGTCATATATCTTCCGAAAGTTAGAGGTGCGCGACGTGGGTTTGAACCCGAGACCCTCTGCATTGCAGTCTGTTGGTCTTCCCACTGAGCTATAGCTGCTTTATACTCATGCAAATACAAAATGATAAAATAAAAATAAAAGTAAAATATAAAAGGTTGTCGTTAAAAAGGTGTTATCTCAGCATTAGTCGTAACACCTAAAAGGTGTGACGACGCTGGTCTTCCGATAATACCTATTTGTTGACAGAGGATGCAACTAACGGCAATATAGCTGATACAAAATATATACTTAAATCATTAGGTACCTAGGTACTTACATTGATTTTATATTTTGTAGAGATATGTAAATACAGATCGAGGAAGCATGTACATGCGCAGATCATGACAAAAAGATTTTGAAACATAAATAAAAAAGAAAAACGAATAAAAAGCTTTAAAGACATAGTATACATGACATTCAGCCACTGAAGTAACAGTTTCTGTTTACCTAGAATCTCTGCCTTAAGTTTCCTTTTAAAGGTATAAATTGTTTTGCAATTTCTCAGATCGACAGATTATTCCAACACTTTGTGGCTGCGTACCAAAAACAACCACGAACCTGGCTGTGTTGTATTATGGCACGTCATTCGAGTGGTAATTTTAAGCGGGCGTAATGAGAATCCTAATTTTTCATAAAAATATATTGGAGACATTTTGATTTGACAGCAAAAGTGATAATAACGTCGAGACTCCATGGTCACAAGGTTCCTGCGGCATAAATAAGGAGTGACATGAGCTCGGCGAGGTATGGGGAAACAAATTCGGGCACATGCGTTCTGGGTGCGCTGAATTAGTTTTTTGGTTTGGCCAAGAAGACACTCACCAATAGCAGTGTCGGCATAATTCAATTTTGAAAGAATTAATGACTCGCATAGTTTAATTCTAACATCTACGCTCAGAAATATGCGCATCCGAAACAAAACTCTTAGTCTATAGAAACATTGTTTTACTACTGCTACAACGTGATTGTGAAATTTTAGTTTGTTATCCATAGTCAGAAATTTGAGAGTTCTCCCAAATTTCTGGCTTCCTCTACTAGTTCATTAGGTTGATTTTACCACAGGACCACAGCTGCTAATCTTATCAACTTGACTTTTGGAACCTAAGTTCAGAAATGTAGATTTTATTGGATTTAGAACTGTAGGCTACCTACGGTGTAAAGTATATTTTAATCATTTACAATTACACATATTTATAAATTTAGAACATTTTATATAATTAATGAACTATAACAAATATACACACTAATACATTATATAATTATATACACCATATTACTAAATACACATATCTAAACAAACATGATTACCGTGCCGGCTGATTGCAAGTACATTGAGAACGCGCAACCCGGCCGAGCCGATTGTTCTAGGCTCCACACGTGTCTTACCCGTTCTTTGACCTTCACAAGCTTAGCGGTCAGCGCGGGCGCACAGGTACGAGTCGCCAGTTCGGACATATGTTTGAAACAATAGACACGTGCTTCATAGATCGTCGCGAATGCTATATTGTTATATGATTATCGCATTATCTCCTAGCTTATATGTGCTTAATTATTGTGCCTTTCTATACGTGTTCTTAAAACTTTACGTCATAAACTGTAAACTTTGAAGTTTCTTTCTTTCGTCTAAATACTAATTTCGTATCTTCACGCTTATGCTTATGCTTGTGTGCTTGTGCAAAAACTCATTCTCCTTCTAACTTTGGTATACGTGTGTAAGATAAATGTATCATGTGTATTTCGGACAATAAACCAAAACCGTAAGTTGAGGCAATTTTATTTTAGTCACCCAATACTTCAGAGTTTAGTTACACCCCATTACCACAGAACTAAACAATTTTTATTTGACCACTCTATTATTCTGTCTAGATCTTGATTGATCCTATTTACTGCCATAGAAGTTGCATACGGTTTGAAAGATGGAGATCATCTTAAAATTGCAGTGTTGAGTGCTGCTAACGATATCGGGCCTAGTATAGATCCTTGCGGAACACCTCGAGTTACTTGCAGAGCCTTAGATAATGCTTTATCTCCTGATTCGCTGGAAATCTCAACTCATCCACTAAGGTAACTAGAGAACCAGTTTAATGATTTACAGTCAAAGCCATAGTAAGCTAGATTAGAAATAAGTCAATTGTGGTTTATGGCATCAAAGGCACGAGAAAAATCAAGTTCCACCAGTATGACTCCTACACTTATGTCTATCCTGCAAGTATATTGTCGACAACATCCATCAACGCAGTTGATGGATGTTGTGATATGATTTACGCGGTAAAATATTATTGGCATTTATGTAGTCTGTCATTTGTTGAAAACAACCCTTTTAATGATTTTTGACAGACAAGGTAAAATGCTGATTGGTCAAAAATCCTTAAAGTCAAAGTAATTGGATTGGTTTTTTGTAGGAATAGGTTTTACAATAGACTCTTTTCAAATATCTGAAACAATGCCTGTTTGAATTGAACTATTTAGAAGCGCAGTAATTATCTCCAACGTTCGTGGTAATGTCAGCATGATCATTTCACGGGAAATTTCATCGATACCTATTGTATTTGTACTTAAACTAACTATTATATTCCAGATAAGTAGGTCTTTTGACCCCCAGGACCCATATTTAAATTCGACTGAGGTATGACCCAAATTGTCTGTACACCAAGTTACAAGGTCTTAAATGTAAAAACATTTAAAATACTTGTGACATTGTGACCCCTATATCTTGGGAGTCTTTTGAACCACAGGACTCATATTCAAATTCGACCGAGGGATGACCCCAAGGTATCTGCACACTAAGTTACAAGTAAATAATTTTCAATTGAAAATATGTGATCCCTATATCTCGAGGGTCTTTGGGTCAAAAGACAGGTCAGGGCTCATATTCAAACTCGACCGAGGTATGACCCCAAGGTGTCTGCACACCAGTTACAAGTCAATCGGTCCAGTGGTTCCGGAGCTATGCCTGTCACTAACAAACTGTCGCTAACAGACAGACACACAGATCCACAAAGTATTTTCATTAACCTCGTCGAAGACTCAAGAGGTTAATAAATCGAATTATACTACAGTGTTACGTTGTTATGCATGCGGTCAGCTGAGGGAAGTTTGCTCGAGTTCGAAAATTGTAGAGGCGTAGCTAGTACGAACACGCGTTATATGATCGCGTCTTGTAAATCAGATTTTTGCACCGCGCACATAGAGGACAATGACAATTTACGTTCCCTGGTAGAAATCGAAGTCGTTCACTGTAAGGGTGTAGCTATTAGGGATGTTGCGAATATTCGCATCCGCATCCGTAATTGCGGAGCTTCTGCATCGATTTAGACATCTGCATCCGCATCCGCATCCGCAATAATCAACGCGAATGTTAATGCGGGTCCAGATATAGCGCAAGTTGCGACAAGAAAGAAAATGGGCCGATGAACGTTAATTCTTGAAGTGAAGAAGATAATTAAGAAACACTAGAAAATGATATTGAAAAATTTATGAACCTTTGAAAAACAGGCTTGAGCCTGTAGACGTGATATTAGATACTTTTTATTAAATAAGATGCACAATTTTTATCAACATCCGCATCTGCATCGATTTGGACATTAGCATCTGCATCCGCATTCGCGGATCTGAACCTTTGAATATCAGTATCCGCATTCACATCCGCGAATGTCAATAAATCTGTATCCGCAACATCCCTAGACTAACTATTATAGACACTGGAGCCACTCATTCCATTGCAGGACTGATGTTATAACGCTCTACAGAATTTTAGATTACATATAATATGCGGGTATAGATTATTAAAACCTCTCTTACAATGGCGTTGAGCGACGGGTTCCAACAATTGTGTACTGTGCTTGAAAATAACGTTAACGTTAGTTTAGGAGTTCGTACTATGTCTACCACTTCTTAAGTACTACCCAACGCGCGGACGCGAACGTTAATGTGTAGAGATTTTGTACTGAACGCTTGTATTTAACTAAGCTTACCCCAAAGCAGTTACTCAACAGCGTATCTGACGTACGGTCGCGAGATTCGCGCGTCAGTTGACGTAATCACAGACATGGGCGCTGTTTTTGAAAGTGACAATGCAGTAACAAGCCTCACCCCTTACCTTCAGAAGGCGAGGATATAACGGGCAGTAAAACACTGTACTCCCTTTATTCTCCTAAAATTGTTTGTCCGAAAATCATTATCCATAATAAAGTTTAAAGTGGTCTAGTTGCGCTCTGACGCCGGCGTCCGAGCATATTTTGTAGAAATATAAATGTTTATCTCTACTAATATACGACTCCACGCAGTCTTGTCTGCCCTACCCCTAGAATTAATAGTTTTTTTAAATTAGTAATTTAGAATCGCGTAAGCGTGTAGGGGCGAGGCGGCGCGTAGGGAAGAGGCGGCCCGCCAGCTGAGGAGCAGGAGGCTGCGAGCGAGCCGTCGCGGCTGAGGCTGAATTTTTCAATTAGAAGCTTTTTTAGATTGTGTTTAAAATATTGTACATTTAATTGCTAGACTTTGGAAGTTTATTGTAAATGATAGGTGCCAAACATATAACACTTTGATGTATTAATGCCGCGTTAAACATAACTGTGCATAATCTGTCATTATCTCTACTAACAGAACTAGTTTGTCACACTACTAGTGTATTGTTATAAATATATTCTACTTCTTGTGCCCGGGGTTTCACCCGCGTTTATAGTTACTGTGCCGCCCCCGTGGGTCGTAGCGTGATGTTATAATATATACACCGTGAATTTATAGTCGTTTTGGAACCGAAACGTGGTAACTTAGGATAATTAGTAGTATCAATAAAAAATAGTAAATTAATTGTACTGTGTATAGTAAAAAAGTTGGAATATGAATATTTTTCACTTATTCGAGTTTGATCGTAGTAACGCACGGACAATTCATTCACAAACGCATGTACACGTGTTCTCGCGGCTGCGAACCGTCGTCGGCGGCGGCCGGCGTTGCCACTCAGTCGCGTAGGTACTTATGAACGACGCACGATAACTACGTGTATCAGCTAATGCCTACATAGATCGACGCAAAAGAGCCGCGTGTATCCCGACCGAGTCCTATGCGCGATTTAAAAACTAGTGACTACACAAGTATCAATAAAATTAAGTAAATGTAATAACTACGAAATTGATAATAGGCATATCGCAGTTCAATAGAGCCAAAATCAGCTGATACGAGACAATGCGTTATCTCCTTTTACTATGAAAAACCTGCATTGTGAAACATCACAATTAATACGTAAATGGATACTCCAATTTCTCCTTCATACTTTACACGGGCTTAGGACCGTCGCAAATACTTTATCTGAACATTACTCTTCGATAAATAGCTAACTTTATTTATTATGTAATAAAAATAATCACAGGGTGAAGGAACTCTGAGTATTTCAGGCGTATTTAAAAAATTGGAGCTATTTACAAAATAATCAACTTACGTATCTATGGACAGTTTATTTACAAATTATTTACACTTCCCTGTAACGAAGCAACTGCTCGAAATGAAGTCCGCCTCGTTCAATACACAAACGAGCACGTTTGATACCATTGTCTTTAAGTTTTCTTAATGTGTCTCTATCACTTTTAACTTTATCAAATGCGTCCACTATCGCACTACGTAACTCGTCACGACTTTCATGTTCACGAGAATACACGAGTCTTTTTATTTCCGACCACAAGTAAAAATCTAGGGGCGTTAAGTCCGGGCTTCTCGGCGGCCAAGCCACGGGACCGCCGCGCCCAATCCACTTATCGCCAAACTCATTGTTGAGGTAGGCACGTACTGAACTTGCATAATGAGCGGGACAGCCATCGTGCTGGTAGTACATATCGTGTATAATCGATAATGGTACTTCCTCCAATAGCTCGGATATTACTGTTCGTAACATTTCTAAATACGAGCTACCCGTTAGATGACCTTCAATAAAAACAGGCCCTATTAAACGGTCGTTTACAATACCGGCCCAAACATTCACACCGAACCTCACTTGGTGGTGGTCTTCCCGTATTAAGTGAGGGTTTATAAGAGTCCAGTAATGTTCATTGTGCACGTTGTACAATCCCACTCGAGTAAACAATGACTCATCTGTCCACAGTATGTTCGCGTTCGGATTATTAACAACCACTCACATAGGGCGATCCTTGCTGGTGCATCATTGTTATTTATTACGTGAGCACGACGAAAATGATAAGGGTGTAACCCATTGGTATTTAATGTTTTCCATATAAAGTATTGGCTAACATTAAATTCTTGAGCCGCCATTCTCGTGCTTCGCCGCGGATCCCGCTCGAAGTACTCCAGAATATCCTCTTCGATCTCCGGGGAGTCATTAAGGCGTCCTCGGCCATGCGCATGAGTCGGCGTACGGAATTCTCCATGGTCGAGAAGGCGCTGAGTTGCAGCCAAGATAGTGGGAGTGGATGGCACTTGAGGACTTTCAATTCCTCGTAGCTGCAGCGCATTCAAATGCTCCGGCTGGGAGTATAAGCGTCTGGCCTGTTCCAAATTGAAATTGGCAACAGCATACAGCTGTACCATTGCCAAGTACTCAGCGTTAGAATATTCGTATTGACGACTCATTTTCGTGTGACAATGAATAATTACGTTACGACCATTACGCGCGCGAGTTGCTGCAGTACTGAAGGGCGGGAAGGGGTGCGTGCGGGGCGCGCTTGCACCAGAGTCGGACGGGAAAATCCGCTCGCGCTCGCTCTGCCGGCGCCTGGGGTAGTGTGCGAGGATTGGCGGGCGGCGCGGGCGCGGCAGTTTCTGTGTTTTTATTGGCGAATGTTTTTAAGTTGTCAAACATGAATGATATCGATCGTAGTGACGCGTAGGTAAACGTAGTACGTGAAATTGAGTGGCGTTACTAGGAGTTCTCATTTATTTCTCGTAAACGACATTAAATTTATTGTTTCTAAAGAAAAAACATTTTATTTTATTAAAATAATGAGTTTAATCGATTCTATTATTGATATAGAGTATAAGGTTTTCGGTTCCAAAATGACTACAAATTCACGGTGTATAATATATAGCCTATAGCCTTCCTCGACAAATAAGCTATCCAATACGAAAATAATTTTTCAATTCGAAATAGTAGTTCCTGAGATTAGCGCATACAACCAAACAAACTCTTCAGCTTTATAATATTAGTATAGATTATAATATATATTTTATTTATTTAGAAATTCGTTTATAATTTTAACCAGCCCCTGGAAGATGGCGAAAGGCCCTTTTCCTAATATGTTGACTTCTAACACCATAGTTGAAAAAATGCAGGCTGAATACACCGCTGGGTCGCGACCGCATGTGCAAATGATTCGCGCGGCCCCGTCGATAGTTGTTTTGTCGAGGAACACCGTGGTAGGTTTAGTCGGTATTCCGGGAGGTACATTATCATTTTTAACATCTTTCTTTTACCCCGGCGAGTCCGACATAACCCCTCCGCGGAGGGGTATGCGTCATGAATTGCACCATGATTTTAAAAAAAAAAGGCTGAATACACCGCTGCCCACGATTCCAAGATAACACACTACACAGGCAATAACCTATGTAAGCATCTATTAGTACTTACCATGTATATAATATCAAGTTGACAAATTAATTACAACGTTATATCAATAACTTTTGTTTATTTAAAAACCTTTCTTAATATTTATTTAATTACATATATTTATGTACGTATAGAAATATGTTGACTGCCTCCGTGGCCCAGCGGTTGTGAATACGACTGCTGTGCATGAGGTCTCGGGTTCGCATCCCAGGTCGGGCCAAAAAAAAGTTATTTGGTCTTTCAGTTAAGAAATCTCAATAGAAGCCCGGAGTTAGGAAGTTGGCGGTGTAAGACACCCCCGTGCCTCGGAAAGCACGTAAAGCCGTGATTTCTCTCCCGTCGTGTCGGATTACCGTCCCATCGGATCGTGAGAGTTAGGGAACAGAGAGTGCTCTTATGTTTTGCGCATACTCTTGTGCACTATAATATCGCCTACGTAATTGGCCAGTCTCCGTTAAGACTGGCCGCCGTGACCGAAATTCGGTCTGTAGGCTATTATCAAGCTTGTAAAAATAATTTTGTCATAGTTAAAAGTAGAAAAAGTACCAAGGTAGAATTTTTGAAGACTTCGTATATTTGCTAGCGTAATATTTGATTAAATACAATAAGAAAGGCGATTTAACGCCTACGCCAAAGACAAGCAGGTAGGTACATTTAATTGCTAACTCCTATCAAACTTAACCTTTCTCCAATATAACAGACGCGTTCGATTTATTTCATTTAAACTATTCATGTATCTTACGTTTCTCACTCAACACAATTGTCGTAGCCATTGATTTCACATCCGTGAGCGTGATGGGTCAGCATTAGTCCTAAATTCTAACAAATTATGTGGATCAACGTGGAATGGGTTCGATGGTTCTTCGTAAAAATGATTCACACAGTTTTTATCATGGCTACGAGGATCATCATGTTTTTCTAATGAATTGAGTGGATCAATCAAAAGTGGCGTAGGTAATTCTTGGATTGAATTAGCTTCTTTATCACCTGGATTAGTACTTATATGGTTATAAGGTTCAGCATTTCTATCAATTGAATTGCTTGGATCGATAAAAGATTTCATTCCGTCGTTATCTATGTCAAAGATTTTAGGTTTGTGAGAATCATCACTATTCGTAAACGTATTGATTGGATCACCGAAAATAGTCAATGGTAACTTTTTGTTTACATTAATTCCAGTGTGAAAGTGGTTAATGTAATTGGGAGGCACACCTATTTTCCCTAATACTTTATTCAATGGATCTTTGAGAAAAGGGATTTGTGAGCTATTATAGTAATTAACTACATCACCTGCGATATCAAAGTTCTCGATTATATTGGTAGGATTGAACCATTTGGGTATGTGATCTACATCAAACGTAAACTGATCTTTGCCGTCAATATTCACATCAGGTACGTTGAACCAATTATCTTGCTCGTACCAATCAGCCATTTTCAGTTTCCTTTTACTTAAAACATATGCCTCATGGTCGGGCTGCTTTGGTTCACCGCCTTTGTCATGCTCTATGTGTGAATGCTGATGATTATCAGTTTTATTTTCCCTATTTATATCATTTAAACCCTCTACTTCAGCTATGTGTTCCCCGGAACACATGGATGAAGACATTGAGTTACACCCGGGTAACTCAATGTGTTCCGGGGGTAATTCAATGTGTTCCGGGGGTAATTCAATGTATTCCGGGGGTAACTCAATGTATTCCGGTGGTAACTCAATGTGTTCCAGAGGTACCTCAATTGAGTTACCCCCGGGTAACTCAATGTATTCCGGGGGTAATTCAATGTGTTCCGGGGGTAATTCAATGTGTTCCGGGGGTAATTCAATGTGTTCCGGGGGTAACTCAATGTATTCCGGAAGTAATGTTTCGAGTTCACCATCTTCATTCATTTCGGTATTATATTCAATGGTTGAATGTTCTGTTTGTTGACTTTTTTCACTGCTTCTTTCTAAGCTTTTGTCTATGGGATTTTCGAGGTGGGGATCTACACATTTTGGAGGCTGATTTTCGCCGTTACCCTGTTCAAAAGAGTTGCCTGAAGGATCGGGATGTTGCCATCGTGATGTGTGATCTTCTGTTTGAGGAGCTTGGCATATTTGACCATTATGTTTGCCACCTTGGTCTTGTCCCCATTTCGAACTGTTATTGCTTGGGGCGTTAGGATGCTGCCATTTCGTTGCGTTATATTTGCTGTCATCATGCTCATTATTCCTTGGATGGTTGGGATATTGCCATTGCAATGAATGGCTTTTGTCTGTAGGGCGGGGTACTTGCCATATTGGACCATTATGTTTGCCACCTTGGTTGTGTCCCCATTTCGAACTGTTATTGGTTGGGGCGTTGGGATACTGCCAATTCGATGCGTTATATTTGCTGTCATCATGCTCATTATTCCTTGGATGGTTGGGATATTCCCATTGCAATGAATGGTTTTTGTCCGTGGGGCGGGGTGCTTGCCATATTGGACCATTATGTTTGCCACCTTGGTTGTGTCCCCATTTCGAACTGTTATTGCTTGGGGCGTTGGGATACTGCCAATTCGATGCGTTATATTTGCTGTCATCATGCTCATTATTCCTTGGATGGTTGGGATATTCCCATTGCAATGAATGGTTTTTGTCCGTGGGGCGGGGTGCTTGCCATATTGGACCATTATGTTTGCCACCTTGGTTGTGTCCCCATTTCGAACTGTTATTGCTTGGGGCGTTGGGCTTCTGCCATTTCGGTGCGTTATATTTGCCGTCATCATGCTCATTATTCCTGGGATGGTTGGGATATTCCCATTGCAATGAATGGTTTTTGTCCGTGGGGCGGGGTGCTTGCCATATTGGACCATTATGTTTGCCACCTTGGTTGTGTCCCCATTTCGAACTGTTATTGGTTGGGGCGTTGGGCTTCTGCCATTTCGGTGCGTTATATTTGCCGTCATCATGCTCATTATTCCTGGGATGGTTGGGATATTCCCATTGCAATGAATGGTTTTTGTCCGTGGGGCGGGGTGCTTGCCATATTGGACCATTATGTTTGCCACCTTGGTTGTGTCCCCATTTCGCACTGTTATTGGTTGGGGCGTTGGGATACTGCCAATTCGATGCGTTATATTTGCTGTCATCATGCTCATTATTCCTGGGATGGTTGGGATATTCCCATTGCAATGAATGGTTTTTGTCCGTGGGGCGGGGTGCTTGCCATATTGGACCATTATGCTTGCCACCTTGGTTGTGTCCCCATTTCGAACTGTTATTGGTTGGGGCGTTGGGATACTGCCAATTCGATGCGTTATATTTGCTGTCATCATGCTCATTATTATCCTTATTCCTTGGATGGTTGGGATATTGCCAATGCGGTACTTGATTTTTGTCGCCACCATGCTTATTTGGCCCGTCTGGATTCGGCCATTGGGGTGCTTGTACACCATTCGTGAGGCTATTATGTGGTTGTTGTTTGTTAGACCATCCAGGTTCCCGATTTATGCCACTGTCAGGATTCGAGCAGTCTGGGATCTCGTCTTCATTATTATATTTCTCATATTCCATCATGTGTTCAATAATTGGCTTGTAGATAGCATCGCGAGCTTGAATAGAATACACGTAATCCAAATGAGTGAAATCATCAATATTGATTTTATCTACTACCTTAGGCAATCGACGATTTAACATATTTACGTCATGAGGATGTGATAACCAATCGTTATTACTGTAAAATATTAAAATCGGTGTGGTTATTTTACTTATATCAAAATCTGGTGGTGTGACCCGTCCGTATATTTTTACGTTTGTGTCATGACCGAAATCGTATCTGCAGAAACGTTTCGAGTTTACCAGTTGTCCGTAATGTATGAACTGAAGCACCGACGAGCCAGTCGGCATGTGACCAAATATAACCGGCACGAAGCTCGAGTTTATGTTGTTCTCATTTCCCGTCATAGCAAACATAATATTTTTACAATTTTCTGGTAAAAGCCCGCACACCATCGGCGATATTTTGTTGTAGAAGTCAATCGCTGATGAAAACTGACTGAATTGCAACAGAGTTGATTGGAGAAAGTTGAGAGCAGGCGACAACATTCTAATTAATGGACTTTGAACGCTCCCCATCCAAGCTTCAGGCGCCAAAGAAAACATCATCTTGATCTTCTCGTTGTATTCCGGATTCATTGATAGCATTACGTACCCCACTGTAGTCCCTTGAGAGTGTCCTATGTAATGTAAACTCCGCTCTTGTGTCACATTAAGAACATAGTCGATCATAGCCGGCAGATCGTACAGTCCGATGTCTTCCCATGAGAACTTCCAGTAATCAGGGGCATTGCTATGAAGAGAAACATGTCTTGAAGAATGTTTGTTACCTCTTGCGTTGCCCATCCAAACGTCGAATCCTTCTTCCACCAACTGATACGCTAATGCATGTTCAGGACCAAGTAATATCCAGCTATCAGAGCAGTCCATTATACCGTGCATAAGAAAAACTACTTGTCCATTTTTATGCCCACTTATGGATTCTGGCATTCTGTGCATATGGAGTATATACCCGTCTTCGGTGATCACGGAGTGGTCGTCTACATGGTATCCGTTTTTATATCCCAACTGTCTAATGTCTAGTAGTGCGTCCTCGGGCATGGCTCCTAGTCCCTTGGCAATGTCCAAGACTTGAAATGCATCCGATGCCATAGACACCGAGATTAGCCCACACGTCAAAAGCAATGTGTAAACGTACGCCATGTTAGTACAAGCGTGTGCGTCGCGTGCGAGAATGAAATGCGCTCTTTAATATATACAAATTATTTAAAACGATACTGTTACAATTCCGTCATCATTAAATGCCTATAATGTTAGCATACTTTAAATTTAGATCACTGGTTCATGACGGTTAACTCGCGGTAAGCACTTAATGTGTGAATACTTATCGCAGGTATATTCCCCACTTATACAGTACTTTAGCTTGCTCTAAATTAAATAACTCTTGTGTTGTAAGTATTACTGTGAAATTATATTATTCAGGGTGATAATTTGTATGTAGTAATTATGTTTAACATCAAAGCATTATTTCTAGAACAATAACACACTGAACGTATCGTTAATTGGTCAGCTTAACGTAGAGTTAAGCTATGTATGGAATAGGCATGTGTAGAAATGTCAACCATATTTCTTATTGAATTGAAATGAAACTTTTTGTATTTTCTTCTGTCTTGAAGTCACGTTTGCAAAAAGTGTGTAGAAGAATTTTAAAATACGTATAAAGTAATTTAATCTAAATTCTGTATCTGTCTGTCTGTTCGCGATAAACTCAAAAACTACTGAACGGATTTTCATGCGGTTTTCACTAATACACAGAGTCATGCATGGGGAAGGTTTAAGTATATAATCTGTTAAGGTTTTGTACTACCCGTGCAAAGTCTGGGCGCTAGTAATTAAATAGAAGCGAGACGTTTAGTCATATAATATTAATAACTTTTTTTTTAAGTAAGGTATACAATCTTCAAAAAGTCAGAGGCGCGCGGCGTGGCATTAAGCTCAAGAACTCAAATGGCACTCCAACAAATGAGTTCTCGATAATATTCAAAACATTCGAATGATAATAATAGAATACAGTTTGAATAACACACGTAGGGCGTACCTGCTCAGCGTAGTTAAGAACTTTACATGGTGGTTTTACTTATAGACGATCTCGTCGTTCGGAAAAAACATTAACTTTGCTGTAGTCTATTTTTGAGTCGGTAAGTTAACTGGGACTGGGAAATTAAGTTCACTGGGACTTTTAACCAAAGCATGTTAATTGTTTGACCTATTATATATGAACTAGACTTAGCGCCGCAAACCTGCAGCTCTTCCCCCGATAGCACTTGCAGAACTTTTATTGGTTGGTGATATACGTACGTCACACCCTCTTTACGTAAAAAAATTACATAAAAATAGCAGAGGCCTCTCTATTCTTACGTAATTTTTTCTGTAGAACACAGAAATCTGGAAGCTATCCAGTTCACATTCAGACAAGTGAGCACGAACTTGGCGAGCAAAGGACTTGTGCCCGGTAATCGCGATTGGACTGGTTTATATTGCGTGGAATCTAAAATCATAATTGACAAAATGTAGGTGATGAATTCCAGAAGATCTCTTAATCCTTACTATATATAATATTATAAATTCGAAAGTA
This sequence comes from Catocala fraxini, assembly GCA_930367265.1. NCBI lineage: Eukaryota > Metazoa > Arthropoda > Insecta > Lepidoptera > Erebidae > Catocala > Catocala fraxini. The sequence goes on from OV884037.1 coordinate 2,688,664, forward strand.
ACTCTGTCTGTCTATTACCTATTCATGGTTAAACCATACAACCGATTTGAATGAAATTTGGCACAGATATACTTCATAACCAGGGGAAGGACCTAGGCTACTTCTTATTGAACGTAAAAGCTAATTAAGTACTTATAAAATGCTTTTCTTTTTCTTCTTTCCACTTTATGATGTCCGCAGTTGGCCAAATATATCCTATGGTCATCGCGGCTAAGTACACGCAACATCAGAGATGCTAGTGATCATAGTGACCATTTATGATCATAGGTGGAATATGCTGGTTTAATACCTTAGTGGTAAATAGGTAACTCATAAATACTGAACTTATTTTAAGATCGTAACTGAACTAACCTAAAATTATATATATATTTAAGGACAACCAACAAAGCATACTCTAAAACATTCTAATAACACATACACAGGAATACATTATATAATGCTGCCTTAATTATAGCACGCCACAACAAGCATGCATTAACAAAAAATGAAATACTTATAATCTACGCTTCTGTGTAATTATATAAATACGACCAAATAGGTCAACAATCATAAGTAGGTCATATGCAATCTACTTATTATGGATAAATTAAAAAACTACTGAACGGGTTTTGATGCGGTTTTCACCAATAGACAGTGATTCATAAGGTTTAGATGTATAATTTGTTAAGATTTTGAACTTCCTGAGCGTAGCTGGGGTTGGTCGCTAGTTAATATTATAATTGTAACATTATTTAAAGATGTTGGTACTTATATTAATTAATCTTAAACTGTTAAATTAATTTGGATAAAACTTGTCACACAGATAGATCATATTGCGGATTAACACATGATACCATATGTTTGTCGTTATGCGTTCCCGTAGGGATACTCGTCAAAGCCGCTGACAGAAACTAATTAATAATAATATGATGTATAATTTTCGATGTAACACAATGTTACTATAATGTCTTGAATCACATAATATTAAAGCTTGCACTAATCTTCACGGCTTGTGACCGCATTAGCGCGCGCGGTCTGTACGTTTAATAGTATAATTTCACGATATTTATTTATATTGGATTACGATTAGTTCCGCTGCTCTTTAAGTTAAAACGTTAATCTTATAGGATGGATTAACACAGTTTTTTCCTTTATTTGAGTTAACATAGCTGTTTATATACGAGAAAAACCTTTTTCCTGGAGAAATGCTCCCTATGTGTACCCTTTATGTATGTATGTCCTGTCCCTGTATGTCGGGCTCTCCCGAGATTTCGGGCCTACCGACTAAAACCACCACTGTGTGCCAGCTCGCTGCTTTGTATGTTGGATGGGTCACTGGAACTGAAACTACATCAGCGACCCTCCAGCAGTACCCAATGCAGAAATGTAGTGTCTGCGGGCGACGACTCCTGGACGACGCGACGCCCTGAAAACAAGGGCGTCGCTACGAAAAAAAGGCTAACCTAAACCGACGAACAAGTATGAAGGGTAGGTAACAAATCATCATCAAAAGATATGTTGCCTGCTTCTTCTCATGAGAGCTCAACTACTCGAACAGCCTTCCAATGCATGCTTTTTACTTCTTCTTCTTAGTCACCAAATAAATGTTAACGATGGACTCTTCCACTTGTAAACTTGTGTTGTTCTTTTAATCTTAACTAATATTATAAATGCGAATGTGAGTTTGTTTGTTAGTTACGCTTTCACGGCTTAACTACGCGACCGACCATCATGATATTTCGCATAAACGTTGTCAGGATACAGAGAAGGACATAGGGTAACTTTTATCCAGAAAAAGTAATGTTACTAACATAACTTAAAAAAGTTGGCGAATACTGCCTAAATACACCCTATCCCTTCGAGGACATTGGCTTGAGACAATACATGTATGATTAGACAATGAAGCCTCGACCTCCGTGATATTGATAAGGATAAAATGGGGGTGATGAGTCCCTGTATTAAACTGTCCACTGCTAGGCACGGGCCTCTTTTCAGTGCTTTAAAGGATTAGGCAATTTCTGTTAGACAATGTGTAATACAATCCATTGCAACATTTCCTTCTGCATCTACATCAAGCAATATTATCTCGCAAGCGTTGGACGCGCAACATCGTAAAGCGATCGCGAACATGATCCACGAGCTGTCGACATCGGCGCAGTTCATCACGACGACGTTCAGGCCCGAGCTCCTGGAGCACGCGCACAAGTTCTACGGCGTCAAGTTCCGCAACAAAGTGTCGATAATGACCACTACATTATCGACACTTTGCTGCAAAGCTAGCTGCTGGCTGTAAACCTAGCGGCACAATACCACTACCTAGACAATAGATGAAATTCAAATGAAAAATTGGGAGGTGCATAGATGCAAATCTACACATAATATTATTAACTTATAAAATATAGAATTACACATGTATAATGTAAAAAAAATTAATGCCAAATTCAAATCACGCAGGTATTTTATTAAATATTATGTTTCATCATCGAAAAAAGAAAGTAATTTTCCTATGTATTTTTGTCCTGCCAGAGGGGTGCAACTGCACCCCCTTGCACCCTGCTGCCGGTGCCCATGCCTAGAGACGCTAGGGAACCGAGAATTATTACCGCCAAATACGGTTTTTGACAGCATCTATGACATGATTGACAGAACCTCACTCGCTAGTGGATTTATATAGTGGATTACTGATGGAAACAAAAACGATAGCACTTATTGATAATAATTTAACTTTCTTTTTGAATGCTAACTGCATATTACATTTTAAAAATTACCTTGTATGATTAAACTGAATACTGCAGACTACCCTTTCACTTGATAAAGCGTTTTTATACTTTCGGATAATTCAAAATTAGTCAGCAGAGTTTATACGTTTCGTTTATTATAAAAACACGTTGTTGACATTGATAAATTTCAGAAAACGAATTTCGCATTTCGCTTTGATATTCTTTTTTGTAATAAATTCGGACGATATAAATCACGATAAGTCAGTAAGCCATGTCTTACGATCGCAGACAAATATGAGCAAACTGTGCTAGTGTTTGTGCATTGTTGGTAAAACTAATGTGGTTAAAGGAAACTTTTCGTCCCACGTAGGAATAAACCCATAATACCCGGTGCAGAGGCAGTGGCGAGGCGAACACCTAAACAATACGCCATCCGTGCAGTCATAAATTTAAAACAAGTGAGAAACGGTCATGACTTGCCGTAAATCTTAGACTTCGAAAAAATTGTATCACGTGACCTTGAGGTCAGAGGTCAAACGTCATTCCGGGTTATATCGACTATGCTGAGTCGAATGGCGTTGACCGCGAGTCTCTAGCTCTTACGGTTCTTGAGTTGCAAGATGGTATCACGTGACCATGAGGTCAGAGGTCGAAGGTCATAGTCATTTCGGGGGTATATCTAGTATGTTGAGTCGAATGGCGTAGACCGCGAGTCTCTAGCTCTTACGGTTCTTGAGTTGAAAGATGATATCACGTGACCTTGATGTCAGAGGTCAAAGGTCGTAGTTATTTCGGAGGTATATCGACTATGCTAAGTCGAATGGCGCTAATCGCAAGTCTCTATCTCTTACGGTTCATGAGTTGAAAGATGGTATCACGTGACCTTGAGGTTAGAGGTCAAAGGTCATAGTCATTTAGAACGTATATCGACTATGCTGAGTCGAATGGCGTTAACCACGAGTCTCTAGCTCTTACGGTTCTTGAGTTGACAGTTGTATAACAGACAGACGGACGGACGGACGCAGATGTTATAAAAGAGTTTTTTCAAACTCTAAATACAAGTATTACATTAACATTGGTCGCTTTTGTGAAAACGGATTTTTGTTAGCGTGGTCTGTTACCATTGTTCAATTCCCGTCTGCCTTTTGTCTTCTGTTAAACGCTATCAACGTAAATGCCACACCACCGTTAGTTTGTGACAAGAGCACCTCAGTACATGCCCAAAACCGCAATGTGAGCTTACAGGGTACGCGTTCTGATGGGTTTAAGCATCTTTAAGATGATAGCATTAAAATGAAACAAATACCGTTTGAAAGGAAATTTGTTTTTTATAATTATTACACCGATTTTGTGCCGTTAGGTGGGACGTGCATCTGCCCACAAATTACTTTTTATGTTTAAAGATTCCTTGTATTTTCATTTTATATATTTCTGTTGTACCTACATTTTAATATGATGCATGTCGTGATGATGCTAAAATAAAAACCTTTCTTTCTTTTCTTTCATATATATTTTTAGCATACCTGTATCACGGGTGAAATCTTTGTGTACCACATTTCAAGCAATATATATATATATTATTATTATGAATATAATAAATAATAATTATTATACTGTAGGTACTACTACTATTTATATACGGCACTGGGTGGAAATACCTATAGGTAAATAATCTCATCACAGAACATAGCGTAGATGTACCCATAGTGCTACAAAACGGTGACTCGAGGGCGGGCTTACTAACAATACTAATATAGACTATATGTTTATATTACACTCTGTAACTTTTTTTTATTTTGTCGAATGCATTGACGCTTACCTCTCCGCGGGGCGACGGAGAGGTTATGACAGACTCATCGGGGGAAAGATGGTAAGCGACATCCCGGTAATGCCGACTAAATCCACCAGTGTTCCTCGACATAACAGCACCGGCAGACAGCGTAACGTCCCTTGTACAAAAATAAAAATAAGATAATTTATTACGTATATTTTAGGCATAGTATATCATAAGGTTTAAAAAAACACCAAATATCACCTTTTCCATTATTTTTATACTTATGTTGCCGAAACATGAGTTATTTTTTTTTAGATGCTGCGTTGATAGTGACTTTTAAATCGTGTTTCGAGATTACGGCAAATGTTGCCAAAAACGGAAAAGCAGCCATGATTATGAGTCATATACAAAATATTTATAGTTTGCATGTCATTCCTGAGTATGTAAAGACCAGTATGAATAAAACTGCTCGATTTATTTTTATTTAAGATTAGTGAAAAATGAAACACAATGGATCACCTTTGTAAGTAGGTTTCGCGATTGGTTAGAGACTGAAGTTAAGTTGGAAGAGTCAGTACTTCAATATATACACGAATCAAGACCAGGGCCAGGTGGAATTACTCGCCAAAGAGGAATACCTGAGAAAGATTTACTGAGTTAAGTTTCTGAGTTAAGCTTCTTAGAAGCCAAACCAGCGATAAGTTAGAATTTGCTGGAAGTGTATTAAGAAAATCAGATCCTGCTCTTCCCTCTTAAGAACGTAAATCTCTTTCTGCACTTCAAGCTTTAGCTTTGTATTTGGATTTAGGACTTGGTGTCAGAAAGTATAATATTTTACGCTCAGTAGTAAACAATTTACATAAAGATCCATTTCCCAGTTATTACACGTTCAAAAGGTTCAGAAATCAAAGAATGCCTAGTGAAATTAACGCGTCAGACTCTCATGCGCAAGTTAACTTGCAACAATTATGTAATAAAACTGTTGATAAACAATCAATAACAAGTTGTTCGTCGATTAAATTACTGTGTAAATGGGGTTTGACGGTAGTTCTGGACACAGTTTATATAAACAGACATTTGAAAGTGCAGAACAAACCGACGAATACGTGTTTTTAATAGCACTTGTTCCTTTGCACGTCAATGACAGCGAAACTAATAAAATTTTATGGGAAAATTCAAATCCATCATCAGTTCTATATTGCAGACCTATAAAATTTACCTTCATTAACAAATCACTCACAATAGTGACAGAAGAAAAAAATAACACGGACATTCTAATTCACAACTTAGTGCCATATAATATTACCATTGATAATATGTCAGTAGAGGTCATATTTGAAATGCATTTTACCATGATCGATGGAAGCATTTGTAACATAATTAGTGAAACTAATTCTACTCAAACTTGTTATATATGTGGGTGCACCAACCCAAGAATATGAACAAGGATGTGGCTGAAAAACCTCAACCTAACACAGCAGCTTATGAACTTGGGTTATCGACATTACATTGCATAATTAGGACGTTCGAATGTTTATTGCACATTTCATTCAGACTAGGTATTATATTTGGCAAGTTAGAGGCGAAGAGTCTATGAAAATCTTTACGGAAACAGGCCAGGATTCAAAGGGACTTTAAAGAAAGATGGACCTCATAGTGGACAAACCCAAACCAGGGTTTGGGTCTACTAACGATGGGAACACTGCTCGTAATTTTTTTGAAAATCCTGCTCTACACGCTTCTCTAACTGGACTTAACATTGATTTAATTTCGAATTTGGCCACTGTGTTAAAAGTACTTGCAAGAGTTAAAAGAATTAAAATGGATCGATTCACTACACTTGTAAATGAAACAAAAAAAAGAAAATTTTGAATTACAATTGGTATTATATGCCAGTGAGTTTGCATAAAATACTTATATGCCATCATAACATCATTTTTGGTGCCTATTGGAATTTTATCAGAAGTTTGGAGTGCAGTTTTAGGTGCATACGTGAACATCACACTCGAAAAACTTCAAGATTGAATACCGATAAGGACATCATGATGATGATCTTACTTAAATCAGATCAGGGTATTGCTAAGTATCGAAAGGTAACTTCTAACAATAAAAAATTCAGTAGAGGTCGATGCCTATATTGAGACCGACGAGAATCAAGAAAATATCAATAACTCGTTATTAAATAGTTCATCAAACGAAGAAACATCATCGACAGATAGCACATAATTTTTAAAAATTTAATTGCCTTTGTATGTTTTTATTTTCTTTGACTGTAACTGGATTGAGGCGAATAATTATAAGAAAGAAGTATATAGTTTACTAATCACAATATCGCACTCTTAATATAACAGAGACCTATCTAAGTATTTAGTATCAAACGAATTTAAACTCTGTTGCAATTCCTTAACACAATTAATATAATATTAGAAATCATATTCACACAAATAGAGTTCAAATTGTCTTACTTGCAAATTTCGAATTAAGTCGCTGTTTCAATAAAAATGCGAAATGTCCGTATTTAAAGGACTTACGATTTTTAAATACTTCTTTCATACATACGTTTCACTGTGCGGCGGGGTTACGCGAATCACTTTCACATGGAATAGCGACCCTGCCGTATGAAACGGCCGGCCACTACACGACAAGACCTACCCTATGGTCGCTTCTAAATTTTAAGCCTACTGTCCCCTTGAGTGAGACGGACAGACGACACAGAGGCGCGCGTGGGAACACGCACGCCGCCTCGGACCTGGTGCTGATCGGGTGGCGTACATTCTGCTACTAACCCATCACTAAACAACCCATGGACTGTTCATGTACGTACTCATGTCTGAAATAAAGATATTTTATTTATTTTACTATTGCTGTTTCTCTTGTCACAGGCATTTTCTAACATATTATATTAGGTAAATACCTGGCCATTTCGGAGGCTTACACGGAGACATGGGTCCAACGTGAAGAGGCCCTTAGTTAGTTTTAATCTAAGGTGGGCTGGAACACTTACAGCGGCTCTAGCCGCAGGAGGCGTAGGGCTATTGCTACGTATTGAGTCTAATATATGTATATGGGCTATGGGTATGGGTGTTTTGGTAACTATGGATGAAATACTATTGTTATTAGCTTAGTAGCCTCGGAAGGTAATAAAACCAAAAAGTTAAGTAGATACTTTTTTATTTACAACTCCATCGTATCGTCTCTTCCACATATTGTCTTTCTTGATAAAATATTTTTATTTATTATACTATTGCTTCTCTCTTACATTAAGATATACTGTAATACACGGATATATAACAAAATAATATTTATAACCAAAGTATAATTTACCTATTGTATAAAATTTAAGCTGGTAACAACCAGCCTAATTCTGAAAGCCCTATATTTATCATATTGATTTTAATATGAACTTTTAAGCTCTTCACTACCATAAAGGGCGAACTGAAGTTGTGTTTTTATTACATTAAGCTGAGACAAAACCTTAAAGATATTAATAATGTCCTTCAGATTGTATTCCGGTCGCCGCCGCCAATTTTAACGGTGATGATCAGTTTACATTTATTTTATTGTTTATTTTATGAATAAACTCATTATAAAAATTTAAAAAGTCAGTATCTCAAACATTTCGCCGTGAATCTTGGAGGCTCGCCAACGAAAAAGACACTATGTTGTAAAAAGAGTTAGATAAACCAGTTATTCTATTCTATTAATGACTTCAAGTATCTTAGAATATTTGTCCAAAAACGTATAGTTTCGTTCCATACATCTTATTATGTGCCAACCACGATATAAATTCCATAAATTCCGTAAAGTTAGACACATATTTTAGATGGACCTTACACAGATTGAAATGTATATGTAACCAATTATATTTACCCTTTCTCACACTGAGAAGAGGCCCGTGCCCAGCAGTGGGACAGTTTAATACAAGGCTGATATTTTTATTATGATCTTATATAAATATTTTTAATACTTCTTACATTTTTAAATATATGTATAATATATACAAAAATACATTTAAAATATAAAATACAAGTTACCCCACTGGAAACCACGTGGAAACCTCATGTAGACAAAGCCATAGAGAAGGCCCAGCGGGTCTTCGGCATGATTCGTTCTACTTATGGGAAAACCTGAGGGCTGAAGCCCAAGGTCATTAAGTGGCTATACACGATAAAGATAAGATCCATACGTAAGTAAAAGCATTGCCTGGTGGCCAAGAACTAAACTTGCAACATGCAGGAACGCGCTGTCGAAGGTGCAGCGATTGGCCTGAGTAGCTATAACAGGGGCGTTCCTGACTACGCCAACGGCAGCGTTAGAAGTCCTGCTGGATCTAACGCCGCTACACATTGTTGAGGAAATAGAGGCGATAAAGGCGCTACATAGACTATCTGTGCATGGGCTGTAAAGCGTCAACATGCCGGAAACTCGACACACGAAACTGGAGATTTCGAAGGATCTCAAAAGGATTATGAGCATGGGATGCGACAAAATGCAACGAATGCACATATTCAAAAATAATTTTAAAATAAAGGTCCCCACGAGGGACGAATGCAGACAAGGTCTACAAATCCCTGACAAGGGTTGTCTCATCTGGCACACTGATGGTTCCAAAATGGAAACGGGATCAGGCGCTGGTATTTATGCCAACGACTGCAAAGTGAGTCAAAGCATGGTCAAATATGCAAAGGTCTTCCAAGCGGAAACCTATGCTATAATTGCCTGCGCGCAGGAGAATATTAACAATAATGTCACTGACAGGACTGTTTATATTCTCAGTGACAGTCAAGCTGCTCTCAAGGCTCTGGACTCCTGTAGGGTGGACTCCGGACTGGTCCTGAAATGTGTTAAGGCCCTCAACAAACTTGGCAGGAAGAACACAGTCAGACTAGTATGGGTTCCGGGGCAAGCAGGGGTGCAGGACAATGAGGAGGCTGATGAATTAGCCAAAAAGGGCTCGGAGCAACTGTTTGTGGGTCGCCAGCCATTCGTAGGACTCTCTGAGAGCACCGTCAAGGCAGCTTTGAATGCACGTGGCAATGATAAACACAGGCTAGAGTGGATGGCCCTCCGAGGTCTGGAACACTCCAACAAATTCATTGCAAACAGAGCCATGGGCTTCACCCGGAAGCACGGCGGGTACAACAAGGCCCAAATACGCCTGCTCACAGGAGTGTTTACTGGCCATTTTGGCACCAACGACTTCCTGTGCAGATTAAGATTGGCAAACAGATTGATCTACAGAGCCTGTGGTGAACAGGACGTGTCTACATCACACCTACTGTGTGAATGTGACGCCTTGGCTGGATTGACAAAGGGTCTGATGGGGTTGGCGTATCCAAACCCCGAAGACTTCAGGCTTCTCCCTCTGAAGTATACGCTGCGGCTGATGCAGTACATTCATAAGGAGATAGCTTAAGGATAGATCTTGGGCCGACACAAAAGATTCCACTGGGTCGAAGTGTCGCCAGTCTGCACTGATTGGCCCCCGTATATAAGATAAGATACCCCACCGGCATTGGGAACAGGATCCAAGCTGCCGGTGCTTAGGATTCGAAATACTTCCTGTATTTCGAGTCCTAAGCACCGGCAGCTTGGCAGCCATCTGACAATGCGTGCTGAAAAAGCACTGCCTACTGCATTCGAATCTCTATTATTATTGTTATAATTATATTTCTCCATATATACCATGTATTACAGTACAGTATTTTAAGACTTTAGAATCTCCATAACATGTACAATTATTATACTTTTACACGATTTTAGAATATATGAAATACATGTTTAACAGACAACTAGGATAGTATTGATATGTATTATATTATTACGGCCAATATTAATAATCTATCTGTGGTTTACCAAACTGATAAAGAGTTTCTTGTAATCAGAGTTAGACTTTTCTACGACAGTATGTCTTATTAATTGATTTTACCGGACAACAGCAGCTAATGGTTGTATAAAAATATAGACAGAGCCATCTGTAGAGTATGTGTAATTTAGCATCGTTTTATTAGTTACGCGGGATTCCACCAGGTGGCCTTAAGGTAAAGTTATGGGCCACCATACTCTCCAAACTCTACCGAAAGCTTAGGTTGCATAAATAGGTGTGTCTTTAATTGCCAAACAACAATCGATCTAGTTTTCTTAACCTGTCAATTGTTGGAATACCAGATATCATTGACAGCCTATCGTCTACACTGCCACTTAATAGGTTAAATGCGGTGCCCTGAACGGACTAAATTTTCATTATTTTTAGAGTTCGAAAAAACTCTTATACAACAGCTTTGTCCGTCCGTCCGTTCGTCCGTCGGTCCGTCCGTCTGTCTGTTATATAACTTTCAACTCAAGAACTGTAAGAGCTAGAGACTCGCGGTCAACGCCATTCAACTCAGCATAGTCGATATACCTCCGAAATGTCTATGACCTTTGACCTCAGACCTCAAGGTCACGTGGTATTACCTTGACCGGGATCTTTGCATATTACTTGAACCATTTTTTTGAACTCTAAGATATACGGCGATTCTTTGTCGATTCTCACTTATTTATATATAATAATAGAAAGATTACTAGCAATTTGGGTTTCAAATTACCTGTAATTAATCACGCCATCAAAATTACCAATGATTGACTGTATTTTTACCGCCCTCTTTCTATACTAAAGTCATGGTCCACCACTCTCCAGATGACATATAGCTCATTTGCTATTTGAAAATTCTTTATCAGACAAGATTGATTATTAATTTGGCTGTAAAAGATCTATTGCAATCTACGACTAACTACTGAGATACGCATCGTAAAAATTACACAATATCGTATATTTGACTTACATTTAAACTTTAATAATATTTGGCGATATATTTTATTTGAACGCCTAAGAACACGTAGATAAAATTTTATTTAAAAGTTGGTTTTAAAATTCGTTAAACACGGTCTTGACTTCTTTACGAAGTTTAAAGTACAGTTATTTTCTTTAAAAAGTTCATTTAATAGTTCATTTCGTCTACAAAGCACTTACATGTTGGTCGATAGTATATTTTCAAGTGTATACATATCAAATGTAAAACCAAATCTGTAGAAGAAGTCATTCGTAGGATAGTGTGCGTCCACTCTTAAAGGAATTGCATTTCTTTAATATTTTATAATAATTCTAAAAAGATATAAAAATCTACTATAACACTCGCTCGAAGAATATCATTCTCTCATTATCACAAGGCACGCATTCACACTATTTACCCAAATTGTCATTAATTTATTTAATACTCAATATCTAACTAATAAAATACTATTTAAGTTTTCGATGCCAATGGTAACTTTAATTTGTACACAAATATATGTGTATTTTATAAGCCAAAGATTTAATTTCGTATAACGTAATACTATACTATCTGAAGAAATAATACCTACACTGGGTACTTATTCGAACACGACAGGCAGGTAAATGGCAGTAAGTGCTATTTTTATCCTAATAATCAAGAAATGAGCAGTTAATTTTTGAGACATATTTAATGGAGAATATGTCGAAATTTAAATGCCCGTAACATAAGCTGACAAAAAACAAGGATACGTTATGTAGGGACCAGTATAAAAAAAACTATGTTTGGGCGAGCATGCTCCTGTGTTTGGTCTTTCATAAACTGTAATAATATCCTCCAGACCAAATTTCGTTCTCAATAGCTAGTTCTACAGGAGACTGCCCAAACTATATTAATTTACAGTAAGAGTGCACTTTTATTCCCTGATTTTAAATTTTCGATATTGCGACACTCCTTTGAAAAATACTGCCATTTACCATATTCCATCGCCGCTGTACTTAAAACTTAGAAACTTATGAACCTAAAAGTAAAAAATCATACCATATCAGTTTATAGAAAATCACCAACAAAACACAGAACTCGATGCAAAATTCTAAAAATACCCTCATATACAAAAAAATTTAATTAAGGAAGATTTTGAATAATTAGACTATGCGCTATAACCTTCTGAGGGGCACGGCGTATGGCGAGTTCCAATCTCTGTCGAAGACTTCCTGAAGGTGTTTCCTGATGTCAGTAGTGAGATTGTGGTTCGTGACGTCAGAGCCGAAGTGGTCTTCAAAGATGAAGGCGACGCCGGCGGTCGTGGTAAAGTAGTCCCCGGACCAGTTGGAGGTGCCGATGTATGCTGTGCGGTCTGTTACCATGTATTTGTTGTGGTTTACCCGCGCGTATGGTATCTTGTCTTGGTCTGGGGTGGATGGTACTATGAAGCGTTTCTGTAAGTAATAAATAGATAAGTTATTAATTTTGTGCTTTGTAACACACAAGTATATGGAACGCCTGATAAGTGGTTGCCGTAGTCTGATCGCTTCCAATACTCGCTGGAGGTGAAGGACAGCTAGAATCAATTGGCTTAGCACTCCCAACTCTGAAGCTCGGTTGGAACCAACCGATTCTGGCAAGGTTATGCAAAATTAACCAGTATATTTATCACAAATAACGTTTAAAATCGTATCCGACGGGCTTGAGGGGTTTAACAGCTCAGAAAGCAAGATTCTCGCCGTGCTCCAGCGTTGATTATTTACGCGTTGCTTAGGGCCTACGGAAAAATTGAATTAAAGATGGACGCTGTGGCTTAAGATTATATAAAAGGATTTGAACCGTACACGAAACGAACATCTTTGTTATCCACCAATAGTTGTTCTGTTTCTGTGTCTACGTTATTTGAATATTAGTGAAGTCTATCGCGATACAGGCATTCTGGTACCGACTTTTTAAAACAAATAAATATAATCTTTAGAAAAAATTCCGAAACCGACTTCACGACTATGCCTACATGTACAAACGTAAACTAAAAAGTAGAAAATACAAAACTTTTGCTGAAGAGAACCACAAAACTTAAAACATCATAATAGTATAAATTTTTCACAAGATGTTTATTTAAAAATACACTGAATCAATTTCGATAAAATTTATATGGGACAACCTGTGAAGTATGACCTACCAAAAAAAAGTCAATTCATAATTGGCGGAGTAATCGCGTAACAAACACGTAAAAAGAACATACGAATTAAGAACCTCCTCCTTTACTGAAGTTGGTAAAAAAGTATACTCACCACTTGTATATCGACTAGCGGGTATGCCTGCGCGAGGTCTGTGAGCGAGCGCAGGAAGTAGTCCTCAGAGGCCGACGAGTGTTTCCACCAGCTGATGAGCAGCTTCACCTTCACTTTGTTCTCCAGCGCCACCTTCCTTAGAGCATCGTCTATCGTTGGCCAGAATCTGGAAGTATTCCCAACATTGATAGTAGACTCTGTGGCAGATACCATAGATGTGAAGAAGTTACATCTTGTAACAAAAGATGGCGCTGTATTTAATCCCACAATACTATACTTTTTTTGAATAGAATTAAAATTTTGGTAATACATAGTCTACACCTCTATCGAAACAGAGGCAGGTTTAAATGGTCTACAAATATATGACATTGCCTGGTGCCTGCATGACATTGCCATTATAGCCGACTGTTTTGAGGCCCAAAAATTGATCGAAAAAGAGAGAGTACTCATACCGAGTTTTTTGTGACTGTTTCGTTAGCGCAGCGGTAGTCATAGTGGCAAAGTGTCAGGCAGTGTTAGCCTGGAACTGTGTAATGGGGTTACTCCCTATCGCGTTGGATTCAAAACCATCGCTGGCGAAATTTTGAAATTTTATTCTAGAGAATATTGGCGTGACATTGTGTGTAAACCCTTTGTGTTAAGAGTGATTTCACATCAGTTTTGCAATGGTGACTCAAACCGAAGACCTCTCAGACGCTTAATGTATACCTATATGTTGCGTCACCATGATAACGTAATCGCGAAGGATTTAAGCCAGAACATATATCATTAAGTAGTACTCACGTCAGTTTGTGGGAAAAGACGCACATCGGCTCGTAGTCCATGACGGAGATGTGCACGAACTCCTCGGCCGACTCGATGATGTTCACGATCGCCGTGGCGTCGTCCGTGCGACCCACCGGACTCAGCGGCGGCGGGGAACTCTGAAAATAAAAATGCATAATCCTATCAGTTTCAATAGGATGTATGTATGTATGTATCTTATGTGGGAGCCAGTCAGTGCAGACCGGCGACACTTCGACCCAGTGGGATCTTTTGTGTCGACACTCTCCCAATAACGACTGCCATAGATGTTCATGGCAGCCGGGACCGACGGCTTAACGTGCTCTCCGAGGCACGGAGCAGGCGATAATTGTCAATCAATACGCACATAATTTCGAAAAGTCATATAACTTCCGAAAGTCAGAGGTGCGCGACGTGGGTTCGAACCCGAGACCCTCTGCATTGCAGTCTGTTGGTCTGCCCACTGAGCTATCACTGCTCATTTTCAATAGGACACTAGAAAACCATGAATAGTTATCATGGTTTTCTATGTCAAGAAATTTTGATTTTCCATTATAAAAGGGAATTCCTGTGTCACGTAGGACTTTACAGACATTCAAACAGCAAATAACACATAGATTCATAACAGCTATTTGTGGACACCACTACGCCATCCGTGCAGACAAAATAATTGCATTTGCCTCTGTGTTTTGCACCTAAAACGATGCTTTGTATATCTATGGTATATTGTAGAACTATGTAATCCGCAAGTAAAAATACCCATTGCAGCAATTGCTGTTAAAGATGTTGGCAAACCGACGAGACGATTTGTCGATATCGCAGTACAAGTCCTGCTTCATGAATTGTCTTTTTCGCCGTTTCTAATCTACATTCTATCTTAGCATGGGAGGAGATAATAAACTAAATCTTAATATACTAGAGTATACTAGGATGCAAAGTGTAAAATTTTGAAAGATCTAAGCGTAACATTAATACCAAATATTCGCGTTTCTAATTAAGTAAATAATATAAAATTCTACTTTGAATACAGTAAAAAAAAAAATATTGGGTATTTAGTTTATTAAGGTTCCTGAAGTTTAATTTATGTTAGTTGCTAGGTTTAGCTAAAGGGTTTACTATATGTCAGTAGTAGTCCTACCTTTATAATAATCTGCGTGATTTATTACCCCGCGATACGAACTAAGTCCAAGTGCGTAAGAAGACGTTAAAAAATACATTTGCTACTTTTTTCTGATATTACTAACCTAGCCGTTCCTATACCATTCATCCGACGCCGATGAAATTGTTTCAAAGCTTCCCTACAGTTCAGATTCTAACAAAGCATTGCTACTTACGCCCGACATCCTCATTAGTATTATAAATGCAAATGCGTGTTTGTTTGTTACGTTTTAACACCTTAACTAATCCGATCGATCATTATAAAATTTATCATACATCTTGTTAGGAGTATAGAAAAGGACACAGGGTGCCTTTTATCCAGAAAAAAAGGTTTAGAAAAATATTCCTGAGGCATAGAAATATATTTTTGAAATCTAGATTAACGCGATAGTCGCTTGATAAACTCTAAAACCTAAACATGCAACACAAACAAAACACAGTAAACATATTCCGTGTGCGTGACATTCAAACTAGGTCTAACTCGGATCATCGACAACGGGCCTTCATCCACGTAATAATAGGGCACACAGGACAGCCCTCAACACAGCGGTACTACTATTGATTGTCGTTATAGTGCCAAACGACACACTCCGACACGCCTACTGCACGATAAACATCGGTCTATGCTGGACTATTACATGCACGCGCGGGTAAAGGACTGTTCTAACTGTGGTGCCGTACTCGCCTGTTCGACGACTAGTCTAGACGAAAGGGGTACGAATTGTCACGTAAGCTTAGTCTAGAAAGGCACGATTAATCGAGAGAACTTAAATTAAGAGAGACGAATGATCGCGTGAGCTTACACTAAAAGGGCACGACTAGCCATGTGAACTTCGATTAAAAGAGCAAGACCAGACGTGGGAGCTTAGGTTAAGAGGCACGGATAGTCGCGTGACCTTAGACTAAGGATGCACGACTGATCGCGCCTGTATCAAAGAAGAATATTGACATAATACTCTTGAAATGTGAAATTTGCTACGAAATCATAATGCAAAAAGTTGATCTTTAGCTTGCTACAATTGCACAAACCGTGCTTCGAAACAACAACCAAAATAGCTTCAGTTGTGTGAATTACCGTGCTGTCATCCTTATTCATAAACTCAGAGAGGGACAGATAGACAAATTACATAAATGTAATTTGCGGTGATTAAACACCAATGATTAAATTATGTTCGGGTACTTTGAAATAAATACACTGGAACATTGAGACTACTACCATCTTAGTCTCCCCGTGACCAAGGCTGCTGAAAAGCAACCGAAACGTCGGGGAAATTGTAAACTTAAATATAAATAGTTTTAATAATTTAATTAGCTTAAAGATTAGTAAAGATTAATAGTATCTAGTAGTAGTAGTAGTAGTGTAACAAAGTTCTAAATTATGTAATAAAGTGTCAAATAAACAACGCGATAAAAGCCGCATATAGTAGTTTAATTTCAATTAATCATAATGTAAGTTTCAACAATTTCAACAATATAAATTTAATTAATCAAGTACCTATCTTCTCCCTAACCTTTATTATTCCCAATTCACTTGGGATCAGCTTTTTCGGCAGTATAATGAACATGAATGACACCACAACTAAAATATGAAAAAGATAGGATAATATGTAATTATTAATAAGTAAAAATAAAAAAGCAATCAAATTTCAAAAACCAAGAAAATTATCAATAAAATCTATATAATGTCAAATGTCAACAAAACAATAGAATAAAAAAAATATGTCACTAACTAATATTATAAATGGGAATGTGAGTTTGTTTGTTTGTTACGCTTTCACACCTTAGCTTCGGTCAAGTAGTTAAGATGTGAAAGCGTAACAAACACTCATCGTGAAATTTTACATACACGTTATGAGGGGAAACGACAAATACTTATTCTGGATGGAAAAAGTACTGTTACTAAACTAACCCAACCCATATTTAGGCAGGTGAAGCCGCGGGCACAGTACATACATATACAGTATTGTAACTCGGCCCTGTCCTTGAAATAATTACCCACAACAGCGCGGTTCGTAGACACGCGTTAGGGCTGCCCGCCTACAGTATTTTAATTTTATCTACCTATTTGAGTTTCTTTCTAGTTTAGTGATTGTAAATATTATATGTATATTAAATTATAAAATATGAAATTCGTAATGAATGAAATAGAAAGTGTTCAATAAAATCAAATCATCACAAATCGTACGCTTACTGCTTACAAAACAATCACACCGTCCGTTCGTCACTGCGGCGCATTCGCGACTGATTGCGAACCCAGCGCATACCAACGCCGAGGCGCGTAGGTATGATTCGAGTTCCGATCGTTTGTATGAAGTAGAATACTGTATATGTATGTACTGTGCCGCGGGTAATATCAAGTAAATATATATATATATATATATATATTGTGCATATCACACACATCTGCTTACCCCTTTGGGGAAAAAGAGGTAAGGCTACGTATGAAGTGAGTAGTAAGAACTGAAGAAAATACCCGCATCAGTTAGAACGCTCCCTAAGCATTTACACTCAGATGCTAATTATACACTTGCGGTACGGTACGTCTGAAAGAACGTGACACTAATTAGTCGAAGTCTTTTAGTCGAAGTCTTTTAGTCGAAGTCTTTTAGTCGTTCATTAAGTTGTCAATAAATTGTCTCTTGGCTTTTATTTGCTGTGTTTGACAGGGATCTAATGTATTTTATTTACAAGTTCTCCTTTGTAAAACATTATGGAATTCAATAAAACTTGTAAAGTATTGAGAACTGTAATGTTTTGTATGAATATTTATCGAACTTCAAAATATTTAATACTCCTCGCCTCACGGGTACTTTTTAGACATTTTGGGTTAGCATATTACCCAGTACTTTGGGCGTCTTACTCATTTAAGCAGGAGCAAGTCCAACATGCAGAGGCCCTTTGAGAGTTTAATTTATAGTAAGATGGGATATCTATTAAGGCACTTTTATATATTATTAACCTCTGAGTCTTCTTCGAAGAGGTTAATGAAAACATTATGTGGGTCTGTGTGTCTATCTATCAGTGACAGGCATAGCTCCGGAACCACTGGACCGATTGACTTGTAACTTGGTGTGCAGACACCTTGGGGTCATCCCTCGGTCGAGTTTGAATATGGATCCTGTGGGTCAAAAGACCCTCGAGATATAGGGGTCACATATTTAAAATGGAAAAATACTGTAACTTGATGTGCAGACACCTTGGTGTCATACCTCGGTCGAGTTTTAATATGGGCCCTGTGGGTCAAAAGACCCCAAAGATAAAGGGTCACAAGGTCATAAGGTCAGGGGATATCCACCAACAGAGTGATTTGGAAGTCCAGGGGAGAGGCTTCTGCCCAGCAGTGGGAAATTACAAAAAGGTGATGGAAAAAAAGGGGGTCACATGAAGACGAAGAGGTTGAATCCTGGTTTCTTACACCCATCTCGTTATTATATTGACATAATAAATATTTTTAACAGTAACTAAGACACAAATGTGTTTTTATAGCCAATTTTAGTTTTGCTGGTAGCTGGTAGATTTGACCGCGGATTCGTTTGCTTAAATATAGTTTAAGATAGGAACAGTTTTTTTTTCTGGATGAACGTACCCTATGTCATTTTCTGTTACCATTGACGTGTATTGACGAAATTTTATGATGATCGGTCGAGTAGTTAAAGCGTGAAAGCGTAACAAGCAAACTCACATTCACATCTATAATATTTAGTTAGTATTGCGATAGCTTGGACCCAGAGGAATATTTTAGTTCGATACTGTTTGATAAACTACTCAAAACTTTGCCAGTGTTTACAGACAAATTATTAGATACACCACATTGACTCATACGTACTCAATTACATGCATTTCATAGAACTATAAACATATAAGCATTACTAGGAATACAGCTAGTTATAAAACATATGTAGGAGCACGACACGCAATCCCGCCTCATATAAAAACAACGCCAATTAAAGAAACACGAAATGTCACTAATGTCGGTTCGATTTTCTGGAAAGACTGAATCATCTTTGAGGTGAGAGTTATTTTTACAAATTTAATGAATTACAGACGAATGTGGACGACTAGTCGTAACAAGTGGTCGAAATGCCAACAATTTTTTTTATATAGTACCTGTATTTTTTAATTTTCTCTCTGCGTATATAAATTTTAACTAAGCCGAAACTTGGCCTCCGACATAAAAGTACGCCATTCTTTCCTATTAGGTATGTAAAATGCTTAAAAAGAGGTATCATTATTTTCACTTATATACATTTAAATAAAGTACTTATTTAAATTGATATACATGAAAAAGAATGTTACCTCTATTTAAGCATTTTACGTAACCTTATAATATACCTTATGTTGTATGTTACCTTATTGGTGAGTACATATTTGAGCCGTTTGGTGTCGAAACGCTGGGGCCATAGGGTCCAAGTGCTAGGCCTGTTTATAGAGACCTAGCTAATCGGCTGATCGACGCTTCACATGACCAGAGGGCTGGTATGTTCTTTGCACAAAGAATAAGTATTGCCATTCAACGTGGCAATGCTGCCAGTCTTCTGGGAACGTTGCCAATTGACGGCGATGCCACGGTAATGTTATCTAACAGTATTCTATCTTCATACAAACGGTCGGAACTCGAGTCATACCTACGCGCCTCGGCGTCGGTATGCGCTTGGTTTGCAACCAGTTGCGAATGCGCCGCAGGGACGAACGGACGGTGATTGTTTTGTAAGCAGTAAGCGTGCGATTTGTAAATATTTTATTGAAATAACTAAAAGTACTTATGGACGTAATTTAAAACTAAACATATTAATTGTAAAGTAGCTACAGGTATCTATAACCAAGTGAAAGATATCTCTTTTTCTCCTCCTTGTCCATGTTTCTCAGAAGTATTTTTAATTTACTTTTTATTCAAATGCGAATTTTTTATACTATTAAATTTAACAATAAAGCTTTTCGTACGTCTCGGTCGAGGCGCAAATATATTTCAGTCTCAAATTATAAGATGGTTTTTTATTAAATCTACAAATCAAAAAACACAGTATGCTTTTTATTGAACACTTCCTAATTTATTCACAACGAATTTAATTTATTGTAATATTATTATATAATATTTACAATCACTAAACTATAAAGAAACTCAAGTAGGTAGATAAAATTAAAATACTGAAGGCAGCCCTAACGCGTGTCTACGAACCGCGCTGTTGTAGATAATTATTTCAAGGATAGGGCCGAGTTACAATACTGTTAGATATCATTACCACGACATCATCGCATCGCCACGATGCGGAGGAATATTATGACGCTTTTTAATTTTATTGATTTATTGTTCTCTTTAGTTAATATTTCTTGTAAATAATTAGTGTTTATATTATATTTATCATTTGTTTATTTGATGTGCAATAAAAACTACCATATATAATCTTCTAGTACTAGGTTTATTTGTATGTTGTTTTATAAAAGCTAACGCCCGCACTAGGACTGAATCCAGAGTCGCGGGACACCTTCCAAACCTAAAAAAATAGGACATAAAACACCTAGCCTCAGTACAACTAATTGTGTCTCACTTGGGGATCGAACCTACAACCTTCTACGCGTGGCAAGAAGCAAGGCGAGCACTTAAGCCACGTCATCCGTGCATTCATTATTAGTTCAAGTTAAAGGTACAGTCACGTAATTGGGCAAGTAGTATAAAAACATTTTCGTAGAACAATTATCGACACGGAATGTTCAAATCAAATCATTTTGCTACTTAGTGAGCATGTATAATGGTCTTACAATTATGTAAGCGGTACTTAAGACTAAGTACCTTTTCCAAGCAATGCAGTAATTAGTTACAGACTGTAATTTTTAACAGTACCTATTATATTTGAATATGATAATCTTTTTATTACAAAGAACGAACGATCTCCGATTTGATCGAGAAACGTTCACCTAGGTCTTCCCCTTGCGACTGTTCCATTCACACTAGCCTTATAAACTTTCTTAGTCTGTCTTTTCTCATCCATTATTCCTACATGCCCAAACCAGCTTAACATAATATTTTCTATTCTCGTCACTATATCCTCTTTCATGCCGTATCTCTCTCTAATCACACTATTCTTTATTCTATCTTTCAGAGTCACACCACATATGTTTCTTAGCGCTCTCATTTCTACAGCATTTATTCTGCTCTTATGCTTCTTTTGCCATACCCAACTTTCACTTCCATGCATAATTGTAGGCACTAATAGTCATCTATGAACAGCCAATTGACATATTTATATAATATAATTTGCTGTTATTGCCGGTCTGTATATTGTTGCAGCCACACATTGAAGTAAAAAGAAAACGCTGTGTAAAATCCCCTTAACTGCAAACCAATTCTTTTCAATACACATGTTCTATTTTCTTCTTCTAATTCGTGAGCTAGCTAATGTCTGCGTACAAAACGCGTACTGTAGCGGAACAATACTCGTCCCTCGGTACTTGTAAAGCATAAAGAACAAAGTGTCAAAGGTCAGGCACACAGGCTTCACTACATTCGAGGAATGCAAACGACGCGCGACGTTTACGAGAATACCCGTAAAGGTAAGGCTATAAAATACCTAAAGAAAGGCCTTGACCTAGCTAGGCCACCGGCTAAACAGTACTAAGTTAGCTGGCAATATTTTACTAGGTCGAATAATATATTTTATCAGCACCGTTTGTAAACTGTCCCACGGCTCGGAATCTTCTTAATATGAAAAGGGACGGGCCATCGTTCTTTATGGTCTAGTGCCGATTGGAAGACTTCACATATCTTTGAGAACATTATGTAGAATTCTTAGATATGCTGGATTCCACACGATGTTTATGATGGTAGAAGCGATAGTCTAGTGCCGTTGGACTGCTACGCAGAGGTCTAGGGTTTGAACCCAAAGCGCGCATCTCTAACTTTTTGAAGTTATGTTTGTATTAAATAGTTAATTATCGCTCACTTTAACGGTCAAAGAAAAACATCGTGAGGAAACCTACATGTCTAAGAGTTCTCCATAATGTTCTCGAAGACATGTGAAGTCTACCAATCCGCACTGGGCCAGCGTGGCAGACTATGCCCTAATCCTTCTCACACAGAGAAGAGGCCCGTGCCCAGCAGTGGGACAGTTTAATACAGGGATGATGATATTATTACACGATGTTTGCTTTCACTGTTATTGCGAGCGATAATGAACTATTGAATACACACACATTTGAAAAGTGAGAGGCGCGTGACTTGAGATCTAATTTAAGCTCGCTTGTGATTGCGAGCCTAATACTGGCTTTTCTTGTTAGGAAATTCTTAGCAGCATAGTCTGGACCTGTGTGAGACATACAACGATAGACTTGTCTCTTACTATGTAAGCCCTTAAACCCTTTTTTGTTCTTGAAGCCCCTTCAGGAGACATAGGCGCGAGGCTATCTTTCTTTTAATCTGTATTTTTAACGGTAGGCAGCGCAGGCAGTACCTTTAAATCTTATTTTCCAATTAAGAAAAGACTACTTTTAATAATTGGAAAATAAGAATTAGGGGGAAGTCCCGTAACGCCGGACGGCACCTACCGCCGGACAGTCGTACTATCTTAGCAAGTATAAACCTGTTCGATTCGAACTACTAGTGAAAGGGGCGCGGGGCCTGCATAGCTACAGGATCACGCGCCGCAGCTCGCCAGTGACGCGCAAGGCCGCAGCGAGAGAGGGTGTGTGTTGTTTTTGGCGGGAACACGCGGCGTCACGTAAGATCTACGTAAGTAGTTCTGGCATATTTTTGCATTTATGTTTTAATGATAATCGATAATTGAAGTAGCATTTGATTATTATCAGTAAACTGATAGAATTTTATTTGATTTTTGAAACTATTTCGCTATGTACTACCTAATGTACCATATTGTCTGTCCCTTAGTACCGGACACTAAGTCGTCCCCTAGTACCGGACAGTGATTTCTTTTTTATTTCTTGTAACAGTTAACGTAATTTAATTAATTTATTTATTTTTCTTTTAAGGCATAGACAAAAGAAGTGAAACGAAATGGAAAACAAGAAAAAGAAAGGATCGTGGGAGCCACAGAGCTTGCAAACAGCTATTGATAAGGTTTTGTCCCAGGAAATGAGTGTAAGACAAGCTGCAATGGTTTATCAAGTTCCTAAAAGCACTTTACAAGACAAGCTTAAAGCATTAAAACGTGGAGACGAAGTGTCGATGAAGCCAAAGTTGGGTAGGTTCACTAACACCTTCTCAGAACAGTATGAACAAGTCTTGGTAGAACACGTCAAAGATTTATCTAACAGATGTATGCCGCTCATGAAAAAAGAGTCATAGAACAGCCAGGAACCTCATTAAGCACACTGATCATTGAAGGAGATTCAGCTGTTGTCGGTGGATCAGCTTTGATCTGTCATGCTAACATACCTAGTAATATAGTTGAAGACGAATTTTTGGAAGAACCTACACAATCCGTTAGCGATCCTATAGCCACAAGCCCCATACCTTCAACGAGTTCTGCTCCAGATCTTGTTCAGTTAATCCATAAATTATCACCATTGCCTGACGCTGCAAAAAAACGAACTGCAGCTCGAAAAAGGAAATGTGAACGAAGTGAAATTCTAACGTCATCACCATACAAAAAAGTAGTAGAAGAAAAAGAAAACGAAAAAGAAAATATCGTGAAAAACAAAAAGAAGGAAATAGGATCTAAGTTTAAAGTAGCGATTGAAGGCAATGTAAAACAAACCAAAGGAAAGAGCATAGAGAAAGGAAAACAAGCTAAAGGCGTGAAGTCTAAAGGAAAAAATGGAGATAAAGCTAAGAAAGTAGAACTACAAGAGCAAACATCTAATGCAGACACAACAATTTGTGTAGTTTGCTTAGAAGACTATATAGAAGACTGGATCCAATGCTCATCGTGTCTTGGGTGGGCACATGAAGCATGTGCAGACGTTCCAGAGTGTGGAGACGGCTACATATGCGATCGATGCAGACTCTTCTGAAATGTCCGGTGCTAGGGTTATGGCACAAACACCCGTCCGGTACTAGGTGCCACATTTTAAAATTATATTTTTTGTCACCAAAGTTTGATTAATGGTATTAATTATGTTTTGAGCAGAGGTTGCTTTTTTTAAATTTTATTTGATTTCTATCTTTGTTACCTATTGTAAGTCATAAATAAATATACATGTCTGAATTTTTTTTTTATTTTATTCTTAAAAAACCTTAGGTGTCCGGTACTAGGGGACTTCCCCCTAAAGGATTAATTCCTGTGTCACAAAGGACTTTACAAACATTCTAACAACGGACACAGAACATTCAGACTCGAACCAATTATTTCTGGATCATAAATTTTTGTCACGTGTGGAAAATAAGAATTAATGGATTAATACCTGTGTCACAAAGGACTTTACAAACATTCTAACAACGGACACAGAACATTCAGACTCAAACCAATTATTTCTGGATCATAAATTTGTGTCACGTGTGGAAAATAAGAATTAATGGATTAATTCCTGTGTCACAAAGGACTTTACAAACATTCTAACAACGGATACAAAGAATATTCAGACTCGAACCAATTATTTCTGGATCATAAATTTTTGTCACGTGTGGGGATCGAACTCACCACACTCGGGGCAGTGGCAGTAGCGAGGCAAATACTTAAGCCACTGTGCCATTAGTACAGTCAAAGAAAAAAAGTCACGTCATGACACTTAATAAACATACACTTTTACAATCGTTAACATCACTTTATCCAACGCGAGGTCTATCATCAAACAAACTAACCATTTACCTTAAACCTTTAGCAACCAAGCCCACCCGACCTGGCACAAATAGGTTCCGTTCGACAAGGTTACCGGATGGGTGTAAAACCGTTAAATGGTATACCCGCCATATTGCCAATTTAAAACGTTTCAGCCTCATTTGGTCTAGCTTTAACGGCTTATAAAATGTTACGATCTTTTTACATATGACTTTACGATTCATTAGGTGAGGTTTAGCTGGTGTCTAAAGGTCGTTTGAAAGTACGGTCATCACATTATTTTAGGGTAATTACAAAATATCTGACATTAAAAAATAAAACGTGATGAGCTTTCATAGCTTGCCCAGCCCTCCTGCAGGTACAGCTTTTAAAATGGCTATATTTTTCTGCTATGTCTGACTGCAATATACTTACTGGCTGGCAATAATAGCCATAATGAATACACGTCTATATTTTGTATATATGGCTATACAGAGAACGATGTTAGAATGTTTTGCTTTCAAATGATTTTGAGCTGGCAGAGTTATAGATTAAAAGATTGTAGTCACATTTTTTGTTCCCTTAGACTTTTGTTATATCCCACTGCTGGGCAAAAGGCCCTCCTTTGTACTTTCACAACCACTCTATTGGAAGATATAGGGATATCCACTACTAGTTTCTTTCGAAGTCCAAGTCATCTCGCCATCTACGTTTAGGTCTGCTACGTCGCCGTCGAATGTTTTTTGACACCTAATTGGTCAAGATTTGGGCAGTCACATATTACAGTAAAAAATTTCAGAGTAACTTGATGTCAGCATTGATTGTTTCGAAATGGATGGATGAGGAATGCACGGATAATGTAGATGTGATGCACCGGTTAAGCAGTCACCTCGATACTGCCACTTCACTGAATGCTTTCGGTTCGTTCCGCACACGGTATGTTTATAACCCCTGCGGCACAGCAACGATTCTAACGTGCGGAAGATATCTTCTTATATGTACTTAGAAGAAGTCTAATGTCTATCCTCCGAAAACTTGGTTGTGTTTTTCTTGTGTTACATTTGCTTTATTTTACTTTTTCATTTGGGAATCGAACCCACAATACGTGATTATATTAGAATGGTACTCACAGTGATGTAGGCGCCGTAGCTGTGCTGCGCATCAGATATGTTGATCGGATGTTCCATATTGATGTCTGTGTCGAGTTCTTCGGGCCACGTGTCTGGAACCGTCGCGTCTGGTTCGCCCAGACTCCAGTATACCTGTCAAAAGATTCCTATTACAATACTTGTCATATTTTTTGAAGAAAACAAGTTTATGGTTGATTTCGGACGGTTTTGGTAGTCAGAGTAAAATTTTTGGGTCGTGTTATTGACGTTTTTTGTTAGGAAATGTTTAGTAGTCTTGAGACGAGGATTGATTCATGTCCTGTTTCATGGGATATTGTTTATCCCAGATTGGGCAGGCGTATTACACCTACATTTTACGAGCTTATTACCGTATCCCAGGCATATTACAAATCATCTTGCTACTGGGAATTTCTAACAGATAACTCTATTACTGCTTGGCTCGACCTGAAAATCGTACATCACGAGAGCACGTAAACACGAATACCTGGAAACTTCTAAAACGGTACCAACAAGGTCGTAAGTACAACAAGTTCTAAATGTTATCTATGAAGATAGCCGGCACAAATTGAAAGTTTCGTAGCAAGAATATAAAGTTTATCTCGTTAGTACTAGACGCGACGTCTCGTAATTATTATCTCAAAGACGTCTACGACGTAGAGCGCGAATGAATCGAAGATCTACAAGCTCTACGCCGTAGAATTAATCTCTAATAAGTATCAAAGCGTGTCGCTAGAAAAGTTAAACTAATATAGTTATATAATATTGTCTTCTGTTTACGCGAATATTATTCATTGAAATTAAACTACTGTTGTTGACAACTGTAGCTAAACTAACTGTAACAGCTATGGTCCTGTATGGTAGCTGTTGTGTTTTCCTGTGACCATAGCTGCTGAAAAGCAACCGAAACGTCGGGGAAAGTGTAAACTTAAATATAAATAATTTTAATAATTTAATTAGCATAAAATTAGTAAAGTTCAATAGTATTAGTAGTGTAACAGTTTCTAAATTATGTAATAAAGTATCAAAATTAAACAATGCGATAAAAGCCGTACATCGTATTTTAATTTCAATAATATAGTTATTATATTTTCATTTTATACGTATTCTTCGGCAATGGTAGAGAAAGTCGTCTATCCTAATAAATATCATAAATGTGAATGTGAGTTTCTTCGATTGTTACGTTTTCACGCCTTAACTACTGGACCGATCATCATAAAATTTCGCATACACCTTTTCGGGGGTACAGAGAAGGAGATAGGGTAAAAAAGATGTCAGAAGAAAAGTACTGTTACCGAGGGATATAATGTCAAAATCTAGTTAGTTTATATTTATAATTCAGTACATGTAGTAAGATACAAGCATGCCGAATACCGAGTAAAAATCGAATAATCGATACAACTCTAGTACGTATAGCTATGTAAAGGTAAATTAAATAAATAACACGACGGCTATAACTTATTTATAACACTTATTTCTATCGTCTATCAAAGACCTTAAACACCCTCGACCTACAAAGAATTTCTTTACGACATCAAAAATAAACGCCACACAAAAGCAGCTTCCGACCGTTTTCAATGTCGCCATTTACATTACCGATCGTCTATAGAAACTCTTTAAGATATCTTGAACATAAACAACAATGTACTGTATACATATTTGTTTGGACCTGACCTTGCAAAGTTTACGTCGCGATTAATTGTTGAACATTTGACAGTATAAATTTAACGTCCAAAGTTTATGACGGTGGGTTGTTAGCGTTGCCTGATTCGTGCAAGTCCGTACCAGGCGTCATTTAGCGAATAACTTTGATGCCTCGGTGCCATCTTTGGTTTAAAGCTTTGGTATAAATGACTTAGTTCATTTAGCTGCAAGTTTTATATGTTTTTGTAATTAAGTTGTTTTGAGCGGGTAAATGATTTGTAGATTGAGTTTGGGAAGAAAATCTTATATGATTCTGGCGTCTAGGTAATGATATTTCCATGGTAGAGAAACACTTTTATCGTACTAAAAATCTTCCTGTATGCTATGTCGATCGTGGATTTGGAAGCTACATGTTATATAATTTTGGTGTTTAGGTATATATTTTGATTTGGTAGTAAACATTTTTAAAATGCTTCGCTCGTACAGTCGTACTAGTAAAGTGTCTGTATCTTGAGATTTTATAGAGATTGAAACTACAGATACAAAAAAGCAGAAAGAAAAAAAATTTGGTTAACTGTACTTTTGTAGAATGACACTTATTAATAGTCGTGAACCAAAAGTTCTAGAATTGGGCAAGCCAGTACACAATAAATAAAGTAAAATAAATTGTCTACCCTTAATGTATTAATTTCACTTTACATATCTTAAATTAACTAATCAAAGCACACTAAAGAAATTAGTGCTATATTGAGTATAATAAATTATTAAATATTCTAGATTGAGCTTTTAGTTAAAAGCATGGCTCACAGATTTTATTAGGTCGTATGTAGGTACTGCCACATCTAGCTGTACATTGAGTTTCATAAAAAGAGTTCTACAAATCCTGAATTCAAAATCAAGGTACACATGCCGATAAAGCCGGCACATGCAGAACAAGGCCAGAATATTACACGATTTAAAAAGTAAACGAATTTACATAATTTTTTATTCAATTTCATCACATCATCCACGGATGCCCGGATGAGCTCACCTCACCTCAGTTATAGACTGAATATAATAAATTATTTTAAAAGGACCAGCTGAGCTTTTGAGCTTTTATAAAACCACGTCACTGTCTGAATTATATAATTTTGTTCTATTTGGGAATCATATTGATTCCACTGAGATAAAAAGCTTGCTTTATCACATGAATTTTATTTAAAGAGACGGCTATTTTAAGTGCGAAACGGTAGATCTCTTGCATATTTTATACCTTCACTCATGTAAGGGTTTGCATTCCTGAGTGCTCATCTAAAAGGTTCTTTTAGCGCAGCTACAAAAATCAGGTCTTTCAGAATACTTTATTTCGCACATTCGAGATTGTATTACATATATTGACATATAATACAATTCTTTTTATTACTTCAGGTTTAATTATTTGACTGTTAATATAAACAATGTTATTATTATTATTATAAATAAGTTTATATATTCATAATAATAAAAGGAGCGGTGCTTTTGTATTTGATTATAAATGATGGTGGTTAAATAAAGATTTGTTAACAAGTAATCCTGGATATTAAAAGCACATTTTAATATTGCAGTGGCATTTGCCACGCATTTTTAATTTCCGCAAGTTTTTTGAGCCTGTGGTATGACCACCTATTGGTGCAATGCAGCCTTTATAAGCATAATTAACTTAATTCGATCAAATATTTTTTAGGTATATGTTGTAACATATACTTAAAATAATTTGATCAAATGAGCTAGCTCCCTACCTTATGTAGCTTTTTATAGTGCTCCCACACTGGCTGTTACAAAATGTTTACAAACCTTTTTTAACACTAAACATTTATTAACAAATGTTAGGAGTTACATTCTGTTAAGAATTGTTAAATGTTTTGAGTGCTCCCTACACTGATGGAAAATGTTTATAAACATTTTTTTAAATTTTAAAACATGATATCGTTTCCCGGTTTTTATTTACGTCCCAAAGCGTTTACAAGAAAATGGAAGAAGATTTGCTCATTGGATTCGCATTTATTTTGAGTTAAAAAAAAAGAAAAAGCGCTCTAACTGGATGCGCCAAACGCTAAGAGCTAGAGAAAAGTATAGTATATCCTCATGTCATCTGAATAAATGTTTACGAACAAATGATAACAGATGTTTTAATTTGTTACAATTTGTTAACAAACAATGTTGTTTAGAAATGTTTAGTAAACATTACCTAACATGAAAACATTTTAAAACATTTTTTATCATTGTGATCAATTGTTTGCTAAAAATGTTTACTAATGTTTGTAAACATTTTGTAACAGCACAGTGTGTCAGCACCATTAGCTAAATATGCATACAAAGGCCAGATATTGGTAGCCTTAGAGTGATATGATAACGTATTCTTGCTCATTTACAAAACACATATAACCTAACCTTTAAAATATACCCTACAAATTATTTATAGTTTTAACCTCGACATAGATCACTATCCAATGAGACGGCGATACATATATAATTATGTCGCATGTTTCAAGTGCACTATATATAAGTACATTAGGTACAGTCGGTCCACAAGGCCCGTCCTTGCGCTTGGCAAAGGCTTTCACGCCAACAATACGTACTGTAGCTTTAACAATAGATTTTATTGAACGTCTACTCATTAATTTATATTTGAAATGTTATGGTGAGTGAATTAATATAGGTAAGTGTTGATTTGGGGTTACATTTCTGTCTGTTGTTGTGTGGATTGGTTTTGTTGTTGATGGTATTGTTTGGCTGTGTTCATCTTAGTGGCAAACGAGCATAGCCCCTAAAAACAAAACTGACCTTAACAGTTGCTTCTGAAAGAATATCATTCGCATGTAGATTCGAATGGAGTCGTTATCAATCAGTGCTAGGAAATTTGTCTGATTGTTAAATTCCTTTATTGAGCCACTAAGTCTCAGACGGGACTTTGCCTCCCTTTGTGTGTTCTACCGCTTATATAATGGATTGTGTTCTGATGAGATGTTTGAGAAGATGCCCTCAGCTACTTTTTATCATCGCATAGCTCGCCATCGGCAGGGATTTCATTCGCACACCTTCAACCTAATTGGTGCCGCAACAAGCGGTTCCAAAGGAATTTTCTCCCGCGGACGCTCAGGTTGTGGAATGAACTCCCTGTCCAGGTTTTCCTACAAGACTACAGTATGGAGTTCTTCAAAAAGGGCGTTAAAAGGTTTTTACATGATCGGCAATGCGCAAGTGATGCCTCTGGTGTTGCAGGTGGGTCGTATGCTTATTTGCCACTTTAGAAATATAAAAAAAAAACTTCTAAGTCTAAAGACACACAGTCTGTCTGAAAATTTAGACAGGCTGTGTGCTTATATACCAATTTTTTTAAATACCCCTTTTCATTTCTTTTGTTAAAGTCTCCCGTGGCACAAGAATAAGTCTTACCGAGGCAGCTCAGACTTATTTTTGTGTCGCAAGAGACTTTACAAATATGGAAACGACAGACACACAGAACACCCAGACTCGAAACAACTACTTATGGATCACTCAAACGATTGTCCAGTGTGAGGATCTAAACCATTAGTTCCCAAAATGGTCCAGGTGGACCCCCAGGGGTCCACGGGAGACTTGACGAGGGTCTACGTTGGCGTGACAAAAAAAATGGGGTACACAATTCGTAAGCGTCCACGAAAATTTATTTGTGCTTTCGATTTTAATGTAGCTCAGCGACTGTTACTTGTAAATACTTGCATATTCCATATTCACTACCAGTGGTCTAAAAAAAAGAGAAGGTCTACCTGCCGACCGTGGCAGGTTCAGAACAGAGAAATCCAAAAAAAAAGTAAGGTCATCCCGTAGAGATTTGATCTAATATAAATACGAATGCCAAGGTATATGGTAGAAATGAGGCCTCAGAGGATCCACGGGAACCTGCTAAGTTTTGAAGTACTCTATGAGAAAAAAAGTTTGGGAACCTCCGATCTAAACCTTAACACTCGACGCAGTGGCTGAAGTAATGCTACCACTGCGACGCACATTGAACAGCGAGGGCTCCATGTATAAATGTGTATTCTATATTATATATAATAATATATGAAATAATAGTATATGTAATTAATTAACGTATTATAACGTAGTAATTTATAAAGGTATATAATAATGTATATAAGTTTTATTTTTATTATTATCAATTTATAAATACATTTATTACTGTTACACACAAATTTTGCATTATAATAATTTTGATTGTGTGTTGCAATGCTTCATTGAAATAAAATATTTCTTTCTTTCTTTCTTTCATTTAAACCAGTACGCCATCTGTGATTTGTAGAATTAAAAAGTAAATATGTTTCGTAAAATTATTATTCATAGGGCTGCGAGAATACCAGCGTTGCAGTCTATACTGCAACAATAGCTGACGCAGTTGCCTAATTTGATCTCCATGCACTGCCTTCTGTTTAATTGTATTTTTCAATTAAGATTATGTATGTATGGAGATACAAATAAAGCATTTTTATTTCTTTTCTTTCTTTCTATGTCCTCAGGTTCAAACTATCTAATTAGAATGGGTTTACAGTTTAACAAACATACCAAAGGAATGAGCAGCGATAGCTCAGTGGGGAGACCAACAGACTACAATGCAGAGGGTCTCGGGTTCGAACCCACGTCGCGCACCTCTGACTTTCGGAAGTTATATGACTTTTCGAAATGATGTGCGTATTAATTGACAATTATCGCCTGCTCCGTGCCTCGGAGAGCACGTTAAACCGTTGGTCCCGGCTGCCATGAACATCTATGGCAGTCGTTATTGGGAAAGTCAGTACCCTCTAATATCCTGACACTGGTCTAGCCTTAGGGTATCGTTAGCCTTCGGGTCGCGGAGGTTAGGTGGCAGTCGCTCTGTGTATAAACTGATATCCAGTCAAATCCGGTTAAACCAGAAAAGCCGTCCCCAAGTGACTTGGGAATAATAAAGACTAAGAGAGAAGACGGAGACCAAAGGAATAATTCCGCATACATAATTACAAGAGATTGACATCTGCCCCTATACACTATCAAAGCCAAGAAATCGTACATAAAATAACTCACATAGTTCATGTTCAAGGTTTAACTATGTATGTACATACTTTAACAACACGTCGTACTAAATTATGTTTTAGAGAAATTCAAATGCACAACACACGAACTTTGTATTAGCTTTCAAAGGCAATTGGTACACCCATTCAAATACCTACCTTATAGTTTATGAAACAAGGTCGAAATTCAGTTAAGGGAGATTTATGTCGAGTAATATGTATGAGGAAGAAAAATAGTAAAGAATATTTTACAGGGTGGTCTATTTAGCTGTGGAATATTAACACGCGAAGTTGGCAGAGTAATGTTGTCGAGGTGCTAATTAAAAAATAAAAGCTCTCGCTTTGCAGATGAATGTTGCGCACTTCGTAACGATCAAAATATGTGGCACTTTATGAGTTAAAATAAACGACACGTCGACTCTACTTGCTTTATTAGCTATGACAGTTTATAGAACGGTATTAGTTTTGTTTAAGTAGGTAATACTTGTATCTTATGTGGGGGCCAGTCAGTGCAGACCGGCGACACTTCGACCCAGTGAGATCTTTTGTGTCGACACTCTCCCAATAACGACTGCCATAGATGTTCATGGTAGCCGAGACCGACGGCTTAACGTGCTCTCCGAGGCACGGATCAGGCGATAATTGTCAATCAATACGCACATAATTTCGAAGTCATATAACTTCCGAAAGTCAGAGGTGCGCGACGTGGGTTCGAACCCGAGACCCTCTGCATTGCAGTCTGTTGGTCTCCCCACGGAGCTATGGCTGCTCTTTTAAGTAGGTAATAGTCGACTTTTTAACCAACTTCAAAAAAAGGAGTAGATTCTCTTCGACTGTATGTTTATTTTGTATGTGTTGTTACCTCTGACTTTTTTGCTAGGTGAACCGATTTTGATAATTTCATTTGCAAGCTAGTGCTTCCCATTTGGTCCCATTTAATTTTGATCAAGATCTGACTAGTAGTTTTTGAGTTATCCTTAATAATACGTATTTGGTTGACTTCGGCTACATTGATGATGTTCTCATTTTATGCCGATGTAAACTGAACAAAAAATACAACTGTGTAGGATGGAGTATAATATTAATATTATTTAACGTTTTAGTGCATTTTTGTTTTTGAATATTCCAAATTGATTGGTTTTCCATTTTGTTAAAATTTTTGTTTTTATTTAATGGTTTTGGTTTTCCTGCCTCATGCGCGCAGCGATAGTGATTGCCTATTGCCGTTTACTGAGCACTGCTCCAGATTCCGTAGTAATACTCAGAATCGCTTCACAGAATAACCACTTTGCCTATTCCGGGAACCAAACTCGAAACCCAAGGCGGGTCCCTGCTGTCCAGCAGTCACATTTCCTAATAGATATTTCATCCAAGAAAAAGTTTTGCTCTTTAGGGATAGCTAGTTAAAAATATCTTAAATGAAGTGTTTATCTATACTAATATTATATAAAGCTGAAGAGTTCTCAGGAACTACTGGTTCGATTTGAAAAATTATTTTAATGTTAAATAGCCTATTTACTGAGGAAGGTTATAGGCTACATAACATCACGCTACGAACTACGGGGGCGGCGCAGTCATCATAAACGCGGGTGAAACTGCGGGCACATCTAGTCAAAATATAACACAACTGAATAAAGGTGCATTTAATGACGATGTCTTTTCGCATTTTGTCAATATAGATCAGCCTTTTTGTTTTTATGTGTCTCGTGTGGGATTCGAGCCCACGACACTGAAGACTCAATAATTTAGTGTCCGTGGCGAGGTGACTACTTAAATTGCTATGCCATCCGAGCATCCGAGTAAATTTTATTAAAGAAATAACGTCATTTGCTATTTAAAACAATCCAAATAATAATAATATTCTACCACATACACACAACACCATCTAGCCCAAACTAAGCAGAGCTTGTGCTATGGGTACTAGACAATGTTTGTTTTTGTTTGATTTTCGTGAGTTGTTGTCAAGAGTTGTTCAAGCCGCCCGTAGGCCTCTGACATGGCTTAACGACTGCTGTCAATTTGACAACAACCGGGACCGTCGTATTACGTGCCCTCCGAAGCACAGAGCACAGAGACGCTCATATAAATTCCACTAAGCGGTCACCCATCTATTGACTGACCGCACCCAACGTTGCTTACCCTCGCTAATCGTTTACCGATCAGTGAGTGCAACTGGCTGGCTATGCAATGGATAAACATACATATATACTTTTTTAAGTATATACTTACATATGTACATATCTTTATATACATAATTCTACCGTACGTGTGTATGTCACTGAACTCCTCCTAAACGGCTGGACCGATTTTGATAAAAAAAATTGTGTGTGGTCATGTGGATTCGAGGATGGCTTAGATTTGGGTTGTTCTTTTTTGTGTGTACAAGACAACGTCTGTCGGGACAGCTAGTTATATATAGAAACACCCAGACTAAGACAAACATCCATGTCTATGCACACAAATGTTTGACTTGTGCGGAAATCGAACCCGCGACCGCAGGCGAGGCAGTCGGTAAAACTAACCACTACGCCATCGAGGCCACCAAATTATGTATATCTTGTTCCTCTCACGCATTTTTGAATAGACTATAGTAACCTGGTGAAGAATAAAAAAGCTACTTACATCAAATACTTTCCCCAAGTCCGTCGCGAGACAGGAGCAGTTGAACGCGACTATACCCAACTCTTTCACCTGCGAACAATTGTTTATACCTAATACAAAAGCTATTAAAATGCAAATACAATTTATGTTTAATAGTGTTAACTGAAATTGTATTCGTGACTTAAAAAGTATAAGTACTAATAAAAAAAAATTGATTACGTTTGTGTAGAAATATGTAAAACATATATTTTATGAACTATTATAAAAGTTAATATGAAATACATCAAGTGGAAATACAATACGTCGTTCTATGATATGCTACATGCCAGTCAAATTGAGTACCTTAATTTGTACTGTGTGGGATTCGAACCCACACACTCTCGATACAACACTCTAATAACAGTACTGTTATTAGAGTGTTGTATCGAGCACTTAAAACAAAAATATGTCTGCCTCAAGCAAAATTATGTAAATTTTGTTTGAGGCAGATATATGGAACTATGCCTTTGCTCTCTGGCTTGTTACTAAAAACCTAACAATTTTTTTGTGACTTCAGTGCATGTCTAGAAATAAATCTGCGTCGCGGGCAATGTCACAAACAGTCAAACAACGGACACAAAGAACACCCAGGCTCGGAACAACTGTTTGTGGACATACGAATTTTTGTCCCATATTCAAACCTATACCATTCGGTGCGACCATTAGCCATCCTAGAAACTACGTAGTCTTTTTAAAATAAGTTATCTATATTTGTATACAAAATTACCTCGGACTACTTGCCACAAACAAGAAAAAATACTTATATTTACGTTATATAAGGACAGCTCACCTGTGTCAGAGACCGCCAATCCATATTAGCACTGCCAATGTAAAAATGTTTTCTGTCAACGATCCAAAACTTCGTATGAAGTATCCCACTGCCAAACCACTTGGAGAAATTAAGACTTCTCACCTGCAGAAAAATGTTATCAAATTGATATCTAGTTTGTGAAAGGCTAGTGTCAAATTCAAACTTATGTCTAGTGATGTGATTGGCTGTCGCTAGTTCAGCCAGCCAATCACAGAATTTGACATGTGTATGACTGTTGGTTAACACATTTTTGAGTTGATCTGTCTTTTAAAAGCGGTGTTATTTACAGAAAGCTAAAGTTATATTAAACTTAATGGATTACGCCTTATGGCCTCTAGCTGTGACACTTATTGATAAGGCCATAAGATGTTTTTAAAAGTAATTTCTTTTTTTGTTAATTTTTAAAACAACTACCACACTAGGCGTAATTCCTGTGTCGCGGGAGACTTTACAAACATTCAAACAACGGACACAAAGAACACCCAGACTCGGCACAACCATTTGTGGACCACACAAATTTTTGTCCCGTGTAGGATTCGAACCCACAACACTCGACGCAGTGGCAGCGCCGAGATGACTACTTAAACTACGCCATCCGTGCAGTCTATATATAAAATATTTTTAATACACTCTAAAAACTTACGTAAAAGTGTATCATAGATGGGATGACATATTATTTTGTTGTCATTTTACTACGTAAATATTGGGTCAAACAGTTTTGATACGCAATGTGCCTAGTTAAATGGCTACAAATGTAATTATATTCTATATTGATACACTTTTAACGTAGTCAATAGAGAGCATTAAAAAAAAGCAATGAAGAACAAACCAAATCAAAATCTCTAATAAAAATTCAAAAAACTCAAATATAAATTCAAAAGTATTATTAGCATATTATTTATATCAAATTCGGGTTGAAACGTAAGTGGTTAGCTTTAATTGCTTTAATTATCACAGTCAGGTGAGAAATGAAATCGAATCACTTTAGCGACATCGACGTATATAAAAACACCATGTTCCATCTTGATATTCTGATCGAATCGAATATCCAATTCATTATGTCATTTTCTTTATCAACATCATCAGTTTTCACTGCGGATTCGCAAGTGAGTTTGTTAGTGAAATCTTACAGAATAGCATAGCTTATCTAAAATGTAGTGAGGACTTAAAATGTACTCTTGTTTTTAAAATAGAATGGTTTTGTATTTACCTGTGCAGCTTTTTTCTTAACTAAATATTCTGTATCTATATTAGGATATTGTTTATTGGGCCAGTTTTGAGCAACTTTTAGTAATATATTTCTTTTTGACCCGGCAGCATATAATGCTTGGAACACTTGCTCACCCTGCAACAAACGAAACACGATCAATATACATTACAAAAAAATACATTGCAATATTTAAATTATTTAAAAAGTAGCAATTTATTTATGTCTACTCGACCAATTAAATATCGAAAGCAGTTTACTTAAATTTTATAAAGATGGACCCTGTAAGACGATCATTGCAATTGCATATCTAAAAATTAAGTAAAGAATGAGTCACTTTTAATAATTACTTAATAAAGGCTACTTTTATACTTTTTTTATTGGCCTCGATGGCGTAGTAGTTAGTGTAACCGACTGCCACGCCTGAGGTCGCGGGTTCGATTCCCGCACAAGTCAAACATTTGTGTGCATGAACATGGATGTTTGTCTTGGTCTGGGTGTTTCTATGTTTAATATGTATGTATTTACAAAAAGAAAAGTATATATGTATGTTTATCCATTGTCTAGTACCCATAGTACAAGCTCTGCTTAGTTTGGGCTAGATCGTGTTGTGTATATGTGGTAGAATACAATACGCACTCTTAATAAAACAGCGACTCATCTAGAAATTTGGAAGTAAGTGAATATAAACTCTAATTGTGTGATAAAATATATCCGCCTAAGTAATTGCAACAGTTTAAATTTGTTTAATCCAAATTACTCAAATAAGTATCTATTTTATTAAGAGCGCGAATTGAAAATGCATAGTTTTTGGGAATAAGCATAATGCTGTTTACGGGGCACATTTTTTGACGACCTAACAATAATACCAGCGAAATAAAACATGAATATATAAAGGATACGTACCTCTACAGAGGAGTTATGAGGATACATTTCATTATATCTAAGGTTCCAATAGAAGGAGGCTATTTCTATTGAAGTTTGAGCTTCGTCTATGAGGTCCAACCACACGTTCTTGGTTGGCAGGTGCGTCATGTTCGGAGGGTACATGTGACCCTCCGGTATACTCTCCACTAATGATAATCTGCAATAAAACATAGTTTATTTCGTTTTTAGGATACGCTCCGTTAAAAAAAGAACGTCTCCTTTTCACATATTTTTTTTACTGTATTACCGGTTGACCTCAGTACAACACGTCCCCTTCATAAATATTAGAAAACTGACCAAGCCTACCCAAATTGTGACGATTTTAAACTGCAAAAAATAATACTAACGGAACTTCTCTTATTTTATTTGACGGAATTTCTGTTACATGTCTTCATTATTTATTTCTTTTTAAAAAAGATAACTTCCACTTTAGGAATAATCCATCCATATCGGAGGACAACACAAATTATTAAAAAACTGATTTAAGTAACACCCAGATACGGGTAAATAATAATTTGGATGAATGTCTAAATTATGAAATGGATCACACTTTATGTCGTCGTGTAAGTCAAAAATAATTTATTAATTTAGGTTACAAAGTAACACTAATAAACGTCAAATGGGTAAGTGAGTTTCCTAAATTTACTGAGTTAACGTTTATGTTAGTTGCTAGATACCGGCAAAAAGTTGAGCCTATGAAACCTGCAAGAAACTACAATTTTCGCCACACTGGTAATATGACCACTTAAAACCCAACTTCGACACCTCATACAAGGGATCCAATGACACTTTACCCTAACCACGGATCGAACTCAGAACAAGATTCAAAAACTCAGCGCAGTGTTACACCACTCGGCGAAGAGGCAATCTACTACTCAAGTCGAAATGATTTCACAAAAGTAGTGATGGATTGTTCGAATAAAAAATAGTGAATAACTTATCAAAAACTACAAGTTGTACTACGAAATAGCTGAAAGCAATTTTTCATTGCTAAACAAGGTATAGAGGTTACCGCAAAGTCTTCGCCAGTGATTAATGATGTACTTTCATCATTAATCAATCTAAAGTAAATTAAATAGTCTTACATTTTTTTACATGTAACATCATG
The DNA here is from genome assembly GCA_930367265.1 of Catocala fraxini. Classification (NCBI taxonomy): domain Eukaryota; kingdom Metazoa; phylum Arthropoda; class Insecta; order Lepidoptera; family Erebidae; genus Catocala; species Catocala fraxini. The sequence goes on from OV884037.1 coordinate 2,728,382, forward strand.
CCTGCCAATTGCCAGAAGGTCGGACAGAGGTGAGTTTATTTCTAAAAGATAACTTCCACACTAGGAATAAACCCTGTATCGCGGGGCACTTTACAAACACTCAAACAACAGTCACAAAGAACCTAGACTTAAAACAACTGTCACACTTGTGTTTGTCGCGCCTGGAATTTGAGACGACCATTTCAACCACTACGTCATCCGTTTGCGGAGGGGTTACAAAGGTTACAACACAGAGATATCACACGTGAGTAAAGAGCAAATATTAACTAGTGCTTGCCTGCAGCATTACAATGAACTAACAACCCTATTTACAGGGACACAACACAAGATTGTTTGACTGCAATGGTCTAAACGGTGACAGTACTTCCCAAGTAGGTAAGGTTTGAATAGGTAACCGTTTACCTCTCTTAATTTTGTTATTATGCTATACTAACTGATACCCACGGTTACGCTTGTGGTTAAAAAGACCTAAACCATATGAACTCTATATAAACTATAACTATGAAAAGTCCCACACTCCTCTCTCATTGGCAAATCTGTGGTAATTTTTCATCGGGAGTAGTCCTGACCGATAACCAGTGGTCTAAATTTTCTAGAACATACTCGCGTGAGCACCACACATTTCTGGGGAAGCCGCTTCTTATATGCACCAATGTCCTCCGTGTGCGCAAAATGGTTAGAAATCGGTACAAAGTATCTCTCACATATTTCTATTTAGATAATATGATGATACTTACCTACACTCATCTGAGCAATGTAATGACACTGGCGGACTGACCGAGCCCATGTGAACAGCATTCGGCTGGTCCAGCAGTGGAACCAGCACAACTAACACGATCAATATTATAACTATTGACACGGGGATGCATGACGGTCGACACCATATGCTGCGTTTCTTCCTCCTGTTGATAAAAAAGATTAATAATATAACCTGTACACACAGCGACACATCAACCTAGACTGTTTGGACTTTAAACTATTAGAAGTTGAACGCTGCGAATCGTGCGAGAGAGTGCGTTATATTTTTGTTACGCTCCATCCTTGCTATTACATCGTCACCACTATGCACAGTCCCATTCCGACAATTCTCTATTTTGTATGTAGCGTAGTTATGCGTACATAAAGTGTCTAACTTGATGTGTAGCCGTGTGTACCTATTTCTAGCAGTGGCTACATACTTATAGGTATATATCTTTATATATATAATTCTACTGTACGTGTGTATGTCACTGAACTCCTCCTAAACGGCTGGACTGATTTTGATAAAAATGTTGTGTGTGTTCATGTGGATTCAAGGATGGTTTAGATCTGGGTTTTTTTTTCGTGTGTTTAGGGCAACGTCTGTCGAGACAGCTAGTATATATATTACATATTTATACTATATAAATGAAATAATATATTATTTCATAGTTTATATATAGTACGGAACTGAATTTAAAACATTCGAATGTATTCCATAACAATGATTATATCACTATATATAAATATGTGTGCTGTGTTAGTTGTGCATAAGGACATACATCACATGGTTAAGGACTCAGCGCAAGCGCTTATGTATAGTGTTGTCCAACATATTCAAATCTATATATATAAAACTCTTCCGTTACTGAGTGACTGACAGACAACGCACAGCCAAAACTACAGAACGCAAGAAGCTGAAATTTGGCATGTATGTTCCTTGGAGAGTGTAGGGGAGCACTAAGAGAGGATTTTTGAAAATTTCACTTTGAAGGGGGTGAAAGGGGTGAAACCCGATATTCATACGGGAACGGGACTTACGCGGGTGAAACCGCGGGAAAACTACTAGTAATATTATATTTCATTTGGTATTTATATTTAACTAGCTTTTGCTTGTAACTACAGCAGTTACCCATAACTTACATAGACCACATCCTTAATTCTGCTAAATAGAATGAGTTGAAATGTGGCTTTACAATAAAACATTAGTCCATGGGTTTAAAGACAAAACCAAATAGGTAGATAAACAAGTGAGAAACGGCAATGAATTGCCGTAAATCTTAAGAGTTCGAAAAGATGGTTCAAGTAATATGAAATGCATTCTTGAGGTCAGAGGTCAAAGGTCATAGTCATTTCGGGGTATATTGACTACGCCGAGTTGAATGGCGTTGACTTGCTATCTCTAGCTCTTACGGTTCTTCAGTTGAAAGATGGTATCACGTGACCTTGAGGTCAGAGGTCAAAGGTCATAATGATCTCGGGGTTATATAGACTATGTTGAGTCGAATGGCGTTGACCGCGAGTCTCTAGCTCTTACGGTTCCTGAGTTAAAAGGTGTATAACAGACAGATGGACGGACGGACGGACAAAGCTGTTGTATAAGAGTTTTTTAGAACTCTTAAAACCATTTTTTTGAGTTCAAGTTTTAAGAATATCCGCAATATATTATGTGGACAGCCTCGTTGCCAATATATAATTATAAACAAAGATTTGATTGAAATATAATTGAAAAAAAGAGATTGAACGATGTTATGTAGATATCATCATAGCTAGAGAACTTATGTAAAGATATTCATAGAATAAGATAGATACAGCTTTTCAATATAAATACTAATAAAAGGATCTAATAATATTGTCAAAGAAATAGTTTAGATAATTAAAAGCCAGCAACTGATTGACAATATTACTAACTAATCTGTCAGTAGTGACTATTGTTTTGAGAATATATGGATGTAGATATGTGTGTAATACATATATGGAGATACCATGAATCATTAAAAATCACATAATATATATTATATTATAGAAATATATTTAATAATATGTTTATGAAAACATATTATTCCATTAAAGAGCCTTTTATTACAAAACACATACTTTAAATATTTCAGAATCCGATGTATATGTAATCCCAATATCATATTAGTAGCTCAATATAATAATTTTAGTATATTTTATTTTTTATTTTATTGTATAATAAAAAGTATAGTTAATAATTATCGAAATAAGCTATGTATTAATAATATCAATTATTATTATTTAAATAGCTAATATAATGATGTTTATACTATGATATTGATAATTAATTTGAGAATTTTATTATGATAATGTAATTAAAATTTCAAGGAATATTTATGTATAATTTTAATAAGTTATGTATAATTAATTTGTATGCCCTACAAGGTGATAGTTTGTCAATATGTTATAACTTGTACCTTAACCACCTATGTTTCACAAATAGAATGATTTAATTTGTAAAAATAAGCCGTTAAGGGGTCAGACACAATCGGTTTTCAACTATGTTGAGCACTCCAGTCTCCAACAATTAACATTTTTACATACATAATACATAGCTGTTTACAGATAAATAATATGGCCATAACTTATAAATAAAATATTTGTGGCAATAAAGAATGATTTTTTCTTTCTTTCAAATCAATTAGAATATTCAATTTATTTTTTCTTATCTTAATTGGATAAAGCTTGACTTCATAAAAAGGTCAATAAAAAAATATAAAACAAAAAATAAAAGGACAATATCTATATTTTAGCTCTTACTTGTATTTTTTATATATTTATCTTGTATTCTATATATATACAGTTTAACTAATTTGTCTAAAACGATAAAGAATATAAGATATACTATAAGATGTCTATACTAACCACAATACCTACCGACCAAATATATGATATACTCAAAAAGCTGTATTAATCCTGGTGTCTATTTGAAACTCTGTATTGCCCATTGAATGCAAAAAGAGATACACACATTCATACATTTTACTATAGAATAGATTTTGTGTGCCATTTTGTGCTAATGAGTTACATTTTGTCCACAAAACTCTATTTAGTACTTTTTCTGTATAAGAGGCACCCTATGTATTTATCGGTACCACTGACAGCCAGTTTACAAAGAGTATAGCTTTATAAGTACTATATATACAAGCGGAAAAAAAATGTTTTATATCTCAGCTGCATTACCTTCTATTTTCAAGCCCAATAGCTTTTCTATTATGTCTAGTATCACAGCAAATATTTGATTACAAATAGTAACAAGTATTTTTGCACTATTAGTTTGCACTATTTATGATAAAATACTGCAATAATTAATAGCTTAAATTTATCTAAGCATACAGGCACTAAACAACAGTGATACATTCTAAAAGTAGACCTTAGGAACGATGGTCGTTTGATTCAGTACAATAATCTAGAAAAATGGATATAATGAAATAATTAAAAAAGTACTTACTTGTCATTATAACTATTTCCATTCTCATCTCTCATCATGAATATCTGCTCCCACTGCTCCAATTCCTCATCAGACGATGACGCGTTCCCCACACTCCCAGATTCTAGGACAGTCTATGAAAATAAACTTGTTTTAAAAGCCTGTACAATAGGTAATAACATAAAACTTGGAGGGAAAACTTTGTTTGGTTTCTGCAATCATATATTAATCACTCGATGCCCACTGAATGTACTTATTATACCATAGAAAAATAGTCCACGAAAACAATTATTATATAATTACTAAACATAATTACAATTATTTAATTTGTTTTAGTAAAACACAAACTAACCTTAAAGTATTCCAATACGTATTTGACAAAAGAAATTAAGTAACCCATTATGATTAACGAAATGAGTCAAAGCAAGACACAATTATTAGCACTAAAAACAAAAGCATCAAATTTCGATTAGTACACAAAGAAAACGGTTTGTTTTCGTTCCATTTAATTTGACACTACCGCAGACCGCTTTAATTTGACATTGTTGACAATTTTAATATAGAGCCTCATCAGCGTGTTCTTGTTGTAGAAGTTTAAAATCGATGGATTTAAAACTAAAACACAGGCACTGTTATTACTTTATCTTGACACGATTACTATTTCGTTGATTTAAATTAAAACCATTAAATTATTAATACTGACCATATTACACTAAGTTATTTCTTCACTAAGTTATCAAAGAATAAAATTGAATTAATAAACAAAAATGTTCACTGAGCAAAGATTTTAAAACGCATTCACGAAAGCAACACGTTATAAACTGCATTTTTGTGTATCCTGGCGTTCCTTTACAAGCCGTGCAGGCGCATTAGTAGCAAAAATATTACTGCAAAGTAGATGACGTCGGCAACCACTGCATTGTGCATATGCATTTTAAATACTAGGTTAGTATAAACCGTAAAACTATTCAGGGCAGAACTGTTTCGAACATTGTTATTACGACGATACTAGATAAAACTTAATTGTTGTGTAATCATATTAACATTTAAATAGCGCAACTATTCATTTTTATTGTATGTTTTGTTAATCACATGAGCATTGATTTTTTTATACTAGTTTTGTTTAATTTTCACTCTTATCTTGATGTTGTGTGCTTAGTGTTTATTAGTGGTTTTTAATTTCAACGGTAAATAATTTTTATAACTATATCAATAACACTTTACCTTCAAATACACTGGGATTGATGTTTTTTGAATAACTTTAGACTTTTGCCATACACGGATACACACTATTTTCAGCCTTCACTTCAAAATCAAATATTCAGTAAATATAAAATAAGTGGCACATTCAGATACTTCCACCGACGTGTCGTGTGACCACGCCAACACACTAAATTACACTGTGACAAAATATTTTGACCGTGATATAACGGAAAATACACATTATACGCGACATTAAGCTCGGTTTTACGGAACTAAATAGCAAGAAAATAACAAACCTTTTACCTAGCTGTCGATGGATAAAAGCCAACCAAGGGTGGTAATATTGTTTATAGTTATTACATGGTGATAATAATATGAACCTACCAAACTGTACCTACTAAAAAAATCTGTTTTGCTTATTAGGGAATAATAAGCATAAACTGTTTAAAGCGCGTCTCATTTTATATACCTATACATTATTGACGTTTATGTAGTAAGCATAGCATTTTAACATTGAAATTCATAAATTATCGATTTGGAATCTTGTAACTATCACTTCCCTATTTTCAGGTAGGTACCTACATTTAAATCTAGTACGTGTTTAAAGCTTAGATAAATATTTTATTTTACCCATGTTTTAGTTTCTGCTTGCGGGTTTGCCCGCGTGAATCCTACGGTAACGTATATGATAAAACATATAAATATGTAGATATAGATGGTCTTCGTAGTAGACAAAGGCTTATCTGAGTACCAAGTTTCACCCAAATTCGTTCAATTGACGCGCGATTGAATAACAAACATCCGAACCTCCAAATATTTTACAAGCTTTCCCATCTATATTATAAGTAGGCTTTTAAAGGCCTCAGAGTATACCTCTTTCTCCACAAATTTCTACAAGTTGTGACTTAGAAGTAAAAGGACAATGAACTGAATACAAAATAATTTGTTTATTTACCCCCGTCAAAGTAGGCCGCCATGCTACCGTTTATAAAAACATTTATGAAAAGTCTCGTGTAACAAAAACACTCCTATAGGCAAGCTCTACCTACTACAACTCCCTCGCTCAATGTATATACCTACACAGTGACTGTAGGTATATTTTGTTATCTAGAGTGCTTTGTTTCATTATTAAAATTTAAAATCACTACTATTTTCAAATTTAATTTTCTTTTCATTGCGAGCGTAGCACGAAAGCACAACATTAAACTAAAAGTTACAACTTGCATAATAATAGTTGTGCTACGGTTACTAGACAGTTATTATTGTTGGTTTCATCTATACTAACATTATAAAGCTGAAAAGAACACGCAAATCTCAGTAACCATTGGTTCGAATTGAAAATTATTTTACATACATACATACATAGATTCACTCCTGTTTCCCAGAGGGGTAGGCAGAGACTACAGATTGCCATTTGCTACGATCCTGACACACTTCTCTGGCTTCATTCACTTTCATCACATTCCTCATACACGCCTGTCGGTTCAAGGTGCTCTTAACCTGGCCTTTGTCCAGAACGCCTGCGATCTGATCGAGAAACGTTCGCCTAGGTCTTCCTCTTGCGACTGTTCCATTCACACTATCCTTATAAACTTTCTTAGTCAGTCTTTCCTCGTCCATTCTTTCTACATGCCCAAACCAGCTTAACATACCTACGCTTTTCTATTCTTATCACTATATCCAAAAATTATTTTAGTGTTGGACAGCCCATTTATTGAGAAAGGCTATAATATATAACATCATGCTACGACCAATAGAAGCGGATCTTCAATGAAAAATGTTGCAAGAACGGAGAAAAATTCTCATAAGTGAAGCAGACAAAGTTGCGCGGGTCAGCTAGTGACTTAAATTCATACTTAGGTATATATGTAGGTATGACATGGTTGTACCAAACGGTCGCCTAAGTTATTAATTACTGTGTTGATAAGGGAGTTTATCATAAACATCATTAAGCCTGTGGGGGTCACTATTGTAGATATCGATATACGATACGGTGTACGTACCTCATGTATCGTTTATTTGTCAACAGTCTGAATAGTGAAATACTATCAACTTTCGAACATAAACCACTTACAAACGGAATGTTATTCTGGTTGGAAATAAAAGGCAAAAAAAAAGAAAATCACCAAATAGTTTTTATAATAAACATTTTTGAAAGACATGACACCAATTTTCTGAAGGAAAGTGTAAGAAGGTGAATAGTCAGGGTGGCGGTGACAATGAAGACACAAGTTGTACAGAAAAGCACTTATATTATCTTGAATACACGTTTCAACAGTTAGAATATGAATGCCCCAAAACATTCTAACCGCCGGTATTTATACAAACATTTGACCTAATTTAATACTAAATTCACAAACTCAATAGATAATATTAAACATTGTTTATCTTAATTATTCAGATGATTATTTACATACAATTATTATTTAATAATACAGGATTATGTAACATTAAAGATTTATTACACCGGAAGCAGAGGCGCCGGTGTGACAAAATTATGCCTAACCCAAAATCAGTAAGAATCTAATAGCTTTATCATTATATTATACATAGTAAAACAAAATGATTATAGGATTGATTATTCGACATAGTGTAAAGAAAATACAGAGATCAGTAACAATACGTACTATTTATTAATCGCGCCGGAAGCTGACAAGCGGAAGGCGCCAAGCTAATAAATATAATCTTTATACTTAATAAAGAAATATGAAATAACTATTTAGATTATTGATTATAAAATTATTAATTAAAATATAAAACGATAATAGGTTTTAATGTACATATAGTGGTTAAGATGTACCCGAACTAGCAGTATATGTGAGGCCGGAAGTGTAACTTGATAACAAAAGATAAATACAAAAAAAAGTGTTAACAGGATGTCAAACGTATCTCAACTGCAGTACTGGCATCGGCTTATTCAATTAGCAACAGCCAAACAACTTACTTGACAAGAGTTTGATTTTTGAACGACGATTTCTACGTTCAAAAATCAAACTCTTGTCAGGTATTTCTACTACAGCCGGTGTAGCTTAGTTATTATTCTGTGGTATCGGAAATTTAAAAAAATACAAGACGCTTAAGTTTGTAACTTGTCTCTAAGAAGAAATAGCTTCCAGCTAAAAATCTGCACTGCGGTTTTCGGCATTGCCGCGTGACATAAACCCATTCAGACACATTTGAAAACTTTTTTGAGCGATAATACGGGAAGGTTTATTTCTTGTCTTATTCATATTTTTAGCTTGTAAATACTTACTGCAGCTACATAGGCCCTTTTACTCACTTCTTACTCTCCTTCCATTTCTCTCAACGTGGATACCTAACTCTGAAGTCTTCCCTATCATCGTAATATTGGCTGTTCATTGTACCATTTAGGCATGTTGTAGAATCTATTCGGCAAAAATCCCAGTGAAAAGTATGTTTATTTCTCTAACGCCAGAGGGCGTGCCTTAGAACACTTCGAAAGTATCCAGCAACTTGTTCAAAGAACAATTGAGCAGATACCATCTTAGTTAGCTGATTATATCACACTCATTACGTACTTCTGTCTTTTAATACTGAGGTAGATGGATATATAATCTGATTTACCGGCCCTTTACCACTCCAGATAGTAAATAGATAAAGGTATCTCTAGACATGTTTCTTCATGCATTTTATACATTTCTAATCCATTAGAGTAGAGTGCGCTTGTTACCAGTGGGCAATGTAATAGAAAATTGGTTAGGACCACTCCAATCTAACTCCGGGCAGACATTCTCTGTAGATAGACAGGATAATAAAATGTGGCAACCGTCGTGTGTCTCGTCACTTTGTGTACTCGAAGCTCGCTCTGGCAATATTTTGACGAAATAGAAATTTGGTTCGGTATATTGGAAGGTAGGATCTGTATGGTAGTAGTTTCATTTTATAATGTACTAAATGTGCCCGCGGTTTCACCTGCGTTTGTGATTACTGCACCACCCTCGTGGGTCGTAGCGTGATGTTATATAGCCTATAACCTTTCTCGATAAAAAAGCTATCCGACAATAAAATATTTTTTCTATTCGAACCAATGGTTAGATTAGCGCGTTCAAACAAACAAACAAACTTTTCAGCTTTATAATATTAGTATGGATTTCGTGTGTCTGAAGGCTATAGATAAAATCAGTGCCGCCTAAAGGGTTTACCTTCCGGTGGCACTTATTTTAAACATCCCGTGACGGAGGGATTATAGTTATTGGCCTGTACAGAAAGAACCGAGCCCATCGATTAAACTTAAGACGATAGAGACTACAGAATCTACGGTTGGTCTCCTTTTTATCTAATTTGTAACTTGCACATTGCATCTTGGTAATAAATGAGGAGTATTTTTTTAGTTAATAGGATTAGAAATGCATTATAAATTAATACGCAGAGAGAAATCTTTATATCCTCATTAAGCACATAGCGCGCACAGAAAAGTTTTTATGGAGAAGAAGTTTAAAAAGTAAAACATCACCAAATCAGAAAGCATTATATATATTTTTATATAGGTAATATTTGCTGATCGAACTTCTACTATTGGACAAGTAATAGTTTTTAATTAATATGTAATACCTACTCAGAAGTAATTGTTCGTTATCAAGAATATAGTATCGTGTGTATAATACTCATATTTCTATTCAAGCGATTTCATTGAGAATCAGTGCTATAGCTGTGTGTGCTAAATTTATGTAATTATAAAAAATCTAGATTCGTTTTGTAAACAAGACAAGCACCCGCACTAAGAGTAATTCCTGTGTCGCGGAGGACTTTACAAACATTCAAACAACGGATACAAAGGACGCCCAGACTCGGAACAACCATTTGTGGATCGCACAAATTTTTGTACTGTGTAGGATTCAAACCCGCAACACTTAGCGCAATGGCAGTGGCGAGGCGACCACTTAAATCTCTACGCCGTCGAAATTTTTGCCGCTTATTTAGTCGTTTAAATTTTTAGAACCTGTAAGTTGGAAACTATAGGCACGGAGCTCGCTATAAACCCTACTAACTATGCCTATATTTATGTCATTTCTTCACGCACTAAAAGGTTATAAGTATAAAAATATATTAAAATAATAAAACTAAAGCACTAACATAAAATTAAGCGATAAACGGTATGTTGTCGAAACTGAGTGTTGAAAACATAAAGAGAAGTAATGTGGCGGCCGCGCCTCGGCGACCGCTTAATCGAACCACAAACACTCAATACCTACACGTAGTCATGTACAATGTATGTATTTTGGAATATACATTTACGAGCTACAATCTCAAGGCTGGATAAGTTATGGCGAGATACTAGTCTTGGGGCAACTGCCTTTTGCCCCCTTTTATACAGAAAAGATGCCGCACAGTGCACACATCTTGATTTGTGTGGTATGTCATTGAAATATAGTCTATGCTATTCAGCTTTTTTTTTTCTGAATCAGTTTAGTACTTAATAAAAACTATATACTATAAACTAATTTTACCGCATAGTATTAATTAGTATACTTCTGACCGCAACTTCACTCGTGTTGTAAGTTATTAAAATGTAATCTGTATTACTACATAAAGTCACTCAGATACGTCTTATTTGGATTTCTGTAAGGTTAATTTATTTATTGTATGTCTGGCGTCCGTAGCAGCATAGAATTTGGAAATGAGCACAGTAGACAACAATAGTGACTCGTAAAATGTCAGGTCATGAGTCTACTGGTATATACCTACAGAATATCACAGAATATGTTAATCAAATTGCAACGACAGATTCCTTAGGTAAGAACCATTCAAATGTGTTAAAAAGAAAAAGAATGACATTCATGTTTTAAAAAAAGTACGACTTTTTCACTTCGTTTATGGCAAATTTTATTTTATTTTCACTATTATTATTTGTGAAGGATTAATTCGTCAAATCAAAAAAGTTTTTTTTAAATTGATCTAATTTTGAAATCGTAGCATTATTTTGGTGTATTTTATTTGCGCCATAACTTAGATTCTAAATTTTTACCCATATGCCATAATTTTTTATTTTTTTATTTTGTTCATTTGAAAGCTCCTTACCTAAGGAATCTCCCGCTACAATTTGACACATATTCTGGGACAACCTGTATGTTTAGGAAGTTTTAAATTTCATAAGATCGAAGTTTAAAACGTTAAACGAACTATTATGAAAGTAAGCTTGAAGTTTAAATGACTATTAGTACCGAAAAGTATTTTCTTCAAGCCATGGGACCTACCGCACAGATTAAGAAATTATTTATTTTAGTAACTTAGCGCATAGAAGTCATATGCAATTGTATCCTTTGCCTTTTTGTTACCCCGCCTTATTGAACGTTACCTCTCTTCTCTATAGATCTGTTACAGTAACACGAAGCCAAATTAATTACAGATGAATGGCTCCGTACTGTCACCACGCAGTTACCCTAAAGCTCTCCATAAAATGGTATTTGTGTAATTGAATTAATAGCGGTTGCTAAGTGCACTAAAAGATTTAATAGTATTTGAATATATTAGATACGAGGTTATTGACTTCTGTTTATAAATATGTAAACAGTTTTCAACTGATATACCTTGTAGAACTTTAGAATTATTGACAGTCAATTGATATTTGCTGGATTTTAATGTTATAACAATATATAATATTCGCCCTGTATTAGGACTGCGCCGAGCGAAATGTGCCAAAACAGGCGGTCACAGTTAAGTGAATAAAATCTACAATTTTTGTTTAATTCAAATATAAAATATACATTTACCATAACAATGAATGTGTTTACAATTACTCCGTGTATAAAACTTAAAATAATTCATTGGAATTAAACTACTATATACGGATTTTATCGCGTTGTTTATTTGACACTTTATTACATAATTTTGAAAACTGTTACGTTTTTAAAATTATGTAATAAATTGTCAAATAAACAACGCGATAAAATCCGTATATAGTAGTTTAATTCCAATGAATAATATTCGCGTAAATAGAAGACAATATTATTAAAATAATTAATATTTTCGCCTACAAAATTACGTAAATTTGCACGAAAAATGCAAAAACGTAAGCTCGTGTTACGTGATTTTAAGATTATAACAGTAGAAATCTATACTATTTTACAGCTTAAACGAAACATAAATAGTTATATTACAATTAGTCCGTCCCAAATATTTAAGTTATCGGTTGACAATAAAGATACATATTTATCAAACAAGCACTTCAAATCCTCCATACAATTTTACTATGGCGGCCGCGCGCCGATTTGAATATGCGCCGCACGAGCTCTGTCATTATCTGTCTTACACTCGGCGCAGTCTTGTTCCACTGCTGAACCTATTTTAGAGAACATTATCGAGAACTTTCAGATATGTCCTCACGATGTTTCCTTTACATGGGAGCGATAATTACATACATATAACTTCGAAAACTTACAGATTGAACTCATAACCTTCGTGTGGCAGAACATCGATCTCCCACTAGGCTAGCGCTGCTTCTGAATTCTTCTTTTGAATTTTACTAACGCGTAATTAAAACCGGTATATATACAAAATGCTTTATTGAGACATTACTATAGTAATTAAGTTATAGCGTCGAGAAAAGCACAATAAATAAGTATACATATAAAAAGAAAATAACTCGATTGCAATGCTTGCACACGACGCAGGTAGCGAGGATACATGCGAAAGTTACGCGCGTGTAGCCTGCGCGTTGATTGCGCGGCGTCGCAATGAAATTCTACTTACCCCAACCAATGATAGATTGGTAGGGGAGAGTAGAATAAAAAATATACTTTTTCTATCAGGGGGGACAGCTGGTAAGGAATAGAACGATTGTTTATATGATGCATACAATCCGCTCAAGTGCCTCAACTTGCGTATATTATAATAATATCAGCCCTGTATTAAACTGTCCCACTATTGGGCACGTGCCTCCTCTCAGTGTGAGAAGGGTTAGGCCATAGTTCACCACGCTGGCCCAGTGCGGGTTAGCAGACTTCACAAATAGTCGAGAACTTTATGGTGCACTGTCAGACATGCAGGTTTCCTCACAATGATTTCCTTCACCGTTAAAGCGAGCGATAATTAACTATTCATATAACTTTGAAAAGTCAGAAATGCGCGCCTTAGGATCGACTTGAGACATCTGCGTGCCAGTCCAATGGTCTCCCAGACTCCTAGACACACGCGACGCAGGTAATATACGCATATTACCTGCGTATATTACCTGCGTCGTGTATAAGAGCCATAATTATACATACAATTAACGAACCTACGATTTTCAGGCTTAGGCCACGATTATGGTCACCATAATCACATTAGTTATAACTATAATTATTTACTATGATTGCGGGCATAGAGCTCGCGTCACGAAAGTTTCGTAAACTCAGCGGTAACCTAGTGCTACCGCTCAGTTTACGAAACTGTTACGTCTTAATTCATCTGTATTAAAAAAGAACATGTGGCGAATCCGCACAGACGAAGAAGTTCCGCCTACATCTAAGAGATGGCGCTAAATACGCTCAAATGACGTCACAATCCTGCATCGTGTAAGCGGAGTTTACACAGCGACTAACTATATATACGAGCTCCCGACACCAACAGTTGGGCCGCGGCCCGCCAGGCACGATCAACCAGCCTGGTCCGTGGATACTCCCTTTGTGTTGGAGGGACATCACACCCTGTTTCTCCACAAACATGTCTTCATTTTGCAGCCAAATTTTATTTTTTATTTTCTTGTTTTCTGACTTTTGATTTTGTACTACATATTACAATATTAGACGAAGCGTTTTAATCATATTTGCAAGTACCTACAAGTCAACCCGTGGCTATGGGCGATGCAGTGCGGTCGAAACGTCAAGAAATTAACCGGTATCTATACTTTTAAATGCTTACCAAAATTATTAAAATGCGTTACTAATTTTGGTTTTTATTGGTTAATGTGGTAGACGAACCAACAGTCCTTAATGTTATTTATATAGTATTATATTATCTCTTCTTTTACTTAGCCTTTATTATTCCCAAGTCACTTGGGATCGGCTTTTCTGGTCTAACTGGAATTGACTTGATATCAGTTTTTACACGGAGCGACTGCCACCTGACCTCCGCAACCCGAAGGCTAACAATACCCTAACGCTAGACCAGTGTCAGGATATTATAGGGCACTGACTTTCCAATAACGACTGCTATAGATGTTCATAGCAGCCGGGACCGACGGCTTAACGTGCTCTCCGAGGCACGGAGCAGGCGATAATTGTCAATCAATACCCACATCATTTCGAAAAGTCAGAGGTGCGCGACGTGGGTGAGAACCCGAGACCCTCTGCATTGCAGTCTGTTGGTCTCTACTGAGCTATTGCTGCTATTAATATTATATTATCTATGATAATGTTATACTCAATACATTTATTGCATTCCAAAATGTTAGCATAAGTGGTAGTTACGAAGGTAAGTTTTTCATCATCGTGGACCCTGTCGGCGTACAGCTATTTAACCACTACTTATGAACATGCCGTGTGCTCTTAGCATTACGGAAGCAAAGCTAAGGATAAACAACTAAGGCACTGCCTACACAGCGTATTATAAAGCAAGGGGAAACAACACCGCTTATTCTACCCTTCAATCGATAATCAAATTTACTTCGCTGTACCGACACGCACTGTTTCGTGTAGTCGAAATAATCATTTACATTTATACTGACTAAAGCCTGTAGTTATATTCAAAGAGGTAAATAGATGTAATACTTATTACGCCTTCATTGCTCTAGCTGAGCTTTAGGACTTACTTGACAAGCTTTTTGCCCCGATACATCCCTATACTACACGCTAAGACTTTCAGAAAATCTAATTAATTTCTAAAGTAATTAGAATTTTCTGTAAACTCTTTTGGTCGAGCCGGGGTCGAAACTTACGACCACGATCGATCGACATGGGACCATAGAGGCACTTACTTATTTTAGAACAATTTAAATTTAAGCAATCTATGGTAAACTCACCAAAAATAAATTGTAGGTAGTTTTTGCACATGGTAATTATTAACAATGTTACCCGTCACGTAGCAAAATGTTCAGTGATGCAGCCATCTTTTATTACTGCAATTCTAAACAAAATAAAAATATCATGTGCAAGATACATATAATAAAAATAAATGACACAGTCCCGACCCACAGGTGGACGTTGTTACCCAACAAGAAAGGACACATTTGGACAAGTCATAACAATTGTACTCCGGTCCACAATAAGGCATGCCCTTCGTAGGGTTGCCAGGTTTAATAATGCGGATTCACCCGGTTACGGTGACATTTTGAAGCACTTTCTATTCAAACTAAATGGCAACAACCTATTTGGTTTTTCAGACTTTTATTTTTAAGTGTAAAAGTAATTAAAAGAAAAAGAGGTCAATAAATTGATTTGTATTGCTAAGAAAAATAAAAACGTATCTTACGTATTAAAAACCCTTAAATAATCATATTTTGTATTTCTAAACTGCGATTATACCAACTATCTTTTAAATAATACCGCTGTAAAAATCCAACACCATCACTATCACTATATATTATAAAACAAAGTCCTCCGCCATGTCTGTCTGTTCGGGATAAACTCAAAAACTACTGAACGGATTTTCATGCGGTTTTCACCAATAGACAATGTGATTAATGAGGAAGGTTTAGGTGTATAATTTGTTTAGGTTTCCTATTACCCGTGCGAAGTCGAGGCGAGACGCTAGTATGTTATTATTTAAAAAATAGAGACAATAGAAATTTTGTTGCTGGCTGTCACGTGACATGTAAATGTGTTACGGTAAAGCAGTTATACAAACTATAAATGTAGGTATAGTTAGTATTAGAAATAATAGATGAAAGTAAACTTACGACCGATCATTCGTCTAACCTAAACCTTACGCCTCTGTCAGATAAGTAGCCTTGTAATTTTTACATCAGGCAACCCTACAGCTGTACAAATATTTTCCTTTGTAAAACATACAAGACCAGGTTTGGCGGTAAATTAAATACATGTAGGTTGATGTTCCCGTTAGCCTTAATATTCATGGGGCATATCCAAATTATAGACTGAATAATATATTAAATGTACTGGTCGCCGACGAAGATCAAAATTAAACGCTTTAGATATATGTATATTCAGAGCACTAAGGAAAGTATAAACAAAAATGCTGGGACAATTAAGAATACTTTGATGTCAGAAGTAAAGAAAAATGACTTTGATACAGGACAGTACAATGTGAGCCTCCTAATGTACCTTGGTTCTTAAATAGTAGGTTAAGTAAAAAGGAAATAGTTGTAGCACAAAGGTTACGCTCAGGGCACTACCCATCTAGAAAGTTTGGACATCTCATGAAGAAAGTTGATTCGCCTAATTGTGAGGTGTGTGGAATCATTGAAGATGTCCAACACTCGCTAGCTGAGTGTGAGAGATACCAGAGGCAGAGGAACTCATTTGTGCAATTATTTGAAATAAATATAAAATATATTGGAGCATTATCAAATGTTTTAGCTGAACCTACATCAAACCAGCTGTAGTTATTTATAACATGTTTTGGCACAAATTATTTCTATTTCTGATAGTTAGATTAGTATAGGGAACGATTGGACTGACATTTTATTGATAAAATAAAAAGCCCCAAAAATAAAAAAGATTAAAAAAGAAAGGTTACTTTTTACAGTAATATAATCGCACTCTTAATAAAACAGAGACTTATCACAGTATTTTGGATTAAACAAATTTGAACTCTATTGCAATGATTTAACACAAACATAATAGTAGAAATTAGCATATACAATTAGAGTCCAATTTGCCTTACTTTCAAATTTCGAGTTAAGTCGCTGTTTTATTAAGAGTGCAATATGTGCATTGTTTTTATACATACACAGTTTTACGTCTTCATTCAATGTAGTAGGCAGAGTTGTATTATAACCATATTTTACCGCCTACATAATATGTTTATAGATCCCGGGAAATAGCCGTAATAATAACTGTTTACCAAACACAGTGCTAGACTGCGAGATACTGCTAAGAAAGTATAGACAGAAAAACCGTTGCCCGGGAATCAAATCCGAAGTCTCATCATCATCAGGCTATAATAGTCCACTGCTGGACAACTCCTTCCCCTAATGAGCGCCATAGCACCCTGTTTTCAGCTTGCATCCAGCATCTGCCTGCAGTCTTTCGCAGATCGTCATCCCACTTGGTCGGAGGTCGTCCTACACTACGTTTGCCGAGTCGCGGTTTCCACTCAAGAACACGTTTACCCCAGCGGTTGTCAGTTCTTCGCGCGATATGGCTAGCCCACTGGCACTTCAGCCCAAGGTCTCATGCGCAACAGTAATTAATGTACACTACGGCTGCGACACTGAGGTACCCAGACCAAAAAACAAGAATGCATGACATCAAACCTACTACAAGACAAAATAACATTGTAACTCGAACTAATCACTTGCGGTTACACTAAAGGGTATTTACACGAGGCAAGTCCTGAAATAAGAGTCGTGGTATCTTTATCTTACTTAATAAAGAAACAGCGATAACATGACACTTGCTTCAAGACCTTGCCTCGTGTTAATGGGTATTTATACAATACTACTTATGCCCTGCTTCGTTTGGAAACAGTACTATACTTCTGTATGCAATGTAATATATTTCCTTTTCTGTACACTGTATGCGAAATTACATGATAATCGGTCAAGTAATTAAGACGTGCAAGCGTAACTAATAAACTCACATTCGCATTTAAAATATTACTACCATCCCGCCCCGGCTACGCACGGATAACCTTAACGAATACACCTAACCCTTCCTCATGAATCTCTTTGTCTATTGGTGAAAACCGCATAAAAATCCGTTCAGTAGTTTTTGAGTTTATCGCGAACAGACACACAGACAGATGCGGCGGGAACTTTGTTTTATAATTGTACTAGCGACCTGCCCCGGCATCGCACGGGTAGTACAAAACCTTAACAAATTATACACCTAAACCTTCCTCATGAATCACTCTGTCTATTGGTGAAACCCGCATGAAAATCCGTTCAGTAGTTTTTGAGTTTATCGCGAACGGACAGACAGACGCGGCGGAAGACTTTGTTTTATAATATGCAGTGATGTATGTGATTTTATGTATATATGTATGTATGTGATAGTGATTAAGGATATGTAGCAACGAAGCAGTCAAAACAAATACAAGCGTAATAAATAACGTGAAAAAGTCTTACCCCTATATTTCATAGAATGGTCGTTTCTTAAAAGCGAAGCTTCAAATGATACGTCTACCCGCTTCCGTAGTAATGATCCCTAATGATTGTTTGTGGCGCAAGACAAATGGGCACAGTAAAAGGTCGTCAACTTTGCGTGCGAGCATCGGCTAAGTCACGGTAATGTTATCTAACAGTATTCTATCTTCATACAAACTATCAGAACGCTAGTCATACCTACGCGCGTCGAGGTCGGTAGGCACTTGATTCGCAACCAGTCGCGAATGCGCCGCAGCGATGAACAGACGGTGTGATGATTTTGTAAGCAGTAAGCGTGCGACTTGTTAATATTTTATTGAAATAAGTACAAGTACTTACATAAAAATTATGGCAAAGTACAATAATAAACAAAAGTATTTTTGATTAAAGTTTTTATCCGAATGCGGATTTTTTATATTATTAAATTTTCGTACGTCTCAGTCGAGGCGCAAATATTTTTCAGCCTCAATTATATAAGGTTGTTTTTTTATTAAATCTTCTAATTAAAAAACATAACATGAGTTTTATTGACATTTCCTATTTCATTCACAACAGAATACATTCTTTTAAATTCAAAAATATAATATTTATAATCAATAGACTAGAAAGAAACTCAAGTAGGTAGCTGATATTAAAATACTGTAAGTGGGCATGCATATACCTTCTCGCATATTCACGGATTGCTCGGCTGTAGGTAATTATTTCAAGCACAGAGCCGAGTTACAATACTGTTAGATAACATTACCGTGGCTAAGTGTATAAACATTTCACTACTGACTGTCATATCGATTTTACAAAGCTTTGTTTCAATGTATTAATCCAATGACCTTTGAGGGCTCAGTCAAGTGATCGTTTCAATCAAAAATACGTTTATTAAGATAGGTCACAGTTAAATTATGAACGAAACCGTTACACTTTTTAATGTGAACTAGTCTTCGCCTAGTGGTTGAAATTCGACTATAACCATATATAAATTTATATTTAAAAATAATCATACATACAATAAAAGAAAGAATCAGTTGATGAACGGAGGCAAAAAAGGTATTGAACTGTTTTGCTTTTGCATATTTACTATTACCTACATCTATAGATTTATCTGCTAGTTCCTATGTTCAGCTAAGCAAGGGCGTAGAAACTTTGAGAGGAACATGCAAAATGCTCATGGCCATTCTTTTTAATCGCCACGTTTACAACATTATTTATACTAAAAAAAAGATCTGTTACGACCTGCAACCATCGGGCATGCCACGATTGTGGCGGTAAGTCCCGTGTTTGAGGAGTGGCTGGAGAGGCGGCATGGCGCTCTTACTTTCCGGCTGACACAGGTAATGACTGGCCATGGTTGTTTTGGCCAGTTCCTGTGTCGCACAGGCCGGCAAGAGACGCCCGTTTTCACCACTGCGGCGACTGCCGCTACGTTGTTGTGGACACGACGCTGCACATTTTGGTGGATTGCCCCGCCTGGGCATCGCAGCGCCGTGAGTTGATCGCGGCAGTCGGTATGGTTGCCCTTTCGCTCCCGGCCGTAGTTCAGTCTATGGTCCGGAGTGAGAGATCGTGGAACGCCGTCGCCTCCTTCTGTGAGGAAGTGATTTCCATCATGAAGGCGGCGGAGCGGGAGAGGGAACGCTTAAACCTTCTCCCCAACCGCAGAGCCGGGCGCCGGAGGGCGCAAGACGACCTCCAGCCACCCTGAGGTTTGACCTGGAGCTGGTGAGCTTCGTGGGCCTGTCCGCCACCAGATCAGCACCAGGTCCGAGAGGCGGCTTGCGTGTTCCCACGCGCGCCTCTGTATCGTGTGTCCGTCCCCCCCTCAGGGGGACAGTAGGGATAAAATTAGTGTTGCCTAAAGGACAGATCTATTTGTGTAGTGGCCTGCCGTTTCATACGGCGGGCCGAAACATTGGCGGGGACGCGATTGCATGTGAAAGTGATTCGTGAGGCCCCGCCGATTGCGGTTATGTCAAGGAACACCGTGGTAGGTTTAGTCGGTATTACCGCGATGTCGTTCACTATCTTTCCCCGGTGAGTCCGACATAACCTCTCCGTCTCCCCGCGGAGAGGTAAGCGACAAAGCATTCCCCAAAGTTAAAAAAAAAGGACCTGCAACCATTACACAACTAATCAAAACACTCAAGCAGTTATTTAAATTTAAAGCTAGCCTATAATAGTAGTAATATAGTAGAATGAATGTTGACTGCACGTTGGTTTAAGTGGGTCGGAATCCCACGCGGGACAAAAATTTGTGTGAACCGCTAATGGTTTTCCGAGTCTGGATGTTCTTTGTGTTTGTTATTTGAATGTTTGTAAAGTCATCCGCGACACAGGAATTATTCATAGCGCGGGAGTTGCCGATTAAAGAAAAAAAGGGAGCATCCACTTACGTGTACACAGAATAAAAAAAATCCCGCGTTGTAATTTGAGGTGATAACTACTAAGTAAAACGCAACCTATCGCTCGTTAACTACGGTTTTAGTTGTATACTAGAGAAGACCGCAACTTCATCTGCCTTCAAACCCAATATCGTGTAGATGTAATATATCTAGTCTAAGTTGATCTCCTAACGCTGTAGAAAGGCTTTTGAACCTAAGGACATATTTGGTCGGTTACTGTCGTTTCGCTTTGATTATGATAGAGAGTCAATAATCGTATAATAAAACTTAATCATATGTTTTTTAAATTATATATAAACGAGGATATCGTTGACCTGATATTTTAAAGGGCAAGTAACCAAATTAATATGGTTTTTTTTTATACAGAGAGCGTTACCAATGAAAGTTCATGTCGTTTGGAGCTCTTATAGGTATTATTATAATCCATAAGATGTGTATTTTTAAAAATAAACTGCGATATGATTATATGTAACATAAATAAAGCTAATTAGTTAAACAATTAGAGTAACATAATATATACACAAATTATATTATATTAACTGAAGAGAAAAATAAAAGATCAAAATTAAAAAGCGTCATAATAAAAGTAAATAAATTAACATTCACGTAAACGTTAGACCATATATATATTGACGAGGAAGTATCACCTCCTTACAGATACCTGCTATAAGAATAGATAACATTGACACTGCATGGTAAGTAAAGGTTTCGGAGGCTCACATAGGTATGTGAGCCTCTCATACGGCGGGCCGAAACCTCGGCGGGGTCGCGACCGCATGTGCAAGTGATTCGCGCGGCCCCGTCGATAGTGGTTTTGTCGAGGAACACCGTGGTAGGTTTAGTCGGTATTCCGGGAGGTACATTATTCTTATTCTATCTTTCTTTTACCCCGGCGAGTCCGACATAACCCCTCCGCCTGCCCCCGCGGAGGGCTATGCGTCATGCATATTTCTAAAAATAAACCTGAGACATGGATACTTAGTTTTAAGCACCACTTAAGTACCTTTATCATTGTAACACCATCGGTACATACACTTACTTGAAAATAAATGTATTTTTTGGATCTTAGGTCCTCATATCTATTGTGGCAAATATGAAGCTACGCTGATTCTAGTTTGGACTTACAAACGTTTATTGACTTATTGCTGCGCTCAATTCTGGACTCTGAGCGCCAGACGCAATGCATTTTAAATTGTGTCTAGATTCCAGCTATTTAAGCACTAAGGGCATGTACTTCAACAGAAATGTATGCGATACAATCGAAATTCTTGTTTATTTTCCATATCATGAAATATAATCTCAGGCAACTACAATCTTATGCACCATATTGTTGAATGTATACAATTTACATTCGAGAATGTAATGTGATTTCTAGCTAAAACGCTGAATAAATATGTCTTACTAATATGGATATGTATAACATGTAGACATATTTTCGTACAAAATATATTGATATCATACATTGTAATTCACGTCACGAGCTCGGAGTACTGCGCGCTAGCTATGTGCATCATTCGAATTATAAGATGAATCGAATTGACAATAAAATTATAATTCGAATACATTAATAGTTGATGTTTATTGATTATCTGATTCTGAATTAGCGAGTCGTAACTACATTATCAATTCGTTGATCTACTTATGCGTATCTACGGTTTGACATAGTAGTTACGACTAGGCTGAAAGATCGTCAAAACGTACGTTTACAATTTATAAACATAATATTATCTAATAAAATAAATCAATAATGATTCAAGTAATATCAGTGACTACGATTTGATCGATATTTGCATATGGAATTATACGTCTAAATATATTTTATTATATATTTTATTAAAATTATCTTCTTCTCTCTAGCCTTTATTATTCCCAAGTTACTTGGGGTCGCCTTTTCTAGTCTAACCGGATTTAACTGGATATCAGTTTTTACACGGAGCGGCTGCCACCTGACCTCCGCAACCCGAAGGCTAACGATACCCTAAGGCTAGACCAGTGTCAGGACATTAGAGGGTACTGACTTTCCCAATAACGACTGCCATAGATGTTCATGGTAGCCGGGACCGACGGCTTAACGTGCTCTCCGAGGCACGGAGCAGGCGATAATTGTCAATCGATACGCACATAATTTCGAAAAGTCATATAACTTCCGAAAGTCAGAGGTGCGCGACGTGGGTTTGAACCCGAGACTCTCTGCATTGCAGTCCGTTGGTCTCCATTGCAGTCTGCTTTTTTTAAAATTCATAATTCTTTTGCCATTTAATGATACATTACTATTTAGATATTATAAGCTATAACTCACCTGCATAATTTTGTAATAGTGTCCAAAATTCAGACCAATTTGGGACCAACGGAATATCATGTACCTACCACTTATATGGATTTTGGAAATAAAGACAGAAATAATTATTAATATAATATTTCAATGTGTTGCACCGTACCAATTATGTATGTAATACTATTAAGTGCCGTGCTTCTACTTGAGACATAAATAATAATAGTATTTATAGCAAGAAGCACCGTCAATTAGAGAGTAGGTATAAGGCTTGTGGAGGAACAGGGTGTGATGTCCCTCCAACACAAAGGGAGGATCCTCGGACCAGGCTGGTTGATCGTGCCTGGCGGGCCGCGGCCCGACGGTTGATGTCGGGAGCTTGTATATATAGTTAATCGCTGTGTAAACTCTGCTTGCGCGATGCAGGATTGTGACGTCATTTGAGCGTAGCGTCTGTGGGGAGTCGCCACAAGGCTCATATTTATTCCGCCTGTAATAACGAGTAACACCATCCCACCGATCGAATAAAATATAACAATTTTTGTCCATAGTAGGAATGCTTATGGGATTTAGTTCTGTTCTTTTTGTTGTAATCTAAAATCTATACCAACGAAGCATTAAGAAAGTGATAAAATTAAGAGAGAGAAGAAGAAGTTCACGGGTGCGTTAAGAGACGCAGATCCCGTAGGCAGCTGCACTATTTTATTTTCAGGTTATTCCGGCTCTAGGTGTAAATTATTAAATTATGATGACTGTTTGACTAAGATAAAAGTAAGATACATAAACACAAGTTCACTTGCCACAATAGAAAGTTCTTTAAAATTCTTGTTACATTCAGAAAAATAAAATTTCGCTATGCCAAGATGGCAGATAGTGTGATTGCACGGAGTCAAAGGAAACGTTTGACGTTCAAAGTGGAAGGCGCCCGCGGGAAATGGCAAACAATAATGCGATCTCTAAGAAAAGATCAAGCTTTATTGTTCTAGATAAAATAAAATAAAGTTTATTTGACACAAAAGAGAATACATTCACTGTGGGTACATGGTTATTAAACACTAACTATACAGTATGTATCTCATTAAAAGGTACTGAGACTGTTTACCAAAGGCAAGAGCCAGTATTTTGGCTGACAGTGTTCAGTCGTGGTAATTGACACTAGAGTATATATTTAGATTAAGACGTGAATGTTGCTGTACAGCGGATTACATTTGTTTAAAGTAAGTAAATTTACATTTTTAAATTTATAAATTTTTTTTATAATGTTTTTAGTGGAACATTTGACATCCATCTGGGTTTATCTTGTGAGCGAGTGTGGTGTGTGAGTGTGGGTGTGTTGTGTGGATGTGTAATGTGAGTGTGGCAGTATGTGTGATAGGTATATGTTGTGCGTGTGTGCGAATGTTTGTGTATGCGGGTATATAGGTGTGATTGTGTAGACACAAGTACATATGTAGGTATATATTAGTTGAGTGAAAGGTGTGATATAGCTATTATGCGATGTAGATAAGTAGGTCCTCCGTCATTTGATAATTAAGTTGCTGCAGCCAGGCACATACTAAGTGTTTGACTTAATAACTATTTAAACTGGCAATATTTATTTGTTTATTGATGTCGTTATATATTCTGCAGCTTAGACTATACTATTGCCGTCTCCCGAATGACGTTTTGCTATAAGCGTTGCAGGTGATAGGCGTTTTAATACGCTTTTTGGGATCTGGAAAGGGTACAGTCAAATGTTTTCTTAGAACCAGTCGATGCACAAAGAGCTGGTGTACAGTAAGGATGTTGGTGTCCGAGTATAGTTTTGACATGCGATACCTGTAGGGTTTTTTCGATAAAACTTGAGCACAGCTCTTTATGCCCCCTGTAGGCTCATGAGATGTGTCTTGGCCGCCCCTCCCCATACTGTGATGCAGTATTGGATGACGGATTGTCCTAGCGCTAAGTATAGTTTTAGTTTTTCAACAATATTGACAGAAGATACAAATTGCTTAATATTAAAACAGTTGGGACAAACCGTTTTATTGAAATCACGCCTACATTAATAAGATAATTTATTTACATTTAACGAATAGTCAAGATTTCATTTCAATTTTTATTTTTATCGATACGAGACCGTAAATTTAGTATTATTAAATCTTTACAGTAGGTATATAAAGAAACTACTTAACATCACAAAAAAAACTTTCGTATAAGCATAGAGTACATTCAAAATTAAAAAGTTTATTTGAATTTATAATGTTTTCTGAAGGCACAAAATTGTATAGGTATTTCAAGTGATCAAATACAGCCAAATTAGTTAAGTTTTTACTTAGTTGCGGAGTAAGCGATTATATTTAATAACGAAATTATTATGAAAGTAGGTATTGAAAGGTCAAGGTGTTTGTGCAAAACCTTAACTTGCTATACATGCGTACATAAGCTTCATAGAACTTTATTCTCGTTGCTATGGCAACCCGTGTAAAACAAAATTAGGCAAATATTCGAAATTCGAACATACGGCGCCATAACTCGATGATAATGAGCTATGACCTCGCTCTATGGTACAAATATTCGCTTTGTAGAAAAGATACGTGTAAGCGTAGGCGAAGGAACTCATATGTAAATATGTAAATGAAGGCGCCCTGGTAAATTTAAAGTATATAAAGGCTTTCGCATATATGTGTGTTGTAAATGGCCAGTAATGTCCCACGGTGATTATGCGCTTTGCATAATTTTATTAATGAATATTCCGTGCACAAAGTAATAACATTCTAGTAAGAAAGAAGCCTGTCATTTCCATTGTGCCTATTTACTAATGTTACGAGTTAGTCGACTTGGATGGGGAACTACCACAACATTACAGACAATCGGCTAAAGAGTAGGTTATTACGATTACTGCGTTTAGTCAGAAAAGCAAGAGTGCTGATGCTCGCATATATATCTTTTAAATTCCGGTCCGTTCATCCGATCTTTTATTCTTTTTTGCAATTGCAATTAAAATCTAAGCTACGTTTCGTCTGATTTCATTTAGCTGTGTTGGATTTATGGTTCATAGTGTGATCACGTTTTGAGTTTAAAAGTACAGAGCGAACCAACGGGAGTACCTAAGCACAGAGTGCACGCCGCGCGCTCCTTTCTTAATCCGCATTCATACTTCAAACAACCGTGATCCCAGTAATTTTCTAAGCATTAACGTAATATCAAGCATAAAAAGTGCATTATTGGCCTGTTAAGTCATATTAATAACATAGATATACATAAAGCCATCGTAAACCTCAGAAATTATCTACATAACTAAATAAAACTAATGACTTGAATACACAAGCTTGTAAGAACTGTGAGTAGTTTAGCGCAGGTATGGACAGGACATTCGGTCTAAGAGTCAATGATTTAAACAAACCGCACCCTTAATAAAACAGAGACTTATCTCAGTATTTTGGATTAAACAAATTTGAACTCTATTGCAAATATTTAACACAAATATAATATTAGAATTTAACATATACAATTAGAGTTCAAATTGTCTTACTTTCAAATTTCGAGTTAAGTCGCTGTTTTATTAAGAGTGCGAAACGTGGAATGTATATCAAACTATGTTTTAGTAAAATTTAACAGAATAATTACTCTTTGTCTCTTGGTGCACCAGCTTGCTCACACTTGGTTAGGTTAGTCTAGTCTACGCTCGGCCCTGATTGATGTGTGCGCTATATAAAATAGGTATATACTCTAAGAATCCACGTAAATATAACCACAGATGAACCGTATTTTATGCGAATAAAGACGCGGGCAAATGTTAGTGGTCATATAAAGTTATATGACGTCTCTAAAATAGCGATAAAAGTGCAAAATAAATGCTATCAAACAATTTATTGCATTCATAAACTTTTAGTCGCTGTCACTAGTCAAATATGTTTGATTACCTACGGTATTTTACTTTTCAATCGTAGAGGACAGTATGTCTCTGTATTAGTGATGCACATCACTATATGTACGTAGTCTATATCTGCGAAGGAGGTGGCAGAGATGTACTGAACCAACATTTGGTTTTAAATCAAATAATAGGTGGCGCGCGAATTGCCGTCTAATAGGCGCTGTTCTAGACTTTCGTGATGCACCACAGAATTTCTTGTCAGAAAAACGCAATACCCAACCCGGGACATAATGCGCAGCTGTCACTTTAAGCTGCGCTACCAAAGCAAGGATTTGAATATAATCTGAGACACTTACGTATATACACAACGTAGTAATTATCTACTTTGCATGGATAAGGACGCAGGGTATTCGTACAATAGTGCTAGTGTTGTCAATATATTTGAACATAAATCGAATGCATTTATGTAAGTTTCTACCCCACTACTCTATATTTAAATAATCGACCATAATGCCACGCACTTACTTTTACTTTAAAGCGCAGTTGCACCGTGTTAGATTTTGTCTCAGTCTTTTTCTGGTAGAAAGCTCCCAGTGGCAGCATGTAGTTCCAAATTTAAAGATGGAATAAGCTTGCCTTACTTCAGAGCCACAACATATGTTGGAAAAGCTGCATAAAACATCTGATTTCCAGGTGTATAAATTATAAAACCTATTGTTTTGGATTTGCCTATTTCAATAGCCAAGCCCAATCAACTTTTTGGTTGAAGTTTATACTTAGTAAAAGAGATAGATAGATTCGAAAGCTTAACCCGTGCTTAACAAAAACGCAGTAGCTAGTGAACGGTGACGTCATCTGACAGGTGAGATAAGATCGCGTTAAGTTATGCCATTTCATTTTCATAGTCTGACCGTGAACTAGAAACGGTACATTAGTTAGATTACACACTTAACATTTTTAAAGATAACCCGTTTCATAAAAAACTGTTACTACACATGGTATAAAGATATTTTATACTAATGGGACAAGGCCCCGGTTTCTGAATTGACAAAATTAGTAACTCGCAATTGAGTATTCACAATATTTTTTAAGAATTTATGTTCATTATTACTGAGCATTTACTTGAATGTATGACGTTCAAATACCTACTCAAATTTTATTACAATTATTATTGTTTAAGAAACGTAACACAGAAACAAAAAAAAATCTTAAGAAACTTGGAATACTAGTCACCGAAGGAATTTATTACAATATAATATGTATTATCTATAAGCACGTACAATAATTATACTAAATAACGGTGGAGTTATCAAAGTTTTCGTCTGTTTGAATTTACAAAAGTACCTATGTATGTGACTCCCGGGGGTGACTTTATAAATACTAGCGGTCACCTACTGGTCAAAATTCGACCATCATTGATTTAAATGTTTAAGTTTGATAGTTATTACGGTTTTATTGTCTAGAACTATACCCTTTTAATCATATTTCATTTAGATTTCGCTAAGGCTATACAGGTTAATTTACCTATGTTTTTTAAACTAATTCCTAAGCTTGCTACTTTTATTTTCTTTTTTCTTTATATATATAATATATATAAAATATATATAAAACTCTTCCGTTACTGAGTGACTGACAGACAACGCACAGCCGAAACTGCTGACCGTAAGATGCTGAAATTTGGCATGTATGTTCCTTGGAGAGTGTAGGGGAGCACTAAGACAGGATTTTTGGAAATTCCACCGCGAAGGGGGTTAAAGGGGTGAAACCCGATATTCACACGGGAACGGGACATACGCGGGTGAAACTGCGGGAAAACTACTAGTTACATATAAATACGTAAATATATTACACCCAAAGGTTGCCTGTAAGATATTGCTGATATATGTATTTATACATTGATATATGTAACCATAGTTATGAAGAATAGTACTACATCAGCAGAAGAATTCCGAAATACTACGAACGCGATTCAACTACGTGTGTCAAATGCATGGTTATGCGTGTAGTGTTTTTTTTAATAACTTAATGTATTTCTAATGCATATTTTATATAACTATTAGGATTCACCTCTCCTTCTCCATGTAAACTTGTAACTGAACCAAATTCCATACTCTTTTTTCGCCTCTCTCCTCCTCACTCATTCTCCGCCGTAATTGTCGTAAAAAGGGACAGAAAGTTTTTGCTTCGCGTATTAATATATAGATATACATAACTAACGAATACAAAGAAAATCAAAACTACGCCAACCGTACAGTCCAGTCATAATATTAGGGTGCTTGAACATATTGAATAATTAATATTAAAACTTACATTAATCGGCTCTGTTCTTTATGAAGTTTTTATATAATATTGTTAGGAATCAACTGACGCGAGTGACATCGTGCCTATATAAGGAGCTGTCAAACAGATGACAGACACATTTGCTTGTCGGTCGTCGGAGCGTTCACACGTATCAGCTGTGTTATTTTCGTTTATAGTTAGTTAAATTCAGTCGTTGATTGTAATAATTGATTTATATGTGATAGTTGTTTTAATTATTTCATTGCATTAAACCTGTAACATTGTAACCGTCATAATTTTTTTTTTATATAACCTGCGTGAGGTTCCTAAAAATATCTAATAAAAATATTTATTGGGACCAAAACATTTGATCATAAGTAAAAGCTTGCGGAAAAATAAAGAATCGATTGTACAACAGCCCCAATAATTTTACCACCATCGACCATTTATAACGCTTTGAAGTGATATTAATCATATCGTTCTGGACAAAGGCCAGGTTAAGAGCACCTTGAACCGACAGGCGTGTATGAGGAATGTGATGAAAGTGAATGAAGCCAGAGAAGTGTGTCAGGATCGTAGCAAATGGAAATCCGTAGTCTCTGCCTACCCCTCTGGGAAACAGGCATGAATCTATGTATATATGTATGTATGTAATCATATAACTACATATTCTATCTATTCAACTATTGTTTTGCATTATATAATATTCGTATTTTATAAATTGTATATAATAAATATTATAATCTTCAAATTCCATTCAATGTTTAATTGATTTTTATTATTATCACTCATTTTTAATTTCTATTTTTGTGATTATTCAATGTGAATGCAACCAAGTTTTATTATTAATTTATATTTTATTATTATTTTTATTTTTATATCAATTGTGTTGAATACTTTTATTTAATGACTCAATGCAGTTCATTGTTTTAATGATTTTTAGGAATATGTTTTGCATTGTAAAACAAATACCAAGAAATATCCTATTTCTGGGCGGAAGGCGCTGACGAACTGTAACACAATTTAATATTAGCACGGTCGTCAACGGACCACTTAAATAATGTACCATTGTTCGGTTTTATTTAGAACCAGTTTAAGAGAAGTTTGTAAAACTATTTGTTGAATAAATTATAATTATAATAATTATTATTATTCAACTCACGCAACGATATTTTCAGTAGAAAGTAGGTATACCTAGCAAGAATACAGTGCTTCGTCCAAAAATGCTTTGTTATTTGTACAGAGCGAATAGCTTCGAACTAAGGGGAGTGTTATGATGGATTGCCATTTAACGGCATTTGGAAGCTTCCGACCGATCCATATTAATGTTATTAGGACAGCTAGGGAAATGGGTCGTTATTAAACTCTTATTAAAAGCCATATCAAAAGCTTTGAATGCCTATTTACGAAGTTATGTCTTTATCTATCTCTATACTTATATTATAAAAAAGAAAACTTTTTGGTGCTATTTGGTGAATAAATTCAAAAAGGGAAGGACAGATTTAAAAAAATATTTCATCATTAATAGATTTATCCTGGTGTAATATAGGCTATATAACATCACGCTAAGAGCCGTCAAGTGCCAACTACCTTTACAAGATGCAGGGGTCTATAAAATAGATTGTGACTGCGGACTCTCATACATTGATCAAACCAACAGAAACATAGACACCCGCATAAAAGAACACATAGCTGATGTAAAACACCAACGCTCGTTGAAGTCTGCTGTGTGTGAACATGTGCAACAGGGGACCAACCACTACCTGAGATTTGACAAACCGCAGATTCTCGCTAAAGAACACCGATTCCTACCAAGGATGCTTCGCGAGGCTATTGAAATCAAAAAACATCCTAATTTTAATAGAGAAGATGGTTGGAATGTACCACCAGCTTGGGATCCAGTAATACAAATAGTTAAACCCAAGAAGAAGCAAACCACAGCTAGACTTCACGATACTTTGAGCTCATTCTGCGTAAATAGAAACACCAATGATTAAATTATGTTCGGGTACTTTGAAATAACTACACTGGAACATTGAGATAACTACCATCTTAGTCTCCCCGTGACCATGGCTGCTGAAAAACAACCGAAACGTCGAGGAAAGTGGAAAATTAAATCAAATCTAAATAGTTTTAATATTAATTTAATTAGCTTAAAAATTAGTAAAGTTTATTTGTAGTAGTAGTGTAACAGTTTTCAAAATTATGTAATAAAGTGTCAAATAAACAACGCGATAAAATCCGTATATAGTAGTTTAATTTCAATCACGCTAAAAGCTACGGAAGCAACGCAGTAAATTATAAATGTAGGTGAAACTGCGCGAGATAGTCTGTGGATGAAGATATAGCTCCATGGATATCTGATAAAGTTCTTTTACTTTAAAGTAAAAGAACTTATAGTTCTGTGTAATTTTAGCAAGGCTAAGTTATCTACACTTTATGTATCTTATGTGGGGGCCAGTCAGTGCAGACCGGCGACACTTCGACCCAGTGGGATCTTTTGTGTCGACACTCTCCCAATAACGACTACCATAGATGTTCATGGCAGCCGGGACCGACGCCTTAACGTGCTCTCCGAGGCATGGAGCAGGTGATAATTGTCAATCAATACGCACATCATTTCGAAAAGTCATATAACTTCCGAAAGTCAGAGGTGCGCGACGTGGGTTCGAACCCGACACCCTCTGCATTGCAGTCTGTTGGTCTCCCCACTGAGCTATCGCTGCTCGGTGACAATCTATATATACCTATATCTACACTTACTCGTTAAGGCATATTTTACATACATTAGAATTTCGCACTCAGACTTGTTGTAAGCGCACGACTAAGTGAGTTTGAGAGCCAGCAACGCGTGTTACGAATAATTTTGTTAAGTTGTCTTTTCCAGAACACCAATATTATAAATGCGAATGTGTGTTTGTTTAGTAGGCATTCACGCCTGAACAACACGACTGACCATCATGAAATTTCGCATGCAAGTTGTCAGGGGTACAAAAAAGAACATAGGGTACCTTTCATCCAGAAAAAAGTACAGTTCCCAAGCGAAATCGCGGGCAAAAGCTAGAATGTAATATTTTGGTATATTTAATTTAATAGTAGTACGCCTTTAATATGATTTGATTACCTTATGCATATCAATTGTGACTGAAATTAAAGAAAATTTAAGATTTCACAACATTACTGTTAAAACAATCGCACTTGCATTATTCTGAAACTCTATCCTCCTGCAATGTTACTATTAATATCTGAAATAGTTTAGTATTCTCTCCTTTGTCCCTCCCGAACAATGAACTGTTCACACAAAGCAATCAATACAGAAACTGTGATCGAAAAATAGTTCTGAATCCGACAGCATATTTATTGTCTGCCAAAAGCTTGTTTGTCGGAAACAAGAAGTCAATGTACCGATAAATCACATACAAGAATAAGTTGGATACTAAATTTTCGAACAACCCGTTTCTACTGTTTTCGTCTTACTTCTTACAAGTCAATATTGACATTCAGGATACCTAGTGTGAGTTGTTTTTACGGTAACGCGATCGAAACGTTTACCGCGTTTGGCTCTCTGATTGGTTAAGAGCTTGGAGCGGGCCAATCGGAGCGCCGAACGTCATAAACGTGTCGAACGCGTTAACATAAAATAAACACGCACTAGGCACTCAGAATTCTCTGTCGTTTGAAACTAAACCAAACTTGCTTGTTGAAGGTTGTCTGATTATTCAAATATATTCAAGCTGTATTTGCCAGATATAGCAAGCTCTTTACAGCGTTTGAAATCACGCAGACATTATCCAGATAATGACATTTACATACATAGTTAGACTCACGCCTGTATATTTTTACAGAGTAGGCAGAGGTCTAGAACATCCACATTTAGTTAGCTATGTTTAAGGTCCTACGTAAAAGGAGGAGCCTATTGTCGTCTAAGTACATTAACCAGACTTTGAACTGTTACACATAATTCTGTAAACACAATAATACTGCCCGATCCGAGTTTTGAACTTGAGATCTTCTATTCGCACGCAAATATACCTACGTGGTTACCACTTTTTTTCTCTCGCTATTAAGAAAGCTATGTTCTGTCCATTTCCCATCTTGTTCAATAACCATAAAATGTTTTCTTGAAATTCGGTCAAAAATATCGACAAGTCAAGGTTCACGTAAAACTATTCCAACTGACTTTTAGGTACACCTTCATTTACCGGCAAAACAACTTAGTAATAGAAATTCTGCCTACGTATTCATTAAAGAAATTACTTATTAATCATAAATAATAATTTACACACCATTACGAAGATTAAAAATATCAAATGTATTTACACATAAAAAAGTCCTCCAAATTCTTCCCTTGATCACGGCGCCCAATCTGAGATTGAGCCATCTGCGCAGGAATTATTATAGCGCACAAGTGTTTGCACAAACATAAGTGCACTCAGTTACTCTCATAATCCGATGGAAAGGCAATCTGACACGACCGGAGAGAAATCAAGCGCAGGACCAACGGCCCTACGTGCTTTGCGAGACACGGAGTTATGCAGCATGTAGAAAACGTTAGAAGCCTAACCCTATTTAAGCTTTTTAATATTATACTAGCGATGCGATATCTGTGTTCGAATAATACTCAATTACAGAAGTAGCGATAGTTTAGTGGGAGACCGTTGGACTGCCACGCAGACGCCTCGAATTCGATCTCAAGGCACACATCTTTGACCTTTCGAAGTTATGTGCGTATTAAATAGTTAATTATCGCTCGCTTTATCGGTGAAGGAAAACATCGTGACCTGCATGTCTGAGATTTCTCCATAATGTTCTCAAAGATATGTGAAGTCTGCCGAGCCGCTGTTGGCCAGCGTCGAGGACTATAGCCTTACCCTTCTCACCCTAAGAAAAGGCCTGTGCCCAGCAGTAGCACAGTTTGATATATATACAATACAGGGCTGATATTATTATTATTATAGTTGTGCAGAACGCGATACCTGCCTTATAAACAATGAAACGCCGCACATATTTACCATATATTTGGATATTATATAACCTACCGTTAACGTTTGTATAGGCAATACGACAAACGAGATACCTCGTTTTCGCATATTGCATAATATTTAGAAATAGCCTGCGAGAGAGAGAGAGAACAAAAACACAAACAGTGTACTAAATTACAGTACCTAGATCATTAACACCGTCGGTCAAGTTTTATTTGCCAAGTTAACTTGACGCCAGCCTTCCTTGCAAATGGTTTGTCTCCTATTAAAACGATTTGCACGTAATTTTTACTGTCTGATCTATTTTAATGGACTACAGTATGATAGGGGTTGCAGCGGTCGCATCGCCAACCGCCTCGGGCCCGAGCGTTGTTGCTTCAATCCCCACAGAGTACAAAAATTTGTGTGGTCCACAAATGGTTGTTTCTAGTCTGAGCGTTCTTTGTGTCCGTTGTTTGAATGTTTGTAAAGTCGACACACGACATAGGAGCGAACACCAGTGAGGGGGTCGTATTTAAAAATAAATGTATCAGTAGCTCACCAGAAGTTTTATAATAAAGCAAGCGCGAAATGATTTTTTATACGGTACATGAGGTTTAATCTATATTATTATATATGTCATGGAGATTGGTAAATATGGCATGATTATTTTAAATTTACAAATAAAGATCATTTGCCTATGCATTGTTGATTTGAACACCATGACGTTGTTACGTCAGCGCCATGTGACCTGGCGTCGTGATGGCATGTAGGATATTATATTTATTCTTCAATATATTGTTCATTTGTCTGTGTATGTGGTGGACTAGATGCAGAACATCAACTGCGAGCCTTATTGAACTATTCAAAACATTTTTTAACTAACAAGTAGAATGTGTAGGAGAGATGCCACGAATATTCGGCAACTATTCGGTATTCGGCTATTCGGAAATGTTTTTTCACTATTCGGTATTCGGCCGAATATTGCGAGCTATTCGGCCAAACACCGAACAGTAAATCACGAAAAAAAGAATGCATAATATTACTCACAAAGATTTTTATTTTACCAATTATTTAGCATATTAATACTTAAAATGTACCAATGGTAAGTTACGAGGAATGAAAACAATTTTTGCAGCATTTGTTGATAGCAAACGATTGCGCTTTTCCTCATAAATAATTATACCTGCTTCTGATAATAGCCGCTCATTATACACACTACTACTGGGAGATGATAACTGAATCTTAGCAAATTCTGCTGTCACTCAATAAAACTAAGTATTGCCAAATATTCGGCGCTTCGGCCAAGAGCCTCGCCGAATATTCGGTATTTGGCCAAATCACTATTCGTGGTATCTTTAATGTGTAGTGTATCTAGTGTGCTTTGTTAAGTTTATATACACAGAAAAAGGAAGACTTTTTCAAGCAACAGATCATCAACTTACATATTTTACCGCCATATTACGGACCCTTGGAAAAAGGAGTAGCTGTGCTGCCAAAGCTAGGAGAGAAGATTCCTATCCTGCATTAATTGCTAACGTCACAGCGCCTCTTAAAAACGCCTAGTAATCCTACTTACCTCCTTCTCATCCTAGTAGAAAGTTAAGATACTACTTTGTTTTCTTTTTCTTTATTATATATAAATGAGGTATATGTAAACATAGTTACGAAGAATTGTACGACGTCAGACGAACAATGCCGAAATACTCCGAACGCGATTCGACTGCATGGTTGTGTGCGTGTAGTGTTTTCCCATTAATTTTATGTATTTCTAATGCATATTTTATATAAATATTAGGACCCCTCCTTCTCCATATAGACTTTAACTGTGTCAAATTACATACTCCTCCGTCCTCGCAATTTTTGTAAAAGGGCTAATAAGTTTTTGCTTCACGTATTAATATATAGATTACATTGAAATTAAATGTATTAATAACATTCTAACTGTATCAGAGTTTGGTTCATACACTTTATTGTGCAAATATTTTCCACGTTATGGTATACTGCATAACTTAGGGCTATAGGTTTCTTAAAATAAGTGGCAAAGATCACCTGTCTCCTGTACTAATTGAAAACTATATCACAGAAGACAGGGCCTTCTGTTACTAAGTTATTCTGATATGTGTATGTCACTGAACTCCTTCCAAATGGCAGAAGAATTATTTATAAAAAAAAATATGTTTGAATGGATACCTGGATAGTTTAGATCAGAGGTTCCCAAATTTCTTTTTTCTCATAGAACACTTTAGAAATATGGCTGAGCCGGTGGACCCCTTGCAGCTACATTTCTAAAATTAAATCTACCACGGTAGGCGGATTGAGCTTTTTTTTTTTAGTAGTCTGGTTCTTTAGCTGGTGGTATTCCTCAAAATATCGATCGACGTTAATAGGTGAAGTCAAGCCAACATTTTAGTTCTTCACTATCGAACGCAAATAAATTTTCATGGACCCCCGCTTACGAATTGTGAACCCCTATTTTTTTGTCACGCCATCGTAGCCCCCCGCCAAGTCTGCCGTGGACCCCTAGAGGTCCACCTGGACCACTTTAGGTACTACTGGTTTAGATTCACAATTGGATCTGGCAAGTGGCGACAGGATTCTAGGTTTTTTTTAGTCAGGCAGGACAACGTGGCCAGACTCAACCGATCATCATTAAATTTTGCGTACGCGGTGTCAGGGGTACAGAAAAGGATATGGGCTACCTTTCATCCAGAAAAAGTACTGTTACTAACCTAACTTACATTTAAGCAAGCGAAGCCGCGGCAAATCAAGTAACAAAATAAATTTGTTTAAGTTTATTTCTAATTAAATTAATGAAGTCCATCAATTTAACTAGAAATCCTTATGAACCTTTTGGTTACAAAGCTATTTACTGAAGCATTCATTATTAAGGTCCTTGTTTAAACAGGTAATAATCATGTCTATATTTGATGAAGCTTTATTTCATCCCAATTTAGCCGAATAACATTAAAGCGATATCTGATCTTCGAATTCGACCCATTCAATTAAATATTTAAGCAAAGCTCTTTTATGTTCAAATACCAATTCTCGGCTCATCATAATATTTGATTATTATAATTTACGTCTGTATGATCTGCTTTTAATAATCTGGGGCAATATCATTTTAAATTCACTTTGATTCGATTTGCTTCGCTTTGTTAGTTCATTAAGCGTATGGATATCAGTAAAGCTTTATGTAAGTTTATAAAGCGTTTTTGCTCTAGAAATTTTTAGAAGGAGCAATACGTCTAATCTTGTAACCATATACGGCAATAGTCTCTCTATTTATTATGTGTAACGTAACCAAAGTAAAGCTAGCTGAATCTCATTGAGAGACGTATATACAGCAGAAGTAGTAATGTTTCCACTAAGACAACTGCTCATGCCATTAAACTAGACATCAAACTAGAAGAACAAATCCTGCATTATTTTTCAATATTTATGATTTTTTTATTTTGGACTCTTCTTCTCTCTTAGCCTTTATTATTCCCAAGTCAATTGGGGTCGGCTTTTCTGGTCTAACCGGATTTGACTAGATATCAGTTTTTACACAGAGCGGCTGCCACCTGACCTCCGCAACCCGAAGGCTAACGATACCCTAAGGCTAGACCAGTGTCAGAATAGGGTACTGACTTCCCAATAACGACTGCCATAGATGTTCATGGCAGCCGGGACCAACGGCTTAACGTGCTCTCCGAGGCACGGAGCAGGCGATAATTGTCAATTAATACGCACATATTTTCGAAAAGTCATTTAACTTCCGAAAATCAGACGTGCGCGACGTGGGCTCGAACCCGAGACCCTCTGCATTGCAGTCTGTTGGTCTCTCCACTGAGCTATCGCTGCTCTATTTTTTGATTTTGGACATTATCAATATAATAGCATGACTCTGTCGATATTATAACCGTGGAATATTTAAATTAATGTTTGGTATAATTTTTAAATAGCATGTTATTAATAAGAAAGTAATAAATAATTATGATGTTTGAATCTATATTTGCACACCTGTAACGGCAGCATATGCTGTACAATATTTAATTTAAGAACATGTTCATCACATCACCATATTCTTGGAAATAAAGATATTATTATTATTATTATTATATATTTAGTTTCACGCCATAGCCTATAAAGAATTAACATTAATTTTTAATTCCCAAATTCATCAGATATGGTTTTAGATCACACTTCACACACAAGATTTATCTCATTTTGGACAAATAAATATTTTTATTTGATTTTTTATTAAGAGGTGAGCATTTTAACGTCTACCAGGTAAATCGATTATCAGTAAAGTAAAGATAAATGATATGCCCAACATTATTTTATCATTTAGGCCACAAAGTAAGAAAGTCACGGTTAGTGAGTTCAGTGAAGTTACTAAATTTACATTAAGGTTAGTCGCTTGATTCATGCAAAGCATTGAGCCTTTAAAAAATAACATAGCTTCAATATACTCATAGCCACTCTTTTAAATGTCCATTCAATTATAATTTCAGTTTTCTCAACCAAAATATTCTCCACATCTTTAAACTCTCTTAATTGACATATTGGAGTAAATATACTTGCATAAGGGAGACATACTTAGTTTAGTATCTACGTATAGTAAATAAACTTAGCAATACCGTAGCACATCTACGCTCGTAGCGACGTAGCTGCGTAGCGGTCCGATAACACATAACGTAGTAACCAGCTCTGATAAGGCATAGGGCGCTGTTCTATTACAACTACATACATATGAGGGAAACGAGAATGCACAGTTTATTTTATTTTGATCGTTAGTCGACTGAAAACGTTTTGCATATAAATTATGCATAATTTCTTAATAATATCAGCCTTGTTTATAAATTGTCTTAACGCTAGGCAAAAAGCAGCGATAGCTAAGTGAGATGCCGTTGCATTGCTACGCAGAGGTCTAGAGTTCGATTCCGAGGACGCACCTTCTTACTTTTCGAAGTTATGTACGCTTTAACTATTTAATTATGGTAATGAGAAGGTATCCGTGCTCAGCATACAATATCAGCTCTGGATATAAACTAGGCACGGGCCTGTTCCCAGTGTGAGAAGGGTTGGGCAACAGTCCACCATACTGGTCTTGCGCGTATTGGAAAAATTCACATTTCTTCGAGAACGAGTGCAAGCTCTGGAATGATCTACCTGCTTCGGTGTTTCCCGAGCGCTATGAAATGTCCTTCTTCAAACGAGGTTTAAAGAGAGTTCTTCTTTCACGGTAGGCAGCGGATTTGCTGTGTCCTGACATTGCTGAAGTTCATGAGCAGCGGTTACCATTTTCCACCAGGTGGACCACTTGCTCGTCGGACACAGATGGCAATAAAAAAAGAAAAAAAAATACTTTATGGAGAACTCTCAGACATTAAAAAGCGCGCATGATCTTTTCTTTACTGTTAAAAGGACTTATAATTAACTATGTAATACGCGAATAACTTTGAAAAGTTAGAGGTACGTACCTTGGAATCCAAATCAAGAAACTACTACACAAAAACCAAAACTTTAATATTAGTTAAAAATGGCCGATTAACTAACATGAACTTCATATAAAAGCTAGTGATTTATAGGCATTGTTACTAAATAATATGAGTGAAAGCGTTGTTTACGTATCGACGTACTGTGTACTGTGTGTAATTAATTTATCGCCGAGCCGAGACTGACATTTATTTGTGTGTAACCAAAGCACATATACAATGCCAAGTAATCAAGTTAATTTTAAAAGCTCGATACGGCAACAATTTTTTTAAACTTTAAACAGAACTTACGCTGGCTACGTATTGTGAGTGCTGAAATCCTAAGACTCTTCTCTTTCTTTTCTCTAATTGAAATGATAGACTTATGACTCTTACACCCCGTTTGTGATAGACAAATCAATACAACAGTTACAGACGCCTAAACTGATTTCAACTACTGTGGCTGGCTGATTGACACTAACAACAGCGAAATTGATATAACTTTAATTTTGACACGTTTTTAATTAGCCTTTAAGAAACGAGTAAACGAAGTTTTAGGTCAATAAATTCAATCAAAGAAAAGGGAAAGTCTCAATATTTTAGCATCCTTGATATCTGGACAGTGTGTAAGAGGTACTGTAGAGGGTAGAGTGCTTTAGATAATATAATTGATATTACAATCAACAATGAATCACAAATCATAATTCAGATGCACCCAATAAAATGCGCGATAGTCCTCAAAGAATCACAAATACGCGACGAATGAGTTGGTACATTTCAGTACTCGTTACTGAACAAGCATACAAATGTAGCAACTGCTTCATGTTGAGGACGCCAATCTAGTACCTGTATATCCATCATGAATATTAAAAGTATCATATCATTTTATTCTAATAGATAAACGCACTAAACATTTTATTTCGTAGAGGTGCTACGCAGCGTCGTAGCTGACAGCCACAATTCGTAGCTCGTATCGTTTGGAATATTAGTAGCACAATTAGCGGTTGTATATAATTGAGGCATGGCGTGTGTTTGTGCTCTTACAGCGAACGATGTTCACCGCTACGAAACTATGATAAATTGTTGTAATCCAGCTTAACTTCAAACGGGTTGTAAATATATAAAATGGCCGCCACGCGATCGCATACTTCGATAATTTATATTAAACGTTTTAATAATAAATGTATCATACATAGGTTCATGCTCATATCTCCGACAGTGTAGGTAGAGATAGTAATGAGAGGGTATAATACTTTACAGCAGCCAAAGTTTAGGTCCCACGTAACAGAATGTGAGCCTATGGTAATTTATCGGGCACATTTCTATACCGCTTATGAGATTTTTTAGGCAAAAACCCTATAACACATTGGCTGACCCAAGAGATCACGCACAGCAGACACATAACGAACTCCGAATTCATACATATAAATGGAGCCTCATCCCTCTTTCTCCGAACGGGTAGGCTGATATATTAACAACCACATTTCGCCAGCTATGGTAAACCCTAAACGGTATGGTAAACGATATTTACGTAAATAGAGGGCAAATCCATTGTAATCTACTGAATATATTTTCATAATGTATACTGCTGCTGAGAAATCCTTGTCAGAGTGTGCTGGCAAGAATTTCTCCCAAGAAAGGGTAGGCCCCTGTTCTTGCCCGCAAGCAATCTCACTTTACAAAAATAACGACTATTAATAAAACTCCAGAAAATTCTCATAACCGATTGATATATATTCAGAGCTTTTAACTTTTATAATTTTTAAGTATGTATGTTTTATATAATTGATTATAGCTCACTTTAACCGTCAATAATAATAATAATAATATTCTACCACATACACACAACACCATCTAGCCCAAACTAAGCAGAGCTTGTACTATGGGTACTAGACAATGGATAAACATACTTATATACTTTTTTTTTTGTAAATACACACATACATATTATACATAAAAACACCCAGACCAAGACAAACATCCATGTTCATGCACACAAATGTTTGACTTGTGCGGGAATCGAACCCGCGACCTCAGGAATAAAAATATTGTGAGGAAATTTGCATGTTTAAGGGGTTTCTGTAATCTCAAATATGTGGTATGTCCACCCGCACTGAGTTGATGTAGTAGGAACCTTACTCATCGATTCTGAATTGCGATAGCCTTGTCTTGCGGAGGACTTTACGAACAATCATGATTAATAAATACAAAGTATACACTCAGACCCATAATTTGAGGATCACACAAATAATTATCCTGTAGCGGCTCCTTACCTACAACTCTCAGCGCGTAAGCAGTGACAACCTTACCCGCTACGCCATTGATGCAATGCCCAGCAGTGGGCATATCTAACAGACATGCCTGATACTATTATCATTTAACCTTTTAACCCAACATGTGTGTCACCGAAACTGAAACTATATCAGCGACCCACCCAGCAGTGCCCAAAGCGGACAAGAAGAATCTATCTCTAAACTATCATTTAACCTGTCTCTACTTAACCCTTGAAGAAACCAACATAATGCTAAGCAACGTAAAACATAACTTGTTAAACAAGGCCGTAATATCAATCATAATCATAAAACAACTATTTAAATCAGATACCAGTGATTTAAAAATATCGGTAACAAGGTCAGTCATACCGACATTAACTTTCTTCCTAGTAATTACTGGTTATACATATACTGTAATTATGCGACGTTTCAATTTCAAGGTCCGGATAGAATTAGTTTGATTGATATAGAAATAGTAGATCAATGACGTTCTTATAAGCGGTTATACAGTTGTTATGATCATAGGCCGTATATTAGATATAGACTCACGTGTAAAAACAAAAAAGTATGCAATTTTTTTTGCCTGTTTATGACGTAATTAAGTAATTAACATAATATATACACGATTTATTTACAAGAAATATAAACTAAAGGGAAAAAGCGTCATGTAAAAATTATGCAATAGTTTTAAAATATATATTTGGTACCTAGAATATAGACGTTCTAGGCGAACGTTTCTCGATCAGATCGGAGGCGTTCTGGACAAAGGCCAGGTTAAGAGCACCTTGAACCGACGGGCGTGTATGAGGAATGTGATGAAAGTGAATGAAGCTAGATAAGTGTGTCAGGATCGTAGCAAATGGAAATCTGTAGTCTCTGCCTACCCCTCTGAGAAACAGGCGTGAATCTATGTATGTATGTATGTATGTAGAATATAGACTTCGCCAGTTATTAACAGCCATATCACATAACTAGTTATGAGTCCCCCTCTTCTACTTGCCTGTGCCCGACGGGGTGCACAATAATTTTATTAAACTCTATAATTTAAGTCATACATTGTAAAACGCAATAAAACTTTGTTATTTCAGCCCCACGTAATGTGCAGTAGACGGCGATATAGTCGATAAGGACATCTACCGGGCGTAGTCATAGACAACGAGCTGCTACTAACCATCGCTTAAAAGAAAACACAGTAACACTTTGCCTAACTGGTAATCGTACCTAGAGACCTCAACTTATAACAATCACATTCACTACAGCAAATTCACTAAACAACAATCCTAACTATTACAATGAATGCGAATGTAAGTTTATTTATTTGTAACGCTCTCACGCCTTAACTACTCGACAGATCATCATGAAATTTCGCATACACGTTGTCAGGAATACAGAAAAGGTAATTGACAAAATAAAACAATGTAAGGCGAGCGAAGCTGTGAGCAAAATCTAGTCTATCTCATGAATATTTGCTAAAAAGTTATGCTTTATCACGGCGTTTCAAGATACACGGACATAATCGAACAGTGTAAAACATCGTGTAGACAGCTTACTATTGTTCCAGATTACATTGTATTGACCTACTAAAGGGTCTAGAACCTTTAAAAACTTATACTTATACAACAACTTTGTCCGTCGTCCGTCCGTCCGTCTGTTATAGAACTTTCAACTCAAAACCGTAAGAGCTGGAGACTCGCGGTCAACGCCATTCGACTCAGCATAGTCGATATACTCCCGAAATGACTATGACTGTAACGACTAATACCATACCATATGTCAGTCAACAATCAACACTAATGTATTCAGCATTAATTGGTGTAATTGATGTAAAAACTTGGAGATCGGAGTTACTAGGTTAGGCTTCTGTTCTGCCCGCATCAATTCGACCGGGATGTACCGATATTGGGATAACAAGTACCCTAGTGGAAGACCGTTGGACTGTTTATATGCGTATGAAATAGTTCACTTTAACGGTGAAGAAACATCGTGAGGAGACCTGCATGTCTGAGAGTTCTCCATAATACTCTCGAAGATATGTGAAGTTTGCCAACCCGCACTGGGCCAGCGTGGTGGACTATGGCTAGACACTTCTCACATCGAGAAAAGGCCCGTGCCCAGGCAGTAAGACACTTTAATTCAGGGCTAATATTATTTATTATATTAATATTATGTTTAAAGGACATGTTCTATCCGTGTGATAAGTTTCATCCAAATACGTATTAAAGGCTGCCACACACCGTAAGATGCACTTGTGGTAGGCCCCTCACAAAGTGGATCGACGAGCTGGTAAGTGTCGCGGGCAGCGTTTGGATGCGGATGGTAGCCCAAGACCGGTCTGTGTGGAAAACGTTGGGGAAGATCTATGTCCAGCAGTAGACGTCTTTTGGCTGAGATGATGATGATGACGCATAAAAGACACTCAAACATCTTCACAAACTTTTACACCCATAAAATTATGGCTGCAATATTTTCAACATTCGAAACAATTCCAACAACATTTTGAAATGCGCCATGCTAACCAT
Organism: Catocala fraxini; assembly: GCA_930367265.1. Lineage (NCBI taxonomy): Eukaryota > Metazoa > Arthropoda > Insecta > Lepidoptera > Erebidae > Catocala > Catocala fraxini. The sequence continues at coordinate 2,772,988 of OV884037.1, forward strand.
ATTTGTCTGGCTATATAGCCGGACTATAGACACAAAATTTGAAGCAGGGAAGGAAGCATACGCAGTGAATTTGTCTGGTCTGCATGATCTGAAGATCTAACAGGTTAAGCAAAGTGTTGTTGAAAATTTCAAGTCTTCAAGAAATCCTCAGTTACGGCACGAAGTCCGGATTGCCAGTAGCAATAGTCTCACCTCTTATTACGTGGAAGGAGTAACCAGATGGCGAAAAGTGGATTTAATACAAGTCTGCCTACCTCTGCGGGTACCGACTATACATGGTCGTAAGTCTATAGGTATGTATACATACAAAATTAAAACTAGATGTGTTATAACACGGATTATGCTAAAGCTTGTCGGTAGCTCTGTATTGTAAAGTTAAGACTTACGTTTCTGAGCTGCTACAATTTATATTTAGTCAATATAGGCCAGACGCAGTACAAGTATTTTAAAATATCACATCAATAGCTGCTGAAGGCTGGCGTTCTACTTCAAAGTTCGCGAAGAAATAAACTTTATCTTTGGCACAGAAAACGGAACCACATCACGCTCACTCGGCGCGCAGAGATGTGAAGCGCGAATCTGATTTTAGTATATAAAGAGATTGCAAATAATTCAAATACCAATCCATTGACTTATATATTAAATAATAAATAAATAAAATAAGTTTTATTTTCCACCAAACATAATTTTACAATTTCGCACAATGTGATATATCAAATCGTAGCAGCATATGCTGATATGCAGCATAGCTATATATTATGTGGGGTGGACAGGAGCCTAAACTAGGGAAACTCTGTATTTCAGGTCTCCTGGACACTTACCTGTGGCTTTGTGAATGTTTGTTCTACTTCATGTTTTATGAAATCTGTGCGAGCGTGTGTCAGTGTGTGTGAGCGTGTGCGCGTGTATGAGCGTATGTGTTCGTGTGCGTGTGTGTGTGTGTGTGTGTGTGAGCGTGTGTGCGTGCGTGTGCGTGTGTGTGTGTGTGTGTGTGTGTGTGTGTGTGTGATTGTATGAGTTTATGTGTGTGTGTATGTATGTGTCATACGACCTTGTTGTTATTATAATAATATTAATTTATTTCATTATAGATATTCAGGCTTCTGTGTTGTCGTAGTTTAAATTCAGTAAGTAATTTCTAATAACATTTTTACATTCGCGTGTAGTTTTAGGATATATGTTTAACAAAGCGTTGAGTTTATTATAAAGATAATTTTCTAGAAAACATGGTTGTCGTCTGAAGAAAACAGTATGATGTCTTATAGGATCGCATATTCTATTTCTACTTCGGTCAAGTGCTGCCATAGTTGGGTCATATGTAAGAGCTTTGTGTTTCCGGAGTGTGGTGTGCAAGACAAATAATTGTCTAACCGTCAGGACTTCACTATCTTTGTAGAGAGCTGCAGTGGGATAGCGGTAAGGCTTTTTATAGAGTACCTTTAATAAAGATCGTTGTGCACGCTCAACGACTACTATTTTTGTCTTGCAAGCCCCTCCCCACGCCGGTACACAATAAGTTAAGACCGACCTAGCCAAAGCAAAGTAGACAGTCTTTAACTGTCTGTCTTTAAAAGTTTGAGGATGTTTCTTAGTTTTTTAAAGATCCATATTAACTTTCTCGTTCTTGTTGCTAAAAGATCAAGTTGCAAATGCCATGACAAAGCTTGGTCAAGTTGGACACCCAGATATCTAACGTTATCTGTTCTTTCTAGTGGCAAACAGGAGCATGGTATAGAACAAATATTGTTACCTGTATGAACTTTGAGATTTATATCGTCACGAGCCGGCTGTGCATATTTAATAATAGTGAAAGTTATATATTTAGATTTTTTTACATTAAGAGTTAGAAGATTTTTATTTAACCATTGAGAAATCTGCTGCAGACCTTTTTCAGCGTGATGCTGTGCCTCGGCCCAAGTCTCTCCCTGGAATAAAAGTGCTGTATCGTCTGCATACGCAAATATTTTGCCATTTGTAGGAATATAATTGGAAAGTTCGTTTACATAAATCAGGAAGAGACTCGGGCCCAGGACACTTCCCTGGGGAATACCGCAAGTAACAGGAAGAGGACTACTGACATGATCACCTATTTTCACCATTTGTTTACGATTTGTTAAGAAATCTTTAAAAAGTTGAAGGGGCAAACCACGTACTCCTACGACATCTAACTTCTCCAGTAACAGCTTTGTAGAGACTGTGTCAAACGCTTTGGCCAGGTCTAGGAAAATGCCAATGCATTTCCGGCCATTATCCAAACCACTTGACAAGTGATTTGTGAGTTGTATTATTACATCCTCGGTGGATTTGTTAGACTGGAAGCCAAATTGTGAATCAGAGAGGATATTTTCTTGTATTAAATATTTCTTTAGGCGTTTGTTAATAAGCTTTTCAAGTAATTTGGACATTGCAGTCAGCACTGATATAGGGCGATAGTTTTCGACACAGTCTCTATCACCGCTTTTATGAATGGGATGTATAATAGATTGCTTGAAGCTATCGGGGAATGTACCTTTATTAATGCAGAGATTGAAAATGTGTGTTAATATGGGATTAATGCTAGTTTTGATGCGTTTTAAGAATGAGGTGGGTATGCCGTCCCAGCCGGTAGCAGAACTGTTCTTAAGGTTAGCTATTAGTTCTTCGACTTCAGCTACGTCTGTATCTAGTAGCACAAATGATTTTGAGTGGGGGAAACTTTCGATATCGCAAGCTAAGTTATGGTTATTAGAAGTATGGTGGATATTGTCAATGAGTTTCTGGCCCATTTCAGTGAAATATTGATTTATAGAATTAACGGATTGTGAAGGGTCATTACCACTATTTAAGAGTTCTTCAGCAGGGTATTTGTTATTTTGCGTATAGTGTCCCAGGTTTGCTTTGGATATTTACATCCCATATTATATGGGAAGGTTAAAGCGTTATAATATAATAATAAAATACTGCCAGTACCTATATGTCTACTAAACAAACACATTGGCGCTAAAACTTATGAAGGACCGATAAGTTTGCAATACAATAATTTAGAGAAAGAAATAAAAAAATATTAATACATAGTTTAAAAATAAAATAAATAATAAATAATACTGATACAAAATAATAATAATACAGACAAACTCACATTCGCATTTATAATATTAGTAAGGATGTTAAATCTGAATCAAAATTAATTTTCATAAAAGAATAATTAACATAATATATACACAAATTATTTACAAGAAATATAAACTAAAAAGAAAAATGAAATAAATAATATTAAGTTTTTGTAAGGATTATATTTTTGTAGCCAGTCGCCTCTGCAAACGCTTACCTCCCATAAGAATGTTTATATCCACAAAATGTGGCATGATACAATAAATAAATGAAAATGACACATATACAAGCAAAAAATCTTAATTAAATGAAGTAGTTCTACTTGATCGAGTATAGTTTATAACCGGCTACAAAGTGAGTCGAAGCGGTATAATATATTTATGCGGTGTGTAAACATTTTACGTGAGTTTACCTTTAATAATAAGTAGAGCAATGATTTATGAACCGCTGTTGGCTGATGCTATCTTATACCCACGTGTAGGTGGTAATCAAATGGTTTTATAGGCTGTAAATAGGTATACTAAGGCTACCTCATACGTGCCGTTGAATAATATTGAGCAATTTTTAAGGAGGAAAAGGAAAACACCTTGAGGAAACCTGCTATCTATGAGTTCTACATAATGTTCTCGAAGATATGTGAAGTCTGCCAACCCGCACTGGGCCAGCATGGTGGACTATGGTCTAACGACTCTCACAGTGAAGAAGAGAGAAGCTAATATTATAAATCTGAATGTTTTGTTTGTTACGCATTCACGTCTGAATTACTCGACCGATCATCATGAAATTTCGCATATACGTTGTCCCGGGTACAGGAACGGACATACCCTTCATCCAGAAACAAAATACTTTTGCGAGGGATATAGAAATTTATTGACGAAATTTAGTATAACGCCAGCAAAGCCGCGGGCAAAATCTAGTATATTATAAAAAGGAAAACCTGTTTGTTTGTAATCAATAATCTCTGAAACGATTGAACAGATTTTTAGGAAACCTACTTTTTCTAGAAGTAACATAAGCTATACAAAACATCAATCAATAAAAATCACTCTACTAGCCATGGAAGCCGAGCAGTAATCATAAACATGCTTCAAACCGCGGGGCACACCTAGTTAATACAATATTTAAAAACAATATGTTTTAGAAATGTGCGAAATGACCTTTTTAGCTTTTAAATGTGTATTATTAGATACCAAAGGCGAAGGCGCATTACTCTACTTTTGAATTCCTTGCATTTTTATCACGATAATGGAATGTTACTTTTGTTGTTGTTCTGAATATAAAATACCTAAAAAAGCCTACGCCTATAGACTTTTTTAAGCAAATATGATGATATATAGTTAATTAATAATTTTTTATAAATTACTATTAGATTTTCAAATTATATCAATTAAGGCATTAAAGGTTCTTTTTTAAATTAGTACGTGTACATAATATGTAATTTTTTCAATGGGTTTGTAGGTAAACGAGCAAATGGATCCCCTGATGGTAAGCGATTACCGCTGCCCATGAACACCCAGCACAGCAACACCAGAGGAGTCACAAGTGCGTTGCCGAGCTTTTAAAAAGGAGTACGCTCTTTTCTTGAAGGTCGTAACGGTCCGGAATTACTGCAGGCGACAGTTTATTGCACAGTTTTATTGTGCAAAGCACAAAATTTCTGGAAAAACACACAGTTGTGGACTGCCAACCATTTAAATGACGGGGATGGAAATTCTGTGGCGTAGGACATAATTATATAGTCTCACATAAATATCCCCAAAGAGGAAGGAAGAGGTGTATTATACATCCAAATTATTAATTTAAATTGTCACCCACGGAATAGGAGGCGTGTCTATTACCGTTTACTGAGCACAGTTTGAAAGTACTATTATAATACTACCATTTCTACTATTAAGATAACCAAAAAATGTACTAATGGTTTCACGCATTTCTCTGCAATAAAAGAACTCTTTGCGCTGCAAATACAAGTTCCTTGCGGGTTCTAATACAGCTTAACTCTGGAGGACTTCATGAGTATTACAAGTCGTCGTTTTCATGGTCACCTATGTTGGCTACACATGAGTTACGGTGCTGGTAGTGCACTTGAGGTAAGTTCCAATAAAACAATATCAGGATAAAAATTGCACTGCATAGGTGGCGTAGTGTTTTAAGTGGCCGCCTCGGCACCGCCGTGACGTCGAGTATAGACAGTTCGAGTTCCACACAGGACAAAAAAATTGTGAATGGTTGTTTCTAGTCTGGGTATTCTTTGTGTACGTTGTTTGAATGTTTGTAAAGTCCCCCGCGATACAAAAATAATAGAAAATAGAGTAGTCTTTTAAAAAAAGAAAGAAACAAAGCGATATTGCAAGTACAGCAAGATTAAAAAAAGCATCTCATTTACAACTTAATAAATAAAACTCCGTGTAATCAAAAGAATTCGACGCAGACTGATCGTAAATTATCTCGACTCAGCTTCTAATCACTTCAGCATATAATTATACTTCAATAATAACTTTTAATAGACTCGACATCGCACAAATGGGACCGTGTTGGTAAACAGTTCATTAAAGTAATATCCAAGGACTTTATTGAGCCTTGGACCTTGAGCAACGACGTTTTCATACAATTCAAAATAAATTAGATTCGATCGTGGTTGGAGTAGGTACATATTAGTCAACGTAATGTACGATTTTAGCCATCACTTTAATAAAAAAGGTTCTGAAGACCAAATATCGGTCATGGCAGACAATGTTCACGAAGGCCGTCCTCACAGAAGTTGTTATGAAGTGTGTGCGCAAATACAAGTGCACTCTCTATTCCCACATTCTCATATTATGGGACGGCAATCGGTTACGACTACCGTCCAACGGCTTTAAGTGCTTTTCGAAGAACAGGAGCGATGCGATGCGATGCCGCCAACTACCTAATTCTGAACTGCTATTGTGAATTTTATAACAGAAAATCTAATACACTTTTATCGTCTCGACCAGGGATCGAGACCGAGACCATGTGGTCTCACATAAGTAGCATTCGTTACTGCACCGCTGTCGAGGCATTTCAACCAAGTACGTGTAGGCTTTGGAATCTATCACGTTACGTGCCCAGCAGTGGGACAGCGTTTGTTTTAAACTAAGTATACATATGGTAAGCAGCGGTTTGGTCGTGAATATTCCACGAGCGGTGGTTACCAAAGACAAAAAGAAATCATTTGTTCTAACACCTACTCTTATAAACGTTTAATATAAGAAGGTTGCACTTCTCCGAGACAAATTATTCGTATCATCTTAACTAATATTATAAATGCGCATGTGAGTCTGTTTGTTTGTTACGCTTTCACGTTTTAATACTCGGCCGATCATCATGAAATTTCGCATACACGTTGCCAGGGGTATAGACAAGGACAAAAGGTATCTCTCATGCTGAAAAAGTACTGTTTCTGGGCGATCGAAGCTCCTGGAAAAAGCTAGTTAACGATATCGGGTCTAAATGGTATTTTTGTTTGCTTTCCACTAGTCCATTTATGTCAGTCTGCATGTTCTAGCATCACGCAAAAACTACTGAACAGATTTGATGTAAATACGTCATCATGAAATTCAGCATAACTTAGGATACCTTAGAACATTTTTTTTTTCTGTGGTTCATAGCCAACCTGTTGTCAAGAGTTGTTCAAGCCGCTCGTAGGCCTCTGACATGGCTTAACGACTGCTGTCAATTTGACAACAACCGGGACCGACATTTTACGTACCTTCCGAAGCACGGAGACGCTCAGATGAAATACCACTAAGTGGTCACTCATCTATAGACTGACCGCACCCAACGTTGCTTAACCTCGCTAATCGTTTACCGATCAGTGAGTGCAACTGGCTATGAGCGCCTCCTTACCTTAGTACTATTTCTGATGGACATAAAATTGGAAAATCTAGATTCACGCGAGCAAAGCCGTGACGAAAGTCACTAATAAATTGGCAATGCAGTCTTTCCACTCAAAACTTAATTCCTTCTGTCCTCTGTCCTCTCTTTTTATCCCCGTCAATTGTTACACTCAACAATCGGTTCTTAAAGTAAAAATGTATTAAATTACGTAAGAAACCGATCGGTCTCAAGTTCTGCGGTCTACATTGAACGCTGCAGTTTATGTCGTGGAAAACATCAAACTCTGAGTGCGCTTTCAGGCGAGGGAATGTTTGTAATAGTTCGTGAAAGGATTTGAATCGCATTCTTTGATAACATACAGCAAAACTTTGATCTGGACAGCAACTTTATATGTATATCTTTACTATTCTTATATTGTATACTGTTTATACATCCTAATCCTAACTATCCTAAATGATATTATAAATGCAATGTGAGTTTGTTACGCTGTCACGCCTTAACGACTCGACCGATCATCATGAAATTTCGCTTACACGTTGTCAGGGGTATAAAAAAGGAATAGGGTACCTTTTACCCAGTATAAACAAAAATTTTAACAAAAATAAAAACCGAATTCAACTAAGAAAATTCTAAAACAAAAAATGCATTAAAAAGATATAATATAATATTCTATCACATATGTACACGCAACACCATCTAGCCCAAACTAAGCATAGCTTGTACTATGGGTACTAGACAATGGATATACATACAAATATACTTTTTTTTGTAAATACATACATATTATACAAAGGCCAGGTTAAAAGCACCTTGAACCGACGGGCGTGTATGAGGAATGTGATGAAAGTGAATGAAGCCAGAGAAGTGTGTCAGGATCGTAGCAAATGGAAATCCGTAGTCTCTGCCTACCCCTCTGGGAAACAGGCGTGTATCTATGTATGTATGTATCATACATAGAAACACCCAGACCAAGACAAACATCCATGTTCATGCACATGCAAATGTTTGACTTGTGCGGGAATCGAACCCGCGACCTCAGGCGTGGCAGTCGGTTACACTAACCACTACACATGATCACAGTATACTTTCATTTATACAATTATCTTAATTAAAATGCATGTTGAATTCGCATCTAATAGATGGGAATCGACGTAAAATAAAGTTTAAACAAGCGTGATTGTTCATCAGTTGTATCAATTAAATAATAATAAAAGATATTTATATGTTTAAATGCAGCGATAGCTCAGTGGGGAGACCAACAGACTGCAATGCAGAGGGTCTTGGGTCCGAATCCACGTCGCGCACCTCTGACTTTCGGAAGTTATATGACTTTTCGAAGTTATGTGCGTATTGATTGACAATTATCGCGTGCTCCGTGCCTCGGAGAGCACACTAAGCCGTCGGTCCCGGCTGCCATGAACATCTCATCTCATCTCATCGGCAGTCGTTATTGGGAGAGTGTCGACACAAAAGATCCTACTGGGTCGAAGTGTCGCCGGTCTGCACGGACTGGCCCCAAGATAAGATAAGATAAGATACTAATATGTTTAATAATATAGAACTTTAACCTTTGCAATAAAATACCCATACATTAAAGCCTTTGATAAACCTTTTCTATTAAATAACTGATGTAAAAGTTATTTCTCCCTTACGACTTTTAATTCTCAGCATGGTGATTTAATATTAGACTTATCGCAGAAAGGTAGAACTAAATTAAATTCAAAGCTTGCGCTGAGTGCTCCTAAAAAGAACTGACAGACATCAACGAATTAAGGATGAAACGAGCATTTATCTTCTGTTTGTTTGACCTTTATACAGAACTGAACGGATTTAATGCGCTATTCGCAGATGTGAAAGACGGAAGACTGGATGTTATGGCATAAAATAGGTGGTATAACTATAAAGGTGATGTAAATGTTATCTTCCTTCTAACGTCACTATATATTTAAGAAACATTCTAGTCTTTATGCAGAAAAGCATATGCATCTCTTTGCACTAAATAAAAAACAATATACATGGTCCCGCAATTTAAGAAAGAAATACTAATAATATTCCATTACGATCCTTATGTGATATATTTTAAAGTTTATAATAAAATTTCTTCGAATAATTTAAATGCGACTAACTATAATATATTTAAAAATAAACTACATAATTACGTTTTACAAAAAAAATACATTTGAATCATTAACTAGGACATAAAAATATATTAATATAAATTTGCTGCGCTCTAACAGGGCTCCATGTTGATAAATCTTAAATTTTACAACAACCATGTACACATGGATGCAATAAATATATGAATTGGAATTGGAATTGGAATTTTATCGATACGATTCCTTACTATGAGAAAGATTAATGGCAACCACGTATAATTGTTCCAGAAATGCTATGATACTCTATACTGGTGCTTTTTTAATATATTTAAAGTCGAAGGACGAAGGATTATTCCTTACATTTAAATTGTATAATTTAAAATCGCTCATGGCAGCTGGGTCAAACGAAGGTTTACGTAACGGACAAATAGCGTGCGACTCAAATATATGGCTAAACCTCTTGGGAGCGTCTTCAAGGAGATCCTAATACCTAATATAAAATGGCCGACATCATAAAACTTGCCTCTACGTCCTTAAATATGGACCGGTTAATATAATATTTAAACACACGCAACTACACAGAGATACAAGATAACTTATACATACATATATTAGTATTCTCAATAGTTTATTCATTTCTGTGGAACAAGATAAATAATATAGTACTCGAGTTAAGGTGAAGAGGGTCCAAAGTCTGTCCCTGTCACGGACCCTTATCGCCAATGAATAATTATGAATGATAATTATATAGAAAATTTCCGAAATGTATAAATGAAATTATCAACTTTCGGTTTGCCGATAACAACATTTTGAAATAAGTACATATGGTAGTTATATTGGTTTTTAACATCCCTACCTAAAAACTTGGGCCTTAATATTAGGCATAGATTCGAGGTGATGAATAATTGCGTTTATATATTATATCATTTTTGTCTTTACGCGAGAATCTTTTTTATTTTTAATAACTTATTATATAACTATGTTAATTAACATAGTATATGCAAACAAATTATTCACAACAGTAAAAAAGAACAACAAAATTTAAAAACCTTTATTAAACGCCTCCGCTTCGCTGTCTATTGACAACATGCCCAGAAGACTGGCAACATTGCCACGTTGAATAGCAATGCTTTTCTTTGCGCGAAGAAAATACTAGGCTTCTGGTCACGCGAAGCATCTATCAGCCGCTTAGCTAGGTCTCTATGAACATATCTAGCACTTGAACCCTATGGCCACGGGAGTGTTTCATGCTCTATTCAAGAATTGGTCAATGAATATTAACAAGTAAAGGTTCATAACTATTACTTTGTAGCCTGAAATTAATAAAACGGAAAACCTGATTGCAATTAATCCATATACAAATATGAATTATGAATTACGATGAAGTTAAAATGTAGTTCCGTCATGGTTACTTTAAAATACATTAACAATGTTGAAACCTATCTCGTGCATGATTACTGTAGAGACATAGCATAGTTTAATTCTGTATATTAACTGAAGTTTTTTTGTAAATAGCAGCGATAGCTCAGTGGGGAGACCAACAGACTGCAATGCAGAGGGTCTCGGGTTCGAACCCACGTCGCGCACCTCTGACTTTCGGAAGTCATATGACTTTTCGAAATTATGTGCGTATTGATTGACGATTATCGCCTGCTCCGTGCCTCGGGGAGCACGTTAAGCCGTCGGTCCCGGCTGCCATGAACATCTATGACAGTCGTTATTGGGAAAGTCAGTACCCTCTAATATCCTGACACTGGTCTAGCCTTAGGGTATCGTTAGCCTTCGGGTTGCGGAGGTCAGGTGGCAGCCGCTCCGTGTAAAAACTGATATCCAGTCAAACCCGGTTAGACTAGAAAAGCCGACCCCAAGTGACTTGGGAATAATAAAGGCTAAGGAGAAGAAGATTAACTGAAGTTTTCATACCTGTTAAGTCAGGCGTTTAAATTTCACCCTTTCGATATACATATGTACAACTAAGATGCGATAACACAAAGCATGACATTTCACCCATCAATCATAATTCGACTCTTTTATGCTTTTAAAGAATAACAAGCACCTGATCTACGTTTGACATGAATAGACACGTGTATATTCAATATATAACAAGAGTATGCTTTACACGTGTACGTGACATCGGACACAAGGTGCAGACACAATAGCATTAAAATTTACTTCTCAATACCGACAGAGGTCCCGCTATTCTATTTGCAATTCCAATGTTCGCTCGCTTCGATAACGTTTTCTCAGCATACGTGTTTCTGCGTGCTATTATTGGAAAACTACGTTTTATTTGTGGATTTGCCAGGTTGGATTTCAAGGGAACATATTAACAGGATAAAGTTCTTATGTGTCAATTCAGGATATGGTCTATCCGTGTGTAGAGTTTCATCCAAATCTGTTTAACGGTTTACGAGTAATTGAGTAATAACCATCCAACAAATGTTCACATCCGAACTAATATTATAAATTTGAATGTGACTTTGTTACACTTTCACGCCTTAACTACTCGACCGATCATCATGAAATTCTGTAGGTATACACGTTGTCAATGGTACAGAAAAGGACATATGTACGTACCTTTCATCCAGACAAAAGTACCGTTCCCGAGGGAAAGAAAATTGTTTACAAAATCTCCATTCACGCAGGCAAAGCCGTGGGCAAAATCTAGTATCTTATAATTATGTATTATTTCTAAGATCGAGCAAAGGGCTACAATTCTCTAGAAAATCTCAATATTCTGTATATTGAGATTTTCTGTCAAGGGAATTGTAGCAGAATCATGGAATCTAGAATTGTGCCGGGTACACAGCAATGTACTCTTATCTATTAAGCGGGACTTCAAACAATAGATGGCGATATGTGGTTGTAATATAATATATCCTATAGAGTTCAAGCAGCGATAGCTCAGTAGGGAAACCAACAGACTGCAATACCGAGGGTCTCGGGTTCGAACCCACGTCGCGCACCTCTGACTTTCGAAATTATGTGCGTATTGATTGACAATTATCGCCTACTCCGTGCGTCGGAAAGCACGTTAAGCCATCGGTCCCGGTTGCCATGAACATGTATGGCAGTCGTTATTGGGCATGTCAGTACACTCTAATATCCTGACACTGGTCTAGCCTTAGGTTATCGTTAGCCTTCGGGTTGCGGAGGTCAGGTGGCAGCCGCTCCGTGTAAAAACTGATATCCAGTCAAATCCGGTTAGACCAGAAAAGCCAACCCCAAGTAACTTGAGAATAATAAAGGCTAGGGAGAAGATCCTATAGAGTTCATTAGGGTAAGTCTATGTATGTATATACACGTATTTTATATACTTAATTCGTTCTCTTACGAACTCCTGCTCCTAATAATATTTACCAAAAGACAGTCAAGTAAAAAACAAAAATAAAAATCAGGACGGTGTGGAGGCCCCTGCTCTTAGCCCACATAACTGCTTACCATCAGAAAGAGTGTGATTATTTTGACGAGCAACATAAAAAAACACTTTATGCTTTTAGCGTACTATAATAATAATGTCCTCCAGACCGAATTTTGGCCACGGCGGCCAGTCTTAACAGAGACTGGCCCTCTGCGCAAGAGATATTATAGTGCACAAGTGTGTGCGCAAACACAAGTGCACTCTCTGTTCCCTAACTCTCATGATCCGATGGGACGGCAATCCGACACGACTGGAGAGAGATCTTTACGGCTTTACGTGCTTTCCGATGCACGGGGGTGTCTAACACCGCCAACTTCCTAACTCCGGGCTGCTATTGAGATTTCTTAACAGAAAAACCCAATAACTTTTTGTTGGCCCGACCCGGGATTCGAACCCGAGACCTCATGCACAGCAGTCGCATTCACTACCGCTGCGCCACGGAGGCAGTTAGCGTATTATACTTTGTATTTAATTGTAGCATATGCGTGCAAAACGATGCTGCACTAAGGTACATTGTTGCTAGAACAATTTATAACAGTAATTATATAGCTATCGATAATTGTATAAAAATACAAAGTTCTTTTTAAATAGGCAGTAAATATCAAATTTAATAATAACAGGGCACGTGAGCGGGTAGTTTGTATTGGAAATCTATCGTTTACACGTAAGGTCAGCAGAACTGTTGCCTAATGGGAATATGGCGTGAATATTGGCTGTACGACTGGTACTGTTTGGACATCGAATAATCATGAGGCTGGCATTGAGTAACACATGGTTTATAGCTAAATATATGATACTTACTTGTACGCCCGTTTTGTTGAACGTTATTATTTTTGGTGCAACCGTCAATACAGGGAACGCGATAGTAAAGTTATAATAAAAAACGAAAAACGTAATAATATTCGAAAAGATCTTAAAGCCTAAGCGAAGTTATGTGCCAAATAAATAGTTAATTATCGGTCGCTTTAACGGTGAAGGCAAATATTATGAGGAAAATCTGCATGTCTGATAATTCTACATCATGTTTACGAAGATGTGTGAAGTCTGCCAACACGCACTGGGCCAGCATCAAAGACTATGGTCTAACCCTATACACACTAAGAAGACGCCCGCGCCTACCAGTGGAATCAGTTTATAAACACAGCTGACATTATATAACCCCGCCCTACCTTTCTATAATTACCTATTCTAATTACCTCAACTATTACGCAACGCATTACCCACACGCCTACAACTAATTGATTTTGCTCTGGATAATGTAATATTCTAGGTAGCTATTTAACGTCACCTATGAGGTACACGGTACACGTTAATTAGTTTCTAACGCCCACTGTCACTTATAAATGACAAAGGTCTCAGTATATTCATTTAGTACGCCAACGTGCAATGCAATCATTCATACGTGCATATATTCAAGACTATATGTTCGATAGGGAAAGCAGAGGTTATTCAACACATTTTACTTTATATGGTTTGGGCACTACGTAATAATGAGAATATTGCTAGTTATTTAGCACAATTTAGACTGGATAACAGCGATAGCCTAGTGGGAAACCGTTGGACTGCCACGCAGAGGTCTCAAGTTCGATCCCTAGGCGCGCATCTCTGACTTTTCGAAGTAATGTGCGTATTAATTACCTAGTTAATTATCGCTCGGTTTAACGGTAATGCAAAACATCGTGAGGAAACCTGCATGTCTGAGAGTTCTCCATAATGTTTTCAAAGATATGTGAGGTCTGCCAATAAGCACTAGGCCAGCGTGGTGGACTATAGCCTAACCCTTCTCACACTGAGAAGAGGCCCATGCCCAGCAGTGGGACAGTTTAATACAGAACTGTTATTACAGACTCTGGGTTGCTAAAACTCAATGACACTGTCAGAACAGGCATCAAACCCATTGGATGGTCTCATGTCGGGCAACTGTTTATAGTGTACAGCCGATCGACGTTCCCAAAGGACATTTCGATAATTACGCTGCCACAAGTGCAGCCATACAATCAACATACCGATGTGAGTGATGGTGTTGTCACACTTAAAACATTGTCAAATTTTAGGTTAAATGTGTTTTAAAAGGTAAATATTAAATTTTAATAACTTTTTCATATTCATGATTTTTATTAATGGTTTTTTGGTAAGTAATGTCAATTATATAATAAATTTCTCTTTTTGTATCGGAGATAATTGTTTTAGAATTATATATTAAGCCTCATAGGTTCATAGCAATTGTATTAGCGAACAACAACCAAATGTGAAGTAACGGCTTCAAATCCCAGAAGAGACAAAAGTATTTTGGTTTTAATTCACCACCAGATCAAAAATCTAACGGTAAAATCTTGAGTAGGTACATGCAACTACTAATTATTCGATTACAGATTTGATGTCTAGTTCGAGCGAAGTATATACCGTAAAAAAATCTTTAGAAATAACATAGAATTGCCCACATTCACCCTTAACTGACAAAGTACTGTAGTACAACTTTGCGTCCCATCTACTTAGCGATTTATTATTATTGTTATTACTGGGCACACACAGCAGTAAAATCTATTTTATTTGGGCTTTCTTTTGCCCAGAAGTAAGACATTACTTAATATTTAATGCCTTTCTTACTTATAATTGTATTATGAATATCTTAGCTATAATGATCAATTTTTGTAACCGAAGACCCCTGCCTACCTGTCATACAGTTTGTAACTAGTACAGGAGACAGGTGACCTTTTACACAATTTTCCAGAATCCTTAGTCTTAAGTTTTATTTGTGCAATTATGTATAATCATGTATGTCTGTATTTTGTGCAATAAATTATTATTATTATTTATTACAAAAGGCTAATGAAAATGGAAACTATCAACAATTACATAAACAACTTTGTTCTATTTATTTATTGAAAATACAACTGTAAACGACACCAATAAGCTCTTGACCCTCTCCACGCCCTCTGAGGCTAAGCCCTCGACCCGAACTGTCACGAGGTGACGTGAGAAAGGCTTTTAAACGTCGACTTCGGGCCTTAACGTCCGGTGACAGAGAAACATTAAGTTCCCAATCCCTTAATATACCACGATCTATAGTAGGAGTACATATCGCACTCTGAATAAAACAACGGTTTATCTCGAAATTTAGAACTTAGGCAATTTGAACTCTTACTTAAACACTATTAGAGTTCAAATTGCCTAAGTTCTAAATTTCGAGATAAATCGTTGTTTTATTAAGAGTGCGATATTTTAGATAGCTGTTTGCCGATTTGGTCTTTGGCATAAGTTTACAGTCGATCTTGAGGTTACGGTTCAATTACCGAGACGAACAAAAAATTATTCGGTGTTACTAATAAAATTATTGTCTGACTACACAGATGGTGCATTGCAAGTAGTCCCGTGCCACTCTATGCCGAAAGTAGAGGGTAAGAATTAAAACAAAAATTATTTGTAATGAATAAATTCAAAACTACTTCACTGATAACAAAATATTTCTGCATTAAAATGCTACTATATCCTGAAATAACACAGATTATATTATAACATCACGCTACAAAAACGGTCGTTTAGCAGTATCACAATCATATAAGTATATGAAACCGCATGGGACAGCTAGTATTATTGGGAATCTTTATCAAACACCTTCATAATTTTGAAACAGCAACACAGAGAGAAAACAGTTTATTAAGTCGCAGGAAAGATCTTTCTACAATAATAAAAACTAAACTAAATATAGTTCATTATAGCACTCGTTATCAAGCTGTATTGTTGTTCAACAAATTACCAACATAACTAAAAGTTATACAAAATTCAATTCTATTTAAAAATAAATTAAATACATATTTACTAAGAAAATGCTATTATAGTATAAATTAATTTTAAATGATAAAGAACATATAATGTAGAAATTTCCAATTGATTTAATTTATTTTTAATCTTTTCAAATAGTAATTATAAGAGCTTTTTTTTTCACTCACTGAACGAAACACAACAGTGGGAATACTGCTATTTCAGGTCGATATTCCGTGAGAGATATACTTTAATGTTGATATTTTTGAATTTATATTGACATCAAAATCCATTTAGGCATATTTCTTTTGACATTGCTAATGATATTGTGTATTCTAGCGTTTATTTTTGACTTTTAACATTGTTTTGACAGATTTTTATATTTTTTTTTACATGAAGTTAATGTGATTGTGTTTTAATTATTTAATTATTGTTGGCCTTATTATATTATATTTCAATTGTATTTAACTTTGTCATAATATTAATGTGCTTGATTTTGTTTTTATTTTATTAAATGCAAAATTATTTTCAACACAAATATAATTTGTTCTGAAATAAATGACTTATTACTTAATAATAATAATTATAATTTAATTTTTCATCTATAGTCCCCATTATACCTATTCATCAAATACTAAACTCAGATAGCCATAGATATGTAAATAGCCATAGCTCAGATTTATTAGGTTCCATATATAACAATAGATTTGCATCCGCCTTGGTAGGCGTCGTCAATGTAGATCCAAATTCTTGAAGGCCACTGCACGACTCATGACACCGTGCAAGACTCCCCTAGGACCGAATTTACCTAACTGGATATTTTAGAAAAGAGAGAAACGTAAATATAATGTCCACACGTGACCACGAACGATACAACTCGGTCTAAAGGTCGGGAAATAAATAGGTGTAGGTACTTTTTATATGAGTCACCGAACAACTTTCCACGTCGGTCACTTACGCACAATGGCCCAATTGTGAGGCTAAGTGCGGATAACACACGTCTAACTAACCAACTAAGGTACCTTTTATTTTATTTATTAAGCACTAGATTTTGCCCGCGGCTTCGCTAGCGTAACTTTAGGTTATATCAATTTTCTATCCCTCGGGCATAGTCATTTTTGTCTGGATGAAAGGTACCCTATCCTTTTTTGTACGCCCGACAACGTGTATGCGAAACTATATGCTGATCGGTCGAGTACCTAGTTAAGGCTTGGAAAACCATAGGAATTAAAAAAAAAAACAAAAATGTTTGCGCCCTCTGACGGTCTTTTCACTCCTGTTACTACAGATATTTATTTTTTGATTTTTTTTTTGTTATGTAATCTCGAATAATGCTTCTTTAGAGAAGCATTATTCGACTATTCGATTAGCTTAGCTAATCGAATAATCGCTCCCGATTTTATCTATTATGCGAGATTACATAACAAAAAAAAATTATTCACTAAGTAAATATCTGTAGTAACAGGAGTGAAAAGACCGTAACAGGGTGTAGATTTTTTTATTCTTCTACACTCTTTATTATTCCCAAGTCACTTGAGGCCGCTTTTCTAGTCTAACCGGATTTGACTGGATATCAGTTTTTACACGGAGCGGCTGCCACCTGACCTCCGCAACCCGAAGGTCTAAACCTAAGGCTAGACTAGTGTCATGATATTAGAGGATACCGACTTTCCCAATAACGACTGCCATAGATGTTCATGGCAGCCAGGACCGACGGCTTAACGTGCTCTCCGAGGCACGGAGCAGGCGATAATTGTCAATCAATACGCACATAATTTCGAAAAGTCATATAACTTCCGAAAGTCAGAGGTGCGCGATGTGGGTTCGAACCCGAGACCCTCTGCATTGCAGTCTGTTGGTCTCCCCACTGAGCAATCACTGCTTTTTCTTTTTTCTTAGATTTTTTTTATGTCTATAATTTTTATAATACGTAACTTAGATTGTTTTTAAATTTTACTTAGCCTGTTACCTGATTCCGGTCTGACGTCGACTTCTGGGACATCCTGTATATGTTTAAACACGTCTTATCAACGCAATTAAAACCCGGTGTTCATTATTGTAACATAATAATACGATATTCAATAACACTTGAAATAATATTGCGCGGTATAGCTGTAGTATATCCGACGAGAGTGCACGAAGCACTCTCTGCACTGAGTAGTGGGTTTAGCTCCAAATGTCAAGCACTTAAACGCGTGATGTCATTATCTGCAAAGCTCTCCAACTTTATGAAGCGCCATGTTTTGAACTGGAAATTAAATACAGATGACGTAAGACCCAATTTTGTATTCCGATTTAGAGTAAAGCTTTTGTAAACTAATGTTCGTCTAATGATCGAAATTCGACTTTAATTGAGGCAATTCGACAAATAAAATGATTATCTTTAAAACACAGAAACGTTGCATAAGGTCAATGTTTGCCCTAAAATCGACAGATAGCTGTATGCCATATTTTAAGAAATATAATATTTTGTCATTGCCTAGTCTTTACATATACGAGGTAGCTGTTTTGTCAAAAATTATTTACACTTATTTGAGCTAGCTTCTAAAACTTTGATCACCAGCAAAGAGATAAAAGCAGACTATGTATGCGTCAGACAAAGACTTCTTTAATCCATAATAGTATCTTCGCATTGGGCCCAAAAATTTATAACAAAATACCAAGAAATATTAGGGAAACAAATGTAGCCATATTTAAGCAAAGTTTAAATATGGTTAAATAAGTTAAGGTAAGGTAAGGTAAGTTAAGGTAAGATAAGTTATTAAATGAGCAATGTTACTATAGTGTCACAGACTTCTTGTCAGATAAATTTTAATCGCTTTATAAAAATAATTCTGACATTTTAATTTTTTTTTTTACTTTTTTTATTTGATTTCATTATTTCATTTAGTAAATACTCGTCTTTATGACATACCATTATTATTTTGTATTATTTGACATTATTTCACAATTTGACACTATTATTAATATTTTCGACATTAATACTAATTATTTAACCTTGTGACATTAATTTTGATTATTATTTTATACTGTTTCAACCCATTTTATATGCACACTATGTTTGTTATTTATAAGTACCTATACCTATTACAATGCTTATATTTATTATTTGACACTTTTAATGGATTACACAAATAAGATTTTGATGTTGCATGTACTTAAATATATAATCGCCTGCTCCGTGCCTCGGAGATCACGTTAAGCTGTCGGTCCCGGCTGCCATGAACACCTATGGCAGTCGTTATTGGGAGAGTGTCGACACAAAAGATCCCACTGGGTCGAAGTGTCGCCGGTCTGCACTGACTGGCCCCCACATAAGATACATAGATAAATATATAATATTTGCACACTTCTTTTGAGGTTATAATTCAGCATGTTCTATATTATATACCTACCGACTATGTACCAACTTTATGTACCTGAGTTATGCAAATAAATGTTTGATTTGATTTGAATTATTAATGAAAATTATTTTGATGTTTTGAGATGTTGATAAATTATAGTAAGCCAATCACGGCAGTTTACCTGCCCATTGTCCGTCTACTAGCTAATTTAATTTTTGTGTTGATATACCAATCAGTAACAGCGTT
The DNA here is from genome assembly GCA_930367265.1 of Catocala fraxini. NCBI lineage: Eukaryota > Metazoa > Arthropoda > Insecta > Lepidoptera > Erebidae > Catocala > Catocala fraxini. The sequence continues at coordinate 2,792,802 of OV884037.1, forward strand.
TACTCTATAATAGTTGTACCAGTTTCTACGCGCGACTTCCCTCGCGGTATTCTTACGGGAATGCATATCGGGATAAAAAATATATTCTATGTGTTAATTGTTGACATGGTCTATCTGTTTTCCGAGTTTTATTCAAATCTGTTCAACGGTTTAAGAGTGAATTTGGAACAAACATACACTTTCACGCAAAATTTCACGCTTATAATGGTTGGATTATAATCTGATTGATGATCGAGATATAAAAATTCAAAATAATTGAAGCTTTGAGCTATTAAGCTTGAATTATTATTGTTTGCTATAAAGAATGGCCTTTCATGTCCAAATATTTATTTTTAATAATTCGTTATGGAAAATGGGTAGGTTTTAAAGACCATCATTGCGTAGAGAAAGGCCATGATATGGCCTTTCATAGGCCATATCATGGCCTATGAAATATATTCATTAGTGCTTAGACGTAAATTTGGTATTTCTAGACCTTCTTACACATTTTTTGTCACGCAAGCAATCTTGTATAATTTGCGTTATAGTTTTTATCGCCCAAGCACAATAAATTTGAATACATTTTCAATTAACACCCAACGTACCTTATGTTGACCTTGACACTAGCCGTGACCTTGACATTGTATTTGTATTGTATTTAAACACGGAAAAGTGAAGACGATGGCTGTAAGTTGCATTTAGCATCGTCATGCTTGCGACAGCCATTTAAACTTCATTGATTTTAGGTAAATAGTTATAATAATAATTAAAATGTATATAGCGCATACCTACAAGGTATAGTCATATTTTAAGGTCGCATGGAATGCTCCATGATTAACGTGACACTAAAATATTGTAAAAATTATAACTATTAACAGATACAAAATATAATAATACTAGCTAAACACATTGATGTTGGCTTAGATGTGGCTCAGTCTGATTTTATTTGTTAGGATATTGCTCGATCACGTGATAACTTCTGAATAAAAAGCACTTATAAAAACTATTGTATAGAATGCAACATTGTGTACAAATTTCAAACAATCCTTTAAGTTTTGTAGACACAAACATACGAAAGTTTAAAAGAATTTCCTCCTTAGATATAAGGATATTTTACGACTGGCTTTAACAATCTAATTTGCTTAATCGACAAATAAAATCGATGGTTTACGATGACTGCTAATGGCTTTTAACAATTCATGGACAGCTCGTAAAAAACCTAATCATGCAAATTGTGCACATCATGGCGCTTTAGCGATAAGGAAATATAATACATGTAAACTGTAATTGGGCAAAATATATATTCCGGATTCATAGAGTTAAATAGAATTAAAGTGTCATGGCTGCGAAATGTCAAACTCTTGACAGTCACGGCGCGCCAAAAATGAACATTTCGCGCCCTTTTTGGAGAGCTAAGGAAGAACAAAACTTATCTGTGCCTAATTATTCTGCATATCCACATTTAAAATATATCTTATAATTAATTAATTAGTACCGCACCCACCACCTGATAAGATAAGGAATAAATAAACAATATTTATCTTCTGACCCGTACAAAAACGGGCTCTATCTATTGAATCATAAAAAGTATTCGGTTGAAATTGTCACAAAACATGTGTGATTATGGTGAATTGCATTACAAATAATTAAAATTACAAAGCGCAAACTTTTAAAAGGGGTCACCGTACGATTTACATGCTTTTTAAGGAATTTGTGTTTTAGGGCTATCGTAAAAACGGTAATACATAATATAAGCTTAATACTTGGAGTAATTTGATTGATTATTGTGTAAGATATAAAGAATAACATTGAATAATAAAAAAATGCAAATGTGAGCCGTTTTTCCGCTATAAATTCTAAACAGAAATAGTTAATTTATATTAATATGACATGACATGTCCTTCTTTGAATACCATACATTCACAGTATTGAATACTTTCACCCCCGAAGGAAAAAGGCCTTATTAATCTTTATATATTGTCAAAATGTGACGTCACTGACCTTTATTACAACAATTTAAAATGACACGTCACTGTTTTTTGTAATTAATGTAAAGAAATTATGTTACGATGAAAAGGCTTTCAGCCATTGTTGTAATGTAATGAAAGTTGATCGGAAAACTGAGTCAAGTTCAAGTTCACTTTATTATTACGGAAAGAAAGGTCAGGCTAAAACATTTAATTGATAATATCGTGAATAACAAATTTTATTTATAAAGTACTACTACTTTAGCTTATAGACTTAAACGCAAGTTATTATTTCTAACAACCTTTAATCGAAGTCATTTTATTTCTTTGGGTTTTTTATACACTAAAGGCAAAGGACAAGCATCGCCCCGACTAATGACAAGCTGTTTTCATGCCATGATCATTTGCAATATCATTTACGCAATTTTTTTATGTTGTAATAGTCTTGCGTTTTACCACGCTCTTACCTGATGTTAAGTGACGATGCAGTCGACGATTGAGCACGCTTGCCTAGAAAATACCTACTCGCGACTTGAAGACACCCAGATTGTACTCATCGGACAACACAGACTTAGGTAGGGAGTTCCACTTCTTTGCGGTACGCATTATAAAAGTAGAAGCAAAGCGCTTCGTGCGTAAATGTGGTATATCCACCATGTACCTGTGTCGCTGGTCTCTCTGTCTGGTCGTCCGATGGTAGAATGGAGAAGGAGGAATCAAATAATGCAGTTACTCTGCACACTCTCCGAAATGTATCCAATAGAAAACCGAAAGACTGCCAACTTTACGACGATGCTCCAAGGTTTAGAGTCGTTCGGTAACCAGTTGATTATCGCCGATAAGTCTCCTGGCCTTTCGCTCAATTGACTCTAAAGCCTCCAGCTGATATTTTTCGCACCCATCCCATAAGTGAGAACAGTACTCCGTGCAGGAACGAACCTGTGCTTAGTACAAATTAAGCAAATGTTCAGACATGAAATACTGCCTCACCTTACTGAGGATGCCCAGCTTTTTGGTGGCTACTTGGACATTTGTATTTTTGTAGGCTTTATCGACACTAGGGAAAAGGAGAAAAAGGAATTCAACATGGGATGAAAGGCTTTCCTTTATCATATTGTTACGTGCTGGGTTCGACAGATAAGAATGCAAACAATATTACCGACTAAAACACGTTTTATTCAAACACACAATTAAATTTAAAACACAACAAACACTATACCACACTTTTTCACTGTACTGCTTCAAACTCCGTAGTATTTTCGCTTCCGTTCGCTTCAATGAACACTTGATCGCTTACGATTGTAAACTGACTCGGCGGTGCGCGTGCGCCCTATTTATACGCAGGTAAAGCGTTTCTAGAGTTTTCTAGTAACGCTGTACTCGGTATGTAAACAGTACGATGATTCGAGAAAGTACCAGCATCTTCTCTACGATTCTCGTAAGCATACCTACTACGTAGTTCCGTAAGATGTCAATAGATGGCGGTGTAAATTATTAGACGGAACTGCCGAGTCTTTCCCACAATGCCGAGAGATGTCACTGGGCGTAACAATATGTTTAATTCATTTAAATCCATCTTTGTCATCTCTTCGAATGGTTTTGGTTAATTAATGTGAGCCACTGTTGCAATCGTTTATACACACCGCCACAGACATTATAATACTATACTAAACTCCAATCTCTAGCAGTTGTCAGCTGGTGGACCATCTATTTTAGCTAGTTATTTTATAGTAGTAGTAGTTATTAAATTTGTAATTGTTATTTATTGTTTACATAACAATAGTAGCGATAGCTCAGTGGGGATACCAACAGACTGCAATGCAGAGGGTCTTGGGTTCGAACCCACGTCGCGCACCTCTGACTTTCGGAAGTTATATGACTTTTCGAAATTATGTGCGTATTGATTGATAATTATCGCCTGCTCCGTGCCTCGGAGAGCACGTTAAGCCGTCGGTCCCGGCTGCCATGAACATCTATGGCAGTCGTTATTCGGAAAGTCAGTACCCTCTAATTTCCTGACACTAGTCTAGCCTTAGGGTATTGTTAGCCTTCGGGTTGCGGAGGTCAGGTGGCAGCCGCTCCGTGTAAAAACTGATATCCAGTCAAATCCGGTTAGACTAGAAAAGCCGACCCCAAGTGACTTGGGAATAATAAAGGCGAGGGAGAAGAAGATAACAATAAATAACAACTGTAATTGTTTTAATAATTGTAATGTCTAATTTATTATTTTAGAGTTTGAAAATACTCTTATACAACAGCTTTGTCCGTCCGTCCGTCCGTCTGTCTGTTATACAACTTTCAACTCAAGAACCGTAAGAGCTAGAGGCTCGCGGTCGACGCCATTCGACTCAGCATAGTCGATATACCCCCGAAATGACTATGACCTCTGACCTCAAGGTCACGTGGTATCACGTGACCTTTGCATATTAGTTGAACAATTTTTAATTTTAAGTTTTTAATTTTAATTTATATCTAAGATTAACGGCAATTCATTGCGGCTTCTCATTCGTTTATTTTTGGAGCTTAGCACTTTTTAAAATGATAACCTTTAAGTAGTGCATGTGGTGTTACCCAATAAATGATTGTTACACTTGTAAATGTACCTACTCAATGAATTATTATGTAATGTGTTGTGTAAACAATTGTTGGATAGCCTAATTAAATAATTAAAAATGGCCTTTTGTTGTTTTGCTATCAACCGATAATGTAGAACGTTTGTAGTGAGAACGTGCGCGTAATTGATAATGGTGAAAGCAGTTTTACTTAATCTGCTTTGATTTGCTTTATCGGATACTAGTCAGTAGTCACTCACACTTATTACATGGAATACAGCTACAGCATATATAATTACACCCGTGACGTGAGTACACCATTTTGAAGACACACAACCGTAATCCTAATTATAACTAATATTATAAATGTGAATTTAAATTTGTTTGTTTGTTACGCTTTCAAGCCTTAGCTACTCGACCCAGCATCAAGAAATTTTGCATACACGCCGTCAGGGGTATAGACAAAGTCATACGGTACCTTTCATCCAGAAAAAAATACTGTTACCGAGGGATATAAATTATTGTAATCTAAATCAACGCGAGCGAAACCACAAGTAAAATCTAGTATTATTATATCCGTGACGTGTGACGACCGTTTCAGAGACACATAAGCGTAACCTTACATAAAATCATAATATATTCCCGCCATTACACTCCAGCGAAACCAAGGCTGCTTTCAAATAAAATAACAGCATACCAATTACCAACCTGACCTACTAAATTTGCTATTAACGGCTATATTTTCCTATCCATTTTCAAAATGTGTTACAAGTTTAGGAGCGGCTTCCGGATAACCCAACGGCATTGTTTACTGAAATTTATTCTAATCCTATCCAGTTAATGGCTTGACTGAGCGATGCGGAGCGCAGAACTATATATATTGCTGAAATACACAACGAAGTGAACAATATATGCATAGACTTAATGCCTCGCCATTAAAAGAAGCCATAGACTCAATCTCCAGCCTATAAAATCTCTATGCAGTTTAAAAAATGTGTCTATGGTTTCCGCTTCTTTTACGCAGCAACGGAGTAACGTATAAATGGTTAATAGTTTATTTAGAGATATTTTATATGCTGGAGACTGATCTAGACTACTTTTTACTCCGGAAAGTATGGTTTCTGTGTGATAGATCTTTACACAATCATATGTGTGATCCACAAATGATTGGTCTGAGTCTAGGTGTTATTTGTATAGACCGTTACCTAATAGTATGTTTGTTAAGCCGCCGTGACATATGGCTTCTCTCTAAAGCGGGAAATATCTTCATTAAAAATATAGATGTAAATGTTTCTTAAGATGTTAGATACTCAATCACGCTTAAACCGTTAAAAGATTTTGGTTGAAATTTGGCACACCGATAAACTGCAGACAGAAGCAAATAAATAATAAAATGGCTCGATCAGCCGATTCTCGAATAAACTCGCTATATTTGCTTCTCGTCTGACCTACCTGCTTCCATTAAATTTTGGATGCATACGACCTTCGATATCTTCAATATAGGTCATAGTCAAAACAAATTTCATTGCCGGATTAAATTATTGCTTACACAAACCATCACGCAAGGGATTATGCGATTAATATTCGATGTTCGATGTATCGATTGGACTTAATTGTTGTAATAGTCGTAGAGTGGTTGACAATGGCCTCAAAAGGTATATTATTACTGCCAAAGTAATTGTGGACGTTATGTCATATGGGATAGGGTTATGGTGTGTTTTAATGCGACTCGTATAATTATTCATTCGAAGATAGTAGATAGTCACAAGGTTAAAACTTTTATGTAAATAATGTAAAAGGCTAATTTATTAATCCCAGGGTATAAGTATGTGGTTGTTTTCAGCCGATAGTATATATATCCCGATATAGATTGGTTCCTCGGATTTTGACGGTGACTTAAAATATATGTTGGGTAGACAACAAGAGGCTTTTGTGTATCCATTAAGAGAATACGGGCTTGAATTTACGTACATATGTATGGATGTGATCCAGGATCTATATATAACAAAATAGTAACATGTTGGGCGCCAACTCTCAGTTCTACAGATGCCACTTCTTTTAAACTGTACCAAGCGTTAGGCGGTGAATGTGATAGTAACTGCAAGGATAACTTTGTGGTTTAAGCGGTCGCCTCACCACTGACATTGCGCCGAGTACAACACTCGGGTTCGATCTCCATACGGGACAAAAAATTATGTGTGCCACAAATAGTTGTCCCGGCTTGGGGTGTTCTTTGTGTCCGTTGTTTGAATGTTAGTAAAGTCTTCCGCAAAACAGGAATAACTACGAGTGCGTTTAAAAAAAAAGGTGTAATGACGTTAGAATATATGCAGTTTCAGGTATAAACAGGTTGATCTGAATCGTGCTTAGGACACGCGGTCAGTTTTACAAAATAATAGACTTCTTTATGTTTGCTTGAAGAGACACGTGGAAGGAATAATTAAACACATATTAAAATATTAGAAATACATCCCCTTTTTTTAGACGTGCACCAGGATTTGTGCGCAATTCGTGAGCATGCCTAAAAGGCCCTACCAATATTGACGATTCAGTTAATCTAACACAAGTTCATTAAGAAAAGCAGTCATCTTCACTTCTACATAGTAATAAACCGTGATTGAACTACTCGCTAGCAACAGCGATTATAATTGCGTGTTACGTATCCTGTCAATCAATCACATTAAGTGGTTCACTCGCCAGGATACATTGACCTCAATATATCAGTCGACACAGCCTGCAAACTGTTACACTTTAAACTTTATAAAGCTTGTGTAATTATGCAATAATGTCAATTGCCAATTGTAATAGTAAGCTAGCTGCAACGCGCGGCTTTAGTTTAGTAGTATCTCATTAAATATGACTTAGTAGGTATCTCTCGAAAACAGTACTTTTTCTGGATGAAATGTCTGTATGTCCTTTTCTGTAACCTTGACAACGTGTAGGTATGCGAATGTGAGTTTGTTTGTTATACTTTCACACCTTAACTACTCGACCGATCATCATAAAATTTTGCATACACTTTGTCAGGGGTACAGAAAAGCACATAGGGTACCTTTTATCCAGAAAATGTACTGGTCCCGAAGGATAGCAATCGGATAGAAAATTTATATAACCAACATTTAAGCGAGTGAAACCGCGGGCAAAATCAACTATATATCTATAATTACAATTCACCCAAGCTTATTAATAAATTAACTCTCTGATAATCGTTTAAAAGTTATAACCACAATTACAAGTCTAATGTTGTATACGTGACTTTTAAGGGTCAGCGCACACCGAACTGCAAAATGCTCGCTCATGGTCGAGCAAAATTTCAACTGCTCGACCATGCAGACGGCAAGCTCGCCCCTCCGTGAGCAAGCTTCGTTGAAAATGCTCTGGGTTGCCCGGGTGGGCATGCATGACCAATTTGATGCCAAAATCCGACGTTGGCAGATGTGTTGAATATGGTTGATTGGGATTTAGTAATTATCGCCTTTTTGACAGAAGAAGAGGAAATGAAGATATGTAAATAAAATGAGAAGAACAGTATGGGTAGAAGAAACGTGGCGGGAAAGATGTAGATAGTAAAGATACGTCCAGACAGTTTTCTCGCTGTGGCAATACTGAGCGCGGGCGGCTCGCGGCGGCGGCTCAAGCGCGCTCGCGCATGTATAACGCATACTCGAACACGCATCTTGCAAGCTCGAACATGGTCGAGCATCAAGTTTGGACGTGTATTTAATTTTGAAATGTATTATATATTATATAGAATTGCCATAAGATCAATTTTTCGTCTCAGAAAATGCTCTGCTCTGCTCTTGGTGTGCGCTGACGCTAAGTTGTAAATGGTCATTAATCTTAAATTTTAGACTATAAAATATAACTTTAGCCATTGAACTTTTAAAATTATGTATGTAGTTCAATCATTATTATACAGTACACTGTCCCATGACCTTTTAAACAACCTAAGTACCGCCATGACCTCAAGTGTTGTTGCTTTGCTTGTAAAAAGTTAATACCATTTGTAATGTTAATGGTCTCAGTACAAACATGGTACTTATTCTACGGCTAAAATTATTATAAAATTTATTTACGCGACTGTTTTTAAACATTTCGAATATTCCAATTATTTATGATTATTTATTCAATTAGTCTTACCAATAACTATTTAAACTAATACATTTTTATCTATACAAATAAATAAAATTGAAGTGTCAGTTTGTAATGTCAAAATAACAGCGTTTTACTAAATGCATATGAAAGTATATACGGCACACAAAACAAATAAAATACTTTTTTGTTTTGTGTGCCGTTTTCTTTACTCTTTGTCTGTTTGTTTCGGTTAATCTCTGAACCGACTAGACAGATTTTGACGGGACTTTCACTGGCAGACTGATGTTATATGGAGTAAATACTTGGCTACTTTTATTTTAGAAAATATTTAGAGTTCAGCGGAAAAAAAGTCCACGCGGCCGAAGTCGCGGTAACAGCAAGTTTTACATAAAAAATCAATATCCTATCTAATATTATAATGCGAATGTGAGTTTGTTTGTTATACTTTCAACTTGACTTAACCACTCGAAGGATTTTTATAAAACTTCGCATATACGTTGTCAGGGGTACAGAAAAGTACATAGGGTACGTTTCATCCAGAAAAAGTACTGTTCCCAAGGGATAACAATTTATTGACAAAATCTAATTTATCGCGACCGAAGCCGCGGGCAAAAACTTGTAATAGTATATTTTACAGACAAGCACAGCATTTACAAGATATGTAAAGCGAAATTAAGTTAAGACAATTTAGAAAGAAAATGATAGAAACTAATTATTTATGTAGTATATCTAATTATTTATATAGTACTAGATGTTCCTGCGGTTTCACCCGCGTTTATCTTTACTGCGACGCCCCCGTGGGTCGTAGCGTGATGTTATATAGCGTTCCTCGGTAAATAGGTTATCCAACACTAATATAATTTTCCAATTCGAACCAATAGTTCCTGAGACTAGCGCGTTCAACCAAACAAACAAACAAACTCTTCAGCTTTATAATATTAGTATAGATAGCCACTATAAAGTTGTTCCAACATATTCACATGCAGGTCGGCCTAAATATTGGCGAACGAGTGGTGAAAGATGTATATCCAATAATAATAATAAACTTCTTTATTGACACAAAAATACAAGTAGGTACATAATAGTAGAAAACTTAATCTAGGTACAATAATAATATCAATAATATCTCGCTCACATATCGACAGTTATCTTTTGAATATCACATATTGAAGTCTTTCGGGTAAGTTTTTAAACTATATACGTATTGTGATTGAGAAAAGCGTTGTATCAGAACTATATTTAATATCAAATAAACCGACTCTTGTAAACCCTATTTCAAAGAATATAAACTGATGACGTTACCAGGATTTTACATATTTGAATGTGCTATGTTTGTAAGGAAAAACATAGACTTATTCGAAAAAAGGAAGAGGGCTCGCCATACTGGTAAATTATCTGTTTTTCCTAGCAAAACAAAGCTAATGCAAATAAGCTCTTTCTGTATAGCACCTCATGTATATAATAAGTTACCTAAAACCATAACAAATGAGGAAAACTCTATGATCTGATAAATTTTAACTGTTCTTATCTTATGTGGGGGCCAGTCAGTGCAGACCGGCGACACTTCGACCCAGTGGGATCTTTTGTGTCGACACTCTCCCAATAACGACTGCCATTACATAGATGTTCATGGCAGCCGGGACCGACGGCTTAACGTGCTCTCCGAGGCACGGAGCAGGCGATAATTGTCAATCAATACGCACATAACTTCGAAAAGTCATATAACTTCCGAAAATCAGAGGTGTGCGACGTGGGTTCGAACCCGAGACCCTCTGCATTACAGTCTGTTGGTGACCCCACGGAGCTATCGCTGCTCAAATTTAACTGTTACTACTCATTAAGTGAATATCTTAACGAGAAGGGTAATGATACCATATAGGACGTTTTTTGCCAATGAATCTATTCATATATTAATAGTGCACTTGACATTAAATAACATTTTTGACATTATATAATTTTTCTTCTTTTGACTTTATCTGTTTTGTATTATCTAATTATTTTAATTTTAGATTGTGACATTTTGACTTTAAAAAAAATATATTTCTGTCATGTTTTGTTAAATATTTAAATAATAGTCTTACATATTATAAATTAAGGGATGAGCTTTTTTTTAATTTTTTAAAACAGTAAATTCTCATAAGATATTTGCATGCCTAGAAGGTAGAGCAAAGATAATGAATATTGTTAATTTGACATCTGTATACACCTTTAATCGGCAAATAAATAATTTGAATTTGATAATTTGAATTTATGAATGTATTATCAGTTAACTCCAATATAACAATGCACGTATGGACTGAGGAAACATTAAAAAAGATTCAAAATTCAAACACATTTCGTAGATTAAAAATGAATCGCATTTATTTCATCGAAAGCCCGCGCTGCACGTTATTTTAAATATGAAAGTAGACTGCGTGCATATTAATTTAAGTGATTAACGTGATGTAAGGATTACGAATAAATGAATATTCATATGTGACCTTGCACTACCGTTGATTAATTCTATGTTATCGATATGAACAAAAAAATAATTTTTGTACGAATTATCACAGACCTTGACATAGAAGTCTGTAATTTTGTAAAAGATTATATTATAAATCCACATAAATAACAAATAAGGAACAATTTATATTACAATTAAAATTGTATTTCGTTATTTCTTTAGAATGAAAAATTGTTTTCGTTTAAAAGATGCAATAGATGAAGGTAGACACAAACCCTATACTCTAATATAAAAAATATTATTACAATGGCCAGCCACAATAAATACAAAGAGAATAAACTTAGTCTTAAAAAGTAATAATTTAAAAATGACAAAAACATACCATGTACACACCTGCATACAAACTACATCTCTCTACAATCAACTCTGTGATGTGTTCCTGTGTTAAGTAAGTATTCCAAACTCTTTAACAAAGCACTTTAAGGTCAGCAAAGCACTAATAATATTTTTTCTTGCGTTAGCAACACAGTTATTCCATATTTAAAACGACAGCGACGCACGTGCATCACGTTTAGTAACTATTACAAGCTACCATAGACTACGTTAACCGCTTACTAGGCTGTATACATACCTGCTTGCCAAAATGCTTGTTTAAAAAAACGTTATACATCGGCACGTATACCGTAACTCAGAATGGCTTCAATAAATGCCTTTATCAGTAACATGGCGGGTGAAGGCCGGTCTTTCTTAGAAAGCTAATATAGGCCGCCGGTACTGCACATATATTTTGCATAATGCAATGTTCTATTTTCGTACCAGCTCGGTATAAGTACCGTATTGAAACATAAACGCTTTGAGCTCAAAGTGAACAATTTAGAGTAGCTTACACTAATTCGAAACTGGGCCAAGCTTGATGCACTAATCAATAGGTAAGTTTTCTACTGCGCGTTGAATAATTTATTTTCGTTGTTAATGCATTGATCTGTTCAAAAATTTAAGTTGTTTAGAGGTTTTATATTTGCAGCTTAAAATGTACGACTTTAAATTTCCTTTATTTGCTTTATTTTATTACCAGTAATATTATATTACACACTAGATTTGAGCTTTCATAGTAATCGACGTCGGAAATCTGATGCCTATAATGTTGTTATTAATAATAATAATAATAACTACTACTACTATCACATACACACAACACCATCTAGCCCAAACTAAGCAGAGCTTGTACTATGGGTACTAATATTTATTACTGATATTTAAAGCTAACAAGTTTCTTTTTCTCGCTTTTCGACTTTTAGCTTTCGGAAGGGATATTTCAACCTCCTGGATAAAGTTACGTTTACATATGTATATGTATGTAAGCTGTTTAAAAACCAACGATAAAATTGAGTTCCGATTAACGTCAAATTTTCTATACGTTTTTAAATATCAGCAATACTGGAAGTATCGGTGATATTTGAAAAGGTATATATATCATTAAAAACTTGTGACAATATAATTTCTGTTTTTGGGCGAACAGAGAGTCCTAACAAAAACTTAAGATGTACAACTTTTGAGAGACTCGCTCACTTTATGTCACAGATAAAGCTAATAGAACTACTGCTAAAGATAATAAAACATTATAGAGTAAAAGTTTAATGAACAATCCTACTAGGTATTCGGGTACAAAAAAATTGTTCTGATTTATTTGTACGTAATTTGAAATTAATAATTTGTTCGTAAATATTAAATTTTATATCCATTAAGTTAAAGGGCTTCTTAAAAGTTTAATATTTGAAAAGAGAATAGAATTTTTATTGAGCTTACTTTTTCGCAGTCCTTAACTTTATTTCGAACTTTTTTGTGTGGCTGAGGGTCAATTTTCAGTCACTAAGTAAATGTAAAGATGTGTAGAGTATTTAGCAAAATTTCATAGGTTTGTTAACTGACGATTGAAATATCAGAACTAAGTTTACCTACAATCAAGGCAACGTGCACCTGATGGCAAGCGTCCATTGGTTCTACGCTCTTGCTTTGCTGAACATGGCAACAGGTAAATATAAACATATTTTTGATTTTGATTAAGTAATACTGAGAGATCGAGATGTAAAGACGGAACAAAAATATATAAGTACATATATTTAAGTATATAAGAAAAAGTTCACACTTATACATATATAATATAATACATAAATAAGAAAGATTGATCATTATTAGGAAGTTTCTTTTATTTTTTTACGTATTGAAATACGCATATTGCTCTCCTGGGGTGGGGTTATGTCGGACTCACCGGGGTAAAAGAGAAAAATGGTAATGAAGATAATAATGGACCTCCCGGAATACCGACTAAACCTACCACGGTGTTCCTCGACAAAACCGCAATCGACGAGGCCGGCTTCTTCTTCTCTCTTAGCCTTTATTATTCCCAAGTCACTTGGGGTCGGCTTTTCTGGTCTAACCAGTGGTCTAACCAGATTTGACTGGTATCAGTTTTTACACGGAGCGGCTGCCACCTGACCTCCGAAACCCGAAGGCTGACGATACCCTAAGGCTAGACCAGTGTCAGGATATTAGAGGGTACTGACTTTCCCAATAACGACTGCCAAAGATATTAATGGCAGCCGGGACCAACGGCTTAACGTGCTCTCCGAGGCACGGAGCAGGCGATAATTGTCAATCAATACGCACATAATTTCGAAAAGTCATATAACTTCCGAAAGTCAGAGGTGCGCGACGTGGGTTCGAACCCGAGACCCTCTGCATTGCAGTCTGTTGGTCTCCCCACTGAGCTATCGCTGCTAGTACTACGACGGCTAGTAATATTATAAATCTTATTCGCAGTAGGTACTAAAATACTGTAACCTTTCAGTAAATGACGTGAAAGCTTCGCTTTTAATAGTTAAAAGCGTCGCGTTGCTTATATAACGTAACTTGTTTGTTAAAGTTCAAGAACATCTTACAGAATAAATGTGCGTAATGAAATTACGTTTTTATGATGTAATACTTACGACCGTGACTTTATTTACGTGGTCGACTAGATAGTCGATATTGCTTTTTTAAGGTCCAATTTGGCTCAGAGGTAACTAAAATTAATAACCAGCTAGCTAAGATAAATGGTTTTGGTATAATCGGTATGACGTCGGTTATTTATTTGGTAACGTAGAAACTATGAGTTGTTCATAACACTGTATCTACTGGCCGCGGTTTTAATCGTGTGAATGATGGATACGGATAATGGTTTAGCAAGTATCCCGTATGTTATTCCAGGAAATGTTCCATCCTTTTGCAACATATCATCCAAATCTGATTAACAGTTTTCACCAGTAACAAACATGGCAACAACCAAAAAACTTCACATACATTTTATCTATAATTTATTTATAGTTTTACCCGTGGCTTCGCTCGTGTTCCAGATAAAAGGTACCTTATGTCCTTTTCTGTACCCCTGACAAATTGTATGCGAAATTTCATCATGATCGGTCGAGTAATTAAGGTGTGAAAACGTATAAGATAAACTCACATTCGTATTTATAATGTTAAGGTAGGATGTAAACTAGAAGTCAAATAGTAGCTAATAAGCTTATGGTCTACCTTGAGTTCAGATCACCCTAAATGCAAATCTAATAATATGTATCAATATAAACATCAGAAATAAATGCCCTATGGGTTAGACCGCCACACTTCAAATGTTTGTTTAAAAATGTAGTTTAGTTTGTAGTTAAGGCTGATTTGGACAAGATTGGCATAAAAGAGGGCAGCTCTTAAAAATCTTACCCGTCATTTGCAGGAATACACCTCGAGGTTATTTTACACAGAATTAACTGCAATCTTCTGGAGAGAAGACAGCACGTTACAGACTGTATTGATTTGTCTCGTGCCCGCACATGCAATGACAATACTTTAAAAGATAGTCGGAAGACCCTGTTCATCGAATAGCAAGTTTCTTTTTACTTAAGACTGCGCCGAGCGTAAAACAGATAACGACCGAGCTCGTGCGGCGCATATTCAAATCGGCGTGCGGCCGCCATAGTAAAATTGTATGGAGGACTTAAAGTGCTTTTTTGATAAATATGTATCTTTATTGTCAACCAATAATTTAAATATTTGGGACGGACAAATTGTAATATAACTATTTATGTTTCGTTTAAACCTGTAAAATAGGATAGATTTCTACTGTTATAATCTAAAAATCACGTAACACGAGCTTACGTTTTTGCATTTTTCGTGCAAATTTACTTCAATTTTGTAGGCAAAAATATTAATTACTTTAAGTTTTTTACACGGAGTAATTGTAAACACATTAATTGTTATGGTAAATGTATATTTTATATATGTTTTAAACAAAAAGTGTACTTAACTGTGACCGCCTGAATTGGCACATTTCGCTCGGCGCAGTCTGACAATATAATACTCAACTATTGCAGGATTACATAACGAAACCAAAGCATGCTTTTTATAGTCAGTAGTCGATTTTCATTTTCGTTTTTAGTGCATTTTATTACTAAATATAGAAAATATTGAAACGTTATTATGGAAATAAGCAATTATGATTTACGAGCATGGCAAAGCAATTTAACATGACATGAATGTATAAAATGAAAGTAAAATAGTAAAATGGATGCTAAATCAATGCTTGCGTTTGCGCTTACGCTAACTGTCGAAGATCAATTCTCAGGTTGATTAAATAAAGTATTATTAGGTCTTTCTGATAGAAAATTCTTAATAGCAGAACAGATTCTGGGAATGTGCTCGGCATAAGTAAAACGCTATGTCGTTATTACGTGGGTCCTATAATAAAAAAAAAAAATTTTGATCACAGTGCGGACAGTCTTAACGGAGACGAGAAAGTATGAAGTTGCTACCGTACAAACAAAGCAGATTGGGACACTGCAAGGAAGGTAGTGGATGAAGGGAAGATCGGATGGGCTCTAAATGGTTTTCAACCGTTCAAGTCACCTGGTCCAGACATGGTTTACCCCATTATCCTACAACAGGCAGCTGCACTCTTGGTTCCGCATTTGTGCAGACTATACAGAGCCTGCATACCTTTTGGATACATTCCAAAGATATAGAGGCGAGTTAAAGTCATCTACATACCGAAACCGGGCAAAGCTGACTACGAAGAAGCCAAGGCATACCGACCTATCAGTCTTGAGTCGGTCTTCTTGAAATCCCTGGAGAAGTTAGTAGATAGACATGTCAGGGAGGGAGTATTAAGGAAATCCCCCCTCCACGGGCTACAATGTGCTTACCAGTCGGGAAAATCCACTGAGACGGCACTGCATTTTGTGGAAAATAAGGTAGAATATGCATTAGATAACTGGGAAGTATGCATTGCTGGATTCCTGGATATTGAGGGAGCATTCTATCGGACCACCTTTGATGCCATTAGTGTGGCATCGGCAAATCACGGCATAGAGTCAACCATTTGCAAGTGGATCGATTGTATGCTCAGGGGAAGAATTATTAGGTCTGAGTTGTTAGGAGATGAAATTATTGCAACGACCACCAAAGGCTGCCCTCAGCTGGAGTACTCTCACCACTCTTATGGTGCTTGGTGGTTAATTCACTCTTAGAACAACTCAACAAAGGTCCGTACTTAATGATCGGATATGCGAATGACTTGGTGATACTCGTCAATGGAAAATGAAATTAAAAATGGCCCTGATTATGGTAGAAAAATGGTGCAGTAGTAACCATTTATCGATCAATCCAGGGAAAACGACTGTTGTGCCGTTTACTAGGAAGAGGGATCTGACAGGGTTGGGAACTCTATCCATGTATGGTACACAGCTATAATGGTCCACGGAGGTGAAGTATCTAAGCATGACCTTGTATAACATGCTAACGTGGAAAACTCATGTATACAAAGCCATAGTGAAGGCCCAGCGGGTCTTCGGCACGATTCGTTCTACTTATGGGAAGACCTGGGGCCTGAAGCCCAAGGTCATCAAGTGGCTATACACGATGATGATAGGATCCATACTCACATATGGAAGCATTGTCTGGTGGCCAAGAACTAAATTAGCAACATGCAGACAAGCGCTGTCTAAGGTGCAGCGATTAGCTTGCATGGCTATAACAGGGGCGTCCCCGACTACACCAACGGCCGCGTTAGAGATCCTGCTGGACCTAACGCCGCTACACATTGTTGTGAAGTTAGAAGCGATGAAGGCGCTACATAGACTATCTGTGCATGGGCTATAGAGCGTCAACATGCCGGTAACTCGACACACAAACTGGAGATTTCAAAGGATCTCAAAGAGATTATGAGCATGGAATGCGACAAAATGCAACCAATGCACATATTCAAAAAGAATTTTAAAATAAAGGTCCCCACAAGGGACGAATGGAGACAAGGTCTACAATCCCCTAACAAGGGTTGTCTCATCTGGTACACCGATGGTTCCAAAATGGAAACAGGAATATATCCTAATCCTAACTAATATTATAAATGCGAATGTGAGTTTGATTGTTACGCTTTCACGTCTTAACCACTCAACCGATCATCATGAATTTTTGCATACACGTTAACAGGGGTACAGAAAAGGACATAGGGTACCCTTCATATAAAAAAAAGTAACTTAACCTACATTTACGCGAGCGATGCTGCGGGCAAAATCTAGTGTAATAAATAATATAAGGTGCTTTTAAAGATATTTTGATAAACCCCACCCCACGCTTTTTTAAATTAAAGTTATTAAATTATTTTCTACTTTTTAAAGCGTGTTTTTTAGATTTTTCGAACTATTATTTACTTTTATTTTATTTCTTATTTTTTTTTAATTTTATTAAATTATTGTGTTGTCATCGGATCTCGATAAGTGTGCAAAGTTTCAAATCAATCCGTCGGTTTGAAAGGGGTGAAAATCATGTTCAAAGATTCCGTTACATAGATTCAAAGATACATACACATACCAAGCTAATAAAGTCACGTAAATATTATAATAACAGCTGTGCATATAAGCTGTGTCACCTACACGATAGGTAAAACATGTAATATGAATACGTAAATTTCCAGAAACCCGCTTTATCTATGTACGAGGAACAAAGTAATATGCAAATGTGTTAGATGGTGGTGCGACGCATTTACATGTCAATATACTTCGCTTATACCGAGCCACATAATATAATACAGAAAGCCAGCTTAATAACTTGCGAGAAAACAGATTAGAATTACACTCGGTTTCCAAACGGCTAATTTATGGCAGGTCATAATGAAACTTATGCCAAGTGATTTGATTGGTTTTTACTAATAAAGTCAGCCAATTACAGAAGCTAGGAGGATTCTGTGTGCCTTGTTGAAATGTTTGTAAAGTTCTGCCCAACAAACTGCCAGAAACAGGGTATTTATAAACTAACTCATAATATTCAGCATTATTAACGCTTTCTTCCTTTATTTATTACCTTATTGCGATTAAACGGTTTTTAATGAAAGATATGGATACAGTTTAATTGCAAGACAAAGGGGAAAATAAAGGACATAAGCTCCTCTAAAAAGGTGAACTATCTTAGCAGGATTTCAAAATTGATTTTATTTAATTGGTAGTTTAGTTTAACTAATAAAATTATTATATAAGGTTAGTTTTCTCTAAAAATATATTATTTTTATATTGTTAATGATTAGAGTATCTATTAATTTTTTAAGTGATTTAATTAAACACTGTTTTATCTACACGCTTATACATAAAAAAGTTCCTTATTATTGTAACTTCTCTAAATAATAATTTGACAGAATTTATTTATAAAATTTTTATGAACGCTTGTAAATTCGGTATAACAATTTCTTATAAAATTATGCCCTTTAAAACAACCCTTAAAAGAATGCAAGGAAAACTCTTTGTCGTTAAAGGCCACACGGCGATTCTTGCGCAGGGAAATAAATATTATATAATCGGGTGTGTCTTGCATATAACGGCTTCTAGAACCGTCTATAGCATTAGTTCCCAAAGTGGTCCACGGGAGACCAGACGGGGGTCTACGTTGGCGTGACAAAAAAATGGGGGTCCACAATTCATAAGCGGGGGTCCACGAAAATGTACTTGCTTTCGATAGCGAAGAACTAAAATGTTGGCTTGACTTCATCTATCAATGTAGGCAGATAATATTTTAAGAAGTGCAGCGACTGTTACTTGTTAAAACTTGCATACTTATTCCATATTCATCACCAGTGGTGTCGAACCTACAGACTTTTCGAAAGAATATTAAAATAATATTGTCTTCTATTTACGCGAATTTTGAAATAACTACACTGGAACATTGAGACAACTGCCATCTTAGTCTCCCCGTGACCATGGCTGCTGAAAAGCAACCGAAACGTCGGGGAAAGTGTAAAAATAAATTAAATCTAAATAGTTTAATAATAATTTAATTAGCTTAAAAATTAGTAAAGTTTAATAGTAGTAGAAGTGTAACAATTTTCAAAATTTTGTAATAAAGTGTCAAATAAACAACGCGATAAAATCCGTATATAGCAGTTTAATTTCAATGAATATTAAAATAAAAAATTATCGACCCGTAGATACTAGATAAAAAACTTTAATTGCATGAACTTGTTTGCAATGTAAATACGAATGCCAAGGAATATGGTAGAAATGTAGCTGCAGGGGGTCCACCGGAACCTGCTACATTTTGAAAGTGGTCTATGATAAAAAAAGTCTGGGAATCTCTGGTCTATAGTAACGTATAGAAAGAAACAGCGCTATCACCTTGAGATGCACTTACGTGATGCACGTGTAGATAGTACATAACGACTATGTATATCCTAAAAGGATTGACAGAGGTAAAAGATACACATTATGCTCGTTATATTTTAACTCTCCGGATGGCTTAGTGGATTAAGTGGTCGCCTCGCCAGTGTCACTGCGCCGAGTGTTGGGTGTTCGAATCCCACACGGGACAAAAATTTGGGTGATCCACAAACTGTTGTTCCGAGTCTGGATGTTCTGTGTCTCTGTTATTTGAATGTTCATAAAGTCCTCCGCGACACAAGAATTATTCCTAGTACGGGCGTTGTATTTTTTTAAATGAAATGAAATGAAATGAAACCTGCTGCTTTAATAGGTACGAATATGTAGATTAAATAAAAATCTAAAATAATACTTTATTTTCAACTATTACGAGGTAACATTAAATATGGTTTGGGAGCTCTTACGTTAAGTTCAATAAATCTGTGTTACAAAATTTACTGTCGAGATGTTGACATTAAACATTCTAGACTTTGTGCCACGACTGTGTATTAGAGACCTTAAGTAATCGGTTCTCGTTCCAAATATGAATATAACAAGTAGAAATTTTATATATGATTTATTTTAAATGTTTGGCGGCCACGATGGCGTAGTTGTTAGTGTAACCGATTGCCACGCCTGTGGTCGCGGGTTTCGCCGGGACAAACATTTGTGTGCATGGACATGGATGTTTGTCTGGTTGTTTCTTTGTATAATATGTATATATTTACAAAAAAGAAAGTATATATGTATGTCTATCCATTGTCTAGTAGCCATAGTACAAGCTCTGCTTAGTTTGGGCTAGATGGTGTTGTGTGTATGTGGTAGAATATTATATTATTATTAATTATCTGATAATATGTGTATGTAGATTTACCATGGCCAATTATTAAAATGACAGACATAACTGTGTCTGACTGCCGGTGTGCAACTGACATTCAATAGTTTAAGTATAAAGAAAAACGAATGAAGAAAAAGTTTATACTCCTCTCTCGCCTCCCTACCTCATTAAAGGTCATTTGTGTCGCTCGCTCGAGTCTCGCGCGATAGAGACATCGCTCGTTTGTGACAGAATATATTTAAATGTGTCCCTAGTTTAACCAATCACGCTGTAGGTAAATTTAATAACATGACCATGATCGATCTGAGACCTTACAATGAAGAAGTAAACGTAAATAGATGAACAACAAGACAATGCGACACTGCGATCTATGTATATCCTCAGATAGAGAGAGACTTGAGTTTGTTTATACAAAAGCGACGGCATAAGAATACGGTCCAGCTGGTAAGCGGTGTCTAGCCTATGAACGATTACAACGCCAGCAACTTAAGACTGCGCCGAGCGTAAGACGCGGTTGGAGTGAATGACAGAGCTCGATATTCAAATCGGCGCGCGGCCGCCATAGTAAAATTGTATGGAGGATTTGAAGTGATTTTTTGATAAATATGTATCTTTATTGTCAATCAATAACTTAAATATTGTAATATAACTAGTTATGTTTCGTTTAAAGCTATAAAATAGGATAGATTTCTACTGTTATAATCTAAAAATCACGTAACACGAGCTTACGTTTTTGAATTTTTTGTAAGTTTACATAATTTTGTAGGCGTAAAGATTAATTACTTTAAGTTTTTTACACGGAGCATATTATTATGCCCAGCAGTGGGAAAGTTTTTAATACAGGGCTGATATTATAGATAAAATATCATTGTGCTGTCAGCGCAAAAGGTAAAGTTTCTGGTCCCGTAATCGAATACCGCGATGTACCCTAACTCATTTAATACGAACATGAATAAATAGGAAAATTAAGTCATGTTTTTTAAATTTCATTTAACTTTTTAGGAAATGCAATGATTTTTAAAGTGCACCTGTAGTTACACGACACAAACCATCCTCACAACGCTTCTACTATTTCTCATATGCAATTAGTTTGTATTAATTTCTCCTTTATTCTGCAACCTATTTTGATACTGCTTTCTTTTGAATGCTTTGCCTACTTTTTCTGATGGGTATAAAAAGCCTACATAATCCAAAAGATCTAACTACCCTATTTGAATGCTTGTATCAATACAGCTACCCCTAGAATTACAATGATTGCACCAATCTTTTCGTAGAATCACGTTAATGCTGCCACGATTGTGGGTAATTTTAGGTTTCGAATAAATTAGTTTCTTTTTCAAACTAATTGTACAAAACATGTTGTATACAATTGTTTTAAGCTCGATCAGTAAGATAATTACTGTAATCGTTGGTGCATGTCAATTGAAAATAGGGTTGAAATGTTAATAGGAATTGACCAGGTCGCTAACCTAAAGCAAATCGTTAAACATTTGTCATGAGTTGTATTATATATAGATGGTATTATATGGTTTCCATTATCGACAGAGATATGTTACAAGCGCACAATAAGTTAAGACTGAGAAATGACCCAATTGAGTTATTCATCTATTGATATTACAAACGAAATCTAAAAGTCAAAGCATAATTGTTTGAGATTTTTTTAATAGCAATTTATTTGACGTCAGCTCTGCTGTTATACTATTGTGGTACTTATTCATAAAATATTCAACACAAGTACATGTATATAAATGCTAGCGTTGTACATAGTGAAAAGTAGGTACCGCGTAGTGCACATCTTTGTTCGAATGCAATTATGGGCACCCCTAGTTCACGCCGTCTTTCTATTCTTATCATTAACAAACGTCGGACATCTTTCTAAGTATTAGTCAGTACTTAATAAGACTTATTGCAATCTCATCGCAAATCTCATATTTAGGTCTTAGATTAGATATCGAAATATTTACTGGATAAACAGTACAGTACAGTACTCCGTGCAGATAAAGGAGGTCATAATGGATACGTCAGATTATAAACATAAAATCGAAAATTTACTTTCGGATGAAACAACATATAAACAGGTTAAAACAGACCCTACAAACAAAATATTGAATAAAACCAAAGACATCATTCATAAATACTCCGAAAAACTAGATCTAGACGTTAAACAATTAATACCAGCTTGCGTAAAACCTCCAAAGCTGTATGGGTTACCAAAAATACACAAGGAAAACGCTCCCCTACGTCCTATTGTGAGTCAGATCGACACACCAACTTACAGACTGGCTCAGCACGTAGCGAAGATACTCTCACCACTCAGAGGCAACTCGAGAGCACATGTAAAGGATTCATACCATTTTGTGAGTGAAATTAAACACCTACGTCTCACTAACAATGAAACAATGGTTAGTTTTGATGTACAGTCATTATTTACATGCTTACCTGCACATGACTGTATTGAAATAACTAAAAGGAAGCTAATACAGTACAATATGCCTGAGGAATATGCTGAACTACTTAAGCATTGCTTAACAACTGGCTATCTGTTGTGGGACAATAAATTCTACATACAAGTCGATGGTGTCGCAATGGGCTCCCCAGTATCGCCTGTCGTTGCTGACATATATATGGAGGACTTCGAGGCTCGAGCTTTACATACTGCCCCCATCACACCCAGGATTTATAAGAGGTTTGTAGATGATACTTTTACAATATTACCAACAGATAGTGCAAGTGTATTCCTAGAACATCTTAATTCCATTAATAATAACATCCAATTTACTATGGAATTAGAGGAAAATAATTCATTAGCTTTCTTAGATGTACTTGTCATCAGGAATCCTGATCATACTTTGAGCCACACTGTATATAGGAAAAAGACCCATACAAATAGGTACTTAAACGGTGAATCTCACCACCATCCTAAACAGTTAGCTACCGTGGGAATGTCTTTGTTTCAGAGAGCCCATGGGATCTGTGACAAGAAACACCTGGACGCCGAGCTTCAACATGTCAAGCAAGTACTGCAAGACAACAAGCTCCAACAGCCGCGCCGCTGTCACAGATCCCGAGAAAAGCCAGCCACAGTCGAGCGCCAGCCTGCTATACTGCCTTATGTAAGGGGTGTCACTGACAAGATTGGCTACATCTTGAAGCGAGCTTCAATCAACACATACTTCAAGCCGCCAACGAAGATAAGTCAATTTTTACCATCCGTCAAGTGCCAACTACCTTTACAAGATGCAGGGGTCTATAAAATAGATTGTGACTGCGGACTCTCATACATTGGTCAAACCAAGAGAAACATAGGCACCCACATAAAAGAACACATAGCTGATGTAAAACACAAACGATCGTTGAAGTCTGCTGTGTGTGAACATGTGCAACAGGGGACCAACAACTACCTGAGATTTGACAAACCACAGATTCTCGCTAAAGAACACCGATTCCTACCAAGGATGCTTCGCGAGGCTATTGAAATCAAAAAACATCCTAATTTTAATAGAGAAGATGGTTGGAATGTACCACCAGCTTGGGATCCAGTAATAAAAATAGTCAAACCCAAGAAGAAGCAAACCACAGCTAGACTTCATGATACTTTGAGCTCATTCTGCGTAAATAGAAACACCAATGATTAAATTATGTTCGGGTACTTTGAAATAACTACACTGGAACATTGAGACAACTGCCATCTTAGTCTCCCCGTGACCATGGCTGCTGAAAAGCAACCGAAACGTCGGGGAAAGTGTAAAAGTAAAAATAAATTAAATCTAAATAGTTTAATAATAATTTAATTAGCTTAAAAATTAGTAAAGTTTAATAGTAGTAGTAGTGAAACAATTTTCAAAATTTTGTAATAAAGTGTCAAATAAACAACGCGATAAAATCCGTATATAGCAGTTTAATTTCAATGGATAAAATTGTTCGAAACGACTATCGAAAGATTAGAAATTTAGATTAGAAAGTCTTCGTCGCGTAATTCAATTGTATTGAATATACGAGTATATTACCAGGTTTTAACTAGAAAGCAGGACTTAGAACTGTAATCTCGACGATGCTTGCTGTGCAAAGCATATAAGGTCACAACCCTATTCAAGATTCCACGCAGAGTATTAATCATTACTAGCGACGGCCGCTAGTGCTCGAAATTCGACCTAAGTTTGCCTGTAAGATATTGCTGATATAATATATATTGACATATTATGTTAGTATATTATATTGATATATGTAACCATAGTTACGCGCTTCGTTTGCGTGTGTCAAATGCATAGTTGGGTGCGTGTAGTGCTTTTTCATTAATTTAATGTATTTCTAATGCATATTTAATATAAATATTAGGATTCACCCCTCCTTCTCCATATAAACTTTAACTGTGCCAAATTTCATACTCCTCCTGCCGCGCAATTTTTCTAAAAAGGAGTACAAAGTTTTTGTTTCACGTATTATTATATAGATAATATTTTATAAGCGAGGTAGGACACTTCTAGCGCCATCTGTTTTATAATTTTATGACTCGGTACAGCACCACCCATTATTAAAGTCGACACACCGCACAATCTTTTTATACCTTAACGGTGCAAAGCTTCTGAAGACTTAAAAAAAAGACTGCAAAAAAATTTGCAGGAACGTTCCTCGTATAATGCTTCCATATAATTTGAAACGTGCGTCCATCCATTGTTTTGTTAACTATCCACATACGTAACTAATGTGTATTGTGTTGAATAAAGACAAAAGCTTGTCGTGTGCTAAATATAATAATACTAATATAAGCGGGACTATTGTATGGCTAAAACCTTCTGTGACTGATATAAACTAAAGTCTGTATACAAAAGTGTTTGATTCTTTATCAAAAGACTACACCCGCAATAAGAATACAGCCTGTGTTGCCGAGCACTATACAAATATTCAAACCACGAACACAAAACACCCAGACTCGGGACAATCATTTATGGATCACGGAAGTTTTTGTCCCGTGTGGTATTTAACATTTGGCTATCCGTCAAGTCAACAAAGTGGGCCAGTAAGTTGGATGAAAGACAAAAGTTTTAGAAGTTCGCGACACGCCATCATTCTTGTCATTTGCGAAGCAGACGTCAGCGTCTCGAATAACAACTTTCCTGAGACTGATGAATGCAGTTGACTTTGATTTTAACAATTGAAAACAAATTGACTTTGATTTTAACAATTGAATACAAATGCTGCAAGCTTAGAGCCTTGCTTTACAATTATTAGTAAACCTACTATTGTCATTCATAGCTAAATTATCAGTCATAAAAGTCTCAGACATGTCTCAGAGAGCGCCCAATGCCATAGGCTGTTATGAACATCTATGAAAGTCGATATGGCCTGTAAATACCTTCAAATATTTTGAAATACGGTTGTATAATGTATAGTCAGATGGTAGTAGCTCTGTGGAGAATATATTCAAGTACATCTGGTTAGATCATACCGAAGTAAAGGCGAATTTTACTACAAATGAACAACTAAGCTCCAAGCTCCATCCGCGTGACCTCCGCAGAAACTTATAACAAGATAGACAATTATCTCGGAAAAAATATATACGGATATCACAAAAATCCACATTTTTTTTCCTGGATTAAAGTTCAAATCAATTAGAGTTTAGTTCACTGCATAATCAGGTTGTTCACTGTAGAATAGAAACAATCATTAACCTTGTCATACCTTTCTCTATGGACAACAACGTGCATTATTAATTGGATGTTTTTAATTCGTCAACTGTAAAAGCCTCGGGGAATCCCTTGTTCATAAATGTAAGGTTTGTTTCATATAATTGCCATATAGCAATTAAATTAAAATGTTTACATCAGCAAAGTGCTCGCATGAGTTATGTAAATACAAAATGTCAATTACTAAAATATGTTTGTTCGTTTTAAAATATTACTAAAACTTTATTATGAACGATAGTTTAATGGATATTATGTGAAATTTGAAATGATTTCAGGAAGTTTACGAAAACCTAACACAACGTGAAAATGTCAAACTTCCATTTTGCCAGGTGACAGAAGCCTTTGCTGTCACGTATGTTTTTAAATCGAAAGCCTTCTATGTGATATATTTGTGTTCTTATAGAGCGTACGACATTAAATTAGCATGCTCACTTCATAGGAGATCATCGTGCATTCGTGCAAACTTATAATCGAAATGGTATCAAACAAAAACCTCAGTTTAAGTGAATAATTGGAACAAGGTCGACCGCGGGGCCCGACGGCGTCTGCTGCCACCGCGA
Organism: Catocala fraxini; assembly: GCA_930367265.1. Classification (NCBI taxonomy): domain Eukaryota; kingdom Metazoa; phylum Arthropoda; class Insecta; order Lepidoptera; family Erebidae; genus Catocala; species Catocala fraxini. The sequence continues at coordinate 2,819,628 of OV884037.1, forward strand.
TGTCTTCCTTCACGTGTAAAATCGATATAGTAGCAACGTTCGCATCATCGCACGACACAGTAAAACAAGAATATAAACACTATAAATACACTGAATAAGTTCGCCCACCTCGTATAGAATCAGCTTGCAAATATTTCAATCCTGTCAGCTCAATGCACTACGCAGTTTAAACGTTATGCTTGCACTGTTATTGGATGTCGTTTATTACCAATGAACAATGAAAGTGGACTGTTCTATGCACATGCCTCGCGCGCCTATGCATCTTTTACACTGAAGACAAGGACGTAAGTTATTGCTTGTAAAAACTTTTGTCGCGCGACCACGCTACGTGTATACAATTCTAATGATGTAGATTATGTAAATATGTGAAACTTTTAATTAAGAAATGTTATTAATGCACTTTGTTGACACACAATGCAATACACCTTAATAGTTTTACTTTTGCTAACATTAATTTAAGTAAGTATAACTTTTAATACGTGCGATGTTTACTTAAGGAAAATCAGTATTCAATTCCTGTTAGTAAAATGATTAGATATTAATATAATTGTGTCTTGCAATCGAAAAAAAATAAATAATAAAATCACTTTAGATTGTAAACAATACATAGTTAAAGACAAAGTTGTAGCTCAAAGTTTACATAACAAAGTACTCACCGAGAGTCCTGGGTTACAGCCGGAGGTGATGGAGTTCTTCCTGAACTTGGGGACGCAGATCTGCATGGAACTCTTCCCCTTAGGTGGACCAGCACACCCGTACTCATCACTCCTATTATTCCTCGTCAAATTAATGTTGTTCGTGTTATTAACTTTGACCAATATATTACAAGTCTGCGATGCGATTTGGAAAAGGCCTTCTTCTAAATTTCTTTTGTTGTGGTACTGTCTGTTGAAATGCAGATAGTCCCACCAGGAAGGCATTTTCTTGAATGGAGCGTATGTAAGTTGCGGAGCTGTGAGCGGAGCGCGGGCGTGCGTCCGACAGGGGCGCGCTATCCTAGTGCCGACTTTATGTAAGACCCAGTGTGGGCTTGCGCGTTAAACTTTACTTTTTGACTATGTACTGTCGCGGGGAAAAGTTTACTTTACTTGCATTTGTTCTTCTAGGTATGTCTCTTTGTTCTTTTAAATTGTGTAGAGAAGTGTTCATAAATTTATGAAGATATTCTTAAATTGTTTTACTTTTAGATAGCAATAATTCTAGCGGTCTTGTTTAGTAGATAATTTTCTGCATATCTAAACCTTTTTTAAATTAACTTTTCAAAATATTTGTTATTGCGTTTGTTATGCCGTGATTTGTATAATTTATGTTCATCCGTTTGATAATAAGTTAGCAAGAAGATATCCTACTGTAATACCGTATGTAAGTTAACATATTATTTTTTACTAGATAGAAATGTTACAGTACCATTTTAACGGCGTGTGATTACTTTTAATATCAACATATTTTGTCGTACATTTCCTGATAGCACATTACCGAATTTTCATTTACTTGATATCTTCGTGAAGTCTAGCGTTTTATTATCCGATTGGTCAGCATTACTGAAATTTCTGGAGAGCGTATAGACAATTTTCTTTTACAATTTCATGTACGAATAGGTAGGCAATATACTACAACTAAAAAGGAAAATATATTTATGATATCTCGCTTATTATAGACCCTTGAATAAATGAAGTAACTTTTTATTGAGGGTCGTAGCTTGTCTTCACTAACGAGCTTCCTTGACAACTTCTGTGATCCAAGGACAAAAGTGTGAAATGATGTTTATGAGAGTAAGTGCTGTTTTTCTAAGTGTTCGTACTGTTATTTATTAAATTGACCCTCTTTATTTATATGACATATTGACTTCAATATGTCAAAAGGGTGATTATTTCACATACTACCTACTAGTCGCTGCTAAAAGGAGGCAAATGAGAAATATGTTAATATTAGGTAATTTTTCTTATTGTAGCGATGTCTGTTCAAAATACATACATACACACTATTAGACAACATGATAGGCGGACAAAAAATCATGTTCGTAATTTCTAATGTTACTATTTGTGCCCTACGGTTTACCCGTGTTAAGTGAAGTCTATAACTACACGTTAGTTTGTAGAGTTTTGCAGAGTGAAGTTGTACAGTTTATAAATTTCTGCAATAAACAGACTATCTAACGCAAAATTATTATTCATACCAAACTGGTGATTTGACTGGTGATTAGTGCGTTCAAACATACATACTCTTCAGATTTATAATATTAGTATTGTATCTTATGTGGGGACCAGTCACTGCAGACCGGCGACACTTCGACCCAGTGGGATCTTTTGTGTCAACACTCTCCCAATAACGACTGCCATAGATGTTCATGGCAGCCGAGACCGACGGCTTAACGTGCTCTCCGAGGCACGGAGCAGGCGATAATTGTCAATCAATACGCATATAATTTCGAAAAGTCATATAATATTAGTATAGAAATACAATAGACATGCAATGCCCGCAGTGGTAGAGTTAGTATTACAAACGACCATAAGTTATGGTAACTGCATATCATCCCTATCTTAGTAATATTAAATAATATAATTCGATATTGGATCCTTCAAAAGTACCTTCTTAGGCCATCAAAGTAGACACCTCGGCACCACTTCACGTGAGAACGTGATATGGAGGAGTCTGCTCGTGGACTACACGAGTGTAGACAGGTAATATTAAAAACAAAAAGAAACATAAAGAAGTAATGAGCATTTCTCTCGCGTAATACACTTTTCTCGCCGACGTTACGTTCCACAGGTAGATTATTAATTAATTCGCTTTTATTGACTTTTCGACAATACATTTGATGGATACATTAGGGAATACACAAACATCTAGATAAGACACGCAACTGGAAAACTTAAAGACCAGTTTATTGTCCACAAAATGTTTGTTTAAATATATTAAATATTACATTTTAGAGACTTTTTAGTCAGTGGGGAGGCCAACAGATTGCAATGCAGAGAGTCTCGGATTCGAACCCACGTCGCGCACCTCCGTCTTTCGGAAGTTATATGACTTTTCGAAATTATGTGCGTATTGATTGACAATTATCGCCTCCTCCGTGCCTCGGAGAGCTCGTTAAGCCATCGGTCCCGGCTGCCATGAACATATATGGCAGTCGTTATTGGGAAAGTCAGTACCCTCTAATATCCTGACACTGGTCTAGCCTTAGAGTATCGTTAGCCTTCGGATAGCGGAGGTCAGGTGGCAGCCGCTCCGTGTAAAAACTGATATCCAGTCAAATCCGATTAGACTAGAAAAGCCGACCCCAGTGACTTGGGTATAATAAAGGCTAAGGGAGAAGTAGAAGAAGAAAACATTTTAGAGTCGTAAATGTATGTTAGGTTGGGTTAGAAACAGTACTTTTTTTCTGGATGAAAGTACTCTATGTTCTTTTCTGTTTTCCTGTCTATGTGTATAAGAAATTCCATCTTGATCAGTCGAGTAGTTAAGGCGTAAAAGCGTAACAAACAAACACGCTTTCACTGCACGGATGGCGTAGTGGTTAAATGGTCCCCTCGCTACTGCTACTACGCCGAGTGTTGTGGGTTCGAATCCCACACGGGACAAAAATTTGTGTGATCCACAAATGGTTGTTCCGAGTCTGGATGTTCTTTGTGTCCTTTGCTTGAATATTTGTAAAGCCTCCTGCAACACAGGATTCATACCTAGAGCGGGAATAGTCATCTAAAAAAAAACACATCATCACATTCGCATTTATAATCTATCTTCTATATATTAATACGTGAAGCAAAAACTTTGTACCCCTTTTTACGAAAATTGCGTGGACGGAGGAATATGAAATTTGGGCACAGTTACAGTTTATATGGAGAAAGAGGGGCGAATCCTAATATTTTTATAAAATATGCATTAGAAATACATTAAATTAATGGAAAAACACTACACGCATACAACCATGCATTTGACACATGCAGTCGAATCGCGTTCGTAGTATTTCAATATTGTTCGTCTGACGTCGTACAATTCTTTATAACTATGGTTACCGATACCTTATTTATATGTAATAAAGAAAAACAGAAAACAAAGTAGCAAGCTTAGGAATTTTGGTCGAATTTTAACCACTAGGCGACCGCTAGTGTTTCTAGAAAATTCGTCGAGAGAGTTTTGCTTGGATATTTTCATGTGTTGCGTATCAAATTGATCAAATGTTTGGAATAATATTTATGTAAAACAACGTTCAGGCGTCATGAGTTATGTTACGCCATATGTCACTAGAGAGCAATGTCCTCCAAATGTGTTCACCTTTTAGTTTCGACATTGAGTTATTACGAGTATGTTATTCGCAACGCAGTGCATAGTACTGCTATAAAAATATCAAAGAAGCTATTGAGTTGTGCACAATTGTATTCGAATATGGTTTGAATGTTGCACATCACTACCATACAAATTTGTTAATATTAATCCAGAAGGATAGCATTGCATTACACTTAAGTTACTTAACTTAAGTCATGTAAAACCGGACTTATTGCCGTCGCATTATTAAACATTATGATTTTAAATTTAACATTTTTAACCGAAAATTTGATTATCCGATCCTTGTATCAAATCCAGTATCTTTATGTTATAATCATGATGTGTACACACAGTTAAAACCATAGTTTCAACCAAACCTGTTTAATAGTTTATAAGTTTTATACTATACTAGCTGACCCATGCTACTTCGTCTGCGACACATAAGAGAATTTAAACTGTTATTGCAAAAAAATTCACTGATGCGCCTCTCCTATTGGTCTTAGCGTGATGTTATATACCTAATAGCCTTCCTCGATAAATGAGCTATCCAAGACTGAAATAATTTTTCAGTTCAAACCAGTAGTTTCTGAGATTAGCGCGTTCAACCAAACAAATAAGCAAACTCTTCAGCTTTATAATATAAGTATAGAAAGGCTTTGATTTGTTTGTCTTATTTAATAAATAAATACGAGATCAGCAGCTATCTTATACCTATGCACCATCGAGACCGTCTGATTAGTAACTAACCTCACGAGTATATCACACAGTTTGGTATCCATACATTAGTATACATTTGGTCTAAGTCCACACGAACACAGTCTTAGGGGGCACCTTGCTACAGCGTTACATTGACGGTAAGTTACGAGGTTGATCTTCGACCGAAACTGGTATACATCGTTAATAACTATCTGATGGCGTTCTGAGGCGTGTGTTGACCCTCTAGTACTCATTAGAGTACAAAACATAGATGTGTAGAAAACTCCAGGTAAATATTCACATTCACATGTTTTCACAATAATTAATAACGTACCAATATACAAAATTAAAATCGAATATTGCATGAAAATCTGAAGAAATACAATTACTTCGTAGTCTCGTAGTCACGCGTAGGTGTAGCATTGTAGCACAGTAATTGCTTACGAGCTACGATTTTGTAGTTCTAAGTCATACAAATCGGTTAGGCAGAAGTTACCAGACGGTGCGGTGCGCGTGGTTTTGCAAACTGTCTTCTAACGATCTCATATAAAAATCACTGCCACTGCGCATACGGGACAAAAATTTGTGTGATACACAAATAGTCGAGTCGTTATCTGTGTGTGTTGTTTGAATGTATGCAAAGGTACCCTAGCGAAACAGAAATTAAAAACGAGGATGCCTTCTCAAAATAAAAAAGGGGTTTCGCTCAGCCTGGACTAGGAAAGTATAGCCGTCCTATCAAAGATCGCAGCATAACAATATTGTGTTATGTTCCTCCAATGAGTAGGGTTTACAGACTTCTTAAAGAGGCGCTCTGCTGATAACAAGGGATCGGTATTGTGTGGTGTGGTTTTAAAAGACGGCGACGGACAAGTCATGTCGTTACTCGATGGAACAAAAATTCCCAACGAGTAACACTGTTACACGTTTGGGTGTTACTGGATGAGAATAAGCCTCTCTGATGTTGCGACCATCCACACACTACGAATGCCTTCAAGTTTATTAGTGTAGATCATTATTTGCCTTTTGTGCAAATAAATGTTTCTTTTTTTCTTACCAGCTGAAAAATTGCGATGATTTAAAGTCACCACAAAAACATAACATCCAGCTTCAGTTAAGCAGCGATCATAAACATCAATATATCTAATTCGGCCTTTACTCTTACTGTCAGCAAAAACAAATCTGTGACCTTGACCTAGAGCTGTTGAGTAAGGAATATGTTTCCCTAAGGCTCTGAGTGTTAATATACCTATATCTGAGTTGTTTTGTTCGTCTAGTTACTAGATAGTCCGAATATTATTGTTGTTTTCTTTTAGACTCATTATTTGGTACGTATTTAGTCTAATTAGACTACTGCACGGATGCTACATAAATAGCGCAATACCTGTCCTCTTTACGATTTTTAATGAGTGATTTGGTTTTGTTAAATGTCTACTCTAAATAAAACATTGCGTTTGATCTGTACATTGTTATTATGATTGGGTCTTTTTGTGTCATTAATTTGATATATTTAGTCATCAGTTCTTGCCCAATGAAAAAGTATTGCATGGAGAAGAGAACCTGGAGGACAAAGTTCCTTAAAAAATATAAAATCATCTGAATACATATTATCTGTTATCATATTCATATAGTCTTCTTCTCCCTAGCCTTTATTATTCCCAAGTCACTTGGGGTCGACTTTTCTAGTTTAACCGGATTTGACTGGAAATCAGTTTTTACACGGAGCGGCTGCCATCTGACCCGAAGGCTAGACCAGTGTCAGGATATTATAGGGCACTGACTTCCCAATAACGACTGCCATAGACGTTCATGGCAGCCGAGACCGACAGCTTAACGTGCTCTCCGAGGCACGGAGCAGGCGATAACTTCCGAAAGTCAGAGGTGCACGACATGGTGGGTTCGAACCGGAGACCCTCTGCATTGCAGTCTGTTGGTCTTCCCACTGAGCTATCGCTGCTTTTTCATATTATTTCATATTCATATAGTATGTAATCATAATCATTGAAATTCCAAATAACTTTATAATATTAATAACTTTATATAGATACTTTTTTTTTAAAGAGCCTTTGCTGCCCACGCGTCTACGCAAGTAAGGAGAACCAATGAGAAGAACAGGCATGAAACCCACAGTCACTCTTTTTGACTCGATTGATATCTGTTAGTAGTTATGTACCTACTTGCAACCCATGTTTACGCTCATAAATGTCTATACAGCCGCGAAAACAATTCGATTCATTTGGCATTTAGTACGATAACTTTTCCTACAACTAATAAAAATTTCGGCATGACATCCTTACTAACCTTATAAATTCGAATGTGAGTTTGCTTGCTTTCACGCCTTAACTGATCGACCGATCATCATGAAATTTCTAATACACGTTGTCAGGGGTACAGAAAAGGTCATAGTAGAAAAATATTGTTTTCTAGGAATAGAAAACTTACATAACCTACATTTTCGCAAAAGAAGACGCGGGCGAAATGAACTTTTGTTATATACCTGCATACTCGTATATGTTTAATTAAGTTAAAGCAAAAACATTAAAATTATTACTGGGTTCACATAAACTATTCAAAGGAACATGTTCCTATTTAGTTCCTAAGAAAACCTTGTGAGTATAGGCCTTGATGTTTAATAACTTGTTAATCTTTTCTATATCTTATTTCGGACTGTAGCAAGCTATAGAACTCTTTTGTACGCTCTTTATCAGTAAATAATGAGAGCGAAGGTAAACTCCAAGTAATTTTTGTGTTCTAGACTAGAATTGGCGAGTTTAATAATATAATTATATCTGTTCATAGATAGCGTATTGGTTAAGTCATTGCCACGCCATTCATTACGCTGCACTGAGTCTGTTTGCTTCGATCCCTACACGGGACAAACATTGGTTCTTCTCAGTCTGAGGTCCTTTGGGTCTGTTTTAATATTTATAAAGTGCCTGCGATACCTGAATTATATTTTTTTCTATTATACACAAATCATCAGGACAAATTACCAGAATTAACAACCACATACCTACCTAGAGAAATAAGAGAACTCCCTTTACATAAATTTAAAAGTAGACTTGAGTCATGGTTTCTAGAAAATAGATTTTACAATAATAAAGAATTTTTTGCTATAAAGCAAATATATATCATTGTTACTGATATTTTAAGTTTTGTAATTTGTAGAAATATGCATAGTAAATATATATGTACATAGGCTTAACGTGCCTCGGAGAGCACGTTAAGCCGTCGGTCCCGGCTGCCATGAACATCTATGGCAGTCGTTATTGGGAAAGTCAGTACCCTCTAATATCCTGACACTGGTCTAGCCTTAGGGTATCGTTAGCCTTCGGATTTCGGAGGTCAGGTGGCAGCCGCTCCGTGTAAAAACTGATATCCAGTCAAATGCGGTTAGACCAGAAAAGCCGACCCCAAGTGAATTGGGAATAATAAAGGTTAGGGAGAAGAAGAGAAGCATATTAAATAATTGTGTAGTAAAAAGTATTATATTAACTAGTATTACATAAATTTAAAATTTTCTCTTGTCCACTGCGGGCGCGATGTGTTTGAACGTTTAAAACTTATAATACCTTGTATGTATACCATGTTTCAAGAGAATAAAATATTTCTATTCTATTCTATTCAAATGAGTGCTAATTCTGGGTAGGTACATTGTGTGTGGTTATTGTAAGTTTGATAAAGTTCCCTGCGACACAAAGTTTAATACCTATTTAGCTTTGCTGGATGGAGTCTTCTATTAATACTTAAATTTAAAAATTATAAAATTCGGCACTAAAGTTACATGTAAATTAAATTATTATTATAATTTGTACACCATATTATGTGGTAGGACATAGTCGTACTTATAACATAGCCGTAGGAACTGTAAAGGTAGGGATTAACCTATGGTCCACAAATAAATAATGATGTTAGTAGCTGTATACATTTTTTAACACACCAAAATGTTCAAATAAATAAAATATTAATCAGTGAATGTAACGAAGGCTTAACTTTTTAAATTTATTCACAGAGCTACTCTATATTACCATAAAAGCCATGAATATTTTATTTAATAACTTTTTTTTTCATTTGAATATATAACTTTCAGTGCAACTCCAAGGCCTCTAACTTTGCTCATTGCGTTGTGTTTGTTAATATTTAAATAAGTAGGTACAAATAAATATTTACAATGTCGTTTGTTTAGAGTTTTAATATATTTACCTACTACTCTGCCTTAGCTACAGGCTCTATCTTATTCGACTACACTTTTTTTTTCACAATTCGTTATCCACCCCTCTAATCCATACAAATAGGTAAATAAAATTTAAGTGTCTGTTTGTAATGTCAGAATAACAGCTTTTTACTAAATGCGTATGAAAATATATTAAGGTAAATACGACATAAATAAAAATTGCCGACCCCAAGTGACTTGGGAATAATAAAGGCTAAGGGAGAAGACGGCTATCAAAAAATCTATTTTCAAAATTGTTGTCTATCTGTCCGTCTGTTTGTGCCGGCTAATCTCTGAAACGACTGGACCGATTTTGACAGGACTTTTACTGGCAGATAGCTGATGTTATAAGCAGTAACTTTTTATAAAATCTCTGCGTACTAAATAACCCTTTGTTAAATTCCACGCGGAGTCCTGTCTAGTCCTTACTAATATAATAAATTTAAAAGTAACTCTGTTTGTCTGTCTGTCTATTCACGGCTAAACCACTAAACCGATTTGGATGAAATTTGATTCAGAGATAGTTTAAAACCTGGGAAAGGACATAGGCTACTTTTTATTGACGTAGGTACCACGCGAGCGCAGTCGCGCGCAAAAGCTAGTATTAAATATTTTATTTAAAAGTAGTGGTCCCAACTGACATTGTTCTATCCGATCGTTTAACGATCGATCGCAGGTCAAATTGTGAATTTAAACCACAGCTACAATGAGATTAAGCAAATTATGTCATTTTGTAATTAAAATGTTGTGCTAGTATTAGCAAAAGCTTTTTGTAGTAGCTTTGAAATAAACAACTAATTACAAAAAACTATTCTATCAAAATCGGCCCAGCCGTATGAGAGGAGTTTAGTGACATACACGTACAGAAGAATTAAATATACTAGAAGATTAACATTTCTTCCTCTCTCCTACTAACTGCCCGACAGTGCCCATAATTGCTAGATACCAAACCTAACTAAGATAAAAGATAAGATCTTTTATATCATTATGAAATGCAATAAAGTGTGAAATTAAAATTGACTCCATATTGCAATAGATCCATTTCGAATACTGCCAACCAGCTCTTAACCTCGCATAAAACTCTTATGATCCATATTGGATACTAAAACTTTCAGTACTAAAACCATAATAGGTATTGGAAAATCATAAAGGTTTAAAGAGAGTAATCGTAAAAGTGCAGTATAGCTAAATACTATGGCAGGTATGTAGCTGTGCAGTCAACGTCGACAATCATTTATTCATTAAGTGAGAACGTAGCACTCATGAACGTCAAAAGATAAGCAGTAACACATAATGTACTACTTTTGCCTTTGCAAATCTTCCTATGTGTTTATTCAGGACATGGTGTGCTACGTGTGCCAAATTCTATCCAAATTCCTTCAACAATGTTTTACACGTAATTCTAACAAATATCCAGATCTCTGCACGAACTTTAATATTTATAATAATAAGGGTGAAAGTATGAAGTTGCCGTTGTATAGTAATAGATACTTTGAATTGACATAAAACCTTCATGGTGTGAGATTTTCGAGTGAAACTTTTTTCACATGATACTTCTCTTCTTCTTGTAAAAAATGTGCAATATTCGATATTCGACTTTCATTTTTTTTTTATTCAGCTTAGACGGGAAAGATCGATACTTCGAAAATCCTAGTCATTTTTTAATACGAACGCGGCAGAAACTCCTCGCAATATCAACGCTGCGTTTGGACAGGAGACTGCTAGTGAACGCACCGTGCGTTTTTGGTTTAAACGCTTTCGTAATGGAAACTTCGTCTTGAAGAACGAACCACGTGGAAGACCGCCCACACAGGTGAAAAACGCTGAATTGAAGGAGATGGTGGAAGCCGATCCGAGTCGAACTACCCAAGAATTAGCGGCATGGTTTAACGTTATCCTACCTACAATATTGGCTCATTTGCATCAAATATGTATATGTATATGTATATGAAAAATGGGTGCCTCATGATTTGACTGATCTGCAGAAAGAAATGCGTCTTAAAACTTGTGTTGCCTTGTTGAATCGGTACAGAAATGAAAGAATATAGGATCGAATTGTGACATGTGACAAAAAGTGGCTTTTTTACGATAACCGTAAGCGAAAAATGCAATGACTGATCCCAAGTCAAACGCCGCAACAGTGCCCTAAAGCAAAGCTTACCAATAAAAAAGTAATGGTAACTGTTTGGTAGTCTCTTCATTGTGTTATTCACTATAGTGAATAACAAATGAAAAGACCACCTAGCTATAGCTTTCTCAGGTCTAGTGAAGCAATAACAGCAGATGTTTACTGTGCCGAACTTTGAACAATTATGGCGAAACTGGCAGTGAAACAGCCCCGACACCTGAATCGACCTTCACCATTATTGCTTCATGATAATGCAAGACCTCACACTGCACGAGAAACTGCAGTTAGAAACCATACGTCATTCTCCGTACTCGCCAGACCTTGCTCCAACGGACTACAATTTTTTTCTTGATTTGGACAATTTTCTACGTGATAAAAATTTTCTTCCCTGGAGGCAGTACAAAATGCTTTCACACAGTTTGTCGAATCTAGATCCCCGGAGTTCTATCGCAAAGGCATAAACGAAATTCCGTTTAGATGGCAGCAATGTATAGATAATGAGGGTAAATATTTCGATTAAATAAATATAGTACATCTTAGAAAAAAACGAGTTTCAATTTATCAGTACAAATCAGTAATTTCATACTTTAACCCCTAATATTAATAGGTAGGATGCCTTTCATTAGTCATATGCGTCAGTGTATAGCGAAGGATGTGTGAATTCTCCAATTTTAAATCTTAGCTTTAACCGCGACTTATTATCTCCCAGTAACAGGTACCTAGTACCTATTACTGATAGAAGTCGTATATCTGCTATTTAACGGATTGTTACTTCATTTAATGGCAAATAAGTTTTAATTCGGTTATTATTCAGTCTAATTAAGTCGCCAAGCTAAATCTATTACTATTAGTGATTAGTAGTAAGTAAGTACCTATTAACTATTCTATGGCGAAGCTACTACATCTAAAAGACTATATACTAATTATTGCTCTGCTTCCGTACTCGTAGCGTAGTAACGCTACGAGCACGGAAGCAGAACAATAATTGTAAAGGTGGATGAAACCGCGAGGGACGGCTCGTGTAGCATATGCTGGTGTGCTAATAGCAAAGGGGTTGACAGATCTTAACCTCTATTGAATCTTGGATAGCTAGGAATTCTGCCCCAATCTGAATCTTCTCGACTGGAAAAATACGTACTGTTAAACTACAAGATAACGCACTGAAATAGCATTATGGTGTGTTTCTCTATTAACGTTTATGACTATTCATCTGGCGGTCTTTGGTTTGCATCTTCTCCGTTTCTTTGCAGAAATCCCAAATAACCAATTGCAACCAATCTTTAATTCCATTCCATTCCAAAACTTAAGTGCTTTGCACTTGTCAGTGTAGCAATCTCCATCTTTCAGTTTCTTATAAGTTTCAACTTTCACAACTTCTTTCAGTTGATCGGTGTACCTTCTTCTTGGTGTTCCCCTCTTCCTTCTTGCTTCTATCTTCCCTTCCATTATAATTATTTGTGATAAAATTATCATGTCGAATTAGGTGTCCTATCATTTTACCCCTTTTTCAAATTTCACATTTTTCATTTACTCTTGTCAATAAAAAAATCTTACTAACACAGAAAGTGTTAGTAAGTTTTTCTGTCCAGGGCACTTTCTCCATTTGACGCCAGCACCACATTTCAAAAGCTTCCAACCTTTTCCGGTCTCTCTGTCTTAATGTCCACGTTTCGCAAGCGTATATGGCAATGCTCCAGATATAAGACTTAATTAGTTTTTTCGGATATCTTTACTCATTTTTGAAGCGAATGGGTATTTCTTTTTGTGGAAGGTCTTTTTTACAATCGCTATTCTAATTTTATGTCGGCTGATGGTCTTGTATCTTCTGTTATTACACTACCTAGATATTTAAATTGTTTTACTTGTTCTATAGGGTTATGGTAAATTTTGATGGGGTGTATTATTTTATGCGGAAATTTAGATGCCACGAGGACTTTAGTTTTATTAATGTTTATTTTCATACGAAAATTAGAAAAAAGTGTATTTATTTTGTTAAGCAGGTTTTCAAGGTCGTCTCTACTATTTGCAAGTGCAGCAATATCATCCGCAAATCTTACAAAAACGATACGTTTGCCATTTATGCTGATATCCTCATGGGTGTCTTCCAATATATTTTGTACGGCTGCTTCAATAAAAATATTAAATATAAGTGGAGACAAAGAGCATCCTTGTCTTACAATTTATTTTATTTTTGCAAATTCTTTGTGATCATTTATTTCTCCTAACTGTTTCTTGATTTCTGTATAATACATATATTAATCTCCTATATTTTAAAATCAATATCAGCCTGTTTCAATAGCTCCGTCATTCTTTTCCACTTCACTTTATCGAATGACGTCTCTAGATCTATAAAGGCTACATAGGTATCAATATCCAGATCAACTCTTCTTTCTAGAATCGACCGTAAAGAAAAAATCCCTTCTATTGTTCCTTTATTCTTTCTAAAACCGAATTGATCATTACCTAGCTGAAATTCAGTTTTTTGTCTCATTCTATTTTGTATAATCTTTAGGATAATTTTTGATGCCTGAGATACAAGACTTAATGTTCTATGTTCTTCACATTTTGTGGTATTGTGTTTCTTAGGTAGAGTTGTTGTTTTAGTGATTTTAAAGTCAGAATGCAGTTCACCTGTGTCATATATAATTTAGGTCATATTCAAAATTTCGTTCTTAATCTCATTATTAACTTCCTTTATTAACTCTATGAACATATGACCATTTCCTGCTGCTTTCCCGAGTTGAAGTTCCTGCAAAGCTTTGTCAAATTCGGATCTAATCATTTCGGGTCCTAATCTATCTAAGTCTACTTCTGCTATATTTTCTAAATCATTTTCATCCAAACCTTTCCCATCATATAATTTTTCTACGTACGTTTTCCATCTATTTATAATATTTTTATTGTCTATAATCTTTAATAAATAGACGAAAATACGCGAATAGTATCACCGCGTAGGCAAGTTAAGACTGCACGAAAGGCGTAGTGGGTTGTTACTTATTAAGTGGTCGTCTCGCCACTGCCATAGCGCCGAATGATCCACAAATAGTTGTCCCGAGTCTGGGTTTTCTTTGTGTGAATTATTCCTAGTGCGGGATATGCCTTTTAAAAAGACAAATTTAATGTTTTTGTTAAATACATATTATATCTAATACACAATCATTTCTAACGACTAGTTAACTTTTAAAATTTTTCAACTTTTAGTTTTTTACGCTATTTGATATACCACCCCCCGGCAAAAATACAAACTGCATGTGAACGGAACATTTATTTCACAAGTAAACTAGGCAAAATAAACAAAAATATAAAAGCTATGACCTTGCATACTATGTTATCTTATCATGAGTCACGGCATCACCCGTAATTACGTCAGTGACAACCCACTGCAATGAAATATTTACACCATGTTGTGTGAACATAAGGTGCGATATAACAGCTAGTAGACGGTCAGTGTTTGTTCACGCCTCAAGGTAATGAGAAGGTACATTACCCAGCTATTGAAATATTAATAGATACCTACTGTTGGTATAAAAACAGGCAGTGGAAAATGTCGACTATTCTTGGAAAATTATATACCACGATTACGAAGGCAAATTAATACTTATCTAAGTTATAGTTATTATTTAGTTACCATAAAATACTTTGTATATTTAGAATCTTCAAAATTAGAATTAAAACCAGATGGTGAACTTATAAAGCGCGGAAGAATTTAAATTTTTCGCGCCAACGACATCTGACAATAATTTCAGGGTGCCGAGTGCGAATTGGTTTAAGAGTCCCTATCAAATTCGCTGTGCTTCCAGTTTAGGTAAACAATGTGCGTGCGAGTATTCGAAAGTTAAAAGATTGTCGTAGTGTGCGTAATAGGACAATACAGCAGGTGCAAATAATCTTGATCCGTCACCGCTGTGGCCAAAGTTATGGAATTAGTATATTTTAAGTATGGTTAAATTGTTTGCATTTCTGGCTGTGTGTGCAAGACCAACGATATTCATGTATGGATTAGTGTAATATTCACAGCCCTTCCTATCTTATTAAAATTTATATTTGGTCGTATTTTACATAGTTTTGTGTTTAGGTAAATGATTAATTACCGCGATAAAATTAGTTTCACTCAATGCACATATTTTTAAATACGTAGATACAGGATACGTATATAAGATTCAGATTTGGCCATCCACGCCCAGTTGAAAAATCGATCTGTATACTATCTAAATCTTTATAACATTTATTTATTTCATTCTACCATAATTTCATCAACGGTATTATTCACACATTATAGAGGTTGCCTTATTGCCGTTTATTGATTACATTGCTTTTTATGAGAATGTACACTGCCTGACCAGGGAATCTAAATGGGATCACGCGACTGCGCATGTTTTATGCTACAAAACTAATGAGGCAGTTATTATAATTTCAGTAGTCAGGTATGGTTATATTTTTATTGGTTTGCAATATACTACGGATACCTTGCAAACCTATAAAAATATAACCTTAGCTGCTTACCTTACCGTACCTTCGCAATATATACGGGTAGATATAGATAGTATATTGAAAGTGACCAAAAAGGGTGTAAAATAAAAGTACCATAGTTTGATATAACAAATTAATATATTTTATATAAAGATAAAGGCTAATACGAAGTATTTCGAATATCCATGGAACGTGCTTTCCTCGAGTCAACAATTTCGGGCAACAAACATGACATATAATTTTTTTTTAGTTTCAGTTCCATTTTATTTGTCCAAAAATCGTCATCTTTAATAATTCTCTCTACTTTCAGATATTGATCTGATCCAGTCCACACAGCAAATAAACAAAGGGTTTTTTTAGTTATGTGTAATTGGCCCTGAATTTGATAGAACCAATCATGTTTCATATTCATTATAGATTCTCCATTTCTCAGAGTCCAGAATTTAATTTTTTTCGCTCTTATAGCGTCGTCTACACTCATCCCGAAAGCGGATATGGGACATTTGACTTCTATGATGCCTTCATCAAATAGAGCATCTGGCGTAGCACCCAAGAAGAAATACTGCTCGTCAATATGCAACCCACATTTTTGAATAGTTATATTTTCTTGCTTCGCTAGCTGGTCTAAAGCAATAGACTCACAAGCTTTACCATGCTGAATAGCGGGGACATGGTTTATTGAGTAGCTATACAGCATATTTTTAACAATAGGAGCTGAACTAATGCTTTCCCGTCGTTTACAGACTTTCGAAAAATTTGAAGCTGTTAAAAGACACCTTCTTAATTCTAGCCACAAAGCACTTTCTGCTTGTAGTATAGTATCTCTTTCGATTTCGTGTCTATCCTGTATTTGTTGTTTCAGATTATCCAAAAACATTTCCTTTGCGATAGTATATTCCTCTAGCGGCATGTCAGGCTTTTGGCAAGCTTGTCCGTAGTCAGTGCTGTCATTGCTGAATAAAAGCTGTTTTTTTACAACTTTCTTCTTTGTTCTGGTGTTTTGTGCGTGTTTTTGTTGTTCAAATTTTTTTACAGCTGCATATGGGCTTTTATTAAAAATCATTTTGCTGAAATTGTATATTGGTTTGCCAGTATTATAAGCAACTACAGCGGCGAAACATCTTAGCTCGTAAGAGTCTTTTAGTGCATAATTTATGAGCTTTCCTCCTATATATTTAGCAATTATTGCATTAAATTGTTCAGCTCGGTTATTGTTTAAATTTGCTAGAAGGCTTCGTGCATGATAGGACAAGCTAGATGCATTTGTCTTCAATTTCTGCATTAATGTTTTTATTTTAGGAACGTTATTCGGTTCCATTTTTTTTTCAATAGTGCAGAAATAGTCTTGGCAATCGGTATGTTTTCCAAATATATGGTTAGGACTATTTAAGATGTCTGTCTGTAGATTTTTAATTTTTAATGACAGAGGGAGATTTTGGGCTGATCTATATCGTACTGCCGATTTAATGGCTATTCTTAAACGTTTAAGCCGATCATTATTTAGCAGTTTTCTTTCTTCTATTGGTATAGATGTATCTTTTGTAAAGGCTAAGTTCTTCCCATTATAATTGCGTAGCAAATGATTAGAACACTCGATTTTTTCCACACTAACATTTGGGTAGGGTCGGCTTTCTATGATGTTTTTAAACGTGCTCGCATCGCCGTCTGCAATAAGTTTAGAATAAACTAAATTATGCTTTTCTACCGACTGTTTAAATCCGTCTACGATTGCTGCTTGCTCCATGCTTGAAGATGATCCTTTATGATTTGAATTACACTGATGCGCCGGACGATCTTGTTTTTTATTTATTGCACGCACACATATCACACAATATTTATTTTTAACCCCAATATATAGAACTTTACCAGTATTTACGCCTATTATGGCACCTACACCTGCTAAAGATGAATAATTGGTGCGATACGATCGCTTACACCAGCTTCCATCTGCTGTGACTGATATCATGGGTATACCTGTAGGTGATTTTTCGGTAGCTAGAGCACGCTCTTCAGCAGCTGCTACGTTCATCATATGTTCAGCCGTTGATTTCCACCAGCCATGCAAATTTTTGTGACATTTTGCGTATATATTATTGTTTATTGTTGGCAAGTTAATTGAGGATGCTAATTCATTTAAATTTGCACGCCCACATCCTGCCATAATTGTACCAGATACAGCAGAATGATTCACGTCCAGTCCGTGGTCTACTTCGTCGCAAGCATTTAAGTAAAAAATACTTCCACACATATCACGCCGCAATACAAATTTTGATGAAAAGCCATGTCGTTTTTCTTCAATGGTCTTAAGATTGTTCATTTGACATCCAAATTTTATAGAGTGGAGTGAAATTTCAACGAGTTGGTCAAAGAAATATTGGTAATCTATTATTCTTCTTCCTTCGATTCGTAATGGCGTAGCTGGTTCAGACTGAAAAAAAAGTACTTATATGTTATTCAATTATTATGAACTTGTTGATGCGTGCCTGGTTTGAAGGTACAGACCCTTTGCATAGTAGTCTATAGTATTCCTACCAGGCTATGACTGCATTATACAAATAATTAATAATTATATTGGCTACATATTGTTACGTACGTTATTCGGCTCCACTACTAAATCTTGCAAAGAATCATCGATATATTCAAAGTTGGCAGTAGTCCTTTCTTGAATTACGTTTATGTTGTTGTGTTAATGACATAATAATCAAGAGACTAGGTGAAACGTAATGTAAAAAAATATTAGATTAGAATATAGGCAGTACGAGTTATTCATTTAAAAATACGGTGTAATAGAATTGTTTCTTTGGTAACAGTGCAGTAAATACTATGGTAAAGTTATAATTTATTATAATTGAGGGAACTTTACAGTATAATCGACGTTTAAATGGTGTTATTTATCTTATATCTATCCCTTCACAGATATAGATAGGCAGATTTTGTGTTACTTACCTCCATATGAACATCATTTGTCTGTGTGAGACTATCGTGGCTTGACATTGCTTCTTCTGTCATATCTTCTGGTCTGAGAAAAATAAATCTTACATAAGAAGGACACAACACAATACTAAAGAGTATACATGTCCATTCATGATTAGATTATTATCATGCTACGCATTGAAACTCTGGGCGATTGCAATTGAAATATTGGGCGTGGATGGCCAAATCCGAAACTAAGAGGAATATCGAAAAAACCTTAAAGGAGTCACGGGCCCGATTTTGATGTAATTTAAAACTTTATAATTGGATTTCGGAAAATTCATTTTTCTAGTCAGGAATATAACCCAAATATTCTGAAAAATTATAGTCTAAAAAAACAAAAAAACACGTTTTTAAAAAAACCAATCTGAATTAGAAAATAAATTTGAATTAAGAATAGTGTAAATAAGAAAAAAAATTGTATTGTATAAAAGCGTGGAGTGCGTGGTGTCAATAGATATCTTAAAAAGCACCCACGCTTTTTTACAATACAATTTTTTGTTTCTTATTTACACTATTTTTAATTTTGTAGTTCGCTTTTTATAAAAGCTTGTGTTTTAGTTTTTTAATTATTATTTATTTTTAGATAGATTATCCTAAAATTATTGCATTTTCACGGCCTTTGATAAGTATGCAAAGTTTAAAATTGATCCGACGTTTTAAAGTACATCAAAATCATGTTCAAAGTTTCTATTGCATAGTATAATATTAACATACTAACATACATGCCAAGCTAATAAAAGCGTGTTAAAATCACACCCTGTATTATTGTTCCATTAGATAATGCCGCTAGTAACGATCAAATTATGGGAAGTAATGGCATCCACGCCCAGTTTAAAAATTCACCTTGTATATCTTTATATGTATATTTTAAAAATATTAAATTTATGATTATAGATCTAGATATACACTCGCGTGCAAGTAAATCGACTCAAGCCTCAAGTGCGCATAAAAAGTGATATAACTTAAAAATGCCTTATTATACCTCTATATAATGTTTTACATAATTAAAGCCTAGTAATTGAGCTTTAAAATGGTGTAAGTTGCATGAAAATCGATTCAGTAGTTTAGTAAAAAAGGTTAATGCCAATGATAATGTAAAAAATGTTGAAAATTCATACAATTTCACAGTATGGGGTTATTGTGTTTAAATGAAACAAAATGTGCGTAAGATAAAAAATTTATTCGTGTCAATATTTGGTATTTCCTCCTCTAGCTCTGATCACTGCTCTCATGCGATTCTTCATCGACCTTATCAACTTTTTAATGGATGATTGTGGTATTCGACCTCACTCTTCTACCAACGCAGTCTTGAGCTCATTGATGTTTGTCGGAGCTGGATTCCTCGCTCTAACTTTCCTTTTGAGCTCGTCCCATATGTGCTCAATGGGATTTAAATCGGGGCTGAGCGCTGGCCAATGCATAGTGTGAATTCCAACTTCGTTCAGGAAATCACGTGTGGCCCGAGCAGTGTGACATCGGGCATTGTCATGCATCAAGATGAAATTTTCCCCAATAAAGCCTTGATAAGGGACAACTTGATCCAGTAGAACATTTTCAATGTAACGATCACTGGTCAGACCTCCTCCCCGGCCTCCCCCAGGAACGAAAACAAGCTCCGTTTTGCCTTCTAAGGAAATTCCGGCCCACATCATGCAAGATCCACCACCATATGCAACGGTTTCCACAAAGCAGCACTGTGAAAACCGTTCACCGGGACGACGGTATACCCGACCTCTCCTGTCGCTGCCATGGAGACACATCCTCGTCTCATCTGTGAACAGGACTGACTGCCATTGCTCTATGCTCCAATCCAAATGCTCTCGAGCAAAGTGAAGGCGTGCTTGACGATGAGCTGTGGTCAACTTCGGGCCTGTAGCGGGTCTTTTCGGAGTAAGGTTAGCTTCTTTCAACCTTCTTCTAACTGTCCACTGACTGACAGTCACCCCGCGAACTTGACGTAGCTCCTGCTGCACATCTACGCCGGTAAGGTGTCGATTTCGGAGAGAGGTCGAGACCAAAAATCGGTCGTCACGCTCCGAGGTGCACCGGCGTCGGCTGGTATTAGGCCTCCGAGTGAAGGCACCAGTCTCTTGAAACCTTCTGTATACTCTCGAGACAGCGGACTGACTCATATTCAAACGACGAGCGACTTCTCGCTGGTTCAACCCTTCTTGCAATAGGGCAACGACTTGAGCGGCTTCTTCAGGTGTTGTATCCATAATTTTCTTCAAATGACGGCTTTAATTTGCAGAGATGTGTTCAGGTCAACGTCTAATGAGCGACTGATAAGAAAAAACGATTACAGAGGGTTTTTATAGGGGGTTGTGTCGCGCAAGTTGTGTATAGAGCGCAGAGCAGTTTACGGGAGGTTGCGTTCAGTTGCATTCTAAGTACAAGTGTTTATTTAAATTACTGATATTATGCTACCATTTGAAAGCCTAATTACTAGGCTTTAATTATGTAAAACATTATATAGAGGTAAAATAAGTAATTTTTTAGTTATATCACTTTTTATGCGCACTTGAGACTTGAGTCGATTTACTTGCACGCGAGTGTAGTAGACGGTCATGAAACTTAATATGTGAATATGATTATAACTAGGAAATAAATATAAATACCTTGTCTCTCGCCCCTTTTCGCTCATCGACGATGATCCAGCTAGATTTGCATTTTTGGTTAAGTTCAGCCTTTTTAAATCCCTATAAAGGTAATATTGGTAGGTTTTAGTTGCATAATTAAAAATATCTTGTTAAAAAAATACAATTAAATTTCTAATGTACCTGGCTGCACGTGCCAATCGTATTTTTTCAAATCTTTTTGCTTTGCCTCTAATTTTTCCGTGATAGTAAGGATCACTTTTACGACCCATTTTCTGAAATATTAATAAAATTTCATCATAAGTACTCCGCTAAATATATATTTGAATAATATCAACACACAAGGTGATAATAGTATTCATAAATGAAAAATACACAAAAAAATACTTACAGGATCAAAACTGGTTAGTTGAAGAATAACGTTAGTGCGACTCGCGAATTATGATCGGGAGCGGTGGCAGTCAGAGCGACACAGGTCTGTCGTGTAGGAGCCCTTGGGCGCGACTAAATTCAACGCGCTTGCACATCGCTTTATAAGGCATTATTTAGATAATTTTTACTAATAAATGAGCAGTTATAAATAAAATTCAAAAATAGTACTTGTTAGATAAATATCTCTAAATTGAATATATTTAATACGTATTGCTTTATTTATTATAATCTTACGTGTAGACGACGATTTTACGAGCAAATAATTTCGTTTTTATTAGTGCGGGATACATAAGTTTTGAAGTATAAATTCAATAAACTTTACAAAAATAAAATGAACATTTATTAATATACTATATACCCAATACGTGTGATTTATTTTTTTATTACTATTCACTATAAATAAGCTAAAAAAGGAATACAAAAATAAAGTGTTTCGTGCTTTCGTGAAAACGTTGCGTTCATTTTCGTTGTTTTTTAGTTTATATTGATTTCTAAACAAAATATAATTTTGTCAGTTTACTAGATGAAGACACGATTTATAATGGTGCATCAGCAGAAATATTGAATTACGTGTAGTTTTTTCAGAAAGGTGCGCTGAAAAAAGTATATTTTTCCGGTTTTGACCAAACAATTGATAGGGACTCTTAACGTTAACGCGATCGAAACGTTTACCGCGTTTGGCTCTGATTGGCTTAGAGCTTCGAGCGGGCCATTTGGAGCGTCGAACGTCATAAACGTGTCGATCGCGTTAACATCAAAACAACAAGGACTCGGCACCCTGAAACTATGCTAAGGATATCCCACATTTTATAAAAGGTTGTACTATTATCTATTGGCAAGACTCAATTTCATAACAAATCTGCCTTTGCGCACAAATAGCAAAGACTAATTTGATTTTAATATAATTTACATTAAATGTACAGTAATTATAATTATAACAAGAGCATTTATTTGAAATATTCTGCAGTCTCATACAGAAAACTTCCAAGACATTCATTCATATTTCTGGAATCTTTGCACTGTAACACTTTAAAAAGGAGGTGTTAAGCTTAGGGTTCCCGACTTTTTGTATAGGAAATAAAGTACCTATATTTAGGCTGGAGAAATAAAATGAACAGTACCTATTCAAAAAAGTGTTGTATTTTTTTTACTATTTAATAACCTACTTTTCGACTTTCTAGCCTTCTTTTTAAGTTTCATTATAACTGAATACCAGCAGTAATGAAAAACGCATATCAAATCCTTTTTTTTAAAGAACAGTAAAAAGTATTAACAAAAGAAAAGTAATACTTAATACTGATTTTAACAGCATCTTTGGAACCTAGCTATGCCCAAGGGCCTGTTACAGTTCCCTGCCATCAGGAACACAACATACTTTGGTGACATTCTTCTGTACTGTGGTACCATCTCGTCTAGGCCAGTACAAGCTAATTCTCAGGTTTCAATGGTGATTCCTAATGGATTCATAAGTGAAACAAAATTGATATCCCTCTGTATTCAAATAAATATTGAATATACCTTGAAGTAAATGGTGTGTTAATAATACACTATTATTGTGAAAAGATTTATTCTCAGCAGTCATACAAAAATTGTTTTGAATTTTATATAATAGTTCTAGCTTAATTAGCACCTTATACTTAAGTTCAAGATTCACTCAAAACATCTCTCATTTCTATATCATCTGAGAGTGACTCTGTATCATCTGGTTCATCCAATAGAGCTTGCAACTGATGTATTGAAGTAACCAATACATGAAATTGCTTCTTTCTCAATGCTAAACGGCTTTCCAATTGCTGTTTAGTAGATTCCAATCCTGCAAGTTCTGTTTTCAAAGTGCTAAGCCGTTCCATAGTCTCTTTTCTATCTGGCTGTTCACTTATAACCTTTGCCAGTACGTCATATTCAATTCGGTTTTTGCGAACAGTCTTTGCTTGAGCCAAATCTGCTTTACTTTTTTCAATGTTGCCTTTGGCTATTTCTATACCATTTTCTAATATCTTTGACAGTGATTCATAACTTTTTAATTCTGCCGCCATCATTTCAGATCCTAGCTGTGATTTAGTGACAGCGAATTCGCATTGTGCTAGTTGAGCTAACATTCTATCATGAGTTGATTTGCTGCAACAAAAATTATTTACATTGAGTTTACACTATACGAAATTAGGTCATTGAAATGTAATCTACAAATAGTTCACAGAGTTGATATCAAGAATTAACGATGTTCTTTGCGCTGTATATCAAAACTTACGAGTTAAATAGGTAATACAATTAAATTTGAGTCATTCTAACCTCTCATCAGCTTTCTCGTCTGTACTGTTACACCACTTAATTAGGGTTTTCAGAAGCACATTCAGTCTTCTATCGTCTCCAGTTCCATCTCCATCTATCAAAAGTCTTCTACGAATAACATCCTCTGAAATTCAAGAGTGTTGCAATTATAACGTATAACAAATTCTCCAATAACTAGAAAGTTTGTAGAATTTAGAATTGCTGCTTACCATCTCCCATGTTGAAAATACTGGATAGATAGACCAGAAATATAATAACTATAATATATTATACAACAGGCAACAGCTATTTGGTTATTTTATTATTTACAAAACAGTACACAACGCAAGATTAAAGTCATAGACTATATCTATAGTTTTTAATTAGGGATTACGGATGAGATTGTAGTAGTTTACGCGTTGTCATAAGTTTGATTATAATTCTATATAAAAATGATAATGTAATACACACAACAGTGATATATAACTATGTATATTATTCAAATACATCCTTATTAACCGGTCGTATACCGCCGGCTCGCATACCAGCCGGCAGATTTGTACCCGTCGTAGGCCGGTGGCTCGCATGCGAGCCACCAAATTGGTTTTACGTTAGCTTAAGCTAAAGCGAAGGCGGCGCGCGGCGTTTTGGCGCCAATTTGGTGGCTCGCATGCGAGCCACCGGCCTACGACGGGTACAAATCTGCCGGCTGGTATGCGAGCCGGCGGTATACGACCGGTTAAACACAATAAATGACTATAACACAATTTATTCTACCATATAGATTAACCATATTATTCAACAAACTAAGGCTGGATTCTGAACGAATATCATAATTGTCAAATTTTGTTTTGCCTTTCAGCCTGTGTAAAGAAAATTATGGCTATTTATTATAACATTGTAATTATTGTCGAGGATTATATCCAAAACGGGACGATATTTAGTTAAATCTTCGACAGAAGTCCACAATAAGCATGGAGAACCCGACTTTTAGTGATAAAATTGAGTCCTACTTTTCGGAGCTGGGGCGATGGCTAGTATTATTGCATATCAAAAATTGTTTTCTAATAAAAAGGATCAAGTATTTCTAATATTTTAGTTTAATTTTAGGAGAGTGTGGCGAAGTATACTCCTGGGTCAAGTTATATCGCTGCTACTGAGTGGTAAATGCATACTGACTACCTTGCTACAAAGTGCTACATGGCAATTTCCTACAACTGCTCAACTTGTGGTGCCGTACTTAGCGCTCTTTATATTATTTACTCCTTCCCTGTTATGTAATGGACTCGAGAAGTTGTCCAAGTAAGTTATGTATTCATTATACATCAACATTTTGTTTACTTTACATATAAGACTGATAAACATGTCAATACAGTTTTAAAGACTCCAATAATACTACTCCGAAACTGTAAATAGATTATCCATAACTGGTCCTATTAGATTGTGACACTCAGACTTATTATAAGCCTATTGTAAGTCAATTATTGTAATGATGTAAACATTTTATTATATTAGGCCCCATATTTTTATTTAAAACAATTAGTGTACACCATACACATTTCCAAGCTATGTATTACTATTTGCCTAACAGAAAAAATATTGTCTGGTTTGGTAACCAAACATTTGACCAACTTATAACACAAAACCATTTAAAAAGTTGAATTAGCCTTTTATTTTAATTACAAATTGCAGGAAATGGTGGGTGCTAATCATAGCATGCACATTGGATGTGGAAGCTGGATGGCTGCTGGTCATGTCACAAAGATTCACATCTGTGTTGAGCTGACAGTTGTTAGCCTGCAGTGGTGTGGGAGCCGCTCTAGTTGGAGGAGCATGGCGTGGACAGAGGCTTGGTGTGGTCCATGTAGCAGGCGCTACGATGGGCCTCATGGCTGTAGTTTGTGTTGTGTGGGCAGACGTAGAAGGTGCACCCACTGATGGTATGTTTCTTTCTTTTATATAAAAGAGGACACTTTATCCTTTACTTTACAGTATATAAAGTCAAGGATATATTATTTGAAATATAAATAAAATATTGTTAATTTAAACTGAAACCTTAACACAAACAAATTACCACCTGTTGGTTACAACATAAAGTTCTTACAGCATTTTAAAAGAATTAATGCCAACGAGAAATACTGGTTACATACTCATCCATAGCATGAAGGGTGCTGGCGTAGAGAGGGCGAAAAAAACATATTAGTAATTTTATTATATACCAAATTATAAAAATTCAGTGAAAAATCAGTAACAGGTTTTTGAAGCTTTGAGGTGGACATTTGTTAATTTATGTGTTTTCATTATAAATATATGTTGTTCAAGTCACTTATTTATTACAACAAGAATAAACAATGCTTTAGATAGTTGTTTAAAGCTAAGAAATAATTTATAATCATCAGTGGCCAATATAAAAATAGATCTCAAACATTCTTTATTTCAACATTGCAGGTAAAAACCAGCTAGTTGGTGATATGCTCTGCCTCGCAGGCTCACTGCTCTTCGCAATGGTCACAGTACTCCAAGAAATGATGCTAAAAATGCAATCTTGCTCAGACTACCTTGCACTACTTGGTCTAATCGGCAGCATAGTATCATGCACGCAAACATTCTTTCTTGAATTCAGTGAGCTAATGGCTTTCAATTGGTATGATTTAGATACCATAGTGCAGTTGGGAAGTTACTGCTCCGTGCAAACAATATTCCAGATTCTACAGTGCTTTATGCTAAGAGATGCAGGTTCAATAATTCTGCATCTATCATTCTTGTCTGCAGACTATTATACACTCATTGCTGGGATGTATATATTTCAATTTAAGGTGAGTTGAATTACTATTAATAATAGACATCTTTTCTTAATTTACATTATGCACTTAGATATGAAGTATAAACTAATATGATCTAACATTTGGCAGACTGAGTATATACCTATACAGGGTCTGTCGTTAATAATGGATAACCCGTTAGCTTGAGGTTAGCCAGTTATCAGGCAGTAAGAAAATAATATTTTTATGTCAGGGTTGCCATACTTTTTTTTTTCACAATCGGTGTTTAAAACTAGACGTATGGAAAGATTAACTTTAAGAAATTGATTAAAATGTTAATTTTGATACTGTTTTACGTTAATGGCGCCTAAAAATGTAGTTAAATTAAATAATACAAGTATTCGCAAGTACGATGGCAAAAGGATAACCCAAAAAAAACAAATTTTGTTAAAATGGCAACACATTGAAAGGGTAAAGAAGTGAAATTTAACAAAAGACACAAAAATGTACGCTATTTTCACGCTGTTGACAACCCTGACATAAAAATATTATTTTCTTACTGCCTGATAACTGGTTAACCTCTAACTAACGGGTTATCTATTATTAACGACAGACCCTGTATATATATAAGACCCATGCTAAGAGATTGGAAAGTTTCGTAAATACTTTTGCCTTGATCATGCAGTGGTAGTATGTGACTTTTATGCATTACATTACGTGTTTGACTTATGGGTTGGACCAATGAAAAGCTATTGAATTTTTTTATCATGTAACCTCTATTGTAGTCTGGAGCTAGGAAGTTTCACCCCGATTCCTCGGACAACGCGTAAACCGGCTGTACTGCGCCTGATCTCTCTCCAATGGTGTGAGATTGCCACAGTTATGGTTGGCGCATACACATACTTGTGCATTATAATATCACTTGTGCAGATAGCTAGTGTCACCGTTACTATTAGCCACACAGGCTATTATTATTATTAACTAGATGACCCGGTGTACTTCGTATCACCTATCCTAACGACATTAAAACTCTCTCTTCGCTAAATAAAGACATCAATCATCATCATCATTTGTAATAATCCGTTTAGGTTTTTACTGTCTTCCTCGCAATTTTTCCATATTTTCTCACCACTTAAACCTTCCCTGGACTACGACAAATATTTCAAAACTAAAATCAGCTAAATCAGCCCAGCCGTTCTCGAGTTTTAGCGAGACAAACGAACAGCAATTGATTTATATATATATATAGATAAATTGAATATATACTGTTTTGTCAGTTCCACGCGCTGTACTTCCTGTCGTACATGCTGGCGATGGTGGGCGTGTTCCTGTTCAGCGCGCGCCCCACGCGTCCCGCGGCGCCGCCGCCCGGCCGCCTGCCGCAGCTCGTCAACGACTCCGTGCAGAGCCAGGACAATGTCTCTATGTACGTACATCATTATACCTCTCTTATAATAATAACTAACTGCCTCTGTGGCGCAGCGGTAGTGAAAGCGACTGATGTGCATGAGGTGTCGGGTATGACTCTCGGGTCGGGCCAACAAATAGTTATTGGATTTTCTATTAAGATATTTCAATAGCAGGCCGAAGTTAGGTAGTTGGCAGTGGTAGAAACCCCCTTGCCTCGGAAAGCAAGTAAATCCGTTGGTCCTGCACCTAATCTCTCTCTGGTCGTGTCGGATTACCGTCCTATCGGATCATAAAGAAGTTAGGGAACAGAACTGCACTTGTGCTTGCGCACACACTTGTACACTATAATGTCTCCTGCGCAGATGGCAAGTCTCCGTTTTAACTGGCCGCCGTGACCGAAATTCGGTCTGGAGGACATTATTATTATAATAATTATTAATTATGAATTTTAGTCAATTTATCAATTTTAAAATTGCATCTTCACAATTACATGAAGTGTACTTCTACATATTAGCTCGAACTAGGTTAAACCTGTGTTTCGAGTGGCAAAGTGCTTATATACATACTATTATCAGTATATATAAATTTACTATTAAATATGTATCAACCACAACTATTAATCTAAACCTTTTTGTATGTCATTAAATAATATTAAAATTTCTCTGATATTTGGATATGTTCAGATTTTGGTCACACAGAACCATAATATTAGCATGTACAAGGTGCATTAACAAGTTCAGTAATGCTACTAAGGGCTTGTACCACCACCTCCAGATAGAATTTATCTATAAGATAAAGAGTCTCGCCATCTCTCGTTTAAACTAACATGAGTGGGACGGCATGCGATTTATCTTTCGGATAACTTTTACTTGTTAGTGGTAGGAGTGGCCATAAGAGTTTCGACGAGTAAAATCGAGAGGCGTTACTTGGTGGAAGTCCAAGAGGAACCCGCCACGCACCCTGGGATTGCCCACCCCAACTATTGCAATAGAAAAAGGTTGACAATACCGAACTCCTCTGGATAGTGACAGCCACGACGTGGGATCCGGGCGTACTCCAACTTGCAGTATTCCGCTTCGAGTACAAAATATCCCTCGACACGTGTTTCGCCTCAGCGCGAGGCATATACAGGACCGTCGACCTTTTTCTATAGCAATAGTTTGGGTGGGCAATCCGAGAGTGCGTAGCGGGATCCACCCTTCCAATAATTTTATTAGGAGTTTCTTGACAAGAACCCTTAACAACACTTTGTCCATCTCAGGAATGGTATCTAGGAGTTGGAAAAACAATTAGGCAGTCTCCTTCCATGAATAAATTTATATACAGGTGTCCCAGAATATGTGAATCAAATTGTAACGGGAGATTCCTTAGGTAAGGACCTTTCAAAAGTGCAAAATAAAATAATTATGGCATTTGCGTAAAATGAAAAAATCTAAGATTTGGTGCAAGAAAATATACACCAAAATAATGTTGCGATTTTAAAAACAGAGCAGTTTTTTAAAAAATTGTTTAGTTTGACGAATCAATCCTTCACAATTAATAATAGTGACAAAAAATTAAAATTAGCCATAAACGAAGTATCTGTAGATGAAAGTCTGCAAAAGTCGTACTTTTGTAAAGACACAGATTTTTTTATTTTTACACAAATATGTCATAATTTCTTTTTTTAGCACATTTGAATGGTCCTCACCTAAGGAATCTCCCGTTATAATTTGATTCACATATTCTGGGAATATGTATTCCCTGTATAGAAACTACATATTTTTTAAATAAAGCTGTATTAAAAAGAATGGCATGTGAGCCTTG
The DNA here is from genome assembly GCA_930367265.1 of Catocala fraxini. Classification (NCBI taxonomy): domain Eukaryota; kingdom Metazoa; phylum Arthropoda; class Insecta; order Lepidoptera; family Erebidae; genus Catocala; species Catocala fraxini. The sequence continues at coordinate 2,849,655 of OV884037.1, forward strand.
GAGAGTTCTCTTATTTACCGTGTGAAATACAATAACAGTGTTATTCTCAAGCCGATGTCTTCTGTATTTCCCTGAATGAATCAGCTGTATCATACCTCTATAAAAAAAACCACTCATAAAATTCTTGTTATTTCAGGGAATACACAGTACCAACCCTAGACTGCATACCAATCGAAGGTCTAGAACCACCGATGAGCCGCGACACCACATTCACATCATTCTTGGGCGGCCCGCAGACTGTCCCCAATGGCGGCGTCTCCTTCTCTCAGATCAATGGCGCGCACATCGCTAAGGAGCCCTGTTAGTATAGTTCTAGTAACTTAGGTACTACATATGTATTGTAAAGTTAGAGATATCGAGTGTATCAAGGCAAATCAAAGACGATAGTATTGGTCACTAACTTATTCTAAATCTAATGTATGTGGAATATTTGTATACAAATGTTTTTTGTTTGGCATTTTCCTAAAATATGAGATTATGTATCGAATGTAGGACGTTTTCGTATTATAAAATTTGACTTTTGCACTAAGCTATTCTTTTTGTTGCGAGGATTTTACAAACTTTGAAATGAGTATAAATATCATTCAAACTCGGAAGAATTATTTGAGGATTACACAATCTTTTACCCGTTTGGCAAAGTGGGCATCGAAATCAAGTTCGCGCCTGAGATGGTTGTGTAGTGGAGTGCACAGTGTAGTGAAGAGGAATCGTGCAGTCAAACCAATTAATTTTAAATATATAAGGAGATAATAATATGTAATGGACTTTCAAGCGATAATGCAAGGTATTTACTTTTGGTAAAGGTAAATAGTATATTTAATATTTTATTTCATACATACAATGACTTATTAAGTACCTAAATTAACTTTTAATTTGAAAACTGTTTGTTTACAAATATTCTACATTGCCCTCTAATCCTTACCAGTATTCAAGCTAAATAAAATGGCTTTTATACAGGTAAAGAATAAATATGTACCTAATCAAGCCTTATTCTTGCCTATAGTAAATAGGCAAGGATAAGCACATTATCTCTATTTTAAACGCCAAAGAGTCGACTAATTGTAATTAAATTTCACTCATACAAGAAATAATAATATTTTATCACTATCACTAACCTTATCCCAAATAATTTGGGATCTTAGCAGTAAGTATTTTTGCCGCGAAGTATCCACCAAAGGGCAATAGGCTTTTGCCCTCGAGTGGTGAGATTTAGTCACCTGGTCACCCCTCTTTTTTGGATTGGTTACTTTAACCATATTCATACCAATAAGTGGGTTTTACATTACCATAGTGGCAAACCAAGCTGGTTGTAAGCAGTTACTGTAGCCATTGGTTATACAAAATACAGGCTGTCCCAAAATATGTGAATCAAATTGTAACGGGAGATTCCTTAGGTAAGGACCTTTCAAATGTGTTAAATAAAAATAAATAAAACATTTATGACCTCTGTCCTTTGCGTAAAAATAAAAAAAACAATGTTTTTAAAAAGTATGACTTATGTCAGACTTTCAACTACAGGTGCTTCGTTTATGGCAAATTTTCATTTTTTTTCACTTTTATTATTTGTGTAGGATTGATTCGTTTATTGATTGAATTTACAAACGATTTTTTTTTAACTGTCGTAGTTTTGAAATCGCAGCATTATTTTGGTGTATATTTATGCACCAAAGAAAATCTTGTTTGTTTTTTATTTTTACACAAAGGTCGTAATATTTTTTTTATATAGCATATTTGTAAGTCCCCTAGCTAAAGAATCTCCCGTTACAATTTGGATCACATATTCTGGGAGACCCTGTATATTCGCAATACCAGATTCCATATTTCACTTCACATCCTAGCTAAAGTAAATGTCACTAAAATGAGTGAATATATGAGATTCCGCCTTTTAGCTTTATGTGTCGCAATCATTCTAGTTCAAGTCTGGTTCCCGGTTTTTTTGTACCAAAAACGAATAAACGAATAGTTTTATTACGAACAAAAAGACATACATACATACATAGATTCACGCCTGTTTCCCAGAGGGGTAGGCAGAGACTACGGATTTCCATTTGCTACGATCCTGACACACTTCTCTGGCTTCATTCACTTTCATCACATTCCTCATACACGCCCGTCGGTTCAAGGTGCTCTTAACCTGGCCTTTGTCCAGAACACCTCCGATCTGATCAAGAAATGTTCGCCTAGGTCTTCCTCTTGCGACTGTTCCATTCACACTAGCCTTATAAACTTTCTTAGTCAGTTTTTCCTCGTCCATTCTTTCTACATGCCCAAACCAGCTTAACATACCCTTTTCAATTCTTGTCACTATATCCACTTACACGCAAAACAAAAAGAGTCTTAAGTTTATAGTAAACTAATCGTTTCTAAAGAAACTACTAGTGAAATATGGCGGACCTCAATAACGGTCTGTGATTATTTTGGAAGTAAATGACAATCTATAATAAATGCGCTTACTACTATTCGAATTATTTCATTACTAGTTATAGTTTGTTATTTTGCTTTTTATCGAACGACATGTATGACAATCAATTATTATCATTCGATTTTAGATGATGAATTAATCGACATTCGAATGCATTTTACTCATTGTCTTTTTCGGTAACGAGTCCGACATCGATAGTTAATTTGTAAAATGATGTAGAAGTAGCAGTGCTGTGGCAAGAGATAACTTAATTAATTATGGGAATTAGCCGGATACAATTTGACCGACCTACAGTTGAACAAATCAACAAACAGATTTGCTTTTATAATATTATAAACATAGTGTGCTTCATTAAGTAAACGCGATATTGTATTGCAGACACTACTGTTATTAAGACGAATAGTTTTTGGACTATGAGAACCGGACTTAAATCACATTATACTTGAGAATTCAGTTCAGCGAATTAGCAAACTTATGTCAAAAGCATTAAAGCATAATATGTTTAACATTGTGATGTTTCTAGTCAAATTTAGGTTATAGTACATTTGATAATACTCATTAAAATTAGATTACTTATATTCGAATATATATGAACTAGTTGCCTAGCGCGTGTAAATGCGATAGTGTAAAGGTCTACTCATAGTTAATACCCATGATTTTAGACCCTGACTTTGGATGGACCGGTTGTAAAGAATTTTTGGGCTAAGATTTTTGACAAACTGTCCCTTTCACGGGTATTATCAAATGTTTATTTTTTAAACATGAGTAGGTAAATGTTCTTATTTATGATTGAGATGTATTAGTAAAAACGAAAGTATTGTATTCAGTTATAATCTCTAAATGTGAGCGTTTGCATACGTCACTAAAAGCTATTATTTTTATGTTATTAAATACAGTCTAAATTTATTTTTGACTCAGATAATCCACGCATGTATTATGTATATTGTAAGTATAAAAATATAGATTAATAATTAAGACATTGACTGGCGAATAAGCGAATCCATTATAATCATTTGAATATAATAATTAATAATCTCACCGAATATTAGTCATAGACACACTGACTACCTAGTTAATTAGTCGTTTAGCGTAATCTTAGCGCACACTAAACTTAAAATACATAAATAGGTTTAGTAACTTTACATATAAAATGCTCCATTTTACTTATACCCTAGTAATTACTCAATCAACTGAAATTTAAAATTACGGTAACTGCCACAAATTCGAATTTTTACTAAATTTTTTATCCTCAGTATTAAATAGCAATGTTTGTATGAAATTTTAAATGTAGTTTCTTATAAAACGAGACAAATTGTATCGGGATTTTGTAACATTTAGAACATTTAAAAATTAATCGAGGATGACCAGCAACTTGGGGCAACCTTTTTTGATAATTCCATTTAGAAAGTCCAAGCATATGATTTTTGTATAAAATTATTAGTACCTACATATTATAATAGGTATGTTACAAATATAATTATAGAGCTTTATTGTGTTATTTATTAGTAAATTGTCACTTAGCAGAGTATGAGCACTTGTCTAGTTCTTGATACTTCATTCCGTCGATTTTTCTTAAGCGAGTTCCTTTCTCAATAATTGAAATATATAATACACGTTGATATTATTTTGTCTCAGATTTTAGCAACGTTATGACGCTCAATTATTAAAAATAAGTACTAAGATTTTAATAGTGAAATTAGTCCATTAGATAAATTTATCAGAAATGTGGATGAGTAATCACTTCGGAATTGAATATATTGTGTACAATATTGTTTTATAAGAGTCTCTAACAAATATAGTTATTTCACCAATATGATGGTTGTGTTATGTTAAATGTAGAATATTTAAGCTATTTATTAAATTGTTGCAAGTTATTTAAACGCTGAACACCTAAAAAATTATGTAATATATTTAATTTATTCATTGTAATGCGAATTATTTAAATATGTACTCTAAATTGGGACTTAAATATACAACGTTTTCATGATATTGTTTTATTATTGTATACTGCCTTAATCGTCGTTGTACGTAATTATTTACCTTTGGTATGCGGAAAGACTGCAGGCAGATGCTGGATGCGGCAAGCCGAAGACAGGGCGCTATGGCGCTCATTAGGGGAGGGCTATGTCCAGCAGTGGACTATTATAGCCTGATGATGATGATGCGGAAAGTGGTTGCGAAATTAACTATTCGGCGCGGCAACATGGCGGCGATCTTAGAGCATTAGTCGGCATTCAGATTTTATGAAATATAAAAAGAAAGATGTTCCGTGGTTATACAACTAACGATTTTAATTGATAGATAGATAATTTATATACAATGTTTAAATATATCCTAATACTAAACTTCTGATATTTTCTTTTTATTCACAGACAAACTGCACCTAACACCTATTGTTGATATAACTGATTTCAATACATTCTTTGATTTATTTTATGTTATCTCAATATAGTTAAATAACAAGACATTCTACTAACATAAAAAACACCATGTTTCTGGTTAAAACCTTTACAAACAATTATCACGTAAACTAACACTACACCGCTTCGACACTCCTCTCAACGTTCATATTAGAACTGGTCGTACTAACGGTTTTTCAAGGTACATTCAAACAGTAATATTATATATTGCTCGTTCATTTATCGAAGTTAAGTAAAAACACAATTTAAACTCTGAATACATATATTTTAATATCAAAATCAAATAAATTTTGTCATAGGTGACCAGTGCACTGATCAGTTACGCAGTTAATAGGACAAGCACTGATCAGTGCTTGCGCATACCAAAGATTAAACACATTTTAGGTTTGTGAATTGATAAAAATATTTCAAAAATGAATATAAAGTTTTGCTTACGAAAAACAACTATTCTACTTAACTGCTTGTGCCAGAGACTCGCATTATACCCGCTATCAAAAGGTTTGAAGTACAGAGACTGGTACGATATGCGTCTAAAGTCGAAGTCTCTAAAATTCGAAGGCTAAGCCAAATTGAAACCTTGATTGACCTGATCCAAGATAGCTGTACGCAAATAAAGGTGCACTAATCAGCCTTTTGTCGGGTGCATCCCATCCACCCCGGTCGTCCCACCCCGTTAACGGGTCAGTTGGAAAAAATTGTGTCATCGACTCCAGTAGTGACGACTCCGTCGTTTAACGGGGCGGATGGCACAGATTGAGTAGTATATGCCCCCGAAGTGGTTAAAGGGGGAGAATAGAGTACCTACCAAATACCTACTAGGTGGCGAACCTTGAGGGGCAAACGAGCTCGTAAAGGCTGATTGGAAAGTATAGCTGATTAACAATATCTGTGATTTTAGGTGTTAAAACAAAGTGGTTGTTAATATTGTTGTAACAAAAAAAAAATGCAACAAAAATGTATAAATACCTACATGGTAAGATATTTAGCAATTGCTATTTTTTTAGTTGCATACTTTTATATTTAAATACATTATTTATTGGACAATACAATAGAAATCTATTCGCCCCGCTTCAAATACTACCAATAATAAAAACTGAATAATAAACAAACACTTTTTTATTTTAGTTAAGAAATGTAATTTGTATATAAAATAAGTAGGTACTCTATTCTCCTCCTTAAACCACTATCGAGGCATATGCTACTCAATCTGTGCTATCCGCCCCATTAAACGACGGGGTCGTCACTACTGGAGTCGATGACACAATTTTCCCAACTGTCCCGTTAATGGGGCGGGACGACAGGGGTGGTTGGGATGCACCCCTTTTGTCTGACAACAAACCCCGAATAACATGAACATATCTGCCAGCCAAAATAAAGTGTAAGTATCTGCCTACCCTCAAATAAATTATTCTGATCAGTCTTAGAATGTTCTTCTGGTTGCGGAAAACAGAAAACCGTCGGGCCCTGGAAACTTGACATTTAGACATAACTGCTTAGATAACTGTGATCGGCAGGTTGCGACTATAAATAAAAAGATGAAAGCTGGCAACAAAATAAACCACTGTTTGCGGTTCCTAATCAGTAAAGAATAGTTTAATTTTAAACATATATTTAATAAATTATGGTAGGCAATACATATGTCGCTTATGTATCCATGAATCTATGTAACGGAATCTTTGAACGTGATTTTTACCTCTTTCAAACCGACGGATTGATTTGAAACTTTGCACACTTATCGGGAACCGATGACAATAAAATAAATTAGAAAACCATTAAAAAAATCATTGATTTAAAAAAATTAAAAACCACCCGCTTTCTAAACTATAATTTATTTATCTATAGAAGTAATCGCCACGAGCGAGCAAGCGGTGCGGCGCAGCGGGCGGGTCCCGCGGCCCGCTCCCCGCTCCCCGCTCCCCGCGCCTCGCACTCCCGGAAGCGTCATTCGATTGACTGGTTTCGGACTCTCATAGCTCACATCCCTACTACACACAGCTCACATCTCCTCTCCGCTACGCATCTCTTCTCTGCTTTGGTGGATACCGGGCGTTAGGATAGAATAGTCCAGGCATTAACAGCAAGAGGTATTATATCAAAATAAAACATAAATAGCCATTTTCTTCAGTTTTATTCATATACTATCGTTCATTATTACGATGTCAGAACATAATACAAAGAATACAATTACATAGTTGTGGAAGGATAACAAAGAGCATATTAATAGAATTCAACAAGTATACAGTCGAACTAAGGTAAGGAAGAGTATGGTTATATGATAATTGAAAGATCGAAGAGACTTGAAGGAGGTAGACTTACTTAGAAATAAAATATATTTCTGAGAAATATGTTAACACACATACACACATTTTTCTTATTTTGTATAAAGTTTTCAATTATTGCTCTTTCAGTTTGTGTTCAAGTTAAACATATTGAAATCAAACTACTATACACTAATTATTAAATATAGTGTATTAAAATAAGCTGTCATATAATCCGCATATAGTAGTGTAACAATTGCGTAAACTTAAGTCAATATCCGGGCAGACATATCGGATAAATAATGCAAAACGATCTAAAGAAACTCGCTCAGTCGCAGAATGCCCACAGGTCGCAAAATGACGCTTTATCGAACTTTTAGGAAAGGGACATTCTGAGAGAGTAAAATTTTGCGACCTGTAGATACTTGCGTAGTGGACATATTGCGACTGAGCGAATAAACTTAAGCTCCGTCTAAATACTGTCTTGTTAGCGCAGAGTAATTGGTGCAAACCAGTTTGCGCAGTTTGGGGCATGCGTAAACTTCCGTTTACACGCGCTTGTAGGTAGAGCTTAAGCGTTTTGCGTTTTGTAACAACCGCCTGATCGATAGTGTACCTATATAGTACCGATCAGTCTGAGATCGTTCAAATTAATGTTCAGGGAAACGTCAAAAGAATATATAGGGTTAATTGAAAATACTAATAACCTTTTACCCGTGACGTATACACCTCTCACTTAACAATTTTTGTTCTATCACTTTTTATAATAAATAATAAATCAAACGATGACGTTTGATTTAGTCATAGAAACACAAATGTTGAGCCGTAATTTTCTTGCCAGTTCTTCTCATTAGTTCTACGCCCTGCTGCACATGGCAGGTAAAAGTAAATTCACATTCTATTAATTAAAAGTTATTATATGTTTTCCCAGTAGGTCAAATTTACACTAACATTCACGACATTAAAAAAATATGTATAAACATGTAGGCAACAAAGTAACACTTATATTACTTTGTGGCCTACATGTAGATTTTTTGATTTAGAACCTCGTTGCTCTGATCGAACGACTAAGACTTGAGACTACATGCAGTCGCAACAGAAAGCAGCGGCGTAACAAAAAAATACATCGCGGAGGGAGACGATGTGTGGAAGGCATGACATTTTTAACTTGATAAAATCTGTTTTTGGTAAGCTCAATACAGTTTTATATAAAGCGGTAGAACAAAACGCACTCTTAATAAAACAACGATTTATCTCGAAATTTAGAAATTAGGCAATTTGAACTCTTACTTAAACACAATTAGAGTTCAAATTGCCTAAGTTCTAAATTTCGAGATAAATCGTTGTTTTATTAAGAGTGCGAAAAGTTGTTAAGTGTGATATAAAGAAGACAGGTATAAGGTTTAGTATTTTTCATTGTATACACAAAATCTGGATATTCATTTTATACTACTGAGATGTAATGAGTATGGCTCATTTGTTGATAAGCAGTTCAGTGGGTAGACTACATATAATAATGCCACAATTCAGATCAAATTAAACTAACGTATTCAACTCTATAGATCAATATTCTAACGCTTGTGAAATAGATTCAACTTGTAGTTTGAAAGCACTGATTCCCAAAACACAAGTTGAATTTTTGTTTAGGTGACAGTATTTAACTACTGTGTAAAAATTTAGAATAAGATGCATTTTTGTACTGGTCAATGTTTATGTAAGAAAGACAGTTATTGTTAAATTGGCAGTAAATATTATTATACTTTTCGTTGGTATCATGCTAAAATAAAGTTGTCAGTTATAATAAGTTACTAAAGCAGAGATCTTAAAAGAAACGCGGTGTATGTTGAACAAAAAACCAAATTGTTATAATCAGTAGTTTTAAAAAAGTTCTTATTAAATTCGCTACATTTCGCTCTCATGCAGCCAACATTCAAGTACTATATATACTGAATAGAGGGCTCAAATGTAAAATTTAATAGAACACTCAATAAATAATACCAGTCGTAAAACAGTTCTGTTATTATATATTTTCTTTAACAACTTTCATTGTAATTTTGCCAATCGTCGTTAAATTTCAATTCAAACGTACGGAAACGTTCGCCAAATGTACAATAAATCAATTGTGTCTTATAATTAATTACACATAAATTCCTGTCAAATGTTGGATAATAATAAAATACATTAAAGGGAAAGCTATCATAATTCGGGCCCACTTCGTATATTCAAGAACTGAGCCGTTTTAGCTTCGGACTGTTAAATCTGACATGTCAAACCTTCGAGGATGAAATGAAGTAAGAGACAAAATAGTATTTTCCAGGAGAGCCAAAAACAAAAAACCTCTGTTTTACTTTTCTCTTCATAATTTTGGTATTTTAATTTTATTTTATTGTACTTACGTACTATTGTCTTAGCTTTGTTACCTATTTATGTTCTATAATTATGAAATTATATATTTAACAGCATTTGTGGCAAGTTAAAGTATTATATACTACACTATTTTTAAAATAAAAGTTTTATGCTGTAAAACCATTTATATTGCAAATGTCATCATTTTAAATATATAGGTCGATGCAGCTCGAAAAACTAAATAAGGTTACATAAAATCTTATTTTTCGGTAAAATGCCTTTTACAACACTTCATCCTCGGAGGGTCGATATTTATCATAAAATATGTTAAAATTAAACTTCTATATACGGATTTTATCGCGTTGTTTATTTGACACTATTACATAATTTTGAAAACTGTTACACTACTATTAAACTTTACAAAATTTTTAGCTAATAAAGTTATTATTAAAATTAGCTTAAAAATTAGTAAAGTTTAATAGTAGTAGTAGTGTAACAGTTTTCAAAATTATGTAATGAAGTGTCAAATAAATAACTCGATAAAATCCGTATATAGTAGTTTAATTTCAATGAATAATATTCGCGTAAACAGAAGACAATATTACATAGAATTTGTGCCAAAAACTTAAGTGCTTAGGTAAAACGACTCGTTTCTCGATATAAGAACCGGGCCTTAATGTGTCATACAGATATTATTCTGAAATACCAACAGCATTCCTCTTTGTTTAAGATATATTACAATTTTATAAACACATCTAGCGTTCGACTAAACTACGGATCAAAAACAATTGGAAGTGGTAGAAGAACGAAGCGTGAATAAATCTTAGCAGCAAGTTCAATGCCGAGTATATACCAAAAGTAAGGTACTTGAGCGAACCAGTTGCCGCAACAGACCGTGCACGTTCGCCCGCAGTGTGTACGTAGAGTGATTTATGTATTGAAAGCTTTTGTACGCATTCGTTTTAAATCGTCACCTGTATTACGTGGACGATTTAAAACGAATCTTTCTCGTATGTTCGGCATTAGCTCGATTTCGGGTAGCTGAAATCGGCTTTGAAGTATTATTTATATGGTATATGTATGTATGTATATGTATTCTGTAATTTTTTTAATACTTCTGCCGCATAAGGCTTGTATCTCTATGTCGGAGGACTTTATAGGCAAACATTTAACCTGTAAATTGTTGTAATGCCACACATAATTGAAAATCTGGCCGCCGGTGTACCGCTGCCTCTCAATAGGTAAGGAAATTTCATACCACTTCCATTTGTGTTTTCAGTTTGTGTATCAACCTACACATACAATATGTTGAAATCACAGGATCTGTCACTAATTTGTCATAAGATCTGATACGAATATCTTTTTTAAACTTTTTTGCCTATAACATTTTAATCTAATAAACTGTCAACAAACTTCAATGTGGGTGTAAAAACAGTAGGATCGCCTACCTCGTAGGTAATGAAACTCAAAATTAAAACTAGTGAAATATTTACAACTTATCCTATGCCTCGTCTTCGCTTGCTGAGATGGACTTTCTAGATACGGGAGTGTCGGGTCTTGAGTTCCTAGAGCCAGATCTTGACCTGGAACCTGATCGAGACCTCGACCTGGACGCTCGGGAACCAGACCTGCTTCGTGAGCCGCTTTTGGACCTCGAACGTGACCTGGAGCGGCTTTTGGACCTTGAACGAGATTTACTTTTTGACCTGTAGAAAAATAAAGTTGTAGTTAATACACTAAATACGAGCTTGGATTTAATGAAAATTAATCAAAGGTTATCGACATAACCCTTGTAATCTTTCTTTCCTCTGAGCATTGCTATTGGATAAACAGAAGATAACGGGTAAGACATTTCTTACCATCCAAAATTCTTGAGCTATGATATGTTCTCACTCAAATAAACACTATAATCTATTTCTAAAATGAACCTCAGATTTGAAGAGCGACCCAACAACAAGATAATAAAGCTTCTAATTTTATCTATTATTAGAACACTAAACAAATATTAGCTGAAATAGAACATAATAAAATTAATAGTAGTAAAAGAAAGTTATCTAGACCGTGACCTTGACCGACTCTTGGAGCGCGATCTGCTTTTTGACCTGGAGCGGCTCTTAGACCTCGATTTCGACCTGGAATAACAAACATTATATCATATCATTACATTGCGGTAGTAGTTACTGTTCGGGCCAGTTAGCCTTCACACTTTACAGTTTATGGTATTGGTAGAGTTGTAGTGGAGTACGAAAAGAAAGATATCCGAAAGTTAGACACTGTATATTACTGAAGTTAGTTTATGATTATTACAATGTAAACAACGGTGGTTTATCTTTCCTTGATAGTGTGTTGTAGTTATAAGTTAATAATGTACTCGTTATTACTTGGTGAATAGCTTATTAATATAAAAGCTGTTGCGAAATACTTTATGACGCATGTTTGTATTGGATGTAGGTGCTGCGTCGGCACCGTTGGTATGTACGGTAATGAACTCGTGACCCGTACAGTTACATATACGGCGATGATACAATTAGCTTTAAACAGAGTATAGCAGAACTAAGACGACGTCAAGCAACATATCATATTGTCAAATAAATGAATATGGTCATATAAGTCTAAGAAGTGTCATAGTTAAGAACATCTTATTCTGCCACTTCAGGCAAATATAACATATATTATTAGAGGCAACTCCAGCTTTTGGAATTATTTCTGTATTGTGAGGGAATTTACCTTTCAAACAACAGGCACATAGAAAACCGAGCCTCGCAACAAATATTGGCAGATCATACAGATAGTTTTCACGATTGAGCACGCAGCGTTCCTCTCTACGGCATAGGCTATGCGACTAGTAAAACCAATACGCCATTCGTCTAATCAAATTTTATATTCATTTATTAAAAATAAATCCCGCTCTAGGAATAAATCCTGTGGCGCTGGGAACTTACAAACATTCAAACAATGGAGTCAAAGAACATCACGGCGGATTGGCGGATCACCAACAACATACGGCGCAGTGACAATGACGAGGCGAAAGGAAATCAGTAGTTGGCTGTCTAACATATATTTAACGACTTACGACGGTAGTATAAACTGCATGTAAAATGTAGGCGGTGTCAAAGTTTAATAACAGTTTTGTAGTAACAAGGTGTATAATTTACCTGCTTTTAGACCTGGAACGACTCTTTGAACGCGACTTGCTCTTAGATCTCGAACGACTTTTGACAGAACCTGATCTGCTTCGCGATTTGGATTTGGACTTTGACCGTGATCTGCAAGATTAAAAGTAAGATGTTTTAAAAATGTGATATTATTTATACCGCAAAATTGGCAAACACACATACGGCTCGCCTGATAGTAACCGTAGCATATAATATATTTCATGATAAAATATGATTGGAAGAAGTGGTACGCTAAATTTGATTTATCCACTTTACCTTTGCGTTTTCTTTTAAGGTGTATTATTGACTTTGTTCTAGTCGCACTATTAAAATATAGTAGATGAAGAACATGTATTAGTAATGCAAATAATTGGATTCGAAAAATATTCGAATACATTTGTGATGATACCTACCTATTCGTGCGTGAACGGTTAATATAATCGTGTTCTTCGCTAATCATAACGAAGAACACGATTATATTACCTATCAAGCAAATAGTTAACTTACCTATCACTATCCGACGCAGACATAATCCTCTTGCGTCCCTTGTTGGCGGGCGGACTGCGACTCCGACTGCCGCTGCCGCTGCGACTGCCGCTGCCACTGCGACTGCGACTGCGCGACTTCCTCGAGTCCTTGTCCGACTCGGACTCCGACGTCGATATGGTCTCCTTGGACACGATCTTCATCCGTTGTTTCGCGCTGAGTTTCTCATCGGCCTGCTTGGCAGCTCTCGCCTTTTCGCGTTTTCCGATGCCCTTTTCACCCAGCAGGAAAATAATTAATTTAAAATATTTTTACAGGCAGAAGTCCTATGTTGACATACAATAAATACCAAGGGTTCCCGTGCATTGCCGACACTTGCACCCAGAAAAAGAGTCGATTTAAATAACAAAGATTACACTGGTTACGTAAAATACTGACTCGTCAAGGAGTTGAGTGCCTACCACTGTGATGTATTTACGTCATTTCGTCATCCCAGTAATCGTAAACGCACTTGAGCACAACACAAGGTTATTTTGTGATTGCAATTTTCTATACGATGGAGGTACTCGCCCAACCGAAGCAGACTAGTTGCTAAAATTTGATCTAATTCCCAGATTAAAGCAAAGATCTCACTGTGCCGTTTTCTTAATAAAACAGAGAGTTAACAAAAAATTTGGAAGTTAGGCAATATCGATTCTCTAGTCTGTTTTATCTAGAGCGCGATGCAAACTCTTGTTAAATGAAATTTTACAGTTATTGAGTTCAAGTTGACACATACATGACAAAATAAGTTAGTGAGTAAGTGTTACCTTCTTCCTGCCACGCTACTTGGGCGTGTCGCTGTCGGAGCCGGGACCGCAATGCTCCTTGTCACGGCGCTTGTGCTTACTTGCCCTTGCTCTTGCGTGTGAGTGTGAGTCTTACCTTCTTCCTGCCACGCTACTTGGGCGTGTCGCTGTCGGAGCCGGGACCGCAATGCTCCTTGTCACGGCGCTTGTGCTTACTTGCCCTTGCTCTTGCGTGTGAGTGTGAGTCTTACCTTCTTCCTGCCACGCTACTTGGGCGTGTCGCTGTCGGAGCCGGGACCGCAATGCTCCTTGTCACGGCGCTTGTGCTTACTTGCCCTTGCTCTTGCGTGTGAGTGTGAGTCTTACCTTCTTCCTGCCACGCTACTTGAGCGGGTCGTTTTCGGAGCCGGGACCGCAATGCTCCTTGTCACGGCGCTTGTGCTTACTTGCCCTTGCTCTTGCGTGTGAGTGTGAGTCTTACCTTCTTCCTGCCACGCTACTTGGGCGTGTCGCTGTCGGAGCCGGGACCGCAATGCTCCTTGTCACGGCGCTTGTGCTTACTTGCCCTTGCTCTTGCGTGTGAGTGTGAGTCTTACCTTCTTCCTGCCACGCTACTTGAGCGGGTCGTTTTCGGAGCCGGGACCGCAATGCTCCTTGTTGCGGCGCTTGTGCTTACTTGCCCTTGCTCTTGCGTGTGAGTGTGAGTCTTACCTTCTTCCTGCCACGCTACTTGAGCGGGTCGTTGTCGGAGCCGGGACCGCAATGCTCCTTGTCACGGCGCTTGTGCTTACTTGCCCTTGCTCTTGCGTGTGAGTGTGAGTCTTACCTTCTTCCTGCCATGCTACTTGAGCGGGTCGTTGTCGGAGCCGGGACCGCAATGGTCCTTGTTGCGGCGCTTGTGCGAGTTGACCTTGCTCTTGCGTGTGAGTGTGAGTCTTACCTTCTTCCTGCCACGCTACTTGAGCGGGTCGTTGTCGGAGCCGGGACCGCAATGCTCCTTGTTGCGGCGCTTGTGCGAGTTGCCCTTGCTCTTGCGTGTGAGTGTGAGTCTTACCTTCTTCCTGCCACGCTACTTGAGCGGGTCGTTGTCGGAGCCGGGACCGCAATGCTCCTTGTTGCGGCGCTTGTGCGAGTTGACCTTGCTCTTGCGTGTGAGTGTGAGTCTTACCTTCTTCCTGCCACGCTACTTGAGCGGGTCGTTGTCGGAGCCGGGACCGCACTGCTCCTTGTCGCGGGGTTTGTGCGACTTGCCCTTGATTTTGTGTGTGAGTGTGTGAGTGTGAGTGTTACCTTCTTTTTGCCGCGCTTCTTGGGCGGGTCGCTGTCGGAACCGGAGCCGCGTTGCTCCTTGTCGCGGCGCTTGCGTGACTTGCCCTTGCTCTTGCCTTCGCCCGGCTCGCGTTTGCGCTTGCGTTGCTTCTCGCGCCTGCAACACATATGACCATATTTATTATTTATTCGATTTATATAAAACCCTTAACATATATCATCAAAGACGGCATGATAAAAATGTTACTGCCTAAGAATGTTTAGGCCTTTTAAAGGCTTTAGTTGTATATACTCAGGCGCAAGTATGCAGTAGCACCGAACGGCAATCGTCTCCCCGCAACCACTGAGTTAGGTCGCAGCTCAATATGTTTTTATATTATATGTAACCTATTTATCACAAGAACACCACCTGATTACACTGAGTACCCAGGGTACATAGTCTAATATTTGTTTGCTCTATTTTTATAAAAAGGTAACGTTCCAATTGTTTAAATCCACACATAAAAACCGGAGCTTGGAAGTTTTTCAATATTGTGAAATAATCGATATTTTAAGTCATTCGCGCGAGGGAGATACGGAGATATCACTACTTCATTTGACACCCAAATTAAAACAATTGCTTTTTCTATATATCAACTAATTTTTATACACAATTCAAATGAATACAAGAATGATATCAAAATAATCAACTGTCCTAGTATTAGCTTGGGACCGCTATCGAATATCACCGTAGTAAAGGCCATTGAATCGGAGCAACGCCCTCTGTCGTTCCGTTGCCAAGCAATCGTCGACCACATTTCTTGCCTACGTTAGGCACTGCTAGACGGGTCGTTGATGTAGTTACAGTTCTAGAGACCCACCATTGACGACAGCAAATCAGCACACCATAGTAGGTTTAGTCGGTAGTAACTGGGACGTTTCATCTATCCTCAGTTGATCCCGACATAACCTCTACGCTATTCTTTTCCCGCGGAGAGATATTATGCCTAACTGCATTCGCACCACCATCGAATACGATGGCTAACTATGCGATACCTAATACTCTATTATTTATTTATTTAATAGCATAACCACATCATTAATATTAATACAATATAAAATTTCGTTACATTGTATTTTGTCGGATACGTATGACACTTACGGTGTACAAAACATTGGCTGGTTATAGAGAAGTTAGGTATTTGCATTTTTAGAGTTCGAAAAAACTCTTATACAACGGTTTTGTCCATCCGTCCGTCTGTCTGTTATACAACTTTCAACAAGAACCGTAAGAGCTAGAGACTCGCGGTCAACGCCATTCGAGCCAGCATAGTCGATATACCACCAAAATTACTATGACCTTTGACCTCTGACTCCAAGGTCACGTGATATCACATGACCTTTGCATATTACTTGAACTATTTTTCCGAACTCTAAGATTTACGGCAATTCATTGCCGTTTCTCACTTCATCACTTGTCTTATTATAACTTAGTAACATTTTAATTTTATCTTAAAAAGGTTATACAATACTAGGGTTAGAATAAAACAGTTTTAGCGATTGAGATAAATAGCTCTTTTTGGATGGACATAAAAATTATGGAAATAAAATAAAAAATAAAGTCAACGTACGCCTCTCCGTCAGGTCTGGGTCCCTCGCTGCCGCTGGGCGAGTCGGACACGTACTCGTCGCGGCGCCGGCCCCGCCCCTTGGACTTGCTCTCGGCCGGCATGTCGGCGAACAACAACGCGTTCTTCGTCTTCTCCTTGTACTCCTGTCTCTTCTGTGACATCTCCACCGTACTTTTTTGTTGTTCTTCCTCGCGACGTTTGCGTTCGTCTTCCTATAGAAGATAAAGTTAGTGTTTTAATAAGATGATCTGCATTCTCTACATTTCAATTTGTGAAATGATTTTATAGCTTATTTTGAACATAAATAAATATAAAACTCATACCCTAAAAATAATGTAAAATTTTAACACACACATAGGTTTTAATCACGCTGCGAGAGAGATTAATGTGTTGAGAATAATTTTGGTTACTATTTAACTAAGTTAAATTAATCTTCTCGGTGGTGTTGCGATTGCATGTGCAAGTGATTCGCGCAGTCCCGTCGATAGCGGTTTTGTCAAGGAACACCGTGGTAGGTTTAGTCGGTATTACGAGAGCTTCATTATTATTTCAACATCTTTCTTTTAATCCGGTGAGTCCGACATAATCCCTCCGCCCGCCCCCGGGGAGGGGTATGCGTCAATGCATTGCCCCATGTAAAAAAAGATGTAATTAATTTGATCAATTTTGATCATAAATGAAATAGTTATGCTCGAAAAATGTATGCATTTACGAGTATGAGTTAGTTTACTAAGGTTTAGAAAATTCACGTGAGCAGAGTGTGTTAAGTATGATTTTGGTTAACAAGTTATGCTTGAGAATATACGTAGGTATATTTACTAGCATGACTGATGAGAACTGGCGTAAACAGTTTCAAATTATGAAAAATAAAACGTTAATATAATTTCAAACAAGTTTGGTTCGTATAGTGTCAATAGAACGAAGGGAACGAGCTAACCTGTTGCCTGCGGAAGGCCTCGCGCTGCTCGCGCTGGCGGTCGCGCAGCGTGACCTCCTCGTCGTGCTGGCGGCGCGCGCGCGCCACGTGCCACTGCGCCTGCGACAGCAGGTCGGCGCACGTGCGCGCCTCGGCCGCGGCGGCGGCGGCGGCGGCGGCGGCGGGCGCGGGCGCGGCGGCGTCGGGCGCGCCCAGGCGCGAGAAGTGGCGGTGCGACACGTGCAGCTCGTGCACGGCGCGCAGCACCACGCGCAGGTCGGAGCGCTCGTCCTTGAGCACGAGCGCGGCGCGGCGCCGCAGCGTGAGCGCCGTGTTGTAGGCCAGCGCGGCGTCGTGCGGCGCCACGCGGCGCGCGCGCAGCAGCGCCGCCCGCGCCGCGCCCGCGCGCCCCGCCAGCGTCTGCGCGCGCGCCACCCACGTCAGCCACTCCACGTCGTGGTGCATGCGGAACTTGCGCACGCAGTTCTCGTACTGCGGACGCCAACGTGTACCACACCAACCTCGGCAGCAGTCGCAGGGTGCCGTCGATCGATACAATATTGATTGCATGCGCATTGTTATTCATTTTTCAGAAAAGGAGGAACAAAAATTACCGACGTATGCGGGTACACCCATTTATGAGCGAGAGAAGGTTGTGCGGACATTATACAACAACGTATATAAAACTAATAGGACATGAAAAAACGATCGCAAATTGTTACCAAATGTCGTATTCATCATTTCAAGAAAATACAGTGCTAAGATCATGTATATCGGCGAAAGAACAATGCTAACGCGCGTGTGTATCGACACAGAGACGCCAGTGTCACGCGTTTGAATCGATACACACGCAATGCTACCGCGCGTGTGTATCGATACAAACGACAACAAACTGCCCTGTAGGATAAAACGCGCCGTCAACGCACGTTTCTAAAACGCGCGTCAACGGCGCGTTTAAGAAACGTGGTGCGCACAGGCTCTTATGCTTTTCGACAGTATTCTCCACTTGTCTCAAAGTTGCCAGTTAAGAAATATAAAGAGAGAGGAAAACTGAAGCAGAGAAAATTGTGCAACTCGAAAAGGAACTCGAAATCCAGAAACGGTTTCGCCTAGAAACTGGTCTATTAATTCAATTCAATTCAATTCAATTCATGAATATACCGAAGGCAAATTTTGGTAATACCAATGGTGGTAACACCAGCCGAAGATTTCCCGATATTGGCTACAGATATAACGGACATTAATTATGATCTAATATGAAAGGTTATACCTGAAGCAATTTCAAGCGGGTACATCATTGATTCAAAAAAATACGACAAATATGCTTTAGACACTGTGTGCGTGCACATATACCCTTGGCACCCATGAGTTCAACGATGAACAAAGTATTTATTCATAGTGCGGTAATTATAAAAAAAAAACATAAAAAATAGCTGTTTTGACGTCTATAGCTCAGGCCCCTTACAAACATTTTGTACTATCTGCTATGTACAGACATCGACCAGTTACAATATTGTTACGCCCAGTGACATCTCTCGGCATTGTGGGAAAGACTCGGCAGTTCCGTCTAATAAAGTATTACACCGCCATCTATTGACATCTTACGGAACTACGTAGTGTGAGTACGCAAAGGGTATAGAGAACGCTGGCACTTTCTCGAATCATCGTACTGTTTACATACCAGGTATAGCGTTACAATAAAACTAGAAACGCTTTACCCGCGTATAAATAGAGCGCACGCGCACCGCAGAAGCAGTTTTACAATCGTAAGCGGTCAAGTGTTCATCGAAGCGAACGGAAGCGGAAATACTACGGAGTTTGAAGCAGTTACAGTGAAAAAAGTGTAGTATAGTGTTGTAGTGTTTTAAATTTAATTGTGTGTTTGAATAAAACGTGTTTTAGTCGGTAATATTGTTTGCATTCTTATCCGTCGAACCCAGCACGTAACAATATTATTATATAATATATGTACAGATAATAGATTTATTCACCATTTGTATAGCGTTGATATACTGTTTCTGTTCGACGTATATGTGTGCGATGTTCATCCACACGTCAGGGAAATCCGCCGTCGCCTCGCGCACCTGAGCGAATATATCGCGAGCTTCGTTGACACAACCCTAGCAAACAAACAAACACAAGGTTTATACTTCCACTTTTTCACTTTCTTCATGTTCAAGAGAAACAAAGATATTGATGCATACAATTAGAATATAACGACAGCATTCCAGAAAATCATAGTACTTTCTAGAACTAGAGCCAAGACGATATGTAATAATAATTCAGACGAGGATTAATATAAGGATGTAAATATTACCTAGCAGAGATCTGTTGAATTGAATTGCCACACAGTCTCAAGTTTGATTTAACTTTTCGATGGTTTGTGCGTATTAAATTATTAATTTATCGTCCGGTTTAACGTTGAAAACATCGTAAGTTGATTTCTCCATAATGTTCTTTGAGACGAGTGAAGTCTGACAACTCATATCAGGAGAACTTAGTGGACAATGGCCTACCCTACTCATACTGAGATGAGGCCTTTGGCCGGCTATGCCACCGCTAAGCAGAACATCTATTTATATAAAACTCTTTCGTTACTAAGTGACTGACAGACAACGCACAGCCGAAAATACTGAACGCAAGAAGCAGAAATTTGGCATGTATGTTCCTTGGAGAGTGTAGGGAAGCACTAAGAGAGGATTTTTGGAAATTCCACCCTGAAGGGGGTGAAAGGGGTGAAATCCGATATTCACACGGGAACGGGACTTACGCGGGTGAAACCGCGGGAAAACTACTAGTTTTATATAAAAACTAAGCTTCCGTATATTTGTGACCGCAAAACTTGAGAAGTAGTCAATGGATTGATTTGAAATGTTAACACAAAGTTGTAATTATATATAAGAGAGTTTTTATATAGTTTTTATTGCAAAGTTTCCGCTAAAACGGCCAATTAAAAATATTAGACTGACCTATAGCAAAGCGTGACCAGATTTAGCTAACTTTGGTTCTCTTTCGCGGGTACTTTCCTAGTACGTTAGGACAAACCCGGCCCCTTGGGGGGCTTACACAGAGACATGGGTCCAACATGAAGAGACCCTTCGGGAGCAGTATCTGTTATATATATTACCTTATGTGCAAGTACACAGCCGATGCCATTAGCCGCCCATATGTTTTTGGGGTCGTTCTTCAGCACTTGCTTGTACATAGTGAGCGCGCGCTCCTGGTGTCGCTTCTCCCGGTCCTTTTCACGACACGGCTGGTGGAGGGTTTGTAGCCACACGTTACCTGGGGGAAAAGTACTCGAAGTCATGAGGATATTGCGACTTCTACATCCTCAATGATACCAAGCACTATTACGGAAGGAAGAGGATTTGTAAAATAATACACATCCTCTTCCATCCTCAAAACATCCTCTTCAGCAGTTACATCCGCAGTATTTTTTCATAATGAATTCATATATAATAGATTATTCATTATTACTGCACTAATTAAGCTTATATATTTAACGGATTCAAAAAAGTAAAAGCATTTTTTTAATTAACTTTCATAAATTGTGTTTTGAATCTTTGCATATCTGATAATTATTACACATATTTACTTTATATTAACTGGCGCAGTGCCAACAATAACAAAACAAACATACCGAGAGCAATCAACGAGTAAGCATCGTTTGAAGTAGTAGAATTCTGCAATATTCTTTCAAACTTCTTCTGCCCTGGACCCCATTCTTGCTGGGCTAAATGCAGGTTGCCCAACAGTGACCATGTGTCTGGATGCTCCGTATTGACTTTCAAAGCTTCTTTGAACCAGTCAGACGCTTCATAAATCTGACCTTTGTCTCTGGCCATACATCCGAGCCTGTAAAAAAATGTTTATGTCATTAAATAAGTTTTTGAATGGGTTCGATAACCGGATTTGGTAATGTTATTGGGTTTTTCTTTACAGCAATTCCATCCAGCGACACATTTCCGTGACAGACGGCAACAGATTTCTAATGAATTACGTGGTCATTTAAGCCATTGCTGGTGAAATGTGGGGTACATCTGCCAACGACGTTCAGAAGGGAATCAAAGTAAAAAAAAGATTGGTAGATTTTTTTATAATTAACATTTATTTGAATATACTGTCGACTTGACCGACGGATGACCACTCCTAAGGCTAAAATCGCATAGCAGGCCAACACTTGGTCGGGCGGAGGGCGGAGTCACTTAAAGTCAAAATGTGCAAGCGAAATTTTTTCTGAAATGGTCAACCGTCGCTCAAGTCGATAGTACATGAATAGGCCAGGCCATGCGCACCCAGGTTATATTGTTAAATTTTAAAATTGAAATCCAATGACTATCTGAAATCATTGCGATGCGAAAACCAAACTTTGGATTGCTGAAATATCACATGGCTCTTGTACACATTCGAATTAATAACCAATACGAGCCACGCTTGTAGCCGTAGTATGCTTATCTCACGTATGTAACACACGCGAGTAGCTCGCGCATTCTAGTCTACGCCAGCTGCTGGCCTCTTGCACAAGAACCTTTACGTAAAGATACGAACTCATCCCTATATAAAACACTCGCTTTTACCCGCGGCTTCGCTCGCGTAAAAGTAAGTTAGATTATGCTAGTAACAATACTTTTTGTAAATAAAATATAGCCTATGTTCATCATCATCATCGGGCTATAATAGTCCACTGCTGGACATAGCCCTCCCCTAATGAGCGGCATAGCGCCCTGTCTTCGGCTTGCCGCATCCAGCATCTGCCTGCAGTCTTTCGCAGATCGTCAATTAGCCTATGTTACTCAGTGATAATACAGCTTTCTAAGGGCGACAGAATTTTTAAAAACCGCTTTTTAGTTTTTGAGGATAAAACTTACAAACATACAAATATTTCCTCTTTATAATATTAGTATAGATATATACTTTCACAAATTATATGCTAGACAATTATGAACTGTAATCCAATACAAATAAGGCTTACCTCAAATAACAGTCGATATAGTTAGGATGTTCTTTCAAGATGTCCTTGTATAGTTTTTCAGCCTTGTTATACATGCACAGAGCTTCGTTCAGTCGAGCCAGATTGTACATGGTGGTCACTGCGATAGAGTTGTAATACTGGGCGTCTAAAGTCTCGGCGTCAGCTTTTTCTCTAGAACAATCAATAGTATCAATTTTATATATTTTTATTAAATAAAGGCAATTCCCACACTAGGAATAATTCCTGTATCGCGGAGGACTTTACGAACATTCAAACAACGGACACAAGGAACATCGAGACTCGGGACAACCATTTATGGATCACACAACGTTTTGGCCCGTGTGGGATTCGAACCCATAACACTCGGTGCGTGGTAAATTGCTAGGCGCCCACTTAAACCACTGCCATACACAAACAGTCAAAAAAATAAATGAAAAAAGAAAAAGTATTAAATGTATACCCATAACACAAGTTAGATCTTATCTTGGATACCAGTGTTCATCTTTACAGTGTTATATTTACATGTATATATAGTTTGAGTTTTTCAGCAATTGTATACAAAGTGGCGCAAATGTTATCACATTAATTGATACCACATATACTACACGGTATTCTTTGACGATTTACAAATTATGAACCAAATGTATTCAGTAGTTTAGCCACAGGACGTTTTCTTTTGTTTCCGTAATTTAGAAATTTTAGAACATCATGTAATGCAGGGATAACTGTACTTAGGTGTCAAAGACCTTAAGCAGCGATATTAAAAAACCGTCGTATTGTATACGGGTCCGGGAATTTTCGGATCCTAGCGAGTTGACAAAGACGATTTCTCGGAACCTATGACCGTTAACAAGCTGGCTACAACGAACGATTGGTTACAATGGTGTTCTAATTTGTGTCTAATTTTATTTTATTTATTTAATATTGTCTTCTATTTACGCGAATGTTATTCATTGAAATTAAACTGCTATATACGGATTTTATCGCGTTGTTTATTTGACACTATATTACAAAATTTTGAAAATTTTTACACTACTAAGTACTACTATGAAACTTTACTAATTTTTAAGCTAATTAAATTATTATTAAACTATTTAGATTTAATTTTTTAAATTTATTTATTTTGTTCAAAATAATAATTTCTTAATTTCTGCGAAAATAGGTTTTTTGTTTATGTTAACCGTCTTATATCAACCAGCTTAGGGTAGTATATCATGTAATGTTATAATATTTGCGCCACCTTGTATATTCCATAAGAAATAAATAAATAATTAATTATTAAATATGTTTTTGTATTAATATGTCAATGGTCACAGCGATAGCCTGGTGGGACACCGTTGGACTGCCAAGCAGATGTCTCGAGTACGATTCCAAGGCGCGCATCTGTGACTTGCCGAAATTATGTGCGTATTAAATAGTTAATTATCACTCGCTTTAACGGTAAAGGAAAACCTCGTAAGGAAACTTACATGTTTGCGAGTTCTCTACAATGTTCTCAAAGATATATGAAGTCTGCCAACCCGTACTAGGCCTGCGTGAGCGCCTTACCCTTACACTGAGAAGAGGCCCATGCCCAGCAGTGGGACAGTTTAATACAGAGCAAACATTATTATGTTTCTCTTATCATAATATATCATTAGAAAAATACCCGGCTCTTTGGAAAGCTTACACGTAGACATGGGTCCAACGTGAAGAGGACCTTTGTGAGTTTTAATCTAAGGTGGGATAAAACACCTACGGTGGCACTAGCTACAGCAGGCGTAGGACTATCTCTACGTATAGACTCTTAATATATCTGGACTATGGGATAGGTGTTTGATGGACTGGTATAATGGTAACTATGGATGAAAAACGGCGTCTGCTGTGAATACTCTAATAGCATCAAATATACAGGTTGTCCGGTAATTAATGGATAACCGGATAACCGGATGGATGAAATGTCCTATAGTAGAACTGAAGGCCATACAGATAAAAATCCTAATGACTACCTGAGATAGGTATGATTTCTTTTAATTACCATATTTAACTTTTGTACACTACGACCATAAATGAATGAATTCCATTGGTTTTTTGTTTTATTATTAAACACTAATTATGCTAATAGATAGACAGTCAAAAGTATGACTAGCTATTGCAAATTTTAATTTTAATTTTATTTTTTTTCATTTTTCTCCCTTTTTTTGTACGCCCGGTAGTTCTACTTTAAGAAATTTCAAGGTTATCCATTAATTACCGGACACCCTGTTTATTATTATTATTATATCCTTCTTCTATAAGCTACAATACATATTTCTGCTACAATAAAAATGTAAAATGATGTTACCTTTCAAGAGCCTCCTCCAAATAATTCTTAGCTTCATTTAAGTTTCCGAGTCTGTAATGCAAGGCGGCGACGTTGTTCAGTATTTCAGCTGGTATATCCGCGTTAACTTTCTCTTTGAGGATCTTCATTGCAGTACTATATGCGTTTAGAGAGCCCTGATAGAAACAAGAATTAGCGGTTAAACAGTTGTTTATGATTTACGTATTACCAAAGTGAAGCATTTAGCTAGGTATCAGAAGGGTCACGCGTAATAGGGGGCGAACATTGCCTCCCACAGCAGACAGCTACTGAGTATTTCTTAAGAGAAAATTACAGTTTCACTTTGATTGCAGTAGCATCTAACTAGGGACTTTACTATCGTACGCAAACATACGCGCACAACTTGGTTTTATATAAATTATCAGTAAAGTTAAGTAACGTTGGTTTTTATCAGGTATATGGCACAGTCCGCGACATAAGTCGCTGACCATTAGTAAGATTTTTAATATTTCTATAATTCAAGATATAATTAAACTTCAAGTTCAAATTCAAACCATCGTTATCAGGTGTTTACAACAGTAAAATATACCTAGATAATTTAATACAGTTACAATACGTTATAATATTTAGAAAGTTTTAATTCATAACCTAATGCTAGAAATAATTCAATGTTTAACTACTTATATCGCTGGCTGTACATCTAGTTGGTCTAGGTACCTGCAAATCATTTTGTTCCAATATTTGAGCCAACTCTATCCAAGCTTCGACGTCATCAGGGAACTGTTCGGTAACTTTCTTGAGATGTTGCCGGGCGATGTCTCGCTTGGACTGAGAGGGAGAGTTGGCGTACAAAGAGCCTAAGATCTTCATCGTCTCGTAGTTGCCCGGCTGGACTTTCAGAACTTTCTCGAAGCATTGAGCCGCCTGTAACACAAACATTTAATAAACATCCATATACGCCAAATTGTCTCCGCGTATATAAAACTATTTTAAAATCGTCATGTCTTTATAATTCGGCAATCAATTTAAACGCAATTAATTTAAGAATAAATGCCAGCCTATCTTAAAAACTGTGCGTGGCCTGGTAGTAGTACTGGAAGGCCTGGTCGCAGTCACCCTGCGCGTGGGAGTTATACTTACATTTTCCGTGTCACCTCTGTAGATATACATCTGGCCGAGCCCGTAGTGCGGCAGCACGAAGTTGGCCGGCGCGAACTGCGTGGCCTGGTAGTAGTACTGGAAGGCCTGGTCACAGTCACCCTGCGCGTGGAAGGCACGCGCCAGGTGGTGGCAGCTCTCCGCACGCATCGCCTCGTTCTCCGTGTTGTGGAACGCGTGCAACGCCAGGTGCTGCACTTTGCTATAATCCTAATAAAAACACACGAAAGTTTAGAATACTGAGAAAGCCTCATGTAGGAGGCTTCATCAGTATCAATTCCATAAAACGTTGGTGCAAAACACGTTGAAACATATTTAATATTCGAAACAGAATACTACAAAAAATAACCAGGCAGGTTCAGCTTTTTCCTGCTTAAACTTTTTCTCTTGTAAATGTAATGGAGGGTGAACTAATTGTCATATAACTCACATAGTTCCGGGTTCAGTAATGTTACTAACAATATACCGAAAGAACACACTTGAAAAAAACACATTGCCTTACCCAAAAATCAAACTCCTGGCCTCATGCACACATTGGTTGTTATATATTTATTCCCCATTTAAATACATTCTAATAATAGCAGCGATAGCTCAGTGGGGAGACCACCAGACTGCAATGCAGAGGGTCTCGGGTTTGAACCACGTCGCGCACCTCTTCTGACTTTTGGAAGTTATAGGACTTTTCGAAATTATGTGCTGATTGACAATTATCGCCTGCTCCGTGACTCGGAGAGCACGTTAAGCCGTCCGCCCCGGCTGCCATGAACATCTATGGCAGTCGTTATTGGGAAGTCAGTGCCCTATATCCTGACACTGGTCTAGCCTTAGGGTATCGTTAGCCTTCGGGTAGCGGAGATCAGGTGGCAGCCGCTCCGTGTAAAAACTGATATCCAGTCAAATCCGGTTAGAACAGAAATGCCGACCCCAAGTGACTTGGGAATAATAAAGGCTAGGGAGAAGACTTAAATACATTCCAAATCCACTCACCTTTTTGAAAAAGAAATGGTTAGCCAAGTGATTCAAAACCATAGGGTTTTTAGGATCTATGGCATACGCTTTTGACAACATGATCACAGCCATCTTATTGGACTCATTCTCTTGGAGATTTAGTTTAAGGATTGACAGTCCAACTAGAGCTCCGACACATTGTGGGTCTAATTGGAGAGCTCTTTCGAAAGCCATCCTGTAAAAGATTTAAATATTACAAAGCTAAGATTAATATATATTAGTAGTTTAGCTTAGGCTAGGAGACCTGCTTGTATATGTACTTATGTATACTGATTACTTAATCATCATTAATAACAAAGAATAAATTAATAATTAATAAATTAAATATTATTTATTATTAATAAATCAATAATAAATTAAATAATCATTGATAACAAATAATGCAATATAAGAAACAAGAATAAAAGCAATTCTAGTACAGTTATATTAAGTCACACATTGAATAACTAGTTTTTACATTTACAATTACACATTTTAATTATTTTAATATCATTTTAAAATATCAATATTACATTTTCGACAACAATGCTTGAACTGCTAGCTCAATTTCAATGTTGACTTCTCATTACTACCATTGGCATAGTATTTTAGTCAAAAGAGTGTACCTTGCTTTTTCCTGATTGTTTAACTTCATAAAACAATGTCCCATTCCTAACCGTAAAGCTGCTGGACTGTCTGGATTGGTTCTAAGAGCTTTCTTATAAAAGGCCAATGCCCCTCTATAGTCTTTTCGGTTGAACGCAATACAGGCTTTGCCGAGCAATGAAGGTACGTTGTTAGGGGACTGGTTGAGTACAAAGTTGAATTGGGCATCAGCCTGTTCCATTTTGTCACCTTCAAGAAGGCAGAAGTAGGCACGACCAAGAAGATGGTTCTGAAAAAGTTTTATTAATATCCAATTACAATTCATAATCACTTTATCCAATGAGAAACATAATATTCGAGGTATTATGTGTACATTCAGACATGATAACACATATTATTTTTAGAATTCTTGCCACTAGTCATAGATATTATAAAATATTTATAAAAATGTAGGCATATTGTATAAGGTATTCTTGATGGACATGTCTGTAAATATATATAGTTTAATACATTTATATTTTAGATGTTTGATAATAAAAGAGATCCCAATGAAGTATACAGACTAGTAAATTGCTGTAATAATTTATATTTGCAATCAATTAATTATTTATTATACACAGACATATTGAAAGAAACAATAAACTATTATTATTATCTTTTGAACATGTCTGTATCTGAATGTTTTGCTTGCTAGTCTTTTATTACTGCGTATTTACATACTTGATCGTACATGATGATTTTATCTGCCATTGTATAAAGAAGAGTTGCTTTAGTAAACAATTCTTTTTTCTTGTCCTTAGACTTTTCTTTGTTGGCCTCCTGTACGTAATATGCGGCCAACATATCGAGAGCCCGCATCTGATCTCTTTCAAAGTCTCGATAGTCAATGTTGGCGTCTGTACGGGACGCCTCCAGTATTTTGAGGAAGTCATCAATCTTCTTTTGTTTATAATATGCAAGCTGAAAAAGAAAATATTGTGATGTAGCATTATAATAATAATAGCCTTTTTAGAGTTCGAAAAACTCTTATACAACAGCTTTGTCCGTCTGTCTGTTATACAACTTTCAACTCAAGAACCGTAAGAGCTAGACTAGATTAGAGCACGTGGTATCACGTGACCTTTGCATATTACTTGAACCATTCTTTCGAACTCTAAGATTTACGTCAATACATTGCCAATTCTCACTTGTATTCAGACAAGAATACATATTATTATACTTTGCAGCTTAACAAAGTATTATATTGCTTTTAATTAATTATTTGCTTCCACAGCTTCTATCTGTGTGCCATTGAAGTCAAAGTCAAAAATCTTTATTTCCATAAAAATATATACACAATTCTTGGACACGTCAATGTATTGACATATGAATTAAAATATAATAATAGAAATAAATAAAAGGTAATAAAAATGATAAATGCATTGAAAAAAGCCTGTTCGAGGAATAGGGCTTACATAAGAAGAAGCAGGCAAGAAACTCATGGCCACTCTTTTCAATCGCCAAATGTTTGTTAACAATACAATTCAACTTTATATTATTTTACTTATATGAGCTGCTGTGTGTAATTGGTACTACAATTTATTTAAATACGATTCTAAAAGTAAAGTTTCAGTAAATCTAAGATACATATGAATATGTGAAAAATTAAGTATATATGACACAGCAACTCATATTTACAATTAACTTAATGATATGATTAGAAACAGCCTGTGAGTGAAAGCAACTCAATCCCAAGCATTTTTATCTTCTATAAATAGAAAGCAAAAGCTTCTCCCAAATGTCTTCATAATGCTTTGTCCAAGGTTTTCTAGACTAAGTACTTCATACTACTTATTTTATTAAATTTCATCTAACCACCTCTTACATGGTCTACCTCTTTTGCATTTTATGTCTGTCAGTTTGTCTAACAGACACATGTAGCATTATTAAATTATATTTAAGAGCTAATGTGGTTGATCTGTTACCAATGCACAACCAATATATATAATTTAATAAGCATCACTAAACACTGTATCTTTCATAATTATCCAAAAATTAAATTGTTTGCCAGTATTCTAACTAATATTATTAATGTGAATGTAAGTTTGTTAGTTTGTTACTCTGTTAACACTTTAACAACTCAACAAATCAGCATAAAATTGAGCATACACCGAGATCTTACGAGATTTATGGGCAAAATTGGGTATATTAGTCATATGAGAATACTTCA
Source organism: Catocala fraxini (assembly GCA_930367265.1). NCBI lineage: Eukaryota > Metazoa > Arthropoda > Insecta > Lepidoptera > Erebidae > Catocala > Catocala fraxini. Next base: position 2,879,562 of record OV884037.1, read on the forward strand.
GTATCATGCAAGCATGCAAGACATATTCTATATATTACAAGTACTTATTTAATTCACTAGTACAACTCAAGTACCGATATGCACATTTATATGAGGAGAAGTTTCTTATAGCAAGTGTCATGTTATCTTTGTCTAACTTGGTGAAATATACAGGGGTAGCATGACACTAGCCTCAAGAATCTCGATGATGAGGTCGAGGATTCATAGATGAGTGTTCAAAAAGATGAACTTTAAATACGTAATGCTGACAAATTTTAAAATGAACGTTAGCAGTACATAGAGAAATTATAAAGCCAAATGTAGTTGTAGGCTAAAGAACTTTTGTTATAATCTTACATATTACAACAAGTTTATGCTACGTGTAATAGGAATAAACAATAATTTTAAGGTTAAGTTTACTTACTGCGACATTGATCCAGACATTGAGCTGGGATCGTTCCTGTTGTAATATACTAAGTACTTCATCTCCCGACGGCAATTGCTCTGGATCCAGCTCAATCACCTAAGTATTTCAAATAAAAATTTGGTTACGACACTGACACTTTCGAATGCAAGTATAGCAGCCAAATTTTTAATAACTATACAATTACCTCGTCGGTGCTCATCAACGGAATTTCGAGAGACATTTTGTTGTTTATTTAGCACTATCCACTACATCACAAAAGTAATTTAACCCGTGTGTTTAAAAATAAAATATACACAAAAATACACGACGCTACAACAGAAGAAAATTAACACACTAAGGATGGGATGGCAATCGAAGGTAAGGATGTCATGAATATCGAACAACAATATCGATATTGATATCCATAGTATTTTTTTATTTTAGTAACAGTATCTCTAGTAATAATATAAAAATAATATATATGACTTAACTGGACCGATCATCATGAAATTTCACATTAAACGTTGTCAGGGTAAAGAAAACAACTCGGGGTACCATGATATAGCTTTCATCCAGAAAATAGTACTGTTCCCAGGAGGTAGAAAATTGAAATATAAAAAATTGAGATAAAAATGATTGACAAAGTCTACATAAACGCGAAAGTGAAGCGAAGTAGTATAACAAAAACCAGTTATTAATATAATTAAATAATCTTGTTCCGATTTTTGACGTCCTTTAAGTACTTTAAGATATTTATACTTAAAAAGTGACATCTCTTCTGTACAACATCACTGGTGTTATGAGTACGATATCAATGTAATATGTATTAAACTGTATTCGTTAAAAATTATAGTTAGAGTCAAAGCGCTTATGCCATTATGACTGCCACCTACATTTTATCACTTGTGTGTGGCTGGTACCACAGCTTAGCTTTACGTGTGAGGCTATGAAATTAATAGTTTATTTAACTCTCTCTTTGAGCTTACGGTTTGGAGTTGATAGAAACTATTATTCAGTAGAGTTGTAGCTCGAAAAATATATAAAAATGTTTGTTTTGGCATGGTAAATCTAAGTATAGATGGCGCACTGTATGATGGCCGGTCTGAACATTGCGCGAGTGGCGTCGCAGTTGTAAGTTTTAAGTCTCTTTGGTGACAGGGGGCGGGGGCGGGGTGCAATCCGTACTGACTGACAGACTGTACATGCGCAACAATTCGGAGACCTTATGTTCAGTCCGGCTATCATAGATTGTGCGATCTGTACTATGTAACAACTCTGTGCCGAGTGCTCTATATTCTCTATAGTATTAAATCAAACTGACAAATGACAATTTGAACTTACATGTATTGAAAATCGAAATTGTATTTAGTTTTGTATTATTTATACAGAGCGATATGTACTTTTAATAAAATTGTGCGTAATTAAACATTTATTACAGTATATATTATTTTTCTGTCAATTAATATGTCGGAGCGCATAATTCGAGACGTTCGGTTTGAATATAATGCATAAATATTGAATATTGGTTTTAATTGTTTTTTTTTTTGTTAGCTTGACGACTCGCAAGTGCCTTTTATAATATAACGGGCTGAAAACAAATATATATATACATAAAATGAGTGAAGAAGTAGGCCAAAGAATAACATTGAAAAGGAGTAGACCAAACCCTCTTTTCCAAGAATGGCTAGAAGAACTATACGGGGAAGCCAAGTCAAAGAAAAGCAAATTGGAACCTATGTTGCAAGAAGCGTTGGATTCATTATCAAAATATCCCTTACCTTTAAAATCGGGTGCTGAATGCATGGTACTAAAAGGGTTTAAAGAGAAACTATGTGATCATTTGGATCAGCGATTAGCTGTGTATAGATACAAATTACGATCGAAACAGTTTTGTAAGACTAGTAATGCAGACAGTACATGCTCTAATGGCAGAAGTACTTGTAGCTCATCATTATCAGATATAAATGATAATATCAGTGTAAGAAGTGGTCCATCACACATCACTACCACAATAAATAATGTTGGTGGTAATTCTGAAGTATCATATTGTGAAGCTACATCAAATTCGCAAGAAGCTGCTATTTCCTCAACTGTTACTAATTCTGATGTTCCCGGTACTTCAAGTAATGGTAGTGAGAAACCATCTAAAGGTAAAAAGTATAAGCCAGCATATAAATCAGGGGCTTACGCAATATTAATCACCTTACTCGAAGAATCAATTGAACGACCAGATGAATTTTTAACCAAAGAGGAATTAATTAATAAAGCTCAGAAGCATTCAGAAGAATCTTTTATTAGACCTAAGCCAGAAACTTTTTACACAGCATGGTCCAGTATGTCTAACCTTCTAAAGAAAGAATTAGTAAAAAAAGTTGGGAACAAAAAGGTTAAGTATCAATTGACTGAAGAAGGATTAGAACTGGCTAAAGAGGTTTTAGAAGAATATAAGAATACACCAACCCTTAATGACATTTTATTTAATGAAGCCCCTTCTTCAAGCCATGATAATATAGAAAGAAATAATGAATTGATGAACGAGCCAGCCCCTCTTGTATCAGAGAACATTAATGAAGCTGTGATTAAATTTCCACCTTATTCTTATGATATCATTTTACTGATTGATAAAAATGAAACTAGTGGGTAAGTATTCAAACCTTTATCATAAAATAAATACTGGCATGTTTGTACTTAATTATTTTATCAGTAATTATTTTTTAATAAGTTCATTGTATGTACTGTAATGTACCTTACAAAGTCAGGTGGATGTCTATCATTTGTTTGTTTACAAATGTTTTAATATTATTACTAGCTGACCCGACAAATGTTGCTCTGCCATATAAATTATTACTTAGTGAGTATTATGAAATATACTTTACGACCTATTCTCATACCTACCAAATATATGTACAATCGGCCAAAACTCCGGTGTTCCACCTCTAGGTCGAATATCGCTTGTACACGACACTGGCGCACAGAGCAAGCCGCTCCCCTTAAAACTCGTTTCTTTGTGTTTCATGCAATATAACTAACTATATACAGGGTGACTGGTTAAACATAGAATGTACTTAAAGACATGATAATTTACGGTCAGACGTAATACAAAAAAAAAAAATAGTGTAACCTGTGAATAAAACCGTTATGAACATTTTTATGAAATATCCATAAAATGTGGACACTGCGCGGGTCACACACAGCTGTGCGCGCCGCGCTACCGAGGCTAATGACCTTTGATAAGAAAAGAACGGTTGGGGGTTCAAATTCGGGAGAGTGAAGGATGTGGGGGACAACATCTAGCTAACTATGGTTAAGAATGAAATAGGTAGTCTCATTGCATTAACCTTTTGAACGCCACGCCATAACGGCACCTCCATGTCCTGTACGCCAAGCCTGAAAATCGATATATTATATATTGTTTTTTATGATCAAATATTTCAATAACTAATAACAATTTTGTTTGCTGTATACAATTAAGTAATAATTGGGGATTCAATTTTTTAGTTGTATCACTAAAACATAGAAAACTCATGATTTAATATGTTTATTTTGTATTTTTCTGTGAACCGACAAAAAACAGTTTTGTCGAGTATAGACGACGTTGGCGCACAGGGCACGCTTGCGCATGTCGAGTATAGACGACGTTGGCGTTCAAAAGGTTAAATGATAACTGTTATATTTCTCTTACAAGTAAATTCAGTATTTGAATCATGTGTATGGATTTATAATTTATTTAAATAACGCATTTTGATATACTGTCTAATAGATGAAATATTTTTTAAATTTATTAATAAAGCATTTTGCCAAGATACAGAATTAAATTAAAAACAATTACTTTTATTCTTGTGCCAAAATCAAAATCTCAAAAGAGATTTTCGGAATAAATTAATTTGATTAATATTTTTTAAGATTACGTAAAAGTTGTTGCTCGTACATACATACATAGTTTCACGCCTGTTTCCCAGAGGGGTTGGTAGAGACTACGGATTTCCATTTTCTATGATCCTGACACACTTCTCTGGCTTCAGGCTTCTTTGGTTGTTGCTAGTCAGTAGCTTTTTTAAGTTAATTTTAAGTTAATTAAAGCTAAAGACTATTCTTAGTTAATGTATTCAAAATAAATAAATATCATTTGGCAGACTGTTTTAGAAATAGTATCGGTAACTAGCTGTCGCATTAACAGACAGGACACGTATTGTGTTCTCAGCTGCTTATGTTTATTGTGTAGATAAACAAAAGGTTTAATAATTAAACTCCCTATAAAAACGTGCAAATAAAAACGACTGGCTACTTTGTTCTATTTTGTTTCTTCAGAATTATGCCGATAAGTCGAGTTTCATAACAGCTGTATTAGAAGCTAATCCTTTTATTTGGTTCTCTATTGTGTTACCTAACTTTTTTATCCATAATCTAAAGTGCCATAATTTGTTTTGTCCTAATCAACATTTGTCCGAATGATAACTTGCCCGAACTGTATGTCACACTAGCTGACCCGCGCAACGCTCGTCTGCTTCACATAAGATCATTTTCCCCGTTTTTGCAACATTTTCCATTTATGCTCTGCTCCTGTTGGTCTTAGCGTAATGTTATGTAGCCTATAGCCCTACATATATATATATATATATATATATATATATATATATATATATATATATATGTATATATATATATATGTATATATATATATATGTATTGGATATATAAATGGGCTATCCAACACTGAAAGATTCTTCAATTCGAACCAGTAGTTCCTGTGATTAGCGCTATCAAATAAACAAACAATCTCTTCAGCTTTATAATATTAGTATAGATAATAAATATCACATGCCATAAAATTATAATCCCTAAATACAATATGCCCGAAATTTGTTTGTCATAAATATTACAATCAATAAAAGTTATAAGTCCTAAATTAAAATTATTAAATGTTTATTTATCCTAATAATGTTTTTAAAACTAATTTGTATTACAAAGCTTGGCTTTTGTCACAGCTCCGGCGCTGCGGGTCTCCGGCGCCGGCGGTCCCACGTGTGCTAATCGTCGTTGACGGCTTTCGCTCACTACCGCAGCTTCTTGCTCCTTAGCCCGCGGGCCGCCTCGCCCCTACGCGCTTACGCGATTCTAAATTACACTCTAGGGGTAGGGCAGACAAGATTGCGTGGAGTCGGATTTACCACGATTCGTTTCTGTCACTAAAACCTAATTAAACAAATGTTTAATTTAGCAAATGTTTTACGACTAACAATTTTATTATAAATGAACATTCGCAATAATACACATTATAATATAATACAATACTTAGGACATATAACTTTATTTCATGCAAAATTAGGAGATTAAATTATTATAGTAGTCGATATTATAACAGAATAGTTTTAGAAGTAAAGATAATTATGTAAAACAAAATTACGAATTTTTGAACATTATGGTTACAGAAGTTTATACCAAACGTGTTATTTATTCATTTATTGGTAACAATATAAGCTTACAGTTTTTTGGACCAAAGCGCTTACATGTTAAAAGTACTAAATCTAGGTGCATAATACAAACAATACAAATAGATTATTGAAGCTTAAAAAGTACATAAAGACTACAATATAATATAATTTAAATAGGTACAAGAAAAACGGTCAAGAATAAAAATTTGTAACACCTACCGATTAACCTTCATACGTTAAAGTATAACGTGTTCGCCGTGTATCCACTAGATGGCGCTGTACTACGGAGAATGTAACGCCTATTAGTTTAACCTTTTCCATACGTTAAAGTGTAACGAGTCCGCCGTGTATCCACTAGATGGCGCTGTACTGACGACGTCAAGTTTTCGAAGTCGGTGTTAATGATCTTTGTGTGATTAATTATTTTATTCAATTCAATCTGGGATCCATTCGGGGTCGACGTCCTAATTGGAATCGATATCTGAGACTTCCCAGACATCGAATTAATCCTTTCCTTTCGTCCTTCCGGAGAAAAAGGGTGTAGTAGGCTAATTATATTTTGTAATATACCGATATTGCGCCAAGACTATCTTTTAGTTAATTTTTTTCCCTTCTGGATATTTCATCGTTTTAACGACACACCGTTACAAATTAAATTAAATTAGTAGGTACATGGTATGTCAATAAATAATTTTATTATTTTATATTAATAAGGTAGTGATAGTGGCATTCAATTGTATTTAAATGGATCATTATTCATTACATTGCGCATTAATATACATAATTTGTCAAAGAATATGTCTGCATCTACGTTCTGTATGAATTTATTAATCAACTGTATGTAGGGCTCTTCCAGTAGGACTATTGGCAGCATGTGGGAGGCGCCATGTTGGTGGATAGGTTAGAAGTCTGTGATGCCGACGACAACCCCGCAAATAATTATTTGGTACATGAAGATAGATACACTCCCTTATAGACTGATTATTGACCTTATGATGGAGGATTAAAATATAGTGCATTAGGTGTGTAAACTTTTTTCTAAGTTCAAGCGTATCAAGACCGACCATCCCAGATACAAACATAGAAGGAAATAGAAAAGGATATAATATATATAATATAATAATATATAATAAGGAGCCTTACGCCCGCTTGTATATGTAGGTATCTAGCAAACATACGTTCAACTCCTTCAATCGCTAGAGTGTATATCTTTTCCTGCGGGCTCCATACGATTGAGTTATACTATAATCTACTGCGCACGTAGGCATTGAAAATAAGTTTAATACCCTGTATGTTTTTAAATTGAGAGCAAGTCCTTATAATGAATTCCAAAGCTTTATTCGCATCTTTACATATTTGTCTTATGTGGTCGTGGAAGTTTAGTTTTTGGTCAAGAGTTAACCCCAGGTCCCGTATTGTGCTGACACGCTCGAGAAGTGTACCTGCCAGTTTGTATGCCACAGATATTGGGGAGCGAGATCTAGTAAATGTTATCGTTTTACATTTAGAAATATTAAAATATAGTTTATTTTTGAAGCCCCATTCATAAACCGCATCAATATCTAATTGGAGTACTGTACAATCTGCTATGTCGGTAACAGATACGTACAATTTGAGATCGTTTGCGAACATCTGATCAGACACTGAGACCCAGAGAGAATGTACGGTAGATCGTTTATCATTATAAGAAACTAATAATTTTCGGATAAATAAGTTTAGGAGAAGAAAGAGACTACCGTTTTCCCTTCTATATACATTTAGCCTCTCGCATGTATTCAAACGAGACACAATAGATTTTGTATTGTGTCTCGACACCGGCGAGTGCGCGTCAGACCAAAACAAAAGTCGTTATTACAAATTCTAAGCACTAAGACGCGTGGACATTAGCCGAAATACAAATATTAACTAAAATAATAAATTTAATATAAGTAGTGTCTTCTTTCTCACGTGTAAGGCATGTTTTTATTGGTTAAGGAGAAATATGGGCGAGGTTACATTTCTTAATCTTGTTCAAAGAAAACAGTTTGCAAAGTGGCACAGCGCGGATTTGGCCGATAATACATGAAAAAAAATTATAATTAAATCGATTGAGCCACTTCACAGGCTTGCAACCACAAACACAGAAGTCAAAAGTGAAATACCTAAAATATAATTATTTATTTAGGTCAGTTTAAAGTGAAGAATTACAGGATTTAATTTTATTTCAGTTGCTAATGCTAAATTTAGGTAAAAGGTTTGAGATAAGATACCTAGAAAGAAACTCACTGCCACCAATACTAAATTTCATATTTTCTCGTTCAGAAGAAACATTTCATAAGAAGACCTGGCAGTGGTATATGCAGTGTATAACCTTCTGTTACTAAGTAATTTTATTGTAATAAAATGAATAGCCGTTATATATGTCACCAGTACCTTAACTATCTCTAAACCAAAGCACATTATCTTTTCTACAAGAATCTAGGACCAATAATCCTAGATTCATGTAGGCAGCAAGAAGTGTGTAAAACAGATACTATTCAGTCTCATTTAGTCTTTGAAGATAGCCAACAAGATCTAATCACTAATTATTGTATTTACAGGCTATCTAAAAAGAATGACCCAGTTGTGGTTCAATTTCAAAAGATGCCAGGCTTATTACATGAATACAGGAGCTTGAAGGTTGGGGACTTCACTTGGATAGCGAGACATAAAGTCAACAAGGACCAAGAATTAGTCATCCCATATATAGTAGAAAGGAAAAGAATGGACGACCTTGGAGCCAGTATTAAAGACGGAAGATTTCACGAACAAAAGTTTCGTTTAAAAAAATGTGGTTTGGAACATGTGATTTATTTGGTGGAACACTATGGCAAAGACCAGCATGTTGGATTGCCAATACAGCACTTGATGCAGGCGATAGCAAATACTCGAATACAAGATGGTTTTAAAGTGCAGATTACTAACTCTTTGACAAATTCCATTAGGTTTATAGCCATTTTGACTAGAGTTATCAAAACTGAGTATAAGGTAAGTACATTATTCATTTCTTATTTTACTTTGGGGATGGTAGGAAAAATGGTAATGATTTTATGGTGTAAAGTGAAAGAGTGACGTCTGGAGTAAGTGCGTCACAGATGAGGATGAGAGAAATATGCATGATTCATGATATTATACAGAAGTATTGTTCATAAGAATGTGTGTTCATCTCACATAACTTTTACCTATTGTGCTTGTACACTCTGATAAAGGCACAGCTCCTTAATATATGTTAGACAGACGAGTTGGTGCTGCAATGTATGTTTTGACCTAACCTTGAGGCTGTAATGTATGTTTTTACCTAACCTTGAGGCTGAGATCCCTGTTTCACAGTTATTGGGTTTTTGTATAAAGCATACTATGCATGATTGTAACACATTATTTTTACATTATTTCATTTTATTACGGTTTTTTCCTATAATATTATTTAAAGTTGACATTTTTCTATTTATAAGAAGATGGTTGGAATGTACCACCAGCTTGGGATCCAGTAATACAAATATTCAAACCCAAGAAGAAGCCAACCACAGCTAGACTTCATGATACTTTGAGCTCATTCTGCGTAAATAGAAACACCAATGATTAAATTATGTTCGGGTACTTTGAAGTAACTACACTGGAACATTGAGACAACTACCATTTTAGTCTCCCCGTGACCATGGCTGCTGAAAAGCAACCGCAACATCGGGGAAAGTGTAAAAATAAATTAAATCTAAATAGTTCTAATAATAATTTAATTAGCTTAAAAATTAGTAAAGTTTAATAGTAGTAGTGTAACAGTTTTCAAAATGCATGATACCATGCATGTACCAGTGCATGATAGACTTGCTCCATTTTTCTTTGTCTCTTGCTGTATGTCCTGTCCATTCCCACTTTAGTTTTTTTATAGTTAACAATAAACTAAAGACATAATCATTCGTTATTGTTTAATTGTTGATGGTTTTAGTTCTTATTTTGTCTGATAGTTTCTTTGCTAGCATGTTTCTTTCCATCGCATTTGGGCAAATTCGAGTTTTCTGGTATGGGTTTTGGTGAGGGCGCAGGTTTGGCACCCATATGTAAGGATGGGAAGAATGCAGTTGTTGAATAGTTTTCGTTTGATGGCTATACTTTTGGAGTTATTCTTCATGAGTTCTTTGAGAGTCCAGTATCTTTTCCAAGCATTCCCTATTCTAGATTTGATTTTTTTTGTTGTTAAATCTATTAGTGAATCCGTTCTTCTATTCCATTCGACATAACTTTTGTTTTTTGAGTGTTCATTTTAGTTCAGCCTTTCTGCTTTCTCTGTCTAAGTCGTTAAGCTTTTTCTGCAGTTCATGTTTTGTTGGAGAGAATATTATAAGATTGTCTGCAAATCTTAGGTGTGACAGTATTTCGCCATTTATTGTCAGCCCACACATTTCCCAGTGTAGGTTTTGAAATATTTCTTCGAGATCAGCAGTGAAGAGTTTGGGTGATAAGGGATCACCTTGACGGACACCCCTACCTATAGTTATTTCCTCGCCTTCCATCTCTAACATGATTTTAGCATTCTACCTCTCATCACTATTTTTGTAGACATTGTTTAGTATTCTAATGTATTTGTTTTGGACACCATGGTTCTTAAGTGCTTACCATATTGACTCCCAAATTGATCAAGCAAATCAAAATAGGCCTTACAATAATCGACAAAACAGCAATTGAAGATGATATTATATTCCCTGCTACCTCGAAAAGCTGCTTCACGGCGTGGATATGGTCCAAAGTCGAGAAACCACTTCTGTATCCCGCCTGTTCTCTGGGTTGATTCTCATCAAGTGTCATTGTAATGTATATTATAACCAATAATCAAAATAGAAATAAAATTAATAAAGCATTAAAGATATGAACTTTGAATATTATCATTAAAATTTATATTCAAATAATTTTCATTATAAAATAACAATAAAAATAATAAAATTATAATTATTGATAAATTATTATAATTATTCATCTCCGGCGGGTACACACATGTGCCCAATGTGCCAGAAAGGGACTATCATAGTATGCAGGTAACACTTTTAGAATACTGTTAGGACTCATCCGTACCCTACTCATCAGAGACGCAGCTCTTTTACGCATAATAGCATAAAAGGCGTGAGTATTTTCTATCATGAACAGGCCTAACGCGCTGCAGTAACGGGGTAGACAGTCCCAACAGTACCGTAAAAGCGTTATTATACTGAACACGTAGGGCGTTGTCGGCCCATCGCGTATATTTCACCTATAGGCTACATGAGTAAAAGGAACTGCAAAAAAAAAAGCTATATGTTTGTACATAAAACTATACTGTATTTTTATTACTGCTACTACCAAATAAAACTATTCAACAAAAGAACTGTTAAAAATTATGTTATAATTATATTTCAGGGTAGAAGTGTGGAAGGGCTAGCCGCCCAGCAGGAAGGATACCTAATGACATTTGACTACTTCAACAAGGCATCATCTAAATCTAAACCTCTGACTGTCACGGAAACATTCATCAAGTTATTGCTGCAACTGAAAGGAGTTTCTGTCGAGAAAGCTCTAGCCATCACAGCCAAATATAGCACGCCTAAATCTTTGATAATAGCCTATCTTAAATGTGATAAGAGTGAAGGGGAAAATCTTTTGGCGAATTTGAAGTACAATGAAGCAGGTCGCAATGTGGGGCCTGCAGTCAGTAAGGCTATATATCAGTTGTTCTCAAGCCCTGGAGGATAAAAAACTGGTTGAGTTAAGTAAGCATATTATTTAATTTGTTTAAAAGATTGATGCTTTACTAAGTTCGATAATTCTGGTTTAATTTTGGTGAAAAGATTAGTCTATATAAACATAAAAATAACAAAAATATTTCTTCTCACGATATTCGTTGTATTGGTGTGTAAAGAAGCTGGACGCTGTTTTTGGCGTTAGGGTATTAAGGCTGAAATACGATTGGTTAATAAAGGCGTTCCGTAGACGATGATCGTTCTTTTTTCTTTCAAACGAAAAAATAATGGTATTTGGTTTGTTTTGTCACCAACGGGCTTTTTTTTTCTGTCCTTCGCGTGTGTTGTTATGCATAGAATTTTATATTCAAGCCGGTGGAATTGCCCAATCCATTGTCTGCAGAACGTCTATATGGAATGCAGAAAGCGATAGTTTTAAAAATCCAAATTTTTCAAATGTGAATGTTACTCGTATTCGTAAGACTAATACTTGGTGTTTAGATATGTGCAATTGAATTGTCGATATCAATAGTATATTCGAATCTTTAAAGATCTGGATACCAATAAAAGGCGCTCTCGATTGGCTTCGCTAATGTGGTATTATGTTAGCACAAAGTTTTATCGCACAGTTCAATTTGAATATTCGATTATAGTGTATAATACGGGTTTAAATATGAAGTTGCCGCTTTGTATAAAGAAAATCGGTAACCACAACGTTATCGATTTTCATACTAATATTTCAACAATATTTTTTGAATGGCCAATTCGAATTCTGTTTATTTTTTTCATGTATATACAAATATATTCAATAAACAATACAAACAACTATACATTAATAAAAACAACTGTGTACAAATAAAAACTATATTGGCCTATAAATGCTATTAACAAAAACATCAACAATCAACATCACCTGCTGCTATTACCAAACCTACTAGAGGTTCTTCTATATTAGACCACTGCTTCGTGCGAACTAAAGACCCAGTAAAGGGTATTGTATGTCAATTAGACCTTACCGACCATATCCCTATTTTGCTAGAAATCAATAGATCTAAAACTCACACTGCACGTCCGAATCGCGTTCTCCTAAAAAGGGATACCGTGGCAATCAAAAATAACTTAAAAGAAATAAACGAAACACATTGATAAGGCTGTAAAGATCTTTATGGACACACTACTAAAGGTCGTAGATAAACACACAAAGTTAAGATTAGCTGAACTAAATACAACCTAAAACCATGGGTAACCCCCGGCTTAATGCGCTGCATGCGGCACAAAGATCGATTACACTTACGTGCAAAAAATAACCCTAGTGACCCTGTAGCTCAACTAATCCACACTAGATACCGTTACTATTTTGTAAAACTAATGAGTAAAGTTAAGAATGACTACGATAATAAGACACTTATAGACAACAAAAGAAAACCTAAAAAGCTGTGGAAGGCTATTAAAGAAATATGTCATATCTCCAATAAAAACTCACAACCCAATAAATTGCTTTCCCTTCCTGGAACGAACAATTGGAAACAATCCCTGAACTTATGCAATGATCACTTCTCTACCGTTGGACAAAGACTAGCGAATACAATATTACTGATCAATAACGCAGATGAAAATATACTAGCAGCTAACACGACAACTATAGACGCCCCCCATCTTACTCTTTCTTTCTGGAACCTACGGACACTACAGAAGTGTAAGCTATGATTATGAATCTGGATAACGATAAAGCCCTGGCATCGACAATCTAAGCAATAGTCTGACCAAATCTATAAGAGACTCAATAATTGAACCACTAACTATTATTTATAATATTAGCATTATTTCAGGGCAATTTCCCAGTGATTGGAAAACAGCTGTGGATTGCCCAATGTTTATAGCCGGTGATGTAGACTCCAGAAAATTAACGACCAATCTCTCTTCTAGGAGTCTTCTTAAAACTGCTATAGAAAATAATAAACAAAAGACTTACTAAGTACCTTGAAGAAAAACGTTTAATCTCAGCAAATCAGTTCGGCTTTCGTCAGGGTAAATCGACCAATGATGCGGTGACTAGGTTAACTTCTTTTATGGTCTCTAATCTAGATAAGTCTAAGAATTGTATTGTCACCAATACAACCGGAGACAGTATCAAAGGCTTTTGCCTTTGATACTGTCTCCGGGCCGATACTATAGAATCTGGAAAACAAAGGTATAAGAGGTATTCCTATAGAGTGGTTCAAAAGTTATCTGACGGCGCGGAGACAGTGTCTCAGAGTCTCTGGCCAACTAAGTGACTCCAGAAATATTGATTATGGTGTGCCACAAGGCAGCTTGTGAGAACCTAGTTTGTTCAATATACAGGTTGTCCCGAAACTCAACGATAACCTAGCACCGGGCGAGAGGCCAAACTATATCAGTTATGAAAAAAATAATTTAAAAAATCCATGTCACACTTAGTCAAGCGATAATAGACATATTTCGAAAAAGTTGAAAATTTGCTGCCCTTGGTCGCATTTTTAAGTACTGTGATCACAATTTTCACAATTTTACAGCGATTTTTTTAATAATTTAATCTCAAATAATAATGCTATTAATTGCAACCACAAATCAAAGTAATAAACATTGTTAACTAAGTAAAATAAATTAAGTTTTGACGAGTTATGGTTTACAAAATTATTGTCAGTTAACTTTGACACTCCATGTTGGAAAAAAATGTCCTACAATTGGCTAAACCCTTGGCAAGTTATTTCAAAAGATGGCCTATTTAGTCTAGATTTCAAAATGGTACAACACTTGCCACTTTTGCTGTGCTACTTCGTATTTTTTGTAAAGGGACCTCATGGAAAACTTAATCAAAATAAAACAATCAATTATCGTAACACTTTAATATCCTCCTAAAACTAAAGTAGATGCTCAAATTGTTTCCGGAGGTTTTTCGGCGAAGGAATCACGCATTTCAAAAAAATTACCTGATACTGCTTTGTTTAAAAAGGTCGGCGTCTGCATTGTTTGTAATGAACAAAAGTGATAAAATGAGATAGATAGTAGTTATGCTGTCTGTCAGAGCGAGACAGATTGTCATTCGACTTTTAGGATGAGTGAGACGGATAGTGACACCGATTTTTGATGAGTCGTTCATAATAAAATAAAAATAATAACAAGTGTGAGAGTGTGAGTGTGTGAGTGTCAAAGTTGACTGACAATAATTTTGTAAACCATAACTCGTCAAAACATTGTTAACTAAGTATTGTTAACAATGTTTATTACTTTGATTTGTGGTTGCGATTACTAGCGCTGTTATTTGTGATAACATTATTAAAAAATCACTGTAAAATTGTAAAAATTGTGATCACTGTACTTAAAAATGCGACCAAAAGTGTCAAATTTTCAACTTTTTCGAAATATGTCTATTATCGCTTGACTAAGTGACATGCTTTTTTTTTCATAACTGGTATACCTTGGCCTGTCGCCCGGTACCAGGTTATCGTTGAGTTTCGGAACATCCCGTATATATAGATGATATCCACAAACTATTTCTCTCCAAATCGGAAATGATTTGCTTCGCAGATGACACTGTTATACTCTTTAGGGATTCAAACTGGGAAGAAACATTTGACAGGGCAGAAAGTGGCATGGCTACAATAGCGGACTGGCTTAATAATGTTACGTGCTGGGTTCGACGGATAAGAATATAAACAATATTACCGACTAAAACACGTTTTATTCAAACACACAATTAAATTTAAAACACAACAAACACTATACCACACTTTTTCACTGTACTGCTTCAAACTCCGTAGTATTTCCGCTTCCGTTCGCTTCGATGAACACTTGACCGCTTACGATTGTAAACTGACTCGGCGGTGCGCGTGCGCCCTATTTATACGCGGGTAAAGCGCTTCTAGAGCTTTCCAGCAACGCTGTACTCGGCGTGTAAACAGCACGATGATTCGAGAAAGTACCAGCATTCTCTCTAAGATTCTCGTACCGTACTACGCAGTTCCGTAAGATGACAATAGATGGCGGTGTAAACTATTAGACGGAACCGCCGAGTCCCTCCCACAATGCCGAGAGATGTCACTGGGCGTAACAATAACAACCTTCTGACGCTTAATTTAAACAAAACCAAATTCATGTTCTTCCATAAAACTGCCGCTTCTGCTCCACCTACTTCATCAAAACTGAAGCTACACATATGTCACAATCCATCCTCCACATGCACTTGTAGCAACATCGATAGAACTCCTGAAACCAAATACCTTGGTGTCATGATAGACCAAAAACTTAATTTCCAAATCCATATTAACTCCCTTTCGAACAGAGTAAGGAAAACAATAAATATAATGAGACAACTACGATATGCCGCCTCTCCAGAAACACTTAAAATTACTTACTATGCACTGTGCCAATCACTGCTCATCAGCTGCACCGCTGGGGCGGAACAGCTTAATCACACATGATTCAACTAGAGAGAGCACATCGCGCTGTATTAAAAACTATACTAAAAAACCAAGACTATACCCAACGGCTAAACTCTATGAGGAATGTCAACTATTATATCACTGGCACTTATTATTTTAACTAGGCACAAAACAGTTATTTAATCTCCGGAATATAACGATCTGATCAGCCATCGTCTCTTTAGAGTACCTGTTTGTCGCACTAAATTTGCCCAACGCTTTTACCCGTTCCTATCAGTTTACATTTATAATATTGCTTCCAAAGGCACATACATACGTATGTAACATACGTCTGAATATAGTATTAAAGGCAAAAATAAAAGCCTTTGAATGGTTAAATAAACTCACCTATGAAGAGACAGAACAGTTGTTAACTACGATAGCATAGAACATATTTATTTATAATATTTAGAAGTATGTTTTACTAATATATATAATAGTATTCCCTATATGTGTTATATTTATAGCATATTAAGTATATATATTATACTTAATTAGTAATTTAAACGTGATCTCTTAGTTTTAAGCATTTTAATATCTTTATTTTGTTATACATAATAAACATTTTTCATTTTCATGTAATTACGGCGAATTGAAGCAATTAATATGATACTAATACAAAATAAATCATTTTAGTTTAAGTACAAATTTTATAAAAAGTTATGGATATTTATTATTAATAATATATTTAGGCTATTCTCAAAGAAATATGATTTTAAAAACCATTGCATTTTATACAGAAACTACGAAATAAAAACGGCAATTTCATATTTAAAGACCTGATAGTTATAGTACAGGGATGACGAATAAGTTGTATTTTCGTTCAATAACAAAATCTACCATTTATTCGTTGTCTATGTTATATTTGTGGTTAGTATTATGTAATATAAGTACAATACTCAATAATTTGTAGAATAGTCAACTTAAGGTAGTTCCCAATAACCGATCTGGGCTTTTGAATTTATTATAGGAATGTGAGAATATCTTAGCTATTGACTTAAGTTTTGACGAAAAATATGGCGGGACGCAAATATCTATGTGTGAGTGAATAAAATATTATTGTAATTATGTATAAATTAGGAACGTATTTTCGTATTAAAATCAATTAATGACTGATTACCACCTAAGAATGCTTCAAACTCTATTTTTTTAGATAAAACACTCACTTTAATATGAAGCCCTCGTGTCGCGTAATATCGGCTTGTATGTATGAAAGGTCCGGCCAACACGAGAATAGACAATTTTTAGTTTAGGTGGTGCCGTCTGTGCATGCCTGAGTCTGTGCATGCCTGAGTCTGTGCATGCCTGTGTCTATGCATGGCTGTGTCTATGATTATAGTATTCTTATTTTCTTCTTTTCGTGTGGTTAATGGCCAACCTGTTGTCAAGAGTTGTTCAAGCCGCCCGTAGGCCTCTGACATGGCTTAACGACTGCTGTCAATTTGGCAACAGCCGGGACCGACTTTTTACGTGCCCGAAGCACAGAGACTCAGATGAAATACCACTAAGCGGTCACCCATCTATAGACTAACCGCACCCAACGTTGCTTAACCTCGCTAATCGATTACAGATCAGTGAGTGCAACTGGCTATGAGCGCCTCATGCTTATAGTATAAAAGTCTGACTGAACTGCTTAGCTGAGGTCCAAACATTGTAAACAATTATTATGATTACATCAAATTATAGAAACAAAAGCAATTTATTTCTATTTTAATCTAAGAGACAAGACTGGGTCAAGACTGGGTCTAAGCATGCATGATGTATAAAGATCTATTTGAAAATGTAAAATAAAGATAACTTTAGGCAAGTTAAATCTAGATCGGTTATTGAGAACTGTCTTTATATTATTGTGGATTAATAAATGTCTAAATGAATTATATACACGTATAATACAAACCATTAGTGATTAAATTAATCATATATTTATTTGTTTTGTACTAGATTTGTTTATTATTGATTATTAATGCTGGGATTCTTCTGCTGGGACTGGTCGACTCGCACTGATCGGGCAACTATTATGTTAATTATTATTTACAATACATTGACCTGCATCGTCCACACATCCCAATCTATTGTAAAATTCATTGATATATGTATATATAAAAAAAAAGATGAAAACAAAATACATCCATGGAGTTTCTTGTCTGTTCTTCTCCATAGGATTCACTTTTGGAACTGACACCTAGCTTTTGACGTTTTAAAAGTGTTTGTTACACAGGCCGATTTGAAATAAAAAAAATTGACTTTGACTTTGAATCAAGTTGTTGGTCGTTGTTATTTTGTTTTCGTAATTTTGACGTAATGAAATACCGATAGTATTATTTAGGATGTGTATTTATTGTAAGAGAATTATAAAATTAATATTGTCTTATGTTTACGCGAATGTTTTACAATGAAATTAACTACTTTATACGGATTTTGTCGCGTTGTTTATTTAACACTTTTATTACTTACATAAGTTTGAAACTCTTTTGAAACACTGCTTTTATTGGACTTTACTATAATTTAGCTATTTAAATTAATTAAAACTATTTATATTTAATTTTACACTTGGCCCCGACGTTTTGTTTGCTTTACAGCAGCCATGTTCACGACAAAATCCGTATAGAGTAGTTTAATTTCAATAATTATAAATTAATATCATAGGTTGGGTACTTGGCCGTATTTCCAACACGACTATATATATATATATATATATAATTATTATTCTAACTAAATTATTTGAATACATAACATAAGTTTATATATAATATTTGTGATTGTTAATTGTTCGTGCAATATTATTTATTCAACAAGTATCCTTCATACAGAGAGATGTGAAGTTTACAATTTTGAGTTTTTGCTAGGTTATAGTCAGCAACATAAATCGCTACACTCTTCGGAGATTTCGAAAGTTCGAAGATTTCTTTAAGTTTTACATTCCGCAAAGCATTTATAAGGCGTTTATAAGGGTGTAACAGTAAGGTATGTAATCATAAGAGCCATATCTTATGATTATAAAGTATTGTTGATAAAATGCATCATGAACTGATATCTAATATATATATATAGTATATATTTCCAATAAGATTCTAATCCTGATAGAAGATAATTCTAAATAGTTTATTGCTTGCATGTCAATATTATTAAAATAGCATCTTAATTTTCATTTGGGCATTGCTGTACCTATTCCGGCATACAATTAATTCAGATCAGCTACATGTCATGTAGACCATTCTCATTTTTAATTATTGATCTACAATAGAAATATGATTTACATAAAATGTGTTTACCGTTATTCGTAAGCGATTTTGTGACCAGCAAGACATTTTGCAAAGTAGACATTCTACGACGGAGCGTTCACAAAGTCCAGTATACGACCTTATATGACCACAGTTTACTGTTACACATTGTAGATGTATAAATTTATCAATGATCTTATTGTTAAACAAGTTAAGTTCATAGATTTTGAATGGTATAAATGTAAAGTAGTACACATTGTAATCTTGTATGTTGTCTGAAACATTTATAATACTGATTTAAAATAAATGAAACCAAAATCATTATATGTATACCTTTATTTAACATAACCATTGACAGACAAGTAGCGTGAGTAAGATTGACAGACAATCCCTATAGTGGCATGTAAACCTCTCGAATAACTATCCATAAATAGTTCAGATTTAAGAGCACTTTAGGATGGAATCAGCTTTTCCCAGTTTACAAATAGCGTGCTAAAATCACAAATTAAAAACAAAATATACAGAATTGGTATAAATTTTGCCACAAGAAGCTGTCACTAGACGTCTTATCAATGTTTCGACTCCCGCGCCAACCTTTTCTGCACTTACATTCATTTTAGAACAGAGAGAGGCTTTAGGTCGGTGCTACACGTATCTCGTACGCTTTAACTATCCTTAGATCTCGTTTAGGACTTGGAAGTCAGCGGACCAGCCTATAGTATCAGATTATGTTCTCTAGCAATTGTTAGTCGTTTGCAGGCTAGTTTTTGTTACGTTCTACTTGTAAGCGTATATTCTGAGACTACCCTCGGAGTATACTCTTCCGGAATTAGCCTCCCTACCTAAGTGACCCAAAGATGTACGTTCTTCACCAGTGCAGCTAGGACAGATCCCAAAGATCTGAGGACCTAAGAAGGGTGCCAAAAACTACCTACATAAGTAGGGATTAACATCAGCGGGTATAACTACATAAAATTTACGTTGGCAATATTGTTTTCCTATCGAATCGTATTGCCTGAGGCGTTGACTGAGCAACAATGACATATATATTTAGGTGGTGGAATCTGTAAGCGATATAGGGCGGTGCGAGGGACGTATTGTGACTAGTTTCTTGTGGTATGATTAAATTGTGATTTGGCACAAAAAAGTCTGTGATATTATTATTCCGAGATTCTCTAGCGAGGTAACGAGTACATGAGACGTTTATGTTAAACACGAGATTCAATAAACTTGATTATGCCAAACCAGTATAGGTACTACTTTAGACCCTTATTTTCATCATCACATTGCGTTTCCTTACAATAACACTTAACATTAATAAATATACTTATAGCCTAAATCTTTGAAATACAGTGTGTGTATGAAGCTGCATACAGAAATGACAATTTTACCAAATGCAGTGTTCAACATTGAAATCCGAAACATGGCACAGTTATAAGAAATAGAATATTAACACTACAACTAAATTGCACTCAAAGATCGTGAATATCAATCACCAGTGACAGTTCAAGTGTAATAATACTTTTTAAATCTCAATAGTTCAGTATATAAAATTATAGTTTCCAAATTTACAAATCACATTTTCTTATAATTTCGTTTAACATGTATTTAACAACTCTGGTGTACAAAACTTGGCGGATTAAAATAATAGATACATTGCTTACGTAAAACCCACTTAATAGTTACGCATGCAATAGAAAAATAAATGCCAAAAACATCTACTAGAAATTACAAACTTACACTAATAATATTAAGGAGTAACATATATAATAATTCGACTTGTAAAATTAGATCTATCGACCAACCACCAAATATAATTCGGACAAGCTATAAATATTACTAAAGTATCCAAATTTG
Source organism: Catocala fraxini (assembly GCA_930367265.1). Taxonomy (NCBI): domain Eukaryota; kingdom Metazoa; phylum Arthropoda; class Insecta; order Lepidoptera; family Erebidae; genus Catocala; species Catocala fraxini. Next base: position 2,900,622 of record OV884037.1, read on the forward strand.
CATATACACGAGATTCCAGTTCTGGCCATAAGTAGACAGACAGACATTGTACATGTCTAGTCATGTGTCTGTGAGAGATGATACGACGTTGTGACGTCATACAACATGTTTATATACGCTACTTATAATTTTTATGGACGATTTGCTTGAGATGTTATCTGGACAAAACCTAGCTCTGGAATGTCGTATATATAATTTTCCTGTATTTTTTTCGTGATACTAGTGCACTCGTATATTTTTTGAAAATGTAAAAATAATATAATTTCTCCCCGTTATAAAATAAAGCTTATACGTAATTTGGTGCACTTAGATAGAGAGTGTGAACTTAAAAAGTACGTCTAGAGAGTGTGGTAGTTCCTTTCAGTTTGGTTCTTGTAGTATTTGAAACCCATAAAGCCGATGGCGAGGAGTCCAAGGGTCAGTATCATGCCGCCGATGAAGCTGGGTCCATCGAATCTGAAACATTAATGGAAGACATAAGTATTGTGGTATAGTAACTATAAAATATGCTACGTTAATGTTAGGAGATATCAAAGAATCGCTAAGTTGCTTATTTTCATTTAATTTTGATGACAACTGAAGAGCTTCTTTTTCTTCTCTCTAACCTTTATTATTCCCAAGTCACTTGGGGTCGGCTTTTTCTGTTCTAACCGGATTTGACTGATATCAGTTTTTACACGGAGCGGCTGCCACCTGACCTCCGCAACCCGAACGATACCCTAAGGCTAGACCAGTGTCAGGATATTATAGGGCACTGACTTCCCAATAACGATTGTCATAGATGTTCATGGCAGCCGGGACCGACGGCTTAACGTGCTCTCCGAGGTACAGAGCAGGCGATAATTGTCAATCAATACGCACATCATTTCGAAAAGTCATATAACTTCCGAAAGTCAGAGGTGCGCGACGTGGGTTCGAACCCGAGACCCTCTGCATTGCAGTCTATTGGTCTCCCCACTGAGTTATCGCTGCTTAACTTAACTGAAGAGCTTGGTATTATATACGAAATTATCCTGAAGTGTGTAGATGTGAAAAAAACAACACAAACAACCTTGTATTGTGTACGCGGTTGTAACTTGTGTGGTCACCTGCCGTTGCTGCATTACTGTTGTGGGTTTGAATCCCACGCGGGCCAAACATTTGCGTGAATTACAAATAGTCGTGCCGAGTACGCTCTTGTTCTTCGAATAGTTGGAATGTTTAGGTTAGGCACTTCTCCGCGACACATGAAGTGTTACTAGTGAAGGAGTTGTAATTACTTGTCTATTAAAATTTACGTCCCATATGTGTTTGCTACCCCTTTCTATGCACGGCTTTAACTTTACTTCAATCAAGTCAAGTCGAATCATTTAATAAGTATATTTATAATTTTACGTTACAACTTCCTTTTAAAACCAGAACACAACAAACTGAGTCTAAAAAATAACAATAGCAGGACCGCAGAGAACAACCTTCACCGATTGCTAATCGATACACGACACAAATATATTTATTTTTAGCCTCCCAACGATTTACCTACACGCGTTTCATTCGGATGAATGTAAACAGATGCACTTGTGATATATGAAGAGTCGTCGAATAAAGTGGTTATTTTTAATTGCTTGAGATGTGCTCATCCTACTTAGTTAGCACGAAAGTGTCTACATTAAGAGGAGTGAGCTCACAGATAGAAACCGAATATAACAATTCTTAAATTTTTACAAGACTCTTCAAGGAGAGTTCATTTATTCATAATGTATAACGACAGAATATTACTGGTAAAATTTAATTTATGATATTGTCTATTGTTGTGACTAGTGTGAGCACATACATACATAGATTCACGCTTGTTTCCCAGAGGAGTAGGCAGAGACTACGGATTTTCATTTGCTACGATCCTGACACACTTCTCTGGCTTCATTCACTTTCATCACATTCCTCATACACGCCCGTCGGTTCAAGGTGCTCTTAACTAAAAAAACTTAAATAAAAAAATAAAAAAAATAAACCTGGCCTTTGTCTAGAACGCCTCCGATCTGATCAAGAAACGTTCACCTAGGTCTTTCTCTTGCGACTGTTCCATTCACACTAGCCTTATAAACTTTCTTAGTCAGTCTTACCTCGTCCATTCTTTCTACATGCCCAAACTAGCTTAACATACCCTTTTCTATTCTTGTCACTATATCCACTTTCATGAAGCATCTCTCTCTAATCACACTATTTCTTATTCTATCTTGTGACTGTACGTAGGAAAAATATATCTGGATACGTACTGTACCAGACATTGTGTTGTGGGTTCGATCCCTATGCGGAACAAAAATTTGTGGGGTCCACAAATAGTTGTTCCGAGTCTTGGAGTTATTTGTGTCTGTTATTTAAACGTTTATAAAGTCCCTCACGACACAGGATTTATCTAGCGCAGGAGATATCTCAAAATATATGCGTCGCGTAATGCAAAACTTACTGACATAAACTAATATTGACAATATCGACTAACTGTCTCGAATAAGGAAGTCCAAGGTTAATTTTGCATACGTTTTGGTCGTAGAATATTCTTTATAAAATATAACTTGATAACCTAGTATTTTTTATCGTGCCCTCTACATTTGTATTAATTATGTTATCTTTCTGTGGTAAATTTTTGCACGTGTACCGTTAAAATACTCGTGCTGTATTGAAATATTCTGTGCGTGAGTTCTTTTTCTAACAACAAAGATATTCAAGATCATTTTGCAAGATATATTCAACTCTTGAACAATCTTAACGTTGACGAATGATGTATACTTGTCATGAATGCATTTTAAAAGAACATAGAAAAATAAATAAAATAAAAATGCAGTACAGTCGATTATATTGCAGTTCTACATATAAATAATTTTATGTGATTTATTTGCCAACGCTTCCACGCTGTTGCTTTAAATTGGACGTAGTTAAGCGAAAAGGATCCAATCCACACCCAAAATTTAAAACAAATAGTTAATTTTTAAACAAATACTACTGAAAAAATACCTCTCAAACCTTAAAAGTCAATAACTAAAAAAAAAAACTGGGTGTGGATTGGATCTATTTCGCTTAAGTACGCTTAAGTATAATATAATAATAATATTAGCTTTTTATTAAACTTTCCCACTGCTGGACACGGGCCTCTTCTCAGTGTGAGAAGGGTAAGGCTATAGCCCACCACGCTGGCCCAGTGCTGGTTGGCAGACTTCACATATCTTCGACAACATTATGGAGAACTCTCAGACAAGCAGGTTTCCTCACGATGTTTTCCTTCACCGTTAAAGCGAGCGATAATTAACTATTTAATACGCACATAACTTCGAAAAGTCAGAGATGCGCGCCTCGGGATCGAACTCAAGACCTCTGCGTGGCAGTCCATCGGTTTCCCACTACGCTATCCTAATATACCTAAGAGAAAAATCCTAATACATTTAGCCCGCTCGGGACCTCATGAATTGACTCAAACATAAGATACAGCAACGAGGCAAACAGTCTTTAACCTTTTGAACGCCAACGTCGTCTTTAATTTCGTAATAAAGTATATCACACATACTGTAATTTAAAGCTCATAATAAGCTAAGCTTAAACTTAAAACTTATGACCAGACCAATCACATATTTATACTCGACATGCGCAATCGTGCCCTGTGCGCCAACGTCGTCTTTACTCGACAAAATTGTTTTTTATCGGTTCACAGAAAAATACAAAATAAACATATTAAATCATTACTTTTCTGTGTTTTAGTGATACAACTTAAAAATTGAATCCCCAATTATTACTTAATTGTATACGGCATACAAAATTGTTATTAGTTATAGAAATATTTGATCATAAAAAACAATATATAATATATCGATTTTCGGGCTTGGCGTACAGGACATGGAGGCGTGGCGTTCAAAAGGTTAAAATGATTAAAGTCACGTACCAAATTGTAACCTTTATAAAGACAAAGGCAAAAGACAAATACTACTGCTCATGACATAAACTTGGAATAGTTATAAACAATCCTTTACCGCCGTGTTTTTTTTTAAAACAAACGTAGCTAAGATTACTCTTAGTTTGTGTTGTTTTGGCTTAAGTGAATTATTATTAAACGTCAATGACCATTAATGATGATAACTTTCGCTACAGTATAAACCGCATCGTAATCGATACATCGGTTACGGTGCAATAGACAGACAAATAATGAATACTACTACTTTCTTACACAAGATTTAAAAAACGATTATCCGATTCTTGAAGATTTAAAAAAGACTATCCTATAATTGAGATTAAAAAAAAATAATCCTATTTTTGAATATTTAAAATATTAAAATTAAACTGCTATATACGGATTTTATCGCGTTGTTTATTTGACACTTTATTACAAAATTTTTGAAAATTGTTACACTTCTACTACTATTAAACTTTACTAATTTTTAAGCTAATTAAATTATTATTAAACTATTTAGATTTAATTTATTTTTACACTTTCCCCGACGTTTCGGTTGCTTTTCAGCAGCCATGGTCACGGGGAGACTAAGATGGCAGTTGTCTCAATGTTCCAGTGTAGTTATTTCAAAGTACCCGAACATAATTTAATCATTGGTGTTTCTATTTACGCAGAATGAGCTCAAAGTATCATGAAGTCTAGCTGTGGTTTGCTTCTTCTTGGGTTTGACTATTTTTATTACTGGATCCCAAGCTGGTGGTACATTCCAACCATCTTCTCTATTAAAATTAGGATGTTTTTTGATTTCAATAGCCTCGCGAAGCATCCTTGGTAGGAATCGGTGTTCTTTAGCGAGAATCTGTGGTTTGTCAAATCTCAGGTAGTGGTTGGTCCCCTGTTGCACATGTTCACACACAGCAGACTTCAACGAGCGTTGGTGTTTTACATCAGCTATGTGTTCTTTTATGCGGGTGCCTATGTTTCTCTTGGTTTGACCAATGTATGAGAGTCCGCAGTCACAATCTATTTTATAGACCCCTGCATCTTGTAAAGGTAATTGGCACTTGACGGATGGTAAAAATTAACTTATCTTCGTTGGCGGCTTGAAGTATGTGTTGATTGAAGCTCGCTTCAAGATGTAGCCAAGATGTAAGGGGTGTCACTGACAAGATTGGCTACATCTTGAAGCGAGCTTCAATCAACACATACTTCAAGCCGCCAGCGAAGATAAGTCAATTTTTACCATCCGTCAAGTGCCAATTACCATTACAAGATGCAGGGGTCTATAAAATAGATTGTGACTGCGGACTCTCATACATTGGTCAAACCAAGAGAAACATAGGCACCCGCATAAAAGAACACATAGCTGATGTAAAACACCAACGCTCGTTGAAGTCTGCTGTGTGTGAACATGTGCAACAGGGGACCAACCACTACCTGAGATTTGACAAACCACAGATTCTCGCTAAAGAACACCGATTCCTACCAAGGATGCTTCGCGAGGCTATTGAAATCAAAAAACATCCTAATTTTAATAGAGAAGATGGTTGGAATGTACCACCAGCTTGGGATCCAGTAATAAAAATAGTCAAACCCAAGAAGAAGCAAACCACAGCTAGACTTCATGATACTTTGAGCTCATTCTGCGTAAATAGAAACACCAATGATTAAATTATGTTCGGGTACTTTGAAATAACTACACTGGAACATTGAGACAACTGCCATCTTAGTCTCCCCGTGACCATGGCTGCTGAAAAGCAACCGAAACGTCGGGGAAAGTGTAAAAATAAATTAAATCTAAATAGTTTAATAATAATTTAATTAGCTTAAAAATTAGTAAAGTTTAATAGTAGTAGAAGTGTAACAATTTTCAAAAATTTTGTAATAAAGTGTCAAATAAACAACGCGATAAAATCCGTATATAGCAGTTTAATTTCAATGAATAATATTCGCGTAAATAGAAGACAATATTATATTTAAAATATACCATCGGAATTTTAAAGATTTAAAAGTAAATCCTCTTTATCTAAAACAACAAATTGCGCAATACATGTCAACGCAACATATGTCTAAGATCTCCGTACCTTACAACCTTTCTAAACAACGGACACAAAGAACACACAGCTTCGAAACAACTAATTGTGGATCACAACTGTTTGTCCCAGGGATCGAACCCACAACACTCAGCGCAGTGGCAATGGCCAGGCAACCACTAAAACACTACGCCATTCTTGCAATCATACTATTGCACTTGTTAGAAAGTGATATTATATATTAAAACGAAAACTGGATTAAGGTAACTGACACCAATGCAATATTTCTGTTATATAACATAACTGTGCAATACATAGCAATAGCAATTGAAACAAATACTAGTAATAAAAATACTGCTGTTTACGCTGAAGTTATATGTATCTAACACGCAAGTGCGTGAAAGTGCAATTTGAATAAAATTACGTTCAAGTATTGCGTTTAGTAATTGACGTGGGGTTTTTATAAGTATTTACATTTCAATTGAGTATTGTAAGCGGCAAATCGCACTCTTAATAAAACAGAGACAGTAGTATTTTGGATTAAACAAATTTGAACTCTATTGCAATGATTTAACACAAACATAATATTAGAATTTAGCATATACAATTAGAGTCCAAATTGCCTTAGTTTTAAATTTCGAGTTAAGTCGCTGTTTTATTAAAAGTGCGAAATGTCGTTTTAAAGGCACGCAACTATTCTGATCGAGTTTTACTTTTCAGATATTTCTTTTAATTCTCGCTGTTGAAAATAGATACGATATTACTTCTTCTCTCTTAGCCTTTATTATTCCCAAGTCACTTGGGGTCGGCTTTTCTGGTCTAACCGGATTTGACTGGATATCAGTTTTTACACGGTTCAGTGTTCAGTGATAAAATATATTAGGTTTTTACTTGTATTAACAGCAGCTCGGTGGGGAGACCAACAGACTGCAATGCAGAGGGTCTCGGGTTCGAACCCAGGTCGCGCACCTCTGACTTTCGGAAGTTATATGACTTTTCGAAATTATGTGCGCATTGATTAACAATTATCGCCTGCTCCGTGCCTCGAAAAGTACGTTAAGGCGTCGGTCCCGGCTGCCATGAACATTTAAGGCAGTCGTTATTGGGATGTCAGTGCCTTATAATATCCTGATACTGGTCTAGCCTTAGGGTATCGTTAGCCTTCGGGTTGCGGAGGTCAGGTGGCAGCCGCTCCGTGTAAAAACTGATATCCAGTCAAATCCGGTTAGACCAGAAAAGCCGACCCCAAGTGACCTGGGAATAATAAAGGCTAGGGAGAACAGACTTGTATTAGCAATAATTTATCTTTTTAGAATCAGCCGCCGTGTTTATTTTAAAGAAATTGGCCGATATGGTAAAAATAAGGTGGAAAAAAAAAGACTAGTGCATAAAACTAATCAGGAAAATTAAGCAACTTGCTTTCGAAGTTAATTATTGGAGACGGAAATACAACAAGGAAGGTTAACAACAAATTAAAGCAAAGTGAACAGTTTTGCGCAATATGTACTTGCGTCAATGTTGGTATACTATACAGTATAGATTTACGAATATCTTCAAGCATACTTCATTATCCTAACTAATTTACTAATATTTTAAATGTGAAAGTTTGTGAGGATTGATCTTTAATCCAGAAAAAAATACTGTTACGTAACCTAACCTACATTTATGCAAACAAAGCCGCGGGTAAAATCTAGTTACAAATAATTCCAGGATAATGTAGGGATCTTACAAACATTAAAACAAAAAACACTCTATCTCGTGTGGCGATCAAACACTCGGCGAGCGAGACGACCTAATTTGTGCAGCCAATATGACATTCAAGTAATGAATAAATGAATTACAATACTCACGTTCTGGATGCCTGAACAACCTTAGGTGCTTCTGTAGAGACCACTTCACTCTTCGGCGTCGTAACCACCTTAGTTTCATTCTTGGCATTAGCATCGGGAACGGTTTCATTTTTCTTAGTATCAGGGACTGCATTTGACGTTTCATTGTTAGGTTTCGTCGCGTCAGCAGGCTTTTCTTCGGGTTTGGGCACTGTTTTCTCCGGTTTAGTATCCGTACTGTTAGTCTTCTCACCAGTTTGAGGTTTAGTATTGTTGTCGGTCGTTGTTCCTGTGGTCGGGTTTGTGACAGCAGCGTTGGTGGGCTGCGTGGCCGCTTCTGTGGGGTTGGCGGGGTTGGTCACTGTCGTGCCCGCAGGCAAGTTTTGTGTTGGTTCCGTTTTCGACGGTGTTTTCTCTGTTTCATTAGGCTTGGGTACTGGTGCTGCTTGTGTACTTGGTGCCACTGAAATAATAATTTCCTTTTTAAAGTTATTTTAAAGATAATAAACTTTGTAATAGACGAGTGGAAGATATTTGGATTGTCAAGTAGAGGCTCGATATCTTTTGAATTTTCGAAGTTATGTGCTAAAACACCGAAAAGAACCTGCTTGTATGAGAGGTCTACATAATGGTCTCAAAGACATGTAAAGTCTGTCAACCCGTACTGGGCTAGCTGGTAGACTATAGTCTATCTCTTCGTGTACTGAAAGAAGGCGCGTTCCAGTATTGCAACAGTTTATAACGAGAGCAGATACATAAAATAAATATACGGACGGTTTATAACTTTGAGGTGATGTAAGTAATCAAATTTCTGTTTGTTATATCAAAGCTACTTAATTTTTTTTGAATTTAGTTTGAATATTACACGGCTTAAAAAGTACTTGTAATTTTTTGAAAATACATTTGTTGAAGACCTTGAATTGTATTTTCCAATAAATTATTATATTATACCACCTTTAAGAAATGCAAGCAATATTTTGAAATATTTTTGCATATTAGATTCGACCGTATTTTTTTTTTTTTAAGTCCCATGTCGTATCTGTAATATAATATTAAAACATGAAAGAAAACTTCTAAGCATTGCTATTGATGGAATAAATGAACGCATGGAAGAGAATTATATATGTTCGGTATAGTTATAGTTTATATGGAGAAAGAGCGCAGACAGATAAATAGTATAATTATAAAAGAATAATAATTACGTTCGAATTTCGACATACGTATATATTATTATATGTCCTTCTCCAGGGTTCAATCTATTTATCTCAATACCAGTCTCGAGAAGATAAGAAACACATTATTAAGTCTTTGGTCAAAAACTCAAAGCGTATGTTTTACGTAATATATCCACGAGTATTCAGGCGTAGTTCAAGGTGATGTTCTTTAATTAGTACAATAATACTGATGAACTTGATTTGAGACATCGGGATATCGTTTCTTCAGAGTTTGGAAGAAAATATCGAAAATATCTGCGCCTCATTGGTCCGATGGCATAAATTTACGCTTATGTTTTGAGCGTTTCTGACGACCCGGATTTGATTCCCAGATCGTGCAACGTGTTATTTAGTTCTGCATTAAGGAAATTCCAAGAGGCAGCAGGGAGTCTGGCTAGGATACTGGTAGACCATAATACCTTTATTTCTGGTGACCTAAAATATACCTGACAAAATGTGTGTAATAACTATGCCTACCCTTTCGAGAACAAACAAGCATGTGTTTATGTTATCTATAGATCGAACTTATACAAAGATGAAGTTCGAATCGGTGCGTCAGTAAGTCAATTCAGCGGCGCCATTATGACGTCATCTCAGTTAACAGAATCGCAATAAAGTAACTACACAGTGAAGAGCTAAGGCTTCTTAATGCGAAATGTAAAGTAGGATGAGATAATCGTCGGCCTCGATGGCGTAGTAGTTAGTGTAACCGACTGCCACGCCTCTGGTCGCGGGTTCGATTCCCGCACAAGTCAAACATTTGTGTGCATGAACATGGATGTTTGTCTTGGTCTGGGTGTTTCTATGTATAATATGTATGTATACACAAAAAAAAGTATATGTGTATGTTTATCCACTGTCTAGTACCCATAGTACAAGCTCTGCTTAGTTTGGGCTAGATGGTGTTGTGTGTACGTGGTAGAATATTATTATTATTATTATAATAGAGGGTAGAATGATAAAAAATTATATTATTTTCTGAGCGATGGGCTAAGTGTTATAGAGTTTTTCTGTAAGGAAATTAACAGGAGCAGCACTGTGTGTTATGTGCCCAGTAGACTACAATAGGCTTGCTTCTCTTTACGTAATATTTTAAAACATGGTTCACGAAATTTGGGTAGGTATATTGTCTTAACACCACATTTCGGCAGCTAAATATATTTTAATATCAGCCCTACCCCGTCTAAGTGTGAGAAGGGTTAGGCCATAGTTCACCACGCTGGCCCAGTGCGTGTTGGCAGACTTCACATATCTTCGAAAACATTATGTAGAAATACCCGACATGCAGAATTCACGATGTTTCCCTTCACCTTTGAAGCGAGCAATAATTAATTATTTAATACGCACATAACTTCGAAAAATCGGGGCTTTAGTATCGCTGGCGCTGGGCTATATATAAATCGAGATTTCCTGTAAGGTTTTTTGCAGGAGCAGCCCCGTCTCGTGCATGGTGCCTGGCTTCCTTTTACATGATATTTAAAAACAGATCGTGAATTTTAGGTATATTGTCTTACCCACTCACATTTCGGCAGTTTAATATAGCTAGGTTTTTAATGTCTCTGTTACTTGTTTACAATGTGGACTGGAAATTGCTTTAATACTGCGAATGTTTTTCGAGAACGAAAACCGTTTATGAATTATCCATAATCATTATTTATTATTCATATCCACTGTCGCCGAATAATGACATAGTGTCTGTGTTTATTCCAGAACGTCCCTTTGTTTATAAATATTGGGCTTCCATATTTGCCTCCGGTTACTAAAATGCAGTTCAACACCAAAATACTTCTACTGTTGCTGTGCCTGACAGGACCCAAAATTGTTACCTAATCTAACTTTAAAATGTTCTATACATTATGAAATGCAATAAAGATTGAAATTGGAATTGAAAATATTTATTTTATGTGCTGACTAAATTAGCAACAGTTAATTAGGTCATTTGATATGAGTTTAATTTTGATACGTAGTTGAATATTCTTTCAAATATCTTATATAAGTTGCCTGTAAGATTTTAGCAATGAAGGAGAATATCATGAGCAGACTTGGCGGATGTCTGAGAGTTGTCCATAATGTTCTCGAAGATATGTTAACTGTGCTAACATGCATTGGGCTGGCATGCTCGATCACCTAACATACACGCCATCAATTTATAAAGCAATGCTGACATTATTACGTTACTACAAGATCGATTATGTCATTTTAAATAATATTGTAAATGCAAATGTGATTTTGTTGGCTTTTACGCCTTAACTACTCAACCGAACAACATAAAATTTCGTATACTTGTTGTCACGGGTACATAAAATGACATAGGGTACCATTTATCCAGAAAAAAGGTCTGTTCCCAAGCGAAGCCGCTGCCAAAAGCTAGTGCACTATAAAAACATTTACGGTTTGACGCATCGGTCTAGACATATTTTATGATTGCGTGCATCACATGCGGTTCACGTGAGCTAAGCCGCAAGCAGAAACTAGTTCCTGATAAATTATTTATCACGTAAGTTACGCTCATTGATGCCCAGTTTCACAATTATCAAGTAAAAGTTATCCGAAATATAAATTGCATGCTGTCCTAATCTAGATAGGTTAAAGAAAAGTGATGAAGAGTCATTTATCTAATTAATATATTTATATTCTGGACAAAAGTCAGGTTATCTTATCTTATTTGAGGGCCGGTCAGTGCAGACCGGCGACACTTCGACCCAGTGGGATCTTTTGTGTCGACGAACTAGCTAATCGAATAATTGCTCCCGATTTTTTCGATTATGCGAGATTACATAACAAAAAAAAATTATTCACAAAGTAAATATCTGTAGTAACAGGAGTGAAAAGACCGTAACAGGGTGTAGATTTCTTAGATTTTTTTATTCTTCTAAACCCTTTATTATTCCCAAGTCACTTGAGGCCGCTTTTCTAGTCTAACCGGATTTGACTGAATATCAGTTTTTACACGGAGCGGCTGCCACCTGACCTCCGCAACCCGAAGGCTAACGATACTCTAAGGCTAGACCAGTGTCAGGATATTAGAGGGAACTGACTTTCCCAATAACGACTGCCATAGTTGTTCATGGCAGCCGGGACCGACGGCTTAACGTGCTCACCAAGGCACGGCGCAGGCGATAATTGTCAATCAATACGCACATAATTCCGAAAAGTCATATAACTTCCGAAGGTCAGAGATGCGCGACGTGGGTTCGAACCCGTGACCCTCTGCATTGCAGTCTGTTGGTCTCCCCACTGAGCTATCGCTGCTCTTACGTACATATTATAAAATAAAGTCCCCCGCCGCGTGTCTGTCTGTTCGCGATAAACTCAAAAACTACTGAACGGATTTTCATGCGGGTTTCACCAATAGACAGAGTGATTCATGAGGAAGGTTTAGATGTATCGTTTGTTAAGGTTACTCATGCGTAGCCGGGACGGGATGCTAGTTGTATTATATATGAAACTGCTTTTCCGTGAATTTCACATTGAAATTAAACTTAAATTACTTTTTACAGACTGGTTACTGACGATGGCATTGCTTGCGATTTTTTATTTGGCAACGGCATCTTTTTATAGGTTCAGAACTAGTATTATGAAATTAACATTACAGTTAAACTTTTATCCCACGGAGCAGACATTACCGTGATAAAGTCTTATCTGCCAATCAAGCATAAAATCTATCTGTGTGCGCACAAGTTACAACCAAATCCACGATTAAGTAACACACATGCAAACATTTTCATAAGATTGTATCGCGGTTTATTTTGTTAAAAACTTTTTAATTCATATTGATTAATTTGATTAATACCTATTGTGATAATTATTATAGTTTACTATTAGTTTCCCCGCGGTTTCACCCGCGTAAGTCCCTTTCTCGTGTGAATATCGGGTTTCACCCCTTTCACCCCCTTCGGGGTGGAATTTCCAAAAATCCTCTCTTAGTGCTCCCCTACACTCTCCAAGGAACATACATGCCAAATTTCAGCGTCTTGCGTTCAGTAGTTTCGGCTGTGCGTTGTCTGTCAGTCACTCAGTAACGGAAGAGTTTTATATATATAGATTAAGTGACAAGTGGATCTATACGTACTTGTCTATAGCTCCGAAGGGATGGTTGATAGCACCTATATTTTACCAACTATGGTTTTAACTTTTAAGTTCGACGTTCAAGCGGACGAGCCTATCGCGGTTTACCGAACACAATGAATTTTTGTTGACAGAAGATGTTAATAACACAGCTCGATCCAGGAAATAAACCCGAGTCCTGATGTGCAGCAGCCGCATACATTAAATACCGACCTCCAAACAGAATTTCGGTCACGGCGGCTAATCTTAACGGAGACTGGCCATCAACGCAGGCGATATTATTGTGCATAAGTATGTGCGCAAACACAAGTGCACTCTCTGTTCCTTAACCCTCATGACCAACGGCTTTAAGTGATTTCCGAGGCACATACATTCCTGCCCTACTGAGGATATATAGCTTTTAATTGTAGAAAAATCTGAAAACGTTGTTCATAACTACCCTTTTCACTAAAGAGCTCCAAATACAACGTATGCGTGTTGTTATTAATTAAATTATGAAGAGTAATGCTAATATAATCATATTTCTTGTAAGTACCATAAGATCTACCTACATGCCAACTTTCGATACTCTAGGTCAACAGGAAGTACCCGATATGGTTTCAATGATTAACAAATACGTATGACGGTCCATTTTTTTTCTCGTTTGCATTACATTGAGTAAGATATTTACAAAATATTGATATTATATTTGTTTTAGAATATAGTGCAATTAAAATGGCCATTTAATTTTTCTTTTATTATTTAAATTAATAATTCCTGTGTCGCATGGAACTTTACAAACATTCAGACTCAAAACATTGTAGGTCAGACAAACAATTGTCGCGTGCGAGATTCGAACACACAACACTAGGCGCGACGATATCTATCAGGCGACCGCTTACCCATTACGCCATACATGCAGACAACACAAATTTCTAAATTAAGTTATTCAACAATGAACCAGTCATTGATATAATTCGTAGAACTAGTAAGATATAGTAGCAACGGTTTGATAAGCATTCTGCCAAAAGACCGTTAGGCCAAATGAATATAAGAATGGCGACCGGGAATTCCCTAAAAACTATAACAGGAAATTTTTATATTATAGTTTATCTATACTAATATTATAAAGCTGAAGAATTTGTTCGGTTGAACGCGCTAATCTCGGGAACTAATGGTTCGAATGGAAAATTATTTTAGTGTTCGATAACCTATTTATCGAGGAAGGCTGGCGACGCAGTAGCCATAAACGCGGGTGAAACCGCGGGGACAGCAGTCATGAATAAATTAAAGACTACTTGGCCGATTTTAAAAATATTTTCTTATTACAAATGGATTTTACCCAGAAGTAACATAGACTATTTAACATCACGCTCCGAGCCAGGAGCGCTAAGCAGTAATCATAAACGAAATAGCGGGATCAGCGAGTTACCAATATGGTAAAAAATACTTTAATTGCTATTATCGATATACTAATATTATAAAGAGGAATGATTTGATTTTTTGTTTGTTTGTAAGGATTTAACTTAAAATCTACTTAACAATTTTAAAATTTTCTTCTCTTTCACCATTAGAAAGCAGCGATATTAACAGAGAGCAACATAGGCTTTATTTATTTTTTTAAAAGTACTCTTCCTAACATAACCTAACCTACTTTTACGCGAGCGACGCCGCGCGCCAAAGCTAGTATATTATAAAGCAGGAAAACTTTATCCATATAGCAGGACTTGAACCCTCGATATCTATAAACCTTGTGCTATATGTAAGGTTCTATATTTCCAACAAGCAATGTAAAACATAGATATTGTGAAGCATGCTAATTTATAACATTGTTTTAAAAGCTATATTATACACAAATCAAGCATGCAATCAAGGCCTTGAGTAACAAACCTGCTCAGAGTTTTTGTCAAGTTACCTGTGATTGGTGGTTATTTGGTTATGCATTATGTGGATAAAAATAGATCACATTGATATTAGAATCAGGTAGATAACCTGTTGCTAATCTTAATATGTACATACATACATAGATTCACGCCTGTTGCCCAGAGGGGTAGGCAGAGACTACAGATTTCCATTTGCTACGATCCTGACACACTTCTCTGGCTTCATTCACTTTCATCACATTCCTCATACGCGCCCGTCGGTTCAAGGTGCTCTTAACCTGGCCTTTGTCCAGAACGCCTCCGATCTGATCAAGAAACGTTCGCCTAGGTCTTCCTCTTGCGACTGTTCCATTCACACTAGCCTTATAAACTTTTTTAGTCAGTCTTTCCTCGTCCATTCTTTCTACATGCCCAAACCAGCTTAACATACCCTTTTCTATTCTTGTCACTATATCCACTTTCATGCTGCATCTCTCTCTAATCACACTATTCCTTATTGTATCTTTCAGAGTCACACCACATATATTTCACAGCACTCTCATTTCTACAGCATTTATTCTGCTCTCATGCTTCTTTTGCCATACCCAACGTTCACTTCCATACGTAAGTGTGGGCACTAATAGTCCTCTATGAACAGCCAAACGTGCCTTTTCGGAAACATTTCGACTGTTCATAAAAGCGCGTAGTTCCTCCATTCACTTTGTTTCCCGCAATCGTTCTCCTTTTATATTTAATTTTAATATGTAAATTCCAAATATATGATTTACATTATTTTATGGATGGTTAAGATATTGTTACTATGGTATTTTTTAAATAAGAGACTGGTAAGATGTCTAATAAGTAATTTATGGCAGAATGTTTTTATTATTTACTGACCAAAAAATTACAATAGCAATACATGGCTTAGACCACTAAAGTTTTATGCAAATGGGAGTTCATAATTATGTTAAATAAATAACATCTCCAAGGAGGTAGGCATAGGCTACAGATCATATATAACAGAATACCCTATTACTAGATAAATATATATTTATTGTACTGTGAATATAGTCACAAAAATAACTAATGCTACTTCCTGGAGCAATAGGCAGTCTTTATAATAATAAATATATGAGAATAAAAAATAGTATGTTAAAAGTATGTTAAGTCTACAAACAAATAATTTTACGTTAATAACAATTGACTTGTTTGTTGATACAAACTTCAATTAATTATATACTCAAGGCAGTCAAACATGTTTTATAAGTAAGTACTTCCATCGTTAAAGAGAATAAAACAGAATGTATTCTTTCATTATGTTTTAAAGAGTAAAATATGTAATTATTCAAATAGTTGCCCTTGACAGTTAATGGTGCAAAATTTTACTAGATTTTTATAAATATATTGTTGGTGACTTTCCTTTAAATAAAAACTAACTTCTGCATGTGAGAATCTTATGGCACAGTAAACGGACCGATAACATGTATTAAATCAAAACATGGTCTATCTGAGTTTCAAATTACATTTTCAAGCATTTAGTGTTTGGTGCATAATTGAGTAAAAAACATTGAAACATCTTCACAAACTTTTACATATATAATATTTATAGAATACATATTTCAGATGACCTTTTCCAATCATGAAACATGCACTCATTTAGTGTGAGTAATCAATTCCAAACAGCAGACAGTGTCTGACTGTGTGGAGGGCACAATTACATGATTATATATAGTGATATGAATCAGACTGCGTGGATGGCATAGCGGTTACCTAGCTGGTATCCAAGTATAAAGGAGATATTAGAAGTTTAATCCTTATCTAAAACAAAAATTATATGATTCATAAATATTTCTACCAAGTCTGAATGTGTTTAAGTCCCTCTCAGATTATCCTATTATTATAATGTGTGACTAGTCTCATAAAACCAATATCCAAAAGTCAAGAATGAGGTGATACTATAATATAATACTATACTATAATATATACTTTTAAGTAATAGAAATAAGTAAGAAAAAAGAAATGGAAACAATTACGTATGATCATAGCTAACTATAAATAATAATAATTACTAAATTTTATGTCAAATGACAGGTCCAATTAGTAAACACTATCATATCAGACAGAGCTTAATAATAGATATAATGAACTTGACATCTAACAACAAAGAAGCCATCTCATAAAAATATAATTGATATTATTTTAATTAGAAACAACTGGAATTTACTGCTTAAAATACAAAGTGAAAATTGATTATAATAAATCTATGTATCTGTTAAAAGTGCTTCAATGTCAGAAATAATAAATAACCAACCAATTCAAAATAAACACATGGTGTGCCCATACACACCAGTATATCATCTGAATGACCATTTAACAATACATCCATGCTAATTTTCGTTTACTGGACTCATTGTTCTCATTTTATACTCATTTGTCAGACCCGACAATCTCATCAGTGAACTCATGATCTTCATTATATTACACTATACATAAAATTACAAATATCGTAACAATTTAAATGTTATCATAATTTACAACCAAATAACTACTAAAGAGTTTTATACAGTTATGCTGGTTGTTATGAGGAATTCAATTATAGTTATCACTATTGTAATTAAACACTGTTATCAAACATAGTGCAAGTCTATTAAGCAGTTCTTGGAATAAGTATTATTTGAAATAAGTCTTAGTTAAACAAAAACATTAGACTCAACACAGTTTTCGCTTTGATATAAGAAAAATTATAAACATTTTTAATATTAAATTTATCCTTCATCTTTTATCTGTGGTCCATGAATAGTTTCATAGATAAAATCAGAATTCTGTAATTGTCATAATTATTATGCACAAATGCCCAGAAAACCATCAAAACACAATGTACATATATATAATAACATTGTAGATTAAATAGTAACTACATTGAATAAGGTATGAAATAGAAACACAGTTTTCCCTAATGACCAAATTATAACAGTTTGCTGAAAGCTCAAATAGAAACTTGTTACTGGCTAGTGGGGTTTTCCCAGCCACATGAATTGAGGAAACCACATTTCTATTCGAGGTTAACATAACTTATATGTATTTTATCATTGTATTTCTTTTGTAGAAATAGTACTACATTCACAATTGTGTATGTTTATGTTTTCAATTCTAGAGTACTTTGAATGAGTGCATTGTTTATTGACAACTGATATTGACACAATTGTTGTGATTTTAATCTATGAGAAACTAGTTGCCACTTTCAAGGTATTTTAGTATGTTTAGGTCATTGATCTTTGATTTCTACAAAAACAATTGTATAACTGTATTATTATTAATACAGATTATAAATAATAATTTATTATTAAATTTTTTTAATAATTATTTTCTATCAAATCATTAGTATACAAACAGATGAACCCATAAAGCTTGGTGTGTGTTTCTTTTTTAAATAGTTGGCCAAGGCAATATTGTATTGATTATACAGCTAACTCACATTGTTTGATAAAATTACAACCACAACGAAACATAACTGGACTCTTCACTTTTTTACTTGATATGGAAGTAGTAATAATAACGTAGATAGTTAAGTTGCTGTAGATTCATTAATAATATTGTGCAATAAACAAGTGGTACCACAGCATCTCTGAATTTAAAAGTAGGCACATTAGTTGTTGCGAAATTATATCAATTGAATTTATCGAGGCCAATAATCAGTTACCCACTGATGTTATTAAATTAAGTATGCAGTTATTGCAGTAATAATGCCGCGTCATAAAAATACCATGAACATTTGTATAGACTGGAGTCGAGGAATACTTCCTTGACCTTGACAAAACTACGTGGAATTTAATCACGCTAGCATCCAAATCCAATTAACATTATACACATAGAAAAACACCTTGACTGCTACATATTAATAATTATTACCCATAACGCAACGTCAGATACTACGCATCTTATACCGTGAGAAAATTCTTATGAAACACATTGATAGATTCCAGATTGATATGGTATTTACTTACCTTCTGGTTGACTCGGGAGACTGAAGCTCACCGACAGGGACAACAAACAGATAAATATTACACTCTTCATCTTTGATTATCGCTAATTATCAGTCAAATGGAATATTTATCAAAAAAATTCTAATACTACGCTTCCACTGATTGCCGACAAGCAAGAGAAATGCGATTTCTCACATAATAAAAACCAGTGATGTGATGTAGAGTAAACACATAGTTAAACAATTATAATTGTAGAATCGACTAATAGAATCATTGTTAAATAGTTTTTTGACTTTCTTGGATGTAATTATGAATCTGTGTGATGATCTTTATATTTTTGTACTGATTTAAAAAGTATGTTAAAATGGTACTAATATAAAATTAAATTATTTGTCTTAAGAAAATTTTGTTCATCGCATGTATTCGTTTTTCAGTTTTATTTGCGTTAGTATCTATGCTACAACCAGATCATCGACTATTATACCGGTCAACGATTTAAATAATTTTAATAAGTAGGTACGTAAAATATCGGTAGCACAGTTAGGGTGAAGTAGAGCAATCTAAGGTAATAATAATTATGTTATATCTATGGTATTGCTCGTAACCGTTACTTATTAGTTAATTTCGCAGAAGCAGAACTCCACTAGGGAACTCTGTAACGAATTGACACATCACACAATAGATCACAGTACAGCTCTATAGGCCGACTAATTTTATAAAACAATAAGGGCTCTATGTTTTTCGGGGAATCCCGGGACGTACTGTTTTAGAAAAAAGCTAATTTGACCTAAAGCCTCGTAACCACTAGGCAACAATTGACGTACAACACGTGACGCTTAACGAGATCATCAACGTTGCACAACAACGCGCGACGTTGCTAGCTGACGCGCAACATGACGTGCGGCTTGTTGTTTGTGTCCGTGCAAGTGCAGTTGAGCATCAAATGTTGTCAAATGGAGACGTGAAAAAGCCGGTGAAATCAACACTAGTTCCTCTGGCGACATATCCTCGACAATGACTCGACATCCGACGACTGTTCATACGTGGACAGACAATGTTGCTAAACAAAGTGCCGTGTTGCCGTGAGTAACAATGTTGTGCAACATGTCGCGCGTCAAACGTTGCCTAGTAAATACGAGGCTTTAATTCAACAAATAAACATGACGATGCAGACTGATATGAAACATAATAATTACTTATATAACTGGACTCCGTTATATCGTTTGAATATAACATCATTATTGTTTTACTAGATTTTTTCCGTGGCTTCGCTCCCATAAATGTAGATTAGTTTAGTAACAGTACTTTTTGTGGATGAAAAGCACACAACAAACAAACTCACATTCGCATTTATAATATTACTTAGTTAAAATGATAAAATAGACGTAAAAGCTATATAAATAAATGTAAAGCTATACACATTACAAGTATTTTATGAGCTATTTAGTGATTTTTAAAGTACAAAGCAATTCTACTAATTAGACTAGGTAATTAGTAATAATCAGTATTGCTTAGCATTCTTTTGACGTTAAACTCACCTCATTATGCAACTGATGCAAGGACAACGTAATAGTTATCGCACTTATGAGGTATTTATTTCCATCTAATAATATTGTTATTAGGTACTGATAGTTTTCACAAGTCCCGCCATCTGGTGGAACTAAATATAATGTATGAATATTGGCTGTCACTAGAGGGCAGTACTTGTCGTAAAACTTGGTCACAAATATTGCACGGTTAGACGAAAATGTCCCTAGAACTCTATTTGATTTTAACTCTTTTATCATATGAAAGAAGACCAAACATTAGCTGATTGTGATAATTAATTAATTTATATTCTTCTTGACGTTAAGATTGCACTTAGGTTATTGCCTATTGGTTGACACAGGGATCGAATATTTTTTAAATTATCACTTACTACTGATAATTTGCATATAATCTGGTAACTAACATGAAAGCATTAAACGAATTGCAGTAAAATTCATTATCATTCTTTTTAGCTACAAAGTAACAACACGTGAACGCCAAACTAAGTCATAATCAATTTAAACTTACAGTTGTCACGTTAAAAGCATTAAATAAGTGCTGGCCACGCTTATTACCTTTTAACGCATTATCAGCCGGCGAGCATGAGCCAGATCATTAGCTGGTAACCGTTAGAGTTATAGGTCAGCCGGCAGGCATAAGCCAGGTCCATAGCTGGGGTTATATTGAAACACGTAGATTGATTCAACTGAGAATATATTTACAATTTTTAAGCCTTCTTATATCCCATTTATTGTTCATGCAAGTAACGCTAGCGCTAATGTGTACAATAATATCGTAGACACTAATCAGCGACAAGTAAATAACAACACAACTTTACGAGGAATTCTTGAGCGTGTGTGCGTGCGGCACGAGGACTATAAATACTGCCACGTATAAAAACAGAAACCAACTTTGCGCGTCGCTTAGTCTGTAGATTAGTTTTGTCGCGGCTAGACGTATGATGCTCCGTTCGATGCCAGATTTCTTATAAACTTATATGTTGCTTGTGCGTATATACGTACGCCACAATCTATATATAGCTATTAAGTTATGATGCCAATTCTTAATTTACAATTCATATTTATACGATACGATGGCCATACACAGATAGTGGAGGCGAAGTGGTACCGAAGGTGAAGCGGTACCGACGGCGAAGCGGTACCTACTGTAGACGGAAATTTTGGATTGTTCGAATTAGTATGAAATATAACACATACGACCCGGAGCGATTGTGTGTGTAATGTTTTATAATAAATCAAACAATAGAACAAAACGCCACCAGTATCGCTCCACCCCTGCTGCCTGTGTGTGGGCTTAAGCAAAAATCGAAAGAACTTACCACTGTTATAAGAAGAAGATACTTGAGACAAGTGTGAAAAGGGCAGATGGGGAAGGGACAACTCATCTCCGCGAATGATCTCTGTCCAATTCAGAGACATTCTGAAGACTGAGATTCCCTAACGAATGCAAAAAGGATATATTTTATCTGCGATCTTGGTAACTGTAAGCTTTATAGTTAACTATATTTTGCCCGTGGCTTCGCTCGCTGTAATGTAGGTCAGACTACGTTTTCTGGATGAAAGAAGTTTCCTTTTCTGTTCCCCTGACAACGTATATGCGAAAGGCGCATGCCAGTATTAGGCCCAGAGGTGCACAAGAAATTGGCTATACTATAAAAATATATTAATATTTATCCTACATCTTCCTTGTATTTATTATTCTGTAGAAATCGGTAATATATCCTAAAAATATTAAACATGAAAGCGACTAAACTATGTAATGAAACTGGCAAGCAAGTACATTCACGTAAAATATGACAATATATATGACAATATATGATAGATGAATATATCACAATATATGTTGACAGGTAATTAATCGAAATAGTAATTTACCATTGCTGTATTATGTAATAATTATTTTATTCGTTCATTTAATTTTTTATACAAAAGTAATACAAAACGTAATAATAATTATTATTTATTCTGGCAATACCACCTCTAACTTGTCAGACGCCGGATAACGTCAATGTCTTGTTTTTCAACTCCATTGTGACGGTTAGTGTTTATATTGGTTTATATATTGCGGTTAATATCGACAACTTTTACCCACGGACGAGCTTTTACCTATAAGCTATAAAACTGCAATGCATACTGTTTTATTTTATTCCTGATTGATTGTACTCATAAATAAATTAAAATAATGTATAAAATAATATAGCAAATATTTAATATAAATTGTATTGATGAGATATAAGTAGATTTGATAACTTTAAAATGCCAAGTTTTTTGTAAATCACCCTTTTTGCTAATTAATTATTGGCATTGCTTACTATTATTATCATTAGCCTTTATAGGTGTGCACTGTGGGCCCAAATTACTATGGCGTCTTGGCATGCCCCAAATTTATTGATTGGTTGAGTAATTAAGACTTGAAAGCGTAACAAACAAACTCACGTTCACATTTATAATATTAGTTCGGATTACAGAAGTGCATTTCAACACGTTTAATTATGATACCGTTGCAAATTGCGGTTGTCGACGATGAAGACAAAAATAAAAATCAGCGTAAATTCAATCAGTATAACTAAATAAACGGCGAAGCGAAGAGCGTGAACGTTAAATGAATTACACATTTAAATTCACGAGCTATACATGTATAATATGAAGTGACGTTTTCCAGCAAAGTTACTTGTATCTGTAGAGTTACAACACATTCTTAACTCATGTTAGGAATTTTTGCTACTTTTATTTATAACCTCCGCAAGTAAGACACATTAACTTGTCAATTGTTGGAATGTTATAATGATATCATCCCGGTATTAAACGTCCCACTGCTGGGTACGAGCGTCTTCTCAGTGAGAGAAGGGTTTGGCCATAGTCCACCACGCTGGACCAGTGCGGGCTGGCAGTCTTCACATATCTTCGAGAACATTATGGAGAACTAACAGACATGTATGTACCCTCATGATGTTTCTTTTTACATCTATAGTGGCAAAAAATCATACGGCCCACCTGGTGGTAAGTGGTCACCGTAGCCTATGGACGCATGCAACACCAGAGGCGTCACTAGTCGTTGCCAATGTTTTTTTGATGTTTTCTTTCACCGTTAAAGCGAGCGATAATGATTGTCTATTTAATACGCATATCACTTGGAATATGCGGTACCGCAGCGTTGGCAGGTAACGGCCGTACAGCCAGATTCTATACACGAACCTTATGCCTACTGGGCATATTTCCTAAGATTACTTTTTCTGAGAAGTTCCTAACCTTATAACCCTCTTTTAAAGTCGCAGGCATGGATTTATTTATATCTATACTAATATTATAAACCTTTTGTGATTTTTTGTTTGTAGAGGTTTAACTCAAAAACAACTCGACCGATTTAAAAATTCTTTCACCGTTAGAAAGCTTTATTATCACCGAGTAACATGCCTATGTTGCTTATTTTATGCCTTTGTTTAAAAATTCATTTAAAAAAGAGTACTGTTACTAACATAGGCTCGATGGATTAGTGTAACCGACTGCCACGCCTGAGGTCGCGGATTCGATTCCTGCACAAGTCAAACGTTTGTGTGCATGAACATGGATGTTTGTCTTGGTCTGGGTGGGTAAAAAAAGTAAACATGTATGTTTATCCATTGTCTAGTACCCATAGTACAAGCTCTGCTTAGTTTTGGCTAGATGGCGTTGTGTGTATGTGGTAGAATATTATAATATATTATTATTATATAGCCTAACCGATGTTTATGCAAGCGAAGCCGCGAGCAAAAGCTAGTCATTAATAATGTTCTGTATTAATACTTCAACGAACAAATTCTGTTTCCTCAGTCCTTATACATTATTACTATATGCTTATCTCTTCCACTCCATTCGGTTGTAGATGAAGTTCCAATATTTCACTTGAAGTAAAGTTGCGTTCGTACATGCTTTATTTCTAGAGAGTTTAAGTTCTCATATATTTAACATATTCATATAAGTTATAAAGTAACAGTTATCGATGTCAAAGTTTTGTGAGTTAAAAGACATTACATTTACAGTTGCTACGTTCAAACTAGGATTAAAATATAAGAGAATATCTGCTAGAAAGAGTCTAATTTGTACCTAGGTTTAAAGTATACATAATTGAAATTAAACTACTATGTACGGATTTTATCGCGTTGTTTACTCGACACTTTTTTACATAATTTAGAAACTACTACTATTAAACTTTACTAATTTTTAAGCTAATTAAATTATTAAAACTATTTATATTTAAGTTTACACTTTCCCCGACGTTTCGGTTGCTTTTCAGCAGCCATGGTCACGGGGAGACTAAGATGATAGTTGTCTCAATGTTCCAGTGTAGTTATTTCAAAGTACCCGAACATAATTTATACATTGGTGTTTCTATTTACGCAGAATGAGCTCGGAGTATCATGAAGTCTAGCTGTGGTTTAGCTTTTTGGTAGTTTAATTTCAATGAATAACATTCGCGTATGTATGTATGTGTCTTATGTGGGGGCCAGTCAGTGCAGACCGGCGACACTTCGACCCAGTGGGATCTTTTGTGTCGACACTCTCCCAATAACGACTGCCATAGATGTTCATGGCAGCCGAGACCGCGATAATTGGCAGGCGATAATTGTCAATCAATACGCACATAATTTCGAAAAGGATAAATGATAGATGATAGTCTGATAAACAGTCGACTGTTTTAGGGTTATCCATTATTTGCGCCACAACCTGTATATTATGCTGTAGGTACAAAGCATGTAGATGCATTGTCACCAGTAATACTGCACCTATTCGGACTAAGCCCTAAAGCCTCGGTTTTGATTAATTAAGCCGCTGCTCTAACGAGAAACCCACTTCCATTGTGTCCATTCTGTGGTACATACTTAGGTGCTACGAATAAAGTGCTTCTTATTAATAGAATCAGTAGAAATAAGTTTTAAGCAGAGAGGTCTCTTTGATATATTTAATTTAAGCACTCAGTTTCAATTGAGTTTGTTTGTGTGAGTGACTTTGAAATGAATGCCATTACGTCATCCGTGCAGTCGCGTTATCACATACCTACCTTTTTATCTCTTTACTTACGCCGTATCTTCAATGCCCTTTTTCTATTTGATTGCCTCGATGGTGTAGTGGTTAGTGTAATCGACTGCCACGCCTGAGGTCGCGGGTTCGATTCCCGCACAAGTCAAACATTTGTGTGCATGAACATGGATGTTTGTCTTGGTCTGGGTGTTTCTATGTATAATATAGATGTATTTACAAAAAAGAAGTATACATGTATGTTTATCCATTGTCTAGTACCCATAGTACAAGCTCTGCTTAGTATGTGCTAGATGGTGTTGCGTGTATGTAATATATTATATTTCCAATGCAAGTAATAACTCTGCAATTGGAAGCGACTGTGGGCTACCATAACCGCCTAAATAAGGCGAGTCGGAAGATTGCTAACCGTCAGAGCAATTTGAAAAAAAAAATACAAAGAGACTCTGTGTGATCCACAAAGGGTTGTTCCGAGTCTGGGTGTTCTTTGTGTCCGTTATTTGAATGTTTGTAAAGTCCTCTTCGATACAAGAATTATTCCTAGTGCGAGAGTTGTCTTTTTAAATAATAATTTAATAATAATAATGATAAAACAATCGATAGATAGGTTATTAATTTCGATCTTCGTATGTTTTAACTAATAGTAATTTTGTAGCTGTTACCACATAAGTAATAAAATCTAAATTGAATTTGAATAAACGCGTGTTTATCTCAAGACACATATAAGATAAAATCAAAGAGAATGTCTAAATAAAAATGGAAAGCCGCTTCGCTCATGAATTTAATCTCGGACAATTTAACGTCTACGTGTGAATTGGCGGTTAATATGATTTGTATCTACCCACAAAGTCAGACTTAACCCTTAAGATTTGCTTGCTCAACAGTAAGCTCTGTAAGTTCTTTGGAAAATATTTTAGAAAATCTAGGGCTTATAAATAACTGTTTTACATAGATTTTTTGCGATGTTCATGCTTAACGTTTCGCTAGTTATTTTTAAGTTGTATTGGAAAATTCGGTATATTATTCTATCGAGCGTCCCGCTGGTTTAATTAATCTGAGGACTAATAGTAAGGGCTAGTCCCATCATCTCCGAATAGCATTTATCTATAAGGTAAAAGTCTCGCCATCTCTCTTCTTTAACATAAAAAGAGTGAGACAGCATGCGATTTATCTTTCTTTAACTTTTACTTTTTAGTTGTGGGACTGGCCATAAGTCTATTTGTGGTCTTTGTAACGTATGGGCGAAGGCTCGTAAAACAAGTTTGCAATATAGTGTTACACCCAGTGCCATCTCTCGGCATTGTGGGGAAGACTCGGCAGTTCCGTCTAATAATTTATTGCAGTGCCATCTATTGACGTCTTACAGAACTATGATACGTGAAGAGTAGAGAGAACGCTATATATTCTCAAATCTTCGTACATACCAGGTATGGCTTTTCTAGAAATCTCCAGAAACGCTTTACCCGTGTATAAAACGCCAGGTTAGCGCTCGCCGAGTCAGTTTACAATCGTAATCGGTAAAGGATACATCGGAGCGAACGGAAGCGAAAATACTACAGAGTTTAAAGCTAGTTATAGTGGAAAAGTGTAGTATAGTGTTTTAAGTTTAATTGTGTGTTAGAATGTGTTTTAGTCGGTAATATTGTTTACATTCTTATCTCTCGAACCCAGCACGTAAGAATAGTAATCAAACTAGGAACTTTATATGGATTTTAATGCGGTTTATTTCTAAGTATATCTTTTAAATTTAGTTTATTGAGGCGCTCATAGCCAGTTGCAATCACTAACCGGTAAATGATTAGCGAGGTTAAGCAACGTTGGGTGCGGTCAGTCTATAGATGGGTGACCCCGGTTGTCACCACTGCGGCGACTGCCGCGACGTAGTTGAGGACACGGCGCTGCACACTTTGGCGGTTTGCCCCGCCTGGGCATCGCAGCGCCGTGAGTTGATCGCGGCAGTCGGGTTGGTTGCCCTCTCGCTCCCGGCCGTAGTTCAGTCTATGGTCCGGAGAGAGAGGTCGTGGAACGCCGTCGCCTCCTTTTGTGAGGAAGTTATTTCCATCAAGGAGGCGGCGGAGCGGGAGAGGGAGCGTTTAAACCCTCTCCCCAACCGCAGAGCCGGGCGCCGGAGGGCGCGAGACGACCTCCAGCCACCCTGAGGTTTGACCTGGGGGTGGCGGGCTTTGTGGGTCTGCCCGCCATCCGTTCAGCACCAGGTCCGAGAGGCGGCGTGCGTGTTCCCACGCGCGCCTCTGTTTCGAGTCCGTCTCCCCTCTTGGGGGGACAGTAGGGATAATTTGTGAGGAGTGCCTTTGGGTAGGTCTTTCGTGTAGTGGCCTGCCGTTTCATACGGCGGGCCGAAACCTCGGCGGGGTCGCGACCGCATGCGAAAGTGATTCGCGCGGCCCCGTCGATAGTGGTTTTGTCGAGGAACACCGTGGTAGGTTTAGTCGGTATTCCGGGAGGTACTTTAACATCTTTACCATCTTTCTTTTACCCCGGCGAGTCCGACATAACCCCTCCGCCCGCCCCCGCGGAGGGGTATGCGTCATGCATTACCCCACGTAAAAAAAAAAAAAAAAAAATTGGTGGGTGACCGCTGAGTGGTATTTCATCTGAGCGTCTCCGTGCTTCGGAGGGCACGTAAAAAGTCGGTCTCGGTTGTTGTCAAATTGACAGCAGTCGTTAAGCCATGTCAGAGGCCTACGGGCGGCTTGAACAACTCTTGACAACAGGTTGGCCACTAACCACACGAAAAGACGAAAAGAAGAATTTAGTTTATTAACCTACTAGATTTTGCCCACGGCTTCGCTTGCGTAAATCTAGATTTTGTCAATAAATTTTAACTCACGAGAAAAGTACCTTTTTACGGATGAAAGGTCAAGAATGAAACCCTATGTCCTATTCTGTACCTCTGACAACGAGTCTACAAAATTTCATGATGATCGGTCTAGTAGTTAAGGCGTGAAAACATATCAAACAAATAAATAAACATACAAACAAACTTACATTAGCATTTATAATATTAAGTTAGGATTCGGATTGACTCGCAGTAGCACACCGGTGGCCAGACACAATAGATTTTAATTATGTCGATTAATTTATTTAAATTTACTATTTCTCCGACGATTCGGTTGCTTTTCAGCAGCGATCATCACGGGTAGACTACGGTGGTAGACTTCTTAGCACAAGCTTTACTTACCAGGTACAACGCAGTGATAGTGTTACTAAACTTACTGTTCACAGTAAAAATGTGGTATTTTCCCGGGCGAGCTAGCTTATTCGAATTATAAAGTATTCGGCCAGACAGATTTTAATCACCCACACGATTCAATATAAAAAAGATTTCAATAAGTGCTTACTGATAAATTGAATAAACATATTTACATTTATTCAATGCTTCTGTATAAATAGATTTGTTACAAATTCGAACTTCTTTTATTTGATAGCGCGCTGAAGGGATTCCTTGTAATAAGATTTTATTTAACGCGCTTTAAACTCAAAGAAAATGCTTTTAAAGTAAAGTATTGGAATACTAGTGTTCAATAATTCTCTAAAAGTGATTTCAACTCCGGTTAGTAGTTTTTAGAGCACATTCATTTTGTATTTATTGCCTTATGTATATACAGGTTGTCCCAGAAGTGCTTTAATGTTTCTTTAAGCACTCGATTTTTTCAATTATTCGAGATAACATAAGAAAAAAAATATTCAGAAAGTAAATATCTATATTAATAGGAGTGAAAAGACCGTCACATAGTGTAGACTTTTTGATTTTTATCATATGCATTTAATTTTTAAAATATGTAACTTCGTTTTTTTTTATATTTTCTGATAGTTTTAACTTAGCCTGTTACCTGATTCCGACTTGACGTCGATTTCTGGGACATTCTGTATATTATCTTTTAGTACATGGCTATATCTATCTATACTTAATATTATGGAGCTGAAGAGATTGTTTGTTTAAACGCTTTAATAACACGCACTAATAGTCAGATTAATTTAGTTTTTAAATATTTTTTAATTCATATATTTAAACAAGGTTAGTATAAATTATTATAGGATTTTTAACATAACTCTACGACCCTTCAGAGTGGAGCGGGTAAAATACTGGGTCACAGTTAGTCATTATTATAAAACTGTAACGAATATGTGTCTAGTACATTGGAGATATTAGTTGTATAATATTATACACAATTTGTATTATAAAGAATCTTAGTGTATTCAATGTATAGATTCCCATAGCGTCTATACGCTTATTTCATTCTATCGCCGAATCATCACCACAAGACTGGTAGAATATACGCTTGGCATGAATTTTGTTTGTGTAGTCGGACACAATATTTTTATGTACGCGAAGTAGGTTTTAATTAAACATAATAATAAAACATGACCACGCATTCATTAATAAACGGTGACATAACTATAAAATGCAGTCTTTCAAATAAAGAACGATCGCATATTAAAAAAGTTACGGGCATTATAGCCGCCGCATGGCAAATACACTAGTTTTGGCGCGAAACCAGTGCTTAACCTAAAATTCGTATTTTATAATTTAGTTTGTTCTATTTTAACAACGATAATGTACTTTTACTATTGCTTATTCTCTCGTTATTTATTGCTGTAATAATCACGCAGGTATTTAGTTTATGCATGTAAACCTGACTTTAAATAATCAGCATGTAACTCATAGCTAAATGTTTAGTGAAACTTCAAAGCATGTAGGACCACTATTACAATACACGTAATATGTATTGTCATTGCAATAATAGCCTAAGTATGTTAGAAATCATTCTCAATAACGTGTCTGACCGTATGTGTGTATTACAAATAATCTAGTTGAGTTGTCTTCTCTCGTCCTTAGTACGTATTAACTTACTGGTTTTGAAATGGTGGAAGCTACCCTGGTCATACATTATATGAATATCATTATTAATCATTTGACAAGACTAAAGATGTTAGAAAGCTGTTTTTTTTAAATATTACAGAAGTTTATTTATAACAAAATTCATTAAACACTAGCCCCTGCCTACAATAAAACTAATTCCCTATCTCTTTAGGAATATTTATATATGTATGTACATAATATGTATGTGTGATTGAGTGAAAGATCCCGCCGTTATCAATTATTTCATAACAGTATGAATGAGCTTCTCGCTCGGGGAAGTTAAACCACCATCTTAATGCGTTTCGCGCGTATGTCAATTGATCCTTTTGGTAATCTGACATATTCGTAAGATTTCTAGAGGATTACATACTCTATCATTCCTTAATATTCTTATCAAGCAAGCACCATAGAATATTAGAGACTGTACTCAAATACAGTAACCAGATCAGCCAGAGAACCATTATGATCTGACATGTAGCACGCTTGCTTGCCAGCTTTGTCGAACCATAGATAAAAAATATTTCATATTAACAAAATCTAGAAACAGAATTATGTAGTTCTGTTTCTCCTTTTTCAATATTAAAAAGTCTCGTGGCTTTTTACACAAAAACGTTAAAAGAACGAAGGATAATATATAATGTTGATAGCATTTTTTGATATTGACTTGCCGCCGTACACTCATCAAATTTATAGCAGGTTTTTTAACAGATAGATAGCTTGTGTGGCAAAGTCCTTATCGATATAGTTTGTTAAAAAGACGGTTCGTGTATTTTTGTCTCCCAACGTCCTTAACTTGTGAAAGACGAACACTTTGTCCTTAAAACTTGAAAAATCAATTATTGACTTCAGAAAAAAGTAAGACTCTTAGAACTGGTTTTGTTTGAAATACCACTTGAATATAGAATTCGCTTTTTAATATTTATTTTTGATTGCTTGTGATTGCTTTTTAAAATACACTTATTCTTTTTTAACAGACACAATATTGCACGTTCTAATCGCGAGGAAACTAATTTTAATAATAGTTTATTTAGACTTTTAATACCTTTGATTGCGGGTAACTTTACGATCTTTAAAACATAAGACACACACGCAAACTCTTAATACATTTTTTGTCCCAGTTAAGGTTAACTGGCAAGAGAGGGACGACAACTTAAAATGATGCGATATTCGGGTCTATATTTTCTTTTGTGAGAACTGCTGTTCTCTACTTTGATGAATAACTAGTTATATTAACTACAGCTTGTGCCGTGGCTTTGTCTTTTACGAGCACAAGTTACCCATGAGGATATCCTTTATATGGGTAAGTATACTATGATGTTATATCTCCATTTCCAGTGAAATAAATTATAAGTCCCAATTTCGGAGTACAATAAAGCAGATAGACGAAAATTCAACGACAATGCTTTAAGTACTTACTTTACACATAGTCAATTCCAATAACTAGCGGTCGCCAAGTGGTCGAAATTCGACCATAATTGATTTAAATTTTAAGTTTGATCGTTATTAAGGTTTTATTGTCTAACTATACCTTTATAATCACATTTCACGGTACTTAAGATATGTAACCATAGTAGAATTCTTGAATTCTACGACATCAGCCGAACAATGCCGAAATACTACTAACGCGATTCGACTGCGTGTGTCAAAAGCATGGTTGTGTGCGTGTAGTGTTTACCATTAATTTTATGTATTTCTAATGAATATTTTATAAAAATATTAGCATTTGCCACTCCTTCTCCATATAAACTTTAACTGTGCCAAATTTCATACTCCTCCGTCCGCGCAATTTTCGTAAAAAGAGACACAAACTTTTTGCTTCGCGTATTAATATATAGATCACGAGATACATATATGGTCATGCCAAAATATCTGTAGCGTTTCAACAGAATTTTGAAAGAATCGTTTCGAGTACGAACTTTTGTCACGTGTATTTGTCACGGTCTGACGTCACAGACACAGAAGTCACAACATATGACTTAGCATGATTATGTCACGGGACCAACGAAGCAGCCCTGTACAAAACTATTTGGAATAAATATAAACTTGGTTCGAGTTGGACCCGCATATCTGATTCGAACTTTCTTCTGGGAAATTGCGAAAGCTTCTAGATAATGTAAATGAAACTACCGTTAATTACTTGTTTTTGCTTTCACGCCTAATTAATGAAGGTAAAAAGTGTTACATCTTACCTGCGAGGGTGCTATTTATTGCGTTTATATGTTTTTTACGTGTAAGGGAATTTCAGAGGTGTCTACTGGTACTGTTAGCTCTTGTAGCTGTGGGATATGTGTGCATTGTCGTCAGTTTCGTTTTGGTTTGCCGCGATTCTAATGTGTCTGATGGACATGCGTAGTATTAATTTTTTTTATTTTTAGGAAGTACTACATTTCCACTGTATTTTAATTTTGTGATGTTCGCATACAAGACCATAATTGGCGTAATGTCGGTGTAATACACCGCTGCCAACCTCTTTAGGAAGAAAATGTATGTATGGACGATGCTATAAGAAATGGTGGAGCAGTCCTACACCGTCAACATTAATACATACTATGATACATATATATATTATATTCTATGGAAACCTGATAGTGTTTTCCATAGAATATAATGTAACTGAAACGTTCAAAATAATTATTGGCCGTATCTGAAGCGGTTTTCACATTTGCACAAAAATACTGTTACAGCTAGTGGCAAAAGATGGCGCTGTAATTAATTCCATTACTTCATAGCAACTATACTGGAATCCGATCGCGCTAACGAAGTTTGTCATCATCAAACATCGGGCGCAGCCTTTAAGACATGATTACTCAGTAGGTCAGTAGGCACATTAAACCACACTTCCTCCACATATTTATAAAAGAAGCAAACACTTTCAGAAATGTCTAAAAGAAAGCATCACATTGAACTTCATTATCTTTCAAACTCAAAATCAAGTGATTCTACGACATTGACTTCTTATAAACGCATACACCAAACGCAACGGTCTTCCTTATGTGGAATTCGCCGCCTTCATTATCCAACCTCCCGCCATTACGAGCTTGGATGTTGTATAATACCCTGAGGAAGCCACGTGAGGAACGTCAATTTTTGCATCGGAACGTCGTCAGTGCCGCCGGCGTTTATCGAAATTCCATCACGTATACGATAGGCGGAAAGGAATGTACCTGTATAAATGAAAAATGAATAGTCCTAGCGACGCCGGTATGACGATATTACTTCGTGATTAAAGCAATACCGTTTATAAGTTTGTCCGCGGCATATGGATATAGTGATAGCTGAGTGGGAGACCATTAGACTGTAACACAGACGTCTTAAAATGATCCCACGACACGCATGTCTGATTTACCAAAGTAATGTGTGTAGGTATAGTAGTTGTAATAAGTCGTTTTAACGAAAACGTCAAATTTTAGTGTAATTATTTAGATCACAAAGTAACACTGTATATTTATAACTAGCTGTGCCCGCGATTACACCCACGTTGTGTATCATCTTATCTTATTTTTTTTATATTATATATATATTATCTTATCTTATCTTATGTGGGGGCCAGTCAGTGCAGACCGGCGACACTTTGACCCAGTGGGATCTTTTGTGTCGACACTCTCCCAATAACGACTGCCATAGATGTTCATGGCAGCCGGGACCGACAGCTTAACGTGCTCTCCGAGGCACGGAGCAGGCGATAATTGTCAATCAATACGCACATAACTTCGAAAAGTCATAACTTCCGAAAGTCAGAGGTGCGCGACGTAGATTCGAACCCGAGACCCTCTGCATTGCAGTCTGTTGGTCTCCCCACTGAACTATCGCTGCTTATGTTTATCATTACTGCGCCTCCCCCGTGGGTCGTAGCGTGATGTTATATGGCCTATAACCTTCCTCGATAAATACGCTATCCAACCCTTAAAGATTTTTCAATTCGAACCAGTAGTGCCCGAGATTAGCGCATTCAACCAAACAAACAAACAAACTCTTCAGCTTTATATTAGTATAGATAAACTGTTGTCAGGCTGAGTCTTCTTTGTGAGGAACTGGCAAAATACTCGTGGTAACTCTTTTTATCGCCTAATTTACAATACTATTCATTGAAATTAAACTACTACATATATACGGCTTTTATCGCGTTATTTATTTTACACTTTATTACAAAATTTTGAAACTGTTACACTACTACTAGATACCATTAAACTTTACAAATTTTTAAGCTACTTAAATTATTAAAACTATTAAAACTATTTATATTTAAGTTTACACTTTCCCCGACGTTTCGGTTGCTTTTTAGCAGCCATGGTCACGGAGAACACGGAACACGGAACCTAAAGAAATTTTAACTCTATGTGGTAATACAAACGCCAAACAATCTCTGGACATGTGCAACAAATACTTTTCCACTGTAGGAGAGAGGCTGGTGGACAAAACTCTTAAAAGACTTACAGGTAACTCAAGAGACATTAGCGATCAAAATTGACCGTAGGCAAATAATAAACTCTTTTTTTTTGCAGCCAACAGACGAACATGAAGTTGAGTCACTGATACTGTCTCTAAAAAACGATAAGTCACTGGGTCTTGATGGTGTTACAAATGCTACTTTGAAAGAGATCATGAATGCCATTGTGGTACAATGGCATTCCTGATCTCTTTCAAAGCTCCTCTTTTTCCTCTAACCACTATATTTAATACCAGCCTTGAATTGGGTATTTTTTCTGACAACTGCAAAATAGCAACTATAATACCTATTCGTAAAGATTGAACCAAGGAATTAGTGGAAAATTTCCGTCCAATCTTCCTTCTCCCAGCTTTCTCAAAACTACTTGAGTAGATCGTAAATAAAATACTAGTTAGATACATAGAATCCAACAATTTGGGTTTAGGAAAGGCAAGTCAACGGAAGACGCGGTTACACTACTAACATCGACAGTAACATGCTATCTAGATAAAAACAAGGCTAGTATATTCGTTTTTCTAGATCTGGCCAAGGCCTTAGATACCGTATCGATACAAATATTAATAAGAAAACTTGAAAATCACTTTGGTATCAGAGGTATAGCCTTAAATTGGTTTAGGAGCTATCGGACAGGGAGGCAACAATGTGTTAGAGTCGGCAGCTGTGAAAGTGAACTACTAGCAACTAATTTCGGTGTTCCACAGGTCAGTATCTTGGGACCAACTCTGTTGATTATGTATATAAATGATATACATGACACTATAGAGGCTGACATAATCTGTTATGCAGACGACACTGCCATAATATGTCACGGCTTTACCTGGAATGAGGTGTAAGTGGAAGTGGAGTAATACGATAATTAAGGATCTTTCTGACAGATTGTGTAGTAGTTCCATGTACGAAAAATGGCTACAAATAGCTGCTTAAGTTATTTAAGTTTTAATTTTAGTTTATGTTATTGAAAGTTAAGTTACATTTGTTTGTTCTTTATGGAAACCAACATTTCTGAAATAAAAATTTATTATTAGCAAGGATACATAATAATAGACCATGACTATCTCGGTGGTTCCGTAGCAGACCGCAGAAGTTTCCTGCATACTTAAAAACATAGGTCAGACTTAAAAATATAGTCGGCGAAATGTGTATGTAAAGGTTTCCAGATCCAACCTAGACCAAGATCCTACTAAAACATCCTCACCGATGCATAATTCGCCTTCTACTACAAGCGACTTGAAAAGAAATGTGGGTTTCATACGTTCCTGCTAACCTCTTCAGGATATCGAGACGAGATTCGTCCACGCATATGAAGCTATAGAACTTTGACAATTTAGTAAAGTGATGGCACTAAAACACTACCAATAATACGTAACTCTAATGACCTACAATGAAAGGAAATATATGTTTAGAGATTAAACTTTGGAGGTACTTTAGAGGTTGAGGATAGTGTCGGGTATAATAAAAACGTAGACTCCAGATTTCAGAATGTCTATACTTGATTTTGACACCTTATTTTATACTATACAAAATATTGAGTTAGCCAAAAAAAACTCATAAAATATTTATACTAAAATGTAACCAATCAACGAATCAGAGAAGAGTCTAGTTTACGCTAACTTCGGAGCGAGTAATTTTCCACGCAAATGGCCTTGTAGCGTCGTGCGTGTGCGGCTCAGTGGTGTAGGTCGCTATATATGTATGTATACGCACGGATGGCGTTGTGGTTTAAGTGGTCGCTTTGACTCTGTCACTGCATCGAGGGTTCAAATTCCACACAGGACAAAAATTTGTGTTATCTACAAATGCGTGTTGTAGGTTTGAATCCCACACGGGGCAATCATTTGTGTGACACAAATACTTGTTCTGCTGCTGGGTGTTCTTTGCGTTCGTTGTTTGAATGTTTGTATAGTCCCCCGTGACGCAGGAATTATTTCCAGCACCTTCTTTTTAAATAAAAAAAATTATATCTGCCTTCCCCTGCATGAATGAAGTTCTTGAAACTGCACTACTATACTAAAACTTTCTTTCTCGGTCTTCACCGATCATGAACATTTTCAAGCTAATCGTATCAGTACTCCACTCCGCTTCGAACGACGAAATCCATTAACTTATTAGGTCAATGTCTTAGCACTTCACACCCTATTAAACCGTTACCTACTGGATTTATCTCGGAGATTCTTGGCAAACTTCAAGTTAGGGGAATGTGTTTTGTCTAAATGACTGAAGTTGCTTGAGTAGGTTTTGTGTTAGCGCTAGTTTTGACTGTAGTCACGATATAGTTTTCAGATCTTTGTTACCAAAATGTGAGCGTAAAGCACTTCTGTTTACCCTTTCCAGACAAGTGCAAGTTTTATTAATAAGCTATTTTATAAGTACCAATGTTTCTATATATTGAAATGTACAATTGTTTATATACCCAAAATAAAAAAAAGGGTGAGGTTATGTAGATATGAAGGTTCTACTCGAAAGAATATTGCAGACATAATGCACATTAACATTAAAATCGATTTTATAAAATTAACTGCTTCACTTGTTGTTTGTGCCGCGATGCTTTGCATAACAGAAACGGGTTACATGATCTCCGAAATAGATAAGAGATATTGCATAAATATTTTACTTTTTACTATGGTTATATTAGTTTGTTAAAGATTTTTTAAAGTAGGTCTGTTGTGTTGTGTTTGATTAACGCCCGGTTCCTATATTAGGACTGCGCCGAGCGTAAAACAGATAATGACAGAGCTCGTGCGGCGCATATTCAAATCGGCGCACGGCCGCCATAGTAAAATTGTATGGAGGATTTGAAGTGCTTTTTTGATAAATATGTATCTTTATTGTCAACCAATAACATAAATATTTGGGACGGACAAATTGTAATATAACTAGTTATGTTTCGTTTGAGCTGTAATATAGGATAGATTTCTACTGTTATAATCTAAAAATCACGTAACACGAGCTTAAGATTTTGCATTTTTTGTACAAATTTACATAATTTTAATAAATATAATAAAAATAATACAAAAATATTAATTATTTTAAGTTTTTTACACGGAGTAATTGTAAACACATTCATTGTTATGGTAAATGTATATTTTATACTAGTAGTTTTGCCGCGGTTTCACTCGCGTAAGTCCCGTTCCCGTGTGAATATCGGGTTTTACCCTTTTCACCTCCTTCGGGGTGGAATTTCCAAAAATCCTCTCTTAGTGCTCCCCTACACTCTCCAAGGAACATACATGCCAAATTTCAGCTTCTTGCGTTCAGTAGTTTCGGCTGTGCGTTGTCTGTCAGTCACTCTGTAACGGAAGAGTTTTATATATATAGATTTGTATTAAACAAAAAGTGTTGATTTTATTCACTTAACTGCGACCGCCTGTTCTGGCACATTTCGCTCGACGCAGTCTTAAAAAACGATTCATTTTGCCTACGGTCAATTAATTTCTGACACATATTAAATGAAAAAGATGTCAACATTTAACTGTCCGTAGCTAGAAGGATTTGTTTTTATGTATTAAGATTCATCGTAAGTCATTACGCTAGATGATCGGTCGAGTAGTTAAGGCGTTTAACTATTCGACCCATCATCTT
This sequence comes from Catocala fraxini, assembly GCA_930367265.1. NCBI lineage: Eukaryota > Metazoa > Arthropoda > Insecta > Lepidoptera > Erebidae > Catocala > Catocala fraxini. Next base: position 2,938,977 of record OV884037.1, read on the forward strand.
AGCATTTCGCATACACGTTGTCAGGAAAACAAAAGAACAAAGGATACCTTTCATCCAGAAAAAAGTATTGTGCCCGAGGAATAGAAAATTGACATGGCCTACATTTACACAAGCGAAACCGCGGATCCAATTCTAGTTACTAAATAAATCGATTTTGTAAAAAAATACACCGGCTTTTGATATAGCAACCGGTTCTTAATAAACCACAGATACTGGCAAAAGAAAACTGATTCCTACTAGAGATGTTTCGCTAGGCTATTATATCCAAATTTATGAAACGATTGGAGAATGTACCATGGAGCTTGGAATCTAGTTATTAGTTTACTCAAAGTAGAAACAAATACAGCAAGACTTTATTAACACTTTGAGTTCACCAATAATAATAATCTTCGTAAGGAACATTAACAACTCATTCATCATCAACAGCGTTCTGTGTAAGTTACTAATTACGCAGAATGACCTACCAATAATTAAATAATGTTCGGGTTAAGGTAGTTTGGAATAACTTCACAATTCAAAATTAAGACGAACACTCCCTGGCACTCTTTGACCATGACAGTTGACAAGCAAATCAAATTAAACATATATTTATTTTTAATTTATTCAGGTCACAAAGTAACATTTATGAACGTAAAAGAAATTTAAAAAACAAGCACATTAAAAAAAACGGGATTTATTAATGTTTTATATGATATCAAAATAGTAAACAGATGTAATTAACATAAACCGCAATGAAATCCGTATAATGAAATTAAACTTTTTCAGTTCAAAATTAATATTCCAATGAAATCGTTTTCCCATAAAGAAAATACAAAATCACCACTCAAAATCAAGAGAATCAATTTTACAACAAATCAGAATTTACGCGGGTATTTTCCCGCTACTTTTAGGAATAAAAAAGTTGTGTTCACGTATGGAAATGTTCTCGGGGGACAAGGGAGACCGCTTTGGGTGAATGGTTGAAGTTTTACGATTACCGCACGCTGTGACATAAAATAAAGATGCTTTTTTTATCGAAAGCAGTGTGGTATTTCTAATCGCGTTCATTTTTGGAACGGAGGACGATTATGTTGGTATAGCTGACGGGTATGTCTATAATGTATCCTTCTTATAATGAGCCATTTATTTATTTTATGATATTGCAGGATTAGATCCTAATCGGTGGAATAATCGACTATTGGGCAAATGTTATCTGTGAATAAATGTACTCTATGGATTCACTTTCTGTTTGATATTCCGTTTTAATATTGCGGATAAAATGGAAAAATATAGATATGCATTTTATTTAAAATCGGATTGAAAACTCTTTTGAATGTTTTTATATTGAGCTTGTACGTTTTAGTTTCAGTTTTGGTTATTGCTGAACGTTGTTTTTATATTGTTCTGATTTTGCCAGGTGGACGGTGTCATTTATTTATCTTTTTTCTAAATCTATATTAATAAAAACCAATTGCTCATGTATCACTTCACTTAAGAACGGCTCGACCGGTTGGGCTGTTATTTTTTTGTAGTGTTTGTAATTATCAGGTAAAGGTTTGTATGAACAAAAATTTACGATAGATCCTCGAGAAATGTAGAAAATTTTAATGGTATTTTATACGAAAAAAAATTTGATTAACTTTTTGATATTGAATTTAATTGCGTGAAATGTATTTTTGTATAGATTGACATGACAACGACTGTCGGTTCAATTACTTATATTATAAAACTACCAGTCTATAAAATTAATCATGCTTTTATTAAATATTGGTCGTTCCTATTGGCTGTTAAACTTATCACATCAAAAATACTGCACGAAGAGCGCAATGAGTTAATTGGTCGGTATACTCCGTGTGCTTTTGTGGGTTTGATCTACGTGAGACAAAGTTTGTATGAACTACAAATTACCTATTATTCCTACTTTAAGTTTTCTTAGTGTCCGTTGTTTCAAATTTGTAATTATCCCCGCATTAGATAAATTATTAGAGCGTGAACAGTTTTTTAAGAAATAAAAAGCATCTCCGTTATATACGTTTACGAGAACGTTAAACGTGGAAATGAACTCGACAAATATTTAAAAAAATATATATTATTTTAATATGATGCCCATTTTTTAAATATACAGTCATTGGCATAAGTAACTGAACATTAAACAAATTTGTTACACTATTTTATGAATGAAAGTGTACTTATTATTGTTCTATAGTAGTGAATTGTGATTAAAATAATGATGCTTTAACTGTGACTGCAGTAAAAGATGTGGAATTACCATTATTGTGTACGATAAAGCAATTCAAAATCTTGCGAATGTTTATTGACTTAAGTCACTGACTGTACAAGTCATACATGCTTATCAATTTTCTTTTTCTCGTTTCCTTCCCGCGTTCATATTCGCCGACGAGCGTTTCCATATCTCATTTCGTTAGCTCCTAAGCTAACAAAATTGCTGAGGAATTACGGGACGTCTTTATGCATACACTGGTTGAATGTCGGAAGTGATGTAATAGAGCTCATTTCCTCACATGAAGTCTTGAAAGACGCCTCCTGCCGGCATGAAATTATCAAGAATTATTAAGTTGTTTATTTTCTGCTCTCAAATTTTAATTGCAGCGTTACAAAAATGTCAAGTGAAGTGTGTTCGGGATTTTGCAATAATTGTCTTGTTTGACCTGAAACTTTACCGCCATTATAGAATATACTATGAGTATATAACTGAATATACTACTATAATATGGGTCGTAAATCGTATCATATCATCCAATATCATCATTGATTTAGTAGCTACAAACAATATTTTATTTCCAAAAACCAACCTGCGTCATTACGCGTTTGTAGGCAATACAATGCTATGTAAGACTTATGATATTAATATTAGTAAACCCTTACCAAAATATAAAATACATTAGAAGAAGTTATTTAATATTTCCATTAAGTTTCACACTATTTATTTCTTTTGTTAAGTTCATTCTAAATGTGTAGCTTTATTTAATTAAATAATTTTAAATTTTATTTTTATCTTTGTTGTTATATGTATGTGCATGCTGTGGTCTCCTATAACTGAAGGAGTACAACACTGTACAAAACTTATGTTCTTTCGTTTGTAAATGTTGTATATATTCTTTGTTGGAGATCCTTAATAAATAAATATATAAATATTCTGATATAAAGCTAAATTAGTCTCTGGACTTCAGTTCTAATAATTCGCACTCTTAATAAAACAGTGACTTAACTCGAAATTTGAAAGTAAGGCAATTTGAACTCTAATTGTATATGTTAAATTCTAATATTATATTTTTGTTAAATCGTTGCAATAGAGTTCAAATTTGTTTAATCCAAAATACTGAGATAAGTCTCTGTTTTATTAAGGGTGCGATATGTATATTCTAGCAAATTTTGCATGTCAACTACCAATACAATTCGTCTTCTAGTGCCAATGAAACGCTCGTGTCAATGAACGGTATTGTACGAAATCCAATACGTTTTGAAAGTGACACGCGATACGGATCCGCGGTCCATTTGCATAAAACACAACCACGAACCAAACTGTGCCTATATTTTTACTCTTCAACATTTTCAATTCCGGAAAGCCGAAAGCTGTTAGAATTGTCAGACGAGAGGAAAAAGTATTTGAAAAACTCAACTGTACAATTCGGCATTGATTGATAAACCTAATTGTATTGAGATAGAGTTTATTATTGATTGTATTGTTTTTATATAGTCAGGTATTGAAGGTAAAGCTGGGACATTTATTACTTTATAGCATGTTGATTTATATGTGACTGTCATGCCAGTGGCTAATAATGTTCCTCGTTTTTGGTGTATCAAATAAAAGTACATAGTTCTTGTTCGAAGAAAGTTATGCTGTCATAAAATGTAGCTCATATTTTTATGTAGATAATAGTGGCTGTCATTCGTACACAAATAAATGTGTGTTATGTAGGAATGCCTGTCGTAGAATTTCGATGAAAAGAATGAATTTCTAGATGTAGTGCGGAGTGCTTGCGCCAACTTGGACGATACGAATGTTGAAACTCATCGCTTAGATGAGCGTAGGTAAGTAGTTTTATGTTATATTTATGTGGTGTATTGAGTTTTATAAAGGTTAGTCTGTTTTTAGACAAGAAAGAAAGAAGGCTAGTGGTCTTTATCTCCTGAGCTATTGGCAGAGTAATCCTAACTAATATATAGTTTGTTTGTTTGTTACGCTTTCACGTCTTAACTACTTGACCGACCAATATAAAATTTCGCATACACGTTGTCAAGGGAACAGAAAAGGATTTAAGGTACATTTCATCCAGAAAAAGTACTGTTCCCGTGAGATCAAGTTTATTGACAAAATGTGCAATAAGGCAAAAAGAAAAAAAATACCCATCATAGTTTAATCCTAATAACAGCTATCACCAAAATAAGCAATAAGTAGAGAGTACTCCATAAATGTATTGTTAAAATTTAATACACATATTCTGTGAAATTTTCAGCCGGCTACCTATTAGAGTTTAAGACAGATCCCTTTAAACGTCAGACAGAACGGAAGCTTAGTAATAGGGTCCCGTTGGAATTGAGCGAGTACGAACCTATAAAATTAATCTCTTATGTTGTATTGATATATCTTATCTTATCTTGTTACGGGGGCCAGTCAGTGTAGACCGGCGACACTTCGACCCAGTGGGATCTTTTGTGTCTTTTGTGTCTTTTGTGTATTGATATATACTTGTTATTGTTGTAAGACCATACCGAGAAATAAAAATTATGAACTATACTCCATTTGGTTAGGTAATTAACTAAAGGTAAACAATCTTGATGTGTCTTTTTATCTAAAAACTCAGTTTAAAAATAAAATGCTGCTAAAGATCAATGTAAATACAACAATAACGATTACTAAATCAATTGAACCGTTAGTTTAAGCAGTAGTTTATTTGTTTAATATGTGTTAGTGTAAAAAGTCACATCAAGATTGTTTACCTTTAGTTAAGTATCTAACCAAATGGAGTATAGATGAATCGCAATTCGATTCCTTATCCTTACTAATATTATAAATGCGTTTTTAAAGTTTTCACACCTAAACTAGTCGACCGAGCATCATGTATTTTGCATACAGTTTTTCAGAGGTACAGGAAAGGATACAAGGAAAATTTAACTAAGCGAAGCCGCGGGCAAAATCTAATTTCTTTATAAGGTTAAAACAAAAACTCTTGCTTTTGTTAACGCCCTTTAAGACAGCAAGTATGTATGTATGGGTTTTTATATTCTAATACTGCAATTGGAAATGCTTAAATATTTATCTACCTTTATTAATTAATCTCCAGTCTAATTTATATTGCTAAACGTGATCCAATAACAGTTTAAATTAGTGGCAGGAATTTAACTGAGAATGCCGAGCAACTGCCCTAATTAAATAAATATATCGGATTCCGTTCATCCCGTCATTTACCTGTACAATAAATATATTGAACAAGTTAGAAGCCAAATTAAATTTATATTAAAGTTAATAATGTGAAAACTGATATGGCATTATATTACCTTTAATATTAATTTAAATTAGGCTACAAAGTATACATATACAGTTTGTTACTGGTTTTAATAAACACCTTCATCAATCATACCCGAAATGTATTTACTTTGTATGGATTAACTCTGGTTCTTGAGATATTCAACATAAAGAACGGTTGCATCAGGACATTAGAAAGAAAGATACCAAGGCCGATGGGACAGCCATATTATGATGGCAGACTATTGCTTGAATTTAATAAGGGATTGTCCTGAACATAAACACAATAGAAAAGCTTACAGATAAAGTTTTTCTAATAGTTTCTTGTATGATTTTTTGTTAATAGCATACATATGTGTTAAGTTCTCTTGTCGTCACTATACAGCCGCTTCTAAAATATATATTTAATATGTAATTTTATTTTTATTTCGACCTTCTTTTAGTCATATCGTTGTAAAGTCATATCTCATAAACTAGAGTCAATTTAACAAATCTAATATTTTCTTATTTTCAGCATATTGAACTTACACAAAATTGACTTCAACTTACCATGCTGCAAAATTACTGTTCCCCAGTGTTATAATTCTTATAATGTTCTCCAGACCGAATTTCGGTCACGGCGGCCAATCTTAACGGAGACTGGCCCTCTGTGCAGGAGATATTATAGTGCACAAGTATGTGCGCAAACACAAGTGCACTCTGTGTTCCCTAAACACTCATGATCCGATGGGACGGTGATCCGACACGACCGGAGAGATCAGGCGCAGGACCAACGGCTTTACGTGCTTTCCGAGGCACGGGGGTGTCTAACACCACCAACTTCCTAACTCCGGGCTCGTATTGAGATTACTAAACAGAAAAACCCAATATCTTTTTGTTGGCCCGACCCGGGATTCGAACCATAGACCTCATGCACAGCAGTCGCATTCACTACCGCTGCGCCATGGAGGCGCATATCATTATCATTCTTTTATTATAAATTTATATATATGTATAATTATATATATATATATATATAATAGCTGTCCCGACAGACGTCGTCCTGCACGAACGAAAAAAAAACCCAAATCTAAACTCTCCTCGAATCCACATGAACACACAATTTTTTTTATCAAAATCGGTCCAGCCGTTTAGGAGGAGTTCAGTGACATACACACGTACAGTGGAATTATGTATATAAAGATATATATAAATATAATATCATTCTTATATTATTTTGACAGCACGAATCGCGTAGTAGTTCAAGTGTTGTGGGTGGGTCACGTAACATAAATGTGTGTGATCCACAAATCGTTGTTCCGAGTGTGGGTGTTCTTTAAGTCCGTTGTCTCTTCATTCTTGGTATTTGTACCATGATAAGAACAAATCCTGTGTCGCGTGAAACTTAAGAAATATTCTTCATTCTTGGTATTTGTACCATGATAAGAACAAATCCTGTGTCGCGCGAAACTTAAGAAATATTTTAAATATTTCTTAAGTTTAATATTTCTTAAGTTTCGCGCGACACAGGATTTGTTCTTATCATGGTACAAATACCAAGAATGAAGAGACTAACGATATGCATTTTTGCATTCGAGTTATATTCAAATGTATGACAACACTATACATAAATGTGTGCTACGTCACAATAAGTGTATTTCGCGCAGTTGTATTTAAATACAATAAAACGTATCGCTGAAAAGCTGTACCAAGCCATTTGTTATACGTAATCTCAAAGATACAACCAACATCATTATTTAGTAATTAGAAACTTTAAAAGTATTCAAGCAAACTAATTACGTAATGGAGAAAAAACTTGGTTCAGTTCACAAGAGTAAAACAAAGCTTTTATTTAAAAAGGACAGATCTTAAACATAATTTAAGTAGATAAACATAAAAAAGATAGTATCGAGAAAAGTGCTTTTAATTGGCAAAGTTGAATGCTTTTAAGCGAAATAAAAATACAGAAAGTAATTTGGACTAAGTCTCGAAGGCAACGTAGATAATGTCTAATAGCTCAAAGATTGTATCATTATAAAATATAACTTGTACTGATATTGAATAAATATCTTTTATTCAACTGACCTCTACGGAGCAGCGGTATTAAAGGTAGTAAGTTAAATTTAAAAGTTAGACTCTTTCTCTCTAAAGAGACTCTCTCTCTCTTTCTCTTGAACGGTAGGAGCATTCAATTACGTGTACTCATAATAAAAACAACGGGCGATGATATTGTGTGCAACACACTGAATTTATCAAAATGATTGGCGATAAAAAAATTCCGATATAAAGGTTTATATTTAATAAAATTTAGTGACATTTAGGAGAAATTCATCGTTTTAAAATAATTGCGAAGGGAGAAACCAACCACGCACCCTTGGATTGTATAATCCAACCATTGCAATAGGAAAAGTTTGACAATATTGAATTCCAATGTTGATGGACAACCGCGTCGTGGGATTGTTTCCTAACCCAAGATGCAATATACCGCTTACCACTAGAAAAAAAAATGCTTCGACACGTGTTACGCCTCAGTGCGAGTAATCTCTAGAACAGTTTAGTAACAAATCAACTCATTCGTAGGAAAATTGTCCTAGGGATAACTCGATTTTATTAAAATGAAAAAATCTTACGACACGACGTGACTTTTTGAATTGCACTGCATATCAGAGACAAAGGCCATGGTAGAAGTATTTCAGACTAAAGATGACATGATGCTAGTTAACGAAGAGATCAATACACAGGCAGTGGAATTTCTTAGTCTCTGTGCATACTTATGTATGATATAGCTGAATATATGAAATAGGGACAACTGTAGTGTTATTCAGAACATTTACTTTACATTAAAACACAGAAAAGTATTGGATTATATATCAAATGATTCTCAATAGTAGCTCTGAATTAGGAAATTCGTACATCAAAAGGAACGTAAAGGAGTTAGCATTGCGCCTGATCTCTCTTCATGCGTTTCACATTACCATTGCATCGGACATGAGAGCGAGGGAATAGAGAGTGCACTTGAGCTTGTGCACTATAGTATCTTCTGCGTAGATGGCCAGTATCTGAATATTACTATTTTGTTTTTAAAAGAACCATGTGATTTAACCGTGTAAAGGCTTTCACGCACAACGTCACATTTTCTTTAAATAACAGAGAAACGCCACTAAAATCTTAGAGGCGTTCTCTGACAACGTAATTAGTAGTCTAGAGTCCACGTAATTATTCCTTAGACGGCGTAAAAACGTCCCTGCTTAATTATAATGGGGCTATTATGAGACACTAAAGAGCATTACTTTACTCAAACATAAACTCGTAATGATGTGAGTGTAAAAAATATAATATGCTTTATTATACGCGATATTTGGGTTAATGAATTTGGTACAAGGTTTGGTAAGTAGGCGCTTTGCGCGTACCTGAATTTCACGTCATAACATTTAATTTTAAAATAGGTACCTATTAATATACAGCGTGTTGATCTGTACTATTTTGGGCACTACGATAATTTTGCGATAATAAGACACTCAATTGATTTCATTGTACGAGAGCGGGTAACGCGATGACGTCGACGAGTCACGTGAGCGGAATCCTTTGGTGGGGCGAAAGTCAAGGAGCAGTCATACGGAAGCTACGAAGAAGATCGGACTATCCATATGAAACCGCTGGTTCTCTCGTCTCTGATTGTAACGAATGCTAATAATTCTATACGGGACACCTACGATCTTAAATATACTATAGTGATGTGCACAGGGGAAGATCGTATTGTTAACACTATTCAGAGCAGCGATAGCTCAGTGGGGAGACCAATAGATTGCAATGCAGAGGGTCTCGGGTTCGAACCCACGTCACGCACCTCTGACTTTCGGAAGTTATATGACTTTTCAAAATTATGTGCATGTTGATTGACAATTATCGCCTGCTCCGTGCCTCGGAGAGCACGTTAAGCCGTCGGTCCTGGCTGCCATGAACATCTATGGCAGTCGTTATTGGGCGAGTGTCGACACAAAAGATCCCACTGGGTCGAAGTGTCGCCGGTCTGCACTGACTGGCCCCCACATAAGATACATAAGATACATAACACTATACATATGCGCGTGCGCTATGTCCATGCACTGTGTATTGTGCACAAATATCTCCGCTATGGTGGTATGTTCATAGCTTAAACTTATTTTACTTGCCGAAAATGTGTAACATTGCAAAGCTAAATGTTTAAAACTTTTATCCTGCTACGAGTGCTACGAGCACTACGAACTGCTACGAATGTCTACGAGAAACATAAGTTTTGAAAACTTGTGAATCAGGTTTGAAATGAGGTGTGTTCTACGGACTACAGTTTGCTTCAAGTTGAAGCGTAGTTTAACATTAAGTTCTATTGACACTAGGAAGCTGTTGGTTTAAGGCAACTGTATAATATTTAGGCGCCGAACACATCGCTCCAGCGGTCTGCGTTCTGCGATCGAGTTCTGCGTTCAGCGTTCACAGTTGCCTACACAGCGAGCGGTCTAGATATCTGGAGTTCAGTACGTTTGTCTCGCACTAATTCAATAAACTTTTCAATTTCGTCGGACATCGTGACCGCTTTTGAAGAAAATGGAACTCCGACAGTAAGTGCGTTCTCTTCGATCGCCGCGGTCTGACTGCTTTTGTGTGTGTAGGATTCTAAGACACCGCATACCTGACAGTGAACGCGGAACGCAAAACTCGGAGCTCTGACCGCTAGAACACCCGCAGTGGGACTGGCGCCTTACACTCTATGTGACAGCTTCGTTGATTTAGTAGTATGTTTGTGCTTTCGCTTATGGAAAATCGTGTATCTCGGGAATTTGACTGTAAGAATTAGGTAACGTTTTTTTTGTAAGAAAATTCTCTATGATTAGGCTCTGTGCCCAGTAAGCGAGTAGGCTATAATCATTACATAGAACTTAAGTATTTTAAACATTCAGTCAGCGATATAAGTTCCATGAATTTAAGTAATAAACATTAGCGATATATTGATCTATAATTTTTATAAATTCTGTCTTTTAATGCATGGTACAGAACAAAATCTCACTCAAGCAGTGTGTAGATAAGAGAATGCTCTACCCACAGATTTAAATGGTGCTTTCTTTTCATTCAATACTTTCCTGCATTTTACTAAACTACTACAGATTATTACCCTATTAGAATTTTGATTATATATAAATAGTAATATCTAAAAGTGCCAGTACTAAATAAAATTACTCAAATAAATAATACCTCGAAGGTGTATTTCATTCCGCGTACAATATAATAATGGTTTTAGGGTGCTATTAGGGCTGCCCCGCTTTTGTAGCGCCTCGAAAATGTTTGCAGAATCGAGAGTCAATGGCTTCCACGCTATAGTCCGCAAACGGGTGGCTTCCTTACTTACAAGAGTGAGGAGTAGTACTAATGGCATCCTAAAGGTCATTTCGGGAAAATATTACTCCGACATAATGAAGGGGTTCATTCGAGTCTTAGTTATGTAGCTTGATCTGTTTTAAATATGTACTAACATAGCGTAAGAAAAATTGTTACAAACATTATGGACTCCTCTGAATAAATAAATATATTATTATTATTATAAACGACTGGGATGTATTTAAGTCACTAGACGAAGAAATGCCACGGCTGCTAGATTGTGTTCTAAAATATTATGCTGCAACAATGTGTAACGGTAATTTAACGTCAGGCTGACGCTTTGCAAGCTGCAATGTAACTACTGTTTAACGTCCAACTGCGCGATATGTAAAATGTTATACTTCCCCAGTCCTTGTGAAGTAAAACCTGTTCTATATTTTATACAGTCTAGTATATTGTTGGTACAGTAGGTACTGCATATCTTTGCCTGATGGTAAGGTTCTACTGTAGCCTTACCCCAAGTTATATTAATGTCTTGCCATAAGCTGTAGTCAACATTGCAACGTCAGGGGAATTGCAAGAAACAAACAAAGGCTTTTCTGTTAGAGTTATATCGATAGAAAAGTAATATTTTATTCGGAATCAAATTGTAATATCGACTATTCTTTTCGGCTCATAGACATATATATTGTTAACCTGTGTCGGATTGTGTTATGTGTATCTATATTTCAAAGATATGTAAAACCAATTGTCTTTGCAATATCTTTGCTATATTTGATAGTGTCTTATTTATGATATTTAATTTCCATCACACGTCAAAAAATTCTAATTAACTGAAAATATTTTTTGTCTATTAGATGTTGCAAGCATCTGTATAAATTATTTGGTTGTATAAATATTCTATGCAGTATTTGCATAAATCTGACCATTGTATTTTATCAGAAAGCAAAAGGAACTAATTTCCCAAAATGTTGGGATGTGTAATTGCTGAATATTATTATCTGAAACCGGATGCTTTCTGCGAAGGCTATCGAACTGTAAGTACGAAATGAGATATTTTAATATATTAGCCCTTGGATTTTACTTAAAATTTACCCTGACGAATATCGCTGCTTTACAACATTGTGTTGTCTCTCTGCTGTTAATAAAGGTTTCAGGGTATTTTAAACGGTACTGTGTTATCAGTAGGGTCCTTGTTTTTGGTTCGTTGGTACGTTTTACTATTACAATAAAGGAAAACATTTGTTTGCAATCGATAATCTTTAAAACGACTAAAACAATTTACCATTTCTATTACCATTAGAAAGCTCATTTACTACTACGGCAATAGAACAGTAGTCATGAATGTGGGTAAATCCGCTAGGGACAGCTAGTGTATTGCAAATTAGATATTTAAGTATAGTTATCGAACTGGTAAGTTGCGTACGCAATATTATAGACAACTCTTTGTACGTGGGGTGGAAACGCCGATCGAAAGCTACTCGACACGGCCGGAGAGAGATCAGGCGCAGTACCAACGGTACCTGGGGCTTTTTGAGGCATAGGAAAATGCACCACTAACTTTGGAATTTAGTATAGAGAATTCCAATAATTTAAGCTATATAAATATAACTAGCTGTTAACCGCGACTTCGCCCGCGTGGATTTTAACTAAAAAGTGTTTGTTCAGTTTGCAGAGTAAAAGAAAACTTAATATTTCTTATGCCTCGTATAGAAATACCTATGCTCAAATTAATGTGGTTCTTCTACTTCGTGAGTTGGTATTATTTTATTATATTGGATGTATCTTATCTTATGTGGGGGCCAGTCAGTGCAGACCGGCGAAACATACACCCAGTGGGATCTTTTGTGTCGACACTCTCTCAATAACGACTGCCATATATGTTCATTGCAGCCGGGACCGACGGCTTAACGTGCTCTCCGAGGCACGGAGCAGGCGATAATTGTCAATCAATACGCACATAATTTCGAAAAGTCATATAACTTCCGAAAGTCAGAGGTGCGCGACGTGGGTTCGAACTCGAAACCCTCTGCATTTTCGAGTTCGAACCCACGTCGCGCACCTGTTGATCTCCCTACTGAGCTATCGCTGCTCATATTGGATATATATATATATATATATATATATATATATATATATACTATAATTATTATTTTATAAATTATTCCCAATTTGAATCCGATGTTGTTCACTATTTCATAGGTTTTATTTTTTGCTGCGGGGTCCAAGTTTATTTTAAAATAAAAATAGCCTGTAACTCCTTATAATATTAGCTATTTGCCAGTGGAAGTGCCATCAAAATCGGTTCAGCCGTTTGAGAGATTATCTGGAACAAACAGACAGACCGATAGAAAGACAAAAAATTTAAAGATTGGTTTTTGATGTAAGTACCCTATATACTTTCATAGGCATGAAGTAAAAAGCTTTTTGACATTACAAACAGACACTTCAATTTTATTTATTTGTGTAGCCCACTTAATTTGGGTCAGCATTCATTAATTAAAAATATTTGCAATTGATGCAATTTTTTCCTCACTTAGAATAATTTATCTTATGTTGCGGGGATCTTTACAAACATTCAAACAACGGACCCAAAACTGTATCCAAATGCAGTACATCTATTTGTGCATCACATTTTCTTTTGCCATGTGGGATTGCATCTATAACACGCAGCGTAGAGGCCACTTAAACCACTATGCCATTGCACGGATGTCTCTATAAATTTAGGTAATGTAGTGCATTATGTCGCCATCTTTAAGGTTCTTTTCCAATTCCAGCGACTTAAAACGAACGTAGATTCTCAACTCACTGAATTGGATTTGGAAAAAGCAGACAGCAGGAGTTAAAAATTTTTACTGCAACTACGTCGGGCGACCGTGTGGACTTGAGCGTTCCTCGTAGAGTTTTCGTTTAACTAAACATTGTTATACATTTCTATACTCCGTTTGGTTAGGTACTTAACTAAAGGTAAACAATCTTAATGTGACTTTTTACACTAACACATATTAAACAAATAAACTACTGCTTAAACTAACGGTTCAATTGATTTAGTAAAGAAAGAAAGAAAGAAAGAAAGAAAGAAAGAAATATTTTATTTTAATTAAGCATTGCAACACACAATCAAAACTATTATAATACAAAATTTGTGTGTAACAGTAATAAATGTATTTATAAATTGATAATAATAAAAATAAATAAATAAATAAAACTTATATACATTATTATATACCTTTATGAAATTACTGCATTATAATACGTTAATTAATTACATATACTATTACTTAATATTTTATTATATATAATATCGAATACACATTTATACATGGAGCCCTTGCTGTTCAATGTGCGTCGCAGTGTTCATTAAAAAGAGATGTTGCTCAGCATAATGCTGTACCGCTTGCGATACAGCGCTGATTTTCAGCAACACCTCAATAGTGATTATGAGCGTCTAATACAGTCCAAATAAATAATACCATTAAACTACAAAAAAAAAGTACAGAATTTTTAATTATTACAGATAATAAGAAACACAGATTACAGATAAATTAAATAAATATACATGTAAAATTTTTTATAACTACAGATACGAATTATAAATTAAATATTTCATTATTGTAGATAAAACTATAAGCAGATGAAACAAATATGAAACAAATATGAGTAAGATGTCAACAAGGAGTTAAATACTCGGCGATTTTAAATTATAAGTCTATTTGTCGATTTAATAAATATTTTTTATAATTTATCTTAAATATTAAGTTTGTTTTAAATTTTCGCATTGGTGGAGGCAAGTCATTCCAACATTTCGTGGCCGCGTATTTAAAACTTCCCCTAAACGCTGTTGTGTGATGTCTAGGTACATTCAACAGGTGAACTAACGACCTAATTGGATAAGAGCAACTATCTTGTGTCCAAGACAATTTGTTAAATAGATATTTTGGTGTTTGGCTCCTCATTATTCCAAATAACAGGGTGGCTAAATGTAATTCTCTTCTAGATGCCATTTTGAGTATTTTGTTGTCATTTATAAATGGAGTCACATGGCTCCTACGCGTTATATCAAAACAAAATCGTGCACAAGCATTCTGAATCCGCTGTAGCAGCTTCTATGTACGCTTTAGAAGACATGGTCCATACACTACGTCACCGTAATTAAGTTTGGATAACACTAGTGTATCAACCAGGTTCTTCCGCAAATCCATGCTAACAAATTGTCGTATTCTATACAAAAAATTTTTTAATCTATAAAAACAATTACTCATTACGTTGTTAACATGAGCCTCAAAATGCAGTTCCGGATCCATAATTAATCCCAGGTTGCGAACCTCGAACACTCTATCTATTAGATTACCGTTGATGACAATCTGATGGCCTACAGCTGTTATCTTATTAATATGACTCTCACTTCCCAAAACCATATATTTTGATTTTAGTAATCGTTATTGTTGTATTTACATTTACATCTTTAGCAGCATTTTATTTTTAAACTGAATTTTTAGATAAAAAGACAACAAGATTGTTTACCTTTAAATGAATTATAGATAGTTGTATGAATTTCGATTTGTTTAAATTAAATTATATGTCATTTTAATTTTATTTTTATTTCTTTGGGATAACAAACAATTGTGTAATAAAGAATAATACTAATACATAGATCTTATAACAATTTAAGTCATTACAGAACCAGCACCATTATCCACAAAATAATGCAAATTACAAGTAATTAGGTACAAGCAAACCTTAGCAAACATTATACAATTTTATTTTTATGAAATTTACAACTGATTGAGAGTTTAATTAAAAAAATATATGTTTTGCGAGTTTGATATCAAACTAAAGTTATTCATGAATATTAATTATATTGTATAAGATACATTTCTTAAATTGTGCATCAGGTGACAAAGTGAATATATCTGTTTCGGTAAAATTATCGTTATAACTTTTCATTAATCGCCGTAAAGGAGCTCTTTCATCAAATAGTCTATGAGTATAAGTATTACGAATACGTTGTGAGCGACTAGGTATGCGAAGGTAAATTAGGTTTATGAGTTTATTACAATCAAATTTATTGTGACAAATTTTAAAAAGGATCGATCGTCTGATCAAGATACATTCTCCTATGTTTAAGAGTTGTCAGAGAGAATTTTTCTAGAAGAGTATCATACGATGACCACCTTTTTACTAAGTTGTAATCTTCGGTCTCGATGGCGTAGTAGTTAGTGTAACCGACTGCCACGCCCGAGGTCGCGGGTTCGATTCCCGCACAAGTCAAACATTTGTGTGCATGAACATGTATGTTTGTCTTGGTCTGGGTGTTTCTATGTATAATATGTATGAATATACAAAAAAAAAAGTATATATGTATGTTTATCCATTGTCTAGTACCCATAGTACAAGCTCTGCTTAGTTTGGGCTAGATGGTGTTGTGTGTATGTGGTAGAATATTATTATTATTATTATAATTTAGGTTTCGAAGATATTTATGTTGGACAGATTCAATTTGGTCACTGTATTTGTTGTAAAGTGGATTCCAAACACATGTGGCATATTCCAGTTGAGATCTAACGAGAGACTTGTATAAAAGCAGATAAGTGGAAGCCTTCTTAAATGAGCAGCAGGTTCGCCTCAGAAAACCGAATATTTGGAAACCCTTAGCTGTGACGTGATCAACATGAGCGTCAAAATGCAATTTTGGATCAAAGAATATACCCAAGTCTTTAATCAGAAAGACTTTTTCTAAAGGAGTATTACAAAGCAAGTAACTGAATTGAACGATATTAGTTTTTTTGGTAAATGATATTGATTTACATTTGGGTAAACTCAACTGCAGTTTGTTGGCCAAGCAATAACTAGATAATCGATCCAGATCCTGTTGTAATTTGACACAGTCATCAGTGGAACTTATTTTACGGAATAGTTTAAGGTCGTCCCATACAGAAGAAAGTTACTGTTTTTAAAACACGCATTTATATCATTTATGAATCGTACGAACAGCAGAGGTCCCAGGATTGATCCGTGCGGCACACCAGAAGTCACGCTGATCACGTCAGAGCAAAACCCTTGAACTACAACCTTTTGGGTTCTATTTTTTACATAAGATGTTAGCCAGCGAAGCAAACTTCCACGGATATCATTGCACGCGATTTTCTTTAAAAGCAATTTGTGGTCCACCCTGTCTTTTCACTTGCAGTTGATTATCCATATTTTCAAACAAAAAATTTTAGTACAGAAGTAAATTACTTAGCGATTTGAACAAATCCATGTTGTTCGGGAATAAGGATGTTATGTAGGATAGGATAGATTGCCTTGTGAACTAATCGCTCTAAAACTTTTGATAAGGTGGATAACAAGGATATTGGTCGATAGTTAGCAACATCGTGCTTATCACCGTCCTTAAATACAGGTATCATACTCTGAAAACATAATTTCTATGTAAAAATAAAACTTCTTTCAAACTACTAACTTGTAATGCTACTTAAATTAAGCTAAATAAAAAGAATGTCACTAACGAACCTTTCCCTTTTTCAAATTCTCTTAGCCTAAGTCGTGGTATTGAGGGCTATTTTACAAATATTATACCCACGGATACAAAGAACGATGCACTTATGGATATAACAAATTGTTGTTTCAAAATTATTGGCCAGAAAGAAACCCGCCACGGACCCTCGGATTGTTGATCCCAACTATTGCAATAGGAAAAGGTTGACAATACCGAGCGCCTCAGACTGGGACAGCCGAGTCGTAGGTTCCAGGTGTACTCCAAACTAAATACTGACAGTGGCAATGATCCGTGTAGTCAGTGACGTTAAGTAGATTTTACAATACATATTTTAGGTAAACGCAGGCTTAAGCAGTAAAAGTAATGCATGTAATTGCATTCTTTACTTTAAGTGAGCGGGGCTCAGGTAGCGCAGGGAGAGTGTATGTATGCAACTTCTGTGCGTGATAACTTGAGTTCGAATCCAAAATAATAATAAGGTTTTTCTGACAGCCTCATTCTCCAATGGCAGCTCGGAGTTAGGAAGTTGGCGGTGTTGTATACCCCTAAAGCGCGTAAAGCTGGTCCTGCGTCTGATCCTCTCTTTGGTCGTGTAGGATTGCCGTCCCATCGCATTATGAGAGTTAGGGAACAGAGATTTTACTTGAGATAGCGCACATAATTGTGCACTATAATATCTTAAGATTGGCCGCCGTAACCTTAATTCGCTCTGGAGCACATTATTATTATTATAATTGGGTATTGAACCTTTCGTGCCGCCCATCTCTGCCCGTGTACGTGATTTGGTTCCGTGCTTTGTTGGACGGATTATATATTGAGAGCTGTCCTTGTAGTATATACAGCGTGACACAGAAATATGCGGTCATGTGTGGGTAGTAACATGGACTTCATAAATAGCCCAGCCACCAAAAAAAATTATATCTTATATAATTATATAATTATATATTCTTTAAACCTTTGTTTAAAGAGTAAAAAAGCTGATCAAAATGTCTAAAATTGTCCTAATTGTCATCTTGCGATGACGTGGGAATTTTTTTTATGAGCATTTTCTAACAAATCTGGTTTGTCTAGCAGTATCCTCATAGTTTAATACTGTGAGCCATGCCAGTTGTATTATTTTATTCTTTAAAAGTCAATTCCCGCATTAGGAATAATTTTTGAGTCAGCTCTCAGTCACCTACTTTCGTAAATAGGTGATGCTATCGCAAGGTCGTACCTTGCCAAGCACGTCGCATCAGTATTGCAGTCACTTGTGAGTAAAAGACCGTCTTTAGTGGAGGGTTCTCGCCATTTTGTCAAAATTATAAAATACCTATAGTTAGAATTGGATGACGTCATAGTTAGCTTTGATGTTAAGTCACTGTTCAGCATTATTCCAAAAGGTTTGGCCGTTATGAGAGACATAAAACAATCTACATTCACATCTAAGTATACTTAAGATAACCTAGATACAGTAGTTTATATACAATATCAAAGTAACGGACGAAACCTTATTGTTTTTCCTTACAATTTATTTTTTAAGAATTTATTGCATACTCTTTGCTTTCATAAAGTTCAATATAATATTTATTTTTGAAATCATAGAGAAGATTGAAATGACAGTATTCTTACATCTTCCGTAAACTTCAGTTTGCTACCGTTTTCTATATTTTGTTTCTATATGTCGTAATATACAAATTTCGCATAAACTTTTTATTACATTTATAACAACGAAATCAATTGGTTGCAACGTTCAAAAATATTTCAATATGTTCGCACATGTCATTCCTCAGTATTATTATACAAAGCCTAATATTTATAGTGATAGTTATATAACAGTAAGTAATATATTGGAGAATAATTATTAAAAGGTTCGATCCGAAAACAGTTTGTGTGATTTACAAATAGATGTGCCGAGAATTCACACCAATGTGCAATGCATGGAATACAAGAACTTAACTCCATTAGTCAAAATTGACAAAATCATACAGAATACATTAAGGCAAATTTTAAATATGGACTTGAATGTTGAAAAATGTTGACTTGTCTCCCCACTGCTGAGCAGTGATAGCTCAGTGGGGAGACCAACAGACTGCAATGCAGAGGGTCTCGGGTTCGAACCCACGTCGCGCACCTCTGACTTTCGGAAGTTATATGAATTTTCGAAATTATGTGCGTATTGATTGACAATTATCGCGTGCTCCGTGCCTCGGAGAGCACGTTAAGCCGTCGGTCCCGGTTGCCATGAACAGTCATGGCAGTCGTTATTGGGAGAATGTCGACACAAAAGATCCCACTGGGTCGAAGTGTCGCCGGTCTGCACTGACTGGCTCCCACATAAGATACATACATACATATGTTTGCTGTAAAACATAAAATGAAATAGGCGACTCACTCAGTAGTAAATTGTATATTAAAATAGAAAATAGATTTAAATACAAGTTTGGAATAGCTCTTGTTGAGCGGACTATTGGCGAGCGAGTGGTCGCGGTAGGGAGGAAGCTAGGTCGTTGAACCGGTGAGCGTCCTCCCCGCACCCCTCGCAGACCCCGTGGACATCATTGGAGGGGTAATGACGCCGTCACTACTCATTAAAAAAACTCGAATTACAAAATTCTAATTACTTTGTTGAATTTGTTCAAGTGTACAATTTGAGTGCGTCAAATGGAACTTTATTAATTATCGCTTACTTTACGGTGAAGGAAAACATCGTGAGGAAACCTTCATGTCTAAGAGTTCTCCATAATGTTCTCGAAGATATGTGAAGTCTGCCAACTCGTATTGGGCCAGCGTGGTGGACTATGCTCTAACCCTTCTCACACTGAGATGAGACCCGTGTCCAGCAGTGGGCCAGTTTTTTATAGGGTCATTATTATTATATTAATCAAAACTCCAGGATTTTGAGAATGGTGCCAAACCTCTCTTAAATTAAGGTATGAATGTAATTGTTTATAAACTGAATATATTGTAAATTAAATTTTTAGCGTTTAGACAAAACAAAAATAGAAGCTGAGGATATCGAAGTGGACGTAGAATCGCAGAGGTACTACACTCGGAATTCATACTGGAACATCGAGATGTCACCACACCCGTCGAGGCTCGAGTTTATATATGAAGAGCACCAGAAAAAGGATGGCCTAGTTTAAATTCGTGATATCAATATGCAAATCGAAAACCAACCTACTCGGAATCATAATTAACTTTTGTAAAATTCGAGCTATGAAGATGCGTTCCTGTCGTACCTTTGGATGGCTGTGACGCGTTTTCTAGTGAGGTATAAATCGTCTATATATATAACACGCAAATAATCCACCCATCCATTGTATTTATCTATAACCTGGGTGCCTAGTGCGTGTTGTTTTTACATTAACGCGATCGAAACGTTTACCGCATTTGGTTCTCTGATTGGTTAAGAGCTTGGAGCGGACCAATCGGAGCGCCGAACTTCATAAATATATCGATAGCGTTAACATAAAACAAACTAGCAGTAGGCACTCAGATCAAGTAATGATTGTTAAATTAGACGATATCGATTAACGACATTTGCGATAAATTTAAGTATTGCTACGAATTTAATCTTTAATTAGAAACGGTATAGCACCTTCTTAGTAAACGTATAGCGTGCTCTAAATTATTATTTTATTAGTAATTGGACCCTGTTAAACCGAAAAGATCCTACTGACGTTTTCATACTTTTGAGTAAATGTAGTTTAAAGTTTGTTATTGAATTTGAAAATAGTTCTATGCAGTAACTAATTGCCAATTAGTTGGGTAATAAAACATAATCTATATATTATTTTGGACGTAGAATATAATGCACTTTCATATGAAGTATTAATGTAATTACTGAAAATATACCTGTGGATCTTTTATGCAAAATACTAAAACATTTGGTTGATAAATGGTATCTTTTAAAAGGCTAAAATTAATAAAAATATTTAATAACACCAATCCTTTTAATGTCAAAAATATACAAAATAATGTTATATTTGAGGTATGTAATATTTTTATACATTTATATTGTCGTCAACAAATTCGTTTTCTATATCAAAATCAGGCTGACCGGAAAATCCATCGATATCGTCTACTACATTACTATCCCCAGTCAGATTTTTGTAAAATGTCTGAGAATCTCGTGGAATTAAATGCATGAGGCTTTTGATGTCGTTCAATTTCGCAATTGGTATAGGTTTGCCATTCGGCCAAAGCATTTTCATCACATCTTTGGTAATTAGCTTACGATGTCTACCGCGTTGAGGTCTTTTAATATCCACCTCTGCATAATCACCATTTAAACTGTTTTTCATAAACAAGGAAAACATAGCCTCCTTTTTCAAAAGTATTTCTTTGGTTTTGAGCTATGTTATTTTTTTACTAGTGATGGATTTTTTTCTGTTGGTGATTATATTTTCGAGTTCAGCTGATCCAAGAAAATCTTTGGCTTCCATTCTGTGGACTTCAAGTGGTTTCTTTTTTTTGCAGGTTCTCATAGTGTTCATGTAATCTTCAGGCAGATATAGGTACTTTTTGTTGAAATTTTAGAGCACACTCCACTTTTCCGAAATCTGTGTCGTTAGGCAAGAAGCTATGCCCAGACTCTAAAAATCGAATGTAAATTTCTTGTAATGTTGGATGGTCGTTTAAAAAAGCATTTAGCATTAGGGTGAGCTTAATATTTCTGTTTTAACCCCCGCAAGAATCACTCCACAAAATAAGTGTTGTTAGTCCTGCTTTTAACCTCTCCGATAAGTGTTTGATCAAACAAGAACCAACTTCTTGTGACCCTCTCCCAGCTTCACCTTCTACCCATATGTTGCAATGCCCTTGATCATCAGAGCCCGTATGTATGCCTAGATTATACTTCCATAACTGCCTCTTATAAAATACTATATTTGTTGGTATGCGGGGTAATGGCAATGTTTTCTCCAAATCGAATGTAATAGTTTCTATATATGGTATAGTTTTCGCAAGAGCCATATCACTTTTCAGTTGCTTCTGAAGATCTTCAGCTTTTTTAAGATGGTCATTATGTTCCTTTATAATATTTTGCCTTGTTACGTCATCAGTAGTCAAGTTCTTTTTATTTTTATAAAAGTCGCATCTATTACAGGTGTCTTTATTAAGAGGTTTGGTACGAAGATTAAATTTAGTAAGGAATAATTGCTTGGCTTTTGGATAAGATACGGCCCTAATGCCTGCGGAATGTGCTTCTTCACTATAAATCAGGTAAATTTTAGAAAATGTCATGTCTGGTCTTAAACATTTTGCTGTATCTGCTTTCTCACGACAGTAATGCGATATGTATGTAGGTATTTTTTTAACAACGTTTGTGAAATTTATCTGGCATTCCTCATCAACTTTATTGCGACCTCTGTTTACTCCACGCTTACATAAAAAATATTTAATATTGGACCTTTTCATTTAAACAACAATTTATAAAAACATGGTTTAAGAATAATACATCCAAACATTGTGGATACATCAAATAAAACTAAATGTCACATTTGACACTATACAATTAGATCCAAAACACTTGGTTCTTAAATTTGAAAATAAAATGTGTGGAATTTATTATACAAGATCCAATCTGTTTGGTACAAAAATATGTAGGTAGAATTGAGAAACAAGAAAAAGCAAAATAGATCCACGCGTCATGAATCTTATGAACAACTTAAATCTTATTATACTTGTATCCAAGCAACATGATACTCTTTTGCATTTTTCATAAATTATAATTATGTGATGGTACCTTTGGCATGGTAATTTTTTTCTTAAGTAAATGTCATCAAGCTGCCTGGATCTTTTGTACACATATGAAACTTGATTAGGAGATGATGGCTATGTATTTAACTCAAAATCCAACCAAAAAATTTTGGTTGGATCTTTTCTGCTTAATAGGGTCCAATTTATAATACTTTTTCTATCATAATTAAAACACCCATGATTATTTTATATTTATTTTTCAAGTGAAGTTTTCATATCCTGTTTTTTACAACCAAACTATGCAAAATTAATGCTATGCAACATTGAACTATTCCAGTATTTCGAGATTTTATTTGCATACTAATAATATAATGTAAATTTCAAAATAATATGTTAATTTTATAATGAAATACAACACCAATGATTTTTCGTTATAATTATGTACTAATTAAAGATAGTAAATAAATAAATTGTTTATGCTAAAATACAACGTGGAAATTAAATTACTGTATACGAAATTTATCGCGTTGTTTATTAACACCTTTATTACATAATTTTGAAAATATTACATTACTACTGAACATTTACTAGTACATATTTTAAGCTATTTGAACTATTTAGATTATAGAACAATATTATGTAATTACAACATAATTAATTACTAATTAAACAGACTCTCATAGCCAGTTACACTCACTGATCGGTAAACGATTAGCGAGCGGTAAACGATTAGCGAGGTTAAGCAATGTTGGGTGCGGTCAGTCTATAGATGGGTGCTCGCTTAGTGGTATTTCATCTGAGCGTCTCCGTGCTTCGGAGGGCACGTAAAAAGTCGGTCCCGGTTGTTGTCAAATTGACAGCAGTCGTTAAGCCATGTCAGAGGCCTACGGGCGACTTGAACAACTCTTGACAACAGGTTGGCCACTAACCACACGAAAAGAAGAAGAAGAAATCAAACAGAAATCATAAATATTAATGACAAAATATCGGATTATCTTTTAGGAAATTTTCCTCACAGTGTCTAGAATTGTGTTTAATAGGCTAGTCCATATTCTAACAGATATTATAAATGAGTACAAAAGTGAGTTTGTATATGTTTGTTACGCTTCCACGCCTTAACTACTCGACCGATCATCATGAACTTACGCATAGACGTTGCCGGGAGAACAGAAAGGACATAGGGTAGCTTTTATCCAGAAAAATAATACAAATCTAACCTACTACATTTAAGTAAGCAAAGCCGCGATATGACAAGCTATGCTTAAGTTTTATGTTATTACGTCACAGCTAGCTATAAACGGCAATCTAGGTCAATCAAATCAGTTAGTCAACTTAGTTTGACCACGCGGAAGAAGTCGTATAATATGCCTCTGGATAAAAGGGCGCGTTGCTATGTAAGATTTTACCACTATCTGATTACAGAACATGTGTGTTTTAGCTCGAGAGTCAATATATGCCGACATCATCGGATCCCGAATCACTCAATTCGTTAGCTATTCATGAGGTATATATCCTTTGTAAATGTTCGTCATTATATTGGGTCTTTCCCTATGAAATTGCCGTTTAGCATGAAGCAAAATCGGTAACGTTGTGCTTTTACATACATAGGTACTTAGTATCAACACCTATATTCCTGAAAGGGTGTGCAGAGTAATTGAATTATCTTGGTAGGTAAGACATTGTTAGCAAAATAGAGATAAAAGTATTAACTTTATTTCGCTAACGATGTCTTAACTCCCGTAATTGGTGGCGAACTTGTTACCATTTAACGGTTTATTTCCAAACTCCGTGCTGCTTCTAAGAATTTCCCGCTATAAAAACCAACACACAACTATTATAATACATAGTAACACTGCTCGACCCGGCAATATAACCCGAGATCCTATATACATGTGACGTTATGCTAGTCAACCCGCTTTAGAGGCGTGGTTGACCTAGGCTTTTAATTGAAATTAAAGATGAACAAGCAATATTTTTACTTGCAACAGGTGTTTAAGAATAAACAGAACTATAATTAAATTCGACTAGATATTTAGTGGTATTTCAGGGTGTGCTTCAAGATGAAGGCTTGTTACGTGGTCCCGGGTAGAATGGACCACTTAACTACAGTACGCGGCGCAGCAGAAGGAGCCCGGCACCAAGGCGCGTTGCCAATATACAGGGCCGCCGCTGGGGAGGAGAAGCCGATGGAGGTGCGCCGCGAGCACGGCCGCTCAGCAACGACCGGTCTACGTCACATACAGCAGTCGCAAACATTACTGCTGCGCCACCGAGATAGTGTTTTCTAAGGATACTATTTTATCAATACTTATCATAGCACAATCGAACTCGATTTTAGGCCATGTTGATTGACAATTATTGCCTGCTCCGTGCCTCGGAGAGCACGTTAAGCCGTTGGTCCCGGCTGCCATGAACATCTATGGCAATCGTTATTGGGAAAGTCAGTACCCTCTAATATCCTGACACTGGTCTAGCCTTAGGGTATCGTTAGCCTTCGGGTTGCGGAGGTCAGGTGGCAGCCGTTCCGTGTAAAAACTGATATCCAGTCAAATCCGGTTAGACTAGAAAAGCCGACCCCAAGTGACTTGGAAATAATAAAGGCTAAAAGAGAAGAAGTGGCATTTGAATCTCCTATACTCTCACTAGGTACTCGTTGTACTTGTAATAGTAGTGGCGAAGCTAAAACAAAAATGACTTTTTTAACGAACCAATGTATTTTGAATAGGAATAATGGAATTTGATGTAGTGGAAACCGTTAGCTTTACAGGGAGATCCCTAATACAAAATTTCGACGTAGGTGACACGAATGGAAGATAAATTTTTGATTCAATACGAATGGGGACATGATAACGATGCTCGCGATTTTTTATGTGATATCATTTGATTGTGATATGAGATAGCGATCTTGTTCCATGTGATATTTAAATTGGGAAGATTTTATGACAGTATTATACGGGTAATCGATATCAGGGCGAATGGAGTTGGTGGCGACTGATACCAATTGATGGAGATTGGCTTCTGGCATTCTGAAGCTAAACTTTATGATAGGTTAACTTCAAGTAATTTATGAATGCCGAAGTTTAGTAATAATTAGTCTGTTTAATGAATTTACATGAACATCACAAGCAGCGATAGCCTAATTGGAAACTGTTAGACTGCCACGCAGAGGTCTCGACTTCGATTCCAAGGAACGACTCAAACCTCCTGACTTTTTGAAGTTATGAGCGTATCAAATTGTTTATTATTGCTTACTTCAGTGGTGAAGGAAAACATCGTAAGAAAACTTACAAACATAATATAATAATATATTCTATCACATACACACAACGCCATCTAGCCTAATCTAAGCAGAGCTTGTACTATGGGTACTAGACAATGGATAAACATTCATATATACTTTTTCTTTGTAAATACTTATAATACATAGAAACACCCAGATCAAGACAAACATCCATGTTCATGCACACAAATGTTTGCCTTGTGCGGGAATCGAATCTGCGACCTCAGGCATAGTAGTCGGATACACTAACCACTACGCCATCGAGGCCGAACAGACAGATCGCATAAATGATTTGAATAACAAACATCAGTACCTTAATCATATTCTATATAACATCACCCACTTTCCCTAACAAAACAAGCTTACGTTCAAAGCTACTCAATTTTTTAGAAGAATATACAAATGGGACAAAGAGAAGGAACTTTTTGAGTGCCACTACAAACATTCTAAAGCTTCGGCTTAAGCTCGTATGTGAAGTACGTCTAAGATTAACGTACAAGTTGTTTTAATACGATACTACATGATTTCGGCTTGTTTAGTGAAGGTTTGAACATTCAAACCAAAAAGTACATACTTCAATAACTTTTATGAGGCTTACGTGTAATTTTTCTTTTAATTTGAAGTGTGTTACATCAGTATTTTTATGACACATATATAGCTGAGCTAGTTTTTAGTACTATGCTGTTAGTTGCGCTCGTGGTCATATATATTTGCATGCGTTTGTTATAATTCAAATAGAATTATAGCCACAAGAAAAATCTCTAAAGTACAGCTAGGTTATAAAATTGAATTTAAGTTTCTTCACTATTATATGTCAATTATAGTTATTGAATATACTGTTAAATATAAACTACTACTGTTGTATCTGTATCTTATGTGGGGGCCAGTTAGTGCAGACCAGCGAAACTTCGACCCAGTGGGATCTTTTGTGTCGACATTCTCCCGATAACGACTGCCATAGATGTTCATGGCAGCCGGGACCGACGGCTTAACGTGCTCTCCGAGGCACAGAGCAGGCGATAATTGTCAATCAATACGTACATAATTTCGAAAAATCATATAACTTCCGAAAGTCAGAGGTGCGCGACGTGGGTTCGAACCCGAGACCCTCTGCATTGCAGTCTGTTGGTCTCCCCACTGAGCTATCGCTGCTCAACTACAACTGTTACTGTTAATGTTTAATATATCAGGTTAACAGCAAACATTAAACTTTATGTGTGGTGAAGGTGGATGTAAATGGAAACGAGGAACAACTTTATAAAACATATTTAATAATGATTTGTTTAAATGGAAAATTAACACACAAGAATAAATCACACCAGTATTATTAATATCCTTTTTAAAACACAATTCACATAATTCTCAATATTCACAATTTTACATGGTCTAACCTATAACCTAAATTTTATGTTACATGTGGGTTGCCATTACTCAAACATACATAGAATCAGACTTGGAAATAATCAAATTAAATAGTAAATTTTCACAATAAATATAATAATAATAATAATAATAAAATGTATTTGCCAAAACAATACATGATATCTGACACAGTATAAAATAATAATATTTTGTAGTTACATAGTTCCATTGTTCGTTTATATGAATAATGACCCCGAAGCTAGGTAAATCCTGTGTTATCAGGGTCATCCATTCGTCCGAAATTATGTTACAAACTTTGTTGAACTAAGGACTTATTATATTATTAAATAGTATAACATGTTTAACATAATATTTCCAAAATAACAATAACGATAACTAATATTTTATACTGATCTATTACGTTCGTGTCGTACGAGCGAAGTGCAACAGATTTTTGAAGTGAAAACTTCTTTGAGCACTTTTTGGGTGAACAAAAATCATGGAAACACGTCATCGTCACCGAACGCATTCAAAATTAAAAAATAATAATCTAATAGCTCGACGATACAATTTACAAGTTACTTAGTTTTCACTTCTATCGGCAGTCCCCAAAGACAGCCCGGCATTTTTTTTTTGAACTGTTTCTTGGCTGCTGTATAGCACCCGAAACGTCTGGAAAAATATAAACATAAGTCTAAATAGTTTTAATAATTGAAATGAAACTATTATATACGGATTTTATCGCGTTATTTATTTTACATTTTATTACAACATTTTGAAACTGTTACATAAAGAAATCCGTGTGTAGTAGTAGTATATAGTAGTATTTCAATGAATAACGTTCGCGTAAACAGAAGACAATAGTTTTAATAATTTAAATAGGTTAAACAGTAGGTAATATAATTAGTAACAGTATTTGCCAGTAGCAGTTTAAAAGATCCAAAATGATTGTAATAATTAAATAGTATTTTAAAATAAACAACGCGAGGAAAACATTGAAATAAACAACTTTATATGGATTTTCCATATAAAGCTGTTTTATTTCAATGTTTTTACTGTTAGTAAAGCTTTTACCGTCAAGCTGGCTGAACGCTTCTTTTTTTTATACTGCTAAGGTGGCAAACAAGCACACGGCCCACCTGATGGTAAGTGGTCACCGTAGCCTATAGACGCCTGCAACATCAGAGGCATCACTTGCGCGTTGTCAACCCTTTAGGAAAGGAAGTGGGAAGGAGAAGGAGCGGGAAAGAGAAAAGAGGATGATTGGGCCTCCGGCACTCTCACTCACTGAACGAAATACAACAGTAAGAATACTGCTATTTCAAGTCGATATTCTGTGACTGGGTAGTCTTTCCCCGGTTGAGCCGTCCCATTCAAGCTGAAATCAGCGAGGCTCTACTACGATGATTGTTGGCCTTTGCCTATTACAGCATAAAAACTAACTATTACACAGACTACAGAACATTAAAAGACTAGTAGATAAACGCATAAATACTATTTTATAGATTCATTCAATCCAAGTAAAGATTTTATAAATGCTTGTGAGAACATTTTAGTGGTTTTACCAGCTGTTTTGTTAGTAGTTAAGGATTTTCTCTTATTTAAATGCGGGGCGAAAAGAAAACGTGTTTAATAGTCTGGAATTGTATAGCCAAGATAAACGGCTAAGCTTATAAAACTGGGCATGAAATCTTTAGTTACTAAAGAGCAGATGGGGTTTTTATTTGAGAGTTATAGAACACTATGAACATTACGGTTGCCTTTAAAGAGTGGCCGTGAGTTTCTTGTAGGTATTTTCTTATAAGCTTTTAACCCTTTGCCTGAATCTTGCAACTAACCTAAATGTAAAGTTTTACTAAGCTTACTAACTTACGAATTTTTAGGTTCATATGTGTTACTTTGTGACCTAAATGAATAAATGATTTTTGTCTTTGACTTTAATGTACCTATGATGAATATATCAGCGGACCCTACAGACGTTGTCTTGCCTCAAAACTTTCCAGAACCAGGTCGCACCGGATCCAATTGTTAATCGAAACCATCAAAACATACACAAACAAAAACATCAAAATGGGTCCAGCCGTTTGGGAGGAGATCAGTGACATACACACGTACAGAAGAATTATAGATATACAGATTAAATAGTTTGTTGTTATACATAAGACTACTGTGACAAGGTACAGTATCGTATGGTAAGAAAACAAGGTACCCCATCCTACATTATTTTATGTGTTTGCACAAGTTAACTAGACTTCTATTGCATGCAACCCAGTTAGTTAATTACCTATTAAAGAAATAATTAAAATGCAAGAGTGAAATATGCATATTTTCCCTTGTCGTTGACATTTTATTCATATTCTATTTATATCTTAAGATTTTCTTTCACCCAACGAAACGCTTAAAAGTAAGTATACTCCATTTGGTTAGGTACTTAACTAAAGGTAAACAATCTTGATGTGACTTTTGACACTAACACATATTAAACAAATAAACTACTGCTTAAACTAACGGTTTAATTGATTTAGTAATCGTTATTGTTGTATTTATATTAATCTTTAGCAGCATTTTATTTTTAACTTAGTTTTTAGATAAAAAGCCACAACAATATTGTTTACCTTTAGTTAAGTACCTAACCAAATGGAGTATAAATACGTAGTCACGCTACACAAAAGGTCAAAAAACTGTACTTACGTTCAGTACGTAATTATAACATTCCTGAATTATATAAGAGAAGATGAATGGAATTTAAACCAGTTTCCAACTCGGCTCTGTCAGGATTTTTTAATTAAAACTTTCACGTCACGTTTGAGGTCTTATAAAGTTCGCGAGCTGTATTGAAACAAAATTGTTTGAGGTGAAATGAGGCCAATGGATCTCTTCTTTTTATTAAAGTTCACTAGAATTGTAGTTCTGTACATTTTCACTAGTATTCTTGTTAATTACAGACAGAATTTTATGAATAATTTGACTGCATGGATGCGGTCTCAGTCTGGGGGTTCTTTATGTCCGTTTTTTTTAAGTTCTTGACGCGCTTCGGGGCACAGGACTAGAGCGGGCTTATTACTAAACCCACCTTTTCTATAAATAAATTGAAGAAAATGTGGGTTTAGTAATAATAAAAAGGAGTCACTTTTTTAGTATATTACGATTTATGAAAACAAGAAAGAAATGACGAGAAAAGGACACCCATGAAGCAGGGCTTGCACTTCGAGAAACGGTGTCGTCGCTTCGCCAATTAAGGAAATTCATCGTTCTTTGTCAGGAATTGAAATTTGCGTTTGTATTTCATATTTAAGGTGATATTATGCGTCATCTATCAAATAGTTATAGAAACATGTGATCTTATCTTATCTTATCAACTTACAGAATATGACTATACTTACGATATATGACACATTTTGCTGACTGCACGCGTTAAAGAAGCCTCGAATTTGGTCCTAAAAATTTGTTAAGTAGTCAAGTATCGTCGTATCGTCGTATCGTCGTAGGCAGGCTACTCTCATCATATCGTAATTAGAAGCAGTTCTAATTATTAACTACAGTATTCATTGAAATTAAACTGCTATATACGGATTTTATCGCGTTGTTTATTTGACACTTTATTACAAAATTTTGAAAATTGTTACACTACTACTACTATTAAACTTTACTAATTTTTAAGCTAATTAAATTATTATTAAACTATTTAGATTTAATTTATTTTTACACTTTCCCCGACGTTTCGGTTGCTTTCAGCAGCCATGGTCACGGGGAGACTAAGATGGCAGTTGTTTCAATGTTCCAGTGTAGTTATTTCAAAGTACCCGAACATAATTTAATCATTGGTCTTCTATTTACGCAGAATGAGCTCAAAGTATCATGAAGTCTAGCTGTGGTTTGCTTCTTCTTGGGTTTGACTATTTTTATTACTGGATCCCAAGGTGGTGGTACATTCCAATCATATATAGCAGTTTAATTTCAATGAATAATAGTCGCGTAAATAGAAGACGATATTATGTAAAACTACAGTATTTTTACTTTTTCTCTATGGCTTTCCAGCAGAAAGCAATAGTGCAAAATGGTTTTTGCTATATATTCCTATAATTGTTGGTGCTATTAGAGGACGTCGGACTGGAATTGAGAGATCGTGGGTTCGTTCCCCACTTATTTGCACAACCGTCATGAACCCACTCCCACCACAAGTATTAGGCTTACTACTTAGAAGTAAAATGAATACTAGTAATTATTTATACACTATTATTACCTCAATATTTTCAATAAACTTTGTTTCTTTGCCATAGTATAAAATCCTTCTGATATATTGTTATAGCACCATATTGTGTAAACAGGTAGTCCATCAAATGACTTTAGCAAACAAATACGGTTTTCTATAACATAAAAAGTCCCTAGACATCCGAGTACAATAGCGTATTTTACCTTCAATTTCCAATTCAGATACAATTGTCGATCCTTCACGTCGGTAAATCTTATTTTTATATCACAAAGCCTCACTGTTGAACAAGTCCAACAAAATATCTTTGGCTTAGACCCTTTTCTAAACTCTGGGGAAAAGTACCGTTTTTCTGGTTCACTCTAAAGTCCGCTTAAGAAGAATCTTACTAATAGTATAAATGTAAAAGTTTGGGAATATGTTTGGTTTTTGGATGATTGTTACTTAATCACACGTAAGCTTCTAGGGATAAACAATTGTGTTCTTGTACACAAATAAATAACTTTATAACTAATATGGATATAACGTATAATGGTACCAGTTGCAAATGAGCACGTAATAAAATTTCGACTTAGCTTACTGGTTGCGGAGACACGACTGCCGCGCCTTCAGCAGTGTTTCTTCCAACTGTTAAATTGTGACTTCTCAGTGTATCAAAGATTGAGTCATAGTCCACCACGCTAGATCAGTGCGAGTTGGCGGACTACAGATATCTTTGAGAATATTATAGAGAACTCTCAGGCTGCATGCCCGGTTTCCGGATAATTATCTATTTAATACGCGCATAATTTCGAAAACGGGTCGAATTTGAGACCTCTGTGTGATAGTCCAACGGTCTCTCATTAGCCTATCGCTGCTAAATGTAGAATAATTTTATTCCAGGTGTTATGTTACCAGGTTAAAAAGCCACAAATCCGTGGGCTATAGATTTAATTATGGCAGTAGGTACACGGGGAAAAGCTTCAGCTATTTTAGGATAAATAATTGTATCCCAACATAATGTTGTTATTTTGGTAATGGATCCCTTCTTTTTATGAATTTGATTTTTAACGAGTCGAATTCTTAAAAAAGATGATGGTGATCCCTCCATACGTTATATGTCCGTAAAAAGGTCGCTTAAATGTTTCTACCCTCATTTAGTATAGATTCCTCCTTGTGAAATCTCTTCGCATCAAAGGAATTCTATGTATTCTAATGTATTGTCTTTTTAGAAAGATTCAGATGTATGGGCATTTGATTATGTTTATGTAATGTTGAAACAGATTCTGACATTATTGTTTCATTTAAATACCAGGATACCAGTCTCTCACACATATCTCACCTTTTTAAATGTTATTTAAATGTTATGAATACCAACCAACGTAATTACACTTACTCGATCATGTAAAACCTAGTTTAAGACCTGATTTTGTAATCATTCTGTGTGAGAGAGAAATAAATAAATTATTATTATTATTATTATTTGAGTGTTGATTTCCTACATCTCTGAATGTAGATACATTTTATAAACGTATTATAATATGGATAAATAAAATAATCTCATACGTTTGTGAAAGAACGAGGTGTGAACTTCTTTCTCTTCTTCGATTAAGTTGAACGATCGTGCGTGGCGAGGATGTGCTTCAAAATTTCGTGAGCGCGATTCAGTTCGTATAAATTTGTGTGGATTTGAGTACAGCGCCATCTTTTTGTCGCTAGTTGTAACTTTTCTATGTTCTACGTATAGAGACATCGCGACAGAGTCATCCGATGTTTCCAGTGACTTAAAAATAATAACTAGCATAGTGTGTATAGCATGTCCTGCTTATGTAACAGACAAGCTACAGCTTAGAGCTAGACCTCTGCCTAGCCCCAAGCTATACATAACATAAACGATACATAGGCATGCATATTTATAGAATTATATTATCCTTTTGACATATACTAAAATCATTTAAACCATTGTACATAACTGTACAAGTAAGGATTTAATATTCTCAATTCCAAAGTTTCAGTTGAACTACTAAAAATTCAACATCTGAACCAATTCTACTTCAATAATCTCGTATTTCTTCGCTGCAAGGCAAAACTTCTGCTTTACTTACTACCTTTATGCATTCACTACCTCGGAGTTCAGAGTATTATACCTAAGTCAAGAATTTCTCTTAGGTCCCTTGAGACAATATTTCAAGTATAGTTGAACAAAGAACTGGGTATCAGAAAAACTGCTTAAACTTTTACAGGCAAATTAAATTTATAATTGGTTCAATTTTTATGTAGCTGACTTTAGCATTAAAATTTTGTGACGCAGCGGTATTGAATGCAATTGCTGTGCATGAAGTATCGGATTACCATTTGTAGCCTTTTCTGTTTTAAAAATACAGCTATACTAGGCATAATTTCTGCAAATTATGCCTTTTTAAACCCTTTTTCAAGGGGAGGCTAGAGGGTAATGTCTGGCTCTCCCAAAACTTCGGGCCTACCGAAAAAAAAAAACCACCACGGTGTGCCACCTTGCTGCTTTGTAAGGTGGGTGGTTCACTGGAACTATAACTACATCAGCGACCCACTCAGCAGGGCCAAATGCAGAAAAGGAGAAGGTCTGCGGGCGGCGACTCCTGGGCGACGCCCCGGCAAGACAGAGGGCGTCGCTCCGACTTAATGGTTGGCGGGCAGCAGATCCCCGTTTCTCCACCCGCGATCTTTACTACGGTGGCATTGGGCCCAGGGCTCACAGAATAAAATGTATGGGATAAAGTTGTTTTAGTATGTACTTTGAGTGTATGCATACCTACTAGCCTGGCCCGGCGGCCATTTGTCCGTTACCAGGTGCTAAATGCAGGTAAAATATTACTCAGTTTTCTTAAATTATCAGTGCTGATTTTTATGTACATTTTAGAAAGTATTGTACAAAATTAATAATCAATATTGCCAGAAGAATAATTTCCGTCGGCGGTAACTTTTACCAGGCGCTTTAAAACTCTCAAAATAATATTGTAACTTTACTTATCTTATCTGGGGGCCAGTCAGTGCAGACCGGCGACACTTCGACCCAGTGGGATCTTTTGTGTCGACACTCTCCCAATAACGACTGCCATTATCTAGATGTTCATGGCAGCCGGGACCGTCAGCTTAACGTGCTCTCCAAGGCACGGAACAGGCGATAATCTTCAATCAATACGCACATCATTTCGAAAAGCCATATAACTTCCGAGTCAGAGGTGCGCGACGTGGGTTCGAGCCCGAGACCCTCTGCATTGTAGTCTGTTGGTCTCCCCACTGAGCTATCGCTGCTCAACTTTACTTATATTCTCAGTCTTGATTTTTATATATAATACTTAGGGAACTATTTTAAAACTTTTTGTAAGCAGCCAGACCAATTGAAACTCTATAACTCTGAATAGCAATTTATGGATCACACAAATTTTTGTCCCGTATAGATTCAAACTAATAACATTCTGCGTAGTGTCAGTGGCGAGGCTACCGCGAAAACCTTAGAAAATCGAAATTGCGGAACTTCGGGCGGCCTGCATGACAGCGCGGCGGGCCCTTATGAGGGGGCGGCGTCGCTATGGCGCCGAGTTCGTCGAAGGTCAGCTGTGGGATGATTACCGAGCGGCCAAGAAGAGCCTGCAGAGGGCCATCAGCCGGGCGAAGGCCGAGGCCCGAGAAGAGATGTTGGAAGGTCTCAACAGGGATCCATGGGGGCGCCCCTACCTCGCGGCGCGGAATAGACTCCGCGCTCGCAGCGCCCCCGTCATCGAGACTCTCCGAGAGGATGTCCTGTTGAGAGTCGTGGAGAGCCTGCTCCCTCAGTCAGGGGGGCACGCTCCCCCAACTATGGCTCCTCGAGTTGGCACGGAGGATATCGTGGATATCCCCCTTGTCACCGAGGGGGAATTGGACCGGGCCTTGGCCCGGTTGTCGACAAACAGAAAGGCGCCAGGCCCGGATGGCGTTCTGGGCCGAGTCTTGAGCATCGCACTGAGGGCGCTGCGCGAGTCGTATCGGGAACTGCTCGATATGTGTTTGAGGTCCGGGCAGTTCCCGAAGGACTGGAAAACCGGCCGTCTTTGTCTGTTGCGGAAGGAGGGACGTCCGTTAGACTCGCCTTCCGCATACAGACCGCTGGTGCTGCTGATTGAGACGGCCAAAACTGCCGAGAGGGTCCTCGCGGGCCGTCTCGTTCAACACCTCGAGGAAGTGGGACCGGGACTGTCAGAGGCACAGTACGGCTTCAGAGGGGGCCGATCGACCACGGATGCGCTGGCTGCCCTAAAGGCCCTCTCCACGGAGGCCGTAGACCAGGAAGATGTGGTTCTGGCAGTCTCGCTCGACATTGAAAACGCCTTCGGCAGCCTGCCGTTTGAGACGTTAAAGGAGGCGCTCCGATACCATGGAGTGCCCCAGTACCTTCGGAGGCTGTTGGAGGCGTACCTCGATGAGAGGTACATCGTTTGGGAGGGCACCGACGGGCGTCTACTTCGGCGTCGTATGGAGCGCGGTGTCCCACAGGGATCGGTTCTGGGTCCGACCCTGTGGAACATCGGCTTCGACTGGCTATTGCGCGGCGAGCTCCTCCCCGGGATGGGGGTGATTTGTTACGCCGACGACACCCTCGTCACGGCGAGGGGGAGCAGCTTTGAGGCGGCGGCCCGATTGGCCGAGGTCGGAGTGGCGCTCGTCATAGAGCGGATTCAAATGCTGGGCCTGAGGGTCTCTGTAAGCAAAACGGAGGCCCTCCTATTTCACGGCCCGCGTCGCGGTGCCCCCCGAGGGGCGAAAGTAAAGATTTTTGGTGGGGACGTGCCAGTGCGGGCCCAAATGAAATACTTGGGCCTGCACCTAGATGGTAAATGGTGCTTTGGGCCTCATTTCGCCCAACTCGCCCCGAAGCTTGTAAATGTAGCTGCAGCGCTGGGTAGACTTCTGCCCAACACTGGAGGACCAGGGTCGTCTTGCCGGCTGTACAGCGGGATCGTGAGGTCTATGGCGCTGTACGGCGCCCCAATCTGGGCCGACGCCCTCACCGCGCGTAATAAGGCCCTGCTGAGGAGAGCACAGCGGGTCATCGCGGTGAGAGCCATCAGGGGGTATCGTACAGTGTCGTGGACGGTCTGCTACGGTCCTAGCGAGCGAACCGCCTTGGGAACTGGAGGCGGAAGTTCTTGCAGAAGTCTACCGTCACCGCTCGGTGGCGCGGTCTCGGGGCGAGGAACCGGTCGTGGGAGAGATGCGGGCTGAGGGTCAAAGTGCCCTCATCCGGCGGTGGAGGAGTGAACTGAGGACCCCCACCGCCGGAGTTGAAATAGTGGAGGCTATCCGGCCGCAACTGGAGGAGTGGCTGAATCGTCGGCACGGAGTGCTGTCGTTTAGACTGACGCAGGTGCTTACCGGACATGGCTGCTTCGGTAAGTACCTGCACCAGATCGCCAGGAGCGAGACCTCACCCTCCTGTAAGTCGTGCGGCGCGCCTGTTGATACGGCGCGCCATACAGTGGAGAGTTGCGCTGCCTGGCAGTCACAACGGAGCGACCTAACCGCCGTCATCGGCGGGGACCTGTCGCTGGGACGAACAGTGAGCACCATGCTGGCCAGCGACAGGTGCTGGCAAGCTGTTGCCGAATTCAGCGAGGCAGTAATGCTCCTGAAGGAGGCTGCGGAGCGGGAACGGGAGGCCGACGCCAGTGCGGACCCGCTCCGCCGAGCAAGGCCAGGGAGGAGGCGACGCCGTTACGCTCATCTCCTCCCCCCGCCTTAGATGGTTGTGTTCAAGGTCGTAGCCCTGCCAGGCTAACGTCCGAGTGCCGGAGAGAGTTCGGAACGGAGATCCTCCGGCGCTCCATGATAGATGGGAAGAGCGCCGCAGTTAGGTTTAGTCGGTATTCCGTGGCATCCGGCGAGTCCGACACTACCCACTGTTGCCGGCGCGGTTTTCCAGCCGTGTCGACAGGAGTGGGTGTGCGCAAAGGCATTCCCCTGCGAAAACAAAAAAAAAAAAATAAAAAAAAAAAAAAAAGACTGCGCCGAGCGTAAGACAGATAATGACAGAGCTCATGCGGCGCATATCCAAATCGGCGCGCGGCCGCCATAGTAAAATTGTATGGAGGATTTAAAGTGCTTTTTTGATAAATATGTACCTTTATTGTGAACCAATTACTTAAATATTTGGGACGAACAAATTGTGATATAACTATTTATGTTTCGTTTCAGCTGTAAAATAGGATAGATTTCTACTGTTATCATCTAAAATCACGTAACACGAGCTTACGTTTTTGCATTTTTCGTGCAAATTCACGTAGTTTTGTAGGCGAAAATATTAATGATTTTAAGTTTTTTAGACGGAGTAATTGTAAACACATTCATTGTTATGGTATATGTATATTTTATATCTGTATTAAACAAAAAGTGTTTATTTTATTCACTTAACTGTGACCGCCTGGTTTGGCACATTTCGCTCGGCGCAGTCTTAAGTGAAGCGAGTGGATTAAATGGCCGCATTGTGTGATCCACAAATGGTTGTTCCGAGTCTGGGTTTTCTTTTTGTCCTTAGTTTGAATGTTTGTAAAGTACCCCGCGGGTTACACAGGATTTATTCCTAGTTAGGGAGTTGTCTTTTAAAAACAAAAGCCAATAAAGGTATGGTATGATACGTCAAACCAAATGATCAATCAATTAAACAATGTTGCTCTTTATTAGAACATTAAAATTGATTATCATTCATCAATATTAATTACTTTTTCAGAAAAGTATTACTTTATTATCTTCGCTCGTTGGAGTTGATGATCCTGGATAAAATTTGAAAGGCAGCCCCGACAAATTAATTAAAAATGCTTGAAGTTAATTCGATATCGCCAAAAGAAGCTAATCAGTGACGGGTGTCCAAATAAATAGATAACCATTAATTTAATATCGTCATGGACGATATAAGCCCTCTTGTATTTCGGTACCTGTCATCTGCCCCGATTTTATGATATTGCTTTATCAGCTTGACGTAATTGATTTTACTAGCGGTCATCCTGTGGTCTAAATTCGACCATAATTGATTTAAATTTTAAGTTTGTTCTTTATTAAGGTTTTATTGGAACTATGAATAGAAGTGGTCGTTATCGTCCACAAACTGTTACTTTAACTAAGTACCAACCAAATATGGTACTTTGTTTTACAATAAGTAGCTTATTCGTATAGATAAACTTTTATTAATGACCAATACCGCGAAATTGCAATAAGTACTTAAGGGTAACCATAGTTACGAAGAATTGTACGATATCAGCCGAAAAATGCCGAAATACTACGAACGCGATTCGATGCGTGTGTCAAATGCATAGTTGTGTGCGTGTAGTGTTTTTTCATATTTCTAATGTATATTTTATAAAAATATTAGGATTCGCCACTCTTTCTCCATATAAGCTTTAACTGTGCCAAACTTCATAATACTCTGTCTGCACAATTTTCGTAAAAAGGGGTTGAAAGTTTTTGCTTCACGTATTAATATATAGATTTATCCGTATTCTTATTAATGAAATATAAAAAGCCTTATTGGAGTAGTGGTAGTGAATGTTTGACTGCTGTGAGTGAAGTCTTAGGTTGGTCCTGTGTAGGGGCAAGAGTTATTGGTTATTCTATAGCCGCATAAAGTATGCAATAGGTGGGATTATTACGTGGGCTCTTCTTCTTCTCCCTTAGCCTTTATTATTCCCAAGTCACTTGGAGTCGGCTTTTCTAGTCTAATCGGATTTAACTGGATTTCAGTTTTTACACGGAGCAGCTGCCACCTGACCTCCGCAACCCGAAGGCTAACGATACCCTAAGGCTAGACCAGTGTCAGGATATTAGAGGGTACTCTTTCCCAATAACGACTGCCATAGATGTTAATGGCAGCCAGGACCGACGGTTTAACGTGCTCTCCGAGGCACGGAGCAGGCGATAATTGTCAATCAATACACACATATAACTTCTGAAAGTCAGAGGTGCGCGACGTGGGTTCAAACCCGAGACCCTCTGCATTGCAGTCTGTTAGTGTCTCTACTGAGCTATCGCTGCTTAATTATGTGTGTATATATATATGTGTTATATATATATTGTTGTATATTGGAATTTTAAAAATATTCAAATAAGGCGCAAAGTACATCCAGACTCGGGACAACTATTTATGGAGCACGCAATTTTTTTACCGTGTGATATTGATATTGTAAATGCAAAAGTGAATTTGATTATTATAGGATCGACTCCTTGACGTGCTCCGGCTGAGGAGTCTGTATCCATAATAATAGAATATAATTTTTTTTATCATATTCACACAACACCATCTAGCCCAAAACTAAGCAGAGCTTGTACTATGGATACTAGACAATGGATAAACATACATAAAATATACTTTTTTTTTGTAGATACATACATATATTTATTGTAGATACATACATAGAAACACCCAGACCAAGACAAACTTACATGTCCATGCACACAAATGTTTGTTTTGTGCGGGAATTGCGCCCGCGACCTCAGGCGTGGCAGTCGGTTACACTAACCACTTCGTCATCAGGCCGCAGTGTTGGACTGTCTGTCCTTTCTGATTCGGATAACTTTATAACTACTAAACAGTTATTGTATGTACGTATCTTATGTGGGGCCAGTCAGTGCAGATCGGCGACACTTCGACCCAGCGGGATCTTTTGTGTTGACACTTTCCCAATAACGACTGTCATAGATGTTCATGGCAGCCGGGACCGACGGCTTAACGTGTTCTCCGAGGCACGGAGCAGGCGATAATTGTCAATCAATACACACATAATTTCGAAAAGTCATATAACTTCCGAAAGTCAGAGGTGCGCGACGTGGGTTCGAACCCGAGACCCTCTGAATTGCAGTCTGTTGGTTTCCCCACTGAGCTATCGCTGCTCTTATTACTAGTGAATAGTTCAAAAGCACGTTAGCAGCAGTTGATTCCTATCCGATCTGCCCATGCTATTGTTATGTAGTTTGCCTGTCAAAGATTTGAAGCTGTCTGATGGTAATACGTTAGTGAAGTTTAGTTGGACACGCTTGCTGCTTTTAAATTTGTATTGCAATCGATCAAGTCCATGTTTTATAGCACAATAAGATAAGAAGCATCGAACCCCTTCCTTCTTGTAGTTAAAACATATATAATACAACGTAACTTACGCTAAGATCTTTTTCATATGTTATATACTATTACTTATGTTTGTGGTTTTGAAGGGCCTCAAAATTATAATAATTCTACTGTCCCACTGTTGGGCACAGGCCTCTTCTTAACGTGAGAAGGGTTAGGCCATTGTCCACTACGCTGCCCTAGTGCGGGTTCGACTTCACATATCTTCTAGAACGTTATGGAGAACAACCAGACTTGCAGGTTTCCTCACGATGTATTCCTTCACCATTAAAGCAAGCGATAATTAAATATTTAATATGCATATAACTTCGAAAAAGTCAGAGATACGCGCCTTGGGTTCAAACCCGAGACCTCTGCGTGGCGGCCAACGGTTTCCCACTAGGCTACCGCTGCTCAAAAATTAAAAAAGTTTTAATTTTAACATTATTTTTTTTGCACCAATGACTTTGCTCTATGACTTTTCAATTCTGTCATTGAATGACAGTCTACAATAAATATGTAACTATCGAATAATTTTTAATATTTATAAGCTTAAAAAATGAGTAAAAAAATGGGTGGTGATATAATGTCGAGTTATCATCTGTATTCTGCCATTTTGGCAATGAAGTTACTAACATTAGTAGCTTTGTCAACCATTGATCGATCATGTTTTCCGGAAAAGGTTTCTCGAGCAAGTATGTCAGACTTGAAGTATCTCACACCCTTCTGGTTGGTAGCTGGACTTTATCTATCGACGGATCCAGATGAGAACATGGCGGTGTGTCTCCTGCGAGCGTTCCTCGTGGCCAGATTAGTGATAGTATTCAGCTATATGCAAAGAGTACCAAGAATACTAACTACAGCAGCAATGTGGGTGACTTTTGGAGTAACCGGTTATATGGGCGCCTGGGTAATGTATTACTACAGAAATGCATTGTAAAGTTCAGTTTATCTAAACAAAAGGTGTGACTTATGAATATAAGAGCTATAGATATAAAAGAAGATTCATGAATTCCTAAGATTTGCTCGCGATAATATTACAGTAGACTTTTCTTTATATTCTGTCGATTTGGACTTAACGCATTTTGACGCAGAATGGACTATTTTTGTCACCAAAACTTCTTAAATGACCTCAGTTGAAGTTAGAACTTAAAAATCATTTCCACTTGACTGGAAAATGATATTTACGCTTCTCATTAAGAATAATTTAAAGAATTATGTTTATTGTTCGACTGAAGACTTTCGTCGTGAAGGTGAATCAGATTGATGCATCCATACAAGTAACGTGCATTAGATTAGACGGGAACTCCTCTCATAAAGTGTATGACTCAAGATCGTCGTTTGAAGAAAGATTTTGTATTCTATCGTGGTATTGAGTTTCGTCAGTAGCGCGGCCTTTTCCTTATCGTATTTTGATATGAAGTTAGCACAGCTATCACGTATCTCGCTCAATGCTCGGCGCTCTTCCGCAATACTACGGCAGTTTCGACTTCACTAGTTTAAATTTCCGTAATATTATCGGTAAACATTGCCCCTTCCAATAACTTATACTATTGCACCGAGGGCATAATCTGAGGGCCATGAAACGTACGCTCAAAGCGAATACGCTTATACAAGGGCCACGAAACAAACGCTTCAATGATAAATTTAGTATGGCGGGGGTTCATGATTAGCATTTGCTTGAAATGTATGATTCCTCTGAGTATACGCTTGGAGGGTATGTATCTTCAGAGACCATTCGCTTGGAGCGTATGTTTCCTCTAAACATTTTTGCTTGGAGCATATGTTTCATGGCCCTCAGATTATTATCATTAGCGTATGACGTTTCGTGCCGCCTGTGGTCAGACTTACGTTTGCTTCAAACAAAAAATTTAAATTGGTTCAATGGGCCATTATGACTTGTATTCTTTTTAGTTGTATACTTGTAAAAGTTTTATGTAGACAGGTTTTTGATGAGCGGGCATGGTATCCTATCTTTCGAGAATATTATTACGATTAAAGTTAGATGATGTCTTTCAAGAATTTACCCATGTCTTAAGAAGTGGAAACTATTTTTAATGTCTACCTGCATGCTTTTGACAATACCATACATTTAAAATAAATTTCCACCATCAATTGTGTTTTTTATTTTGTTGTTTTGTCTCAGTATAAGAAGGTAGACGTAAGGGTTAGGCCATCCACCACGCTGGCTTAGTGCGGGTTGGTAGACTTCACATATCTTCGAGAATATTATGAAGAACTCTTAGACATGCAGGTTTCTTCACGATGTTTTTCTTCACCGTTAGTAATTTATGCGAGCGATAATGAACTGGTGATCTGTAATACAGGCATTTTTATGCCTAACTCAGACACTAGCTCCTCGCATATTGTAGACTAAGTTTAAATTGTGCTAAAATAAAAAATATTAATATTATATAAGTATATCTGTAATTATGTTAAGAGGCTGTTTGTGAAGAGGAAATAAATATATTATTATTTAATACACAAAAGTTCGAAAATTCATAGATGCGTGCCTCGGAATCAAAATCCAGACCTCTACGTTGCAGACCAACAGATTCCCACAGGGTTGTCACTGCTCTAGTATTTTTTTTTTTTTTTTTTTTTAAATAGGTACAGTAACAGACAACAGATTAAAAATTTATACGTTACTCAATTGAACATTAAGACTGCGCCGAGCGTAAGACAGATAATGACAGAGCTCGTGCGGCGCATATTCAAATCGGCGCGCGGCCGCCATAGTAAAATTGTATGGAGAATATAAATGCTTTTTTGATAAATATGTACCCTTATTGTCAACCAATAACTTAAATATTTGGGAGGGACAAATTGTAATATAACTATTTATGTTTCGTTTAAGCTGTAAAATAGGATAGA
Source organism: Catocala fraxini (assembly GCA_930367265.1). Taxonomy (NCBI): domain Eukaryota; kingdom Metazoa; phylum Arthropoda; class Insecta; order Lepidoptera; family Erebidae; genus Catocala; species Catocala fraxini. Next base: position 2,982,770 of record OV884037.1, read on the forward strand.
TTTCTACTATTATAATCTAAAAATCACGTAACGCGAACTTACGTTTTTGCATTTTTCGTGCAAATTTACGTAATTTTGTAGGCAAAAACATTAATTATTTTAAGTTTTTTACACGACGTAATTGTAAACACATTCAGTGTTATGGTAAATGTATATTTTATATTTGCATTAAACAAAAAGTGTTGATTTTATTCACTTAACTGTGACCGCCTGTTTTGGCACATTTCGCTCGGCGCAGTCTTAAATAGTTGCTAACCTGAAGTCCAGTTAAAACTGTACACATCATTCAGTTCATATTTAAAACTTTAGCGGGCTAAGGTATATTGATATACCTAGATATTGATACCTAGGTTGATTTAAAGATTTCAATAAAGGTATTTTTTTTTTGCCGTTAGTGTCAGACGAGCAAGTCGTCCACCTGATGGAAAGTGGTAACCACTGCTCATGGACTTAAGCAATGTCAGGACACAGCAAAGCCGCTGCCTACCGTGAAAAAAGAACTCCCTTTTAACCTCGTTTGAAGAAGGACATAGCATAGCGCTCGGGAAACACCGAAGCAGGCAGTTCATTCCAAAACTTGCACGTACGTGGGAGAAATGATCGCTGAAAGTCCTTCTCCCTCGGATCGCGAAAGCGTTTAGACGTGTAATCTGTAAAAGTGTGTTTAACTCAAAAATACCAATTTAATATAAATTATAAACTAAGTATATTTCACCGAGTACTAGGCGCGCATAAGATCAATGGAACGCTGACCACTGGAGGAAACGAGACAGCAACAGTCAAGTCGAGCGGAACTAGTTGTACGTACGCTGCGTCTGCGTCATCGCTATCAGCTGCCACAATCCATAAGCGGTAGCGAATATTGACCAACGATTACAATTATTTTGCCAAGACCAGCTGTATTATAAAACTAATAGCCATTAACTCACCATGTTCAAAACACCGCCTATAACACCACCAAACAAATACTCATCGCGCTCGGAATCGGATATCCAGAAGTTACCTATAGACGAAGACCAAGGTGGGAACATCACCCAGAGAGCCAAGCGAAGATGTCTTTCGGACGAAGTGTCTAGTGACGACCTGGAGATCTTCAAGCATGATATTAAAAAGATGATCAGTGATATGATGAGTGCCTACAGCTCCCGACTAGACAAGCTGGAAAATCACATTAAGGAAATAAAAAATCATTATACTGAAATTAAGGCCACAAATAGTGAACTTGAAAGAGCTATGACATCTATCTCAGATCAACTACAGTCGCTGGAAAACAATATAACGGGACTAGAAAGGAAGCGTGGTTCCATGATAATTCAATTAACTACTCTGGAAGGCAGGATAGAGGATATCGACCGCAAGCTCGTCAAAACGTCTATAGAATTGCGTAATGTTCCTAAAAGGCAGTATGAGACTAAAGTTATGCTGTATGATACTATAACACAACTTTCAAAAAAGCTGAACCTGAATATCGAACCCGATAGTATACGTGATATAACAAGACAACCCTCAAAAAAGGAAAACCTAACATCAGGTATAACTGTTGAGTTCTCGAACACACTGGTGAAAACGAATTTTCTGGGAGCTGTTAAAGAATATAACAAGAGCAATCCCAAAAATAAAATAAACTCATCGCATCTAAACATAAAATCTGCACAGGAATTACCTATCTATATCGCCGAACTACTGTCAGTAAACACTAAGAAGCTGTTTTATAATACAAGAAACTATGCTAAGGAACACCAATATAAATATTGCTGGACATCAAATGGGAAAATTATGCTCAAAAAGGATCCTGACAGTCAAACCATCTTTGTAAGATCTGAAGAACAGTTGAAGCAGCTGGCGAGAACTACCCAAGCATGACTATATAAATTTAAGTATTCTCTTTATTATCTTAGAAATAATTTATTTAGTTTGTTTAAACTTTCACATTACCTATTTAACACACAAAATAACAAACAATCACACTTACTCAATTTCTGCTACCACTACAACACTCTGACACTCATGTACGACATATCAGCTACACATTACAGTTACTCGCGTGCAGCATTCACATTTTTTACACATACTGGCTTCTATTTCTGTTGCTTCCTTTTTCGTTGCTATCAAATGATGTATACTAAAAGAAATGGTTCTCTCTATATCCTCCAGTCTACCCTTAGTTACTATAAATATGGCTAATATCGATGATTTATATGACAGTATCGACGAACTATCAGTATCAATTACACATGCATGCTCACCGGAGGAAACCCATCCTATTCTAAAGCATCCTAGTAACTACATCAAACTCTTAACACAAAATATACGGTCGATAAATCGGAATTTTTTAAATTTGGAAACACTTTTGCGTCGTTTTTCTTTTGATTGTGACATGATTATCTTAACCGAATGCTGGCTGCCTTGCTCCAGTTATAATATTGTACCAATACTTAATAACTATACCGCGTTTATGACTACCAAGCACATAAACCAAAGTGATGGTGTTATAGTGTACTCTAAATCCAATCTGAATGTTACGTGCGAAGAACCTGATTTTAATCAATCAGCATCTGGCTTAATTGTAAAAATAAGCAATGACCTAGCGGTTATCTGTATTTATCGATCGCCATCAATAGACAACTTAAGCAGCTTTCTTTCAGTACTTGATAACATTTTAGCACCGCTGTATAGGTTTAAATCGGTAATTATAACTGGTGATCTGAATATAGACATCAAACCTACTACATCCGACATACGTTCTCATGAATACCTAAACTGCCTTGCTGTTCACGGCTATCTTCCAGCGCATACGCTTCCAACTAGGGATGGCAATTGTTTGGACCATACTATCCTAAAAACGAATATTCCCACCATTACATTTGTTTTAAGCACCACAGTAACAGATCACTACTCCACTTTACTCTGTATTCGCGGCAAGCGCTCAAGAGCGAATGACAGCTCTTTGATAACTAAAATTGATTACGAGGGGCTTGATAAATCAATGTCACATATAGATTTTAGTACAATTCTCAATATAGAGGACGTAAATACAGCGACGGATAGATTAATTCACTTGGTAACTATTTGCATTGATGAGAATACGACGACCAAAAAAGTATCATCTAGAAAAAGAATCCTTAAACCTTGGATTACACCAGGTTTATTAAGATGTATAAGGAACAGGGATGCATTACATAAAAAAGTCAAAAAATGTCCAGATAATAAAGTACTAAACATTACGTACACCCGATATCGAAATTTTTGTATAAATATTATAAAGAAAGCAAAGAGAGCCTATGATACTGAGGAACTAAAAAGAGCCAGTAATAACCCTAAATCATTGTGGTATGCTATAAAACGAGTAATTAGTACTACTAAAACTAAAAACACGTCGACAAAATTATTAACCTTGTCATCGCTACCGATAGAATCATGCAATACGTTAAACTCATATTTCGTGGAAATAGGCCAAAAACTTGCAAACGATGTTATTGATACTCGCTCAACACACCTAGTAGCATACACTCAACCCAATCATAATGGCACTCCGCTAAATTCGTTTGTCCTTGACCGTACAGATGTTGATGAAATCACTACTGCAATACACTCATTGCGTTCAAGAGCTGCTACTGGTAGGGATGGTATACCAGCCTATACCCTTAAGAGATATTCTGATGTTCTGGCACCCATCTTATGCCATATTTTTAATCTTTGTTTTGCAACTGCTGTTTTCCCCTCTTCATTTAAAAAGGCAATTATTCATCCAATCTTCAAGGGAGGCGACGGGTATTTGCCGAATAATTACCGCCCTATAACTGTTCTGAGTGCCTTATCCAAGGTATTGGAACGCCTTATCAATAAAAGACTAATAAACTACCTAGAACATTACCAACTATTGTCACCATATCAATTTGGTTTTCGGAAGAAGAAGTCGACATGTGATGCTGTCCAGGCACTAACACAGAATATAGTACAAAATTTGAATGTCAATAAAAAGGTTCTAACCATATTTTTAGATTTGGCAAAGGCGTTCGACACTGTCCCCGTACGCACTCTCTTACTCAAACTTGAAAAGATGGGTGTCAGAGGTACACAGCTTGATCTCTTTGAAAGTTACCTCACAAATCGCTCTCAAATAGTCAAAATTGGTAATTACACTAGCGATGAACTGCTCATCTACTATGGCGTACCGCAAGGAAGCATCTTAGGTCCTACACTGTTTCTAGTGTTTATAAACGATCTATGCAACCTTGAAATCCCATACGCCAAAATAACATCGTTCGCCGATGATACCGCTATAACCTTTGTCGCTAACACATGGTCTGAACTTGAATGCAAAGCGCAACATGGTTTCAATGCAGTGCTAAGTTGGCTTTATTGCCATAAGCTTACTCTCAATACCTCCAAAACTAAATTCATCACCTATAGCATCAGTCCTGCCACCCAACCTAATATACCAATAACACTTAAAGCACACACATGCCAGTTACAGACCCAAGTCACATGCAATTGTACACCTATATCCTCAACTGATCATATAAAATACCTAGGTATAATTTTAGATAAAAATCTTAACTTTAAATCACACATTATTGCCCTCACCGGTCGAGTTCGTAAACTAATATATATATTTAAAACCTTAAGAAGTATTGCAAATCCCATAGTAATACGCAATGTTTATTTTGCCTTGTGCATTTCAATAATTACCTACTGTATTTCATGCTGGGGTGGTGCGGCAAAAACTATATTTAAGCCATTAGAAATTGCACACCGAGCTATCCTGAAAGTAGCTACCTTTCGCCCTATTCTTTCTCCAACGAATCAGCTGTACAAGGACTGTAACGTAGTTAACGTGCGTCAACATTTTATTCTGCAAACCGTTTTGTTGCAACATAATATAACTCCCTACAAAGAAAATCAAAAACGTCGAAAGGACAAAATATGTACTATCCCACATACAAGGTTCACATTTACCAAAAGATTTTTTTATTTTCTAGGGCCATCACTCTACAACAAAATAAACAAAAAATGTCCAATATATAACCTGTCATACAATAATTGCAAGAAGACTGTCCGTTCCTTCCTTCAAAACACACCATACGACGAAACTGAACAATTTCTTATTTAAGCGACGTTAAGCTTGTACCTTGTACCACACAACATACAACGCACACTCGCTAACATCACATGCACGCACACAATTACACTGTTAGCCGGCCGGCGGCGGCCGCGCGGCGTGCTTACTACACAAACGAATACATACACACTCACTCACGCACACATATCACACACACTTCGTAAACAAACACGCCTACCTTACATATTTGTTTGTTATTTTTATTTCTGTTACCTTGCTTTAATTTTCTTTTGCTGTTTTAATATAAAAATATAAATACTTGTTTGTATAAAGCGCATGTAAATGCTTTCGAACTAAATATGTACCTACATTACTCTAACATTATAAATAGAGGGGTTCGGGACTGTTATTCCTTAACACAGGCTATATTATAGCCTAGCTAGGAGAACAGCACTTCACCCACCTGATTGAAGATGTACCTTTTAAATGTTTAAAATCGTATGTTACATAATTACAAATGTATTCAATCTGTGTTTTTTTTATATAAATAAAGTTTTATTATTATTATTATTATAAAGTGTACCGTCATTGGGCATATTTGACCGGGTTTATAAAAGGTTGCGTACAAAAATTAAATGTATTTTAAATTGATCTTATTAATCTCCCCTTTCATTCCATAAAGTCATTTTATAATATTAAATAATTTGCATATTAACGCTATTCGATTTTCCAATTATCGCTGCACTCATAAACGCTAGTCAGCGCGCGTTCATATCACGACTTATTTTAATAATAAAAATAAAAAACTAAGTGCATTGGCAGAATCTCTAACAACCAATAACTTAAACAGCAGAGAGTGGCATTTGTGCGACTGGACGGAAGTGGTTTTGCAGAGTTTTCACAGATAACAACAGGAGTTAATCTTGTTTATGTTGGGATATTATCACATCAGAATTACCAAATCGTATTGTTATGAGTACATGCGTCCGAATGGTTAGTTTTATTGAAATATATCGACACCAACACTTCGTGGAGAATAATATATTAAAAAAAGGCCGCATACATTCGCGCCACATTCGCTTTCTATTCTAACCCATCACGGGTTGGAATAGAAAGCATCGAACAATATTACTGCTCGTAAAGTTCTGCGCATATCGCTAGCGTGGTGTATTTTTGTCATAGGCCAAACACCAGACAACTATTAAAGCACCTGCTATCTTTTTAGATGACATTATAATTGAGTTGGATACTGAATAAAAAGTTAAATAAAATCTTATAAAAGGCAAATATATATTTTTTGTAAAAGAATAAGAATATGTCTCTCTTTTTGTAATTTACTTAAAGGTAACCAGAACTAAATTTGAATTTTTACATACATACATGTACAGTAAATTATATATACATATATATATATAATTGTTTTTGAAATTCTCCCGCATCATACAAGCATGCGACCTATACCATTGTATTTCAAAGACAATTCTCTGCATAGTCTGTTATATTCGTGTACGCCGTGGGTCAAAAGTCCGAACAAAATGCCCACTGACCTATGTTCTAAATTTCTTTTTTATTATTTTTATTATAGGTGTAACGTTATAGTTAGTCGATCACGTTTTAGGGATGTGGTTGACTGGGGAATCTATTAAGTGGAGTTAATTAAAAATTATACTACACAATTAAAGGTTTATATTTCTATAAACAATTTGGTGTAGAACAAACAGAATTTCTAGATAAAAATATAAACAGGGCGTGGTTCTTGTAGGCTCGCTACGTGGTCCAGATCAATGGACCACTTAACTTAGACGGTAGCAGCAGCAGGTAGAAGCCCGGGCTGAACCAGGGCGACATAGGCTTATATATCGGTCGGCCACCGCTCGGAAGGAGGGATCGAGAGAGGGAGAGAGGGAGAGACCACTCTCGCACGATGCAGCCACTAGCACGACCGGTATTGAATCAGGTCGTATAACCTATTGTTACGCCCAGTGCCATCTCTCGTCATTGTGGGGAAGACTCGGCAGTTCCGTCAAATAATTCATTACACCGCCATCTATTGACATCTCACGGAACTACGTAGTATGGGTACGCGAAGCGTAGAGAGAACGCTGGCACATTCTCGAATCTTCTTACTGTTTACATACTGGGTATGGCGTTACTAGAAAATTCTAGAAACGCTTTACCCACGTATAATTAGAGCGCACGCGCACCCTTAAGTCAGTTTACAACTGTAAGCGGTCAAGTGTTCATCGAAGCGAACGGATGCAAAAATACTACGGAGTTTGAAGCAGTTATAGTTGAAAAGTGTAATGTTTGTTGTGTTTTAAATTTAATTGTGTTTGAATAAAACGTGTTTAAATCGGCAATATTGTTTGCATTCTTATCCGTCGAACCCAGCACGTAACACTATTATGAATTGATACCTATGTCACGTCATCAATTCATAATAAGTTATATGACCTGATTCAATATAATATGTATGCTTGATCATACAAGAAAGTTATACTTTTCGTAATTTTAATATTAATGAGATACATTGAGGTACATTACAAATGTATTTTATTCCGAACACAAAGTTCAGTTGACGAACACTTGTTGGTAAAAAGAAACCGTCTGGATGAGAACGTGACGAGAAACTTATTTCAAAACACACACAATAACTGAGCCTTGAAAATGGCTTACGAATAAAGGCCCCTTTTCATTAGTTCGTACCACGACCCTGGTATGAACGAATCAGGTAAAGAAAATATCTATGCTGCAGAAATGGCTTTAGAAATTCTTTGTGTCAGGTGTTTGAATGTTTGCAAAACACAGGATTTATTCCCAGTTCGAAAGTTAACGTTATAATCAAAATAATATCAGCTGTGTATTAAACTGTTCTCTTCTCAGTGTGAGATGGGTTAGGCCATTGTCCACCACGAAGAGCCAGTGCGGGTATCGGGCACGGTCATGGTATGGCACGGTGTAATGGGCAGACGCCTTAAAACATCGTCATAAAAACGTGATCTGTCAGGGCTTTATACCAACTTTACATTTTTGTTCTATTTGGTAACGTTTTTATGGAGTTGGGTAGCCGTGAATATAACCGTGGTTTAAGATATATGTATAAAAGAAATAATAAATAATGTCCTCCAGACCGAATTTCGGCCATGGCGGCCAGTCTTAACAGAGACTGGTCATCTGCGCAGGAGATATTATAGTGCACAAGTGTGTGCGCAAACACAAGTGCACTCTCTGTTCCCTAACTCTCATGATCCGATGGGACGGCAATCCGACACGGCCGGAGAGAGATCAGGCGCAGGACCGACGGCTTTACGTGCTTTCCGAGGCACTGGGGTGTCTAACACCGCCAACTTCCTAACTCCGGGTTGCTATTGAGATTTCTTTACAGAAAAACCCAATAACTTTTTGTTGGCCCGACCCGGGATTCGAATCCGAGACCTCATGCACAGCAGTCGCATTCACTACCGCTGCCCCACGGAGGCAGTTAAAAATAAGATATATACCTAGTTGTTGGTAGATGTGACTTTATGATATTGTGCTGACAGCCTCCTTTAGGAGCCTGAAGACGTTTCTTACTGTAGTCTCCCAACACAAGATTGTTTCATTGCGGTCTCCTTTTTCAGGCTGGTTCAGTTCGAACCATAGCTCAGCGTTTTAAAGAGTCATATTAAAAGATATGGCCACCTAGACGCAGACCAATAATTTGTAAATCATACAAACAATTGTCTCGTGTGAGATTCAAATTCATACTATTTATGGCGGTTGTAGCGGTGAGACAACCGTTTGCCTGTCGGGTCACCGAGTGCAGTCAAGTCAGTATTTCGGCGCAAGTATATATGTTTTAGCCAATGAAAATGCAGCGTCATCAACCACGACCACTCTGTCAAGAGTGAACGACTAGGGAGAAGGATGTATAGGACGTGTGGTTCAAAAAGCCTTGATACGACAGTTATAAAAGAGGCTCTCGAACACAGTTTGTTTTCTGACTAATGATCCAAAAACGATTTAAAGACGAAAGTAACCAGAACTTGATATTAACTTTTAATACTATTTATTCGTACGCTGTCTTTGTCTTATTAGGGTAAATAAAAATGGTGGCTTAGCATTTAATCATAAGTTAATAATATAAATGCAAATGTGAGTATATTTGTTTGTTCATAAAGCTTTCGACTACTCGATTGATCATCATGAAATTTGTCAGGAGTATAAAAAAAGGACAAAGTTCCCTAGCGCGAGCAAAAGCTAATCACCGGATTACCTTTTGCCCGGGCTAGGGAACTTTTTCCTTTTTTATATTCCTTATAAACCTTTATCGGTATAAAAGGTACTCGAAGATTGTGAAACAAGAGCTAAGCTAAGACTCCGTTTTATTCGTTAAACTCACAAAGGAATGTAACTTTCTTACTTGTAAGGCACTTGTCAGTAAAATCAAACAGATATTATTCCAATTTCAAAATCTTTAGCTGAACTCGCTTCATTGGTTTGACGCCTCAAAGACATTTTCTGCGGATCTCGCTCGCCAAGCTGAGCATTTCTTCCTATGTATTACTGCTCATACATATGCCGGGGTCGTGCAAAAGCCAAAAGGTACCTCTCACGGAATCAATTGGGCGAATCAGTGCCCGCATTCGCTTCGTGCGGCGACTAAAAATATTGAATCCATTTTTATGTTTTTGTTTCCGACTATTCATTTGCTTTTACGGATGATGCAGAGGTTTAATTTATTACCTTCGTAGTAACAAGCTATTGAGTTGTGCGGATTAATTATATACATAGGACAGGACATATCTATACTAATATTATAAAGCTGAAGAGTTTGTTTGAGAGTTGGTTCGCATTGAAAAATTATTGTAGTGTTGGATAGCCTATTTACCAAGAAAGGCTATAGGTTATAATATTATAACATCATGCTATGACTCACGGGGACAGCGCTGTAACCATAAACGCGGGTGAAACCGCGAGCACAGCTAGTGTATTTCATAAATGGTGTTATTCGTGCTAATGATAAACAAAAATTACTCGTGTAATGACTACGAATAGTTTTGTTGAATCATTACGAAACCTTAATGTATTGCTTTTTATTAGTAACTAGCTTGTGACCGCGGCTTTGCTGGCTCGGGAACAGTAGGTACTTTTTTCTAGATAAAAGGGACCCTATATCCTAATCTGTACTCCGGACAACGTGTATTTGAAATAGCGTGATGGTGATTGAGTTGCGTGAACGTGTAAAAACCAACCTAATAATTATTATGCGCTTTTTGATAAACCAGACCTGTCTCTATAGTTTTTGTGATATAAGACTTATTTTAAATTATTTGTTTCTTTATTAAAAGACTACAAGCAGCAGGAATATTTACTTTTGTGGGGAATTTACAATCATTGAAACAACGGAACCAAGAATACACCGACTCAGAACTATTATTTGAGATTCATATAATCTTTATTGGGTTGGTACGAACTCATAACACTCGGCAGATTGGTATTTGAGAGGCGACCGCATTTCGCCACCATTTTATTATATTCCCCTTTTATACGTAAAATTAACTTTTGTACATTAGTGTAAGCGCCTAGCAACCACTTTAATAAAAAAAGTGGCTTTAGTATAAAGCAAACTTTGTGTGCGCGATTAAAGTTGTAAGAAGGGGTATGTAATTACATGCAACGCCATCTCTAGTCGTCTCTCGACTGCAACTGGAAAACACACCTTTGCCACAGATAGTACAATACTATACTAGTAGCTTTGCCTATCCTTTTTGGGTTGCAGGTGTGAGACAATACATACAAACAAAGTAGAGATATTTTGTAAGGGTTTTCTAAGTTTAATAGATAAATTCACATTTTCTTTGTTGGAATGATAACTGAAAGTTTTAAACATTTCTGCCAAGCGAACACAAATTTAAACTTTTATAGAATCTTTCTCCAGTGAACTGATTTTCATTTTCTATTCAATTCAATTGTAAAACGGTTATATCAATAATAAAGAGACGGTTTCCCTACACTCGCGATCGAACTGAACACAATCAAAAAAGCAATTTCCTTTGCGATTTACTGCCTTAAAACGAGTAGCCGCGTCTTTCAATTGGTGAATCAAACAAATCGAACTATTTGATTTATATAAATAGATTTTATATAGCGCTGCGATAATAGTATACTACGTACAAAGACATATAAATTGTTATTATATATGAAAGTATGAGTGCGAAGTCCGTGAAAACCGCTGGTAGGGGTTTTGATGCGTATCCGAGTATGATAATCATCCTCGCGGCCGTAAACATTCTGAATAGACTGAGTGAAAGTTCCATTTGAGGGTTCGTTGTCACGTAAAACGCCCCTACTATCCAAAACGGTGCCAAATTCTTTAGCTCACATAAATATGCTCTTCGTACCACATCAGGGTTCGAGAAATATCCTTTTTTCACCCACGTCATCGCCGTCATAGGACTTAAGGCTAGCAATTTCATTGCAAGCAAAGACGCGTGAGCCATATATGTCTGTATTAATGGGCTATCTAAAATAATAGTAATAGCCATCTCAGTGAATCTTTTTATATGATTTTTTTGTGAATAACCATTCAACATTCGCACACAATACAAGTGCGTTCAACTAGGAAATTTTATACTATCTATAGGAGATGTCATTGTAGGTTGTTTTTTTGTGACATACGTCATAGATCATAGATTATATGATATAGACATAAATTATAGAATTACAGAGTCCGAGCATAGAGTACTTATATAAATACACATGAGTACATGAGTTATCCACGGACGATGTACGAGGTACCTCGACAAACAAACATTATATTATTACATAGATTCACGCCTGTTTCCCAGAGGGATAGGCAGAGACTACGGATTTCCATTTGCTACGATCCTGACACACTTCTCTGGCTTCATTCACTTTCATCACATTCCTCATACACGCCTGTCGGTTCAAGGTGCTCTTAACCTGGCCTTTGTCCAGAACGCCTCCGATCTGATCAAGAAACGTTCGCCTAGGTCTTCCTCTTGCGACTGTTCCATTCATTTATACTATATATTATACATTACGTTATATTATTATATTTGTATATATAATATTAGCAAGATGTCAAGGCAGTTACAGAGAAAAATAATACATGTTGTCTATGGTATTAACCTTGAGATCTCTGTTTAAATCTGTGCATCATATACAGTCTGTGGCATTCATAACACAGTGCTGTCACTTATGATAAGACAAGACTAAAAAATAATAAAACAAAAATATTTAAAATGACTTCTGTTTTACCGCCTTCAAGTTTGATGCAAAGCTACTTTCTCTATTCTGCTATATTGGCGCTAAAACTGATGCTTTTGGCACCAATGACTGCTGTGATGTGTCATCCAGAGAAGGTTCAGCGAGCTAACATAAGCGACTTGAAGAATCTCACACCTTTCTGGCTGGTATCTGCTCTTTATCTGACTACAGGCCCAGATGAGATGACCGCTGTTATTTTATTGAGGTTATACGTGGTAGCAAGATTTGTAGTAGCTATAGGTTATATGCATAGACTGCCGAAAATACTAATAGAGATGGCTTTCTGTGTGTCGTTTGGAATAACAAGTTTCATGGGCTGCAGTGTGGTGTATGCTTATAGAAATGCTTTATAATTAAATATGGATTGCTCTTCTAGATGCTGTCGTTTTTACATTTATATTAACAATGTTTTACGATTAAATGGTATTAAAAATATAATGTGTTTTATTGCCTGTTACGTGTCTGCATAATATATATATGTACTAGATTTTGCCCACGACTACGTTCGCGTAAATGTAGGTTATATTATGTTAGTAATAGTACTTTTTTGATGCAAGGTACTCTATGTCCGTTTCTGTTCCCGTGACAACGTATATGTGAAATTTTTTGATGATAGGTCGAGTAGTTAAGTTGTGAAAGCGTAACAAACAAACAAACTCACATTCGCTTTTAAACTATTAGCTAGGACTAGTTAGTATTAAGATATTATATTAGATAATTCTTTCCAAAAATGCTCAATAGGAGCACAGAGACAGGAACTGTGTCGAATAGACGACAATAAGCTCGCCGTCTACGTTTTGTTTAGTATTAATACAAAATGTTTAAGCATATAGGATTGATCCAAAAATTTGGGCGTTGAACGCGATTAAGGAAAATATTAATCACTGATACTATAGAAGATCACAGTAAAATTCTTAGATCACAGATATCCATATTATGACATTTGCCAAAATTACTTGTTTCTACGAACTCCTTTCATGATTTCCAACAAGCTTTTCTATTGTTAGCGGACTTAAAATTACGGTCAAAGTTTTTGATAAACAATGTTTTGAATGGAAATGGTATTGAATTGCCGTTGAATCTTAGATATTAATTTCTCGTCTAACAAGATAACATAGGAATGTCCATGAGCGAAGGCTGTATAGCTTTTCAAAAATATAGTTTAGGTGATGTGTAGCATAATGGGATCCTTTTACAAACCCGGGATTTTGTTGAGACTGGAAGGGGATTAAGAAGAGTGCATTGGAGATATATTTGGGAAACTAATTGACTTCGTAATAATAGCTAACGTAGGTAGTAAATCAACCACGCTGAATTGAACTGGGTCGGTCACATCTGGTGCGTGTGTTATAAAATAGTAGGTTATAATTTGATTTGTTGATATATAATATATTATAATTATTTTGATTTAATGTATTTTTTAATACAAATAATTTTACATATCAGCTAAGATAAATAGATTATACAGAAACATCTATTGTTTATGACAATCATAGAACACGTGTTGTTGTGACGTAGAACATCTGTTAGTACGTTTGGAGCGAGGCATTCTCTGTTGGACCGTTGACTGGAGCAGATCTAACAATTGTGTAAAGTTGAGTACTATTTTTCTATGTATTTAAGTATAAGTATGATGGTTATAAAATAGATTTAATAATTATGATTATATATACGAGTAGCTAATTGGTTTTAATACTAATTAGTCTGAACTTTGGTAAATAATAAAGTAAATATAGAAACAATATTACTAAGTTTAATTATTGTGAATCTTAAAATTCAATAAATATACCTATATTATCTACATGCTTTAAGTTTTATTTCGGCGCACCGAATTTCATGAATATATTATAATAAGGGTCAAATAAGACAACGTGTGTCGGTAAATGGAGGTTATGTATCGACGGATTATTACCCAATATATAAGTATATATCTATTATTGATATATAACATTTAAAACATTATTTAATCTAACACGTGCATCCGGAGAGATGGCCACAAATAACCAATTGCATGCCATAAAACAGTCAACGGTGACAGAGAAGACCTAAACGGTGATGGCGGGATGCTAGGACGCCTTTAAAAGAGATCATAGGATTGACAATAACAGAGCCATTTGGAAATCTAAGCAAAAGGTTTTTGCCTAGAAGTTTGATACAAATAAGCCAATGGCAATTGAGATCGACTATTTATAGACTGCTGCAACCAATATTTGTATGCCTGTATCACGAAAAATCTACTGACTGAAAAAGAGAAATCAACTATGCCTTATCCCACACTTCTTCGTACGCATAATAAGCCTTTTAAATAAACACATACTATTAAAATATGCAATGACTACACACTACTATTTATATTTTAATAACTGTAAACAAACAAATATAAAGGATAAAATAAGTAACGGATTTAGAAACTCTTAATAAGATGCTTTTAGTTTCTTTTTTAACATCTTCATTATATACACAGCTTCTTCATAGTCTTATAATCGTATATATTCTAGATAATATGTAGACACCTCACTGATCCATTATTTTAGATTACGTGAATATTAGCCTTCAGTAATATTTCCTAACATAGCGAACGTACGAGCCATCCATTTAGTTCGTAATTTAAATCTGTAATGTTCGTATTAGTTATTCGCTTGGGTATGACCTTTTCTTGTTGGACTTATGTTGGACGTTTGTGTTGGTGTATATTGGCGTATGGGACCCAATCATTGACAGAGAGAGGATAATATTTTTGGATGAGATTCAGCTCAAACTGACGTAGCTCGGTGACATAGCAGTAGTAAAAACAAAGTGCCAAACTCCATGCAGCTACTGAGAATTTCTTGTGAAGAATAACTTTTTGCCGAAACCAAGATTCGATTCGAACTCGAGATCTACATAGTAGTCGCATTTACTGCCAGTAATAGTAATGACCAGTTACTATAAGCTGGACTAGAAGCTTAGCTGCATAAAGTCCGGCAAAATAAATCCATACGCTATATTGACCAGTTACCATCAGATAGGTCTAAGTTTATTAGCTGCATAATGAATTATCTACATCGTAGATATACCAATATTTTTAAATAAAATTGTCTTTTAACAAACTTATACCACGAGATTACTCGTTGACAAGTTCATTAAGAATTTTAATTTTAGACTTTAATTTTCATGTCTTAATTTAGAATCTTAAAATTACGAGACTACGTTCCAAAAAGTAAAAGCTTTAATTAAATTTCTTGCGAGACTAGAAAATACTATTTAAGTTCTCTATGTACTATGACAGCCAAGAGAAATCCAAATAATTTGATTAAAACTTTCTTGCATGCACGTATGTTCACGTATGCTACTGAAGTCTATAAAAAGTTTAATTACTGTAATCTACAGTTACAAAACTTAGTTTGTTTTTTTCAAGTGACAGTGCACTCCGTTGCTAATGTTTTCATTTTTAATAGATTACTTAAAAAGTTCTAAATATTGTAAAAGAAGCGATGCGACGGTAGCCAATGAAAAAGACATTGGATTTGCGATCGACAGGTCGGTTCGAATTCTATCTATATCAATATTTCGGTGCATAGGGTACATGCCTATCTAGGTGTATGTATAAGAACTAGGTTTAAGGTACTGTGTTATGTGTAATGTTGTATATATATATATATATATATTGTTGGCTTGTCTAAAATAAATAAATACCGTCTTAGACCCACTTCTCACACAAGCACTCGACTTTGACGACTCGATGGCGTAGTGGTTAGTGTAACTGACTGCCACGCCTGAGGTCGCGGGTTCGATTCCCGCACAAGTCAAACATTTGTGTGCATGAACATGGATGTTTGTCTTGGTCTGGGTGTTTCTATGTGAAATATGTATGTATTTACAAAAAAAAAGTATATATGTATGTTTATCCATTGTCTAGTACCCATAGTACAAGCTCTGCTTAGTTTGGGCTAGATGGTGTGTGTATATGGTAGAATATTATTATTATTATTATTATTTATACACGTCTGCATCTTTTTACCTGCGGGGTAGCCAGAGACTACAAATCTTCAATTGTATACCTTTCTTGTTTGATTTTAATAACTATTAACATTACACTACTTGTACTTCTATTCGTAGGCAGTTTCTTTCGTCCACAATTAGCATAACCATCAAAGCGACACTCAAAACGCGCTCCCAGAACATTTGGCATATGCCTCATCACAGTCGTATGACTTTTATCGACCGTTTAAAGGTGGGTATACACTATGTTCGCGCTCCAACAGCGCTCCGCGCTCCTGCAACTGCTCCCGGTAGCGGATACGTGCGCGAACACGGAGCGTGCAACTGCTCCCGGTAGCGGATACGTGCGCGAACACGGAGCGTGCAACGTTGCACGCTCCGCGGCAGGCGCTCCGACCCGTGTCGGTTTTTAGCGCGAACACAAAGGGGAGCGCAGTGTGTCCGTGGACGCGAGCACGCAGCCACGCTGTTGCAACGCGCATCACGCAGTATGGAATGGTCGGAAGAAAAGTCTTTGGCACTAATTGAAGTGTACAAAAATTATACCGTACTGTGGGTAACAGTGTATCAGTATATGTGCTGCGCTAGCTACTGACTCTGGTGACGACATGTTCGCTCACAAGTTCGCGGTAAACTGAGAAACGCACAAGGAGCAGGCATGTTGCACGTAGAAGTGCGCGCGACGTATCCATTGGAGCAGTTGCAGGTGTGCGGAGCGCTGCTGGAGCGCGAACATAGTGTATACCCACCATAAGGTTACTTCTGAGGATGGTAGGAGTGTAATATAGCGGGTTTACCTATTTATGAGTTGTACGTGACCGTATTACGTACGTCTAAGTATATGAAAAGTATGTGATTTTAAACCGACTTGAAACAGGAGGTTTTCATTTCGAAGACAAAAGATTTTTGAAAGGGCTATTCCCGTATAAGTAATACAAATTACAAGTCTATATATAAGTAGGTGATTATTTACCGTCAGATGGTGCGTGTGCTTATTTGCTATCTTAATACTATTAAAGAAAACTTGAGGTTTACTTATTAGGACAGCCTAATAAGCAAACTTAGTCTTCTTTTAAATAAAATCCTACCAACTAATTATTCAGTATTTCTACCTGTTGTTAAACAAACGTAGGTACATTATATACGTATGTTCGTGTAACACAGGCCATATGTTTCATGACGGTTAATTTTAGGACACGTTCGATTCAGCGTACATTCAATTAACAATTGCACTCACTCTTATCAACTGAAGGCTGTGATAAAATAATATGATAAGTAATGAAGGCAGAAAGATATGACAGAAAGGAGTTAGTGGTAATCTACAGTCTCTACCAACCCCTCAGAAATAGGCGCGTATGTATGTAAAACATATGAATGAATTATGTTCGGGTACTTTGAAATAACTACACTGGAACATTGAGACAACTACCATCTTAGTCACCCCGTGACCATGGCTGCTGAAAAGCAACCGAAACGTCGGGGAAAGTGTAAAATTAAATTAAATCTAAATAGTTTTAATAATAATTTAATTAGCTAAAAAATTAGTAAAGTTTAATAGTAGTAGTAGTGTAACAATTTTCAAAATTATGTTATAAAGTGTCAAATAAGCAACGCGATAAAATCCGTATATAGTAGTTTAATTTCAATGAATAATATTCTCGTAAACAGAAGACAATATTATATGAATGAATATCGACAAAGATTTATATATTTTCCATAAAATTCATGTTTCTGACCCGCGCCTTTGATTCAATAAAACTCTTCAAAACCGGATAGTAAGACATCAAGAATCCAAATTGACACTCACAGATACTTTGAGATCTTTATTATATCAATCTGAGGTTGCGGTAACTGGTTAGGCCTGACCCCTCGGGTCATATTGGTCGTTAGATAAAATCGAATGGAGCATATTTCACTGTCAATCCGTATTGGACCTTTTATGAACTACCTATATCTGAACTTTTGTATAGGTGGAATCATAAGATGGAATGCTCATGGAAGTACTTTCGTGGCTTTGTAGTACCTATTATATTAAACGATTTAGGTAAAAGTTTATGTGCATATTTTTTAGGTGTATCATAGAGTTAGAAAAACTGCCCGCCACACTTCTATTACAGATAAAAGAGATAATAATAATAATATCCTCCAGACCAAATATCTGTCCCGGTAACCAATCTTAATACAGACTGGCCATCTGCGCAGGAGATATTATAGTGCACAATTATAAGCACGAATACAAGTGCACTTTTCGATCCCTAAATCTCATGATTCGATGGGACGAGAAACCAACACGACGGAGGTAGATCGTGCGCAGGACCAACGGCTTTACGTGCTTTACTTGGCACAGGGGTGTGTTACACCGCCAACTACCTAACTCAGGACTGGTAATGAGATTTCTTAACATATCCCAATGACATTTTGATGGCCCGACTCGGGATTCAAACCCGAGACCTCATGCACAGCAGTCACATTCACTGAAAGTAATAATAATATTCGTATCGAATTATATTGTATGCCCAAGTGGCAGAACACAGCTGATCTATAGTGAAATTGTGCAATATCCTCCATACCTGTGATTCAAAATAAAATAATTTGAATTTGAATAACAGACAGTGTCGAAAGCAGATAAAAGTAATAATAATCATGTCATCAAAAATGACGGATGGCGCCAAGCGCACAGCGCCGTCAGGACAATAAAATAAGTGTCATATTAGTTTTATCTAACAAGCAGCGATAGCTCAGTGGGGAGACCAACAGACTGCAATGCAGAGGGTCTCGGGTTCGAACACTCGTCACGCACCTCTGACTTTCGGAAGTTATATGACTTTTCGAAATTATGTGCGTATTGATTGACAATTATCGCCTGCTCCGTGCCTCGGAGAGCACGTTAAGCCGTTGGTCCCGGCTGCCATGAACATCTACGGCAGTCGTTATTGGGAAAGTCAGTGCCCTCTAATATCTTGACACTGGTCTAGCCTTAAGGTATCGTTAGCCTTCGGGTTGCGGAGCTCAGGTGGCAGCCGGTCCGTGTAAAAACTGATATCCAGTCAAATCCGGTTAGACCAGAAAAGCCGACCCCAAGTGACTTGGGAATAATAAAGGCTAAGAGAGAAGAAGAAGATTAGTTTTATCTAACAAATAAAATGATTCTTATGTTGTTGATAATAATGTATTAACGACATTATGTAGTCGCTTCGATTGTTTGAAACATGACAAAGAGTTCTACTAGTTTCCATTAGATACTCTTGTTCTGCTAGCGAGTTCCATGCTCTGTGGATAGTATTTTAAAGTATAACAGTGTAAGGATCGTAATAAATATAAGCAACTATGTTTATTTATCCTTAACGGTGGCTGCTAGCGTATTAAGTACATATAAATAATAATACGGGTGCGTTTATTCTATAACAATACTTTTATACTTCTTTTATCGAATAAATATTTAAAGCAATACTTTAAATATATTGATCTTTTTGGATAAGCGCCTTATGTTTTATTTTATATATTTTCGGGCGCGAAAACGTATAAAAATATGTACATATACAAACCTGTGTACATATGTCGTAGTTTAAACGACAATCTGAATTCTAAAGCGTAGAAAAACAAAATACAGATGTGTACTAAGAGTTGTGACGAATTGAGGTGTAAATAATATCTGAGAAATATTCTCCAGTGCGAGCGTAACTTTTTGCCGATATATGTTTGCCTCTTTTTGAAAGAATACGCTAACCCGCGCGTTAAAACACACGCTCTGAGTGTTTTTGCTTGGAGCGACAAACGCTAGAGTTAAAAACGTTTGTATGTTATTAATACTAAAAGGCTTCTTTTAAGAAGGGCGTCATATGGTTTTTGTGATGTCAGACACGCGTGAATAATTAAAAATACCTGTGGTATTATAAGCCACAAAATAGAAAGGATTATTATAAGCGCCCCTATAAAACCAGCTTACTAATATATGGGACGTAGTCTTTACGGTAATCTAAGACTCAAAACTGTACAGTGGCAAAGAAAGAGAGCTAAATCGTAGCTAGCGACATCTTCTTCTCTCAGTAGAGGTTTTGGTAGTTATGTGTTAGCTCTTGCGATACCTTATTATTATGTTTCTAGCTGTGCGCGCGGTATCACCCGCGTTCATGATTACTGCGCCGCCCCCGTGGGTCGTAGCGTGATGTTATTTAGCCTATAACCTTCCTCGATAAATAAGCTATCTAACACTAAATGAATTTATCAATTAGAACTAGTAGTTCCAGAGATTAGCGCGTTCAACCAAACAAATAAACAAACCCTTCAGCTTTATAATATTAGTATAGATAACTTATTACCACAATTACCGGTGAACAAATTGCCAATGTAGTTGTATACAAAATAATGAAAGTTAGTGGTTACCCTGTAATAAAAATACGACAGTCATTTACAGGTTTTTATTTATATTAGCTTTCTACACTCCTCTATACAAATCTCAAGTATGCCAGGTCCCAGACTCGTATACAATACATACGTGCGCAAAATGCTTTAAACACATACGTGTTTTAGATACAGGTTAAATTCTTATAAATGTATACATACATATTTATATCTAACCTAAACCCGGATACGAACGCTACAAACATTATCAAAAACAGCCATTTAAATTCAAGTATCCAAGCTGACATCACTTTCGTTGCGTTGCCGATGTCGAAAACATCCCTACTAAGAGGGGTTTGCCTCTAATAGTCATTGTTAGTCGCAATCGGATCGTTTAAATGCTACACACTAGTCGTAACTGTATCTATTAGTGTTATGTAGAACCATAGATTTTAGTATATACACATGTATACAAAAGGTATTTTAGTATATATATCAAGGAATAAAAACGATTGCTACGTATTACGTAGAGCGTCTTAGGCCTCGGTGTCACAGCGGCAGTGATTGCGATTGTTGTGTACATGGTTTCGGTATCAAATCCAGTGTCTGGCTAACTGATATTAGGTTATTCGGTAAAGGGAAGTTCTCAGTACCACGGTGTCTGTGATTGTCCGCCAGACGGTAATTAGCTCGGTATTTCGTGATATCTGAACAATAGCTGGTGAAACGTGAGGTATACCTTTAACTCCTATTTTTGAGATATCAGTTTAGATTTTTGCCCCTTATTGAGGTTGAAATTAAACTACTATATACGGATTTTATCGCGTTGTTTATTTGACACTTTATTACATAATTTTGAAAACTGTTACACTACTTTTACTTTTAAACTTTACTAATTAAATTTAATTTTACACTTTCCCCGACGTTTCGGTTGCTTTTCAGCAGCCATTGTCACGGGGAGGTATTGTATTATTGAGGTGTTACCCGTTCAATAAAACATAGCACACGGATATCGTAAAGCACATAGTATATACTATGTGTATATACATAGGATATATGTGCATAGTATATATATACATAATTCTTTATTATTAAACAAAATCTATTATTTCATACTCGTGGAATTTGATAGTATCTATAATTTTCTTTCGTTTGCATGTAAAAAAGCTGATCTATACGCATAATACTCGATTTCTAGGTCGCGTATCAAGATAAAATTGGCACTAGATTTAACGACAGACCTTCAGCAATACAAATGTGTAAACCACATTCAATTTCGTGTAGTAGTTTTTACGTGATGCGCATACCAACATATAGACAGATGGACTACAATTCTAAAAATAATTATATGGCTTCTATAATAGCTCTTATAATGACCTCACACATTAATATTTCTTAAATATCTTCAAGTACAGACTTCGAACAGTTAACATTTTTGAAGTAATAATCCATCAATGCTTTGGGTCACTCTTTCTAGAAAATATCACGAATTTTTGCGGGCTAACTATTCCTTAGTCCACTTGTGTTTTATGACAATAAGGATTCCAATTCACTTGTGAAAGGATGATGTTTCGGTCAAGCAAAGTGTTTCGTCTGGCACGGCACTGACCGCAGCGGGTCGACCTCGGCAAGCTAGCTAAAGTATGGACGTAGCTATGCGGGGAGTATAACGTCAAATATTTATGTATTATGCGATACAGTAAATTCCTGTAACGAGATTTCTTGGACCGAGTGGAATGTAAGGATGAGATTAAGTCGTGCTTATGTATATATAGATATTATGTATTTCTTTTTATTTGCTTAAGGAAGACTGTGAACCGTAGCAATAATTCCTGGACTTGAGAATATTTTCAAACGAGTAACAATGGATATAAGCAACGTACAGATTAGGAACAACTATTTGTGGATCGAACTAATATCTGTATTGTGGGCGGATAGAGTTCGAATTCATAACATATTCAGCACTGATTTCTAAGATACACGGATATACCTACTTATGAGATCAGCGTTTTTAATAGTACATAATTATATATAAGCCATATTTCTGTTTATAATGTGCATTTTACTAAGAAATTACTATTATTATTATAACACTTGATGCACTACCAGTGCACCTAATTTGAGCTGGAATTCGAATGTTTTTGAGCTAGCCGGTCTATAGTTGAAATCATAGCAGTAAAACTGTTGGCCTTTACGATAAATATGATTGCCGTAATACTATAGAAAAACTGATTTTCTATCTATAAGGTTAGATTAGACAACGTCCTTGATACATTTGGAGATAATAAGGTTAGGATCTTTATTTTAGTTCAGTTCCGTATAAGGCTCAATATGGATGCTCATGGGCAGTCCTATGATCATATGGGTTTCGTTATTATATCTATTCTGGTCTCTGGTTATATGGCAATTGTTCCGTAGACATTTTTTTTTGGGTTTAATTAATGTTATATAGAATGAACGTTTTGATAACGCTACAAAGAAATTGGACTATTTGACCCCATATGTTCTACCCCAATTCTTTTTGAGTCATTTCGCAGCAATGTGTGTTATTTAGATAGTAAATTAGTTTCGTAGAGCAAGTCTATATAACTACGCAAGTTATCAAAAGCCTATGCATAAGTGTTAGTAAAATTATTCGAAGTTACAATGGAAATTCATCGTAGGTATGATTTTAAAGTTTTAGTTAACTGCTTTGTTCGCTTTTAACTTATTAAAGCGAACAATGTTTGTAACGTAGTTTTTTATTGGCCAAGTTCTTAGAACGTGGTCGACCAGGAAAGTCTAAGTAGCGGAGATAAAGTATACACTATAATTCGCAATTACACGATCTTTAATACGAGTTATTCACAATTAGCGAAAGTACGCGATTTATATTTCTACACGATATAAGTAACAGGGCATTGCGAGTCGTTCTAATACAAAGGCTTCGGTGCGATGTTCGGCTGGAGCACAGTGGGATGCTTAACTCAAGAACGTCGGCTGGCGGAAGAAAGAAGGAGGGCGATCCAGGCGTGGTCGTGGTTTTATTTGCGGCGGCGGAGGTGGGACAGGCTCTCCGACGCCGCTGTACGCGAGCCACTGCCAATGCACGCCTGATCCACGTGACATGTTTAAGCAACTTTTATATAATAGTAATAATAATTTATTTATTGATTACAGTGATAAAACATGAATACAGTCCATAAAATACTTAATATAGTTAATATAATATGGGTGCCTGTACTAGTGTAAACCTGTGCCACAGGCGTTAAAGGCACTTACAATATACTACTAGGAACTAAGTTATATACAATTAACCATAGTTATTATATAAATATATGCAAAAATAGGCCAAGATTATAATTATTATCATGGAACTTGTTATTGCTTATTTAACAACAATCAACAAATCTTCTGTATCCTCATAATTTAAAGTTTGTAGGTACCGACGGACTATCTGCTTAAATCTTACATAACTTTGGTCATAAAGAGCTGTTTGTTTATTTATCTTGTTATAAAGAAAAGGCCCTAAGAATACGAAAAATCTGCTACTTGTAAAAACAAAATTTTATTCAGAAATAAAAATAACTTTTTAAAGTAACAGGCATACACAATTAAATGTAATTTATATTCAAACGAAAACTATAGGATTGATATGGGTAAGGTATCTTGGCTAATCCATCATTAATCTGGGCCAATGTTAGCTTCCAAGGTTTCGGTGTGATTAGGGTCGTCATAACGTAACGAATGTGAGCTTTTTATACCGCATACATTACGCTTAGGATCTCGGTTTTATTTAGTCTAGTGTTTAACGAAATAATAGAGATAGCAAGTAATTTCCGGTACAGACATTATCTTTCTGTCTTTTAGTGTTAGTAAGGTTAATGTTATACGTAAGCGTTGCGTGCTGTTTAAGTACGGTGTACATTATAAAAAGCTGTCGGACAGTTAATACATTACAATTTTCATACAAAAGATGTGTGAAAAGCGGTAGGGTCGGCGGGTTACTACTTCTAGAAGCACTCTTTGGCCCGCTCAGAATATTGAGCGGGCACAAAGAGTGCTTCTAAAATCCTTCATGTTATATTTAACATGAAGGATTTTTTTCCGCTTCCGCCCCATGAAGTGATGCAATATTGAATTAAAGACTGACACAATGCCTTATAGATCTGTATGATGCGATTGTGATCTGCAATAAGATGCAATTTTTTGAAAACAAATAATAATAAGCGTATTCTGTTAGTTAAAGCAGTTATGTGTACTTTAAAGGAGTGTGTCGTCTAATATAACACCTAAATATTTAATATTAATGTGACTTAAATGAGGTTGGTGTCTACGCATACAAAATTTAATAAATTTTGTTTTTTCAGTATTTAAGGTGAGCAGGTTATATTGAAGCCATTTGTTTACTATATTAAACTCGCACTGTGCATATTCATAGACTTCCGCAATGGTGTCAGCGGAAAAAGAAAAACAGTATCATCTGCGTATGAAACAATTTTGCCATGATGTAGACTTAGATTACAGAGATACACCGGAAAGAGTACCTCCATGGACGCTTCCTTAAGGAATACCGGATTTGGGGTAATTTTATATTGGCACTGATGACGTTATATATCTTGATACATGTAATTGTGTGCCCCTAATTCCTAGAGCCTCCAATTTTTTTAGAAGCATAGGATCAAATGCCTTTGCCAGATCAAGGAAGATGCCAATTACCTGCTTCCTCTTCCCAAGTTCCTCTGAGATATAGCTGGTTATATGGTTAAATGAT
Organism: Catocala fraxini; assembly: GCA_930367265.1. Classification (NCBI taxonomy): domain Eukaryota; kingdom Metazoa; phylum Arthropoda; class Insecta; order Lepidoptera; family Erebidae; genus Catocala; species Catocala fraxini. Next base: position 3,008,179 of record OV884037.1, read on the forward strand.
GTAATTCTGTTAAATAACACAACGTAACATGAAACATGGATACGAGTCGGTTGTTATAATTTGAATTGTTCTACAGTAACGTCGGTAATAACAGTTTGTTATTTTATTCACTGGCAAGGCGATAATGAGTCGGGATGAGTTGTTTTGTAAAAGTACGGCAGTTGTCTTTATTCCAGATTGGAGGTAAAACATGCGGCTCAATATAATTTAAATTATATACTACTACTTTATACGAATGTAATTGCGGTTTATTTGAAAAATATGTATTTTAGACAATTTTAAAATTATTTAAATATGTATTTTAGACGTTCTACACGTGCCGTCTGTGGGTCGATTATACGCAGAGGGCTTACAGCTCTCCGCGTGTTCAATATACAAACGCGTTCAGGATGCTGGCTGGGCTGCCGCGCTATTGCAGCAGCGCTTCTGGGATGTTCGCATGCCATTAAAATTAAAAAATTAATTAAAATTACTGCCAAAACTAGTAGAAGTAGCTCTGTTGTTTGTTTACGTTTTTAAATTAAAAGACCTTTTCAATTCCAAATATTTATTAAGTAAAAGTTCATAAACAAAAATATATACTATATACATTGTGTGCGTGTGTTTCTGTGCAGTGATAATCGTTAAAAACTGGTTTATAATATACACGGGCCCCTTAGACAGTGACTATCTACCCGTCTTTGTAAAATAATCAGTGACTATAGTTAATCGTGATTAATCATAATATAGCTTATACTCCTAGTGTGCGCGCGCCCTAGGCTTACATTGTCTGCCCATCTAGTGATCTGTGCAACCTATGCTTGCTAAATAAAACACCATAAAACAATAAAGTGAAAACAGCGCCATCTACATTTCACTACAACATCATTGAGTCACTGAGCTTACGGCAACTCGTATCAACGATGACCAGGACGTGTGGTGGTTGCGGTCGATTTATCGCGGCGACTGACAGCGGTGCCGCTAGATGTCATAAGTGCGCCGGGGTGTATCATAGACGATGTGTAGCGTTACCCACTTCGGGTGCTATCGCACCTACTTGGCATTGTCCGGAATGCAAGAAGCATCGTGCAACAGACAATAAGGCCGAGACACCCGTTAGGGGTTGTAGCGTACCGGCAACTGGCCATCAAAATGCTGGGGTCGAGCCGATGGATTGTGCCTCCGGGACAACCGGTCCTGACCACCGTAGTCCCCCTATATCGGTCAAGTCCCACATACCAGCCACTGAGACAATGCACGACGTCATGTCTGAAATCTGGACGGAATTAAAAATATTTCGGGACAATTTGCGGGACGTGAACAGGGACTTGCAATCCTTTAAGGATGAGGTCGCCCTCATACGACAGTCATTACATGACTGTCAAAGCAATTTGAAAACCCTCGATGACCGGGTTACCGTCCTCGAGAAGCGGGAGCCTCTGGACCGCGTGGATAAGGGAGACATAATCGAGCAGCTGAGGGAGGAGATCAATAATCGGGACCAGGAGTTATTGGCAAATGACATAGAAATAGCCAATCTACCGGAGGTCGGTGGTGAAAGCTGCATAAATTTGACCCTTCAAATAGCTGTCAAGCTTGGAGTGCAGTTGGAGGAGCGAGACATCGTGAGCGCCGAGCGCGCTGGACCTCGTCACATCGTGTCCACGGATGCCGGCGGGCCGGAGCGCCGGCCCCGCCCCCTCGCCGTGCGGCTCGCGCGCCGCAGCGTCCGCGACGAGCTGTTGGCGGCAGCGCGCGTGCGTCGCGGTGCTACATCAGCTGACCTGGGCCTGGCTGGGCCCCCGCGTCGCTTCTACCTCAACGAGCGCCTCACGTGGAAAAACCGTCAGTTATTTCGGAGGGTACGGGAAGCTGCACAAAAGGGAGGCTGGAAGTTTGTTTGGTATAGGCGCGGGCGTATGCTCGTACGAAAAAACGAGGGCGATAAAGCTCTCAATGTTCGCAACGAGGCTGACCTTCACAAAGTTTTTGGCCATGATTAGTCTCTTGATCGCTTTTATTTGGCACATTTTATTTTCATGCAGAAAGCTAAATGCTCTGTACTGTTACCCACCGCCCCATAAGCGTTTACATTTAGTTTATGTAGCATGCCGAATTTATAATTTAATTATATTATGTGCGTCTTATACTAAGATGTCAAAACACTATTTTGCAAACGCATGTTCGGCACTGGAGCTGGAACGCAAAATGAAACAACAATGTAGTTTTAATATTTTCTATTTACAGGTTCTTACTTATTTACAGGTTTTTATTTACCTAAATAGCATACATATTAGGATTTCGTTAGTCGTATGCATAATTAATAAGCTATACGCTAGGAACAAATTAATCTGTACAGTACATTCGATACGATCATTTAAAATTTTTGTACCTATTTTATTATATTGTGGCTGCGCGCATGTGTATTCAATGTGCACATACATTTGTCTTTTGTGTACGTTACATGTGTTTTGTACACATTCCTATTGTAAAGTAATTATGTGTATCAATGTTGAAAAATAAATTTCTTAAATTAGGTCTTTTTAATGCGGGCTCTCTTGCTACAGGACAAGATGAATTTATTTTAGCTATGCATAGTCACTCGGTAGATATAATGGCTATTAATGAGACATGGCTGCGAGTGGGAGAGGAAGGTAGAGCTCCATCTGTACAGGGTTACCGTCTTAAACATGTACCTCGTCCGTTGAGTGTGCGTGGGGGGCGCGGTGGGGGAGTAGCCTTTTATATTAAATGTGGCATACGCGCATGCGTCCTGGCTCATCCGGAGGATGCACGGGTCGAACAGCTGTGGTTGAGCGTAACTTTAAACAAAAAGAAACTTCTTGTTGGCACTGCGGCCACCATGGCTGGATCTGACCTGTTTTATTGACTCCATTACAGCAAGTATTAGCGCCCTAGCCCCATATGACAATATTATACTCCTCGGAGATTTTAATGTCAATCAGTTTGAAAGGGATACCTCTAAATATAGGCGACTGGCAGACTTTATAAATTACTGTGGTTTGGACCAGTTAGTGACCGCGCCGACACATTTCACTCAGGATAGCTGCTCACTTATTGACATAATTTGCACCGATGCTCGTTATAGGAAAGTGTGTGTGGACCACATTGAGGAGTTAGGCCATCACTCCTTTGTGACGTGTGAACTTATAATAAAAAAAGACAAACCACATAAAAGAACAATAAAATATCGTCCACTCAACAATATAATTTTTGAGAATTTCACTAGCGACCTGGTTTCCATTCCCTGGGAATACATATGTGGGATTAGGGATGTAGATAGTATGGTTTCTGTGTTTACCGGCTACGTTTTGCAACTGTTTGACGCGCATGCTCCGCTGAAACTTAAGGTTTTTCGTGGCCCTGCAACACCTTGGATTACAGACACAATTAAATTGATGTTTAGACTTCGTAATGAAGCGCGTAATCGATACCGCCTTTCTAAAATGGACAGCCATAAACAATATTACCTCCAACTAAAACGTCAAGTTAAGGAAGCTTTACACTCCGAGAAAAGGGCCTATTTTAATAAGAATATAAATGAAAAAATACACGATCCCAAGACCTTGTGGAATAATTTAAAGACACATGTGTATCAGTCAAATCAAGGGATTAGTCTGCCATGTCACTTACACGATCCGCACGCAATAAACACTGCTTTCCTGGACGTTCCTGGAAATCCACATGTTTCTATCTCTCAACTAACGTTTTTCGAATTTAATAGCTACGGGCAATCAACATTCTCAATTCAAACAGTAGACCAAGACGCTATTATGAAAATAATAAAAAATATCACTACTAATGCTCAGGGCATTGACGGTATCTCTGTTGATATGTTAAAGCTTACACTACCTCAAAGTCTTTCTGCAATAACAGATATAATAAATACCTCTATCAGTACGAACACGTTCCCTGATCTTTGGCGCTGTGCAAAGGTTATACCATTGCCTAAAAATAGTACCCCTGGGACCTACAAAGACCTACGTCCCATAAGCATATTGCCCTGCCTGTCGAAGGTCTTGGAGCGTGTAGTATATTTGCAAATGACAGAGTATCTCGAAGCTAATAATATTCTGCCCGAGTTACAGTCCGGTTTTAGGCGGGGACGCGGAACGGCAACGGCTCTAGCGGACGTGGTAGGTAACATAATTGAGGCGCGAGACAGGGGAGAGGGTACAATGTTGACGTTACTGGACTATTCCCGTGCTTTTGATGCCATCAGTGTACCGCTATTGCTTTCGAAACTCAAGTACTATGGTTTTCATGAAAACTCCATAAAATGGTTCAATAGTTATCTGACAAATAGATCACAGTACGTCGAGATACAGAAGGAAGATGGTACATCTTTGTCTTCCCCCCCCCACCCTGTATCCCGAGGAATTCCGCAGGGATCGATTTTGGGACCAATTTTATTCATAATTTACACTGCTGATATAACAAAATGCTTGACAGAGTGTAATTTCCACATGTATGCGGATGACATACAATTGTATATGTCCCTCAAAGCGGAAGATACAGCAAGGTCGGTTCAAGTAATAAATGAAGTGCTCAGAAGGGTGGTCACATGGTCTGAGGAAAATGCCCTGGTATTAAACCCGATAAAATCCAATTATATCGTACTAGGCAGTAAAAAACAAATAAAAGACATATTATCTTCTAAGCCAGTGATAAAAGTTAAGGAGATAGAAATAGGACGAGTGGAACTGGCGTGTAGCCTAGGTTTGATAATTGACCCACAACTTCATTTTGAAGCATACATAAATAATGTTGTAAAAAATTGTTTTTATAGATTAAAACTTCTTTATAGATTCAGGAAATATTTAAGTGTAGCATTACGAAAGAGACTAGTGGACAGCTTGGTACTAGCCAAATTTAATTATATGGATGTTGTTTATGGCCCATGTTTACTGGCGAGAACCACCCGACTGATACAACGGGTTCAGAACGCCTGTGCCAGGTTCTGCTTCGATATCCCACGTCGTAGCCATGTCACACCGTACATAAACGAAGCCAATATTTTAAAAATGGCAGCGAGACGACAGCTCCATTTAGCCACGCTACTATTTGAAACTGTTAATACATATAAGCCGATGTACCTATTTGATAAGTTGAGGTGGAGGCAGGACCATTATTCTTATTCCACCCGCTCCACTGCAAACCCGCTCACAATGCCAAAATATAAGACAACAGCATTTCGGGGCTGTTTCAAATACTCGGCCACTCGTTGTTGGAACGATCTCCCACCTCCATTGAGATCCCTACAAACAAAAGTATGTTTTAAATCACACATGAAAAGATACCTATTACAAAAACAAAAACAAGCACAATAATATACATAAAACATAGGTTTCACTTACATAATGTTTGTGATCTACGGGCGAGGTAGGTATATCGGCTTCCAAGCGAGTCGAGACGGCATTCACCATTGCATGTCTAATATGTATGTTTTTTTCCAACTAAACAGTCAATCTTCGTCTATCCTTGTTTCCGTATACCATATGAATTTTTGAGACCGCATAATTTGTTCGCTGTTAGTCGTATAAATAGAAAATGTGCTTTATGTTGCTCGTAATTACAATGTGATAATATTCCCCGTATTGTTATGTAAACAAATGATTACGCAACCGAGCGCCTCGCGAGACCAAGCGCAGCGGTCGTATGCGCCGCACGCCGGCCGCCAAGGCTTGTGGAGTGCAAGGTGTTAGTACCTAGTTGTTGGATAGTGGGGAACGCTGCGCTGGAACGACGCGACGCGCGACGTGCTAATCATGCGATAAACTAGGCTGCGTAGGTATATATAGCGTGCACAATTTAATGAAATTATAATATGATATTATAGAATTATAATTAGGCTGACTTACGTCCGTGCGACATCTAAAGGTCCGCACTGAAAATCAGCGCTCTATTGTGGATCCCCTATGGACCACAATATAGCAACAATGCTGAGTGCGTACCAATCTGTCCACAGATTGCACGTTTCTAATAATTAATGTTAAGTTATATTGTAAGTATGTATTTCCTTTTTAAACTGTATCTGTGGCAAATAAACGGTTTTTCTTTCTTTTCTTTCTTTCTTTCTATTAGTTGCTCAAGGGCCACCCCGCGGCGAACTATCAAACCTATTTATCGGGTTGTCTCTAATTACTCGCATCGCAAACAAGGTCGGGTAAGGACGTCACCAGATTTGCTGCATGCCAAAAACAATTACGGCAAAGTACTATTACGACAAAAAAAAATATGCCGAAGTATATTAGGAAAAAAAAACATTATGCGAAAAAAGGAATCCCCATCAAGAAATTATTGAGAATGTATAAACTAAGAGAGATATATTTATATTCTTAGTCTCTACCTATCCTCCGGATAACCAGAACAAACGTGAATCTACAACAGATTCACGTTTGTTTGTACGCAACTACGCATATACCAGCAAATTACTTGCTACCTCTATTATTTCGTTAAACACTAGACTAAATAAAACCGAGATCCTAAGCGTAATGTATGCGGTATAAAAAGCTCACATTCGTTACGTTATGACGACCCTAATCACACCGAAACCTTGGAAGCTAACATTGGCCCAGATTAATGATGGATTAGCCAAGATACCTTACCCATATCAATCCTATAGTTTTCGTTTGAATACAAATTACATTTAATTGTGTATGCCTGTTATTTTAAAAAGTTATTTTTATTTCTGACTAAATTATTCTAAAGTTTCGGGTTCGATAACTACACTGGGCTGAAATGCTTTTGTCGCTTTACAGCGACATTATATATCTACATGTAATAAAGCTGAAGAGCTTGTTAGTTTGTTTTTTATTAGAACGCGTTAGTCTGGTTTAAATTTGTTTTTTGCACTAGATAGTCCAATGTATGAAGAAGGTTTTATGGCAAGCTACGGGAGCGGAGCAGTTATCATAGCATTGGGTGAAATCACAGCTAGTTTATTATAAAATCATTTCTCTCTAGGCTTGGTTTATCTGATGTTAAGCAATTCAAATTTACACAAGCGTTGAAATAATTATTATTATCTTTTAAAGATTCAATTTGAAAGCAAAGTAGCTACATAGCACAATAATAATCTTGAGCATTCTTAGACAAACGTATTCACTGTAGGAAATATAACAAATTATTCCTAGCAATACATAATTTGATTACATAAAACTACATCGATTTATATTGTAGTCTCAGAGGAGGCCGTGCCCAACTATCTACAATAGAGGTGATTAATAGTCGAGCCGCGCATATTCCTTTTTAGTCGACTACATAAACTAGTTGAAAACAAGCGCATCACTCTTCCCAGCATGTCAATGTTTACTGTCAGCTTCTAAATTTAAAATGCTTTTGTTTTTTATTTATGGTACTCGATCAAGTTTGGTAGTTGAAAGTATTTATTTATACGTTATGGTAGAAATTGTACTTTAGTGTTGCTTTATTGCACAATAACAAAAATTTTAAATGAATAATCAAATAATGCAATGGGTAATAGGATAGTTTTACACAGGTGCTTTAGGATGTATAATTTGTTGGATGTACACAAAGAAATTTATATAGGTAATATAAAATTATCATGAAATATAAAAGCAGTTTTCGTTATAATGGGATTAGTTATTATTAATTAACTAATTAACGTTTGAAACATGAAATGTGGGTGAACGAAAATTTCCTTTTTAAGCATAATATGTTATCTATAAAAATATTTCTTCTACATAGTACTATCTTAGCGACCTAAAAATTATTGAGAGTACGAGTTTTTACTAGCTATAGTATGGATGAGCCGGCTTGTCTGATAGTATGTTATTATAGAAATCCAGCGTAAGAGTAGTATTAGGGGTTAAAGTATGAAATTGCCGATTTGTACTGGAAAATTGAAACTCATTTTTTCTATGATGTACCATATTTATTAAATCGAAATATTTACTCTCATTATTTATACGTTGCTACCATCTAAACGGAAGTTCATTTATGCCTTTACTATAGAACTCTGGGATCTAGATTCGACAAACTGTGTGACAGCATTTTGTACTGCCTCCTGGCAAGAAAATTTCTTTCACGTAGAAAATTGTCCAAGTCACGAAAAAAATGGTAGTCCGTTGGAGCAAGGTCTGGCGAGTACGGAGGATGACGAATAGTCTCTAACTGCAGCTCCTATAGAGTTGCAACGGTTTCTCGTGCAGTGTGAGGTCTTGCATTATGATTGAGCAACAATGGTGAAGATCGATTCACGAGTCGGGGCTGTTTCACTGCCAGTTTCGCCATCATTGTTCGAAGTTCGCGAATAAAAAAAACAATTGTACGTCGAAAATCGAATGTTGCACATTTTTTAAAAAAAGAATCTTATAGATATCATTTGAAAAAACTTTCACGCAAAGATCTCACACCATGAAGGTTTTATGTCAATTCAAAGTATCTATTACTATACAAAGGCAACTTCATACTTTAACCCCTATTATAACCGTGACTGCGTTTCGCCTGGTAAGTAAGAGGTGGCTTATGTACTCTTCAAGTCCTTTCTTTTCATCACATCATTTATTCCTTTAATTTTATTTTCTTTCATTTTATCTGATCGCCAATCCAATCGGTAATGCTCAATCATATGTTACAGTAACCGTTTACTATTTGGCGAGTTGTATGCTCGGTTTTGATCTTACTAATATAAAATAAAATACAGGAAAGGCTCTCCTAATTAAAGGGTTAAAAGAAAAGAATGTCCTGATTTCGTTTTGACTTTGTTTCTTGCCCCTAAAACCCATTTATAGAGACAATACAAATTTTGACCGATAAGGTTATACAGTTGTATACTTTAAGAATTTAAATATTTTAAAGCTACTTGCGCTTTTTCTTAAGGAATATTAATTAATTTTGTATTATTAAAAGCTCTGCACTTTGTGAATCGAGACATTATTTTTTATTATTACGAAGGTTACAAGCCTCGTGACCTTGCGGTGACCATGCAGACCAACCGCTTTGCAAAGTTACCTAACATTGCTACGGTCATTTTCATAGGGAGGTGATCGATTACAAAGGCTCACACTACTGCCATGCCTCGAAGATCACGTGATTGTGACAGCTTTACGTAAAGCCGTTGGGCTGGCTATCATGAACATTTTGTTAGTTAAGTGTGTTATTCGCACTTTGCATCACAATTGGTGCGTAAAGCAAAAAACCTTGGTGGAGCCTGGTGCAAACCTGCGTGCTGCAGCACCGAACACACTGATGTACATCTCTCGCCTGCATTACACCACTAAGGCGGAGGACATCGCGGAATATGTACGCCAGAAGTCCAAGTACATGCCACGAGTCCCGACTTGCTTTCTGCACGTATTCATGAAGGAGGACTTTTGGCTGAAAGGTGTGGTATTCCATCGCTTCCGCGGACAAGTGGCATAACAACAGAGTACAAGTGAAGCAGTACTAACATCGTTAATAAGTTATATAAATACTAACACAAATTGTATGTATGTTAGTCTATAAGGTATTTATCTATGCGTCTATGTCACGCGAAATACCAAAGTTATTATTATTATTATATTATAAGTGTCGACGCTACGGGTGTTCTGTTACTCAAACCACCACTGCTCAGTTCAGAAAGGCAGCAGCAGATCAGTGTTGCACAGTATTTTCTTCATCGGCCTGCCTCGGTGACACAGCGATCGACTGCTGTGGAATGAGATATCAGGTTTGAAGTTCAGTTATTGGGTATTTCTGACAAGAAATTATCAGTAGCAGTCCGGAGGCTTTATTCCGCATTCATGCCTCATGTTTCGTCCCAAACGTCGAAATACGCATTCATCCCAAAAACGGCAAAACTTACGGCTTATAATTGCATAACATCGCGAACCCAACAACAAAAAGATTTAAAATAATTTTAATAATGTGTTGTTTTGTTGAAAATGGAATAATTTAAAAAGAGGGGCTAATGAAGACCTTTTGGAATGTGGGACGTAATGTATTGGCTAATGCGAAAACCGTCCGGAGTTAGATTAGGAGTTAAGTTGGTTGTGAGGAGGACACGGCGCAGCACACGCTCGAGCAATGTCGTGCTTGGGCGGTGCAGCGCCGTGAACTCATTGAGGTTGTGGGTGAAAATCTCTCGCTGCCGGCCGTGATCAAAGCCATGGTCGACAGCGAGAGGAAGTGGGCAGCGGTCGCGTCCTTCTGCGAGGACGTCATCTCGCAGAAGGAGGCGGCGGAGCGGATCCGTGAAGAAAGTATCCTTGCGGATCCGAGCCGTCGCCGGCGAACCGGGCGGCGCAGGCGCGCTTTCGCGCGGCTAATGCCGCCATAATGAAGGCCGCGGGCGGGCGAACGGGAATCGCCCGCCCGCCAGCCATTGAGTCGGTTCGACGCCCTATGTAGTGCCGGGGCGTCGCCGAGGCGTTGTAGACTGCTGGGTGGGTCGCTGAGGTAGTAACTTTTGCCAGCGGCCCATCCAATATAAAAGGCAGCGAGCGTGCACACCGTGGGGTTTTGGTCCGTAGGCCCGAAGAACGGGAGAGCCGGACATAGCCCTCTCGCCTCCCCTTGTGGCGAGAGGGTATGCATAAGGCGCATTTCCCCACGAAAAAAAAAAAAAAAAAAAAAAAAAAGGAGTTAAGTTGGTGGTGTTACACACGCTTGTGCTGCAGAAAGCACGTAGAGCCGTTGGTCCGGCACCTTCCTCGGGTTGAGTCGGATGCCCGTCGTCGATCATCTTCACCGCATTTCCAATATCTTTAATTTTCTGTGGCAAGCACAGTCATTAAAAATACACACCATATTTCGCTAGCTAAGTTTTTAGGTTCAACTCATTAGGGAATTCACTGCCTGCTTCAAGGTGCATTTTTAAACGGCTTAAAGTTTTTTATTGTGGCCGATCAAAATGACCACACTCCGCCTGACGGTAAGCAGTCGTGTAGCTCACGATCAGAGCCCTCCACACCACGTCCTCATTAGAGCTGAAGTGGTGCCGACGTCTCTACTCAGACGGCCTAAGGAGATGCTTTTCCTTTTATTCAACTGTTAAGAATTATTTATAATAATAATAATAATGCTTTATTGTCACTAAAAAACGTGATATATTATTATTACATAGACTGGACTCGCCTTTTAAGTACGTAAGTACCTGTGCCAGGTAAGCCCGCTCCTCTATAACAAACATAATATCGTTTATGTATGTTTCTTAAGGTGCAGATAATATAAAGACAATCTTAAATATATAGGTATGAAACTAATTAATTTATATAAGAAAAATTTTGTAAAAACATGCTGTTGTGTGTTTATGCGTGGACTGGATATATGATACTATGTATAATAATATGTAAGATAACAAAAATAAGGTTTTTAAAATTTATCCTTCACACCTGGCGATAGGAAACTTACAGGACCTTACGACTTTCTAGTTATCTTTTCTTCTTTAAACAAGTTAATGATCGTTTGGCTTTACTAAGATACAACTAAGTTTTAACGACCAAGTCACGGGTAGTAGGCGAATGGCTTTCTATAGCGTGAAATTTGATACTTCAGGAGATCTTTCAAACTTTATACTTAAGATAAAGTCGAGCCGCTCTTCACTATTAAGTTGCGGAGTTCGACTTTATTCAGAGTTTTTTGAAAAGAACACGGAACATCTTTACAGTACTGCGATTTTGTAATAATTTTATATATTTGTTTAAAGTATTTTTTCTAAATAACTATAAAATAACAGTACAGTATAGTGGTTCAATTGCTTGCTTTACTGTCAATGCATCGACTGCGGTAGGTTCGGCATTCCCCAAGCGGGACAAAAAGTTGTGTGTTTAACATATTAATGTTCCGTGTCTGGGTGTTCATGAGTAAGTTGTTGCAGTGTTTTTTGTGTTAAATATAATGTACCAATGACCCAAGGACTAGTAACAAACATACTTAACACAAAGATTGTTCACATATCGTTCTGTGTTAATGGAGGACAAAAGTAACAAAAAAATAGCAATAATTATAAGCCAACAATATAGAACAATCCATGCAGTAAACATTGTAATGCAGTATTAATCACATAATTCGGCGGTAGGCCTACTAATCATTAATTATTATTCAAGCTCTTATCGATCTAAAAAGTCCTCTCTGCCTAAGAATAATGCGTATACAATATTTAAGACTGCGCCGAGCGAAATGTGCCAAAACAGGCGGTCACAGTTAAGTTGATAAAAGCACCACTTTTTGTTTAATACAAATATAAAATATACATTTACCATAATAATTAATGTGTTTACAATTACTCCGTGTAAAAAACTTAAAATAATTAATATTTTCGCCTACAAAATTACGTAATTTTGCACGAAAAATGCAAAAATGTATTTCGTGCTAAGTGTTTTTCAGATTATAACAGTAGAAATCTATCCTATTTTACAGCTCAAACGAAACATAAATAGTTATATTACAATTTGTCGGTCCCAAATATTTAAGTTATTGGTTGACAATAAAGATACATATTTATCAATAAAGCACTTCAAATCTTTCATACAATTTTACTATGGCGGCCGCGCGCTGATTTGAATTTCGAGCTCTGTCATTCAGCTCAACCGCGTCTTACGCTCGGCGCAGTCTTAAACATCCAGCAGTGATGCTTAGTTACGCCACACTTTAAAAAATTAAGAACTTCTACCCGCAATCCACGCAAATCTCGTGAGTCGTGTTATTACGCATATCGGGATAAAAAAAGTTAATCGGTAATGCACGACATGGTCTATCTTTTTGTCAACTCTCATCCAAATCCGGGGAAGAAAAAGTGTGTGTGCAAACGTACTTGCGTTTATACTACGTCTCCTGCGCAGATGGCCAGTCTCCGTTAAGATTGACCGTAATGACGGAAATTTGGCCTGGAGCACGCATTAATATGCTTGTATGTATGTTATGCCTCAATATGTTGAATAATTAATCGTGCGCGACTAATTTAGTGGACAGCCTATCTATGTTTATTGTCATTGAGTATATCTGTGTACATATTTGTATCAGTATAGACGGACGATGAATCTGAATATATGCAAATTAATGTTTGACTAAAATGCTCTGCATATCCGAACAAGCGCGTATTCGGTTCACTAGCTAAATATTTTGATCATATCAATACTGTCAATAAATTGTCATATTGCTGGTATGGGCCTCCTCTCAGTATGAGAAGGGTTATAGTGCACCATGCTGGTCTAGTAAGCGTTGGCAGATTTTTATACGTTTTCAAAGTGTGGGTTCAAACATAGGCTCAACCCTTTGCGTGAACCTATTTTTTGTTTTTTTTTTTTACGTGGGGGAATGCATGACGCATACCTCTCCGCGGGGGCGGGCGGAGGGGTTATGTCGGACTCGCCGGGGTAAAATAAGATGTTGAAAAGATAAAGGACCGAAGGAGAATACCGACTAAACCTACCACGGTGTTCCTCGACACAACCACTATCGACGGGGCCGCGCGAATCACTTTCGCATGCGGTCGCGACCCCGCCGAGGTTTCGGCCCGCCGTATGAAACGGCAGGCCACTACACGAAAGACCTACCCAAAGGCACTCCTCACAAATTATCCCTACTGTCCCCCCTAGAGGGGAGACGGACTCGAAACAGAGGCGCGCGTGGGAACGCGCACGCCGCCTCTCAGACCTGGTGCTGAACGGATGGCGGGCAGGCCCACAAAGCCCGCCACCCCCAGGTCAAACCTCAGGGTGGCTGAAGGTCGTCTCGCGCCCTCCGGCGCCCGGCTCTGCGGTTGGGGAGAGGGTTTAAACGCTCCCTCTCCCGCTCCGCCGCCTCCTTGATGGAAATTACTTCCTCACAGAAGGAGGCGACGGCGTTCCACGACCTCTCACTCCGGACCATAGACTGAACTACGGCCGGGAGCGAGAGGGCAACCAACCCGACTGCCGCGATCAACTCACGGCGCTGCGATGCCCAGGCGGGGCAAACCGGCAAAGTGTGCAGCGCCGTGTTCTCAATTACGTTGCGGCAGTCGCCGCAGTGGTGACAACCGGGCGTCTCTTGCCGGCGTATACGACACAGGAACTGGCCAAAACAACCGTGGCCAGTCATAACCTGTGTCAGCCGGAAGGTGAGGGCGCCATGCCGCCTCTCCAGCCACTCCTCAAACACGGGACTTACCGCCACGATCGTGGCGTGCCCGTGCGTGAACCTATTAGTAAATTAGTAAATTAAAAAAAAAAAAACTGGTCAAGAAGTACTTGTGTGTATTATTAGTATGTTTCTAAAGTGCACTGCGACAAAAGGATTCTTCTCTAAAACGAGCGATAATTATTTAACACGCACTTAACTTCGAAAAGTAAGAGAGAGTAAAAAAAATTTTTTTTGGATGCATGCTTTCTTTACCCCAGACAACATGTGTATAGGAAATTTCATGATAATCGGTCAAGTAGTTAAGGTGTGAAACCGTAACAAACGAACAAACTCACATTTGCTTTTAAAATATTAGTTAGGAAGTGAATGCGAATTTTATGAAAAATACATTGGATATTCATGCCGCTGGTCGAATTTCTATTAATTTTTTAGGAAACATTTGTGTTTTTGAGGCGTCTAATTTTATTGGCCAAATCTACATTAATTATTCCGCTTGCGCTGCTTGCCTCGACCAAATTGTAGTTTATAATATTAGTTGGGATTAGTATAGGTTGTCGAACTCAATATGTACACGTCAATATGCCCGAGTATGTGTATAGTAGTCCTTAGATCTAAGTGGTAAATCTTCTAATAGACAATTAACGTAACTCGATCTCACACCTACGTGCACGGCTTGATTGGTAGTTCTCTAACCTTCTAAGAGAAAATCTGAGTTAGTTTGATTTACGTTAGCATAAGTTTACGTTTAAGTGGATTGTTGATGTGTGGTGTGGGGTTAGGTGAATCCTAATATTATTAATGCGAATGTGAGTTTGTTTGTTTATTTATTTATTTGTTTGTTACGCTTTCACGCCTTAACTTGTCCACGATCATCATGAAATTTTGCATACACGTTGCCAGGGGAACAGAAAATATCATCGAATACTTTTCATCCAGAAAAAGTGCAATTACGCGAGCGAAGCCGTGGACAAAATCTAGCAGAAATATGTAAAGATTACAGAGAATATAAAACGATATCTCTGAATAGCACAGGTTTTTGGAAAAAGTAAATATCGATTTTAAACAGTGACGCGGTCTCATTTAATCGGCGGTTTGACTTTATTGTATTTTATGTTTCAAGTGGAATGCTGCAAGTTGGAGTACGCCCGGATCCCACAACGTAGATTTCCATTACATATTGCAATATGTAATGGAAATACTTCGGTAGATGACTTCCAATAATGTATCCAACTAATAATAAAAACGGAAAAACTCTCCGTGAACATACTTGCTGAAAAGCAACCGAAATGTCGAGGAAAGATTAAACCTCAATATAAATTATTAGTTTTATTATTTGGTAAGCTTAAAAGTAGTAAATTTATTTATTTATAATTTAAGCATACCAACTGCATGGTTACAATGTTTTGTAGTGTAGACATTTGTCAGAGTAATTAAACAAATCAGAGGCGTGCATGACATTTCAATTACATTATATAATTATTAAAGAGACTACTTGTTTATGGTAAAAATAGAAAAGTGACTTTAAACATTAGATAAACCACAAATCGAAAAGTCTAACTATATTAAAACTAATTAAAAATATAAAAATTAAAATTACAAAAGAATATAAAGCGTTACTGAGTAGGAAGTGTCCGAATGATAAAAATGTCATAGACATCAATGTCACTGTCAGATACGTTGGATTTCGCATTATACAAGCTTGCCATACGTGTAAGAGGACTATTGAAAGTGGTATTCAAGATGAGTGATTTGTCAAAGAGTGTGTGTACAAAGTGATAGGTGTCTCAAATACATAGGTAGTCGAACAAAACGCCTGCTCGTTTTAAAATTAAAATGATCAATTAGTTGCACATGATTAATTAGTTTAACGTCTAAGGACACATGTACAATTTATTTTTGTTTGTTAGTAAAGATGCAATGTTTAATTGTTGTAAAGTTCAATAGTAGTAGTGTAATAGTAATATTACGATATCTATCGATCTCTGAAACAGATGGTATTTCGCAGATGAATAGATAATGACATTCATTCTAAAACAAATTTATAACAACTTAGGGAATTAAAGTATCATTTAAAACAAGTTGTACCTTTGACAGCAGACCAATCTAGTCGAACAAAACGCCTGCTCGTTTTAAAATTAAAATGATCAATTAGTTGCACATGATTAATTAGTTTAACATCTAAGGACACATGTACAATTTATTTTTGTTTGTTAGTAATGATGCAATGTTTAATTGTTGTAAAGTTCAATAGTAGTAGTGTAATAGTAATATTACGATATCTATCGATCTCTGAAACAGATGGTATTTCGCAGATGAATAGATAATGACATTCATTCTAAAACAAATTTATAACAACTTAGGGAATTAAAGTATCATTTAAAACAAGTTGTACCTTTGACAGCAGATTGGGCAATTCGTGTTCATTTAAATTACAATTATTTGTAATGAATTTGTTTCATTTTAGTTTCTTTATAGTTAATTTATGTTTACGTACTTTTCATACATATATTTGTATATAGTTACATAACCATACATATTCTTATGCTTCTATAGGCCTCCCCTTCCAGGATATTCCCGAAAGGGTAGGTAAAAGTATATTGCACACACATGTCACACACGCCAGCTTCAGCTGTTATAAATAATATCAGCCCTGTATTAAACTGTCCCACTGCTGGACACGGGCCTCTTCTCAGTGTGAGAAGGGTTAGGCCACAGTCCACCACGCTGGCCCAGTGCGGGTTAGCAGATTTCACATATCTTCGAGAACATTATGGAGAACTCTCAGACATGCTGGTTTCCTCACGATGTTTTCCTTCGCCGTTAAAGCGCACATAACTTCGAAAGTCAGCGAGAGGAGTCTATTGAGACTTGCCCAATACAATGTGGAACCCTGTTAACAGCCATATGTTTATCAGCACAGTTCCGCTCTATGATGTTACTGAGCATTTCTTGATAGAAAAACCTAATAACATGCAGAAAACGGGTATCTCGCTATTTCCTCTTATGCGTGCGCTTATATATAGCGGATATATCGCATAATAACGGGTGATTTTCTAAGCGTTTGGTATTTAATTTTCAAAATAAACATAGGAAAATTGGAAAACGTAATATTTTTATCGGAGGTTAATAATCAATACTTGCAATTTTTTTTTTTTAGATTATTTCATGTAAATGTTGCCACATCTTTAAAAATAAATGGCAAGAATAGATTTTTCTCCAATAAAAAATGTATATTATTTTCCAATTTTACTGTGAGTTTGTTTGAAAATTTAAAACCAAACGCTTCAAAATTCACCTATTAGTATTGTCTTAAGCAAAGTGGTTGACAACATAGTTTAAAAAATAAAGCCTCAAATATTCGTGTCTGTAGGGACATAAATATTAGAGGCCCTAATTGTGAGCTATGTCTAATTCGAGTAATATGTATAGCCGAAACTTCTAAACGCACATAAATTCGGTCTACTTGACGCAAGATACAACTCCAAAAGTGATTCGAAAATTGTCAACCGATATGACATGCCTAAAAACTTTTGCAGAAATCGGAACCAATAGCAACTATCACCAATCCAAACGAAAAGAAAAGAAATGCGTCTCAAGTGTACAGTCAATATACAAACACAATACTACCGAAGAAGGTATTATTATTTACTTAATCGTTCGAAGAAAAATAATATCTACGAGATTCGAGGTAAAACAATAGGACAAATGTATAACTAGGTACCGGGCTTAAAGGGCAGGAAACACAGAAGAATAAGAGCCCTATTTTTAAAGATTTCTTATGCTCTAAGGTTAATTCAACATTCAAATAACGGACTTAAAGAACACAGACTCGGAACAACTATTTGTGGAAATCACAATTTTTGTTGGGTTCAAACCCATGTCTCTTGGTTCGGCGGTAGTGACGAGGCGAATACTAAGCCGTGCAGTAAAATCTTTAATGACGTTCATCAAAATGTACTACTTGTCTGTAGTGGTGGGTGGGGTTGATGCCCGTAATAAAGGATGGAACTAGTCTTCTAGCCCAAAAATATCGACGTGAGTATTATATAATATTGTCTTCTGTTTACGCGAATATTATTCATTGAAATTAAACTACTATATACGGATTTTATCGCGTTACTTATTTGACACTTTATTACATAATTTTGAAAACTGTTACACTACTACTATTATTAAACTTTACTAATTTTTAAGCTAATTGAATTATTATTAAACTATTGAAACTATTTAGATTTAATTTAATTTTACACTTTCCCCAACGTTTCGGTTGCTTTTCAGCAGCCATGGTCACGGGGTACCCCGTGACCATGGCTGCTGATATACTGATGATATACTGCTGAATAATAGTAGTAGTGTAACAGTTTTCAAAATTATGTAATAATGTGTCAAATACGAGTAAATAACGCGATAAAATCCGTATATAGTAGTTTAATTTCAGTGAGTATTATAATTTATATATTTACTAACATATTAAATACTAGCTCTTGCCAAGACGCATGGTATTTGCAAGTAGGTACCTATCTACATATATTTCTCTTTCATAGATTCTTCTTTGAATAAAAAAAGAAAAACTTATGTCTCTTAAAGCGATCCTTCAACAATTTCTTATTGATGGCGATTGATTGGCGGATCAAAAATGTCTTATTATTATCATTCAACTTCCAGGCAGCGTATGAAGATTAAACATACACCTGATTTTAAGTTAGACCTCGAATAATACAACTGTGAGAACCATATCGTGTTTTTACGTGATGTGCGTATAAACATAGAATGAAAGTACTAAAATAATTGTTTTGGCATTGACGGCTCATATATGTATTTTCTTAATTTTTCTGAAGATTTTACTCACGGCTACGCTCGCGTTAATGTGGATTTATCATACATTTCTATTCCTCGGAAACAGTACCATTTCTGGATGTAAGGTACGCTATGTCATTTTCTGTACCCGGATATGCAAAATTTCACAATGATCAATCCAGTAGTGAAAGCTTAACAAACAAACAAATTCATATTCGCATTTATAATATTAGATAGCATGTAAAGACATCAACCAGTTACAATTTTAGTATTTTGTTGAATCCCAGGCGTTCTACTCCAAGTTTGTTGGGAAATTGTTTTGATATTGACATTTAGAAGTTAGTATATTGACAAAACTATCTAGATTTATCAACGTTGGAGGGGCCTACTAACGAAAGGTCAGCTTATTTGAATTATTTATGAGTTTGAATTTCATTAAGCCTTTCTTAGATGGTGAAATTATGCGAGCTATGAGCTTCCAGTCTTATTCGAATAGGACGTTGTAAGTCAGTTTATTTATTAAAGGTTCTGTAAAGGATTGCCAACAGCCGAAATTGGTTAGTATTATGTGATTTTTTTACATGGTAAACCAACTTTGCGGCATGATGGGTAACCAATTGCAAATGTTGTAACTTTGTGATGCCAATATCCTACTAACTAGATCTTTTAATATTACACTCTGATGAAGGTATGGACATTTGCAACACTGACACGTAGTGGAAAAGAAGCGCCCTCTCTCTCGCGTTCTGTCTGTCAATTAATGTGCCAACGATGTTGTAACATCTCATTAAATAAATTGGTTTTATCAAATTAATTGCCCATGTATTCATTTTATCCCATTCGCATTAAAATATTATGGAATTATTTTAAAAAGATAAATCCCGCACTAGTGTTTAATTCTGTATTGCGGGAACTTTTTAAACATTCCAACAACGGAAACAAATTCTAGACAAGAAACAACTATTTGTGGACCACACAAATGCTTGTTCCGTGCGGGGATCAGACCCACAACACTCGGCATAGTGGCAATGACTACTTTTACTTGTTTGCCGGGTTTCTGAAGAGGAGAATGATATGAGAATGAAAACGTAGTAGGTAACAGTTTTAACCCCTTACGTCGTTTTCTTGTTAGAATTACTTCAAGACGGCGTATCGCATATTTAATTCATCCAAAAATGAATGTAATATTATTCTACATATATCGGACTCCTTGAGGTTTGAGTGGAAATCCCACTGCTCTACCTTTCTCAAATGTAAATCTAGATCAGCAATCATCGGTGCGTTATCAATCAGCACTGTCTTCAAGCGGTCCTCTCTAGAGACTGACCTGACCTCATACCGTATTCATATGAGCGGAAATTTGATATTAATATTTGAAATTTTGTTCTATTGGTTCTGTGATAAGTTTGAGTTTGTATTTGCGACCAATCGTGAGGTTTCGTGTTTGATTGTCGAGTCTGGCATATTATTATTAAAATTTCATGTTAGTTTCTTAGCAGCATGGAACTTGGGACTGTGCCCGACAGACTACTGTAGGCTAGACTTGTGAATTGAAATGAAAATACTTTATTCGGATATTAACGCATTGTTTATTTAAAACGTTTATTACATAATTTTAAATTAACAACGCGATAAAGCCAGTAATTATAAATCCGTACAAATAATTTTAATGAATGGCATTCGCGTCAACGTAAGACAATATTATATCTTGTGAACTCTATCTTTAGAAATACACAGGCGCGAGTTTATGTATATATGTAAATAAGTTGATTGCATGGCTGGCATATTAATTTAAGAGGTCCCCTTGCCACTGCCACTGCCCCGAGTGTTGTGGGTTTGATTCCACATGTGACAAAACTTTATGTGATCCACAAATGGTTATTCCGAATCTGGATGTTCTTTGTGTCTGTTGTTTGAATGTTTGTAAAGTCCCCCGTGACACAGGAATTATTCCTAGGGCGGGAGATGTCTTTAAAAAAAATAAAATGTAGTTAATCATGGCTTTTTGGACGGTGGTGGAAAATTTGTGAGGAAAGCTACCTACATGTCCAGTTTTGAAAGAGTAATTTGTTTGCAGTTGAACTACTGTGATGTAACTTTATTTTGTTGCATCTCGTGTTTCCCTGGAGAATATACAAAAGAGTCAATATTTTAGTTACGTATTTCGGGACGCCATTTTGTCCTTAGGGTAATATTTGGTACTGACTGGAATAAACTACGCCGTGGCAGAATGATCGATTAAAAAAAGAAGGCCTCGATGGTGTTTTGTCTATTTTAGGACTACGTGGAAAAGGGTTACGCATATTTTTTATCGGAATGTTTTGTTAAATATTGTCTCAAATACTACGAACTGGACGAACGAACGAAAATCTCCTACCAGGCTGGGTGAGCGTGCCTGGCGCGCCGTGGCCTGGTGATTTAAGTACGGAAATATAATAAATTTGGTTAGCAAATGATGTTTATTTTAAATAATAAAAGGGTAATTGACAGATAACAATAAAAATGTGCAAAAGGACGTATGCTACTATTAGGTAATGAAACGGGAAACCACTATTTAAATGCAGCCATGGGAGGGAAATAGCAAGATATCCACACTATCGCTTTTTGGTACACTGAAATAATTAATTACCAATAGCTTCTTTATTTTGCAACCAATCTTGATGCTGTTCTCACAAAATGGTTCCATTAGAATCCTTTTTCTGTTACCGTGTTGTAACCGAGACCTTATACAAAGTTATTCAGTAATATATACCTACAGTTTCTATTTGTTTTAAAGTTTGTCAAGCCTTGTTTTACAACTATTCAAGACTAAGTTAACAGCGTTATCATTGCAGCTGTGACAAGCAGGCAGACAAAGCCGCATGTAAAGTTTTCGTTTTGACCATTTTGCTACACAAAACTAAAAACCGGCTCGTATTCTTATTTGTAAACTACTACATCAACTTGTCCAACACAAATGTGATTAAAATTTTTCACAGAATTATCCAGACTTGTACCCAAAACTATCTTATAACCGCTAACCGTAAATACATAAAGGGATAAACCCTTAATTGCACAAACTAACGAGCATTAACTAAAATGTCTAACTACCCATCAGTATTCAAACTACTTTAATATCTGTCTAACTTTAGAATATTAGCTTCGGGAACACACAGGCAGTGCATAATCATATGCGGTTCAAACATTTCTGGAGCTGAAATTTCGGGTGAAGTTTATAAAGCGTGATTTTCCAAGAAATGCGATAGGTGTACGGTTGTGGGCGTATTTACGAAATGTTATGCTAATCAATATGTGTGTTAGTACAAATGGTAAGTAAGGTCGTATAGTAGATTGATTAAGTCAATATTATGAACTAGCTTTTATCCACGATTTGGTACGCATGGGATTTGGAAGTAGGTACCATATCTTTCGATTTGTAGGCGGTGTATCAAGATGAAACGTGTACCAAATTTTAGGTTCGAAATGTAGAATAACAATTGTTAAAACCGCATTAAATGTTGTGAAGTACTTGTCAAATTTACAGACAGCCAAAAATTCTTGAAAAATATTTTCGTGTTGGCTACTATAACTCCTATAAAATGCTTCAATTTTTATTAAATGTATGTGATATATAGTCATCAACTAGTTACAATCTTATTATATATGTATATAGATAATCATAAACTTTAATACATAAAATATATTTTGTAAATAAGAATAATGGACTTGAAAATATGCTGGTATAGCACATTTCTAATGAGGTTGATTAAAATTGCGATTCACAATTTTATTGTTGGTGTCATTACGGAATGCTATTTTCATTATTATGCGTGAAACAATAAGGTGTGGTCATATTATAGAGTCTCAAAATATTTGTAATAAATGGCATATTTTTCTATCATCTTGTGGGAACCACATAACATACGTTTCGTCATGTCACGTTCGTAACGGCAACAGAAAAACATGGCAGCAATGAGACTCATCGGGCACGGGCGGCCGCCGGTTTTTTGTTTTCGTCGGATGGCTTTTACAAGTTACAACTTTACGCGGACTGTGGGTGAGCGCAGACGGCTCCGAACCCGTTGCGGCCGCCGGCAGCGGAACGCTATTTTTATACTGTGCGAGAAGGCGACGCCATACACAACGTGCGTGCGAGAGCGAGATGGATGCCAGCGGTCGCCAAACATCATCCCAAGTAGATTGTTCTATGATTGGTAGATTTTATATTTGGGCAGACTGGTATAGATATACGTTGTGTGACTAAAGTTTGTACTTAGGCTGTGCATATTTTAATAAACGATATAACGTTCTATGATTAATGTTTTATTCAAGAAACTTCCCACAATCTTTTTAATATATATTTAAGCAAAAGTGTTTTTTTGCAGAAAGATAAAAGAATCTAAGTATATATAACTTAATATCAACAAATCCAAATATAATATTATGTTTGGACGTTTATATCTATTAGAAAGAGTGTCCTACACACGCACATCTACTATGGTTGTCGGTCCTATGTCATAATAGAGCCTATTACCATCTATAGACACCGTTCCAGAAGCCGTATTGCTATTGAGGATTTCTAGAATATGTGTCACAAAAATTGTAATAAAATATGTTAATACACTTTCTAGGTTCGGGAATCAAACCCGACCTCATGCACAGCAGAATTCACCACCACTGCGCTATCGAGGTTGGCAAACATGGCTACTTATGAAACTCCATGAAAGTTTACATCAGTTTTAACATGAAAGATACGTACACTATTCACTTTAATTGATTGCAATGTATGTTTGTATGTCAATATTATATATAAGACGTATTCTACTCACACACATCGCGTATAATGTAAGGTCCCACGTCATAATAGAACCTGTTAAGGGCATTACATTGCCCAATGACCTTGAAGATCTGGGCTTTGCAGTCCCGAGTAAGCGTCGCGGGCGTAGCGGGGCTGTGTGGCGGGGACTTTTGTAAAGATTCGGATTATTGTTGATTATTACAAAATTTTAAAACAAATAAGTGTAAATAAACAATACACATTGTTAAATAGGGTATTACATGTTTTTTTAGTATAAATTTCATACGGAATATCTCAGCCGTTATATAGAAATATTTCTCCATTTTTTTGGTAATATTTGGACAACTTAATTAAAATTTTAATCAATACGATGTTTTCCCCATATAATCTAGTTTACCTGTATTTTTTTTATGGTAAATGCATGAAATGATTCATCTACAAACTTATTTAAACCGAGCGTGTTTTAAGGTTTAAGCGATGCAATCCCCTTAATGTCTATTGCCATCTACTGGGCACAACTCCAATATCCGTGTTGTTACTAAGAATTGCTTGAATATGTGTCAAGAAATAATTAACAAAAGAAACGAATAAAGATTTAATTTAATAAAATAAATATTTTAGCAGCATTTACTTTTGCTGCGCCATCAAGTCAGTCAAACATTACAATTTTTTTTTATAAAACTTAGTTGGCTAACAAGCACACGGCCCACCTGATTGTAAGTGGTCACCGTAGCCTATGGACGCCTGCAGCACCAGAGCCATTACTTGCGCGTTGCCGACCTTTTAAGAAAGGAACTGGGAAGGAGAAGGAGCGGGAATGGAGGAAAGAGGGTTATAGGACCTCCGGCACTCTCACTCACCGAACGAAACAACAGTACGAATACTGATATTTCACGTCAATATTCTGTGAGAGGGTAGTCCTTTCCCGGTCGAGCCGGCCCATTCATGCTGAAATCAGCGAGGCTCTGCTACTTAAAGATTTACTCTGTAACCTTTAGGGTTTACTTTAAGAGAAATGTAGATATAATTAGAAAGTACAATGAGAGAAGGTATAACAAATACACTTTTAATGTATTAAGATTACAAATAAAAGAGACAATCTATACTTATATAACTATAGTCAGGGCGTGGTTCGCTAAAGACTTGCTTCGTGGTCCTTGTACAATCAGGACACTTAGCTGAAGGTGTGAAGCCGGGCCGCAAGGAGACGCGACTGACGCCGTCCGTTCCTTATATAGTCTCGCACCACCGGTCGCGAGAGGTGGCTAGTGACGTGCGCCCGCGTTCGCCGGGCGTCTAGGCGATTATCGTCACAACTCAAATACGTTTTAATAAAACTGCATCAGAATTTACATCAGTTTTAACTGAAAGATACGTTTACTATTCACTTTAATCCACCACAAGTCTGTTTAAGATAGGTTTCGAATTTCGCCGCCTCATTAGGCTCGTGGTTTCGACTTGGTTTCTAATTAAGATTCTATATATATATAATTATATATCGATTATATATATTCATAGTTTATTATGAGGTATTTAGATTTTTAATGCACAGATGGCGTAGCGGTTTAAGTGATCGTCTGGCTACTGCTAATGCACCGAGTGTTGTGGGTTCGAAGCCCACACGGGACAAAACTTTGTGTGAACCACAAGTGGTTATATCTCCCACGACAGAGGATTTAGTCTTAGTGCGGGAATAGTCTTTTTAATAGAAAAGGTAAATAAAAATGTTCATCCAACGGGTTGGAAGGGGGGGGGAGAATTTGCTAACTGCAAAAATCAATTCAGGTGCAAATTTTGATTTTTAAGTCAGACAGCATAGCCTGAGCTGGAAATCGAAACTTGCACCCCACGCAGAGTCCTAATCATAAGTGTAAATGTACGCCATGGAAAGAGATACAATATAAGAAAAAAATTAAAATACCCCCGACACAAAATAATAACAAGCAAGAGTTGTGAAAAAATATGTAATCCGCCATTTTGTGGTGGTGGCCATCTTGGACCGATTTTCATCAAACATAGCTAAGAACACTCCCGACTAATTCAACTTTCAAACAAAAAAAACAAAATCAAAATCGGTTCATCCGTTCGGGAGCTACGATGCCACAGACAGACACACACACAGACACGTCACACTTATAACACCTCGTCGTTTTTGCGTCGGAGGTTAAAAATTGGTAGGCAACGACTTATTTTAATACAATAAAAGTAGTTAATATGTATTAGTCGATCTAATGTTATGTCGGGCCCACCAACTGTCTGAATAGCATAGTTAATAAAAGCATTCAGTCAAGATAACCTGCTTCGGTTTAGTCTTCCGTCAATCTACAGCAGGTCTACAAAATAAACTATCGGTCTAGCGTAGCATATTTTGTCTGTCGAAGTGTTCATAGATTCAATTTCACGCAGGTTGCCTATTTAAGGGCACCTTTTACAGGCAACCTGAATTAAATTAAACCTTTTACTGTACTGTAATAGTTACAGTTAATCTAACCCTCTGTTATGTCCTGCTTCTGACAAATGCTTGACCCAGTAATGCTTGCCCGGCAATCGAATCCGAGACCTCATGCACAGCGGTCGCATAAACTACCGCTGCGCCACCGAGGCGGTTGTAATATAATATATCTTTTACATAAACTAATCCAGTTTAGTTTTATATAAATCCTGATTTAATATCCAGTATTAGGGACTATAGCTTAACTCTTCGCACACTGAGAAGATGCCTGTGCCCAGCAGTGAGAGAGTTTTTACACAGAGCTGATAATTTATTGTTAGCTGCGGAATGCGACGTAAACAAGTAACGTCATGAATCATCCGATCGAGCGGGCTATAAAAGCGTGCTCGGCGCGCAATGACTCACTTCGACATCGAGCAGCGGACGGAACGGACGTGCTGTGTGATCGCTGTTGGGTGATATCAATTATCTCTTACTTTATTTGTTAATGCATTTCTTGAATAAGTCAATGATTATTTAAAGGAGAAAGTGCGTCTGTTATTTTTATTTAAGCTGTTTCACATCGGATTCCTAACAATATATAATACGGGCGTGGTGATCCGTCACACAGGGGTCTCCCTAGTACGGACTCCAGTCTCTTGCAAAGGATTTTTATTACCACGTATTTATTGTTTATCTACTGTAAGATGCACAGTCATGTACATGAACCTTTGTGATGAAAGAAATAAAGTTTATTATTATTATTATATCCAGTAATACTGATTAATCATCACGCATCAAATCCGGACAAATGCTAAATGTTGCCTTGGACCATTCCACGGTTAAATTAATTAAGCGGACTGGTTATGATTTGTAAAATAAATTAATAATAATAATAATAATAATAATATTCTACCACATACACACAACACCATCTAGCCCAAACTAAGACTCTGGACTCCATGAACCTAGGGTTTCCATCCCAAACGGTTCAAAAATGTAATTTCCGACTAAATTACTATATTTGCGCCGTTTGAGAGTTTCCGCCGTTGCAGCAGCAGCAGTGTCGGCACGTATGGCACGGGCCTATTATTGCTGGCAATGGGACAGTTTATATACAGAGCTGATATTATTTAAATATTTATTATATTCACCGCTCTGTTATTTTAGCTATAGCATTGCCGTAGATAAGTAAGATAGATAAGTTGAGAGAGGCACTATAGTATTTGCCCCGTTAAAATTATTAAGTACTAATGATATATTATACCATTGCAAAGTCAGTTCAGTTTGCGGTTCCCTTCAGAAACACTTTGGCGAATCTACATATCGTAAGCGAGATCTTTTAGTCTGTAACCGTATTGTGTTTATACCATCGAGATTTTAAGATTACTATTCGCCTTAATAACTTTAAACTTTCGCGTTGCATGATAATTATAATACGTTACGGGTATTAACGCGATCATGCATGTTTACTACAAGGTAAACGTGCATGATCGCGTTAATACCACCTGATAGAAACGTCAAGCATTACAAAATGCTTGTCGTTTCTACCAGGTGGTCACAAGCTAACCAGCCGGTGTAACCTGTTCGAAACTTCAAGCATTACAAGGTAAACATGCATGATCTCGTTAATACCGTTGCGTATATGAATATCTGTATATACATATACCTACTTTTAAACATTTGAGTTTAATGTAGAGTAAAAATCTACGTCTGTATATATATATATATAAATTCTCGGGTCATAATATTAGTTACCATACTCCTCCGAAACGGCTTGACCGATTTTTATGAAATTTTGTATGCATATTTAGTAGGTCTGAGAATCGGCTACTATCTATTTTTCATACCCCTTAGTGATAAAGTAAACATAAAAAAAAGAAAATTACTTTTGACGTAACGAAGCTGTCCGGGCAGCTAGTATATACATATATGTATATGAGAGAGAGAGGGAAAAATGATTTGTATTTTTGTTTGTTATGGATAAACTCAAATATTACTGGAATTATTAAAAAACATATTTCACCATCAGAAAGCCATTTTCTCACATGCTGCGATCGGAATTTTTAATCATAATGGTGGATGAAACTGAATACCTCAGCTAGTGCCCCAAAAAATAAAACCTAAAACCTATAATTCATTTAGTAACAAAACAACAAGTTCAATCTATAATCATCTTCGTTACAACTCACACTAATTAGACACAGCCAGTCTTGGAAACGATAAGATCTCTTTAACCTCTGGTATGCCGGAACGTGGATCTGCGCGAGACACAATGCTTTTTCTATTATGTCTGGTATTCTGGCATACAACAGGTTAAAGCCCCATCTCTTCGGCTTCTCAGAACTAGATCAAAGAGCACTGGAGCGTGGAAGAACTAAATCTCAGTCTTCAACTAACCAAGATACCTTATTTGTTCTCTGAGCAGTTAGGAGATATCTTTTCGTATTTGTTTTAGGCGACAGACGCGTTCTGACGTACAACTTGGATATAAGATATCCTCTTCTCGTAATGGAACTTTGCATACTTTGAGAAAGAAACTCGGGCACTTATCACTTATTACTGCTTTTTTCGTTTCTACAAAGATCTTCTATGTAAAATGTTGATACGCAACTCGGCAAATACTAGAAACATTAATATTTATTAATATAAAATAAATTTTACTGAAGCACGTATTATTAATTTTTTATGATTGTTTATTTATCTTAAACTAGATTTTGTCCGCGGGTTCGCTCGCCTAAATATAGGTTAGGTTTGCAACAGTACTTTTTCTGGATGAAAGGTACTATATTTCCTTTTCAGTTCCCCTGACAACGTTTATGCGAAATTTCACGATGACTGGTTGAGTAGTTAAGGCGTAAAAGCGTAAAAAACAAACAAAATCACATTCGCATTTATACGAATTAAGATAAGATAACGCTGTCCAATGCACTGCTTGCTGTTATAGCTAGACGACGGGCCTGCTTGTCAATGTCAAAGAATTGTAGTATATAAGTTTTATAGATAAGTTGAGGGAGCTACTATAGTATTTACCCCGTTAAAATTATTAAGTACTAAGGATATATTATACCTACATTTTGCCAGCTAGCTGGTTTTAATTCATACGTCGTACGAACCGAGCCTATTACCGTTTACCGAGCACAGTTTCACTCCATAACAATTTTTCCGACTCGGCAAATTAATTCGATACGTCTGTACAGCAGTCGTATTTACTACCGTTGCTCCACAGTGAAAGACTCATGGGCAATATGAAAGTGATTTTTGATGATGTATTGAGATGCTGCCAACCCGCACTGGATGGGCCAGCGTGGTGGACTATGGCTTAACCCTTCTAACACTCAGAAGACGCCCGTGCCCAGTGGGACAGTTTAATACAGGGCTGATACTATATCGAGATACGCCAATAATGAGTCCAACATACAATCTTGAATAATACGCCATATCTTTTTAGCTAGCGTGCAAGTGCGAATTCACCATAACACTTGCCAATGTGAGACATTACTTAGCGAAGTTTGCAACTTGTACCGCCAGATGGTGCTTCACAAGCTCTCAACAAACTTTACTCTGCACATTTAAGTTGAAACGTAATCCTACACTAAATTTAATAAAACATAATATCGAGAGGCATTTGTTGGGACACAAATGAAAAAGTTATCTGACTAACATTGATAATGTAAGTGCTTTTATAACTGACTGTGAAATGAGTTCAATTATATAGTTATTTGTGTTAAGTGGGCATTGGTGTTATGAATTTCATTGAATAAACATCCGCGGTCAAAAGAGTTGCCTATTGTGTACCTTTAGAAACTTGTGAACATAGAAAATAAAAGGTGTTCAGACAAGAAAGTGACATCTCAGCATATTCATAAACCTATCTACATCACGGCCAGTACGTGATTAAGAAATTATACAAAAATTTCACGTATTGGCTAATCAACTGATTTTAGATGAAAAGGTTGTGCTCAGGTGACATATTACACCTACGGCACACATACATATTCACTGTGTTTATAGTTAAGATTAGTATATAAGATAATTAATTTGTAATAATGAACAGTCACAAGTAGAATCCAACTTTGATTCATTACCTTTCCACCAACTCTCATTGTGGCCAAGACACTTTTAGCCGTCAGTACGATCGGTCTTATGAGCCTGCTTGACCGGCGGTGAGAAAACTATTCCAACGAACCCAACTCCTTGCCACATTCCGTCTGTCGCCTTAGGACGCCCGGTGACAGATATCCCGCACCTATCTATATATGTTTCTATAAGAACTATAGTAGGGCTAGGGTTTTAGTGATTGTAGGGATATAAGGGCTGGGGTTTGTAGGTGCGTACGAAGCGTAGGTCTGTATCACCGAATACTAGGTACCGAATGTTGGGTATATGTTACAGAATCAAACTATTATAA
The DNA here is from genome assembly GCA_930367265.1 of Catocala fraxini. NCBI lineage: Eukaryota > Metazoa > Arthropoda > Insecta > Lepidoptera > Erebidae > Catocala > Catocala fraxini. The sequence continues at coordinate 3,038,665 of OV884037.1, forward strand.
CAAAGTTCACTAAAATCGGTTCAGCGATTTCTGCGTGTAAACTGTTCCATCAAGCGTAAACACGCGTGTTCTGCATCAACACATAGGGGACTTACTTCGATATGCGATAGCAGCGATAGCTCAGTGGGGAGACCAACAGACTGCAATGCAGATGGTCTCGGGTTCGAACCCACGTCGCGCACCTCTGACTTTCGGAAGTTATATGACTTTTCGAAATTATGTGCGTATTGATCGACAATTATCGCCTGCTCCGTGCCTCGGAGAGCACGTTAAGCCGTCGGTCCCGGCTGCCATGAACATCTATGGCAGTCGTAATTGGGCGAGTGTCGACACAAAAGATCCTACTGGGTCGAAGTGTCGCCGGTCTACACTGACTGGCCCCCACATAAGATAATAATAATACTTCGATATGCAGTGTAGTATTTTTTTTAATTCAAGCAGACCAAGCTTAGGGTAGTACCTAGAACAAATATGGTCGGTTCGTTTAATAATTCTGTTTATAATCCTCAAGCGATATCTTTAAATACATTAAAGCTTGTAGTGCCAGCTGGTTGTTAATGCTGGCAGGATAAAAAGTAATCATAAATTAATAATAATAATACAGAACATACAGTTGCAAACATTTGATCCTTAAACCTTAAAGATACACTTATGCAATATTTTTTTAAAAGTCTCCCACACTAATAATAATTCATATGTCCCGGTGGCTCTATAAATATTCAGACAACAGACACAAAGAATACCGACATTTAAAAAAATTATTTGTGAAGCAAACAAATGTTATAAAGTAACACTTCCGGCCTCACATATACTGCTAGTTCGGTTACATCTTAACCACTATATGTACATTAAAACCTAATATCGATTTATAATTTAATTAATAATTTTATAATCAATAATCTAAATAGTTATTTCATATTTCCTTACACTTAATTATATTTATTAGCTTGGCGCCTTCCGCTTGTCAACTTCGGCGCGATTAATAAATAGTACGTATTGTTAGGTACTGATCTCTGTACTTTATTTTACACTATGTCGAATAATCAATCCTATAATTATTTTGTTTTACTATGTATAATATAATGATTAAACTATTAGATTCTTACTGATTTTGGGTTAGGCATAATTTTGTTACACCGGCGCCTCTGCTTCCGATGTAATAAAACCTTAATGGTACATAATCCTGTATTATTAAATAATAATTGTATGTAAATAATCATCAGAATAATTAAGATAAACAATGTTTAATATTATCTATTGAGTTTGTGAATTTAGTATTAAATTGGGTCAAATGTTTGTATAAATACCGGCGGTTAGAATATTTTGGAACATTCATATTCTAACCGTTGAAACGTGCATTCAAGATAATATAAGTGCTTTTCTGTACAACTTGTGTCTTCATTGTCGCCGCCACCCTGACTATTCACCTTTTACACTAAATAAACTTAAGAAAATGCGACTGAAAGATCACCTGTCTACTAAATAAAAACGAATCACATGAAGGCAGTGTTGTCAATTATAAAAATTGTTTATATAAAAGCTAAAATAGCTACAATTATGAGTAGGAAAGATGTAGAACGATACGATAAAGAAATGTTATATAAAGAGTATTCTATCTGTGAAGAACTTTCGACATCTAACTACCGTCGGACTGATGGTCGCATTTCCGCTCACTAGTTATATCGTATTGTAAAGACAACTTTTGTCGTGTCAATTCTACTAACATGTATTTGTATAACAAAAATATTGTGAGAATAGCACATTATTATTGTAAATGTCTTTAAGTAGATAAGTAAACTGTTTGTTGCGGAGTGAATTCACGTATTAGAATTCAATAAGTAGGTCTACCACCAAACTGTCTATCCGAAACTTCGAGCCAAACTAGAAAACTTACGATAAAGTTTTTAAATTAAAGTGAAGGAAAACATCGAGAGAAAACCTGCGTATCTGAGAGTTCTCCATAATGTTCTTGAAGATCTACGAAGTCCGCCAACACAAACTGGGCCGGCGTGGTTGACTATATGGTCTAACTCTTTCCACAATGAGAAGAGGCTCTTGCCCAGCAGTGGGACAGTTCATACACAGTGCTGATATTACTAGTATTCTTGTTTACCTCTCCAGGTAAGGTAAATTGCTTGTTTTAACAGTAGCGAACTTACTGTTTTGCCATATTACCGATGTAACAGTGGATTCATCACATTGGCTGGTATTCGGACCGACGAACTCTCGATCTGAAGAACGCTTATATTACACATTCATTGACATCACTACTGACTTAACATCGCTTCTGGATGTATTAATATCACAAAAAGTTTTGTAAACTTGTTCTACCAGCAAGTTCGTTAGAAAAACGAAAACTGACAGCGTGTACGGTATTGATGAATTCGATTTACAATGCTACTAATACAACCAAATATCAGGCAGTTATTTTAAACATCAAAATGGAGGTCATACTAAACCGAAAAGAAGCAAAGTATCCAGTAGCGAGCTAATCGATATAAATGGAGTCATCCCATCAATATTTATTTTACGATATCCGGACAATATACTAAAGCTTTAGCATCATCAGGAAAATGGCCACATTCGCCAATGCCACGACAGTCACTTAGGATTTAAATGAAAAACAAGAATATAACCATAACATACAAACGTCCTTTCGACATCCCAAACAAATAAAACTTGATTGAAATTTCCCTTACGCAGACTAGATCCTTCATTTGCTATCAATATATAGAAAACTCCTGATTCACTGACTGAGTGACTCATCAACCTCTAACTTATAACGGTGAAATTCTGCACACAGGTTTATTCTATGATGTAGAAAATAAATAAGGCACGAATATATAGCCTCGTTTGAAGCAAATAGCTAAACATGCAAACTTTTAAGCGTTAAAACATTCTACAAGTCTGTTTAATTAGATCACAGCAAAAAAACTAATAGAAACAGATTGTTTTAAACGCAAGCCGCGTAAAAGTTCAATTGTTACGTGCACATTGTAGAAAATTCTCGTTCAATTGTTTAGATCGCTTATAAACCATGGTGGACGAATCATTCAATACTCGGGCACATTCTCTCGTAGCGAATTTCACTGCGAGTTGCGACGAATCAAAAATAGGTTTTTGTTAATATTTCTTTTGTTCTTTTGGCTTTTATACATGGGGCATTTTAACAAACGCAGGTTAGGCATTTGTACTTTCAAACAAACAATATGTGCGCGTGCTATATGTACGTGCTACATCTAAACTAATATTATAGCTGCGAAAGTGAGTTGGTTTGTTACGCTTTCACTATTCGGCCGATTATCACAGAACACATATGTACATACATACATACGTAAATTCACGCCTGTTTCCTAGAGGGGCAGGCAGAGATTACGGATTTGCATTTGCTACGATCCTGACACACTTCTCTTGCTTCATTCACTTTCATTACATTCCTCATACACGCTCGCCGGTTTAAGGTGCTCTTAACCTGGCCTTTGTCCAGAACATCTCTGATCTGATCAAGAAACGTTCGCCTAGGTCTGTCTCTTGCGACTGTTCCTGTTCAACAGAAAATAGACGTTTCATCCAGAAAAAAATTACTACTTTTATAAGAAATAAATTATAATAATTTTGGCGTTAAAGATGCCTTGTATAATATATCGTCGTATATAGTATTACTAGAGACTGACTGGCTTATGTAGGTAAATATAAACACTAAAGTTGTGTTTTAGGTTATTTGAAATTCTTCTGGAATAGGATAAAAAGCACATAACAACTAACAAAATTAACATCAGCCCATGCGAACAGAGCCACACGCAAAAGCTAGCATCAAATAAAACAGAAACAGTAACTGTCATTTGTTTATGGTTGTCTTCATCCAAACTTGTAACGGTATCGTAGTCAACCCGCTTTAGAGGCGCTGTTGACCTAGGATTTTAATAGAAATTAAAGATGAACAACGCGATCAATAAGCATATATTTTCACTTACAACAGGTGTACGAGAATAAACAGAACTATAATTAAATTCGACTAGATATTTAGTGGTATTTCGGGGCATGGTTCAAGATGAAGACTTGTTACGTGGTCCCGGGTAGAATGGACCACTTAACTTCAGTAGGCAGCGCAGCGGAAGAAGCCCGGAACCAGGGCGCGTTGCCGATATATAGGGCCGCCGCTGGGGAGGAGAAGCCGATAGACGCGAGCACGGCCGCTCAGCAACGACCGGTCGGCGTCACAAACTTTGTCAATTTATTGTGAGTAGTTTATGGCTGAGTAGTCAGACTTGTTAATATTATTAATGTAAAAGTTTGGAAGGATACTTTGATGTTTTTTACTTAATCATACGTAACCCGTTGAAAGGATTTGGATGGGACTTGGCACATAGACGGCCCAGGTCTTGAATTTATACATAAGACACTTTTACAGTTCCAAAAAACTCTTATACAATTCATTGCCAATTCTCACTTGTTTATTCCAGTATATCTACTTGTGTATTCACGTGGATGAAGTCACAAGCACAAAGTAGACAAAATTATTAGATAACGGGCCTTACTCACGATAAAGTATTTAAAGGTAATAAATATAGTATAGTGTATAGTAGTAGCTTAGGTGGTCACCTCGCCACTGCCACAAAAAATTTGTGTGATCCATAAATCGCACCCTTAATAAAACAGAGACTTATCTCAGTATTTTGGGTTAAACAAATTTGAACTCTATTGCAAAGATTTAACACAAATATAATATTAGTATTTAACATATACAATTAGAGTTCAAATTGACTTACTTTCAAATTTCGAGTTAAGTCGCTGTTTTATTAAGAGTGCGAAATGTTCGTTCCGAATCTGGATGTTCTTTGTGTCCGTTGTTTGAATATTTGTAAAATTTCCCGCGACACAGAAAATATTTCTAGTGAGGGAGCTGCCTTTCGAAAAAAAAGGGGCTATAATACTTATTGTTTACCCGACGTTTCAACCGACTTGCATCGATCACTGGTGGATGCATGCTCACTGGTGGATGCATGCTCACTGGTGGACTATACGAGTGGTCATGGGTTACTTACTCGCGAGTAAGATCCGCTTTCTAGTATTATATTAAGTATGTGTAAAAATCGCGAAAGTTATTTCAATCGTTTATTGTAGAAAATAATATATAATTGATATTAAACAACTTTATACGATTTTTATCGCGTTGTTTATTTTTATTTTAACACTATTATTACATTATTTTGAAACTTTTAACTACTATCGTTAAACACTAATACTAGTTACTGTTTACTTAAATTATAAATCTATTAAGATTTAATTTTATACTTTTCCCGACGTTTCGGTTGCTTTTCAGCAGCCATGGACACGGGAAGGCTAAAATCCGTATTCGTATAAAGTTGTTTAATTTAATGTATAACATTCGCGTAAACGTAAGACAATATTGAAAATTAAACTTAATGTTTCCATGTATATTTTGTAAAATAATTTAAAAATATCTGTCTTCTTAATAACCTAATAATAATTTTCTTCAGAAACTTAATGATAAATGATAACGAATTTCCTTTACGGAATGAACTTCCTGATAATTACTTTGTTTGAACTTCATAATCAGAAGCTGGACGCACCCGCAATTTGTTCGCCTATTTCGTGATTGCGCTCTTTACGGTCCGAATAACTACTGCAAAACATTTTTGTCGGTGTCATTAAAAGTTGGCATTCAGATCTTTTCTTTCACTTTTAAGTATGAAACTTAAACCAGACTTTACAAAAGCTTGTTTACGCATTTTATGTGATACTTCATAACATGTTCTATCTATATAACAAGTTTTATCCAAATTGATTCAACTGTTTAAAAATTAGTAAAATTTAATAGTATCTAGTAGTAGTGTAACAGTTTCTAAATTATGCAATAAAGTGTAAAATAAACAACGCGATAAAATCCGTATATAGTAATTTAATTTCAATTTTAGCAATAGTAATAATTTCTGTGACGCAGGGGACTTTTACAATCATTCAAACAACGAACACAAAGCACACCCAGTCTCGGAATAACTATCTGTGGATTACACAAATTTTTGTCTCGCATGGGGATCGAACCCACAATACTCGGCGCGGCAGCAGTGAATGAAACATTGCACACAGGACACATATAGACCATATTCTAGGTTAACATAGAACACTTTTTTTATTAAGCGTTCCCATGGCAACGCATACTTTAATTTTATGTAAGAAAAATAATCGTTGTCTCACATTTCAAGAAATACTAATTTCAGTTACATCTATATGTTAATATTTTTTATTGTGTTACGTTGTCACCATAGACTTCACGGCAGACGGTACCCATGTCACTTGTCAAATTTATACAGTCGGCCCCGAAAGTAATGTATTTTGACGATGTTATGACGTCCTCACCTGGTACTCATAAATTTTTATTACACAGATATTTGACAGCACCTACAGTGCTAGCAAATTACACTCATATCTGGAAAATCTGAGCTTCCGTACTAAAATTGGCGTTTTGTCTCATTTCTTGCTCTTTTATATGATGCCAGTTATTGTGAGATATATGAGCGATTTTATTATTTCCTGACATAAAAACGTAATATATTTTCCCTTTTTTCTTTTCCCTAATTTTCTTAATTCATGCCAGTGTTTTAAAGGCGAATATATGTACGAGTAAAGCTGACTGCTTATAACGTTTAATTGCTGAATCGCTTAATACTTTTTGAGATATATAATTCGAAGTCTGGAAGATCTATGTAAGGTCTTTTAAATTAAATGTTGTTGCTTGTAAAACTGGTTTATATTGTCAATTAAATAAAAGTGACTGCCTTGGTGGCGTAGCGGGATTGATTACCAGTATTGTGTGGTGTGTCAGATTCGATTTGTAGGTCGGATTTAGAATTATTGGATTTATCTGTCAAGATATTCCTAGTAGCAACATAAGACCAGGAACTGTGACCAAAACAGCTACGTACATACATTATAACCTAGTACCTAAAATCATATATGGCGTGGATATAAAACGTATATACCAACCCCTACCGTGATAAAAGCGTTAATATTTATACTAATATTATAAAGTGGAAAGATTTTGATTTTGTTTGTATGAATTTAACTCTAAAACTTCTTAACCGATTTTAAAATTCTTTTACCTTTAGAAAGAATTATTGTTACCGAATAACATAGGCTCGATTTTATTTCAAAAAAGTTATTACTAACATAACCTAACCTACATTTACGCGAGTGAAGCCGCGGGCAAAATCTAACAATATATCAAATAATTTTAATAAATTGAGGCCACCATTTACTTTAATAACAAAGAGTTGGCGAGTACGGCAATGCCGATGCGGTAAACTAGTGCCAACATAAATCATAATATTACTCTAAGTTTTAAGAACTTAAGGTAAATTTCCTTAGAGACTATTTCACACGCAAAATGCGCAATAAAAATATTAAATTTTCACCGTAGTTGTAGAGTACTTCCTACTTGGAGAGTGAACTAAGAAAATAGCTTTGTAAGAGGTTCTTTATTAATTCTTTCAATAAGAATGTATGAAGATAAGATAAGGAGATTTCTACGTAGAATAAAGCTTTCATTTCATTAATAATCAACATATACTGGGGTCCTAAGTTAGATGCTCGACCGGTGATATAAAGTTGGTGTGATAGGTAAATCTTAATAGCTATTTAGATGGATTTCTTATTACTACATCACTAGATATTATAAAACAAAGTCCCTCACCGCGTCTGTCTATCTGTTCGCGATAAACCCAAGAACTACTCAACGGACTTTCATGCGGTTTTCACCAATAGACAGGATGATTCATGAGGAAGGTTTAGGTGTATAATTTGTTAAGGTTTTGTACTTTTTTCTGATTGAAAGGTTTCTGTTCCCCTGACAGCGTGTACGCGAAATGTCATGATGATCGGTCGAGTAGTTAGGGCGTGAAAGTTTAACAAACAAACTCACATTTGCATTTATAATAATAGTTAGGAAAGGGGCAAAGTAGCATACAGCCTCTCAGATGGAAAGCAGCTGCTATGGCATATGCCAAATCATAGGATTACATGCATTCCGAAGGGTATCATTGCCCGTTGGCGACTGTAAAGAAAAGGAATTTAAAATGTCATTGTCACCGTCTGTGGGCGAAAACTAATATTTGAGTAGTAGAGCTTCGCTGATTTCAGCAAGAATGGGCCGGTTTGCCCGGCGAAGGACTACCCTTTTACAGAATATCGACGTGAAATACCAGTATTCCTACTGTTGTGTTTCGTTCGGTGAGTGAGAGTACCAGGCCCTATTACCCTCTTTCCCCCTTCCCGCTCCTTCTTCTTCCCACTTCCTCCTTTCCTAAAGGGTCGGCAACGCGCAAGTGATGCGTTATTACAGGCGTCGATAGGCTACGGCGACCACTTATCATCAGGTGGGCCGTATGCTTTTTGCCACCTTAGTTGGATATATAAAAAGAAAAATTAACGAAATGGGTGTAAAAACCCAGGATACAATCTCTTCGTCTTAAATGTAAAAGCATTTAAAAGACATGTGACCTTGTGACCCCTATATCTCGGGTGTTTTTTGACCGACAGGGCCCATATTCAAATTCGACCGAGGTATGACCCCAAGGTATCTGCACACCAAGTTACAAGTCAATATTTTGCTATTTAAAATACATGTGACCTTGTGACCCCTATATCTCGTGGACCTTTTGACCCACAGGGCCCATATCCAAACTCGACAGAGGTATGATCCCAAGGTGTCTGCATACCAAGTTACAATCGGTCGAGTGGTTCTGGAGTTATGCCTGTCACTAACATCAATCTGTCACTATATATGTATGTTTCGTATGTGGAGGCCAGTCAGTACAGACTGGCGACACTTCGACCCAGTTGGATCTTTTGTGTCGACACTCTCCCAATAACGACTGCCATAGATGTTCATGGCAGCCGGGACCGACGGCTTAACGTACTCTCCGAGGCACGGAGCAGGCGATAATTGTCAATCAATACGCACATAATTTCGAAAAGTCATATAACTTCCGAAAGTCAGAGGTGCGCGACGTGGGTTCGAACCCGAGACCCTCTGCATTGCAGTCTGTTGGTGTCCCCACTGAGCTATCGCTGCTCTTCACTAACACACAGACCTACATAGTGTTTTCATTGACCTTTGAAGAAGACTCAGAGGTTAATAACAATGTGTGAAGATAAACGATGCTAATAAAACATTTACTCTGGTACATAGGTAATGATTTAAGTGGTCGTCTCGCAATTTTACACGCACCCAGTGTTGCAGGTTCGAAAACTTGTGTGACTCAGAAACGACAAAGATATCACAAGTACGACCTTACGATCGCAAGTCCTTATCCACTGAACTTCTGCTTCTAATATCTTATCTTATGTCGGGGGCCAATCAGTGTAGACCGGCGACACTTCGACCCAGTGGGATCTTTTGTGTCGGCCCCGAGATCTATCCCTGAGCTATCTCCCTATGAATGTACTGCATCAGTCGCAGCGTACACTTCAGAGGGAGAAGCCTGAAGTCTTCAGGGTTCGGATATGCCAATCCCATCAGACCCATCCTTAGTCCAGCCAACGCGTCACATTCACACAGTAGGTATGATATGGACTCGACCTGTTCACCACAGGCTCTGCAGATCAAATTGTTTGCCAAACCTAATCTGCACAGGAAGTCGTTGGTGCCAAAATGGCCAGTGAACGCTCCTGTGAGCAGGCGTATTTGGCTCTTGTTATACCCGCAGAACTTCCAGGTGAAGCCTGTGGGTCTGTTTGCAATTAATTTCTTGGAGTGTTCCAGACCCTTAAGGGCCATCCACTCCAGCCTATGTTTATCATTGCCATGTGCATTCATAGCTGCCTTGACGGTACTCTCTGAGAGTCCTACGAATGGCTCGGGGCCAACAAATAGTTGCTCTGAGCCCCTCCTGGCTAATTCATTAGCCTCCTCATTACCCTGCACACCTGCATGCCTCGGAACCAACACCAGCCTGACTGCACTTCTAATATATAAGATATCAAATATTAGAAGTGGTACTTCAGTGGATAAAGACTTCAGTGGATAAGGACTAAATCAAACAAATAAAATAGAAATATCTGTTTGTGATGTCAAAATAACACCTTTTTACCCGACTACGGCGAAGCCAAAAGGAAGGATAATGATTTTGGCAGTCTGGGTATACAGTATGTTTGTATGTTCCACCGTAGCGCCTGAACTACTGAACCGATTTCAAAGAATGAGGTGTCAATAGTTTCGTTATAATGGCCTGGGTAACATAAGCTATATAAATTTTAAATTCTTACGTTTTAGATCCCTTTTTTACGTAGTCAGGTTATAGTTTTTTAAATTTTATTACAAAATGCATATCAAAGTATATACGGTGCTAATATAAAAACAATTTTAAAATTGTTAACCTGTTTGTTTGTTCCGGCTAATCTCTGAAATGGCTGTACAGTTTTTGACGGGACTTTCACTGGCAGATAGCTGCTGTTATAAGAAGTTACCTAGACTACTTTTATTTTAGAAAAATCCACGCGGCCAAAGGCGCAGGTAACAGCTAGTATAAGAATATGAAAATTATCGTAGTTTCATAAACTACATGTTAAACACAATTAACATGTACTGAAAACTAGTTGAGTTACTCCACTTTACATGATAATTATAATTTAAGTCGTTTCGACATTTTGTAGTCTTTCCCGAGGTAACATATGTGCATATAAATACGAAATTACCTTTCTGATGCATGATGACTTTTTTAATACTAATAGTTATTAAAATATGTAAATCTATATGTATAATAAAATTGTAACAACTTGATGTCTGCACATAGATGTCATCATCATCATCATCAGGGTATAATAGTCCACTGCTGGACATAGTCCTCCCCTAATGAGCGCCATAGCGCCCTGTCTTCAGCTTGCCGCATCCAGCATCTGCCTGCAGTCTTTCGCAGATCGTCATCCCACCTGGTCGGAGGGCGTCCACATAGGACGATAGGAGATGTAGAAAGGTCTTTATATTGAACCCAAAGCATTTTTCCATTTTGTCGTTATGTCTGACTGCATGTTTGTACGCGCATTACGCAAAAACTACTACACGAAATTGAATGCGATTTGTTGACACAATGGTATGGCTGGCAGTCTAACTTAAATCTGGCGTATGTTGAAATGAAAGAACTTTATACGGATTTTATCGCGTTTGTTTATTTTTTATAGAACACTATTATTACATAATTTTGAAACTTTAAACTACTATTGTTAAACACTTTTACTAGTTACTGTTTATTTCTATTTCAGCTATTTAAAGGTGCCTACTGGATAGACGAATCTAACCAACAATCTGGTCAACGGTAGACACAGGCCATGTTTTTTTAAATTTATTTATTTAATAAGGCACACAAAACAAAACATAGTGCGTATGCACTATGTTTTGTTTTGTACTGTACTAACTAACTGTATATATACAGTTTTATACTGTATATATACAGTTTTATACTGTATATATACAGTTTTATACTGTATATATACAGTTTTATACTGTATAGTATAAAACAAATAAACTATTAAACAATTTTGGTTTAGCTATGGTTCTAACTATGTGTACACATCATGATTATTAGATAGGTATATATCAGTATAAGATGCTTATATAGATAAGCATGGCAATAAAGACAAAATATGCCTCACAGTATTTTTAAATTGTATAATTTTATATAATATTGTCTTCTGTTTACGCGAATGTTATTCATTGAAATTAAACTACTATATACGGATTTTATCGCGTTATTTATTTTACACTTTATTACAAAATTTTGAAACTGTTACACTACTACTAGATACTATTAAACTTTACTAATTTTTAAGCTAATTAAATTATTAAAACTATTTATATTTAAGTTTACACATTCCCCGACGTTTCGGTTGCTTTTCAGCAGCCATGGTCACGGGGAGACTAAGATGGTTAAATTTATAGTTAAAAATGTCTAGAGTATTATGATATTTAGGCAAAAAGTCATTATACATTCGACATATTCTGACCAACAGATTGTAAAAAGATGTGTTATTGATGTCAACGTCCAAAATGAAGCTATTTAGACGCATGCATTAGCATGTTCACGGGTGTATGTTTCATCTTGATACGCTGCTTAGAAGTCGTGTGTTAATAAGAAATTTTGGATACGCTGCGTCGCGCGCCACCTAGAACACAACAAGAAGAAATAGTTGGAGGGTCGGCGCGAGACATAAACCTTTTTATAATATTCTTTTTAAAAATCTAAAATATGTACCTATATAAAAACATTATTAAGTAGGTAATTGCTTTCGGTTGTACATTACACATTTATCAATGAGTAAATCTAATTATAGCTATCATGAATGAAGTTATCCATCTATAAGTATGTTCAATGTGTGTAGAGCAGCCACTTCTTAAATGCATTTCACGCGTACAAGTTTCGGGCAAAGGCTAGTAAACACCAATATTATACATATTATAAATATCATAACAATCGTTTGTAGATTACACAATTTATTGCTAGGCGACCGTCTACAATACTACACCATTCAAGCATTCTATTTTGCCACTAAAAATTTATTTGCTCGCTCTGGTTTGCTGCCTATGCCATATAATTATGTCCTATATACGACAACAAATGCTTTCAAAGACTGAAATTAACATTATTAAGTAAGAACATTAATTAAATCTAATTCAAACCAGTTCAAAATATACACAGTATAATAACAAACAAATTAAAATACGATCATAATGTGATAAAACGATAAGATGTCCTGATGCAGTTAGCATAGCCGACCCACTGAGCGAAATAATTAGAGAAGCTCACTTTGAAAGTTGTACGGAATAATTAGTATGCGAAATGTTCTCGTTGCATATTATTATTAATATTTATGTTTGATAAACACGTATATGTTAAATTTAAATGTGAAAAGAGGTAAATGGGAAAGGAGTTAATTAAAATGATGAGATTTGTTGGTTTAATTTAATAATATAATATAATATTCTACACATACACACAACAACATCTAGCCCAAACTAAGCAGAGCTTGTACTATGGGTACTAGACAATGGATAAACATACAAATTTACTTTATTTTTTGTAAATACATACATATAATACATAGAAACACCCAGACCAAGTCAAACATCCGTGTTCATGCATACAAATGTTTGACTTGTGCGGGAATCGAACCTGCGACCTCAGGCGTGGCAGTCGGTTATACTAACCACTGCAGTATCGAGGCCGACGTTTGACTACAGTGCCGGCCTTGGTCCTATATGCAATAAACTATAACCGTTTTAAATAACGTATTTTAATAAAATTGATACTTAAAGAACATTTAGCGTCCTCCAGACCGAATGTCGGTCATGGCGGCCAATCTTAACGGAGACTAGTCATCTGTGCAGAAGGTATTATAGCGCATAAATTCGTACGCAATCACATGTGCGCTCTTTGTACCCTGACTCTCATAATCTAATAGGACGGCTATCAGATACGACGACCGCAGAAAGATCAGGCGTAGCGCCAAGAGATTTTTGTGCTTTCTGAGGTATGACGTGTAACATCACTAACTTTTTAACGCCGGCTTCTACAGGAAATTTATTATTTTATTAATTTTTGTATTTAAATTAATGCGATTACTGTGTATAAGATTCTTTTTTACGTGGGATCCAAAACCTAGTGTCGAAATGTGGGTGTAATAGACACCTCTGCTGGCGTGAGGCGTGAGGATAAGACGTAGGTATGTATGACTGATTAGATTACTATTGGAGTTGCGACAGTGGGAGGTATATTTAAGTTACTAAGCTAAATAATTACTATGTTTTCATATAAAATGGACAATATAATTCAATAAAATAACGATAGCCTTCTTTTATATGTTCTGTGGATAGCCTAGTAAGAGACCGCTGTACTGCCACCCGTATACTCGCACTCGATTTTGATACGAAAGGCGTGCTTTGGTACCAAAGGGTCAAGAGGTGCGTACCTCTGACTTGTCGTAGTTGTATGGGTATTAATAGTTAATTATCGCTCTTTTAACGGTGAATGTAAACATCGTAAGGAAACTTGCACGTCTGAGAGTTCTCCATCATTTTCTGAAAGCTATATGATGTTTGCCAACTCACACTGGACCAGCGTGATGGAGTACGGGAGTACGGGCGAAAAGAGGCCCGTGCCCAGCAGTGGGATATATATCCAGGGGTGATTTTATTATTTTTATTTTTATACATCTTCATCTGTACTTTATAGGATTCGCGGCATGTAAATCTCACTCGTATTTGACCGCTGTTTTTAATAAAACTACTGCAAATACATTCCGCCATTATACAACGTTGACCTACTTTTAAAAGGACGCCTTTCAAATATCATTACCATTAAATGCAATTTAATCTGTTTTCCTTTTCTCACCTCATTTGAATTCAATGGCTATTCATTCCAAGTTCCAGTATTTATTTTGTTTTTTTTTTGTTGTTAAGCGAGCACGATTAACATAAATACATTACTTTTAGTGAACGTTGAAATATCTTAATGGCGTTCATTAGAAACTAACTGAAATAAAAGAAAGCATCGAACACGCTACTTTATTGTTCAGTGCTTGTCATGTATTTTATATAAACTGTCCCCCGCGATTTAACCCACGTTTTCTCTTCGCTTCCATGGCTCATGGCTCTTACATAGCCTATAAATTCCCCAAGAATTGGTTACCAAATGCAAAACATTTAGTTTTTAATCCAGCTAGCGGTTTTAGAGATTAGCGATTTCAAACAATCAAAGTCTTCAGCTGTATTATACCTAATAGTACTACTACTATATGTATATGTAAATATGAGAAGCATGACTATAGATACATACATACATAGATTCACGCCTGTTTCCCAGAGGGGTAGGCAGAGACTACGGATTTCCATTTGCTACGATCCTGACACACTTCTCTGGCTTCATTCACTTTCATCACATTCCTCATACACGCCCGTCGGTTCAAGGTGCTCTTAACCTGGCCTTTGTCCAGAACGCCGCCGATCTGATCGAGAAACGTTCGCCTAGGTCTTCCTCTTGCGACTGTTCCATTCACACTAGCCTTATAAACTTTCTTAGTCAGTCTTTCCTCGTCCATTCTTTCTACATGCCCAAACCAGCTTAACATACCCTTTTCTATTCTTGTCACTGTATCCACTTTCATGCCGCATCTCTCTCTAATCACACTATTCCTTATTCTATCTTTCAGACTCACACCACATATATTTCTCAGCGCTCTCATTTCTACAGCATTTATTCTGCTCTCTTGCTTCTTTTGCCATACCCAACTTTCACTTCCATGCATAAGTGTGGGCAGTAATAGTCCTCTATGAACAGCCAAACGTGCCTTTTCGGATACATTTCGGCTGTTCATAAAAGCGCGTAGAGCTCCATTCACTTTGTTGCCAGCAATCGTTCTCCTTTCAATATCTCCCTCATGTTTACCATCCCTTGTAAACAAAGTACCTAAATATACAAACTCTTTCACTTGCTCAACTTTTTCTCCATCAATCATAATATTACATATCGTCACGCACTCTTCCTTTTCAAATACCATCACTTTCGTCTTGCTTACATTTATTTTCATTCCTTTACTCTCAAAAGCATCTACACTATAGATTGGTAGGGATACTGTTGTACTACGACACAGAACTCTCTAGTTTAATACAACGGCGTTTCAAATCTTTATTTTTCAAAGCCATTTGCGTATTTTATAGAAAATTATTCCTCGTTTTAACGGTGAAGGAAAACATCGTGAGGAAACGCATATGTCTTAAAGTTTTTCATTATGTCCCCAAAGATATGTATATAAAGTCTGCAGCTCGTACTGGTCCAGTTTAGTAGGTTATGGCCTAACCAATGTTATTCTGAATACACTAAACTGAGACTAAACAGACCAAATATTATTATTTAGTCATGTATTCTGTGACACTTTTATTACATAATTTTATAAATATTACTCTCCATCTGCTTAATAGAAACATCATCGCCTCTTTCTACGACTAGTCCAGTTTATGATATAGCGTTCCCCTACACCAACCGTCAAGGTTATATTAAGGGAGCCGCTGTACCTTCCAGTGCCCGAGAACACCTTCCGTGACCAGTTATAGACAGGTCTTGTCCCCAAATCTCGACTCTACCTCGATCGAGCTACCTCGTGCCCAAGTGACACTACCTATTCTCCCGCAACTCTGGGCGTTGCTAACGAGAACTTCGCTGAAGCCGACGGAGATGCCGCCTACCCTATCTCCAGTATGGAACTGGAGCTGTGTAAGGCATGCTCACTCCCCGACGTACATCCATTCGCCAAAAATTACCAGTAATAAGTTCAAGTTAGGATCCATATCATCGTTTACGTAGATTTCACCATCCGTTTGAGGAACTGGATATAGGTACGAATTTTAGAAAAGTACTCACTGATAACATAAATTAACTGTTACCTAAGTTTCAAATGCTTTTGATTGTCAGGTAATAAATACCAAAGGTTTGGTTTCTTAAACGAAAAAATCCGATAAACAGATTAAAATAAAAGACTAGCAGTGCATGGTAGTTTTAGGTACTCAGCTCTTAGGGTCGTCGTGTGACGTAAGATAGTCTGTAACTTTTATAACTAGGCTATAGAATGCAAAATAAATATATATTACTAACATAATTTATTATAATACTAACTAGATTTTGCCCGCGTTAATCTAGATGTTGATAATAAATTTCTATACCACGGAAACAGTACTTGTTTTCTGGATGACCACTGTATACAGAAAATGACATAGGGTACCTCTATGTCCTTTCCTGTATTCCTAACTACCGATCATCATTTCGTTTAAGTTCACGTTGTATACCAAATTTTATGATGATCGGTCGAGTGGTTAAGGCGTGAAAACGTCGCAAACAAACAAACTCATAATCGCATTTATAATATTAGTAAATATGAATCAAAATAAACATATGTAGACACAATTAAAAAAGCATGTGTCTGTCAGCGTCCGAACGTCGGTTTTGGAACTAAAGTACATACTTGTATCTATTACGTAAATCAATGTGAATCACAGTGAATCGCTGGGCAATGATGCTGCAGATGAGTTGGCTAGAAGAGGGTCGGGAACCACCACGGAAGGTCCATCTCCATTCCTCCCTCTACCATTCTCACAACTAAAAACATGGATGCGGCTTCGCACTCAGAGCCAACATAATAAACGCTGGGCACGGACAACGGACTGTAGACAGTCGAGAGCAGCCCTACCGGCCATCTCACCACGTCTGACACACCGCCTGCTCAACCTACAAAGATTGGACCTTCGGACCATCGTGGGGATCCTAACAGGACACTGTCTCCTGAACAAACATCTTTACAACATCGGAGCAACAGACAGCCCACTCTGTAGGGGATGTCTGACCAAAGAAGAATCTGCTGCCAATGTAGTCCTGGAATGTGTGGGAGTAACAGCACAACGTAAGGAAATCCTCAACAACCCGAGGTCACTCCGCGAATGCTGCGAAGACCCCAGGAAACTTCTGTGCTTCTGGGCGGAGTTGGGCTGGATATCTCCGACTCTCACGCATAATGGACCAACTTAGAGTTCAAATGCGGAAAAGGGAGTCCAATTACATTACATTACATTACATTACATTACGTAAATCAATTCAGTAAATGTAAAAACACTTCTGGTTAATTAGTGATCTAAAAATTATATTCTATTTTTAGACAAATTAATATAATACTTATCGAGCCTCATTCAGTCACGTATTGCCTCTGCATTTGTCTCAACGAACGTAGAACGTCGATCAGCAACAACGTTTAATCTTACGTTCACTGTCTGTATACTAAAACATGTATTTGACATCCAGGAAGCAACCGCACGGAACGCAGCGGAATAGCATCGTTCCGTCTTCCCAACGTTGATAAAAACATCACGTCCACACGATATTGATCACTCCATTCACTAAGCCTCAATCCCAATGGAAAATATCCATTTATTATATTTAATACCATGAGATCATCTATTTGTTACGCAGTGAAGTCAACATAGGTTTTCTTAATATTCGGTTCAATATTTCTTTATTTCTTAAAGATACAAACAAATGCATTACACTAATTAGTCCGTTAACATAATACATATATGTAGGTATCAAAACAAAAACACAGAACAAAAGGTAATATTATAACTATGTGACCAACTTCTATGAATAATTTGTGCGGTGCTCCAAGTTAAACGCTTAGAATGTTTTAAAAGAAAACAGGTACAAACAAATTATAAAAAACTAAGCTAAAGTAGAATGGTCGTCATTAATTAACTCAAGCACCCTTCTTCTGAAGATCCTATATCTATACTAATATTATAAAGCTGAAGAGTTTGTTTGTTTGATTGTTTGTTTGTTTATTTGAACACGCTAATCTCAGGAACTACTGGTCCGAATTGAAACATTATTTTAGTGTTGCATAGCTCATTTATTGAGGAAGGCTATAAGCTATATAACATCACGCTACGACCCACGGGGTCGGCGCAGTAATCATAAACGTGGGTGAAACCACAGGCACATCTAGTAATAGATAATATTGTCTTACATTTACGCGAATGTTATACATTGAAATTGAACAACTTTATACGGGTTTTGTCACGTTGTGTAATGTCAAATACTTTAAGCAGCATGAAGTCTGGACTTCGTGCACCTCCTGACAACAGCCTTCAATTATCGGTTAGGTCCAATATCCAGACACAGCCTATTTACAGTTTTAGAGTTCGAAAAAACTCTTATACAACAGCCTTGTCCATCCGTCCTTCTGTCTGTTATACAACTTTCAACTTAAGAACCGTAAGAGCTAGAGACTCGTGGTCAACGCTATTCGACTCAACATAGTCAATATAACCCCGAAATGACTATGACCTTTAACCTCTGACTTCAAGGTCAAATGGTATCACGTGACCTTTGCATATTATTAGAGGTCGCGGGTTCGATTCCAGCACAAGTCAAACATTTGTGTGCATGAACATAGATGTTTGTCTTGGTCTGTTTCTATGTATAATATAAATAATTTGTCATAAATTTATAATTATGTAAGCTGTGAATAACGGTGTGGGTTGCACATTTAATCAAACTTTATTTAAAATGTATTAGAAATAAGAACATAATGTGTAACCGTTTGTTATTCCAAATAAATAAATAAATATGTATGTATTTACAAATTAAAAGTATACATGTATGTTTATCCATTGTCTAGTACCCAGTATAGTACAAGCTCTGCTTAGTTTCGGCTAGATGGTGTTGTGTGTATGTGGTAGAATATTATTATTATTATTATTATTTGAACCATTTTTTCGAACTCTAAGATTTACGGCAATTCATTGCCGATTCTCACTTGTCATAATAGTAAATTGATAGCAAAGATAAAAAATATTACCTTACAGAAACACTGATAATACAGGGATGGTCCTATATTCCCCGTGAAAATCAGCTACATTTTTTTGTCTATACTAATATTATAAAAAGTTAAAATTTGAGATAATCTCTCTTTCAGAGACAATCCGAAACTACTCATCGGATAATATTGTCTTCTGTTTACGCGAATATTATTAATTGAAATTAAACTACTATATACGGATTTTATCGCGTTGTTTATTTGACACTTTATTACATAATTTTGAAAATTGTTACACTACTTCTATTAAACGTTACAAATTTTTTTTTTTTTTTTTTAAGCTAATTAAATTATTGTTAAATCTATTTAGATTAAATTTAATTTTACACTTTCCCCGACGTTTCGGTTGCTTTTCAGCAGCCATGGTCACGGGGAGATCGGGCACGCCACGATCGTGGCGGTAAGTCCCGTGTTTGAGGAGTGGCTGGAGAGGCGCCATGGCGCCCTCACCTTCCGGCTGACACAGGTAATGACTGGCCACGGTTGTTTTGGCCAGTTCCTGTGTCGTATACGCCGGCAAGAGACGCCCGGTTGTCACCACTGCGGCGACTGCCGCGACGTAGTTGAGGACACGGCGCTGCACACTTTGGCGGTTTGCCCCACCTGGGCATCGCAGCGCCGTGAATTGATCGCGGTAGTCGGATTGGTTGCCCTCTCGCTCCCGGCCGTAGTTCAGTCTATGGTCCGGAGTGAGAGGTCGTGGAACGCCGTCGCCTCCTTTTGTGAGGAAGTCATTTCCATCAAGGAGGCGGCGGAGCGGGAGAGGGAGCGTTTGAACCCTCTCCCCAACCGCAGAGCCGGGCGCCGGAGGGCGCGGGACGACCTCCAGCCACCCTGAGGTTTGACCTGGGGGTGGCGGGCTTTGTGGGCCTGCCCGCCATCCGTTCAGCACCAGGTCCGAGAGGCGGCGTGCGTGTTCCCACGCGCGCCTCTGTGTTGAGTCCGTCTCCCCTCTAGGGGGGACAGTAGGGAGTGGTAGAAGTGCCTTTAGGGTAGGTCTTTCGTGTAGTGGCCTGCCGTTTCATACGGCGGGCCGAAACCTCGGCGGGGTCGCGACCGCATGCGAAAGTGATTCGCGCGGCCCCGTCGATAGTGGTTTTGTCGAGGAACACCGTGGTAGGTTTAGTCGGTATTCCGGGAGGTACTTTATCATCTTAACACCTTATTTTACCCCGGCGACCGACATAACCCCTCCGCCCGCCCTCGCGGTGGGGTATGGGTCATGCATTCCCCCACGTAAAAAAAAAAAAAAAATGGTCACGGGGAGATGGCGATAAAATCCGTATATAGTAGTTTAAATTCTACTCATCGGATTTAAATAATTCATTCATAATTTAACAGGAGCATTATTGCAGTTGGATATTGGATATGAGTATATATTATGTTTGTGGGGACACATTTTGCTTTGTCAACAAAATACTCTGTAACGTGCGGCTGCGACGAAAATATTGTAACGTATAGAAATCAGTCGAAAACAAACCAACTTCGTGTACGCATGTCTTACTTTTATTTCTCTCCAATATAGCTTTTGACTAGGACAAAGTCAAAGTGAAATAAAGGATTACCTTTACTTAACCTTTACCGGGTACAGCGGTAGTGAATGCGACTGTTGTGCATGAGAATCCCGGGTCGGGCCAACAAAAACGAATTGAGTTTTTCTGTTAAGAAATCTCAATACGAGCCCGGAGTTAGGAAGTTGGCGGTGTTAGACACCCCCGTGCTTCGGAAAGCACGTAAAGCCGTTGGCCCTGCGCCTGATCTCTCTCTGGTCGTGTCGGATTATGTTGTGTTTGCGCACATACTTGTGTACTATAATATCTCCTGCGCAGATAGCCAGTCTCTGTTAAGATTGGCCGACGTGACCGAAATTCGGTCTGGAGGACATTAAACGGGCTAAACGACTATGTAACTACCGATGGAGGAGTTGATGTCTCACCACTGCTACTGCGCTGAGTGTTGTGGGTTCGAATCACACACGGGACAAAACTTTGTGTGATTCACAAATGGTTGTTCTTAGTCTGGGTGTTCTTTGTGTCCGCTGTTTAAAAGTCCACCGCGACACAGGAATAATACCTAGTGCGAGAGTTGTCTTTTAAAAAGAAAAACATACTTGTAGGATTATTAAATCTTACATTTACCCGAGCAAAGTCAGGGCGGGCTGCTAGTTTTACATGAATAGAAAAAAATCGGTCGCCAGAGACATTAACAGCTACACATGTAATCTGCGAGTATTTTTAACGTCTCACGTAATAATACGACAAAGCCGCTTCCTATATCAAAGCGTATGAACTCGAATGGCGCACAAGTTGGAGTCGTGACTCAATTTCGTATGTGAATGTTTAATATGTGACAATTTCACCTTCTGTGGGAACACGCCATAAATTCATATGTTTGTAATTTATGACGTCAATCTCGTGACATTTGTTTTACTTTGATTCTATGTTGAGAATATTATAGAAAAGCGTTGCCATACTCTTTTCCTTAGCCTTTATTATTCCCAAGTCACTTGGGGTCGGCTTTTCTAGTCTAACCGGGTTTGACTGGATATCAGTTTTTACACGGAGCGGCTACCACCTGACCGCCGCAACCAGAAGGCTAACGATACCCTAAAGCTAGACCAGTGTCAGGATATTAGAGGGTACTGACTTTCTCAATAACGACTGCCATAGATGTTCATGGCAGCCGGGACAGACGGCTTAACGTGCTCTCCGAGACACGGAGCAGGCGATAATTGTCAATCAATACGCACATCATTTCGAAAAGTCATATAACTTCCGAACGTCAGAGGTGCGCGACGTGGGTTCGAACCCGAGACCCTCTGCATTGCAGTCTGTTGGTCTTCCCACTGAGCTATCGCTGCTAGCGTTGCGTTAAAAGCGTTGCCATACTAATGCATATAAAAAATATTTTATACTTAAAGAAATTGTTTTGTACATAATGTAGCGATATCTTAGTGGGACTGTTGGATTGCCACGCAGAGATCTCGAGTTCGATCCCAAGGCGCAATTTTTATCTTTTCGTATTCAATAGTTAATTATAGCTCGCTATAACGGCGAAGGACATCATGAGAAATCCTGCATATCCGAGAGTTCGCCATAATGTAGATATATGAAGTTTGCCAACCTGCACTGAGACAGCGTGGTGGACTATGATTTAACTTCTCTCTGAGAAGAGGCCCATGCCCATGTCCAGCAGTGGGACACTTTAATTCAGGACTGATATTATTACGTTAAGAAAATATGTTAATAACATACTTTTATACGGCATATGGTGATTGTTAAAAGCGGTTACATCGTAGGTTTTTATTTTCGTGTGATTTTTAGCCAATTTTGTCAAGAGTTGTTCAAACCTCCCATAGGCCTGTGACAAGGCTTAACGACTGCTGTCAATTTGACAACAACCGGGACCGACTTTTTACGTGCCTTCTGAAGCACGGAGACGCTCTGATGAAATACCACTAAACGGTCACCCATCTATAGACTGACTGCACCCAACGTTGCTTAACCTCGCTAATCGTTTACAGATCAGTGAGTGCAACTGGCTATGAGTGCCTCTATCGTAGGTGCGTAAATAACTTAAACATGAATAAAGCAAATAACTTCCGATTACTGAATTAAGAATTATACAATATATTGTCTTCTGTTTACGCGAATATTATTCATTGAAATTAAACTACTATATACGGATTTTATCGCGTTATTTATTTTGACACTTTATTACATAATTTTGAAAACTGTTATACCACTACTACTATTAAACTTTACTAATTTTTAAGCTAATTGAATTATTATTAAAACTGGTTAATTTATATAGCTTTACAAAGTACATTTCACATCTTTCCCTCTCGTTGACGTAATAATAACAACAAAATCATTTATTCACTACCCTTTAGTTTCTTATACATAATATATTATCTATTTCAGAATGCACCATACCCATCACTTAGCTTCACCATAAAATAGGCATTAGCAAACTTTGCACTTTTACCATCAAATATCGAAGTTTCAAAATGGCTCCCGACGTAAGAGCCTATTGTTTGATTTATATTTCAATAATATTTCATTTCCAACGTAATGCAGAGAGCAAGCAATAAAAACAGTTTCTCGAACTCAGAAAATATCATCTGCAGACAAAGCCGGTCACAGTCTCAAGATGAAGCGGTAGCAATTTTATTTTGATCTATTCCCAAACTTCGGCGTTCCTCGTTCCGCGATTTTATTCGAACGTATTTTATACCAAGATTTGTTTTGAACTTTTGCAACTTAGTATTGCTTTTGTCTGTTTTAAAATCTGATTTATGCGCTGGAATTGCGATTGTATATATATTTTTTTAATTGACTAGTTTCTGGATTTGACTTTGCCAAGGTTTTTGTAATAGTTTTATTTAAGTTGTTAGACAAAGATTTATTTTTGTTGATGTTATCTCTTTTGTTTTATAAATGTGTGGTTACATTGTCTCTATGCCTCCATCTGAATGTTTAGCTTCATACTTGCATTTTAAACCCTCAAAGCATGCAAGTGCCTTATTTCTCGTGGTTAACGTAGCACATGAAAGAACATATGCGTTCGTAGCACAAGATGATAGAAACAAGAGTTTTAAAGCGCGCAGGGGTCAGTGGTCATCAAAAACTCAGTGTAATTGCTTAGGTTACCACGCATGAGGTCGCATCAGCGCACTATTGGAAGAGGTTTGTCCATGATAGCCCCGACAAGCCACAGCTTGCGTGGAGGTTGGTCAATGGTTGGTCGCTGCTCCGTGGTATTTGGGTTTACTAAACGCAGACATGACAGCCTGCGCAGTAATCTTTAAAATCACGAACCGTGGGCATCCACTTTCGTAGATAATAAGCCCGAATAACACCCAGCCTGATTTGATAATCGCATTTGGAACTTAATGACTGCATGTAAACATACATAATATCACCCTATATACCTGAAGGCAAAGCAGCGAGGTGGCACACCGTAGTGGTTTTAGTCTGTAGAACCAAAGACTCGGGAGAGCCCGAAATAACGCTCTGGCTTCTCCTTGTGGCGAGAGGATATGCAGCAAGAGTAAAAAAAGGCTAAGTCGTATTACACCTTTATTTCGCCACCTATGATTTGAGATACCACGTAATGTGTAAAGTATGCGTGATTATTGTGTCTCCTAGGCACGTTGACGGATTCCAACGTAAATATTCATGGCAGAATAAGCCAATAACATTGAATCGAATCCGAGACATCCAATACGCATTTCTAAGTCTATTAGCATATTATTTTAAACACATACAATATTCACTAAGGTTTATAACGCAACTAATATAGTCTTTCAGAAACTGCTTATTTGTACCACCAGATGGCGTGACAGTCGTGTTAAGCCGTCTGGTTCCAGATTAAGACACGCGTTAACTATATTTTATGTATTTATGATTTTATATCTAAACTAATATTATAAAGAGAAAACATTTGTGTTTTTGTATGTATGTTTGTAATGTTTTCACACAAAAACTACTGGACCGATTTCAAAAATTCTTTCAACATTAGGCAACTGCTGGACCGATTTCAAAAATTCTTTCACCGTTAGAAAACTGCATCTTCACTGAGCGACATAGGATACATTACATTTTCAAAAAAAATAGGGCTCCTAAATTAAATTAAATTTAAAATTAGTCATAAAAAATCTGTCATCGCGTGCGCTGCGGAAACTATTGATGATAGAACAAAAAAATGTTCTACTATATTATAAAACGTATCAATCTACAAAAAAGTCCGCGATACCATATGTATTTTTTGAATATATAGCTAACTGCACCTATATATGTGTAGTTAGACTTATTAATTTCTTTAGTTGTAGTTTTATATATTAAAATTAGATAACAAATTAAAAGTAGGTATTGTGTAATAAATTAAAGTCCACGCGGACGAAGTCGCGGGCAACAGCTTGTTATCTATATTTAAATATATCTCACTGGTATTAACTCAAAGAGCTAGAGACATAAATTGAAAACTGACGGTACATACTGTAACAGATATGTGCGTAGCGTGTGTGTGATACCCATTAAATAATTGTTTATTTTTAATAGCTTCTGCCAGCGGCTTCGCTTGGTCAGGAACTTTGTCCTTTGCTGTAACCCTGACAACGTATTTGCAAAATTTTATGAGGATCGGTCGAGTAGTTAAGTTGTGAAACCGTAACAAACAAACTCATATTCGCATTTATAATATTATTTAGGATAAGCAAGTACATGCAGAACGCGTGACGCAAGAACCCCTATGGATTTATTGCGCGGGTGGGTCATATTTTTTTTAAAAGGTGTATCTAATTTGGCAAACAAGCATACGGCCCACCTGATGGCAAGTGGTCACCGTAACCTATGGACGCCTGCAACACCAGAGGCATCACTTGCGCGTTGCCGAACCTTTAGGAAAGGAAGTGGGAAGGAGAAGGAGCGGGAAGGGGAAAAGAGGGTGATTGGGCCTCCAGCACTCTCACTCACCGAACGAAACATAACAGTAAGAATAATATTTGACGTCGATATTCTGTGAGAGGGTAGTCCTTCCCCGGTCAAGCCGGCCCATTCATGCAGTCTTTATTTGCAAGTGCAAGTGCCTAAACTTGTCGTGTAGAAAAGCCAGAAGAATAAAACAAATATTAATGAAAACATATTTTGTGACGTTGCAACTCGCATCGAAATTCACTCCGAGCGAATGTGCCCGAGCGTTGAAAGATTCGTTCATCGTAACTTATAAGCGACCTAAACAATTGAACGAGAATTTTCTACAATGTGCATGTAACAATAATACGTTGCGCGCGTCTTGCATTTAAAACAATGCCGTTCTTTTTGTGCTGTAAGCGTGTTAACAACAGCTGTTGTAATATTTCTAATGCTTTAAAATTTACACGTTTAGCAAATTGCTTCAAGCGGGGCGATATTTTCGTAGCTCATGCATATGCATGTCTGGCTGGCAGAGAATGTGTAAAAATGTTGATATGAATAAATAAATAAATTTAAAGGCAGGTATAGTCGCAAAACCGAATATAGCTTTTCAAATAAAATTGGGTTTTCCCTTAGTAAGATATGTATAATTATGTGTTATTACAACCCAATTCTCATTTGCCTTTGACTTTGGTGAAAATGCATAAAACAGGAAAATAACGTATAAATAATATTAAAAAACTTTAACTTATTTGTTTACATATTGTAATTTGAATCACAAACTTCTAGTATTCTTGTTATCACCATCAGTTAAATAAAATGCTTGTGGTAGGAGTGACTTCACATTCTTCTCTCTTAGCCTTTATTATTCCCAAGTCACATGAGGTCGGCTTTTTCTAGTCTAACCGGATTTAACTGGATATCAGTTTTTACACGGAGCGGCTGCCACCTGACTTCCGTAACCCGAAGGCTAACAATAGCCTAAGGCTAGACCAGTGTCAGGGTATTAGAGGGTACTGAATTTCCCAATAACGTTTGCCATAGATAATTGTCAATCAATACGCACATAATTCCGAAAAGTCATATAACTTCCGAAAGTCAGAGGTGCGCGACGTGGGTTCGGACCCGAGACCCTCTGCATTGCAGTCTGTTGTCTCCCCACTGAGCTATCACTGCTGCAGGAGTGACTTCACATTGATAGTTTAAAATGGGTGGAGTTTTAACTCGAGACCTTATGATCGCAAGTCCTGTACATTACCACTAAAGCTTCTGTAGATTTCATTCGAAAACTACCCAGCGGATTTTAAAAACGCTTTCACCATTAGAAAGCTATATTTTCACCAAGTAAGATAGGCTATATTTTATTTAAAAAAGTACTGTTACTAGCCTTTTTTTTAACGTGGGGGAATGCTTTAACGAATACCTCTCCGTGGAGCGACGGAGAGGTTATGTCGGACTCACAGGGGAAAGATGTTGAGCGACATCCCGGCAATACCGACTAAACCTACCACGGTGTTTCTTGACATAACCGCAATTGGCGGGGCCGCGCGAATCGCTTTCACATGCAATCGCGACCCCGCCGAGGTTTCGGCCTGCCGCGGTATGAAACGGCAGGCCACTACACAAATAGACCTGCCCTTTGGGCACCACTACTTTTATCCCTACTGTCCCTCTGAGAGGGGGACGGACACACGATACAGAGGCACGCGTGGAAACACGCATGCCTCCTCTCGACTGTTACTAGCATAACCGAACCTACTATTACGCGAGCGAAACCGCGGACAAAAGCTAGTCCAGAATATGAAAAGAAAGTTATAGTAAAGATTTTACATACCATGAACAGAAAATTAAAATCATAATAACCGTTTGTTTTTCACAACTCTACAGTACAAATAAGTAATACAGAATGCTTTGTTAATATTCTTGAGACTTAATCAATGGATTACAATCACTTTAATCTCGTACAAAACTTCGGACATACAACAACAATCCAAAGAAAATCCCTTAAGATAAACGTAAATAACAACAAGAGTCATAAAGCAAAGATTGTTGAATTTAAACAGCAATTTTCGGATAAAATAACAGACGTTCAGTATGCACATACCGTACTGAAGATAACTTAAAGCACATACGCTGGAAGTTTCCCAGATTTATTGTCTTAACGCCTTTGTTTATTGCGCGCGTGAAACTGAGGAACATACGTATATCTCGAGAAAATCGTTCTTGTAAGCTGCCATCGATATTAATAATTTATTGAATGGGAAGTTTAAAGTTTTCTACACGACAATCATAGATGGATTTTCGCGATTGGATTCCATTTTACAGCTTGACACGACTTATTGAGAAGTGTGTCAGGATCGTAGCAAATGAAAATCCGTAGTCTCTGCCTACCCCTCTGGGAAACAGGCGTGAATCTATGTATGTATGTTTGTACAAGACCTATTTCTATTTCTACATAACGAGACTCTTTTTATATTTTACGTTTGTTATTGTCGCTTTCTATATTACATTTGAGAGATTTTCAAATTTACGTATTATACATATTTATATTTATATCTATAATTTATTTATTTTGTTACCGTTGCTTTCTCTATTACACGCGTACAAAGAGTTACATCTGTATCCAGAACGGGAAGGCAGAAAGCACAGATTTTATGATCATGGCATATATCTCTTGCAATCATTCACAAGCTTTAAGCTCGTTTCTCACCTACTTGTCCGACTATTTTTTTAAATGTGTCTGATCTAGTCAGAATTTTCACCTAAGCTTTGTCTTTCAGATTGTCGCATTAACTTGCCCCTATAATTTCAGGACATCACCCTCTATGTTCGTCATAAGTATGCCCGGGACTTCTACACGTCTGCCAAGCCATATGATGACATCTTTATATCATATAGCAAAACGTAATTATCCTTGAAATTGTTCTACTCAACTTTATTCCTACATAATGTCAGATTCTTATCATCCTATGCGGCCAATGATACGCATAAGTTCTTTTAATAAACATAATAAATACATATTTACATATTACTGTGTATATTTATAAATATGGTAGTTATAAATATCTCGGCCCCAGTTGCGTTTAAGTAGGTTTCCTTGTATTTACTGATTCAATAACCATAGCGCCGGCCAAGACTCGTATAAGTGTGCATATGTCTTCTTATAGTGTCAAGGATATCGAGGTTATAGCTAGCCGGCAACCTTCACTTCAGTACACAAGCTTTTAAACACTAAAAAGAAAATAATAAAAAGATCTATAAAGTAATTATGACGAGAAAGCTATAAGGTAAACTTGCCTGGATAAGTTAGGAAAAGTCAACTGATTAAGCTTATTCATATAATTATACCTGGTAACCACGTATAATCATTCATAATAAGAATAGCCTTCTTTAATAATATAAGCTAGTAACAGTTCGGTGCACCTTATCTTAGTTAGTAAGCAGTAACCGTATCATCTATAATATTGTCTTCTGTTTACGCGAATATTATTCATTGAAATTAAACTACTATATTCGGATTTTATCGCGTTATTTATTTGAAACTTTATTACATAATTTTGATAACTGTTACACTACTACTACTATTAAACTTTACTAATTTTTAAGCTAATTGAATTATTATTAAAACTATTTTGATTTAATTTAATTTTACACTTTCCCCGACGTTTCGGTTGCTTTTCAGCAACCATGGTCACGGGGAGAATAAGATGGCAGTTGTCTCAATGTTCCAGTGTAGTTATTTCAAAGTACCCGAACATAATTTAATCATTGGTGTTTCTATTTACGCAGAATGAGCTCAAAGTATCATGAAGTCTAGCTGTGGTTTGCTTCTTCTTGGGTTTGACTATTTTTATTACTGGATCCCAAGCTGGTGGTACATTGGTATCATCTATATTAATATTATAAAGCTGTTTTTTTGTTTGCTTGGTCGAACGCGCTAATCTCAGGAACTACAATTCCAAATTGCAAAATATATTTTAGTATTGGAAAGCCCGTTTATCGAGAAAGGCTATAAGTTATATAACATTATTGTTGCTGGCTGTTATTTGTTGAAACTATATGTTTATGCGTGTTCGAGTGTCCAGGGTTGTGTGCTGGGAGATAAATTAAAGTCACAAGGCCGATTAACTGAGAATATATATATTACATTAAGTAGTTACAATAATACAAATATCGCGTATGTCGCGTGTGTCGGTAGTGCGCGGTATGGAACGACTGGCGTGACAAGTTATAAGAACTTCACACTATACAATTTGATGTGTCAGCACAGCCACTACAACATCAATGAAAAATGTTGTTAAAACGGAAAATATGCTAAGTGTAATGTTGTCTGTCATCTTGGGCGATTTTAACTTAAATTCTGCTAGTGGATATGTAAAATTAGAATTTTCTCATCTTCTAGTATTTGGAAATTAAAACAATACAATAATATTGTCTTCTATTTACGCGAATATTATTCATTGAAATTAAACTGCTATATACGGATAGAAAAGCCAGCCACAGTCGAGCGCCAGCCTGCTATACTGCCTTATGTAAGGGGTGTCACTGACAAGATTGGCTACATCTTGAAGCGAGCTTCAATCAACACATACTTCAAGCCGCCAACGAAGATAAGTCAATTTTTACCATCCGTCAAGTGCCAACTACCTTTACAAGATGCAGGGGTCTATAAAATAGATTGTGACTGCGGACTCTCATACATTGGTCAAACCAAGAGAAACATAGGCACCCGCATAAAAGAACACATAGCTGATGTAAAACACCAACGCTCGTTGAAGTCTGCTGTGTGTGAACATGTGCAACAGGGGACCAACCACTACCTGAGATTTGACAAACCACAGATTCTCGCTAAAGAACACCGATTCCTACCAAGGATGCTTCGCGAGGCTATTGAAATCAAAAAACATCCTAATTTTAATAGAGAAGATGGTTGGAATGTACCACCAGCTTGGGATCCAGTAATAAAAATAGTCAAACCCAAGAAGAAGCAAACCACAGCTAGACTTCATGATACTTTGAGCTAATTCTGCGTAAATAGAAACACCAATGATTAAATTATGTTCGGGTACTTTGAAATAACTACACTGGAACATTGAGACAACTGCCATCTTAGTCTCCCCGTGACCATGGCTGCTGAAAAGCAACCGAAACGTCGGGGAAAGTGTAAAAGTAAAAATAAATTAAATCTAAATAGTTTAATAATAATTTAATTAGCTTAAAAATTAGTAAAGTTTAATAGTAGTAGTAGTGAAACAATTTTCAAAATTTTGTAATAAAGTGTCAAATAAACAACGCGATAAAATCCGTATATAGCAGTTTAATTTCAATAAACAATACAATAACATATATAACAGACATGGAAACATGTTAGATCTGGTTCTGAGCGATTTAAGCAATGAGTGTGTGCAAATGAGGGAAGATACAGTGCTATTTGTACCGCCGGACGCACAACATCCACCGCTCGGCCTCACGCTGCGCGTGCCGCGACCGACGGCGCGATCGCCGTTGCCGTGCTCGGCTGCACCCTACCCGCTCAGTGATGCGCTACAGGATTGGTGATTTAGGAAAGCAGATCTTAGTCAACTGTACGAGGGTATTGCCTCATTAACATGGGATGAGCTATTTTCGGTTAGGGAAACGTCCTTAACCGAAAATAGCTCTTGATTAACGAATCAAGCCGTGAATGCCTTCTACACTATTATTGGGAACTGTTTACGATATCATGTGCCGGTTAAACAACGAGCTAATCTTCGTTCGAAATATCAATACCTAGTATGGTACACTGATGAGATTATTAAGTTAATACAGGACAAGTATTACTTTGAAAAAATATATATACAGTCGAAAAATGTTTATTGTTTGGTTATGTTCAAATTGTATAGACAACAGTATAAACGCTTAATTAATATGGCTTAAAAAAATTATATATTACGAGCAGAGACGGATATAAAATCAGAACCAAAGTGATTTTCGTAATTGGTGCAAGAACAACGATCGTCTAGGAATACCTGTCAAGATTATGAATACGATGGGAAAGTTGGGTTTTTATTATTATCCTTAAATGTTAATTAACTAGAATTAATTGTGATGTATTATACTAATATTAAAATTAAAATTTTCTATAATCTATGTATTAATATTATGGCTTCTAATTACTAGTATATTTATTGATTTTATGATTATTTTGAACTGGTTATAATTTGATATTAATTTTAATGTATATATTTATTTTTCTTACCCATGTAACAATGTGTAATTGTTAAACCTGACTCTCTGCACGTGTTGGGAAAGCTGCCTCTTAGTGCAGAGAGTAACTATTATAAAATAAATAAATAAATGACACTTAAATATTATATTAATACAGACCTAAATACCTTAACCTAAATGTACATATTATAAAGTTTAATAATATAACCACAACTTTCTGCTACACTCTGTATAACTTTATTTACGTGACCTAATCATGGCGTCATCTATGAAGTAGCCAAAGAAAGGGACGGGTACTAAACGCCTCTAAAAGGAATAGCCGGAAGTGACAGGGAAGGAATGAAGGAAATGGGCTCGACCTTAGCCCACAGGTAACTTGAACGTGCGATGGTACAGCAAGAATTAAAATACTTTCATCTTTCATAAAATTAATATTTAGAAATGTGTTTGTAATTGTTTTTGTACACCACCTTACATATATTTATTCTTAACCACAGCCAAAATACGTCCACTGCTGGACATGGGCCTCCACCAATTTTCCACACGATCGGTCTCAGTAGGAAATTATATTTATTAATGCTTTAAAAAATATCTTTCACTTTATATCAACTAATGTTTTCAACTGTGCCATATGCCTGAAAATAAAAACATTATAATATGTATTTACATCTAAACTTACAATTGTTTCTCAGTGATAGATAATTCAACAATACACTTCACACTTCATACATAAAATAAATTAACAGATGAAACGGAATTTTCTTTGACATTAAACACACACAATGTCAGGTATTTACTTCAATTCTCACACGCACCGAACCGCGAAGATAAATGGCACCCGAAACACTTTTAATGTAAGCGTGCAAGAAATAAATTTGCCAAAAAACTGTCAAGGGACATTCGGAGAAAAAACATGGCAGGATTAAAGGACACGTCTCACTGTTAGCGACGAACTTAGCGACAATATTAACTGTAAATATTATTTTATATACGTAGACAAAAAGTACGAACTTTTATTTAAATAAATTATTTACATGTAAAACAATATTTACAGATATACATATAGTTGGTAAATATAATAATATAATATTCTATCACATACACACAACACCATTTAGTCCAAACTAAGCAGAGTTTGTACTATGGGTACTAAACAATGAATAAACATACATATATGTATCTTATGTGGGGGCTAGTCAGTGCAGACCGGCGACACTTCGACCCAGTGGGATCTTTTGTGTCGACACTCTCCCAATAACGACTGCCATAGATGTTCATGGCAGGCTTAACGTGCTCTCCGAGGCACAGAGCAGGCGATAATTGTCAATCAAAACGCACATAATTTCGAAAAGTCATGTAAATTCCGAAAGTCAGAGGTGCGCGACGTGGGTTCGAATCCGAGACCCTCTGAATGGCAGTCTGTTGGTCTCCCCACTGAGCTATCGCATATACTTTTTTTTGTAAATACATACATATTATACATAGAAACACCCAGACCAAGACAAACATCCATGTCCATGCACACAAATGTTTGTCTTATGCGGGAATCGAACCCGCGACCTCAGGCGTGACAGTCGGTTAAACTAACCACTACGCCATCGTATTTATAGTATACATTTTAAAAAAGAACACAAAAATATGACAAGACTGGCTTGGGCAGTATCGCAAATTTCTCAGCGTCTCTGTCTACTGGTAAAGTGCCTAAAAGACTAGAAGCATTGCTCTTTAGGCCAAGAACTGCTTACGTAACGCGAAGTATTAATTAGAATCGTTTTGTTACGTTTTTTTTAAATATAATTTTTATCTTTGTATACTATGACTATTATATTTAACAATGTATATATCTGGCAATATTATGCCACATGTAATTAAGTGCTGTAAATAAAATTTATTAAAAAGTTATTAAAAATATATAACAATAAAATATAAAAATATTTAATTTAAATCTCTTAATTTCGTCGATCCAGTTGTCAACATTGCCTTTACTTAGTAATCAAATAATCAATCAAAAATGAACGACTAACGCATTCGAATAAATATCAATAAACTTGTATTTTTCGTTGCTGGGCGATTTACCGGCACTCGCTACTCAGCGACGATAGGACAGTTACCTAAGGGTTACGGTAGCTGTGTAATGATTTAATTTAAAAATCTTTTTGATTATGTCAAAGCTAATGCGAGCGGCGTAAACAATTGTTAGCTAAACGGATTTTGGCGGGACGGCTCGGATATGCTAAATATTCTATGACATAAGTATACATATATTTATATGTTTTATGTGTGATAGGGATCTTGGAGTAGTTTATTGGGTCAGGTAAGGTGTTATACGGTTTTCTTGTTTAATTTTCAATAGCGACAATATGTCCGACGTCCTTCTGCGTGGTAAAATGGAGGTGTAATAATATAATATATAATAATTTATTTATTTTAGTATAAATTCTCAATTTTACAATTGCTCTGTCTGTCTGCCAAACTATTCTGCCAATTATTATATATTAATAGGGACATTTATTCGTAACTCTCAGACATGTAGGTTTCTCCGCGATGTTTTTATATAAGCTAGTGATAACTAACTATTTCAAATGCATATAACTTCAAAAAGTCAGAGGTGAGGAGCCTTGGGATCAAATTCGAGACCTCTTGTGGCAGTCCAACGGTCTTCCAATAGACCATTAGTTCCCAAAGTGGTCCAGGTTGACCCCCAGGTGTCCACGGGCGACTTGATAGGGGTCTACTTTGGCGTGACAAAAAAATGGGGGCCACAATTCGTTAACGGGGACCCACAAAAACGTGGTCGAAAAAAAAACGTCAGCCCACCTACCATGGTAGGTTCAGATACGAGATAATTAATGAGAAAAAAAGAAAAGGTCAGCCCGTAGAGATTTGATCAAATATAAATACGAATGCCAAAGAATATGGTAGAAATGTAGCTGTAGGGAGTCCACCAGCACCTGCTAAATTTTGAAAGTGGTCTATGAGAAAAAGGTCTGGGTATCTCTGCAATAGACTATCACTAATACTTCTTTTTTTAAAATAGGCTATATAATTAAATATATAAAAACATGTTAAAAATTAAAACTATTAAAGCTATTTAGATTTAATTTAATTTTATACTTTTGCCGACGTTTCGATTGCTTTTCGGCAGCAATGCCAAGCCGTGATCATGGCTGCAGAAAAGCAACCGAAACGTCGGGTAAAGTGTAAAATTAAATTAAATCTAAATAGTTTTAATAATAATTTAATTAACTTAAAAATTAGTAAAGTTTAATAGTAGTAGTAGTGTAACAGTTTTCAAAATTATGTGATAAAGTGTCAAATAAACAACGCGATAAAATCCGTATATAGTAGTTTAATTTCAATAAATAATATTCGCGTAAACAGAAGACAATATTAGGCTATATAATTATTATTAGTAAGCGTATTAAAATTATATCTGCCACTTTTTTGCTAACAACAAACTTATATATAAAAATTATTTACAGGTTTCTTCAGGTATCTTGTATCACAGTACCTACACTATAAAGCGTATTTAATAGAAATTTGTGGAAATGTCATAGTTCATAATTTATTGTTTATGCTTATGTACATATTATTGATTGTTTACTATAATAAAGTTCATAACATATAAACTGTCCAGCGGTTAACTCCTGTAGATAACCAATAAACACCCTAGTTTCTTTCGTATTGATATAGCTATGTATGTATGTATCTTATGTGGGAGCCAGTCAGTGCAGACCGGCGACACTTCGACCCAGTGGGATCTTTTGTGTCGACACTCTCCCAATAACGACTGCCATAGATGTTCATGGCAGCCGGGACCGACGGCTTAACGTGTTCTCCGAGGCACGGAGCAGGCGATAATTGTCAATCAATACTCACATAATTTCGAAAAGTCATATAACTTCCGAAAGTCGGAGGTGCGCGACGTGGGTTCAAACCAGAGATCCTCTGCATTGCAGTCTGTTGGTCTCCCCACTGAGCTATCGCTGCTTGCTAGCTATGTAAGTATGGATATAATGGTTTGGGTAACTATAACTCAAGCAATTCTTAGAAGTAGATGGAAACTTCTCAAACTAGTTCACGTGAAAATAAAAGTTTGTTGTCACGTTTTCTATATCGACGCCCAAAAAACATGATAGTTAACCCACTTTAAGTACTTCTTGAACTACGCTTGTAAGATCTTTTATAACTTTATTCACGAATTCCCTTCTATTATTGGTGACATACTTACTAAAATTACAGTCTATATAAAGCAATCCGTAGTAAAGAATAATAACTTCTTTTCTCTAGCCGTTATTATTCCCAAGTCACTTGGGGTCAGCTTTTTCTAGTCTAACCGGATTGGACTAGATATCAGTTTTTACACGGAGCGGCGGCCACCTGACCTCCGCAACCCGAAGGCTAAAGATACCCTAAGGCTAGACCAGTGTCAGGATATTAGAGGGTACTGACTTTCCCAATAACGACTGCCATAGATGTTCATGGCAGCCGGGACCGACGGCTTAACGTGCTCTCCGAGTCACGAAACAGGCTATAATTGTCAATCAATACGCACATAATTTCGAAAGTCAGAAGTGCGCAACGTGGGTTCGAACCCGAGACCCTCTGCATTGCAGTCTGTTGGTCTCCCCACTGAGCTATCGCTGCTCTCTTGGTCAAAAACAATAATAACTATTACTACTTAATATTAAAATGCTGCTATTAGATTATTGTTAACATTTGCATGTCTTGAAATGGACAGAACATGTTGAGACTGTAATATTTTGTAACACTATATTGTACACATTTATGTTAATAAATAATCTTAATCTTTACTTAAAGAAGTGACACGTAGTAGTACTGGCAGTACTGTAGTATCGGCGTGATTCGTTTGTCATCGCTAGCGTGCGACCGAGAAGTACTTATACATTATTCATCTATAGCATTGTTTTTGTTCCGCTCGATAAGCTCAGCCCTACGATCATTAGCCTGTGGCTTCCATAATGAAATTTTGAGGCTGACCGTTCATTTTATGAAGAATCAGACAGGTAAAGTCACTTTCCTGGCTTATGACTGGACTTGCCAATCACGTGGTTAGCTGGTACTGTCTAGGCCTACCTTGTCTTGCAATCGCTTGGAGACAATGAATTATGCACTTTTAATACTTCACAATCAATCGGTGTTCTTACTAGCCAGTCATCCGCAGTCCAGAGCGGGACATAACCTTCTTCTATTGACGCCACGACATAAGCAGTACTAACGTAATTTTATTTTTAAGTTTGTCAAATTCAAATTATTCTTTTCGTTCGTTTTGTCGTCGATATTAATGTTCCATATGGTACAGAAACATGTCGGAAGTCGTAACATACGTTGCAATTTATGAATGTGGAATGGCCAATGAGTTATTGATTTTAGGACATTGATACATGGCTAGTAAAATATGGCTGTGAAGAATGCTATTTGTGATGTTTTATTTGATATTTTTGACCCGAAATTGGCGGCACATGTTGATTGATTGTCTAATATTTGCCAACAAACGTAACGTATAGCATATATCTATTTATTCGGGTTTACCAGCTATTGTTACAGTGATACTAAAAAAAACCATTAACATACATACATACAAATATCTTATCGGGAAGCGGTTGGATGCGGGTGGCCCAAGACCGGTCTGTGTAGAAGACCATAGAGGAGGCCTATGTCCAGCATTGGACGTCTTTCGGCGGAGATGATGAAGAGATTAACTCAAAAACTATTCAACCAATTTAAAAATTATTTCACCATTAGTCAGCTATATTATCACCGAGTCCAACTTTATCTATTTTACAAAAGTACTGTGACTGACAAAACCTAATCTAATTTAACGCGAGCGAAACCGGGAGCAAAAGCTAGTGATAAGTAATTTTATTAGCATGCGAATGTTTTTTGAATATTTAAAACATACGAGAGATACCGTTATATGAAAATAAGAATTGTACGAGTAAAATGGAACCGTAATTTTATCATGTCTGTTTCAATTAGTTCCCGTCTACGTTATTTAACTCAGACATCTTCTGGTATATACATACATAATTATTAAAAGTTACCGTCTTCGTTATTTTCTCTCAAACGGTACTTCAGACATTTTCAGGCATGTAGATACGTATGTGTTAAATAGCAAATTATCGTTTAATATTGTCTTCTGTTTACGTGAATGTTATTCATTGAAATTAAACTACTATATACGGATTTTATCGCGTTGTTTATTTGACACTTTATTACATAATTTTGAAACTGTTAAACTACTAGATACTATTAAACCTTACTAATTTTTAAGCTAATTAAATTATTAAAACTATTAATATTTAAGTTTACACTTTCCCCGACGTTTCGGTTGCTTTTCAGCAGCCATAGTCACGGGGAGACGTGAAAAAGTGTAGGCAGCCGGCACCGACGGCTTAACGTGCTCTCCGAGGCACGGAGCAGGCGACAATTGTCAATCAATACGCACATAATTTCGAAAAGTCATATAACTTCCGAAAGTCAGAGGTGCGCGACGTGGGTTCGAACCCGAGACCCTCTGCATTGCAGTCTGTTGGTCTCCCCACTGAGCTATCGCTGCTCCTAAGCCGCTTTTAAGCTATAAGTCTACTATCTATTATTATATACCGTACCTACTACATTGTGGCAAAGCAATAAATATTTGAATTTCTGTAAAGTCTGCAAACTGCCACACTACATATTGTAAAACTGCCTAGCAACAGAACAGTCTGTTAACACCGTTGATATTATTTGAGATAGAAATGACTATACTTAATATTAAAATAATTACTTTGGGGTTCCCCCTGTGTGTAGGTCCAATGCAAAAAAGACCAATGCGGTACTTATGTAGTCTTTCAGGCTCAATTTTAGCCTACACGCTGTCTAAAAGCCTATTAACTCTGCCCGATAATCGACCACGGGACGTCAAAGCAGTTGCACAATATCTCACATTTGTGGAGAAGAATCAAAACAGCTATCAGACTCACCTTATACAAATGCACCACGATGAAAGCTAGAAAAAGTAGTTTATTCGTACAAACAACTCATTACCTCAAACCATCGACAAAACACTTATTCACGAAACGGTACCGGTATATCATCACAAGTTAATTGTAAATCATATTGGTGACATTAAGGTTGTGACAAGTGAAACATTTATACAGAACGAACACTCCCCGAATATCGATCGACGCATTAATTCCGCTACCCAAACAAAAAACACGTACAATCACTATAGAATATTCGGGGAACATATGCATGATGTGTATTCTAAAGGTTTTTACCTATTAAATTGCCATGGTGTGCATGATTTTTGTACTTAATAAGTGTAATCGAAGCGGTGGTAGCCCAATGGATAAAGCATTGGACTTGCGATCGAGAGGTTGCGAGTTCGAATCCCACCTAATGTACTACTGCCGTGAATCCACTCCTAACAAAAGTGTTCTAGCTTAGCTGGAGCGGTTAACAAGATTACTAGTAATTAGAAAGCAAAAATCCTGTCAAACTTTAATTATAAAAAGAAATGCAAATTTTTTTTTTACGACAAAATACTGTTAATTTTAATTACAGTTTGCTTGTCCCTGATGCCAGTTTGTTCATACATTTTATATTTTCAAATGTTTTGTTTAATATATTGTAATTATTTAAACAAAGAATATAATAATGTTGATCTTGTTTATAAACTGCCTCATTGCCCGGTCACGGTCCTCTTCTCGGGCCTAAAGCAGATTAATAGATTTCACTCATCTTCGAAAACATAATGGAGAACTGCCAGACAAGCAGCTTATTAAAAAACTGCCTATAATCGATAGTCTCCAACTACGCTTAGGCTACTATTATTATAACAATAATAATACTTAGCATAATTTAAAATATTTTAATTAATTATTGTATATTGAAATTAAACCACTGTATACGGATTTTATCGCGTTGTTTATTTTACACTTTATTACATAATTTTGAAACTGTTACACTACTACTAGATACTATTAAACTTTACTAATTCTTTTTAACGTCGGTGAAAGTGTAAACTTAAATATAAATAGTTTTAATAGTTTTAATAATTTAATTAGCTTAAAAATTAGTATAGTTTAATAGTATCTAGTAGTAGTGTAACAGTTTCAAAATTATGTAATAAAGTGTAAAATAAACAACGCGATAAAATCCGTATATAGTAGTTTAATTTCAATGAATAACATTCGTGTAAACAGAAGACAATATTATGTAATTATTGTATAATTAATGTAAAGTTGGATCGTGCAGTGTTTTCTTTGATTTGTTGCTTTAATTCACCTTAATTATATGACGTTTATTTTTTAAAGGCAAACCCACCTATCACAACCAAATACATCAAAATATAATGCAATAGTTTGTATGAAAAATACAACGCAACCGATTTTCTTCATATAAAACGACAGTTTCATAGGTAAAGTCCTAACACATGAAAATTGGTTTCACACACGGAAAATATCGCACAACACGGTAGTCGTTTATTGAATAAAATGGAAACTTTGTTGACTTACTTTGCAATAAAACATTGTATACGTCGTGGTATACGCAGTTGATACTCTTTACGTTGAATGTGTCGGTATATCAGACTACTATTATGAATGGGAGAGCAACGTTGAAGACAGTTTTATGTTATTCTATAGAGATAAAAAAATATACAACGCGTCACAGTTAGGTGTGGTCGAGTATGCAAATTCTTTTGAATGAAGAGACATGTGGTCTCCATTTATTTGGTACAAATAAAAACAAGTGACAATCGGCATTGAATTGCCGTAAATCTTAGAGTTCGAAAAAATGGTTTATGTAATATGCAAAGGTCACGTGATACCACGCGACCTTGTGGTCAAAGATCATAGTAATTTCGGGGTATATCGACTATGCTGAGTCGAATGGAGTTGACCGCGAGTCTCTAGCTTTTACGGTACTTGAGTTGAGAGTTGTATATCAGACAGATGAACGGACGGACGGGCAGAAGGACGGACAAAGCTGTTGTATAAGAGTTTTTTCGTACTCTAATAGAAGTTTCGGTGGCGTGGCGGTAGTGAATGTGAATATTTTATATGAGTTCGTATTGAAGGTTCTTTTTCCGTGTCGGGTATAGTTTTATTGGCTTTTTCTGTTAAGTATAAGCAGCCATAGCCTAGTGGAAGACCTTTGGACTGCCACGTACAGGTCTCGAGTTCGATCCCAAGGCGCGCATCTCTGACTTTTCGAAGTTATGTGCGTATTTAATAGTTAATTATTGCTCGCTTTAACGGCGAAGGAAAACATCGTGAGGAATCCTGCATGTCTGAGAGTTCTCCATAATGTTCTCGAAGATATGTGAAGTCTGCCAACCCGCGCGGTGGACTATGGCCTAACCCTATTCATACTTAGAAGAGGCCCGTGCCCAGCAGTGGGACAGTTTAATACAGGGCTGATATTATTATATACAGTATCAGCATGAGACCTGTGCCTGGTACGACCATAGAGACGGCAATAAGCTGGCCGTATAACGTTGGAGTCAAAATCACAGCTGGCGAAATATGGCTGTATAATATACCTTTGCCTCTCCTCACGATGTAGCCATGAGACTGCGCGTGCATACAAAAGATGTTTGGGATATCAGAATATGCATCAGCAAAATACCAATACAGCGAATTTGATATCACATAGCTAAACAGATTTGACTGACCTAGGGTGTTGATGGCATGTCCGAAGTTTACCAGAAAAAAGCCCAAGTAAAAAAAATAGAAAAACTGTGATGGCAATATGCTAAATTGTGTATTTTAATGGATAAAATCACATTTCGGAAAAGAAAGTCGAACTTGTAAAGAAAATCATATTCGAGTTCCCTATTAAAGTCTTCAAGACGTTGCTGGAGACGCAGTTACATCTCTGCATATCTCTTCGGGGATATAAGCTTATGACTAATTATTTACTTGTGTGATCCACAAAATATTGTTTCGAGTCAGATTATACTTTGTATTCGTTTCACTGCAATGTGATTGTAACGGACCTGATGGAAAGCCCAATTACAGTCCAGAGACAGTGACGACGAGGAGTAGATAGATGTTTTCTAGCCGTCGCCAGTGTCAAGCCGGGCTGACCAGATGCTTCTTCCCACTACGTTTGAAGGACCCAATGTCATAGAAGGGAGTCAACACATGTGCCGGAAGATCATTCCAAAGTTGTATGGTACGGCATAAGAAGGAATTGCTGAACCTTTTGGTGCGAGACAGTATTGTACCGACCGTCCATCCGTGGTTACGAAGACCGGCACGTGTGGTTCTCAAAAGGTAGGGGCAAGGTGGGATGAGGTCAAATAACTCTGCGGAGTATTCGCCATGATAGAGTAAGTAAGTAAGTAAGTAAGTAAATCATTTATTTGCGTAAAACATGGTATACATTGATGTTAATATTAATACAGTAGCTCAACATGTTTCGCTAAGATATAACATAGCATGCAAAAATTTATATTTTGAAAAAAGGAATCAACATCTCACATCCATAAAATCTTTTAGACTATAAAAATTACATTCAGTAAACCACTTGTGTAATTCTGTCTTAAATTTTTTCGAGTTCAATATTTTAAAGCGACTTGGTATTTTGTTATAAATACGTACGCACATTGCAAGGCAGTTTTTGTTGTATTTCGCAAGTCTTGGCAAATCACTTAATACCAGTTTATGAGGATCTCGTCTGTTTCTGGGATTTACATCATTTGCTGATTTAAATAAATGTTTGTTGTTAGCTACAAATATACATACCTCATATGTATACAGACATGGTAGAGGTAGCAGACCAAACCTCTTGAACATTGGTCTACATGAGTCATCAGGTTTAATACCACTTATTGCTCTGATGCACTTTTTTTGTGCAATAAATGCTCTATCCATATTAGTACCATTACCCCACATTACGAGACCATATCGCAGTAGCGACTCAACATAGGCGTAGTATGACATAATTGCAGTTTTTATGTTAGTTACGTTTTTAACTTGCTTCAGTGCGTATACAAATTTATTGATTCGAGTGCTTACATTATCTACATGTTCTTTCCAGTTAAAATCTTTGTCTATTATTACGCCTAAAAACCTTGTATGGGTTGCCTCTTCGATTTTATTAATATTAAGTTTTATATTGTTTTTATTATTATTTGATTGATTAAATTGAATATAAACGGATTTATCTAAATTTATTTTTAAATTATTCATGTCAAGCCAAAGCAGTAATTTGTCTATTGTATTATTTATGTCAAACTCATGGTCAGTCTTGTTTTTTTTTTTATCTGATGTCACTATGATTGATATATCGTCGGCAAATAATATGCATTTATG
The DNA here is from genome assembly GCA_930367265.1 of Catocala fraxini. Taxonomy (NCBI): domain Eukaryota; kingdom Metazoa; phylum Arthropoda; class Insecta; order Lepidoptera; family Erebidae; genus Catocala; species Catocala fraxini. The sequence continues at coordinate 3,082,043 of OV884037.1, forward strand.
ATTGGTTATTTTTATGATGTCATTAATATATAAAAGAAATAATATTGGACCAAGCACGCTTCCTTGCGGAACGCCGCATTTATTTTGCTTATATTCTGATGAGTATGGTATCATATCTCTATTACTGTTAATTTTACTAATAATGACACGTTGCTGTCTATTGCCTAAGTAGGATGATATCCATTCAAGTGCAGGTCCTCTAATCCCAATAGTCTCTAGTTTATCCAACAATATGCTGTGCGACACAAAATCGAAGGCTTTTGATAAATCAAAAAAAAGTCCCGTAGTCAGATGATTATTATTAGATTATTATTAGAGGCGATAGAATACGCTAAGGGACGCAATGTTTCTACGAAGTTGTAGCGGGTCGATGTCTTTCGTAACCTCCTGGCTGTCGATTATACGTACGGTACGTATAGTACGTTATTTAAATGTTTGTAAATTCCCTCGCGACCAAGGTCCTGGTCAATATGCAGACACATTAGGTCATGAAGGGGTGTTAAATGTGCTTCTCTGATCTATTTGATTGCACTCTACCACCTATAAGTAAGTTTACTCGAAATGGCCAAGCATAGTATAATTTTTGGCAGTTAATAATGCTATTCTTATAAATAAAACATTAAAACAATAAAAAAAAATATTAATGAAAACCCCAAATGTTAACACAATTTTACTTTTAACGGCAAATTAATTCAATCAACAATTATGTAGGTATTCGAACAATTAAATTTACAGAGCAAAAAAGAAAAACTGGCCTACTATCCGCTGAGAGGTGCCTTATATAGTTTGTACGACCGATTGAATTGATGTCAGTTGAATATCCAACACTATTATTATTTATCAACACCTGGAAAATGCAATTTTTGAATGGAACACGTCTACCATCAACCATTCACCACGAATCATGTTTTGTGTGTATTATAAGTATTCGCTTTCATATTTAAGGTGATATTCACTAAGAAACTTAATTAATCATCATAACGCTTTGTCTGCCATTATATTCGTCTCAACTTAGGTCAACTTTTCATTAGATTAGATTTCTCTGCATGTATTTCGATTGTAAGTTTAGCCTTTGAGGTTCCAGATAATTTGATACTAGTTTAGAAGTTTTAATGATGATATGCATATTGGGGTCTTGTGTAGAGCTGTTCTGCTTCTTTGTGTGTTTATATCTGACTAACTGTTTGTTGTTTTAATTGGTATACAGCGTGTAACAGTAAACTGTGGTCATATTTTAAGGTAATATACTTTGTAATTAATGTAAAATTTAACATTTTTAAATTTATGTTTTAACTTGCTATTCTTTGCAAATAATAATGTCCTCCAGACCGAATTTCGCTCACGGCGGCCAATCTTAACGGAGACTGGCCATTTGCGCAGGAGATATTATGGTGCACAAATATGTGCACATGATCCGATGGGACGGATAATCCGACACGACCGGAGATAGATCAGGCGCAGGACCAACGGCTTTACGTGCTTTCCGAGGCATGGGGGTATCTAACACCGCCAACTTTTCAACTCCGGCTCGTATTGAGATTTCCTAACAGAAAAACCCAATAACTTTTTGTTGGCCCGACACGGATTCAAACCCGAGACCTCATTCACAGCAGTCGCATTCACTACCGCTGCGCCACTGTGTCTTTTTTGTGTATGCAAAATTTCATGATGATCGGTTGAGTAGTTAAGATGTGAAAGTGCAACAAACCAACTCAGATTCGCATTTATAATACTAGTTAGGATGACAATTGTTGGCAATCAGACTGCTTCAGTGGCGTAGTGAATATCGACTGTAGTGAGAAGGTTAGGTTTGTTTCCCGGATTGGCAAAAATGTTATTCACAGTAGCGACACAGAATATGGCTATGTGTCAGCCAGACCTGCTGCTGCCCTCTAAACAGCTTAATTTAAAACAAACCTGAATGCTCAATGAAACGTTGGTATAGTAAACAGTTGCGTACCCTTTGGAGAGTCAACAGGCGTGACTCTATGTATGTGTATAAAAATAAAAGATTATGTTACGAACTTTTTCAATAAACGTCATATTAAACGTCGAGATGGTGCGAAAAATGTAATAATTTTAGTAACCTGTCCATCAAATCATAAGATATGAAATATTTATATGTTTCAGAGAATTTTTTCTATGATACATTCGAAAAAGTTTCTAAACAACGTAAAGGTTAAAGAAAATCAATTCATAATTTTATCCTAAAATATTTTATGAGTACGCTGTTCTGTAATAAAATTTTGATTACGCCGGAGTCGGACAATGGAGGATTGTCTATCGTTATTCAAAATAATAATATGACCCGTCATGACGGCGATGAATTATCTGAATATAATATTATTAATTACTTATTTATGTTTATAAATTGTATTACCACATTTTGTTCACAATAAAGTGGTCGACTAGCTGACAGAAAACGCTGTTCCTACCTGCCTTTACCTATATAATTGTTTTGTATGAAGCAAATCGGTAATGTGTGCTTCATACAAACTACTTTATTAATATTTTTAGAGAATTCCGTATTTAATGATATTTTACATTTGTAATGCTTGACTTTAGACCAAGTTTGGTTAGTCTTAAACAGCAACCATCATGTTGTAGCGGCGCGCCAGCGCATACGTGACATCATTCCCCACCGCAGCTCCGACGTTGACGAAGAGCGTTCGGGCATCTTCGTGTCAAATCATCGCTGTTCGGTTTTCTCGCGGTGCCACGCCTAAGTGCATTGTTACTGTGTCACAGTGTGACAGTGTCTTGTGTAAAAAAACTGTTATAATAAAATAGCCGTTAAATTTCAAATCAAACTTTTTATTTGGAGGACAACCGTACACCCATAATGTGATTATATAATTATGTAATAATAATAATTGTTTATTAAGTATAAGTTGGCACAAATATGAATAACAGTAGGTTAAAATACTTAACATAGGATACATTACTTTGGACGGCTGTACTAGGTTATACGTGTACCACATGCGATAATTAGTGTAATAGAAAGTGTATTCCTAACAATATTTAACAAATATAGATTATTTTGTAATAGGTTACTATTATAATGAAAATAATATTACTTTATTTATATATAATTATTGTGAATTTAAATATTAGCTGATACATATAATATTTATGAAATAAACATAGGATATATCTAATAATGGGAAACTAAGATAACTATTATGTGAAGAAAATATAAATAAATGACGATCAAGGCACCCTCATAATTTACTGAGTTTATGTACCTATATTCAGCTTGTTTCGTGGCTGAACAATCAGTTTAATCCGTTGTGTGGTTGCTAGGCTTCTTAAAACGAGATCATCATCCTCGTTCCTTGTTTCCTTCGGACGAATAATTTCTGTACAAGAGTTTTCGTTTTATTACTGGTCTTTAATACGTCACCGGGATACACATTTGAGATTATTTGGCGGAACGAAACTATTAGATCCTGATTATGGCGAACTGAAGCAGCGAAACCGGTCAGATACTTAACAACCTGACTATTGAATACAAACAGTCAATAATATTGGTTATTAATATTAGATAGATGTTATGATAAATATATACAATGTTTTCTCAAATCAACATAAATTTTCTAAATAACTATTCATTCAACATGACGTATTCATTGTAAGAATCAAGAAATCAGATGGAAAAAAGAATGGTATGAAAAAGCATCCAATACTTTATAATAATTATAATATTTTCAAGAGACTAATCCCAATTGATATTACTAATGTGGGTGTAACTTTGTCTATTTATTACTCTTTTAAATGAAGTTATGTCCCATTTTGTACCCCAGACATTTTATGATGGTGATCGGTTGACTAGTTTTGGCGTGAAAGCGAAACAAACAAACAAACAATCTCACGTTTGCATTTATAACATTACTTAGGATTTTTTCCGTACATACGTTTTTGAATATTAATTATATACCAAATTGACGACACACATTCAAAATAAACCTTTTTATACTGACATGTTTCAAAGAAAAATAATATAAGACTAATTACAGTTTTCTTTAGACATTTTTACAAAAATAAAAAGTAATACCCTGAAATAAAAACACCCAACGCTATTAGAGAAAGAAAGTATAATTAAATTTCGAGTTTTCGCTTTCTCATTATTTACCAAAATATTACTTTGTAATTTCGAGACGCGGAAGATGACGATGTACAATTTAAAGTAATTTGTCTAAAGGGCGTCGAGGGAACGATACGGCATCATTGGATTATAGAAAAAAATGAGGGTTGATAGTGTTCCCTGGGGATGCTCACGCTCACACCAAAAACAGTTCCCGGTCTACAGACTCCGATTTGGCCTATGGTGTCTCACAATTGGTGATTCACACGCCAGGTTAGTAGTTCTTAATGTCTGGAACATGTCTAGATATTGAGTACCATTGAACTTCCTTGCAGGATTTTCTGCTGACCATGTGCTCATGTCTCCTACTTCATCATGACTATAGGTGGTAGATGATGTGTAATCAGGTGGATTTTTATGCTCACGATTATGACCACTTCTTTGCTCGTTGTGCAGTCTCAGTGTGACGTAGAGTCATGACAATTTGTCCCACTAAGTCTTCTCAGTGTCATTACGTTCTCAGAAAATCTGGATGCATCAGCCATCAGGTTAGAATATAGTATAGGAAATACGGTCACAATTTGTACCTGAAGATAAATCGCCAAATAATATTGACAGTTACGTAAAATTTAAAAGTTTGCATAAAATATATAGAAACCTTTTTTCTTCACCCCAGTCTATTAATAAAGAATATTTCATTAAGATTTTGATTTCTTTACATGACCAGCTTTATAAATTGTCGTCAAACTTGGGCTTGGCTATCAATCCTCTAAGGTCAATTAAAAAAACCTATTCCCAGACCGATAGCCAAATGTCATGGTATAAGCTTACATTTATGTTTGATCAGGAGGACCACGGATCGACTGTCGAATTGAGCAATGTATTATTGGGGTTTTGGGGCAAGAAATACTCAGCAGCATTTAGTCTCTCTGTGTGTAATATATAACCTTTTTGGAAATATAGGCGTGTGACTAAAAATGTATGTATTTTATATTTGGCGTAGTATATATAAGTCAGTACTTCAGAAGAAATACAATAATCAAAACCTACTCATATATAATCTGTCGGGCGCTCAAAGCTTTTTATAGGTACAATTTAAATTGCTAAACAGCGTTTCTAAGACCCTTATGAAATGCTTGAGTTTTTGTAAAAATCTCTCAGATACCTTCATTATGGAAGAAAGCTTTGAAGAAAAGCATGTAATCAGTGTGTTCTTTGATAGCAATTGGGTAACATGTTACTTAATAAGGGCTTTCAATGAAGAGTCCTTCTATTTATACGACGGATGTACTTTTGCTCTTTAAAAGAAGTTTGAGATAGGAAACGCATTTATTTTTAAGGAGTTTTATTTTTTGTTTAGGGTTCGACGCCTATTGGCGGAACGGCATTAGAAATTTAAGTGACGAATAGTAATTATACCTTAATACGTTATATTATGCTTTAAATTACAATATTAGCGTCAAAATCAAAGTTGGAGATTCGGCATATTAACTATAATATTCGTCATCTAAAAATATCTCTGTACGTAGGACAAACCGACCGGCCTACGTGGCGCAGCAATTGAAAGCGACTGCTGTGCGTGAAGCCCGAATTTGATTCGTGATCGGGCAGTGTTGTTGCGTTTGCCTGTAAAGCCATTTTCAAACGACTGACGAAATTTGAGAGTAATTCACCTATATAATAAATAATATCAGCCCTGTATTAAACTGTCCCACTGCTGGACACGGGCCTCTTCTCAGTGTGAAAAGGGTTAGGCCATAGTCCATCACGCTGGCCCAGTGCGGGTTGGCAGACTTCACATATCTTTGAGAACATTATTGAGAGCTCTTAGATATGCAGGTTTCCTTACGATGTTTTCCTTCACCGTTAAAGCAAACAATAATTAACTATTTAATATGCACATAACTACGAAAAGTCAGAGATGCGCGCCATGGGATCAAACTCGAGACCTTTGCATGGCAGTCCAACAGATTCCCACTAGGCTATCGCTGCTGACGAATGCTGTGAATTCACCTATATCCCTTCGTAAATAGAGCCGTGAGGCTATGTATTTCATATTTAAAAGACAACGACGACAAGAGGGGGCTCCAGAAGTAATTCCAGTATTAAGGGAGCTTTACAGACATTCAAACAACGGTAAAACCATTTGTGCATCACACAAATTTTAGCCCCGCATGGGATTCGAATCACAACACTCGGCGCAGAGGCAGTCGCGAGGCAACCACTTAAATCACTACGCCATCAGTGTCTAATAAAAACAATTTTTATTATAAAAATTCATTTGTACAAAATAAAATGAAACTATCTATCCTTTAGTTAATAGTTTTCGGTGCTGTTTATTTTTAATAAAACCTAAAGTAATAACCGTAGAACAAAGTTCAAAACTACCTCAGACAATGTAATGAGGTTCAACAACCAAGATATTAAAGTAAACCACCTAATTGAGTGTCCGTACCTCGTTCCAATGCTTAATCGATATAGCATCCAGTCACGTTAACTCTTGAACATTTTTATGAGAATCGATTTGAACTTGGAATCGATTAAGAATATTTATTGCATCGAATCGGTGCAGGTAATGCTTTTAAAACTGCAATAAATATGCTTAATTGAGCTTGTGCGTGGAAGAATGAAACGAATTGCCTTTAAAATAATACTTATGTAATTAATCTTATCTTATGTGGGGGCCAGTCAGTGCAGACCTGCGACACTTCGACGCAGTGGGATCTTTTGTTTTGACACTCTCCCAATAACGACTACCATAGATGTTCATGGCAGCTGGGACCGACGGCTTAACGTGCTCTCCGAGGCACGGAGTAGGCGATAATTGTCAATCAATACGCACATAATTACGAAAAGCCATATAACTTCCGAAAGTCAGAGGTGCGCGACGTGGGTTCGAACCCTAGACCCTCTGCATTGCAGTTTATTGGTCTCCCCACTGAGCTATCGCTGCTGTCGCTTGATGAATTTAATCATGGTTGGGTAACAACAATGATTAATCCTCGAAGAACGGTTATGAGCATATTGAAGTATGTGAACTATAATAGTACTTTTGACTATAGCTTATATTCAAGCAGGCAAATATATACACATAGCACTATTATATTATTAATTATGTTCTATTATATACACACAACACCATCTAGCCCAAACTAAGCAGAGCTTGTACTATGGGTTCTAGACAATGGATAAACATACATATATACTTTTTTTTGTAAAGACATACATATTATACTTAGAAACACCCAGACCAAGACAAACATCCATGTTCATGCACACAAATGTTTGACTTGTGAGGGAATCGAACCCGCGACCTCAGGCGTGGCAGTCGGTTACACTAACCACTACGCCATCGAGGCCGACAGTACTTAGTACTTAGAACTCTTACTTATTGGGCAAAACGCAGGGTCAGTGGCAGAACTAGGCCTATACAGTTTATCTGTAAGAAGGTCGTGCCCACATTAAAATGGTATGTTGCTTAAAATACTTTGAGAACTCATGAACCTAAATATATTTAGAAACAATTTAGAAATCAACCTTTCCGAAAACAAAGGTATTATTTTCTGAAAGATAGATAGATAAATTAATTAATTTTAACAGACTATCCTTGTTGCAAATAATACATAACAGTCAACATTTCTAGCAATCCTGAAAATATACAGGATGTCCGGTAATTAATAGATAACCTTGAAATGTCTTATAGTAGAACTGATGGTCGCTCAGAAAATAAAATAATATATTAAATGTGCAATAGCTAGTCATACTTTTGACTGTCTATCTATTAGCATAATTAATGTTCAATAATAAAACAACAAAAACCCGATGGAATTAATTCATTTATGGTCGTAGTGTACAAGAAAGTTAGAAGGGTAATTAAAAAAAAACATTTCTCAGGTAGGATAGGATAGATTTTTTCATATTTTTTTCTGAACGGCATTTAGTTCTACTATAAGATATATCATGGTTATCCATTTATTACCGGACAACCTGTATAATTATTTAAATAAATGATATCTCTAGCACTGGGACTTATTCCTGTGTCACTAGCGTAAGTTTATAAAGAAACACCGCTACGCCATCTATGCTATCTAATTAAAATAACTATATGCTTATATCTCCATGTGAACAATAGTGAGGTTTGCCTGCGAGACCATTAAGGGTCAACACCATATTTCTGTATGTGGCACATTGCTGTAATATTCCGCAGGGACTCATTTTAATTCAAAAATATTCCTAGCCAGCGGATTTCTTTGGCGTAACCCTTTGTTGTTCTCCCATATATTTTCCATCGGACTCATTTCCGGTGATCTTGCTGGCCCACCCATTTGGCTTATCTGCACTCCATTTAGGTAATTGTGAACCCTCTTTTGGTGTTATCGTGAAAAGCCACAACATTTTCGCCATTTACTGGGATGTTTGTTTTTAACTTTTTCATAATGCACAAGGGGTCTAAACATGGACTATGTTTTTGACCATTTAATAGGCTATTAGATGTTTTGGTCCAGAAATTAATCCCCTAGCTTGACTGACATGACTGCACTGATGGAATAGTGGTTTACGTGGTCACCTCGCCACTACGATTGCGCCAAGATTGGTGGAATCGGTGTTCTTTATTATATTCCTACCAAGGATGCTTCGCGAGACTATTAAAATAACGAAACATCCTAATCTCAATAGAGAAGATGGTTGGAATGTACTACCAGCTGAGGATCCAGTAATTCAAATAGTCAAACCCAAGAAGAAGCAAACCACAGCTAGACTTCATGATACTTTGAGCTCATTCTGCGTAAATAGAAACACAAATGATTAAATTATGTTCGGGTACTTTGAAATAACTACACTGGAACATTGAGACAACTACCATCTTAGTCTCCCCGTGACCATGGCTGCTGAAAAGCAACCGAAACGTCGGGGAAAGTGTAAAAATAAATTAAATCTAAATAGTTTTAATAATAATTTATTTAGCTTAAAAATTTGTAAAGTTTAATAGTAGAAGAAGTATAACAATTTTCAAAATTTTGTCATAAAGTGTCAAATAAACAACGCGATAAAATCCGTATATAGCAGTTTAATTTCAATGAATAATATTCGCGTAAATATACCGCGTTATTTATTTTACACTTTATTACAAACATTTTTGAAACTGCCACACTTCTAATAGATACTATTAAACTTTACTAATTTTTAAGCTAATTAAATTATTAAAACTATTAAAACTGTTTATATTTAAGTTTACACTTTCCCCGACGTTTCGGTTGCTTTCCAGCATTTCACATTTATTAAATAGAGAAATGTGTAGTAAACACATACTTAATATAATGCTAGATAACGGGTCTTACTCGCGATAAAACATTTAAAAGGTAATAAATAACATTCATCAGCAAATGTAAACGTCACCGTAGTGACTTAGGTCGCCAGTGTGTAGACGTCGTTAGTGTTGTGTGTCGAAACACCGACAGTGCAAATATAAATAATAGTGACCAAGTGAGGGTATTTACCGAAACCAGCACGAAGGCGCCGCTGAGCTCACATCAGTCGATCCGTGACCACGATCGATGCAAGTCGGTCGAAACGTCGGGCAATCAATAGGTATTTATTACCTTTTAAATATTTTATCGCGAGTAAGACCCGTTGTCTAGTATTATGTGTAAACACAGTCTTCGGTTACTTTGTTAATTACTACTATCACTTGATACATAGTTTTAATTAACAAAGTAACCGTAGACTTGATCAACATATTTTTAAATAAACAGTACAGCTCCGAAATTTAATTATTTAATGCAAGATATCGAAGCCACAGATAAGACCAATTTTATTCGAGATTGCACAGCGCTAAGACAGTTTTCTGTTCTGTGGTTGGAACACCAACATGGCGGACATCAAACCCGCATTTACAGAAACTTCGTTGAAGAGGGTCCTCCCCCAACAATAACATACAGATTACAAAAGTGCCAAACAATTTTGGCTTCTCTTTTAATTTAATTTAATTTTCTACGTATAAAAAATACAGACTACATGTATCTATGATGTAGCAGACAAGCTGTTGCTGCTGTTCTCGCGCGACACAAGGTCTTAGTGTGTTTATAAAAAAACAATAAGAAAATGTATATAATATTGTCTTACATTTACAAGTATGTTATACATTGAAATTAAGCAACATTATACGGTTTTTACAACACCATCTTATAGACAACCACTATCTTAGTCTCTTTTTTCTATTCATGTAAAACTAGCAGCCCACCCTGGCTTTGCCCAGGTAAATGTAAAATTTAATAATCCTACAAGATAGTTTTTCTTTTTAAAAGACAACTCTCGCACTAGGTATTATTCCTGTGTCGCGGTGGACTTTTAAACAGCGGACACAAAGAACACCCAGACTAAGAACAACCATTTGTGAATCACACAAAGTTTTGTCCCGTGTGTGATTCGAACCCCCAACACTCAGCGCAGTAACAGTGGTGAGACGTCCACTTTAACCACTACTGTATCCAGCAGTCACTAGTTACATAGTCGTTTAGCCCGGTTAATGTCCTCCAGACCGACTTTCGGTCGCTGCGGCCAATCTTAACGGAGATTGGCCATCTGCGCAGGAGATATTATAGTGCATAAGTATGTGCGCAAATACAAGTGCATTCTCTGTTCCCTAACCATCATGATCCGATGGGACGAATAATCCGACACGACCGGAGAGAGATCAGGCGCAGGACCGACGGCTTTACGTGCTTTCCGAGGCACGGGGGTGTCTAACACCGCCAACTTCCTAGTTCCGGGCTCGTATTGTGATTTGTTAACAGAAAAACCCAATATGTTTTTGTCGACCCGACCCGGAATTCGAATCCGAGACCTCATACACAGTAGTCGCATTCACTACCGTTGCGTATGTTTAATTTCAAGAAAATGAATACCTCGAGCCAGTCAATTTATCAATCATTAGATTTGCACGCGGCATCGCTTCCGTTAATCCAGATTTTAGAATTCCAATCCCACAGAAACAGTACTTGTTTTGCACATAGTTTTTTTTTAATATGGTCTGTAATATAGTTTACAAAAGACTAGTATATTCTATTACTATAAAAACTCTCAGCTAAGTAGTTATTTTGGGAGTGGATTTTCCTCTGTAGTGCAAAGTGGTGATCGAAATCATGATCTTTCTGATTGCGAGTTCTATTGCGTGGGTAGTTGATATTAATTTGTTACCACTAATCCTGAGATTTAGAGGTTACAGTCATTAGAGGTGAAACAATTTGCAATATCTCGCTTCAACAAGCCTGTTTGCTGCCCACTATATAGATTGATTGAATAATATACCCATGGGCTGTTTCAACTATATATTATAAATCTACTCGGTTTTACTGACGATTCTATCCGCACAGACGGTAGTTGTCAAGTATTTTTCCCTATCCCGTAAGAATGTTAAAAATCCTAAAAGTGTTTTTATTAGTTTTCTGAGTAGTAGAGCCTCGCTGATTTCAGCATAAATGGGTCAGCTCGACCGGGGAAGGACTACTCTCTCACAGAATATCGACGTGAAATAGCAGTATTCCTACTGTTGTGTGTATACATGTATAGGAATTACTCTTTAAAATTACCTTATTACTATTGTAAATTATGTAAATACAAAGAAACATATTACAGCAATTTTTTTCGATATGAGTAGGGCATTTGACTTTGTTTCACATGATACTCTATTAAAAAAATGTTACCACTATGGCATACGTGGCCCTGCTCAAAACTGGCTTAAAAGTTACCTCAGTGATAGATCTCAATATGTACAGGTAACCAATATTAATAATAAGAGTGAGGAGGTGCATTATAAATCGAGGATGAGGAATAATAATAATAACATCGGTGTTCCCCAAGGAAGTTTGCTCGGTCCTCTTCTCTTCCTCATTTATATTAATGATTTCCCCTCTGTAACAGAACACCAAACTATCCTCTACGCAGATGATATCTCCATTCTGGTACCTAACGACTCTAAATCTGATTACAATTACAAACTTAATGACACCATCAGTAAAGTAGTAAATTGGTTAAAAATTAATAATTTAAGTGTAAATATAAATAAAACTAAATATATACAATTTCATAATAGGGGAGGGAAAAAAATTCAATTAAATTTAAGCTACAATGAGCAGAACATAGTAGAAGTTAACGAAATGCCCTTCCTTGGTATCACATTAGATCAAAATTGTAATTGGAAAGCCCATGTAGACAAAGTTTGCAGTAAAATCAATAGATTCCGATATGCTTTGTGGAAACTGACAAAAGTCTCAAATAAACAAACCGCACTGCAAGCTTATCACGCATACGTAGTCTCAAACCTTAGATATGGCATAGTGCTTTGGGGTAATGCAGTCAATTTAAATAGAGCATTCATAGCTCAAAAACAGTGTGTTAGAGCTATTTGTAATGTTGCCCCATGGGTGAGCTGTAAACCTCTCTTTCAAAGTCTTTCTCTATTAACACTGCCTTGCCTTTATTTATATGAAATTTGTACCTTTGTTAAGCATAATATTGACCTTTTTGTCTTTAAGAAAGATGTGTGCAATTTTAACACAAGATATCCAGATCGTCTTGAACTCCCTTCAATAAGAACTGAAATGTGTAGTAGAAATAGTTACGCTATGTCAGTACGCATTTTCAACCATCTGCCTAAATCTATAAGAGATCTGCATATCAATAAGTTCAAAGTTGAACTGTATAAATGGCTAAGTGAAAAGTGTTTCTATTCTACAAAAGACTATTTAAATTATAAATAAGTGTGATTTTTTTTTTGTGCCATGTACTAATAGTAAAATTATGAATTTGTGTTTGTTAAAATATTTGTATGCCATGAACTTGAGATGGCAAATGTGTGAAACTTTTTTCTTAATATGTTACCACCTGTATGTACCACATTTATGCAAATAAAATTATTATTATTATTATATTATGTTACAATTTGGCTTGTAGGTAATTATAATCACTTTTTTTTCATACCTTGCAGGTGGCTAACAAGCTTACGGCCCACCTGATGATAAGTAGTCACCGTAGTCTATGGATGCCTGCAACACCAGAGGCATCACTAGCGCGTTGTCCACCCTTTAGGAAAAGAATTAGGAAGGAGAAGGAGCGGGAAGTAGGAAAAACGGTGATTGGGCCTCCGGCACTCTCACTCACCGAACGAAATACAACAGTAGGAATACTGCTATTTCACGTCGATATTAATATTATTAATTATTATTAAATAATTTATTATTATTATTACCTAGTGTGCTAACTGAAAGAAAAGTAATTAATATCTTTAAGAATAATTCTACTACTACTGAATTTGTAAAACGTTTATAACTTAAACAGGTAAGTAAATCATTGAAAGGATTTAGAAAATTGCTATAAAGATAGACCATATCCTCGATTTAATATATTACTATAACACGTCACGCGTTCTCATATGTTGAGTAAGTAAAGCCGCGAGCAAAAGCTAAGATGGCTGACATAATATTTCCCTCTTAAATTTTACAATGCAGTCTAGTAGAAATTTATATACCAATATGGCTACCAGCAAATAAGGAGTGCATTTTATGAGCTCAGTATATTATAATGCTTATCGCTGCTAAGACAATGCAATAAGCGGGTTATGTTACGAACGCTTGGCTTTCGTAATACTGTTTAAGGTTATTTATGTTTGTAGATTTTACATATACATACATACAGGTTGTCCCAGAATATGTGAATCAAATTGTAACGGGAGACTTTTTCAGACTTTCAACTACAGGTACTTCGTTTATGGCTAATTTTCATTTTTTTATCACTATTATTATTTATGAAGGATTGAATCGTAGAACAAAAACCATATTTTTAAATAACTGTCTTTGTTTTGAAATCTCTGCATTATTTTGGTGTATTTTTTTGCACAATAACAATTTTTTTTAATTTTTACATATATGCCATATTTTTTTATGTCTTTATTTTGCTCATTTGAAAGTTCCTTACCTAAGGAATCTCCCGTTACAAATTGATTTGCATATTCCGGGACATCCTGTATGTAGTCACACGCCACTTTTGCTAAATGTGCAGCGTAGTACTCTTAAATTTCGTACACAATGATTTTAGGTCTGACGTGATAGGGCACTGTTTGAGACTCCGTGCTGTCACTGACTATGTCTTGAGAGAAAACTTATTAAAATTTTGATGTCCCAAGAATCGAGTACGAGACCTGAAAAGCTATGGCATTTGCTAACGTGCGCCACAGAGTATTTTATATAAGTATTAGCATTTCTATACTTATATTATAAAGAGGAAAGATTAGATTTTTGTTTGTTTGTAAAGATTTCACTCAAAAACTACTAAACCGATTTTAAAATTCCTTCACCATTAGAAATCTACAGGATGGCCGGTAATTAATGGATAACCTTGAAATGTCTTATAATAGAACAGACGGCCGTCCAAAAATATGAAAAGAAATCTTTCTACTATCTGAGATAGAGTATAGAGATTGAGTATTATTACTCATGGGTCGCAGCACCGGTAATGTTATAAATTGATTAATGGTTTTTCTTTTGTCAATGTCAACGAATAATTATTCGGATGCTTTACGTTTGATTAATTATTAATATTGTGAATATTTATGTTTATTCGGTGATTCGAATAATATAATTTATATTCGGTAAGCAAATATTGGTAATCCACATAAACAAATTGGCGAGCCAACAGTAATCACGCAAATGACACTAGTAGACAATAATTACTGCCAATTATAAAAAACTAGCTTTTTCTCGGGGCTTCGCTCGCGTAAAAGAAGTTTAAGTGGAGTATAAAATAACCCATGTTACTCGGTAACAATATACAGGATGTCCGGTAATTAATGGATAACCTTGAAGTGTCTTATAGTAGAACAGATGGCCATTCAGAAAAAATATGAAATAAATCTATCCTAACTACTACATGAGATAAGATTTGTTTTTTAATTATCATATTTAACTTTCTTGTACACTACGACTACAAATGAATGAATTCCATCGGATTTTTGTTGTTTTATTATTAAACACTAATTATGCTAATAGATAGATAGTCAAAAGTATGACTAGCAACACTTTTTCCTTTTTTTTGAATTTTTTTTACTATAAGATCATATTTCTGCTATAAGACATTTTAAGGTTATCCATTAATTATCGGACAACCTGTATATATATACAGATATATATATATATATATATATATATATATTGATTG
This sequence comes from Catocala fraxini, assembly GCA_930367265.1. NCBI lineage: Eukaryota > Metazoa > Arthropoda > Insecta > Lepidoptera > Erebidae > Catocala > Catocala fraxini. The sequence continues at coordinate 3,097,338 of OV884037.1, forward strand.
ACAATTATCGCCTGCTCCGTGCCTCGGAGAGCACGTTAAGCCGTTGGTCCCGGCTGCCATGAACATCTATGGCAGTCGTTATTGGGAAAGTCAGTACCCTCTAATATCCTGACACTGGTCTAGCCTTAGGGTATCGTTAGCCTTCGGGTTGCGGAGGTCAGGTGGCAGCCGCTTCCTGTAAAAACTGATATCCAGTCAAATCCGGTTAGACCAGAAAAGCCGACCCAAAGTGACTTGGGAATAATAAAGACTAGGGAGAACAAGACCCTGTATATATATATGTTGCTTATAACAAGCCTCCATAATTAGGTATCCAATTGGATTATTTATAATACATACAAATTATTATATTATTAAATTTTTTATGTACATAATTCTAAACTCTATGCTGCTACTCAGAATTTCGTGGCAGAAAAACTAATAAAACTTCATGCACAGCAGTTGCATTCACTTCCACTGCAAAAACGAAACGGTCTGTCTGTAATTGGACCTGGAACACAAATCACTTTTTACTAGGTGCATTGAAAATTTAACTTTGCTGTTCGGCGGTCGCATAGAAGAACTAATTCAGTAGTTCGGGTCCAAATGCCACAGTGGTAATAAATTCTGAACTTTCATCGATATCGGCTCCAAACTTATTTATAACGTGTGAAGTTAGTAATTTGCGTTGCACCGTTTTGTATAAAGTTTGCACTCGAATAACAGCTATGCGAAGCGATGGTTTTATCAAAGTTGCAAATAAAGACGTGGTCAGCCTGCTGGTAAACAGTTACCGTAGCCTAAAGGCGCTAGCAAAACCAGGGTCATCGGTAATTTTTTAATTTAAATTTTCGTCTCCCGTACTAGAAATATTACGAAGACCTTTACAAACTTTGAAACAAATAACACCTAGAATCGGAACAATAATTTGCGGATCCCACCATTTTTTGCTGCGTTTGGGATTCGAACTTACAACATGCGGCGTAGTGGCAGTAGCGAGACGATCACTTAAACCACTAGGTACTGCATGGAGTCAACATCAAATTTAAAATAAATCTTGGCTATTCAGTGGAAAACAACCACATAGGCAATTCACGAACATACGATAGCATTCTTGGAATGTTTCCAGAATTGTACAACATAATGCTTCTGTAAATTATAGCTATTAGGTATTACTGTGCTTGAAACTGAATAACTTTAATTTGTTTAATGTTCAGAAATGCCTTTAACGCTTGCTATTTCGTTCGTAATCGAAGGCTGCTCTTACATACTTGCGTAAACTTGCATCGTCTTACGAACCTTTTAATTAACTAAACAATGTTTGATCGACGATGCAGTATAGTGACTGATGGATAACAGCCACTGCGAGCTTTACTCGTTTTAAAAAGTTGTAATTGTAATTGTAATTGGACTCCCTTTTCCGCATTTGAACTCTAAGTTGGTCCATTATGCGTGAGAGTCGGCCGGTTACGGAGATAGCCAGCCCAACTCCGCCCAGAAGCACAGAAGTTTCCTGGGGTCTTCGCAGGCTTCGCGGAGTGACCTCGGGTTGTTGAGGATTTCCTTACGTTGTGCTGTTACTCCCACACATTCCAGGACTACATGGGCAGCAGATTCTTCTTCGGTCAGACATCCCCTACAGAGTGGGCTGTCTGTTGCTCCGATGTTGTAAAGATGTTTGTTCAGGGGACAGTGTCCTGTTAGGATCCCCACGATGGTCCGAAGGTCCAATCTTTGTAGGTTGAGCAGGCGGTGTGTCAGACGTGGTGAGATGGCCGGTAGGGCTGCTCTCGACTGTCTACTGTCCGTTGTCCGTGCCCAGCGTTTATTATGTTGGCTCTGAGTGCGAAGCCGCATCCATGTTTTTAGTTGTGAGAATGGTAGAGGGAGGAATGGAGATGGACCTTCCGTGGTGGTTCCCGACCCTCTTCTAGCCAACTCATCTGCAGCATCATTGCCCAGCGATTCACTATGCGATATACTAAAAAGATGTATGTTTCATTATTAAGTTTCGTGTAATATCTTTGTTATACTAGGCAAACGTTAGTGTTTATGAATAAATTCCAATGTTGCTTTAACTTTAGCGTAAGTATAACATATTCTACTATGTAGACACACACACCTACATACATAGCCACGTACGTTATACGTAGTTACATGTCTATATATGTGAAAAGGTGTCAACCGCGCAGTCTTCACCAGTCCGGTAAAAACTGTCTATGGAAGCATAAGTAATTATGTTCGTCCGTAATTTATAATATTTAAATGTAAAAGTGTATGAGAGATATAACATCTATTTCGTTCTTACGGAGTTTATTTATCTCCAACGGGCTCAACCTTATTTACTATGAGTAAATGCTTGTAAGATATTTAGAAGTTTATTAAACAATCGGGTCTAACGAGGGAGGCACTGTTTTTGATCCTACGTATTAGAGGGTGAGCCTATTACTGTACATTACGCACGTCTTTGAGAAGTACAGCGTTCCTGATTTTAGCTTAAATGGGCCGACTGGGTAAGTATTTACAAAATATTTTTAATTCGCAAAACACCAGTGTTCGTTGCTGGGTTTTGTTCGGTGAGTGAGAGCACGCGAAGTCTAATCAGCCCTCATCTGTTTCTTATTTTCCTTCTTCTACCTTCTTTCCTCGATCCCTTGTGCTAGGGTAACTGCGATCGTCTGATTATTTGCAGTCTAGGTTGCTGCTATATTTGTTTCTATTTATTTGCTTCTTCTGTTAAAGACAAGTCGCAAGTTGCAAGTCGCCTTATTCAATAAGCTGCCAGTGATTATTTGAACACGCTTTCGGAATTGCTTCAGTGTTATCAACTAAACATAGTCGTGTCCATGAGAGGCAGTTGCTGTTTACTATCAGGTAGCTTGCTGGCTAGTCTACTCTTAAAAACAATAAAATAACATGGCCGAACTTCGTGTTACAGCAGAGAATTTATTTTCCTTACACGGTATATAGACAAGTATGAAAAAATCTTCTTCTCCTTAGCCTTTATTATTCCCAAGTCACTTGGGGTCGGCTTTTCTAGTCTAACCGGGTTTGACTGGACATCAGTTTTTACACGGAGCGACTGCCACCTGACCTCCGCAACCCGAAGGCTAACGATACCCTAAGGCTAGACCAGTGTCAGGATATTAGAGGGTACTGACTTTCCCAATAACGACTGCCATAGATGTTCATGGCAGCCGGGACCGATGGCTTAACGTACTCTCCGAGGCACGGAGCAGGCGATAATCGTCAATCAATACGCATATAATTTCGAAAAGTCATATGACTTCCGAAAGTCAGAGGTGCGCGACGTGGGTTCGAACCCGAGACCCTCTGCATTGCAGTCTTTTGGTCTCCCCACTGAGCTATCGCTGCTATTATTGCTATACAAGTATGAAAAAATAAATGTCGAAAATCCACACAAATAAAAAAATACTATCCAAGACTAGCCGACTTTTCAAAACAACAGCCTAAAGTATAAAAGGCTTTAGCTGTAGTCCAAAATAAGGTTTTACTGAACAATAATGAAGGCCGGATGAAACTACAGTTACTGCAAATGTAGCCTAATGTTGGCATGTACTTAAATGTTACGCTAATGTTCAGTACATCTCCTTAAAACAACACGTTTTCAGCCAGTGCTTGTACATTTACCATTAGTGGACTGTTTCTCTTTGAACTTTATTACAAACTTTTACTGGCTCACAGAATAATTTATGTTTTTTGGAGCAGTGAATTTAAATTGTGCATATGTATGTGTTTGATTTAATGTCCTGTATATAATATTATACATGTAAAAGTTTGTAACGACGTTTAAATGTTAAAACTACCTACAAACTACCATCGGATATAAAAAATGTACACTCATCTAGTAGTTTTAATCTCAACTGTCTCAGTATTTTTTTTTGCACTTTTCGCCCTGAGTTACAGGCATAGCCTGTAGCGAGTGTTGGGTGAACTGCATGTAATCTTAATTACTTTTAACAAAATAATAAAACTACTAAAGGAGTGTTCGGCGACTATAATTTGTGTTCCACTAAATGACGTCTTGTTATTTTCATGTAAGTGACATATCGTACGTCTTTTTGAAAATAAACTCTTTAACCTCAAATGTTTGATTGATAAAAAGCGTAAACCACTTAACGGATTTTGATAAAAGATGACATTCAGATAAAGTATGCCCCGAATTACAATATAGGGCAATTTTATCCTGGTCTCCCAGGCGCCCCAGGGGATTCGTGCGAGCATAACCAGTATATAATACTAGTTCACCTGACCAGACCAGTACGAGCGACCATTATAGAAGATTACGCAGGTTTCTTTTTTTACTTCGCCATTAACACATTTAATGCCATGTAGCAGACACAATAGAAAATGTATAGTTAGCTGTCATTTATGACCAGCATGGCATTCGATGTGTTAAAGAAAGTGTGCTCAGGTGGTACGAGTAACCAAATTTCCTTTGCGTCGGTCACTTACGCAGTATGGGCCAATTGTGAGATTAGGTGGGGATAACATTAAACACACGTCCAACTAAATAACTAACTAACTAGAGAAAGCAATGAATTTACTATAATATCACTACATATAATAAGATAATAACAAATAAGAAAACCGACTTCAAAAAAGAAAGTTATAAAACAAAAAAAACTCAAAATCATCAAAAATCTATTGGTTATTCTTGTGTCTACAACCTACAATCAACTTATTTTTCTACTAGTGTACAATCTTATCTTATCTTATGTGAGGGCCAATCAGTGCAGACCGGTGAAACTTCGACCCAGTAGAATCTTTTGTGTCGACACTCTCCCAATAACGACTGTCATAGATGTTCATAGCAGCCGGGACCGACGGCTTAACGTGCTCTCCGAGGCACGGAGCAGGCGATAATTGTCAATCAATACGCACATAATTTCGAAAAGTCATATAACTTCCGAAAGTCAGCGGTGCGCGACGTGGGTTCGAACTCGAGACCCTCTGCATTGCAGTCTCTTGGTCTCTCCACTGAGCTATCGCTGCTCTACTAGTGTACAATCTATGCGTTTACCACGGAATAAGGTACGAGGTATCCACTTAAACTTTACATCTAACACAAGACATACTAACAAAGAATTAGATATTAAAATATTTATATAGAGTACACCTAAGCAAAAATTTCCCCCTTTTTTGAAGTCAGTTAAAAACAAAGTCCCACACCGCGTCTTTCTGTCTGTTCGCGATAAACTCAAAAACTACTGAACAGATTTTTATGCGGTTTTCATCAATACACAGAGTGATTCACGAGGAAGGTTAAGGTGTTAAGGTATTGTGCTACCCGTGCGCAGCCGGGGCGAGTCGCTAGTTTATTATAAGCATCATTTCAATAGTGAATCCTTTTAGATATGTTGCAATACACTTGTTCCGTCGGTCGGTCACTAGGCTTTCACTGCTCAATATATTACTATTCTATGTAATGATTACTTTAAATCACGTATAGAAATAAATTAAAACTACAATTCACAAGATAATCGTGTCCAAATAGTGGAAATATTAAAATACAAAACTAACAATCGTCGCAATCTTCCTTGTGCAAAGCAAACTCTCTGAAATTTGTTCACCCAAACAAACTGTTATTTGAGTCGAATTCTAACAGAGAAGAGTTGGCAGCTTTTGTCTGACACGATCTAACACAGCCGAAGCAATTTGTAAATGTCTTCAAGTTTTTACCCATTTAACTATCATTTTTCAAGTCCCACTATTCTTTGAATGCTATTGTTTTTCGTCATTTGGATGTTTTCCCGCTGTCTATGGTTAATATATTCAGCTTTTTTATATAATATAGCAACCTAGTAGTGTAGAGCAGCGATAGCTCAGTGGGGAGACCAACAGACTGCAATGCAGAGGACCTCGGGTTCGAACCCACGTCGCGCACCTCTGACTTTCGAAAGTTATATGACTTTTTGAAATGATGTGGGTATTTTTGGGATATTATTGAAAAATTATCGCCTGGTCCGTGCCTCGGAGAGCACGTTAAGCCGTCGGTCCCGGCTGCCATGAACATCTATGTAATGGCAGTCGTTATTGGGAGAGTGTCGACACAAAAGATCCCACTGGGTCGAAGTGTCGCCGGTCTGCACTGACTGGCCCCCACATAAGATAAGAAGCTCCTAGTAGTGTACGGGACATAGTTTTATAGTTTACTAGTAGTATACCACGGTTTCACCCGCTTTGATTAATGATCTGCTCCCATTGTCCGTGGAACGATGGTATGTAGCCTACAAGGACTACTATCAAATACAATAATAATATTTATAATTCAACTAGTAGTTCTAGAGATAAGCGCGTTCAAGTAAAAAATAAACAACCTCTTCAGCGTTATTGTAAATTGTTGTGATTAAAATAAATCGCACTCTTAATAAAACAGCGACTTAACTCGAAATTTGAAAGTAAGGCAATTTGAACTCTAATTGTATATGTTAAATTCTAATATTATATTTGTGTTAAATCTTTGCAATAGAGTTCAAATTTGTTTAATCCAAAACACTGAGATAAGTCTCTGTTTTATTAAGGGTGCGAAATGACGAATAAACTTTTACCTGTGTCTTCTATACATTCTACTAAACCACTTCATTTATCCACTTTTTCCCGAGCCGTGTCTTATCTTATGTAGGGAAGAGCAGCGATAGCTCAGTGGGGAGACCAACAGACTGCAATGCAGAGGGTCTCGGGTTCGAACTCACGTCGCGCACCTCTGACTTTCGGAAGTTATATGACTTTTCGAAAATATGTGCGTATTGATTGACAATTATCGCCTGCTCCGTGCCTCGGAGAGCACGTTAAGCCGTCGGTCCCGGCTGCCATGAACATCTATGGCAGTCGTTATTGGGAGAGTGTCGACACAAAAGATCCCACTGGGTCGAAGTGTCGCCGGTCTGCACTGACTGGCCCCCACATAAGATACATACATACATGTATCTAATGTATGTTATCCGGGCCATTATTACGAATCTATTGACACCTCAATCATTAAAATCGGTTCAGTAGTTTAGGCCTTACGGTGGAACATACAAACATACAAACACCTGTACCTGGCCTCCGCAACTCGAAGGCTAACGATATCCTAAGGCTAGACCAGTGTCAGGATATTATAGGGCACTGACTTCCCAATAACGACTGCCATAGATGTTCATGGCAGCCGGGACCGACGGCTTAACGTGCTCTCCGAGGCACTTACCTAAAAACAAATTACGGTAAAAAATGTTAACAAATGAAGGGGCAGCTATATAATAAATTACCATCGCACGTTAAAAATGTACACTCAATTAATGTATTCAAAACCCGATTAGCTCAATATGTACGTACATCATTCACATAACGTCATTTGTCCTCGGGCAAATGAATACATTAATTATGTTCCTACCTTCAATAATATAATTGAGTGAAATGACGAACTTGTAACTATACTGTTATTATTGTTCTCAAGTAAGTGACTTTTATGTTTTTATTGAGGATAAAGATTCTTTAAACCGAAGTCACAGGTGCCTTAGAATCGAACTTAACAATGGTTTCCCACTACTCTATCCTTGCTTAAATATGTATTTTATATAAAAAATCCGATTTAATCCGACATTCTTCATCCAAAACAGCAATTTCATAGGTAAAGACCCGTTTCAAGAATAGCTACAGAGCATTGCAAGTGTTACCATCTAATATTTGTTTGAGACAAAGATAAAGTGTAGTCTGTAAAGCTGAAATGAGTTCAACAAGAAAAGAAATGAAAGTTTTAGTCTGACAACCCTGCTCCAGACATGAACGATATTGATTACTTAGATTGAATCTTGTTTCTACTTTAAGTAGTAAAATAACTATTATTAAAATCGTGATTGTCATATAATTGCCTGCTCGGGTAGTGCAGCGGTTGAAGTGGTCGTCTCGCCATTGCACGTTTTGTTGGCCTGTTAGCACTAGGAATAATTTCTGTATTTAGAATTAAAGAACACCCAAACCCCGAACAATCTTTCATGGGTCACACAATTGTATCATATATTTGGCTTGCGGCATCATACTAACAATTATTATAAACTAGCTGAAACTAAAAACATGGATGCGGCTTCTCACTCAGAGCCAACATAATAAACGCTGGGCACAGACAACGGACTGTAGACAGTCGAGAGCAGCCCTACCGGCCATCTCACCACGTCTGACGCACCGCCTCCTTAACCTACAAAGATTGGACCTTCGGACCATCGAGGGGATCCTAACAGGACACTGTCCCCTGAACAAACATCTCTACAACATCGGAGCAACAGACAGCCCACTCTGTAGGGGATGTCTGACCGAAGAAGAATCTGCTGCCCATGTAGTCCTGGAATGTGTGGGAGTAACAGCGCAACGTAAGGAAATCCTCAACAACCCGAGGTCAGTCCGCGAAGCCTGCGAAGACCCCAGGAAACTTCTGTGCTTCTGGGCGGAGTTGGGCTGGCTATCTTCGTAACCGGCCGACTCTCACGCATAATGGACCAACTTAGAGTTCAAATGTGGAAAAGGGAGTCCAATTACAATTACACTTAAACTAGCTGAACCATCAGTCGTTGTCCTGTAAATCTATATAAAAATACATTACACCTAATTAAATTTAATATCAACGTGTCAATCAATTTTTTTCACATAATTATTTTTTAATTTCACATACCATTAAAATTTTCGACATTTCCTAAGGATTTTGTGGCAGGTTGTTAATCAATCACGCGTAAACCGCTGACCTGATTTGGATAACACTTAGCACATAGACTTTGAAAGATTGACTTAGTGGTTGTCTCGTCTGCCGCCTGCCATTGCGCTGAGTGTTGTGGGTTCGAAATCCACACGAAAAAAATTGTGTGATCCACAAATGTTTGTTCCAAGTTTGGATGTTATTTGTGTCTGTTGTTTCAATGTTTGTTAAGTTCCCCGCAACATAGAAAAACACCTAGGTCGGGAATTGTCTTAAAAAAAGCAGTATGCATGTAAAATACTAATAAAAATAACTACTGCTTGCCAAAAGTATAACAGTGCATAAAATACACCTCACCTCTGCGAAATAACGACGCGAGATACATTTCGCAAAAGGCTTATAATTTTTCTGCAGACTGCTTATTGGCCTTATTGCCAAATAATAAGCAACGATAGGCTCTTCTATCCTAACTAATAATAATATTCTCCAGACCGAATTTCAGCCACGGCGGCCAGTCCTAACATAGACTGGCCAACTACGCATACGCCATATTATAGTGCACAAATGTGTGCGCACAACTGCACTCTCTGTTCCCTAACTCTCATGATCCGATGGGACGGCAATCCGACACTACCGAACAGAGATCAGGCGCAGGACTAATGGCTTTCCGAGGCACGGGGGTGTCCTACACCGCCAACATCCTAACTCCGGGCTGGTATTGAGATTTTTTTAACTGTAAAACCCAATAACTTTTTCTTGGTCCGACCCGGGATTCGAGCCTGAGACCTCATGCACAGCAGTCGCATTCACTACCGCTACGCCAGTTCATCCTAACTAATATTAGAAATGCGAATGTGAGTTTGTTTTATTGTTACGCTTTCATGCCTTGACTACTCGACCGATCATCATGAAATTTCTCGCACATGTCAGGGAAATAGAAAAGTACCTTTCATCCAGATAAAAGGACTGTTTACTATCCTAACTGAACATACATATACGCAAGCGTAGCCGCGGGCAAAAAATTAAATTAATCACTAAGCATCTGTTATGATTTCTTGCTCATATGTAATCTGGAATCCATGTAATACTATCACAATCAAATATCAATTACCTAATCCATGCAAATACATCGCTTACTCAACTGTGCCTACACTTGTAATTGTATTAGCCGACAACAATGACAAAATCTAATTAAACTAATCAACGTTATAATATTGCTCATCTGTCTGAAGCATCTGCATGATTAATTAAATGCTATGTAGTATGATGTCTTGTTTGCCTTGAAGGTAAACAATGCATACCTGTCTGAAACTGATGTTCCAGAACACGTATAATTTAATACATAGCTGTATTGAAGCCTTATTCGATAATTACAGATTTAATTATTTGATATTCGATTTTGAATATAGAATGGTTTCAGTAAGCTTTCTGAGTAAGCTTTTGAATCATTTACAATTATTACAATGCTTATCTTATTTCATTAAATTCTGTAGTTTCATTTCAGTTGCAAATTTAAGTTATTATTATGCTATTAAACTGCCGTCCATATAGTCCAATTTATATAATCATATCAGCAATATTAAACTGCCCCAATGCTGGGCACGGGGCTCTTCATACTATGTAAAGGATTAGTCCATTAGTCTACCGCGCTGGTCCAGTGCGAGATGGCAGACTTCACATATCTTTGAGAACATTTAAAGAGCTCTTAGACGTGTTTAATAAGCACGTAACTGACCGAAAACATAGAGATATGCGCCTTTAGACCGAAGTCGCGACCTCTGCGTTGCAGTCCAAAGCTCATCCAATAGGCTGTCGCTGCTTCTAGAAAATCATAACTGATTGCATTCTGCAATTTGGTATTGGAAGTAGCTCTTCGCGTGACTTAGCCTGTAAAAAAGTCATTATGCTAGCAACGAAAGGCAAAACGACCACCTCCTGCTGACAGCCTGCAATCTCTTGCTGAAGCCTGGAAACCCTAGTCGCTCTTCCCTTTAGGTGCTTAGAATCCCTGCTCATCACAAAAACACAGCATGAGGTTATTCGGCAGTAAACCTCTATAGTTTGAAGATACTACCTTCGCCAAGTTTACAAAAAATCAGAAACATTTTTACTGCTTCATTAAGCTTTGTTTACACATTAGTAGCCTGTTATATAGCTTCAATCAGTGGCTAATTAAGTATGTAGCAGTGTGGTTCATTAATTGTTTGAATAGTCAATTGTTTGTCGATACACATGATCAGTTTTAATTGGATCCTACGTTCTACTTTCAGAATAGTTCTACTTCAAATGGTTTTGAAAGCATTTACTTGTTCAAATGACATGTAGACTACTAATTTATTCATTATTTTCGTCATTATGTCTGTGTATATATATAATATGTAACGGGTATTAACGCGATCATGCATAATGTTAACATTTTTTATGCTTGACGTTTGACCAGGTTACACCGGCCGTGGTCACAAGCTGACTGGTTAACATTATGCATGATTGCGTTAATACCCGTTACATATAAATCATATTATATATATATCATGCAACGCAAAGTTTAAAAGTTATTATGTCTGAGTATATTCCATCTTCTATTATTTATACATACATAAACTCACGTTTAATTTTCCAAAAGTGTTGTTCATAGCACATTGCAACCACATTTTGCCAGCTATGGTGATAGGGTCTAGTTAACAGGCTGCGAGCTCAATGCAGTTTATCGAAACAATTCTTGATTGCGTAGGTACTGTTACTAAGAATTTTTAAAGAGTGAAAGCCAAAACACCTCTCCTGATCCGGGAATCAATCCAGAGATCTCATGCATAGCAGTCGCTGACACTACTGGTTATCTATCCCTAGTGGCGTAGCGTAGTAGGGGTGGCAGGGTCTGCCCGCCCCGGGCGGCTCTAGTAGGGGACGGCAAAATTTCATAATAAATAATAATAATATCTTGAAAATATTGGAACTGTACATAATAATGATGACAGTTATTGCCGAAAAGTTCTTTAGAATTACTGTATATTACCTATAGTATTTTAAATTGAAATACCTAAATATATGTATATAAGAGAGTTGCATAATTTTCTGCCGCTCCGAGCGATGGAGATCCACGCTACACCACTGCCTACCCCAACCACAAGCTTAGTAGAAATTCTAAGCTTAGACTTGACATCAAAATGTTTAAGGTATCTCGGAGATATAAATGCTTCAAATTCATACAACGTTGAATTGATCAACCGGTGCAGCCAGCCTTGTATCACAGGTACCGTAAATAATAACAGAATATATATAGCAACTAGATTTTTCCCACGGCTTTGCTCGCGTAAATGTTGGTTATGCTAATTTTCTATCCCTCGGGTACAGTACTTTTTTCTTGGTTAAAGGCATCCTATGTCCATTTTTGTCCCCCTGAAAACGTATATGCGAGGCGTGAAAGCGTAACTATGCCAACGTTACGCTTTCACGAATTAACTACACGACTGAACATCATTAAATTCCGCATACACGTTGTCAGTAGAGCAGAAAAGAACTTTAACTACCTTTCATCCTGAAAATAGTACTGTTTTAAATCTAACCTTCATGCAAAATCTTAAAAGATTTTTAGGATTTATTTTCAAGCTACTTATAAGAAAGCAGTTTTTCAAGGTGCCATTTAAGGTTTTCCATGTGCACTTTGATATAATTCATACACTTTCTAGAACATTATTGCAATTTGCCATCTGAACCTGGAACAGCTAGTGTCCTCTGATTCGGCGATTACAGTTTTCTTACTCGCTGCAAGCGCCATTACCGAACATTATTAAACTAGAATCATTTAAATCCATTTTATTGCATACCATAAATTGCGTGCTAAATTGAAAAGCATGAGGAACTTCGCACCTTTCAAGATTACGTAAATTTACGAGTTTAGTTCACGGTCCGCGAATACCATTCACCCTTTACCCTCGATCGAGTTTTACGATTCGGACAGGTATACAAGCGTACTTTTCGGAATTTCAGTCCGACTGAGCTTATGTACAAACATAAAATAAGCTTTCTTTCGTTTCGTCAAAACATTATATTACGTGCCAACTTTTTTGAAGATCTTGTAGTGTGTTTTAAGGTTCCTTAGTCGGAATTCAAACTCTTTGGTATTATTTTTACAGTTGGCAACATTTATGGTAAAAAATCCCAGCAAAATGCCCAAAAAATCCCAGCAAAACTAGCTGACTTCGTCTGCGTCACATAAGAGAATTTACCCCGTTTTTGGAACATTTTCTATTCATCAAAGTCAGCGCCGCTCCTATTGGTCATAGCGTGATTTTACATAGCTTATAGACTTCCTCGATAAATAGGCTAGGCACCACTAAAATATTTTTTCAATTCGGTTCAGACGTTCCTGAGATTAGCGCGTTCAACCAAACAAACGAACTCTACAGCTTTATAATATTAGTATAGGTAAAGTTAAACATAAACATTTTCATTTTAGTTCACATTTGATGTTTATTAGACTATATCGGGTCTCCATTTTAAACAGCTATCATTACGAGAACGGCCCTCAGATAAACTTTGATTCGTTGACATTCAAATAAATGCCTGTATGAAAATATTTTGCAATGCATTCCTGACCAATAATCAAAATAAAAGAATGAATACAATCACTCCAGTATTTACCGAGCAATACATGATTTAAATTTAATCCTCTTGGAGCAAGCTGTTCTATTGTATGGCCAAAGCAATTAAAAAGAGCAAGCCTTTTGAAGAGTAAATGAAATTTACTCTTGAAAATTTTTGTTGTATCGTATTTTTATTACCATACCATACCATACCATTTACAGTTTTTAGTTTTTATTGTGTTTGTGTTCATATTAGTTACTATTTTATAGCTCTTTCTTTAGAAACAGTCACTTTTTCGGAATGTAAAGACTCGCAATCAATCATCATCTATTTTCTTTTTTGTTGCCCTGACAACGTGTATGCAAAATTTCATAATAATCGGTCGAGTAGTTAAAGCGTCAAAGCATATCAAACAAACAAACAAGCCTATAGTAGCCCACTGTTTGACATGAGCTGCTCTAAATTCGTGCTACGAAATGAGGTCTGCGGTCTTTCCCATCTAGTCCAAATCAGTCACCTCGTGTCCCTAGATGTAGCCATGCAGACGGCCAATATGCATGCATACGCCTACGTCCAACCTCGCCAGAGCCGTAAACTCATTAAGTGGACTACTTTTTTATGTTTTAGGAGGCAAACGAGCGACGGTTCGCCTGATAGTAAGTGATTACCGTCGCCCATGGACACCCGCAACACCAGAGGAGTCACAAGTGCGTTGCCAGCCTTTTGCTTGTACACCGTCATATCTGTAATCCCATCCACCTATCTCACTCATTCATTACATTCAATTTAATTCGTTTATTGCACTCCATAATCTATACACAGGTCTTATAATTGTAGAAAATACAATTAAGGACCCCGAAGGGCACGGCAAAATTAGGAGAGAAGTACGAACTTTCTATCATATATAAATCATATTGAAATATATTTTAGTATATAGAACTAGGTATGTATTATTTTATTATTCACGTATTAAAATCGATATAATAGTATAGTTAAGTATTGATTAATTATAAATACTTATTTTCTTGATTTTAATATTATTTAATAATTTATTATATATTTTTATGGACATAACGTAGGTAGGGCCTTGATGCATGGTTTTGTAATTTGGACGTTGGTCAGTTTAATCTATTTTTGTGTCTTAATATTGAAACACTATATAATATATAAATTTGAGGGAAATTGAATTTGAAAAATGTGAACATTTTTCACATTAAATTTTCTTTAAAATTATATGCTACTACACTTTACAAAATACCTATGGAATACTAACGCCTACTTCGGCTCGCTCCTGGCTTACATTTATTTCGTTACATTTGTGTGACAAAACATTTATACGCTGTTCCGTATAAACCTAGGAAAATATAGCTCGGCATTACAGTCTAACGTTTAGGTAGAAATACGCGAACCGTTTTTGATGTGTCAGTGATGTCTAAGGCTTTGGCAGATGTCGGATATTTCTTTTATTTTCGTATATCTTGATAGAAAGAAAAGGAAAACAAATATATTTTATGGTTTCGTTGATCGTCTAACAAAATTGATTTACTTTATAAATAAACTTCAAGGAACTGGCTACACATTTAGTCTTCAAAATATAAGTCTTATTCTGAGTTTGCGTGCCAAGGACCGTCATGCTCACTCAAATGTCATTGCTTGTGGTGTCGTCATGGGCCGGGTCGATACCTTCCCTTCAATATGGCGAAGGGGGCGATGGCTGGCCCATGCGTTTTACTCGTGAACGGGTGCTACTTGTGGTGACTGGTCGACCTTGGTTTCGTGGAATTTGATGATTTACTTACTACACTTTTATTTAAATAGTTAGATTAAACTATGGACTACAATCATGCCTTGCCTTGATTATTATTGTACATGTAAGTGGATGCTCCTATTTACCATACTGCTGCTTTAGAGCCTACCATCAAATTTTATTAAATGCTTGAATATGTTCAGTAGTAGTTCATGGAGAAATGGTTGCAGCACCTTACAGCTCTTATGTTTTGTAAACAAAAACTTGGCGATTAAAAAGAGTGACCATGAGTTTCTTGCCCGTTCTTCTCATGAGCCCTACACCCTTGCTTTGCTGAACGTGGCAGTAAATGTAAATTCGCAGAAAAAAATTGTGTAACTTTGACATTCATAAGTGTTACCTTGTAACCTAATCTGAATAAATTTATTTTGAATTTTTGAATAATAACCTTTTTTATTCGACGGTAAATAAAAATCAGTAACACCGAATTTGAAAACTAAAATTAGTTTCTTCCGAAAGCCGCACTGAGCTAGTGGTAATAGAAAATGGAACTTTAACTGCAGAAAGATATTTCACTGAAATTCTAAATGACTACGTTGGTCCATTTTTAGTGGACATGGGCGAGAATGCCGTTTTTATGCAAGACAATACCCAGATAGTGTTTGCCTATTTTCAAGAAATCGGTATCACACACATGGAGTTGCCAGCACGCAGCCCCGACTTAAACCGCATTGAGCATGCATGGGACGAACTAGAACGACATGTACGTCAGCGGAATCCGCCGCCGATCACGCTACGTGAAATGAAAGAAGCTCTAATAGAGGAATGGCAGAATATTCCGCAGCATCGCCTCAAAAACCTAGTAGAAAGTATGCCATATCGCATAACAGCAATATTGCGGGCTCGCGGAGGTAACACAAAGTACTAAAATGCGTGAAAACGGCACATCTGTAACTAATCTATATTTACGAAAATACTGAAAAACGACGCATTTTTATTTATTTTACATTTATTAAAATTAAAAAGCTTGAATTCATTTTTTTTTATTTCATTTAAGCACCTTCAAATATTCTTTCATTTAGTTATTATTTCATGAAGCTAGGTCAGGTACTTTTGAAGATATTGAAGATTTTCTAACAAGCCCTTTGCGGTCCAGTGTAGTTACTTATCGCTCACTTTAAAAGTGAAGAAAAACATCGCGTGGAATCATGCATATCTGAGAATTATACATAATGTTCTCGAAAATGTATGAAGTCTGAGAACCCGCACTTACGTACCATTTACTAAACCATAGTCTACCACGCTGACGTGGTATACTATGGACTAACCATCCCTATACTGAGAAAGGCCCAAGCCCAGCTGTGAGACAGTTTAAAGACTGATATTATTAAAAATATTTGCAACTAGCTGCGCCCCGTGTTTTCACCCGCGTAAGTCCCGATGCCGTGAGAATTTCGGAATAAAAAGCCTATGTGTTAATCCACGTCTCCAGCTACATATCTACATACAAAGTTTCATCGCAATGGGTTACAAACGTCTTTCCATATTTTATCCATCCATCCATCCTCACAAACTTTCACATTTATAATATGAGTAGGACTTAACTGTAACAATGAAATCATAATACAGAATGTTTCCAATCACATGCAGGAAATCTAGTTATATTATCAAAGCAGAATCAATAACGACAAAAAGCAATCAGTTTTCTTTCTTACGTGAAATCGAATACAAATATTTATTTTCCATTATATTTTAACTGACCGTTTCGGTAGCGTACGGTAGTGACGATATATATATGTTACGGCTAAAGGTGGGTGTGAACATAAACTTAAGATTAGCCGGCTACAACTAGGTGCAGCCGGCCACATGCGGTTAGGTTATGTTAGGTTACTTTTGAGTTGTAGCCGGCTAAAACTTGGTGTAGCCGTACTTCGGCTATTAGCCGTAACATATATATAGGTATGTATCTATACGACTGCTGTGCAATTTAGATTTAATTCTCGGTTCAAGCAAAGTATTAATAGGCTTTTCTGTCAAGGAATTCTTCGTAATGTGACCTTAAAAATAGTTAATAAAATGTGAGTGCAATACCTGCTACCCCTTCGAGATAAGGCGTGATTATGCGCATGTCAGTATTTTCTAGTATTTGAATTGAATTAAATAGTATACTAGATACTTATAGTATAATATGAGGCACTATCTCGAGAACCGCAGAACTAGGCCTCTGCCCGCGGCTTCGACTGCGGATAACGAAACAAAATTATATTACAAAAACGGGCTACAAAATATATTTTTTTTAATTAAATAATCATAATATAATATTAATATTTAATATTCTACCACATACACACAACACCATCTAGCCCAAACTAAGCACAGCTTGTACTATGGGTACTAGACAATGGATAAACATACATACATATACAACTATTTTTTTTGTAAATACATACATATTATACATAGAAACACCCAGACCAAGACAAACATCCATGTTCATGCACACAAATGTTTGACTTGTTCGGGGATCGAACCCGCGACCTCAGGCGTGGCAGTCGGTTACACTAACCACTACGCCATCGAGGCCGACTTGAACTATTGACTTAGTCTATCTATGAGCCAAGTTTTATCCAAATTTGGTAATTGGTTTACGCGTGATTGATTAACAAACATTCAAGCATCTTCACAAACTTTCACATTAATAATGGAAGAGTAGGATATTGGTGTAATTTGTGATATATCCGCACAACCGGAGATTAATTCTGCTATGCGAGCAACCCGTCAACGTGCCAAAGCGTCGGAGAATCTGGTTTATCACTCAATGTCTGTTTGATGTGGTATGAGCTGCAACCAATACATTAGCGACATGCGATAATCAATTAAATCAAAATATTAATCGATTGTGTTAATCGTCGATTGCTTATCATTACTCGATAAGAACAATCGGCTTATTCAAATGTATTAATCGTTTGATTGATATGTGATTATGTATAAGGAATATTATTATGCAAAATCACGGAATTACACGGCTAAACAGCTATCAAGAACATCATCACTACGTCAATCACGTTTACCAACTTGTCATCATCGTAACGGATTTAAATTCGACATAAAAATATAAAGTTCCCCACAATGCAGGAATTACACATAGAGCAGACGCTGTCTTTATAACGAAAAGATGAGGCTATTCCACGCTTGACTTAAGCGTGGAAAAGCCTCGTCTTTTTTTTCCCGAAAAAATAATATAGTCTATCAAAATTTGGCACTTCATTCATTCAAATTATTTATAGAATATGTCAAATAAATAGACATTCATAAAATAACCAAATAACTCTGTTGAATAACTCTGTCGGGGAAAGTGTAAACTTAAATATAAATAGTTTTAATAATTTAATTAGCTTAAAATTTGTAAAGTTTAAGTTTAATAATAGTATCTAGTAGTAGTGTAACAGTTCTAAATTATGTAATAAAGAGTAAAATAAACAACGCGATAAAATCCGTATATCTTCTTCTCCCTAGCCTTTATTATTCCCAAGTCACTTGGGGTCGGCTTTTCTAGTCTAACCGGATTTGACTGGATATCAGTTTTTACACGGAGCGGCTGCCACCTGACCTCCGCAACCCGAAGGCTAACGATACCCTAAGGCTAGACCAGTGTCAGGATATTAGAGGGTACTGACTTTCCCAATAACGACTGCCTAGACGTTCACGGCAGCCGGGACCGACGGCTTAACGTGCTCTCCGAGGCACGGAGCAGGCGATAATTTTCAATCAATACGCACATAATTTCGAAAAGTCTTATAACTTCCGAAAGTCAGAGGTGCGCGGCGTAGGTTCGAACCCGAGACCCTCTACATTGCAGTCTGTTGGTCTTCCCACTGAGCTATCGCTGTTCTTAGTTTCGTAAAATCCGTATATAGTAGTTTAATTTCAATGAATAACATTCGCGTAAACAGAAGACAACATCAAATAACTCTGCCTAATATTAATATTAACATTTGATAAAATTAAATAATCTGTCAATTGCTAGAAATATGATTGGAAGCCAATTGTGTGTGGCCGGCAGCGGGCTGCTCAAAGGGGTAAAGCAGATTGAAATGAAAGGATTATTAAAACTCATCCCATTTTTAATACCAATGTGTACATCTAACATGTTTTTCTACACAACCTTTACAAACTAACATGGATATATGAGGATGTACTTGATTAACAAATTGACAATAAACTCAGATTGATGTTTCTATTAATAATTATAAATAACATTAAACGCTTATTTATTATTTATTTGGTAAAACTCAACAGAATTAGTTAAGTCAAGCCAGTAAAAGACTATTGGGCGAAGACGTGACTTCTGAAGATACATGGATGCTTTTAAATACCTATTTTGTCCTGAATCAGTATTATTTTTAATTTTTACTGTGTTCTTCTTTCCTTCTTTTTAATCATATTGCGATATATGATTAAAAATAAGGAACAAAAGGAACGCAGGGAACTTTACAAACATTCAAACAATAGACTTTGTAAAGCGCTTTGCGATACAGGAAATATTCTTAGTGCGTGATTTGTCTTTTTACCATCTGCGGGCCGGGAGGCTGGCGTTCGCCTCCCTTTCCCTTTCCGCCACCTCCTTAGCGAATATTACTACCTCGCAGAAGGAGGCGGCGGCTTCCCATGCACTCTTGCTCATGACCGTACCATGGCCGGTAGCGAGAGACGCTCCACCCCTACTGCCGCGACAAGATCACGACGCTCTTCAGCCCAGGCTGGGCAGTCTTCAAGGGTATGCTGCGCCGTCTCCTCGGGCAGTCCTCGCAGTGATGGCACCGGGACGTCTCCTCTCGGCCGATGCGACATAGGTACTTCCCGAAGCAGCCATGCCCCGAGAGCACCTGCGTCGTTCGGAAGGTGAGGGCGCCAAAACGCCTCTCCAGCCACTTCTCCATGATGGGTCTTACTGCCGCTTTCGCGGCGTGCCCTACCATCAGATGCCTGATATGCTGCAAGGAAGTAAATTGCTATTGTGCTAATAAATCAATCTACACGACAAACAATACATACAAGATATAATAGAATGTAATAGTCGTGATGGATAATTATTAAGCATAAATAATGTAATCCCTATAAATGAAATTAAAATTGTTGGACATTATCATCATTTATAAATAAAAATACAAACATAGGCTTACTATATCCACAAAGGGAACTACAAGTTGTATTACCGACATCTAAATAATTTTTATTTTTAAATATTTTCATACTAGGAATAATTCCATTGACGCGGGGGACTTTATAAACATTCAAATAACGGACACAAAGAACACCCCGACTCGGAACAACTATGTAATTGTGGGTCACATAAATTTTTGCCGCGTGTGGAGATCTAACCCACAACACTTGGTACAGTAACAATGGCGAAGCGATCACTTTAATCACTGCGCCATCCGTGCATTCAAATTTGGATTACTTTACGGTGTACATCCCCATCTGCCTACTTCTTCAAAGATAGGCCTGAGATATATCTTAGTAATTCAACAAATTGATTTCTAATCGGATTTTCAATAAAGGTAGAGACCTCAACATTGCCTCAGCTGCTATGTGGATGGTGTGGAAGCCACTGCTCTTAGGCCACATGATCGCTTACCATCAGGCAGAGTGTAGTCATTACTATTAGAAAAGGGACTTTTTATTGTATTATTTTTATTGTTTACGTATGTTTTTATTTTAAATTTTATATCTTAATTTAACTGCTTAAATTTGTCACATTTAGCTAATAAAATAATGTAATTATTCTGTTAACCATGTGTAATTGAATACCTAGAAGCTAAATCAAATGGGGTTGGGACTGGAATCCTTATTACAAGTTGTCTGTGACAACTTAGAAAGGATGCTGGTTGCGACATTATATTGTACATACATATTAATATTACAAAAACAAAGAATGTGTGTCAAACAGTGTACCTATTTATGCAATAAATTATTATTATTATTATTATTATTATGACGAGCAAAAAAAAAGTACTAAACCTACTTAAAATTTTACAAAGTTAACTTGAAAACAACTAAGTGATCTCAAAACGGGGTTTATGACATTGTAGAAATTTTAATGTTCGTCGATGGCACTTGCGAACAACTTGTTTGCAGACAATATAATTTTATCGCTTCCAAAGTTAAGATAAACTTGAATTCAAACCATTTATTTTCGAATTACTGTGACTGAAAGATGGTTTTTATAATAAAATTGTCGTAAGGTGAAAAAGAAAGTATGCTACTTAAGGGTATTTAGATAATACAAATTACTTAATATTCCAGCGGTTTGATCCACGATAATGATTACTGCTACACTCCCGCAACTGATAGCGTGATGTTATACTAACTATCCTTCGGGATGAATTTTTTTTCTGGATTAAAGTTTTATCCTTCTGGCAACGTGTATGAACAATTTCATGATGATCGATAGAGTAGTTAAGGCATGTAAACGTTACAAACTAACACACCCACACTCGCATATTAGTTAGAAGGAAGGAGAATCCTAAGCGTTCACATAAAAAAGCAAACAAACTCTTTAGCTTTATTTTATTAGTTTGGATAAAAATAATGTATATTCTATCACATACACACAACACCATCTAGCCCAAACTAAGCAGAGCTTGAACTATGGGTACTAGACAATGGATAAACATACATATATAGTTTTTTTTTTGTAAATCTTATATTTTGTACATAGAAACACCCAGACCAAGACAAACATCCATGTTCATGCACACAAATATTTGATGGTGCAGGAATCAAACCTCAGGCGTGGCAGTCGGTTACACTAACCACTCCGCCATCAAGGCCGACAAATATGAAAGAATATCCCTAAGCAGAACTTGAACCCATGCTGGTTGTAATCCTGCGTTATGGAATACGATACATCGTGTCTTCGCTCTACCAACTAAAATATCCACGATCATACAGTATCGATTAAAATTTTGACTCTACAGCGTGTAACAGAAAGATGTGGTCATATTTAAGCATCACATAATATAAACCCAGTACAATGGAAAACCGCGACAACCAAATCCACATACATTATTTTCACTAAGATACAGCATTTTCTTTTTATCGACTTATCAATATCACATATTCTAGTCGATACTTAAACAATACAAACAGCTGACTCAGGGGATCTCTTTGATACCGAAAATAACCATGCGCTATTTGGATAGTGATATAATGCGTTTGTTTCGATGTTTAAATGAAAATTAAATATATTGACATAAAATTTAAAATTGTTTTATTTATCAGATATATATATATAACGGTATTAAAATATGACCAGACCTTTCTGTTACACGCTGTATATGTAAAGATAGTTAAGCTGATGCTGAGCATCGTCTATCACATAGTTTATAGAACTATGCGATAGATTTATCAATATCGCTGCATGAGAATGTCGTTTCGCGTAAATACGCGAAGCTGTAGCAAGCATTTAATTAACACAACCTATACTCGGTTTATTTAGGTGTTTAACTAAAGGTAAACAATCTTGATGTGTCTTTTTTATCTTTTTATCTTAAAACTCAGTTAAAAATAAAATGCTGCTAAATATCAATGTAAGTACAACAATAACGATTACTAAATCAATTGAACCGTTAGTTTAAGCAGTAGTTTATTTGTATGTGTTTATTTTAATTTGTATGTGTTTGTGTAAAAAGTCACATCAAGATTGTTTACCTTTAGTTAAACACATAAACAAATCGAGTGTAGTACCTACTTTTTATTTAGAACTAATTTATATGATAGTCATTGAAATAAACTACTATATACGGATTTTATCGCGTTGTTTATTTGACACTTTATTACATAATTTTGAAAATTTGTTACACTACTACTACTATTAAACTTTACTAATTTTTAAGCTAATTATATAATTAGCTTAAAATAAACAACGCGATAAAATCCGTATATAGTAGTTTAATTTCAATGAATAATATTCGCGTAAACAGAAGACAATATTTTATATCATAGTGTTCGACTACTTGAAATACAATTCGTACGCAACTTCTTTTGTGGGTCACGCTATGCGTTATAGCTCCAGTTCTACAAAACGAAATTATATGACGCGGAACTTCGATTTTAAGTTAATAGCCAAGGTTTTTGATGAGTGATTATACACTTTTTTAAGAAACATGTTTTTCAATTAGAATCTCGTAATTAGTTGACGGGAGTTACTTTTTTCTAATATTATTAAATGCACCGACACAGCTAATTTATAGTATGTTCTAAATATATATTATGATATTTTTTGCAGCAAGTTATAGTTTAAAACAGCATATAGCTCATAGACAAATAACATTCGAGTAACTTCTCGGCTTTACTCAACCAAAAAGACAATATTTACTACTATTTATAATTCCAGAGTTCCAATAATAAATTTGGGTCATGTGTTTCGTGTCTTTGCCAACATTTACCTTTACTTACAGCCCAGATATATACAAATACAGTAAAAAGTATGTAAATTACGGCTCTCGGACCAAACAAAGCTTGTAACATTTTTTACCGGGAAGCGTCCATCCGTTTCTTCCTACATAAATTATGTAAAGGGACAATTATTTGCATGAATACTTTATGGAACACATACATGTATGAAATCAGACAGATTTCCTTTAAGCTAGGCTTCCACTGAGAGCAGCGATAGCCTAGTTAGAGACCGCTGGGTTGCTACACAGAGGTCTTAAGTTCGATCCGAAGGCACGCACCTATGACTTCTAGAAGTTATCTGCGTAATAATTAGTTATTTATCGCTCTTTCTATCGGTGAAGGAAGGTTCTTATGGATAACTCTCAGGCTAACTCTCATATATACCTGCATGCTTGAGAGTTCTCCATAATGTTCTCGACGATATGTGAAGTCAGCCAATCCACACTGGGCCAGCGTGATAGACTTTAGCCTCTTCTCACGCTGAGAAATGGCCCGTGCTGACAGTTCTCAAGCTTCCACTGTGAACAATTCGACTATATGCGATATGACGTGGAATGTAATAAAATGAATGGCGCATAACATTCGCTCGCAGAAGGAAATAAAAAAGTATTTATATTGCAGTAACTATCGTTTCGAGTTGGGTATTGGTTTTTAAACGACTTCAAAAAAAGAACAATGTATATTCGATGCGTATGTTATTTTTATCTATGTTCACCGATTCTTTGGCAACGAGTAAACTGATTTGAATAGTTCTGTTTTGTTGTCTGTTATTTCAATGTTTATGAAGTCCTCCGAGGCATATTCATTGAGTTTGCTTGTTGGATATAGAATAAAATATTTTTCTATTGGATTTTGTTGTAGTTTATTTTGAAATGTAATTACTTTATGAGGATTTTATAGCGATTTATTTTAAAACACACTCTTTTAAACAAAGCAACTTTTAAAGTAACTGCAGTACAAGATATTGAGCCGAATATCATCTTACATTCTCGGTGAACATGACAGTTGAAAATAAACCGAAACATCCAAGAAAATACCTAATGGAAAATAATGGTATTAAAATAGAATAAAAGGTACTTTAAAGCTGCAAGAAAAAGCCGGGCTTTGCTACAAAACTTTTTTTTGTAATAAACCGCGATTAAATAATAAAATAGTAATTTTAATGTGAACATTCGCGGGAACGTAAGATGATTTTATTGATATTTTTTGTTTACAAAGCTACATTTAAAGGGTTTTGTATCCAAAGGTAGCCTGTAGTACAACTTACAGCAGTTGTCGCCAACAGAGATTGCCTACATTATCTGACATACCTTTTGAACCGTAATAAATTCGCGGCTGCCGCATCACACTCTATTTGATTCTAGGTTTAGACTACGGCTTCGTTTTGATTTTTTTTATGGTATATTAGACAAACGAGCAGACGGATCTCCTGATGGTATGGATGGTACGATTACCGCCATCCATGGACACCCGCAACACCAGAGGAGTCACAAGTGCATTGCCAGCCTTGCCCAGGGGGTGAGAAGGGGGCGTTGGGCCTCCGGTACCCTCACTCACGCGACGAAACACAACGCAAGCGCTATTTCACATTTTTGCTGTGAGGCCGTAGTATCACTCCGGTCGAGACGGCCCATTCGTGCCGAAGTGTGGCTTTACACTTTACAGTAAAAAAATAGATGATCAATCTACGAAGTTTTTAGGTTTAACAATTGACCGTAATTTAAATTGGAAGACTCATATTGAGACTATTTGCAAAAGAATTAGTAGCAGTGCATTTGCTTTATACACTCTGTCGTTGACACTTAATATAGATTCTTTGCTAACAGCATATTACGGGCTATCTGAATCAATTTTAAGATACGGGGTGATCTTTTGGGGCAATTCAACCAACAAGAAAATTGCTTTTAAAGCCCAAAAGCGATGTGTAAGGTCAATGTTTAGATTGGACATCAGAGATTCTTGTAAGCCGTATTTCATACGCTATAAAATCCTGACATTACCGTCCCTTTACATATTAGAAATGGAATTAATTGTCACGAAGAATCCGAATCTATTTCCGCGTATGGCAGATATTTTACTCCGAAATCGACGCGATAAAAATAAACTTTGTCTGCATCCGTCTAGGACTGCACTTGTGCGCAAGAGTGTTATTTGCATGGCTCCAATTGTTTATAATAAATTTCCTAAAAGCTGGCAAGATCTAACTAGCGAAGCATTTAAGCAAAAAGTAAAATCATTTCTTGTTGCAAAAGCCTATTATAATGTTAGTGACTTTTTAAATGATAAATTTTATTTGATATAATTAAGTACCTAATTACATTTGACATAATATTTATTAATTGAAATTAGATTTAATATAATTATAATTACTTGACATTGTATACATTAATAATTTATGGACTAATTATTATTACTTCATTAATATATACACATTTATATAATGTTAACTATTGCTACTGTATGTATGTTGCTGTTACTATTTATCCTTTATTATTAATTAATCAGAATGATATTTGCACGCCATTGTATGGCAAACATGTCTAGAACTTTCTTCAACTTTATATCTTGCATGCGATTGGTAATTGTATGTACACATGTGTTTGAGTAAATAAATAAATAATCTTATTATCTTGTCTTACCTTATGTGCCAAGTTTTATTTAAATCCGTTCAATGATTTACGCATAGTCTTCTCCTATTGAACAGTTGAGGCCCGTGCTTATCCTCGTAAATTTAGATTTCGTGACTTCCTTGGCAACACACACATCACGTAACGAACATTGACTAGTTAATATGGAGCTTTAACGAAGCACATACACATTAAAACATACTGTCTATATGCTTTAATTACATTCAAATATTATGAATTCAAATTCACTGGTGTAACCAAAATGTTACTATATTTATTGAAATTAAACTACTATATACGGATTTTATTGCGTTATTTATTTTACACTTTATTACAACATTTTGAAACGATTACACTACTACTAGATACTATTAAACTTTACAAATTTTTAAGCTAATTAAATTATTAAACTATTTATATTTAAGTTTACACTTTCCCCGACGTTTCGGTTGCTTTTCAGCAGCCATGGTCACGGGGAGACTAAGATGGTAGTTGTTTCAATGTTCCAGTGTCGTTATTTCAAAGTACCCGAACATAATTTAATTATTGGTGTTTCTATTTACGCAGAATGAGCTCAGAGTATCATGAAGTCTAGCTGTGGTTTGCTTCTTCTTGGGTTTGACTATTTGAATTACTGGATCCCAAGCTGGTGGTACATTCCAACCATCTTCTCTATTGAAATTAGGATGTTTTTTGATTTCAATAACCTCGCAGAGTATCCTTGGTAGGAATCGGTGTTCTTTAGCGAGAATCAGTGGTTTGTCAAATCTCAGGTAGTGGTTGGTCCCCTGTTGCACATGTTCACACACAGCAGACTTCAACGAGCGTTGGTGTTTTACATCAGCTATGTGTTCTTTCATGCCTATGCTTAACATTCGCGTAAACAATATTATGTTACTATATTTTTCTAAGTTATGACTGCAGTTCGTCGTAGCATGTTTCTTGTACTGCTTAGATAGCACGTGTTAATAGATATGATATTTTAACTATTATATATCAATAATAGATATCTACTTATAGATTAGGTAATAATCCGTCGATACATAACCTCCATTTACCGACACACGTTGTCTTATTTGACCCTTATTATACTATATTCATGAAATTCGGTGCGTCGAAATAAAACTTAAAGCATGTAGATAACATAGGTATATTAATTGAATTTTAAGATTCACAAATTAAACATTTACCAAAGTACAGACTAATAAGTATTGTGAATAAATGAATTTGAATTTGAATTTGAATTTGAAAACACAAATTAGCTACTCCTATATATAATCATAATTATTAAATATATTTTAGAACCATCATACTTATACTTTAAATACATAATAAAATAGTACTTAACTTTACACAATTGTTAGATCTGCTCCAGTCATCGGTCCAACAGAGAACGCCCCGCTCCTAGCGTTTCTGTTGTATTTATTAGTCACAGCCCCACTACTAACAGATGTTCTATGTTACAACAACACATGTTTTATCTATGATTGACATAAATAATAGATGTTTCTGTATAATCTATTTATCTTAGATGATTTGTAAAATTATTTGTATTAAATAAATACATTAAATCAAATTAATTATAATATAATAATCAACAAATCAAATTATAACCTACTATTTTATAACACACGCATATGCCTAAGTTGATTATGAGCAAATACCGTAGCTTAAGAATGTTTGCAACAACAATCGTATTGCCAATTCTTGAAATACAGTAACTGTACTGTTCCACTGTACAACTTAAGCGGCAAGGGAATATGGCCTATCGGATAAATACTTTTACAGTAGTCTCAGGTCAGATTAAATACAAGTAAAAGGAATTAAAGATTAAAATAAAGGAACGGAAAGAAGAAAGTGAGTTTGTGAGACTCTAAAATAAAACTAAAAATAAAATTGAACACTAAACGACGGAAAGATATCGTTTGTACTACTCAGTCTCAATCTAAGTATATTTTTACCAATATGTTTTTGCATTTTTAGGTTCTTTTCTTTATAATAATATAAACAAAATAACTGCGATTTATGACAAAAATTATGCTAACACTAAGCAATTAGTTCAACAATATTTACAAACCTTGAACTACGATCAAACAGAAAATTTTATGACTGTTGTTCAATAAGTGTTACGCAATAAAATAGCTCTTTAAGTCGTCATAGTAATCACTTAGTTTATAATATAATTCGTTAGATTTTATATACAAAGAATAATGTTTCATAAGTATTGTTTTAGAATTTATATCTATGTTATATAGTATGTGCCCTTAATACCTGTGGCACAGGTTTACCCTAGTACAGGCACCCCTTAAATATTACCTTTAAAATGTAACCTAAGCTCTGTATCAATTTGTACCAATTTAAGTTGAATAAATGATTATTATTATTATTATTAAAATTCTTATCGGGCGCAGCGTATTGTTACGCCCAGTGATATCTCTCGGCATTGGGGGAAAGACTCGGCAGTTCCGTCTAATAATTTACACCGCCATATATTGACATCTTAAATGAATGAATAATATAATGTGTATGTGGTAGAATATTATTATTATTATTATTATTATCTTACGGAACTACGTAGTACGGTACGAGAATCTTAGAGAGAATGCTGGTACTTTCTCGAATCATCGTACTGTTTACATACCGAGTACGGCGTTGCTAGAAAGCTCTAGAAGCGCTTTACCCGTGTATAAATAGGGCGCACGCGCACCACCGAGTCAGTTTACAATCGTAAGCGATCAAGTGTTCATCGAAGCGAACGGAAGCGGAAATACTACGGAGTTTGAAGCAGTACAGTGAAAAAGTGTGGTATAGTGTTTATTGTGTTTTAAATTGAATTGTGTGTTTGAATAAAAGTGTTTTAGTCGGTAATATTGTTTATATTCTTATCCGTCGAACCCAGCACGTAACAGTATTAATAGTGTTACAAATACTTATGTCAGTTGCCCATAAGATATACTTATGAGATAACATATATCCTATACTAGCTGACCCGCGCAACTTCATCTGCTTCACACTTTTTTTTTGTTTATACATCTACGTTGGCTAACAAGCATACAGTATACGGCCGACCTGATGGTAAGTGGTCACCGTAGCCTATAGACGTCTGCAATACCAGAGGCATCACTTGCGCGTTGCCGACCTTTTAGGAGAGGAAGTGGGAAGGAGAAGGAGCGAAAGGGGGAAAGAGGGTGATTTTTATTCATACATTAATAAAATATTCTACCACATACACACAACACCGTCTAGCCCAAACTAAGCAGAGCTTGTACTATGGATACTAAACAATGGATAAACATTCATATATACTCTTTTTTTGTAATTACATACATATTTGTACATACATAGAAACACCCAGATCAAGACATACATCCATATTCATGCATACAAATGTTTGACTTGTGCGGGAATCGAATTCGCGGCCTCAGGCGTGGCAGTCGGTTACACTAACCACGCCATTGGCAACAGAAAATTCTTCCACTCAAAAGATATATAGTTTTCGTAGCTTTCTAAGATCGCTTGGACTACCAGGATTTTAGTCAAGCTCTTTGCATCGGTATCACCGAAGCATAGAGCTTGTCTTAAATCCTGTCATATAAAAAATCGTATGTCCAATCCTTTCTCATATAAAATTAACATACCGTATTGACGAGGAATAAAATCAGTGCCTCGGAGAGCACGTTAAGCCGTCGGTCCCGGCTGCCATGAACATCTATGGCAGTTGTTATTGGGCAAGTCAGTTCCCTCTAACATCCTGACACTAGTCTAGCCTTAGAGTATCGTTAGCCTTCGGGTTGCGGAGGTCAGGTGGCAACCGCTCCGTGTAAAAACTGATATCCAGTCAAATCCGGTTAGACTAGAAAAGCCGACCCCAAGTGACTTGGGAATAATAAAGGCTAGGGAGAAGAAGATTGACGAGGAATAGAATCAGAAACTGCAACAAACTTCAATTCCCCGGACATCAATCACGCGACCAATTCAACCAAATAGTCGGGCGTACTTCACTAACAAGTGATTGGAAAGTTTCACTATAGTAACGGCTAGTTCAATCAATTTACAACATGGCCATCATACTTGACTGCCAAAAGCTTTTCAGTAGTGTTACCAGATTGAATTGATAAAACTTTGGGACAAAAAATAATAGGGTTCTGTACCAATCCTGATAAACATAGGCAGTTCTAGTGTAGTATTAATTTTATTTCGCTGTGAATTTTAAACAAAATTAAACACTGTAATTAGTCTCAAACAAGCCACACTCATATATATTTTATTTTTATGGTGTAGAAGACACACGAGCAGGCGGATCGCCTGATGGTAAGCGATTACCGCCGCCCATGGACACTCGCAACACCAGAGGAGTCGTAAGTGCGTTGCCGGCCTTTTAAATTTGACCTCTCCCCACTCTGAGGGAGGGGTTAGGCCTCCGGTACCCTCACTCACTCGACGAAACACAACGCAAGCGCTATTTTACGCTGGTTTTTGTGAGGCCGTGGTATCACTCTAGTCGAGCCGGTCCATTCGTGTCGAAGCATTAATATTACACTAGAACTGTCTGTGCTAGCAGGATTGGCACAGAACCCTTCTCGCGCAAGTCTTCGAATACCTTCCCAGCGTCATATGTCCTCTAGAACTTAGCATACTTCCACTTGCTCTCATTGCCGATAAGTTGCTTGAAGGCAACTCCAGAAAGGCCAACAAGAATCAGTATGGTGGCGTGCTATGGATGTCAATATAAAGCAAGTACAATATATACTTTTCGACAGTAATAGAAGTGCAATCCATCTTGGTCGTTCTTTCTTCTTAAGTGTTATACATGATGCCTATGAGATCGCCAAGCTAAAATGAGTGAGTCCAAGAAGTAATTTACGTGAACCACAAAATATGCATCTCTATGTTTCCCGTTCTATTACACAAAATTAGATGATAATTTGTATATTTAGTTGGATTTTTAGCTATCTTACTGCGTAATTCTATCAAAATCTGATCAACAAAATTTTCCGCAACGATACGACGTAACAAATAAATAGCACAACATTACTTACAAGTTCGAAAAAATGGTATCACGTGACCTTGAGGTCAGAGGTCAAAGGTCATACTCATTTCGGGAGTATATCGACTATACTGAGTCGAATGGCGTTGACCGCGAGTCTCTAGCTCTTACGGTTCTTGAGTTGAAAGTTATACAACAGACCGACGGACAAAGCTGTTGTATAAGAGTTTTTTCGAAATCTAAAAAGGATAGTTTTAGATTCAAAGCGCTTTAAATAGTCGATTACAATTAGTTTAACGCATTTGGACAGGACATAGCTATGTTACAGTTTTATAAATCTGTATTAATATTATAAGCTGAAGAGTTTGTTTGTTTGGTTGAACGCACTAATCTCAGGAACTCCTAGTTCGAATTAAAAATTCTTTAAGTGTTGGATAGCCTATTTATCGAGGGTATATTTATGGAGGCTATAGGCTATATAACATCACGCTACGACCTACGGGGGCGGCGCAATAACCATAAACGCGGGTGTAACTGCGGGCACAGCTAGTATAAGATATAGACCAAGACAGCTTGGCAGTTCGATGTGAAATAAATTTTTAAAGTTGCAGATACAAAGTCACAAGTTGCAGCATTATAAAAATCGATGTGTCCTTAATAGCCATGCAGTTTGGTAATACTACTCTTCAATTATTGGTTCAACAACCCTCGTCAAATTTTGTGATGTCAGGATGGATCAGATGATAATAATAACTACTTCTTAGTGCTCTAAGCTTTGTTCCTGCGATTGATGCTCAACTAACGCCTGCAGGTGGTCGGTACTTTGATTTGGAGTTTAGTAACATTTATTATTTATTAGACTGTAGGTAGATTCTAGGTTCTTGACCGTGAATTCATTATAAAATACAGCTTAGGTTTCGTGACAGATGTCATCCTAATCACGCTCATTAAGTTTAATAATTCATAACAGTAAAATGTTAGCAAAACAATATCATACTTTATAGGTATTTATAGCGACGTTCCTTGCGTCATCTTAACTTAATAATTGAAAGTCGGAGTTTCGTAAATTAAATACTCCAAGTTTAAGATTTGATTGTTATTATTGAAATAATATAACATAATATAATCCAACATTTAATACATAATGTGTAAAATGTAAAAACAATTTAAATGTGTATAATTATGTGCAGAAATATTCAGGTTTAATACCTAATTAATCAAAAATTTATCGATAATGGGGGACAGGTACCTAAAATAAGTTAGAAAAGAAATTGTGTAAAACAGATCAACGAGTCTACAAAACAAATGAACGTCTACAAAACAAATGAACGTCTACAAAACAAATGAACGTCTACAAAACAAATGAATGTCTACAAAACAAATGAACGTCTACAAAACAAATGAACGTCTACAAAACAAATGACTGTCAGAAAATGATCAGCCATCGATAGTGCTTACAAAAAACAGGTGCATGCGATTTTCGACCTTATTGACAATTCATGACAGACTTCTTTTTGGTATTTGCTTGCTTTCTGACATTAACACGTCAGTAAAATGATAAATTCTGAATAATGTCAATAAGATTAAAATTCGACCTGTTTTTTTGCTCATTTGCATACAGCGATATTGCATGGTGATTGGTCGTGTAATTAAGGCGTGGTAGCGTAAAAACAAACAAACTCACATTCGCAATTCTATTATTAGTTAGGATTATCAATTTACTAGCCGTAAAGCCACATCAAAGAATCAGCGGTTTCAATCAGTAATATTTCATTTAGAATTTATTGCTATATTTACGATTTTGCATGTGCATTTTAAAAGCGAACGTTGTATATTTTTAAATCTAATTAGTCCCGGTTATTACGCTTTGCAGCGCGTTTTAATGAACAGAAAATATGAGTTTTAGTAAAAATGAATAGAAGAATATGTAGTGGCATTTTTCTGCTAATAAAAGTACATTCACGCTTACATATCATCAAATGAGTAGCCAGAGAAATATTACTTACAAATCTTCACCAGCTTTCATAATATTCAGATTCATTTATTAAGTTCGTTACATTTTCGGCGGCCTGGATGGCGCAGTGGTTAGTATAACCGAGTGCCACGCCCAAGTCAAACATTTGTGTGCATGAACATGGATGTTTGTCTTGGTCTGGGGGTTTTTATGTATAGTAAATATGTATTTACAAAAAAGTATGTTTATCCATTGTCTAGTACCCATAGTACAAGCTCTGCTTAGTTTGGGTTAGATGGTGTTGTGTGAATGTGATAGAATGTTAATATTATTACTATATTATTTTGGGTTACATGTTCACAAAATATAGTTGAACTAGATTATGTCTAAAGTACCCTATGTCCTTTTTTGTACCACTGACAACTTGTATGCGAAATTTCATGATTATCGATTGAGTAGTTAAAGCGTGCAAGTGTAACAAACAAACTCATACTCGCATTTATAATATTAATTAGAATTTGTAACAACAAAATGCCTGAGAAGACATATGAATAGTGACAAGATTTCTGGTTTTAGACATTGATTTCTCACTAGATGACCCCGTGTACTTCATATCACCTATTCTAACGAATTGTTCTATATTTTCTCACCGCTTAAACCTTCCCTGGACTACGACAAACATTTCAAAACCAAAATCAGCTAAATCAGCCCAGCCGTTCTCGAGTTTTAGCGAGACAAACGAACAGCAATTGATTTTTATATATATAGATAAGAATATACATTTGTTTAAGAAACACAAGTAGACATTACATTCACTCCAGTACATGGGAAAGTGTATATGAGACCGCCCAGAGGGCACTAAACACAGTGTCAGAATGGCTGCGTACCAATATTCTGTCGTTAAACGCGGAAAAGACAAAATATATACCATTCTCTCTACAAACTCCACCTTCATCAGCAGCTTTAAATTCCATCACCGTCCACTCCAGTCATAACCCATACAGTACAGCCTGTTCATGCCCGCTCCTAGAGAAAACCAATAAAATCAAATACCTCGGCATTATTCTTGACTCTTACTTGAGCTTTCATCCACATATTGAAGCTCTTACTGGCAGAATAAGGACACTTATATAAACTAATATACATATTTAAAAACTTAAGGCACGTGGCGGATGAAAGCCTAAAGAGAATTGTCTACTATACTCATTGCCAATCCTTGCTCACTTGCTGTGTCACTACTTGGGGCGGTGCACACAAAACCACCTTACTACAGTTAGAGCGAGCACAACGGGTGATCCTCAAAGTCTCATCTTTTCTACCATTCCGTTACCCAACGGAAGATCTGTGATAAGGAGAGCAAAGCTTTAACAGTGCGCCAACTGTATATATTACACACAATACTCAGACAATACTCGTTGTTGACATATAGTCCATCATCGCTCCAAGGAAAAAGACGGCGCAAACCCGTAAATCGCACCCAGTCTCATTACCACACTCAGTTTTGCAATCGTTTCTTTTGCTTTATGTGAATATGTATCCGCTAACAAAATTAGCTTGTAAAAAAGTGGTGTCTGAATGGCTTATGTCCTTAAATTATATAAAAACCGAAATCCTAATAAAAATTCTGGAATAAAAATGGCAAACACATGTATACAAATAAACACACACGCACGCACGCACACACACACACAAACACACACACACGCACACACACACACACACACACACACACACACACACACACATACACAAACACACACATACACACACACACACATACACAACAAACACAACAATCACAAAACCTTACTAATCAAAGACACCACTTGTAATAGACTAAACATCATACCTGGTTTAAAGTACAAACTAAGCTGAATTGTTTATATAAGCAAATTAAATAAAACCGGGGTGGAGGCCTGGTGGCCTGTAATACAGGCTAACGCCTAGTTTAGGTACCAGTCTCCCACAATAAACTATGTTATAGTTATAAGCAATTATGTAACATGAGAGAAATAAAGATATGTTTATTATTGATTAAAAGATTTATAACTCGAAAAGTAATTTCATACAGAGTGAGGTGCATTTTCAGATAAAAATAGTAATGTCAACATTTATTAAAATGCAATACGACATATACATGGCGAATTTTCAAGAACAAAATAATTTAAAATATTATCATAAATTTCTTACATGCATACGTAATATTGCTGACGTGACTATTGCTGACGACTGGCATATTTCCAAACTAAACCTTTACATTACCTGCTTGCTACTGAGATGTCCTAACAGGAAAATCCAATAACACACACCCAACACGGCAATCAAGTTTTTCCGGGTCGGTAAGTCTGATTATGAGCATATGATTGGCTACAAATTTATACACAAGGTTATGTCCCACGGCAGAAAACTTTCGTTTTTGCTTGTAAAGTATTCTGTGGGTACATTTTATATTACACTAACATTCTCCCGTGGTTTCACTCGCGTTTATGATTATGACTCTACTCGCGTGGCATGTAGCTTGATGTTATATAGCCTATACAACCTATACCCACCTTTTAGCCCAGTCACTTAAGCAGAGAAAAGGGGTAAACCTCGGAATGAAAGATAATAAGCTGCAAACTCGTATACACCTTCATTTTGGTCTTCTAAAAGTTATCTCAAAAGTTTCATAAAAGCTCGTGTCCGCGCCGTTAGTTATTAAAGGTCAAAGGTCACAAAATCAGTTTCTTGCTATTATCTCAGTTTATTTAGCTCCAATGATGTTTACATTTATTATCAAATTGTAGAACATAAAATTTAGAACAAATTTTGTTTAAAAAGGTTTTTGCATATTTTCAACTGTTTTTGAGATAGATGGCGGAGAGTTTGCAACGCTCAGCCGTATTCACAGCAATGCAAGGTCCAAGGACCCAAGGTCCAAACCTTTGACCTTGAATAACGTACGGTGCAGACACGAGATTTTATGAGACTATTGAGACAACTTTTAGAACACTAAAATAAAGGTGTATACGAGTTTACAGCTTATTATCTCTCTTTCCGAGGTGAAGCCCTAATATGACTGGACAATTTAAAAAAATAATTTTAATATTAAGTTGACAAACAAGCCTATGGCCCACCTGATGGTAAGTGGTCACCGAAGCCTATGGACGCCTGCAACACCAGAGGCATCACTTGCACGTTGCCAACCCTTTAGGGGAATAAGGAAGTGAGAAGGAGAAGGAGTGGGAAGGGGGAAAGAAGGTGATTGGGCCTCCGGCACTCTCACTCACCAAACGAAACACAACAGTAGGAATACTGCTATTTCACGTCGATATTCTGTGAGAGGACTACTCCTTGCCCGGTCGAACCGGCCCATTCATGCTGAAATCAGCGAGGCGCTACTACATGGGAAACTTAACTATTTGTAAAGAATTGGACTTTTAAATGCAATTTTTTTTTAAACTGACTCGTTGCTCAAAGCTTTGGGCACGAAAAACCAAAAAAAAATTAACACTTCAGAATTATTATATTACTACAGACATACATGCTTTTCAAAGAAGATATACCCCTGGGTTTTTTTACATGACTATATTGAAACAACGGTCATAAATATCACCCGGACCCGGAACAGTTATTTGTGAATCACCAGTGTAAATCATGTAAACGAGCGTTGCCAATTATTTAGTGACGTTATAAAAAGCCAGTTTGCTTAAGGCACTTGTACCTACCTAAGTAGCACTGTTACTGCAGATTTCAATTCATCAGAATAAGGTCAATCTTACAATTTTTTATTATTTATTTTTAATTGGTAAAATAATAAAATTGTTGTATTCTAGAGTTTGGGAAATGTATCGCTAACTGTAAAGTACAAAGCTTTATTTAAATTTGCTCAAAATAAATAAGTTACATACGTATAAGTTAAACGTTAAACGTTTTTGGTAGTAAGAGTAATTATCAAATTCCAGAAAAATGTTGCACGATGCAAATTTAATTTTGATAATATTTGCGCAAACAGATTTTTTTTACTGCTTTTAGTTTTCTTGTGTAAAATAATGTAGTGTAACGACCACTAGACGTGGTCGCTAGTCTACATTATTTTTTAAAACGCTTTTCGTTTTATATAGTCAGGCGTAAGTATGCAGTAGCGCCGCGTGGCAGTCGTCTCCCCGCTACCACTCAGTTAGGTTGTAGCTCAATAAGTTTTTTTTTGTTATTGCCATTGGCGGTAGACGAGCGAGCGGCTCACCTAATGGGAAGTGGTAACCGCTGGTCATGGACTTCAGCAATGTCAGGACACAGCAAAGCCGCTGCCTATCGTGTAAAAAGAAATCTCTTTAAACGGGAAACACCAAAGCAGGCAGTTCATTCCAGAGCTTACTCATACGTGGGAGAAATGATGAACGTATTTATACGTAATTGGTACCAGTAAATATATCCTTATCTATTAGGAACTATTTTATTTGACTGCACTACAACCAAACTTCTGTTTACTCTTAGAGTACAAAATAAAAAAGCCAGTTTGCTCAATGCACTAGTACCTGTGTAAGTAGAACTGTTACTGCAGATTTCTAAGTAAGAATTCCGGCATTTCCACGAATGCCATTGCTTTTCTTCATTGATGAAAAATAACTAATATTTGTGGCATTGACCAAACGACAACTTACACAGCGAGTTTAAGTAATGAAAGCTAAATTAATGAAAGGAAAATATATTACCTATTCAACTAATGACAAATTCTTAAAGGCTAAAATATTGAATTACTAATCACTGGATCTTTTCAACATTATTAAACATTTCTAAGCCAGGCTTAGGCTGCCTGTCCATTGAAACGAAGCGAGGCTGCGGAGCGGAGAAACGGAGAAATATTAACCAATAGGATTGCATAAAATGTAGTATGATTTATGTAGTGGAAAAAAAGAGGCTGTTCATGGTAACATAAGTAGTGTCATTGTGTTTGAGATTGTAATGTATGTGTTATGTTTAACATGTGATTATAAAAGTTCTTTTAAATATCTACAATATTTTATTACAGCTAAAAATACGTTATTAACATAATACTATTAAGGTGAAGGCCAATTACAAGTTTTCACTGATAAAATATATAACCGTGAATATAAAATGGTTATACGTAAAAGCAGACATGTTGTGATATCACTCCTTAGATCTAATTAAAGAACTCGGTACACAATGTATTTTTTAATTTAGTGACACTTGTAAAGAAAATGTCAATATCAACACTCCGGCATGCCGCATTGTACATGCGACTCGCTCTGATCGGCTAGGCGCAAAATGTCTATTTCGCAAAATGTCAACCGTGCGCAAAATGTCTCTTTCTCATAATGTCTCTTTCTCAGAATATCACTTTCGCAAAATGCCTCTTTCGCAAAATGTCGCTTTCTCATAATGTCTCTTTCGCAGAATGTCTCTTTCGCAAAATGTCGCGATAGTAACTTACGCCTGTTTCTAGAAAAATGCTAAAAAAATATTTGATAATTCTTAGAAAGTATGTCTGTCTGTCTGTATGTTGCTAAAGATCTCGAAAATGGCGCAATGGATTTCAATAAAACTTACATTAATCCTTTTCCTTAGGGCCGGCAACGTGCGAGCGATACTCCCGGTATCGCGAGCCATCATAGGCTTACGGTAACCGCTTACCATCAGGCGGGCCCGTATGCTCGTTTGCCACTTTAGTAGTATAAAAAAATACAATTTTGGTTACATCAAATCATTTATTTAAATCAACAGGTACCATTTAGTACAGTAGAACGATAAATACAAATAAAATAAAAAATTAAGAAACAATCATTTACATATATCTAAATTATTAGATATAATATATATACTAAATATTGATTATAATTTTTATTACGTATTTATATTTTTATACCTCTCAAAAGTCACCTAAAATCTATAGAACACTTGTAAAAAAATAATTTTCTTTAAAAATTGCGGCAGCGTCAACTCGTTACGCTCTAATCTAGTCAGTAATTTCTTATATTTCCTATCAAAATATATATCTTTCTTTTGTCTGTTTTGTTTCATTGTGTTGGTAAATAAATTATCTGTTATTCTTCTGTCCCAATATTTACTTTCCTTTTTCAATTTATAAACGAACATGTATAAATTTGGCTTTTTTGGAATGCGGCCTGCATTTATACGCCGGTGCCACCCCTCCACTGCATTAGTTGTGCGATGACGTTGGTAAGCACAACTTAGCAAAGATGGTGCTATTTTTGGGTACCATTGGTTTTCATAATAACGCCTAAATTTATTCATTGCTTCACTGTTTGGAGCTATACTTAAAACATATCCCCACGCTGCAGGAATTTGGTTGGCTGGCACTAACGCTATTATTGAAGCAATTCTTGCAATATTCCGCCCTTCTCTTGTGCGGAGTAAGTCTTTTTTCTCAGCATTTTTCCATATTGCTGCGTTATAGTGTCTATAACAACCTGTTATTTGTGCTTGAGGAAAAACTGATTTAACAGCATTAATTTGCGCCATTTCGTAATCACTCTTAAATGTATTAATGATCAAACTTTTGTTTTAATAAGTTAAAAAGACGTGTATATGTCTCTTGGGACTTATTTGGTAGTAAAGTATAAATTACTGGAATTATATTTGTACATTTTTTACTAGAATTAATATCCAAATGCAAGACATAGAACTGATAAAAAGGTGGCGGTGCTGACATAAATGTACCATCTGCGTAATAGGAACCAGGCTTCTTCAAAATTTTCTTTACTAATTTTGTTGCAAATACCAAATTTTTTTCACTTTGACCATCTTCACAGATAAGAAATTTTTTACCTAAGACTTCTGGTATGGTTGTAGTTTCAGTACTGGAGTGTTGTAGCCGGTCTACATTCAAATAAGATTTCCGTGCCCTATATAATGTGTCTTTAATCGATTTAAAGGTAGGGATTTGATGGTGATCAGAAGTAGGTATTTTTTTACGTATTTTTTAACATTTTCTTCGTAAATGTGTTGTATTGGCCGAAAATCTTGACAAACAACCTTTTTCAAAAATGTTATGTGTTCTGTTATTAAATTTTTAAATTCCATCGACTCACATGTATGCAGTAGTTCTCGCGTAATTATCTTTCCTGTTTTGTCTAATGACAATGAAGCATTACAGTTTAATCTATTTACACACCGCCATAACGTGCTTCCAGTTTTATTTGTTTTGCTCTTATTATATCTGTACTCACAAACAACAAGTGTTTTATGCCCTTTTTGATTAGCAATATATTTAATTTCTTGGTCCATTTTACAACTCAGAATCACTTAATATTTTTCTTTAGTTAATATACACAGTCAGTCCGCAGTTCGGTAGTTATGACACATATAATCATAATTTTTTTCGAAGTACCTTCACATATTTTTATTAAGTGTTGCCATGACAGAACATTATAATTTACAATAAATTATTTTAAACAATAATAACAATGTACAAATAATTGAATAATTTTGTTTATAGATTTAAAAAAAGTACTACAATTATATAATATAAAATGATTGATTCTTATTTTTTTATTTTATTTGTGTTTATCGTTCTACTGTACTAAATGGTATTGGTTTAATCTTATTTACTTATATACAATATTTATTTATATTTATAGTACTAAAGTAAAAATTAATGTACCAAAATGAAGACCGTTGTGATTTGTTTACTTACAATTTAAATAAATGATTTGATGTAACCAAAATTGTATTTTTTTATACTACTAAAGTGGCAAACGAGCATACGGGCCCGCCTGATGGTAAGCGGTTACCGTAAGCCTATGATGGCTCGCGATACCGGGAGTATCGCTCGCACGTTGCCGGCCCTAAGGAAAAGGATTAATGTAAGTTTTATTGAAATCCATTGCGCCATTTTCGAGATCTTTAGCAACATACAGACAGACAGACATACTTTCTAAGAATTATCAAATATTTTTTTAGCATTTTTCTAGAAACAGGCGTAAGTTACTATCGCGACATTTTGCGAAAGAGACATTCTGCGAAAGAGACATTATAAGAAAGCGACATTTTGCGAAAGAGGCATTTTGCGAAAGTGACATTCTGAGAAAGAGACATTATGAGAAAGAGACATTTTGCGCACGGTTGACATTTTGCGAAATAGACATTTTGCGCCTAAGCCCTCTGATCAAGTATGAATTTTGTCTGTAATTAGAGTCCACTGCAGGAACATGTAGCAGGTTAAATCGTCGTAGATGTGCTGACGGGACTCTTAAAGCCAGCTAAGCATATGTTCACAAACAATTTGAGTTTAAGACTGGCGTACCTTAAAATTGTCTAGTACATGCATTTATGTAGAGAATCTGTGGTTGTAATATCATCGTTTTCTTTATATTTTCACACGGACGAAGCGAGAGCGCGATCATTGACAATTAACTTTTAATTTTACATTTATTTGTAGTGTTTAAAGTCTTAAAGAAATGGTACAATATTTAAAATAACGTATAATTGTAAATAATATCAATACGATATAGTTAATTGTAAATAATCGTATGCTTTACGAATATAATTTTTCTGTGGCTTGATTCTTCTGTTTTGATTCGTGGAATTATTGGACTTTTCCCTTGGCACAATCACATGTTGCTGCAAGATATATGTAGTAGTCAGTACGAATCTGTGGAGCCTGTAAGTATTTTTTCTAATACAACTTTATGAATCCCGTTAGGTTCACTAGCTGTTCATTAAAATTATCCATACTTGTATTTACGCCACTTATATGTATGGGATATATATATATAAAGGTAGGTACTACAACTATAATATATGTATATGTTTCAGCTCCCACTTAATGCGGAGCGAGCTAGCCTTAACCTATCAGCCAACATAAATATGTAATATTTCAAACTGATACATTGTGACGCGGACCGGTCGTTGCTGAGCGGCCGTGCTCGCGGCGTCCTTCCATCGGCTTCTCCTCCTCAGCGGCGGCCTTATATATTGGCAACGCGTCCCGGTGTCAGGCTCCTTCCGCTGCGCTGCCTACCGAAGTTAAGTGGTCCATTTCTACCCGGGACCACGTAACAAGCCTTCATCTTGAACCACGCCTTGAACTACCACTAAATACCTACTTGAATATAATTATAGTTCTGTTTATTCTCATACACCTTTTGTAAGTGCAAATATATGTTTATTGATCGCGTTGTTCATCTTTAATTTCTATTAAAATCCTAAGTCAACCACGCCTCTAAAGCTGGTTGACTACCATAACGTTACAACATATTTACAGACTAGTAGTATAGTCACAAGTCTACCATATGAGACGGCCTAATATTTACTCCAACACGGCAAATAGAATGTTATCGATAATGTAATGTGGGACGGAGATAAACATTGCTATGTTTCACACAGAATGGCTTTGACCACCAATT
Source organism: Catocala fraxini (assembly GCA_930367265.1). Taxonomy (NCBI): domain Eukaryota; kingdom Metazoa; phylum Arthropoda; class Insecta; order Lepidoptera; family Erebidae; genus Catocala; species Catocala fraxini. The sequence continues at coordinate 3,139,733 of OV884037.1, forward strand.
GATGGCATCACTTTGCACAAGTTTCCCGGAAGGGGTCGGGACCAAAGTTCCGTGACCAAATAGTCTGTTGGGACAGAAACTAGCTAAAGAATATGTATCTAAACTCACATTAAGGGAACTATCAAAGTATTTCCACATTCTTCTACGTGTTTTGTGCGCAGTCTATTTAAACATTGTTGACGTGGCACATTGCAGCGGCATAAACAGAATACCTGTAGATAGTTAATGCGATTTTTGTGCATGAAAGCTCGATTTATGCGCCGGGTGTTAAAAGATTTTTATAAGAATTGTGGCCAATCCCACAACTAACAACTAAAAAGTTATCCGAAAGATAAATCACATGCTGTCTCACTCTTGTTAGGTTAAAGAAAAGAGATGGCGAGACTTTTATCTTATAGACAAATGCTATTTGGAGGTGGTGGGACAAGCGAATATTATCACTCGCTTTCACGATTAATAAAAATATTGTTAGTAATTCTCCGTTATGTTGTCAAAGATACATGAAGTTTGTAACCTACACTAGGCCAGCGTGCTGCGCTATGGTCTTGCCTGTGGAAACGGCTTATACCCACCCAGCAGTGACACAGTTTACAAACAAAGAGCAATATTAAACCTTATTTATCTTTTTAATACGAAAAAGCTCATAAATTCAGAGTTGTGTCTAGGTCCAACACTTTTACATCATCATCATCATTACACGGATGATGTAGTGGCTGATGTGCTTACCTCACATCTGCCACTGCGCCAAGTACTGTAGGTTCCATCCCCAGACGGCATAAAGTTGTGTATTCGACACATCGTTGTTCTGAGTTTTGATGTTCTTTGTGTCCGTTGTTTGAATGTTTGTAAAGTCCCTCGCGATACAGAAATGATAGCTGAATTTGAAAAACACAATTAAAACATTAGAATAATTAGCATAAAATTGTTAGTAGTTAGGTTATGAGTGAAAGTACATAATTATGTCTGGTGTGTGTATGTGTGTGTGCGTACGTGCGTGTGTGCGTGCGTGCGTGCGTGCGTGCGACCGTGCGTGCTTGCGTGCGTGCGTGCGTGAGTGAGTGCGGGCGTGCATGCGTGCGTGCGTGCGTGCGTTTGTGTGTGTGTGACTAAGAGGAACCAGAGCTTTGTTTTAAATTTAGACCGAATTAATAATTTTTAGTTATATAAAGTTCATAGTTTGAGTGTGATTGCTTTTTTCATGTTTGTAAATTCGTTGCGATATAGAAATCACCAGGTGTGTTTTCATAAAGAAGAAAAGGTAATGTTTTTAATTGTGCTTGATAGGCAATACTATAATCATTTCAGGTTATCGATCATATTATGCGGGCATACGTTCGACCCTAGTTGCATACGATTTACATTATTGTATTCGAAATTAATTCGAATACCCAGTACTATACTACAGTGCAACTGAACATATAAAATATAACTGAAAATATAACTGCGTAATTGCTGGAATACTGACTAGATTAGACATGTAGCCAATAATCCAGCACGTTATTTATATTGGTCGTCTGTAATTTAAGTAGTACTTAGCATATTCAGGCATTAGTGTAGGTATTGTTGTTCTTCCGACTGCGTCAAAAGGTGGTAATATCTTAAAGAATTGATGAAACACCAACACTCGCTGAAGTCTGCTGTATGTAAACACGTGCAACAGAGGCCCAATCACTACCTGAGATTTGACCAACCACTGATACTGGCAAAAGAACCTATTCCTACCAAGGATGCTTAACAAAGCTATTGAAATCAAATAACATCCGAATTTCAATATAGAAGATGGTTGAAATATATTTACCACCAGCTTATTATCGTATAGGTCTGGATACCAAGCTGGTGGTTACTGGTAATTCAGATAGTTAAACCTAAGAAAACCAAAACACAGCTCTCGTTGTGTTATTTGTATATATTTATATATCTATAAATAATAAATATAAACAACATAAATAGGAATAACAATAATTAAATTACATGCAGGTATTTTGAAATAACTACACATCCAGACATGACACTACCACCATCTAAGCCTTCCGTGATCATGACTGCTGAAAAGCAACGGAAACATCTGGGCAAGTGAAACTTAAAATAGTTTTGATAATTTAAATGGCTTAAGTATTAGTTTAACAGAAGTAGCTTAATAGTTTCAAAATTATGTAATATTATTATTCTAAAATAAACAACGCGGTATAATCTGTACATAAAAACATACAGACACACAGCAAGACATACATTCAAAAATAATTGATCCGGCTTCTGAGCCAAAACAATTATGTTAGATTTTTTTATAAGAGGTATACCTAGTATTGTCTTCTATTTACGCGAATATTATTCATTGAAATTAAACTGCTATATACGGATTTTATCGCGATGTTTATTTGACACCTTATTACAGAATTTTGAAAATTGTTACACTACTACTACTATTAAACTTTACTAATTTTAAGCTAATTAATTAATTCTGCGTAAATAGAAACACCAATGATTAAATTATGTTCGGGTACTTTGAAATAACTACACTGGAATATTGAGACAACTGCCATCTTAGTCTCCCCGTGACCATGGCTGCTGAAAAGCAACCGAAACGTCGGGGAAAGTGTAAAAATAAATGAAATCTAAATAGTTTAATGTTAATTTAATTAGCTTAAAAATTAGTAAAGTTTAATAGTAGTAGTAGGTATACCTAGCTCTTAATAAGACTACTCACATAACTTTTCTAACCTAAATATCTTCTATGAACATCCCCTCTCTCTACGACTAGTCGTTATGATATAGCGTTCCCCTACACCAACCATTAGGTTATAATAGTGGGAGTCGCTGTACCTTCCAGTGCCCGAGAGCACCCTTCGGGATCAGTTATAAACAGGTCTTGTCCCCAAATCTCGATTTCTCCAACCTAACTCCATAGCCACTCGAGCGAGCGAGCTATCTCGTACCCAAGTGGCACTACCTATTCTTCTATGAACAGACATCAACGTATTATTTTTATATCTGTTGTTGGCAGATGAACCAGCGGCCTGCAGCGTCTAGCGTCTGACGGTAAGTGGTAACCGCCGCTCATAGACATGGCTGTAATTTCTTTAACAAAAGAGAGGTCATACCAATGAAATACATTTTAGTCAATGATATGCTTAATCATACAGAAGAGAAAATCTAATACCCGTTAAAATATTCATCATGATCAAACATCCCTTTTAGAAGCAATGTTTCATCTGAATGAAATGGCTTAGATTTTAACTAGAATCTCGAGCTACTAAAACAGCATAAAATGCATGCAACCATTTAACATAACATTTTCGAATTTCGTTTTTCGTAGCTATTGCTCATCGCTTATGACTTGGCTGGAAGGAAATACCGAAGCGATATATCACAATATTCAAAAGACATGAAACAATGAAGATGCGACAATACTCCGATACGATGCATGAATTGTATAGAAATATAGCTTTGCAGTATCAACCAAAGGAAATGTTAAAGAATTGGCAGAGTAAGTTGGACCTACCATAAATTGCTTGATGGTTCATAATTTCTTAGTTGTGCATATAAGTTATACCATGTGTTTTACTACCATCTCTTAGTATACCAGAAAACGAGATAATGCGTTACAGAGCTTATAGATTCATTTTATTATCGTCATGCAATGACAATGCTTTAAGAGAAACTGCAGTCATCAAAACATACCAAGATAATTTTTTTAACAGATCTTTTGCGCGCTGGTGCCTCCAAAATATTAACTTGCCAAAGGGTTGTGGATAAAAGCTTGAGCTTGCGAAGCTTGTGAGATTTTTCTGATGTGAGATCTACTGATTGAACTGACTTTTACTGAATTATATTTTCTCTGTTATTGTTACGCGAATAAATTTTTAAGAATGTTTCCAATTTAAAGTTTCTCAGAGTACATAAGCGATGAAACGCTTTTGTTTCGCAAACAAGACCACTGTCTGTTGACTATTAGTAAGCAAAGGCTATTGTACTCTTAAGTAAGAAAACCGTTCGATGACTATCGAACGGTTCACTTACTCGGTTCAGTAGAGGTCTCAATAGATACTCGAAATTCACATAACGCTACCAAAAACTTGTTATAACTTTAGAAAGAAAAGGGTACACTTATTATTTCGACATCGTCATAAGGATAATGAGTTGATAAAAACATTAAGCAAAGCAGAAAAATAAGATGCACAATGAAAAAAGGATAAGGACGTTTTTCACAAAAATAAAATTACGTACGCAGATATAGTACCCACCCTGATGTTTTCATATTAATGTGTACAAAATATTGTAATACATTTAAGTGCAAACCAAATAGGTTATATTAGTAGCTGTAGAGATACACAAGTAACCTAGTTCATTGTAAACAACAAATCGATATTTTTTTAATTTAGGCATTAAGTACTACAGCTGAATAAAATACCAAATTTTAAGAAGCCATCGCCCGTTTTTGTCTTTAGTCTATAGCTAAAGCATATAGCGAGAGATGGGTTTTTTAAAATTATCTGGGAGTAAATTCCCAGGGGAATTTACAAACATTGAAACATGGGATACAGAATTAGTTTTATTTGTGTCCATTGTTTTTTCGACTCATTACACAATATTAGATTTTTGCTCGCGTAAATGTAGGTTATGTAAATTTTCTATCCGTCAGGAATAGAACTTTTTCAGGATAGTAGGTACTCAAAATCAAAGTCAAAGTCAAAAATCATTTATTCATTTAGGTCACGAAGTAACACTTATGAACGTCAAAATATATAGGTTAGTGAGTTTACTAAGTTACTGAAGCTAAATTTAGGTTAGTTGCTAGGTTCAGGCAATACAAACATAATTTCGAAAAGTCATATAACTTCCGAAAGTCAGAGGTGCGCGACGAGGGTACGTACCCGAGACCCTCTGCATTGCAGTCTGTTAGTCTCCCCACTGAGCTATCGCTGCTATTCGTAGGTAGTAATAATTTAAAAAATTAACTAATTCTAATGTTTTCAAATGAACCGCTGTAAAATCCGTATAGAGTAGTATTATTTTAATGTGTTACATTCGCGTAACTGTTAGACAATTTATTAATTATCATAGGAAGCAGGCGTTTTAATTACATTTATAAGTTTTACGTTGTTCATGAACTATGATGCTACACTAACACTATATTGTATTACAACTTGTATACAATATATAAGACTTACCCGTTACAAGATTGTCGTTTAGATTGATTTATTGGCACAAAAGCAATTTACTTGTAAAAAGTAATTTACCACCGAGACACTTACCTGACATACTTGTACTGCATGAGTCGAGTGCCTGGAGAGGCTGGTAATCTGTCGTACAGGTCTCCTAGTACAGATACCAGTCTCTCACATAGTAGCAAAAACATGTCTAGACATGTCTAGACTAAGTATCTCTTGTGCAATTTTGTATTTTGTAGCTATGTGAGGGAGAAAAAAATAATTATTATTTAATATTGTCTTCTATTTACGCGAATAGTATTCATTGAAATTAAACTGCTATATACGGATTTTATCGCGTTGTTTATTTGACACTTTAATAATACAAAATTTTGAAAATTGTTACACTACTACTACTATTAAACTTTACTAATTTTTAAGCTAATTAAATTATTATTAAACTATTTAGATTTAATTTATTTTTACACTTTTCTCGACGTTTCGGTTGCTTTTAAGCAGCCATGGTCACGGGGAGACTATAATAATAATTTAATTAGCTTAAAAATTAGTAAAGTTTAATAGTACTAGTAGTGTAAAAATTTTCAAAATTTTGTAATAAAGTGTCATATAAACAACGCGATAAAATCCGTATATAGTAGTTTAATTTCAATTAATTATTATTATTATTACCTGATAGTCGTTGATAAAAATATCTTTAGTTCCTTAATGACTGCACGGATGGCGGGATGTAGGTTCGATGCACATAATCCATGAATATTTGTTCTGTATAATCTTTGTGTCCTTTGTTTGCGTATTTGTAAAGTCTTCTGCGATGAAGGTAGTACGCGTGATACGGGAGTAGTCTTTTTAATAAATAAAAAATAAATAAATGCGACTGCAAAGTAGAAATTAAAATTTTAATAATAAGAAGTGCTTAAAATGAAATTTAAATATAAACTGAAAAGAAAATAACAAGTGCAGGAGTCTATCTATATTATGTTGAGTACCTGCTATTGAATAACTGATACCGTGGCAATAATTTCGTGATCGATACACAAATAAAATGAATAATAAATTCAAAAGCATAGAACATAGCGACTTATCAGTCGGGACCCATTAACATATAGACCGGCTTAAATCGTCACTATAATGGGTCCCGACTGTTGTCCGATGTCCTATGTTATACCTTTTTGGAATCCCTGTTATGAGCTCTATAATTTGATAAACACATAGCAGAAAAATAATTCACCTAAACAATGAAATTTAGCAGGCCCCATATTTAATTTTTTTTCATGTCACCTATTTAAGAACACTTGAACTAATGAGACGAGTCTAACGATACCTTAATTAAAGAAATCCATCGAGTGGTTTGGAAGATATGAGGGAATAAAGAATATATGTGTGTTTATCCATTGTCTAGTACCCATAGCACAAGCTCTGCTTAGTTTGGGCTAGATGGTGTTGTGTGTATGTGGTAGAATATTATATTATTATTACAAACAAAGATAGGCGCGTAAAGCATTACCTTTCTTTGCAGTCGGGTAAAAAGTAGACGTATGGATAGATTAAAAATAATAGTGAATCTGGACGAAAAAGGTATTAAAAAGGATTCATGTATCTTCGGATGTCACGTCTTCGGTAAATAGGCTATTAATGGCTTGACTTAGAACTAATTCTGTTGAGTTTTACCAAATAAATAATTAATAAGGGTTCAATGTTCAAAGAGAACCATCAATCTCAGTTTATTGTCAATTTGTTAATCAAGTACATTCACATATATCCATGTTAGTTTGTAAGGGTTGTGTATAAAGGATGTTTTGTTAGATGTAAACTTTGCTATTAAAGATGGGATAAGCCTTAACAAACCTTTCGTTTCAATCTCTTTAAGGTTGAGCAGCTCGCTGGCGGCCACACAATTGGTTTGCAATCATATTTCTAGCAATTGACAGGTTATTTCGTTTCTAAATTATTTTGAGATTGATGCTATTTGGTTGTTCTATGAATGTCTATTTATTTGGCATGTTTTATAATCATAATATAATTGGCTGAGACGAATTTAATTAGTGCCAGTGAAGTAACAGCTACGCAATCTGCGATAATACAATCGATTTAATGTTTCGATTTTTCTTATTTGATGCTCGTATATCACTTGTGCATAGGGTGTGTATGAATTATTAGATTTTTATCGATAACTGCTGATCTCTAGTGCATTTGACGTGACAAGTCAACAATTAATGATTAATACAATCTAATTTGTTCTTAATTGATTATTGCACATAGCTTGTGTATTGGATGCAGCTAGGTGACAGCTCATACCACAACAGACAGACATTGAGTGATAAACCAGATTCTCCGACGCTTTGACACGTGACGGGTTGCTAACATGGTACAATTAATCTCCGGTTGTGTGGATATATCGTAATTTACACCATTATCCTACTCTACTATTATAAATGTGAAATTTTGTGAAGATGTCTGGATGTTTGTTAAAGAATCACGCGTAAACCGAAGACCAGATTTGGATAAAACTTAGCTCATAGATAGTACGAAGTCCATGTTCCATAAGATATTTTGTAACCCGTTTTTGTAATGTAATTTTGTTTCGTTGATTATCCGCACTTGAAGCCGCAGGCATAGGCCTTCGATTCTCGAGGTAGTTCTTCATATTATAGTATTAGTATACTAGTTCAAATACTAGAAAATATTGGCATGCGTATAATTACGTCTTATTTCGAAGGGGTAGGTAGAGAAGTATTGCACCCACATTTCATGAACTATGTTTAAGGTCACATTACCGAAAATTCCTTGACAGAAAAGCCTATTAACACATCGCCCCAACCGAAAATCAAATCCAAATTGCACAGCAGTCGTATACATAATTGTCGTCAGTACGCTACCGAAATGATCAGTTAAAATATAATGAAAAAGAAATATTTATATTTCACGTAAGGTTTGAAAACTGATTGCCTTTTTTCGTTATTGATTCTGCTATTATAATATAACTAGATTTCCTGCATGATTGGAAACATTCTGTGTTATTTCATTGTAAGGGTCAAGTTGAACGTACCTGCGAATGTTGCATATTGTAAATATTGTAAATTATACCAGTCCTGTTTAAAATAAATTTGTCCCACTGATGGGCATGGGCCTTTTCTCAGTGAGAGAAAGGTTAGGCCATAATCACCAATGCTGGCCAAGTGCGGGTTGGCAGACTTCTCACATTGAGAACATTATGTAGTACTTTGTCATGCAGGTTTCCTCATGATGTTTCCCTTAACCGTTAAAGCGATCAATAATTAACTATTTAATACGCACATAACTTCAGAAAGTCAGAGGATGTGGCTTGTGATCGAAGTTGAGACCTCTGCGTAGCAGTCCAACCGTTTTCCACTAGGCTATCATATTGAGATATACTGTGAACACCTTTGTAACTAGACGTAGGCGTCGAAACGGTGGTAAACGTGTTAAAAGGATTTTTATTGCGGTTTATTTCTAGTATGTTGTGGCGCATAGTCATTGGAACATGCGACTGTTATGTATAAGGTCTCGGGTTAAATGCTCAAGTCACAGTAAATATATAAACTTAAGCAGTAGAGAAACTAGGCATAATTTTTGAAATAAGAACCTACGAACCATTGAAGCGTTAGGGTTGTCCTCGTAACTGATTTAAAATTGAATTCATTTTTTTGAAGTCGATATGTCTATGTTTACGTTTGTAATAGGGATTATTTCGTAAGTATTATAGAGAATACTATTAATGCCATGTGTAATAAGTAAACGAAATTGGTAAGTATGAGATATACTAGGTACATCGATAATAAGCGGTGTACGAAAAAGCTTTAAGCAAATGTCACTGATGACATAATAATGTTGTGTTAGATCAGTCGTCACGATGCCCAGCAGTGTTCATGACGCCTAACAGTAAGCATGATGCCCAACAGTGGACATGATGCCCAACAGCGGGCATGATGCCCAACATTGGACATGATGCCCAACAGTGGGCATAATGCCTATCAGTTGGTATGACGCCTAACAGTGGGCAAGATGCCCATAAGTATACATGAGGTCCAACTGTGGGCTTCATGCCGAGCAGTAGGGAGCAGTGGGCATGATGTTGAATGGCGGCAATGATAAAAAAGTACGTTAATTATTTATTAAAATACATACTATATAATATTTACAACATTAACCTAAGTAAATGTTTAAACATAACAGAAATAACAAAAAGAAAATTAGCTTACAACTAATATGCGTTTAAAAATCATCAACATTTAAAAACAGTGCTGTATGGATTTTACTTATACTACCGCTATACACGTCAAACGTCTTTATAATTACAAATTATTATTCACTGAAAAATACTTTTGTCTGCTACGACACGTTCGAAATTTAATAATAAAGCATTCATATTAAATATAAAATTTTATAAAATGTTACAGTATAAAAAGATTGACGACCAGATGGCGCAGGAGCTAGAGTATCTGCCTGCCACGTTGGAAGTTGCAGGTTCGTTTCGAACCATGAAGATGGCTGTTTGATTTTGTCTGGGTGTTTCTATCTTTATGTATGTATTTACAAAAAAAAGCATATAAGTACGTTTATCAATTGTCTAGTACCCATAGTACAAACTCTGCTTAGTTTGGGATTAGATGGCGTTGTGTGAAAGTCTCAGTCAGTCAATAATTTTTTTAATTTTTAATTTTAATTAATCTATCGGGAAGGAAGGACGGTGTTCTATAAAACCGATTTTATTTATTTTGTATTTAATATTCCAGCCATTTTATATGTTCAAACAACACACGCGTGGCATTTAAAAAAGGATCGCGGGCAGTTCTTGGTTCAAAAGATAAACAACGTGACAGTTCGGCTTGACATTCGCGATTGCCAGCACTGCGTCGTTCGCTTAGGAGTCTCGTAGATGAGCGCGTCTGTGTGAGTGTGCCGTTTCGAACATTTGATCGTAGTTTCCATACTGCTTAGGCTTATCTATTTACTGTGCCCAAGTCGAGCAAAGGTTCTGTTGAGAAATGCGTGAGAAGTGATACTTATTATGCAGAACCTATAAATGGCGAAATCTCGATGTTATATGTATACGTCTACGCTGATAAGTCAAATCTGTATGTCAGGACTATGTACTATATGTATATGTTCTCTCTGAACTCCTGTAGGGTGGATTTCAGACTGGTCCTGAACTGTGTTAAAGCCCTTAACAAACTTGGCAGGAAAAACACAGTCAGGCTGGTGTGGGTTCCAGGGCATGCAGGTGTGCAGGGTAATGAGGAGGCTGATGAATTAGCCAGGAAGGGCTCGGAGCAACTATTTGTGGGCCCCGAGCCAATCGTAGGACTCTCAGAGAGTACCGTCAAAGCAGCTATGAATGCACATGGCAATGATAGACACAGGCTGGAGTGGATGGTCCTTAGGGGTCTGGAACACTGCAAGAAATTCATTGCAAACAGAGCCACGGGCTTTACCTAGAAGTTCTGCGGGTACAACAAGGGCCAAATACGCCTGCTCATAGGAGCGTTCACTGGTCATTTTGGCACCAACGACTTCCTATGCAGATTAGGTTTGGCAAACAATTTGATCTGCAGAGCCTGTGGTGAACAGGACGAGTCCATATCACATCTACTGTGTGAATGTGACGCGTTGGCTGGACTAAGGATGGGTCTGATGGGATTGGCATATCCGAACCCTGAAGACTTCAGCCTTCTCCCTCTAAAGTGTACGCTGCAACTGATGCAGTACATTCATAGGGAGAGCTCAGGGATAGATCTCGGGGCCGACACAAAAGATCCCACTGGGTCGAAGTGTCGCCGGTCTACACTGATTGGCCCCCGAAGTAAGATAAGATAAGATAAGATGTGTTTTTTTAGTATATTAAGAAGAATTACTTGAAAAATTTCTTATTCTGAGTAATAATGTAAATTATAAACGAAGGAAAAGGCAGGTTTGTATTTTGTTTGTTTATTTATTACATTACATGCATCGTCTAATTATTGACGTTTTGAAATCTATCTATAAGACCATCTTGCGAACAACTATGAAATACCGTGGTAGGCACATTTGTACGCAAGGATCGTATTGACAACATTGATTTATTAAAAAACCCAAGATACACACTCAGCGTCTCAAAATCGTCCGCATAAAATAAGCGATAGTCTCGCGTCGCTCGCGTCACTGCGCGCTCGTTAAAATGCCGAAGTGTTCGTTGAGAAATTGTATAAATATTACGTCAAGAACGTTAAAAAAGGATGGGATATTAGTAAGTATCGTGTCGTCGTAAGTGTCGTCGGTAAATAAAAGAGTTTATGGATTAGTTTTTGTTGTTTTTGTGACTTGATATTGAAAGCAATATGTAATTTTGATTTAATTTGTCTCAAAACTTCACTCAACGGCCTAAGTATAATACGGCAAATGGCCGCTTTGTCAGTGTAAGAACGATGCATTGCACCCTTCTTTTGTTTTAGTCACATAATACAAATGACCTTGTTCTTATTCAATGGAGTCGATTTTTTTACTGTGTTTAATTTTTAATTAATAATTTCATTCACTTTTGTACTTTTATGTTTAAGTTTTGAACAAATATTTATACGATACGATATACGATTATAGACGTTTGTTTACTTTATATTGCAAAGAAAACAACAGAAAAATTGAAATATAATTCAAAAAGGCAACTTTACAATAAACTTAACTTATTTCAAGGAAATTAATGTGTTTCCTGCTGTTGAGTTTGAATTGTTTTAAATTAAATTATTATTAAATTAATTTTGTCAGTTTAAAACTTATAAGATATAATAAATATGTGTTTTAATATACCTAATGATAATAAATAATATTAGTTTACTACTTAGTTTCGATAATATGTTCTACTAATTAATACTATTTGAACCAAAAATTTTAATAATTGATTTTAACAGTTAATATTTGTTTCATTGTGATATACACATGTCCTACCCAAAAACATTTACTTTCAAATAAAAGTATAATTAGGTGTTTAAAACACAATTTAACAAACTTAAAATAGTAACTCAATGTCATATTAAAAAAAGTGTAAAAAATTTCGTCTCTACTCCATCCATGCCTTTTCCTACCGAAAACCTTCCTACCTAAAATTCTATTTTTTTAAAACATCACCAATCTCCATTCTTTGTAGTCAAAGGCATCCTTTTATATTAAAAAAACAAACATTCTTGATACTCTCGAATATTTTTAATAAAAGTATCAAAATATTCGACATGACTACATTGACCGAACATCTCACATTCTTCAATGTATTGCGAGGCAAATTTAAGTTTGCCGTTGCGCAAACGGTTTACCAGTACACTCGAGTTTCAGTTTCGAATGTCTTTTCGAATATGGATGACATACATAAATTTGTCAGGTCATACTAAGAATTTCACCCTTTCTGAACCTTTCTGGTCTGAGCACGTTAAAGATCTATTGCCTAATAATAAATTGCTCTTAGATATTGGGAAGAAGGCTCTGTTGTTGTGGGTTGAGTCATTGTGTTGTTCATACTTTGAACTTGTTTTATTGGATCCAGTGTAAGTTTTCATTGATACGCGTAAAACTGAATTGTCATATTTTATTGTAGGCAAGCTGTTTTCTATCATATATTTAATATGACTGAATGACTGCATGAATGGAGTACTGGTTAAAGTAGTCCTGCTGAGTGAGTGAGTAATCACGAATTTTGTACCGTGGGGATAAAAATTCGTGTGATTCACAAACAGTTGTTCCAACCCAGGCGTCTGGGTGTTCTTTGTGTATATTGTTTGAATATTTATAAAGTTTCCCGCAACATAGGCTTCATTACTAGGGATGGAGAGCTCTTTAAAAATAAATATATGATCGCCTAGCCTTTATTTCGACTGGTCAGGCATAGGAATATCTTACCAATGTTGCCATCTATAGCTAGTTTAACGTCCTACGTAATAGGACACGAGCAATTTGTCATCTGCGGAGCACAGTGCCAGACTCCGAGCTGCTAGTGAAAATTTCTTCGCGCAAGAATTCAGTAACGAATGTGTCCTGGCGTCTGGTCGCCTACAAAACAGGTACGCGTTGCATCGTGTCTCGCCGCAGACTGTCATATAGGCCGCAAGTAGGGTAGGCCGTTATTTTGATCGCGTTCGTCACGTTCGCAGCGTCGCGCTTCGCGTCGTTACTTACCCGGGAACTGAACCCGAGACCTCATGCGCAGCAGTCCAATTCACACACTAAGCAATAGCCCAATTACACATGTAAATGATGGAACCTGCGTAAATAGATACATGATGTCTTAAAACATCTTTACTAATATTATAACCTTGATTTTTCTTTATTTTGAGGGACTGCCTTGGCGCTTACCCCTCCACGGGGGACGGCGGAGGGGTTATGTCGGACTCACCGGGTAAAGAAAGATGTTGAAATGATGATTTTAGACCTCCCGTAATACTGACTAAACCTACCACGGTGTTCCTCGACAAAACCGCATTTGGCGGGGCCGCACGAATCACTTGCACATGCGGTCGCGATCCCGCCGAGGTTTCGGCCTGCCGTTTCATACGGCGGGTAAGCGGCGAAGCGCCAAGGCAGTCCCCCAAAATAAAAAAAAAGTATAGTAATAGTACTTTTGCTGGATAAAAGGTACCCTATGTCCTATTCTTTAACCCTGACAACGTGCATGCGAAATTTCGTGATGATCGGTTGAGTCGTGAAAGCGTAGATAATAAACAAACAAACTCACATATTGGTAATGTTAGGTTAGTTATATATAGGGGATATAGGGTACCTTTAGAAATAAAACTGTTCCCGAGGAATAGAAATGAATTGATAAAATCTAGATGAACGCATGCGAAGCCGTGGGCAATAAGTAGGGTATAAATATATCCCGGTATGTGTTACCGTGAGATATAAGCGTGAGAGAATGCACGTATGTATCACGGAGCGGCATTCAGTGACTGATCACAGGGAAACAGAAATAGAGAGAATAATACATTTTCAGTCTTAATAAACATACGTAAGAGACTTTCGTAATAGTGCTTAATCTACAGGAACGATGTCGACAAATGATGTCCATTGATTCGTGTAAGTGAATGTGTTATAGTATGGATTTTCCGCTGTCGTATTTTGGTCAGTCAATTTACCAGGTTTTGCTCATGTTAGCTAGCTAGCGATAAAGGAAAATTTTCGACAAACTGCTAGCGGTTACGTGATTATATTAAACTGACCTTTTTTTTAACATGTTGGAATGCCATATACCTCTTTCGGACTCCGGGGAAAGATGAAAAAACTCGGGTCCTATTGGGCATAGAGTGGTGGGTGGGAAGCTTAAAACTGGAACTACTTTAGCGACAACCAATAACTGACCTATAGTAAGTATAGTATGCTGCGATGCATTTAACTCTAAGTTTAAGAACCTACTTTTATTTAATTATCTACTTTAACGTATGTAAAATGTTTAATTACAATTCATTATCGGTTTAAATGATCTATCTATAGATTACGCAAGTCTACCCCCAGGCAAATATACTGAGTGGTATTATTATCGGTGTCGCACTCGAGAGGTCCAGTGTTCGATTTCCACAAAATGCTCAGTAGTTGCATTTACTACTGCTGCACCACTGAGGTAATGAGACAGTTTTTAAAAGGACCTGATACATTGATCCGAATTAGGTGTTACTTAGCGGGAATCCATTATAAAAACATTGTTTATTCGTTGTCAAACTATCATGAAGATGCGTCACGCTAAGGCGTACGAGTAAAACGTGTCAACGTATATTTTTTGTCCGAAGTGGAATACTGCAGGTTGGAGTGCGCTCGGATCCAAGACGCGACTGTCTATTATCAGAGGAGTTAGGTATTGTCAACCATTTTCGTTTTTGACCATTTTATAATAAATCCTGATAGTTTTAAATTCGGTATTTTATTTACCTTCGAAAAAAACTAGTTATTATATTTTGAAGACTAAATGTGGAGCTGATTCCTTGAAGGTTATTTATAATGTAAATCAATTATATAAGACGATCGACGAAACCATAAATAATATTTCTGTCCCTTTTCTTTCTGACAAGATCACGAAAATAGAAAATTTATCCGACAATTGCCAAAGCCTTAGACATCACTGTAAATCAGTAAATAAAAACTAAATGTTTGACTGTAATGCCGAGCTATATTTTCCACGAATGTAACGAAATAAATGTAAGCCAGGAGCGAGCCGAAGTAGGTGATAGGATTCCATGGGTATTTTTCAAAGTGTAGTAGCATATATAAAATTGAATGTAATGAGTGAGTGAGTTGGATGGATCACAGACGTGATAGGATGGATATACGCAAGATGATAGTCCACATTTTGAGTCCACGGCCGGCCGGCCATATGCCATATTTGCAGTCTACACTTCTACGTCAAGTAAAACAAGGTGACTAATTTGAACAAGACCAAATGTTGTAGCACGAATTTGGAGCGGATTATGTCAAACAATGGACTATAAAAGACAAGTTAAGTGACTCATAAAGACATAACTAATATAAACACAAGCAAAAAAATATATAAATTTTAAAACCAGACTACAAAAAGCATGTACAATTATGGAATCTACCCGCGGTGTCAGTGGTGCACTTGTTATTGCATGCGATTACAGACTTACGGTAATAGCGTTTTAGTTAAATCGTTTCGAAATCTCTACCATTTCGGCTTGTTGCCAAGTTATTTACGTCTGTGAAGTGGGTCGTAATAGATTCCAGGCATTACCAATAATCTGATAACTAACTATGTAATACTTAAGTTTAGTTTATCGCCACCGCTTTTAAGCGAGATTCTACTAATATTATTTTTGTAAAGACGTTTGGCTAATTGTTTTCAATACGCGTAAACCATTGCTCGGCTTTTGACCATTGGATAAACTTGGCATAACATATCCCATAATAAAATATAGGATACTTTTATTCTAATATATGTTCCTGACGCAGACCAATCCCCGAGCAGAAATGTTTAATAAATCACTGGCGTTTTATCCGAATTTTTAAGATGGTAATCCTACACAAAGCACGATTGCCTCGCAAATTTAGCCGAAGCTCATTCACCGAAAACGTTATATTAAATTCCAGATAATCGGCTGTTTCGTCTGAGGTACCTTAATGGCCCTAATTATATCCACGATAAATAACTGATGCTCCTGAAGCATCAATTATTTGTAGTGATTGGAACTTCGGCTGCTAAACGTAGTGCTGACTTTGACAAGGGATCGACAGGACTAAATAAAATAAGATTTGGATAGTGATAGACACATTTGAAGTGGCTTCCCTCTTCAGTAAATGTAAGTATATTATGGCGCGCATTTATTAGAGATTAGCTAATACTAGGGATCAGTAATTTTTATGGATGAAAGGTACTGTTCTGTTCCCCTAGCAAAGTGTATGCGAAATTTCATGGTAATCGTTATTACCATTACCATTATTTACCATTAGTTAAGGTGTGATAGCGTAACAATAAACAATCTTACATTTGAATTTATAATATTTTAATATATCCGAATAGCCATTGACGTTTTGCTTGTTTTAATACTAACGCTCTTGCTTTTTCGTTACAGACTCCATACTTTAGTCTTGCTACTGAAAATACCTGAACAAAAACCTTAATTTATTATACTAGTCATTGACGTATTACTAGTTTCAATACTAATGCTCTTGTTTTTTCGTTACAGACTCCATACTTTAGTCTTGCTACTGAAAATACCTGAACAAAAACCTTAATTTATTATACTAGTCATTGACGTATTACTAGTTTCAATACTAACGTTCTTACTTTTTCGTTACAGACTCCATGCTTTAGTCTTGCTACTGAAAATACCTGAACAAAAACCTTAATTTATTATACTAGTCATTGACGTATTACTAGTTTCAATACTAACGTTCTTACTTTTTCGTTACAGACTCCATGCTTTAGTCTTGCTACTGAAAATATCTCAACAAAAACCTCAATTTATTATACTATGATCAGAAATAGCTTTTGGGGTAATGTTATTGAATCTCCAACATTTTTATCTTTAAGTAATTTCCTTTTTTACATAGTTATAGTTTAATTATTGACCGCCTCGATGATGTAGTGGCTAGTGTAACGGATTGCCACGCCTGAGGTCGCGGGTTCGATGCCCGCACAAGTCAAACATTTGTGTGCATGGACATGGATGTTTGTCTTGGTCTCGGTGTTTCTATGTATAATATGTATTTGGAACACAGAAACCTGAAACACAGGTTTATCCTAGTTGAGGCAGGCTTAAACATAACCTTTTGAACTTCATTTATATTGTATACACTGTAAATTAACGTAGTATAAGAATTAATTTTAAGATAAGCTTAAATTATTTAAGGCAGGTATGCTTTAACACTATTGATGTTATATGTATAAGGATGTATTTTATTTTTTCTGTCAATAAATAAATATTATAAATATCACAATAAAAAAAAATACACAAAAATTTATGTACGTTTATCCATTGTCTAGTACCCATAGTACAAACTCTACTTAGTTTGGGCTAGATGGAGTTATGTGTATGTGATAGAATATTATTATTATTAATTTTGTGCCTTGGAGAGCACGTTAAGTCGTCAGTCCCGGCTGCCATGAACATTTATGGCAGTCGTTATTGGGAAGTCAGTGCCCTATAATATCCTGACACTGGTCTAGCCTTAGGGTATCGCTAGCCTTCGGGTTGTGGAGGTCAGGTGGCAGCCGCTCCGTGTAATAACTGATATCCAGTCAAATCCTGTAAGACCAGAAAAACCGATCCCAAGTGACTTGGGAATAATAAAGGCTAGGGAGAAGAAGAATTTATACGAGCTTTGGTATTTTCCATATAGTACGGGCCGAGCGTATTGCCTTTTACCAGACCCTGTTAGGATTTTCTTGACAGAAAATCTTAATAACACTTTGCACAACCCTGAACCTGAGACCCCATGCACAGTCGAATAAATACATAAAGAACCCGAAATATAACATGAGACCTCAACATGAGATTAAGATGCATGTAAAAATGCATGTAAAAATCCAAAATATCAAAAACAAACCGCAACCGAAACCTTTAAAATATACTCGTATCGCGAAAGCAAAATTTCTGTATCCATACAAATACATCTCGTTCCCAACACACACAACACGATACACTTTGTATACCTACAACGGAAATTACTCGACGCTGACCGAATAGATACGAAGCGTAGTGTAACTGACGTCACATATAGACAACTTTAAAAATAAACCCAAACATTTGTAGAGCGAACTTTGTTTGTTACTTGTTTCAAATAGTGCTACAAAGTTAGTTTTAATTAAATATACATAGAACATATATGCATATGTGTTTGTCTTTGTGACGCAATCGTGGTTCACCATCGCCTCACCAGAGGCATGCATGCGACTGCTGTGCATGAGGTTTATAAGTTTGACTCTTTGACTAAGCAAGGTTTCAGGATCGATTTGCAGGTCGCGCAGTGTTATTAGGTTTGTAGAGGAACAGGGTGTGATGTCCCTCCAACACAAAGAGAGGAACCTCCGACCAGGCTGGTTGATTGTGCCTGGCGGGCTGTAGCCCAACGGGTGATGTCGGGAGCTTGTATATATACTTAGTCACTGTGTAAATGTTACTTGTGCGATTAAGGATTGTATGACGTCATGTTAAGCGCTTATTGAATATAACACTATCTGTTAGATGTAGGCTGAACTTCTTCGTCTGTGAGGGTCGCCACAGGTTCATTACGGATTTTTCAACTGTGCCCGGTAGTCGACAATATACTCGCCGTCTATTGCGTAAAAATAAAACAGTCGTTGACGACATATAAGTGTTATACGCAGGAATATAGGCAGAAGCCTATCTATACTAATATTATAAAACAAAAGAGTTTGTTTGTTTGTTTTTATTTTGTTTGTTTGGTTGAACGCGCTAATCTCAGGAACTACTGGTTCGAATTAAATAATTCTTCAGTGTTGGATAGCCCATTTATCGAGGAAGGCTATAGGCTTATATAACATCACGTTACTACCAACAGGAGCTGCAGAGCATAAATGAAAAATCTTGCAAAAACGGGGAAAATTCTCTTATGTGAATCAGATGAAGTTGCGCGGGTCAACTAATCAGGGTATTATATTATATTTATATATTTTATCTAATAGATAGATCCATTTAGAAGTTGTTACTTTTGCAAAGGACTGGAAGGTATTAGGTATAGTTAAAATGTATGAGGTATTATGAGGCGAACGTGTGAATGCTATATATTAAGTTTATGCCATATTATGTGTTAAATAGTGAAATGGTGCAAGTCGTTATATTTAAAACTAGCTGACCCGCACAATTTCGTCTGTTTCACATACGAGAATTTTCTCCGTTTTTGCGACATATTTCATTGATGCGCCGCTCCTGTTGGCCGTAGAGTGAAATATAGCCTATAGCCTTCCTCAATAAATTGTCTATCAAACACTATAATAGTTTTTCAATTCGAACCAGTATTTTCTGACATTAGCGCGTTCAACCAAACAAACAAACTCTTCAGCTAGCAAAGCAAGCAAAGCAGCGATAGCTCAGTGGGGAGACCAACAGACTGCAATGCAAAGGGTCTTGGGTTCGAACCCACGTCGCGCACCTCTGACTTTCGGAAGTTATATGACTTTTCGAAATTATGTGCGTATTGATTGACAATTATTATCGCCTGCTCCGTGCCTCGGAGAGCACGTTAAGCCGTTGGTCCCGGCTGCCATGAACATCTATGGCAGTCGTTATTGGGAAAGTCAGTACCCTCTAATATCCTGACACTGGTCTAGCCTTGGGGTATCGTTAGCCTTTGGGTTGCCGAGGTCAGGTGACAGCCGCTCCGTGTAAAAACTGATATCCAGTCAAATGTATCTGTTAGACCAGAAAAGCCGACTCCAAGTGACTTGGGAATAATAAAGGCTAAGGGAGAAGAAGATCGGACATTCTGTATATTCTAGAACAGCGATTCATAAAGTGGGTTTTGCGGAACCTAGGGGTTCCTTAGGAAAGTTCCCAGGGTTCCGCGAAATCATTTATTTTTGGCTGTTCAATAATACCACAGTTAAGTACAAATATTATTTAGAAATAGCGCAAAATATGTAATGAGAAGTAAAATTTTTGTTCTTATTTAAATTACAGTGTCTTTGATTTGTAATCATTTGATATGGGGTTACATAAAATAGACGGTATTTGGTGAGTGTTCCGTTATCTTAAAAGTTTAGGAACTCCTGTTCTAGAATGCACCCAATTAATATTCCAGTAGTAGAATTCCAAGAGATGTACGCTTTACAATTGGTACAATAGTGTCGTCCATTGTGCACTAGAACAATGGCCGCGCGAGCTTTACATGTGTGTCATTTTCGTTCACTGCTAACGGTTTGAGTCCATGAATAGACTTCCAATGAAAAATAGAATACGTATTGACGTTTTACCGGTTACTTCATTCAAATCAAATGTATTATTGTACTAAATAACATATAATATTATATATTTTTATGAGTAGTAGAGTTTCGCTGATTTCAGTATGAATTGGCCGGCTCGACCGGGAAAGAACTACCCTCTTACAGAATATCGACGCAAAATAGCGGTATTCCTACTGTTGTGTTTCGTTCGGTGAGGGTGAGTGCCGGGAGCCCAATCACCCACTTTCTCCCTTCCCACTCCTTCTCCTTCCCACTTCCTTTCCTAAAGGGTCGGCTACGCGCAAGTGATGCTTCTAATGTTCCAGGCGTCCATAGGTTGTTTGGTGTGCTTGTTTGCCAACATAGTAGAAGAAAAAAGCTTACATATTGTTTTGTTTAAAAAGATAATTCTCGCTACGAATCAGTCCTGTGTCGAGGTAGGTAGGTTTACAAAAATTCAAAGAACACTCAGACTCGGTACAACAATTTGTGGATGTCACAAATTTTTGTTTCGTGTAGGGATCGAATCTACAATATTTGGCGCATTGGCAGTGTCGAAACAAACACTTTTCTTAATTGTATATTTTTTATGGCAAACAAGCAGACGGATCGCCTGATGGTAAGCGATAACCGCCGCCCATGGACACCCGCAACACCAGAGGAGTCACAAGTGCGTTGCCAGCCTTTTAAATTTGGCTCGCCTCCTTCAGAAGGAGGGGGAGAGGGTTGGGCCTCCGCTACCCTCACTCACTCGACGAAACACAATGCAAGCGCTATTTCACGCTGGTTTTCTCTGAGGCCGTGGTATCACTCTGGTCGAGCCGGCCCATTCGTGCCGAAGCGTGGTCCGTGCAGTCGTATCGTTTGTACTACATATGTTGGATTTCCCATTAAGTGTGCTTGTGCCAAAAGCCTGCTTGCTCCTATATACCCAACATTAAAATTATTTAGCAAAAACAATAAAGTTTAGTTACTTTCTTTCTTGGCTCAGCGATCCAGGAAAGCGAAGCGAAGGGAAAGGGGATCTTGGCCTCCAACATTAAAGTGCGCAATTCTTTCCTATTTTGTGCCAAGTCAGACTAATCGAGCACATTGATGTCTTTCAGGTCTTTAGCTAGTTAATCTTTCCAGCGGTACCTCAGGCGGCCTACCGGACGACGCTCGGTGGGTCACACCCACGCAAAAAATATAGGATGTGTTAATCCGGGACATGATCTACTCGTGTACCGAGTTCCATCTAAATATTTACAGCGGTTAACGCGTGAATGAATAAAAAAACATGTAAAGATCTTCTCAACTTTCACACTTATAATATTAATGAGATGAATATTATTCCGGTGATTTATAAAGTTGTATTTTTCTATTAAATATTAGGCTTTACGAATGTTACAAAACATAACTTTTAACAGATCATCCAACATTCGAACAAACTAAACAGTTTCTGAGCAATATTCGTGAAACTTCCACAGCTTGTTACCAGCTTTATATACTAAGGCCAATGAAGTTTTGAGAGTAAATTGACACGAGGGAAAAGTCAATGGCTTCACTCAACTCTATAATTTCTCTAGGGTACTCTCATATAGTCAGTATAATTGAATGATTTGCTTGTTATATCGTTAAAACCTGTTAAAGTAGGACGGAGATTCTGAAACGTAAACATGATTAAATTATTATGTTATTTTCAGAAAGTTTCTGCTTTAAACGGCTAAAAATAACACTATATCTAGTAGTATACACAGCGACACATCAACCTAGACTGTTTGGACTTTGAACTATTATAAGTTGAACGCTGCGAATCGTGCGAGAGTGCTTTATATTTTTGTTATTTTATCTCATCCACACTGAACGTAACGCGACGCTCTATCCTTACCATTACATCGACACCATTATATACAGTCCCTTTCCGACAATTCTCTATTTTGTATGTAGCGTAGTTATGCGTATATAGGGTGTCTAACTTAATGTGTAGCCGTGTGTACATGTAAAACCGATACTATCGATTGATATTTTGAAAAGAGTAAAGTTTTAATTTATAATTGAACTAGATTAAGTCCGCAGCGTTGCTTGCGTAAATATAGGTTAGGTTAGTCACAGTACTTTTTTCTGAATGAAAGGTAAGTACCCTAAGTCCTCTGTTCCCGTGACAATGTATTTGTGAAATTTCATGATGATCGGTTTAGTAGTTAAGGCGCAAAAGCGTGACAAACAAACAAACTGACATTTGCATTTATAATATTAGTTATGATTAGGATTAAGTAGCGATAGCTCACTGGGAAGACCAACAGACTGCAATGCAGTGGGTCTCGGGTTCGAACCCATGTCGCGCACCTCCGAGTTTCGGAAGTTATATGCCTTTTCGAAATTATGTGCGTATTAATTGACAATTATCGCCTGCTCCGTGCCTCTGAGTGCACGTTAAGCCGTCGGTCCCGGCTGCCATGAACATCTATGGCAGTCGTTATTGGGAGATTGTCGACACAAAAGATCCCACTGGGTCGAAGTGTCGCCGGTCTGCACTGACTGGCCCCCACATAAGATACATACCTACATACGATTAGGATTTATAAGGTTAAAGAATAATTTGATTTTCAGTTTTAACTTATTCTAAGATTCGTTTATTATTTATTAGTTTATTATTGATTAATGTTGTAGTTCAAATGTATTTTTGATGGCACAGATGGGTCTTTGGTCTACTTGTGATTGCCACTATGTCAAGTGTTGTAGTTTCAATCGCCGCATAGGACAAATAATCGTGTGTTCATAGGTCTTAATTAGTAATGAGGAGCCTACATTGCCATCTACTTGGCATATATCCAAACTCAGTGCTACTACCGAAAACTTCTTGAGAAAACAGGCAACAGAAATACTTTTACACATTTTTCACTGTTTTTCGAACCCACGATTGCAAACATGAGCGGTAGTTTATGCAACAGGATCAAATCAATGAGAGAAAAAAATTGTTTAGTAAAATAATATAAACATTTTAATATAATATTGTCTTCTATTTACGCGAATATTATTCATTGAAATTAAACTACTATGTATATACGGATTTTATAGCGTTGTTTATTTGACACTTTATTACAAAATTTTGAAAACTGTTACTAATGAACACCGATTCCTACCAAGGATGCTTCGCGAGGCTATTGAAATCAAAAAACATCCTAATTTTAATAGAGAAGATGGTTGGAATGTACCACCAGCTTGGGATCCAGTAATACAAATAGTCAAACCCAAGAAGAAGCAAACCACAGCTAGACTTCATGATACTTTGAGCTCATTCTGCGTAAATAGAAACACCAATGATTAAATTATGTTCGGGTACTTTGAAATAACTACACTGGAACATTGAGACAACTACCATCTTAGTCTCCCCGTGACCATGGCTGCTGAAAAGCAACCGAAACGTCGGGGTAAGTGTAAAATTAAATTAAATCTAAATAGTTTTAATAGTTTTAATAATAATTTAATTAGCTTAAAAGTTAGTAAAGTTTAATAGTAGTATAGTATAACAGTTTTTAAAATTTTTGTAATAAAGTGTCAAATAAACAACGCGATAAAATCCGTATATAGTTGTTTAATTTCAATTAATAAACATTTTAAGCTTCACGATAAAAAGTGACTCTGTGATTCTTGTCAGGATTCTTATCTTTGCTTTGGGCAACAGCTTATGGCACATAATAATGCTAATTTGCCTAGTAAACGGCAAAAAACTCATCATCTACTACGAGGTACCTAAAGATATAGCAACGTGGGTGTAATACCCGTCTTCTTACTTCTCCAGGGATATGCAAGGTCTATTTGAAACTAATTTTCCAAGAAGTCCTTGTTAAACACATCATTACTTCATCAAACTCCGTTAAAGTCTGTAAGGTCGTTGCGGAGGAAAATGTCCGGATCCAATTTGTTTAACAATAAGAAGTTCAGTAGAAATCGATAGACCTATAGTCACTGGGTGATAGCAATTTGCGGGCGTCGAGTCTCTATTATGAATACGTAATAAGGCCATCGTCGATCTTTGAATTGCAATTCACGAAAATGTGCCTTTTTCTGTTAAAACTCAGTTTTTGCTGATGTATTTTACGAACGAGTATTGGGTACTAAACGCAAACAAATTCTACGCAATGGTTAGTTACCAAAATGATATAATATCAGCTTTGTGTATAAACTGTCCCCCTGCTGAGTACTGGCCTTTTCTCATTGTGAGAAGGATTCGGTTTTAACATTACTTTGGTCCAGTGCCGCTTGGCAGACTTAACATATCTTCGAGAACATTATGGAGTACTATCAGACATGCAGTTTTCCTCACGGTGTTTTTCTTCACCGTAAAAGCATGCGACCATTAACTAGTTAATACGCACATAACTTCGAAAAGTTAAGGGTACGTGCTTGGAATGTAACTCAAGACCACTCCACCACCCTGCGTGGCAGTCCAACGCTTTCCCATTAGGCTATTGCTGCTCATCAATATCAAAACTATAACAATTCATAATGTGTCACCCATATATTCGTATGTGTGTTACTTAGTCACGAGCAAACCGGCGAACGGGTTTCCATGAAATTTAGCACACATAGAGAATATGACATATTCTAAATTTATTCATAGGGTATCTACCGGTATTCTCACGGTATTCTCATCTCATTCATGAAACTGGTTAGGTACTCATAATGTTATAACGAGTTCGAATTCAAGAATAGTTTTTAAGTCCCGAATAAAACAGTAACTGTAAGCTCTGGTATGTTCATGTATTTGGATCGTATTAAGTCGTTCATACATACATAGCCTCGTGCAAACTCATGCTACGAACCAACCTATGGCATTATGTTTACGGCTGATCTTTAAGTCTTAGTTACGATTCTTGGTAATGACAACGTTATATTTTGTTGCTTGTGGCAGCACGATGTCAGAAAATGTGCCTGATGGACGGTAATAGAGTCTAATGGTGGCCGCTTTCTAATTTGGCGGCCTCCGTGGCGTAGTGGTTAGTGTAACCGAATGCCAAATACAATGTGTGCATGGACATGGATATTTGTCTTGGTCTGGGTGTTTCTATGTATTTACATATTAATAAGTATGTATTTAAAAAAAAGTAGGTATATACAGTGGTGGACATATAATTAGAAACAGTACATAAAACTTAGGTAAACTCAGAATGAACTATCGTTATGAGTAAAAAATATACCTATAGTTTAAATATAAATCTCCCGCAGTGTTAAATCCTTTGTTAGTGAGCAACGTGTTACCATGTTAGACTGGCCTGCAAATAGTCCCGATTTAAATCCTATTGAAAATTTGTAGTACATCGTTAAAAAAAAACGTCTCCGTTAAACGTAATTCCAGTCAAAATGAACTTTACGAAGGCTTTGTTGAAGCATGGAACTCGATCCCACTCGATAAATGTATGAAATTACTTGAATCAATGCCACGTCGTTGCAGAGCCGTCATTAATAACAAAGGCTATCCGTCTAAATATAAATTTTTAAGAAATTTAGTAGATCAAACATAATTTTACATAAATCATTTGAAATTGATGACGTTAACACGTTAATAACTTTGATTTTTACCTCATTTCTTTATTGTTTCTAATTACTTGTCCATGACGGATGGTACTGCAAATGTCGTTTAGTTGTTTGTACGCAACTAAATATCTAAATGGTAGTTGTAAACTCGGATATTTATTTATTTTTTAATGAATTATAAGTTGTTGAACGTATTCTATGCATTTTGTTGTTTTATTTTCAAAAACAAAAGTTTTACGGCAATGTGCTTTGTATAATGTGCAATACGTCGCAAGTGTTTCTAATTATATGTCCACCACTGTATGTATGTTTATACATTGTCTAGTACTCATAATACAAGGTCTGCTTAGTATGAGCTAGATAAAAAAAATGTAAAAAATAATGGAACGTAAAACAGAGAAATGTGGGTGCAAACAGCTCTGCTTATCCCTTTGCAGAAATACAGGAGTGTGTTTATATATGTATTTTGAAGCGTATGCATGTTTTACCTTATGAGTGAATTGAGAGACACCCTGTATATACCCGAAGGAAGAAGCAGACCTGTATTGTATTAGACACCCAAGCTAGCTTATAATATACTTGATTTTGTCCGCGGTTTCGCACGCGTAAATTTAGGGTAGGTAAGGTTAGGTTTGTAAGAGTGTCTTTTTCTGGATGAAAGTTATACTCTGTGTCCTTATCTGCCCCTCTCCTCCCCCCTCCTGACAACGTGTATTAACAATTTCATGATCATCGGTTAAGTATTTTTGAGCGAGAAAACGTTACAAAGAAACTCACATTCACATTTATAATATTACAGTTAGGATCATAAGCTTTCAGGTAAAAGAGGCGACCCTATAGCTGTCTCTTTTGCCTATTTTATTGCATTTGTATTGATTAACCGTTTACCTATTTCTTTTCTTTTTTTATTGTTCTTAGTACCTATGTTCCTTCCTGTCAGTGATGTAGTAGTAATCTATAGACTACTTAACTCTAATATGTTGAATATTTAAGATATTAAAAATATAATTTTAGTGAACAAGTCGTAAGAGTGCCATAAACATACATATATCAGGGGTCTCAGAACTCCTAATGTAAAGAGCGAATAGCACTTAAGTGCCGTTTTATAGTATGACCATCCAAGTTTTGATGTTTCTACGTGTGGTCGCTGAAAACACTTTTATTAAGTTTGATAAAGATATGTGTATATATGTAAGACTAGCTCTTTCCTGAGGCTTTGCACGTAAAGGTACGTTAGATTAGGTTAGGTCGTCTTCGGGCACGCCACAATCGTGGCGGTAAGACCCGTACTTAGAGAGTAGCTGGAGAGGCGTCATGGCACCCTCACGTTTCGTCTGACGCAGGTGCTGACCGACCATGGTTGTTTCGGTCGGTATCTGTGACGAATAGGCAAACAAGAGACGCCCGGTTGTCATCACTGCGGCGACTGCCGCGTCGTTGTCGAGGACACGGCGTTGCACACATTGGTAGCTTGCCCTGCTTGGGCCACGCAACGCCGTGTCATGCACGTGGCAGTCGGTAGGGTCGTCCTCTTGCTCGAGGCTATGGTTCTGTCTATGATTTCGAGCGAGAGGTCTTGGAATGCCATCGCCTCCTTCTGTGAAGAGGTGATGATAGTGAAGGAGGCGGTGGAGAGGGAAAGGGAACGTTCAATCCCTCTCCCTAACCGCAGAGCCGGGCGCAGGAGGGCGCGAGACGACCTCCAGCCACCCTGAGTAGAAGCCTGCGGGCGGTGGACCCATTGGGGCCGTACACCGCCTGATCAGTGCAGGTCCGAGTAGGCGGCTTTCGTGTTCCACGCACGCCTCTCGATGTCGGAAAGGGGACTACGTCCCCCCGCTTTGTTGTCGGGGACCAGGTCCCCCAATTGTGTGTGTAAATTCTTGTTGTGTTTGTGGGACCCGCCACGTCCATCGGCGGGTCAAACCTTTGACGGGGTCGCGATTTGAATGCGAGAGCGATCCACGCAACCCCGCCATAAAGGTGTGAGGCACACCGCGGTGGTTTTGTCGGTTCAGCCCAAACATATGGGCTGGATCCCGACATATCCCCATCGCCCGCCCCAAAACCGGCGATGGGGAATGTGACGTGCACATTTCCCCGCGTTAAAAAAAAAAAGTTTATCTCGTCTTGGATGGGAGAATGGGGTCTTCCGCCCGCTAGCCATTAAATAGAGCCCAAGAGTCGTCGCCAGCCTATTTGACTTTGCCTATTTGCCGAGGTACGAGGGTTTGCGACACCGCCGGATTCCTAAGGCCGAGCTGATATTAAGTACTTCTTGACTGTAAATTCCTAACAATTTTTTTATCGGTCCGACCCGGTTATCCAACCCTAGATCTCATGCACCAATCTGCATCCCTAGAACTAGACTTGTCTTTTTAAAATATGCAAGAAATAAATTGCTGTTTCAAAATTGAAATACACTCCAATTTATTAAAAATAAAAATATTTTTAATACCGCGCTGAAACATTTTCAACCATGCCGTTGAGCTGCCATGATAATTGATTGGATTTACGCTTCTCACAGTCGTAACGAACGCCAAATTAATAAACCAAAAGACAGATTTTCCATTTTCCCCACTTTACACGAGAGCAATCAAATTGGGTATTAATTAAAAGATTCTATTACTCTGTTGATCCAATCGAAACTGTTTGTCGCTCAAATTACGACAGTGATTTGTAAGAAGATCCGGCGTTTTGTTTCGGAATCTTTCTGTTTTTTAACTATATTTACACAAATTACTTTTAAACAAACACTACAAGAAAAGAGCGTACTCCTTTTTAAAAGGCCGGCAACGCACTTGTAACACCTCTGGTGTTGCGGTTGTCAATGGGCGTAAGCGATTACCGCCAGTAATCGGTTACTATCAGGCGACCCGCCTGCTCGCTCGCCCCCCAATCCATAAAGAAAAAGTCAGAAGAAAGTGTGAAGGCATTTACAATTTCGTATTGTATGTTATTAACCTATAGAGTGGTAGCGGCACACCGGCGGCCAGACAATAGGGTTTCAACTGTATCTGGCATTCCAACAATTCATAGGCTATATACACACATATATAGTCCTACGTTCCTCAAAGTCATAGGCAAATATGTGGTAACACCCTCATTGCACCAGCTATGGTTTAAGTCTCACTTGAAAAAGAGTGAGCCTATCGTCGTCTACGGATTCAGTGCCTGCCTCCATGCGGCTGCTCAGAATTTCTTAACAGAAATATCCACCACAGAATTAGCTGCGGCCTACTATTAAATAATAGGGAGGTTAAAATCTATTGATTGGATGGCTTCTCTGAAGGTTTTTAATAATTGAGTACAAATCTGCACGGATTTCACGTTGTGATTTTTCTTTGTGACTGGTTGGACTGGTGACAGGACATGGGTGTCGTTGTGGTTTAAGTGGTCGTCTCGCCACTGCCACTGCACCAAGCACTGTGGCTTTGACAGGAGAAATATGTGGATGGGATAGTTATTTTCCGAGTCTGAGTGTGTCCTTTGTTAAAATGTCTGTGCGGCTCCCCGCGATACAGGAAACACCCTTAGTGCTGGCATTATCTTTAAAAATACGACAGTTCTCCTGTGTCCTCACTTGGCTATGAATCATATCAGCGCAATAGCAGTCATCAATTCAGTTGTATCAAAACCATTATACAACCTAACTAATGTACTTGTACGAGAGTAGCTCTACCAGGCTCACATAGCTCATAAGATATATACCCTGTAATGTGCACTATCATTTGGAGCGGCGTATTTCATACACTTCTTGCATTTATAACGCGAGCCGTGAACGCTTTTCGATCGCTAAGTGATCTCATTAGAATGCTTAACACATATACTGTGCAAGTAAATATGTACTATTTTCTAATATGAAGTTATACTTTTCCATGATAGCATTTTCTTATAACACAAAGTGTTAATCTGCAATCTATCTATATACAAATAATATAATAATATTAGCCCTGAATTAAACTGTCCCACTGCTGAGCACGGGCCTCTTCTCAGTGTGAGAAAGAGTAGGCCAAATTCCACCACACTGGCCCAGTGCAGGTTGGCAGACTTGACATATCTTGGAAAATATCATGTAGAACTCTTAGAGCCATGCAAGTTTCCTCACGATGGTATCCTTTATTGTTAAATCTACGTGACGTATGTAAACGTATTTACAAAGGTGACTATACTGCTTATTCAGAATACGAATCAAAGAAAATCACATACCCTAAATCTTATTTAATTTTTCATATTGATAAATAACAAATATCAAGCCGGGTGTAAGAATCATCTAACATAAAAAATATTAGCTTGTATGCTTAATTCTTTGACGTACCCAGCCAATTGTCGGCATCACAATGCTTATGTATTTAGTATCAAAATCTGGTTAAGAAATAGCAATAATCCACATCGTGACTAATTTTATAAATGCGAATGTGGGTTTATTTGTTTGTAACGCTTTCACCTCTTAACTACTCGACCGATGAAATGAAATTTCGTATACACGTTGTCAGGGTACAAAAAGTAAGTATACCTTTCATCCAGGAAAAGTACTGATCCCAAGGTATAGAAATTTATTAACAAAATATAGATTAACGCGAGTGAAGCCGCGGGCAAATAGTAAATAATAATTTCTAAACGTGTATATCTTCGAATTAAATTACATAATAGACCTTATAGTGGTAATATATCAGTGTCCATACTGGCTTCCATTACTTCTATTTTGTATAATACTGAGCCCCTAAAACAATCCATAAGATTCGCAGTGAAGAATTTGCCCATGGAGAGAGTGCGTATTTCTATTGATAACTAGCCACGACGTTTAAAGGACTGTATTAAAGCTAATGAAGATCATTTTGATTGAACTTGACATATTTAATGTTATTATATTGATATATAAACTAACACACATTACAGTAATAAATGTTTTATGCAATAGAAAATAAAAAAGATTTTTCCTTGTAACAATATTTATGGCAAGACTAGGTAGAATACGGCTGATTCGATTCGTAAGCAATTGCGTGGTGTATCAAACATTGACATACTATGACATGCGAGGCCCTATTAACAATTTAAGCTCTACATTTCTCGATGTGACGTCATTAGGCTTGTCCGCTATTACGTGAGAACTGAAACACTTGGTGAAATGCGAGTACCTGCGAGTTCCTAACAGGGATTTCACGGATAGCGTATTGGTTTAAGCGGTCGCCTCACCACTGCTATTGCGCCAAATGTTGTGGCTTCGACCAAAAAATTATGTATCATCCAGTGCTAAGACCTGCTAGTAAATTGTTTGCGCAGTGGAAATTATCTTCTAGCCCGATCTAGCAACAAGTGTAAATGTACTCTGGCCACGAAACATGGCTCTAAATAAAAAACATTTGCATGATTACTAACCTTAAAAATGTGCTTCAGTAGCTGGCTGTGAATCAAGTGCATTAGCACAATTGAACAATAAACGGATTCGAATATAGTCAACAAGCTTACCCCACCCGAGAACAGCGTCTTTACAGGTGTGGCTTCGATCCCCATACCGGACAAAGATTTGTGTGCTCCACAAATAGTTGTTCCGTGTCTGGGTGTTCTTCGTGGCCGTTGTTTGTGCCGTAAAGTCTCCCGCGACACAGAAATTACATATTATAGTACGGAGATACGGAGATAGTTAATTGACAATTATCGCCTGCTCCGTGCCTCGGAGAGCACGTTAAGCCGTTGGTCCCGGCTGCCATGAACATCTATGGCAGTCGTTATTGGGAAAGTCAGTACTCTCTAATATTCTGACACTGGTCTAGCCTTAGGGTATTGTTAGCCTTCGGGTTGCGGAGGACAGGTGGCAGCCGCTCCATCTAAAAACTGATATCCAGTCAAATCCGGTTAGACCAGAAAAGCCGACCCCAAGTGACTTGGGAATAATAAAGGCCAAGAAAGAAGAAGAAGTACGGAGATACCTGTACGCATGTAACTATGTATTCTACTAAATCCATATACTCGTATTTTAAACATTAAAAACACAATTTGAATAATGAGAGAAAACATGTAATATTTTCATAAGCCTAAACGCGATAAATTTGAATAAAAAGATCCTTAAGATTTTGGGAGCATGTGTGGAATATTATTTATCTAATGTCACTTAAAAAAAGATATTCAATATAAATACAGCCTACATTATATTCAGATTCGTCACGTAAGCAATTTAGATTAATATTAAATATCGCTGTTTTTTGTAATAGAATAAAACGTTGAATTTTTTGGGTGAGCTCTTAAATTTAGTAAAAGTTTACTTTTCTTCTTTAAGCAGCGCTTTTATGTAAGTATTGACAAATCCTTAGGGTGACTAAAGCTAATTCCTGGTACCGTATGAGGTGTTGCGGGGTGACAAACTCAAGTGTTTGCTGTTGCTTAGCTGGAACTATACTTAGGGCAGCTAGTATTGTACGTGTCCGTGTACGTGCCGGCCTGCCCATGGTGGGCATGGTGGACCTTGGTGAGCCGGTACTATAGTTTGACTAGCAGGTACAGTCAGAAACATTAGTCGAGTACAAAGTTGCGAGATTTTGACTTAAAATGATAATAAATGTTAGTTTTTTATAATACTAATAGTTTAATAGATTTGACACAGAATACTAATTTGGGTTTTTAATTCAAAAGTTACATTAACTTTGTTGAATGGCTGGCTGATACTACACTTTATCTAGCCGGTACTATACTTTAACAAGCAAATACCATACTTTGGCTAGTTAGTATTGTGACTAACCGGGACTATACTTTGACTAACCGGTAGTATACTTTACCTCTTCGGTACTATACTTTAACTAGCAAGTACCATATTGGGACTAGCCTGCTTAATATTTTATCCTACCATTCTGCCGTTCTGACACATGTTAATGATAATTAACAGCTGTAATCCTACACAATAACACTATCTACTCAATGTTCACTAACACAGTAATTTAACATTTAATTTTGTGATTGCAAAACTGTTGAAATAAGATCTTTTTAATACTAAATCAAAGTACATTTTGATGCAGTAGGAATTGCAAAAAGCAAATTTCAATGTGATTTTATAACAACCTTTTTAATAGAGTGGCGCACTTCTTCTTCTCCCTAGCCTTTATTATTCCCAAGTCACTTGGGGTCGGCTTTTCTGGTCTAACAGGATTTGACTGGATATCAGTTTTTACACGGAGCGGCTGCCACCTGTCCTCCGCAACCCGAAGGCTAACGATACCCTAAGGCTAGACCAGTGTCAGGATATTATAGGGTACTGACTTCCCAATAACGACTGCCATAGATGTTCATGGCAGCCGGGACCGACGGCTTAACGTGCTCTCCGAGGCACGGAGCAGGCGATAATTGTCAATCAATACGCACATAATTTCGAAAAGTCATATAACTTCCGAAAGTCAGAGGTGCGCGACGTGGGTTCGAACCCGAGACCCTCTGCGTTGCAGTCACTTGGTCTCCCCACTGAGCTATCGCTGCTATTTCTAAATAACGGTTTAACCCGGAACTCTCAAGTGCAGTTAGTTTTTGAGACGTCTTTCCTACTATTTAATATTACTTTGGTTTTAATTGATACTGGTTCTTAGGTCTTTGGTTGGGTATCACGCTGCTCCAACGACTTCTCAACAATGCTTTAATGGGTACCTAAGAAATACTCGCATTTCACAATTTATTGAGTGAAGTTGTTAGTTGTTGGTTTTAAACCTTCGCGATTTGTACACATACTTAATATTATATTAGACAATGTGTCAGGCTTCTCTACACTATCAGCGATTACAGACGATTACGCGCGAGCACGATCGTGTAGAGGGCATACTTGGCTATACTCGTCGATCATCTTCTATGATCGCCTGCGACCCGTGAATTGTCAGTTTTTCGGACACGCATCAAAGATAATCGCCGGGTAGTTGCGTTGAGGTGCCCACACGATCGCCGATCATTCATTCGCCGTCTTGTCTTAACCCGGTTCTATTACGATGCATGGTCAAACACCACCATCTTCTTTTCCTCCATTTTTCTTTTCACAACATTTTGTTGAACCAACATCTATTTGAAAGAAGTGTTATCTACAAGACGAAATATTGAACGTATGCAGCGACATCTATTGACAAGAAGTGTTAACTTAAATATTGAACGTGTACAGCGACATCTATAGACAAGAAGTGTTCACTTAATTTTGTAAACCATTTCTGTGTGAGAGAAAAATAAATAAATTATTATCATTATTATTACTTAAATCAAATTAAATATTAAACGATGTGTTTTATTATGATTGACGAGAAATAAAGATCCTTTGTGTAATATAATGACTCCACGGATGGCGTAGTGGCTTAAGTAGCCGCCTCGCTCCTGCCGCCGCGCCGAGTGTTGCGGGTTCGATCCCCACACGGGTCAAAACTTTGCCTTTTGTTGCTTGTTTGCTTTTTGTCTACACACAAATACCTGTTTCGAGTCTGAGTGATTTTCAATAGCAATTTGTCTGACCTACAAATAATTGTCCCGATTGTGAGTGTCTTTTGAGTTCGTTGATTGAGTGTTCGTAAAGTCCCCTGCGTTCTTTGTGTCCGGTGTTTGAAAGTTTGTAAAGTCCCCCGCGACGCAGGAGGGAGGAAATGTTGCTTTAATCTTATATCACACCATCTGCATAAAAAACACATTTTAGCAAATAAAAGATTTGAATTTAAGTTGTTTTATAAAATAAAATTTGAAGAAATATATTATATTGAATATGAATTTGTTAAAACAAAATGTATTACATGTAAAATCAGAACTGTGCCAAACTTCTCACCATCATCATCATCATCATCATCTCAGCCGAAAGACGTCCACTACTAGACTCACTTTGCCTGCCCCAACGTTTTCCATACAGACCGGTCTTGGGCCACCCGCATCCAACCGCTTTCCGCGACCCTTACCAGGTCGTCAGTCCACCTTGTGGGGGGCCTACCCTTGCTGCGTGTTCCGGTGCGTGGCCGCCACTGTAAAATCTTTCCGCCCCAACGGCCATCGGTTCTGCGTGCTATGTGCCCTGCCCACTGCCACTTCATCTTGGCTATCCTAGTAACCAAACTTCTATCTTCTTATAATATTCTGCAAATATAAAAGGTCGATGATCTATGTTGCTGTCAATCATCCACCAGGCAATCAGCCAGTTAAACAGATAATCATTTGATTGCCTGGCTTGGTTGGTTGACTGACTGATTAGCTGAACGTTTCTTTATTGCGAAACTTTTAACTCCATGTTATTCGGTTCGTCGCCTCACCGCTATCTCATCTAACTTCTAAGAAATTACTTTTGTTTCTGAACGTCTTTCGTGCGATTAGTACTACAGTTACAGTTGTGTAAGCCACGTAACTCTTAACTATTGACTTAAGAAACTAATACTTTCCATCTTGAACATATGGATGAATAATATACATGCAGCCGTGAAAGTATAAATTAATTATAAATTGTTTTAATCACGAATAGGTAATATTTTTACATTGTGGGTAACAAAACTACCTACTCGTGATTAAAATGTCTTACAGAATGTTGAAGTATGTATACTACAATAGCTGTACAATATCAGAGGAGTTCGGTATTGTTAACTTTTTTCGATTACAATTTTTCTTTTAATTTATTGCCTTTAGCAATTCAAGGGTGAGTCCTTCGTAGACTGCAGGTATAGCGTAGTGGGTTAAGAGGTTGCTCCGTCACTGTTGCCGCGCCGCGTATTGTGGGTTCGGATCCCAAACGGGACAATTATTTGTGTGGTCTACACACAAATACTTATTCCGAGTCTGACTGTTTTTCAATGACAATTTGTCTGATCTACAAATAATCGTCCAGAGTGTGGGTGTCTTTTGAGTCCGTTGATTGAATGTTCGTAAACTCCCCTGCGCCACAGACATTTTTTCCTGTAGCAAATCTCTCGCAGTTTTAAAACAAAATGAAAGACTTTAAATCTGCAGATATAAAGCTTTTCCTTTAGCTTACTAATAAAAATAATAATATTCTACACATACACACAACACCATCTAGCCCAAACTAAGCAGAGCTTGTACTATAGGTACTAAACAATGGATAAACATACATGTATACTTTTTAATATGTAAATTCATACATATTATACATAGAGTATATAATCTAAATGTAAAATGTGTAAATGGGGTGGGAACCTGGTGTCCTGAAACACAGGCTCCGAGCCTAGCTTAGGCACCAGTCTCCTACAATATATATACCTGATTTATTATGTCACCTAGTTAATACCGAGTTTTTTAAAACATCTATGTATTGTTGTGAGAAAATAAATAAATAATTATTATTATTATTATAGAAACACCCAGAACAAGTCAATCATCCATGTTCATGCACACAAATGTTTGACTAAGCTGCTAGTATGAACATATATTTATAAATAATAATGTAAAGAAAGATTTACAGAACAGTTTACTTTGTGATGTATGCAACCATTTTAATCCGTCACTGCAGTCAGATTTGCTGACACGCTTTTGAAATTAAGCCAACTTACTAACTTTAATTAGCTAGTCGCAAGCGCGCGGTCTTTAAATTAATCTGTATATACATATCTAGTAACAACGCCGGGGATCATTTTACGAGCGCTTTATGATTTAATTTTTTACATGCTTTGTACTTTAGACGCAGTAATAATGAATTAGAATATGTTACTAGTCTTAGTTATTATGCAAATGTGGAAGAATAATGTATGCCGGTATAAATTAACTGTACTAACATAAATAAGCACACTTTTTTGCTGCAAGGTTACCTACTGATAACATTGCAGCAAAAAAATGAATTGGATAATATTGTCTTCTGTTTACGCGAATATTATTCATTGAAATTAAACTACTATATACGGATTTTATCGCGTTATTTATTTGACACTATATTACATAATTTTGAAAACTGTTACACTACTACTATTATTAAACTTTACTAATTTTTAAGCTAATTGAATTATTATTAAAACTATTGAAACTATTTAGATTTAATTTACACTTTCCCCGACGTTTTGGTTGCTTTTCAGCAGCCATGGTCACGGGGAGACTAAGATGGCAGTTGTCTGTCTGTTAGCTTAAAAATTTGTAAAGTTTAATAATAGTAGTAGTGTAACAGTTTTCAAAATTATGTAATAAAATATCAAATAAATAACGCGATAAAATCCGTATATAGTAGTTTAATTTCAATAAATGAATTGGACTTAAAATAATACGTCACGTCTGTTTACTTGAAGAATTATCACACTGCTGGTCTACTTGTATATAAACTGTCACATTGCTGGGCACGGGCCTCTAATCAATATGACAAGGGTCAGGCAATAACCCACCACGATGGTTCAAAATCAGTGTATTTGGTCACTGACCATTGCGGGCCAATGTGCCTTGTGTGTGTTTGCCAATATGTTTTTTTCAAAACGTTGAAATATACCACGTGTTGATTTAAAAAGTAGTTGTAGTAGTAGTGTGTTTTTGTGAACAATCGTGATGGAATTGAAACCGAGAGGTTCCATTTAGGTGCTGGTAAAGTGTTATTGATATTTTCTGACAGGAATTTCTGAGTACCAGCATGGACTCTGTAAATATGTTCAGTAGGCGGTAAAAGGCATACCCTTACTTCAGCTACCTGCCTATTCCTGTATGTACACTCAACTTAGACTAAGTGAGTTCAAGAAGCATACATTCTAACGGGTGCTACAAACAATCTATTGGCGAAGAATCTATCATAGAAGAAACTCTAAACTCTCTACGTAGTAAGTATTAACTTAAGCAGGCGCGTAGTCTTAATGAGTTTTGTATTATAAACTGAAGTAACATTAGTCAAGACTAGTCTATATTTGTGAAAAGGCTTAGTTTAATAAGTGAAGAATAGTGTTCACCCACGCTCATAACAGCTGTGCCAATCCACTTTCTGTTTAAAGGTAATTGAAGTAATTTAGTACAAACATTATTTACACGGCTAACTGACAAACTGTAGATTAACACGAACTAAATTTGCAGTTACAAATTTGAATTTCTATTTTATATTCATTAATAATCCTAACTAATATTTTAAATACGAATGTGAGTTTGTTTGTGTGTTACGCTTTCATGCCTTAACTATTTGACCGATAATCATAAAAATATCATCTCATACACGTTGTCAGGCTCACAGAAACGGACAATGTTACCTATAATCTAGGAAAAAGTAATGTTCCCGAGGGATGGCTAATATTACATAAATACAAGACCTACTCGTATTTACCCACCATATTACTGCTGGGCAAAGGCCTCTTCTTCGTATAAGAAGGCCTAGCTATAATCCACCACGCTGGCCAAGCGCATGTTGGCAGACTAAACTCATCTTAGACAAAATTATGTAAAGCTGTCAGACATGCAGGTATCTCCGATATTTTCATTTACCGTAATTTTTAACACAAAATCAAATAAACGATCTGATAATACACAATCTAAATCTAAACCTCATATTTTATTGCCAATACGACTTTGATATCATTACTAAAGTGACTTTATAATCTAATAATTACAAAGTCACTTTAGTAATGATTTCAAGGCTACTTTAAAATTATCACCAAGGGGAGAGGACATTTCGTAAACCCAAATATACTTATAGCGTTGGCGGGAGAAACCTTCTACTGTAAGACCTTGAGATTAAGATCGTATCATTTGTTAGAACAACTAGACAAAGCAGAGTAATAAAAGTTTTATGAAGACAGACAAAGAAGACATTTATCAACAACGTACTCTTGTGACAATTGTTTACTTACCACTAATATATACTACTAAAGTTTCTTTAGAAATGTTTCATCGTGTCTCTTAACGCCCATCACTTTGCTTTGATCTGTATTTATATATATATATATCTTTTAGGACAACTCTCATACTAGGAATAATAATAATAATAATTGTTATTATTATTAAAATATATTTGCATAGACACAACCAAGTAGCCAGGATTGTCCATCAGCAACTTGCCTTAAAGTATGACCTTGTGGAATCTGAAGTGCCGTATTACAGGTATGTGCCCGATCCAGTTCTCGAAAATGGTCGTGCTACTTTGTACTGGGATCGGTCTATCATCACTGATAGGACAATTGTGGCGAACAAGCCAGATAATGTGCTGATAGACCGATTGGAGCGCCGAGCAATGATCATCGATGTTACCATTCCGCAAGACGAGAATCTTGTGAAAGCTGAAAAAGAAAAATAGTTGAAATACTTAGACCTAGCTCACGAGATTGTCGACATGTGGCGTGTGGACTCGGCGATCATTGTGCCGATAGTCATTACAGTCAATGGTTTAATACCTAAGAGCCTCGACCACCACCTGCAGAGGCTCGCGTTAGATGGCTGGATCAAGTCCTTGATGCAAAAGGCAGTACTACTTGACACGGCGCGTATTGTGAGGAGATTCCTCTCTCTGGGGCCCTAACCACCGGCAGCTTGGACCCTATTCCCGATGTCGGTGGGTCATTTCAGTTTTTATATTTTTAAATATGTATAGATTTTATATTTATATGTAAAAATGTAATTATTAGAAAAAAAAAGTAATAAAGAAAATAATAATATTCTATGCTGTCCTCGTGTAAGCCTCCCAAAGGGCCGGGTTTTCCCTAACCCATTAGGAAAATACCCGTGAAAGAGAAACACATAATAATATTCTATCACATTCACACAACACCATCTAGTCCAAACTAATATATGAGTACTAGACAATGGATAAACATACATATATACTTTTTTTTTGTATGTACATACATATTATACATAGAAATATCCAGACTAAGACAAACATCCATGTCACTGTCAAATGACTTGACTTGTGCGGGAATCGAAACTGCGACCTCAATCGTGGCAGTCATTTTAATATACTGAAGGCTTTGCCAATATTCAAACGACGGACACAAAGAATATCAGCGTTCGGTACAACTATTTGTGGATTACATAAATATTTGACCCGTAACATCTTTTTTTTTTTGACCCAGGAATATCCTTTATGGATACCCCCTCCCCCGGGGGGGGGAAGGATGGTTATGTGAGACTCTCTGCCCCTGAAGGGGGTCGGTATACACACTAAAAACCTGGGGTGAGCAGTCCCTCCGCCGACGGAGTGAGGCGGGATGGGGTCGCGTTAGCAATAACCATCCCGCCCCGGCGGTTGGCCCGGCTGATGGTGACCGGGCCTCAGCACCTGTGGAGGGAAGGTCTTGCTCACCAAGGCCATCCCCCAGACGTGTGGGGCCGTGCAAGCCGGTAGAGAGTCCCCCGACTCTGTACCAGTGACCCCACTATACAGGAGCGAAAAGGCGGGCAAATCGCCTCCTTCTCGCTCCCGTCCTTCTGCGCCGGAGAGGGTCAGCGAGGAGGTTGTTCTCCCTGATCCTCTCCGCGGTCTCCTTCTGCGCCATGACAGCTTCGCAGAAGAAGACCGCTGCCTGCCACGACCTCTCGCCGCCGAGCATGGCTTTGATCACGCTCGGCAGGGAGAGATGTCCGCCTATTATGGCCGAAAGCGTGTGCCGCTGCGGCCCCCACGCGGCTCACGCCTCCAGCATGTGGAGCGCCGTGTCTTCCGGCGCCCCACACTCGACCCGTAACCTCTAGGTTAACCCACGGATATTATTATATTAGACGAGAATAGCTCTAGTAAAAGTGTAGGTACTATTCTATGTAATGTATTGTTATTGTTTGTATCGCTTTCACGCGTGAACTTAACGTTTTAACGTAGAGAAGGACATAGGATAGCTTTCATCCAGGAAGAAAATACTGTTTCCGAGGACTAGAAATTTATTGACAAAAGATATTACTTTTGCAACTGACTCGAGCAAGGCGCGGGAAAAATCTAGTATTATTATATTAC
Organism: Catocala fraxini; assembly: GCA_930367265.1. Taxonomy (NCBI): domain Eukaryota; kingdom Metazoa; phylum Arthropoda; class Insecta; order Lepidoptera; family Erebidae; genus Catocala; species Catocala fraxini. The sequence goes on from OV884037.1 coordinate 3,180,651, forward strand.
GAAAATATTAGCGCAGTATTCCATGTATTCTATTTTTGTAATTTAATATTCTCATTTTTTATATAAAACGTAACTTTATCAAATAGCAAGTGAAATAAATATGAAATAGCGAACCTAGAAACAGATAATATATTCATAGAGGACTAAGGAAAGGACCGCAGCTTCGTCCATCCATCATCCCCTGTGAGCAATCAGATTCAATTCCGGGACACTGCTCTGAATAAACAAATCAACTAGTTGTGTAGATATCCTCGTTTCTATTAACTGATAACGCATTATTCCATATTAAGTGGATTGTAGTGGGGCGACCGTTGGACTGTCATAAAGCGGTTTCGAGTTACCAAAGTTACGGGCGTGTTAAATAGTTAATAATCGCTCGATTTAACGGCAAAAGAAAAACATCATGAGGAAGCCTGCACGTCTGAAAGTTCTTCATAAAATTCTCAAAGATATGTTAATGAAGCTGCCAACTCGCACTGAGCGAGCAAGTTAGACTATGGCTTATCCCTTCTCACACTGAAAAAAGAGGCGCTCGTCTAACAGTGGAACAGTTTATATACAAAGCCGATAATATTATTATTATTAAAGACAAATCCTGGATTAGGGATCAAGGCCTGCATTGTGCATCAAACATACAATAAACGGACACAAATACACACACACTTATATTAGATATACACTTAGTCTCAGAACAATTATTAATTAATTTATTTTATTTTATTTGCAGACTGTTTGGTCCATATGATTAGTATTACAACATACATACAATAAACACAGATAACAATAAAATACAGACAAACACAAATCACGGGACACTCAGACAGACGTAACAAACAATATTTGTTATCTACATATATCCTAATTGAGCGTGCAGTCTCACCCATCGGCCGAGCATCTGACAGTCCCACCGGTTTGTCAATGCTCTCAGCATACTGTGGGAGCTGGCGCATGTTCTGTGTCGGAGCGAGGCGCATCGCTTCCGGATTATGGCATAGATATAGATTATATTATTCGTGGATCATTATCATCTGGCAGTCCAACGGTCTCCCATTACGCTATCTTTTAAATAAAAAGAAATCCTCTACTATTTCTTCGTAGCTGGCAGTTAGCCGGCTAAAACTTTATGAATGACCAATCACTAAGAACAAACTGGCTACGAATGTTTACTCGCTTTTCTGGGAAGATAAACTTTTCTTTCACTCGTGGAACAGTAATGAGTTTTGGGTCGTGTATTGTAAAGCGTAGGAAATGAAGAACGTGGCCGGCCTACAGTGAGAAAGTTCAGGAGAATGTTTCATGTTTGTTTATTTATATGGCCACGTCTATCAAGCGTAGGGCGAATACTAAGTGTGGCCAGTTACGGAAGAATAGTGTTTGCGGTGAGCAATCAACCAACACGAAGAAATGCTATGAAAAATGTGTGATGCTTCTTGGCCAACCAAGAATATTTAAAGTAAAATTTGTAAATAAATAAGTATTGGCTACAAAAATATTTTCTCATACATAGTCTCACGGGCAGCTTGCCTGCAGCCTGCCTCCACATAAGCATATGCAGGTAGAAGTGTATAACTACGTTTCGCCACTTACATTTTAGGAAAAATAGGCAGGGAAACGTAGATGCAATACCTACCGGCACCTAAGGGTCCCATAATATAGGTGGCAATTCAATTGCTGTTTACTGGACAAAGTTCCAGATTCTGCGATAATATTAAACATTTATGTCAAATACTCAACAAGAATCTAAACTAAGAATAGAATACGAGATACGATATACTCAGTGTGTATGTTACATAACAGCAGCAACGAGGCTTTAAAAATCTTCTTCTCCCTAGCCTTTATTATTCCCAAGTCACTTGGGGTCGGCTTTTCTAGTCTAACCGGATTTGACTGAATATCAATTTTTACACGGAGCGGCTGCCACCTGACCTCCGCAACCCGAAGGCTAACGATACCCTAAGGCTAGACCAGTGACAAGATATTATAGGGTACTGACTTCTCAATAACGACTGCCATAGATGTTCATGGCAGCCGGGACCGACGGCTTAACGTGCTCTCCGAGGCATGGAGCAGGCGATAATTGTCAATCAATACGCACATAATTTCGAAAAGTTATATAACTTCCGAAAGTCAGAGGTGCGCGACGTGGGTTCGAACCCGAGAACCCGCGAACCCTCTGCATTGGAGTCTGTTGGTCTCCCCACTGAGCTATCGCTGCTACTTTAAAAGTACTTGTTAAATTTAGTACATTCAAAGTCAAAACGTAAAAGGAACTAACAGGCGTTCTATAATGATACCAACACTGGAAAACAATTTATTAAACACTCAACGCATTCTTCGTAAAAAGGTCATCTAATAGCTTCAGAATGCTGAAATAAATTAAAGGGGAAAAGTTTTCCGACGCCTCTTTCTCGCGTTTCAAATTGAATTAAAAAAAGTGCTAAGTAAAACTTGCACTGAGGAAAACTCGATATGAAAATGAATCGGCAAACGACTTCAAGTAATGACGTCGCCATGTTCGTATTATATTTTTCTATTTTTACGAACTAATTGCCGTTTTAAAGAAGTTTTATTAAAGAAGTACTTGTAACAGCAAAGATTCTGCGAAAATATTTGCCCTATTTGTCCGGACTTTGTAAATCCTTACTAATCAATCATCATGTAATATCGCATACACGTTGTCAGGGGTACAAAAATGGACAGAGGATACCTTTCATCTGGAAATAAAGTCTCCCGAGGTATAGAACGTTTGTAATTAAAATTTATAATAACGCGAGCTGCGGGCAATATCTAGGTATTATATGTAATAGTAAATAAGAAGAAAAGGATTTTTGTTTTTATGAAAACTTAATATAATTAGCTATAAAATAAAAAAGTTGTTAATATACATACCAGGGATGTTGCGGATGCAGATTTTTTGACACCCGCGCATGCGAATGCGGATACGGAGATTTGAAGACTCACATCCGCGGATGCGGATACGCATGCGGATGTTCAAACTTATGCGGAAGCTCCGCAATTGCGGATGCGGATGTTGAAGAAAATTGTTCATCTTATTTAATAAAAAGTATATAAATCACCGCCTTCGCAGGTTCAAGCCTGTTTTGCAAAGGTTAATAAATTAAACACGTACTAAATAACTGAACAACTGATTTCTTTCTTATCGTAACCTACGCTATATCTGGATCCGCATTAACATCCGCGTTGCAGGATGCAGATGTCTAAATCGATGCGGAAGCTCCGCACTTGCGGATGTGGATGCGAATATTCGCAACATCCCTGATACATACATACATACATACATAGATTCACGCCTGTTTCTCAAAAGGGTAGGCAGCGACTATGGATTTTCATTTGCTACGATCCTGACACACTTCTCTAGCTTCATTCACTTTCATTACGTTCCTTATATACGCTCGCCGGCTTAAGGTGCTCTAAACTTAGTAAGTTAATATACATAAAATAAGCTTTGAAAAAGTGTCTCCCTCATACCTACAATTAATTAGTATTTATGTTATAATGAGTGTCGTACATCCTTTGCTGTGATATGACATTGACTCAACGACTATATTAAAAAGGCTTTTCTTATTTATTTATGAGTATATTGCAAAATAAATGCGTTTTAGTTAGAGATCATATTAAAAGAAAATAAAGACTGGTTGGTTTATTTACATTAGGAAGTATGCGCTTGTGTTGAATGCAGATGAGAGAGTGAGATCATAAGTTCAATTCTCTGATTAAAAAACATGTAAGTGGGTTTAACGAAACGGCAAAAAGAAAACAAATAGCCTGCCTGAAATAACTACTTAAATTACTACACCATCTGTACAGACATGTATGTATGTATTCTATGTAGTAACATGGTGGCGGCGCCTTGATTTAAGACAACGTAAGCAATACATTATTTGTCGGCCTCGATGGCGTAGTCGTTAGAGTAACCGACTGCCACGCCTGAGGTCGCCGGTTCGATTCCCGCACAAGTCAAACATTTGTGTGCATGAACATGGATGTTTGTCTTGGTCTGGGTATTTCTATAATATATTGTGTATGAATTTACAAAATAAAGTTGTATATATATGTATGTTTATCCATTGACTAGTACCCATAGTACAAGCTCTGCTTAGTTTGGGCTAGATGATGTTGTGTGCATGTGGTAGAATATTATATTATTATGATTGCTTAAAATTGTTAAATAAATATATTATCGGCGTTATATCATCCCGCCTTATTAATCGGTGAAAATCCTTGGGTGGATTGTGTGAAAGATAACACTATTCATGTCATCTTTCAACACAATCACTTATGTTTTGTGAGCCTCTCGTCTGCCCTTGGAGACATTTCGTGCCAGCCTTGACATTTTCATTGTCTGTTTATGACTCATGTATTTGGCAAAACAATATACCATTATCTGTTTTGATTTTTGCTCATATTATTATCTTAAATATATAATAAACTATATTTAGCCCGCGCATTCTTTCGTGTAAATGTAGGCTAAAAGGTTATGCTAGTATCAATACTGGCTTGGATTGAAGGTACCCTATGTCCTTTTTATTACCCCTAACAACTCGTATGCGAAATTGCATGATGATCGTCCCTTCTATCCAGAAAAAATGACTGTTCTCGAAGGATAGAAAATTGATATAACCTACATTTATGTAAGGAAGCCGTGGGCAAATCTAGAAATGATAAATAGTAAAATACATGTTATTTATAATATTTTGTTTTACAATAAAAATAAGATTAGATTCAACTTAAATTAGACAATAAGTTAAATATAAAGTATAAATATTTTTTTCTCAATGACTATCATATAGTTTACTAAAAATACATAACCTAAACTACTTATCTAAGAACACCAAAATATATACACAAATTATTTACAAGAAATGTAAAATAAAAAGAAAAAAAAACCTTAAAATTAAAAAGCGTCATAATATTCCTCCGTATCGTCGTAAATTGGTAACGTGCCCAGAAGACTGGCAGCATTGCCACGTTGAATGGCAATACTTATTCTTTGTGCAAAGAATATACCAGCCCTCTACGCTTCGCGTGACCCTCTGGGACCCCGCGTCGATGAGCCCCTTAGTTAGGTCTAAGTTAGCTAGTTTAACAAATATTGACTTAAAAATGACCATGTCTGCGTACTTTCTAAGTCATGTTATCACTTTAAATGTTCGTTTATTTTATTTTTGTTAGATTATAATTGTTATAGTCATATATAAAATGTTACCGTGCTCTAAAAGAGGTCATGTTTGAAACCACACAAAATGTAACAGCTTTGTAGAAACATAAGTGTAAGAAATGAACATAAATGTATATAAGGTCTTGAAACGATTATGTTTGCTTTTTTAATGATTCATTTTATCTTTTTACAAGTTTGACCTAAATTCAACCTATGATACTATTTTCAAAAGCATTTAATTTCCCATTTACTCGATGAAAACAAAAGGAGCCTCCCTCGTTCTTCTATTAACTGAAAGCTCGTAGTAAATGTGTTATAATTAGAAGGCTGGTGCCTACTGAGTGACGTAATGCGTCCCGTGTGTTTGTGTGAAAGCTTTTTCTTGCTAACATGAAGTTTCATCTTTCTGGCTGTCATTATGAATTATTATACTGACCTTTTGTTTGGCTTCTGTAGAGCTGTTTGTGTATTACCATCTGTTATGATTATAGTAAACTCTCCTTTATAATTTTAAATGCTTTGGATTTTCTGGAAGCTTCGTTTTTATTTCAAACTTTGTTGCATTCTATTTTAACTAATATTATTAATGCGAATGTTAGTTTGCTTGTTTGTTACGATTTCACTAAAACTAAACTAGTACGATCATTATAAAATTTTGCATACATATTGTCAGGAGTACAGAAAGGGAGATAGAGTACCTTTTATCTAGGAAAAAGTACTGTTAATAATAATAATGTGTTTTGTAATAAGTCTTTACAAAACACATGACAGACTACTAATCTATATATTAATACGTGAAGCAAAAACTTTGTACCCCTTTTTACGAAAATTGCGCGGACGGAGGACAATAAATTAATGAAAAAACACTACACGCATACAACCATGCATTTAATACACGCAGTCGAATCGTGCTTGTAGTATTTCGACATTGTTCGTCTGACATCGTACAATTCTTTGTAACTATGGTTACCTATACCCTATTTATATGTAATAGAGAAAAACAGAAAACAAAGTAGCAAGCTTAGGAATTTTGGTCGAATTTTGATCACTAGGCGATCGCTAGTTGTATTCAATTCACAATAAAACTATATTTTCCATCTAAAGGAAGACATTTACAATTTAAATATTGGACACAAAAAAATAATAAAAAAATATAAATATAAATACTTGTTTATGAAGTCTGCTTTTACATTGTTTTACCGGATCTAGGTCAGAGACCTGTGTTTCAGGCTGTTTCTAATATTAAATTTTTATTCTACTGTTAAGAAGCTTTTTATGCTACTAATATGGCAAAAAAGCGTACGGCCCACCTGATGGTAAGTGGTCACCGTAGCCTATGGACGTCTGCAACACCAGAGGCATCACTTGCACGTTGCCGACTTTTAAGGAAAGGAAGTGGGAAGGAGAAGGAGCGGGAAGTGGGAAGAAGGGTGATCAGGCCTCCGGCACTCTCACTCTCCGAACAAAACAACAGTAGGAATACTGGTATTTCACGTCGATATTCTGTGAGAGGGTAGTAGAGTTTCTTTTTTGTCGTCTTTTGTCTATTATAAATGACACAATTTAATGTCCATTCTGTACCAATAAATGCTAAATCACTACCAAACTATGAACCACTTACAATTAGAACATTCTCAAGCACGTTACCAATTGCACACTAGATACATTCCAGAACATCTAGAACATTATTAATATAGGGACATTGTCTCGAGTATTGGCGATCCTCCAATACTTGCGGTGAGCGCTACAGCTGTCGTCTTAGTTGACGATATTTCTCTGAATTTAGGTGTTAGATAAGAGAAAATGTTGGTAGCGTTTCGTCCGTATAAACGTCTTCTTTCGTTTTCTTCTTGAATAATAACACCAGAGCAGAAGTAAAATATAATATACTAGCTTTTTCCCGCGGCTTCGGACTTAATTTTTTGTACTGCTTCTTTTTATTTTCCGTTGTAGTATATTATTATATTTTTTGTTACTATGTATTTTTTATAATTTGAAATATTTGATTCGCTAATGATTCCAATTAATTACTAATGACATATGCACGCTTGTGGGTGGAATGTGGCAGAACCTTTATATAATCTGTGACAACTAAAATGTATACCCATGTTCGCATTAATAAATGAATTTGAATTTGAATTTGAAGAATATAGACTCTATTCTAATTAAGTTTGTGTGTATACGTGTATACGCGTGCGGGTGTGTGTGTGTGTATGTTGGCATGTTCGTAGATGTGTGAATGTGTTTATTTACTTTATATTGATAAGAGTATTCTTCTCTCTTAGCCTTTATTATTCCCAAGTCACTTGGGGTCGGCTTTTCTGGTTTAACCGGATTTGACTGGATATCAGTTTTTACACGGAGTGGCTGCCACCTGACCTCCGCAACCCGAAGGCTAACGATATCCTAAGGCTAGACCAGTGTCAGGATATTAGAGGGTACTGACTTTCTCAATAACGACTGCCATAGATGTTCATGGCAGCCGGGACCAACGGCTCAACGTGCTCTCCGAGGCACGGAACAGGCGACAATTGTCAATCAATACGCACATAATTTCGAAAAGTCATATAACTTCCGAAAGTCAGAGGTGCGCGACGTGGGTTCGAATCCGAGACCCTCTGCATTGCAGTCTGTTGGTCTCCCCACTGAGCTATCGCTGCTATTTATATTGATAAGAGTGATGTTGAATAAAACATTCTGTTCAGAAGAGTTTCAGTATATATATAGTTAAGTGATGTAAACCACGATCGATGCAAGTCGGTCAAAACGTCGGGCAAACAATAGATAGAATAGATATTATAGATTTATTTCCTTTAAATACTTAATCGCGAATAAAACCCGTTACCTAGTATTATATTAAGAATATTTTTTTTTTACGTGGGGGAATGCTTGAACCATACCCCTCCGCGGGGGCGGGCGGAGGGGTTATGTCGGACTCGCCGGGGTAACAGATAGATTTTAAGAAGATAATGTACCTCCCGGAATACCGACTAAACCTACCACGGTGTTCCTCGACAAAACCACTATCGACGGGGCCGCGCGAATCATTTGCACATGCGGTCGCGACCCCGCCGAGGTTTCGGCCCGCCGTATGAAACGGCAGGCCACTACACGAACAGACCTACCCAAAAACACTTCTCACAAATTATCCCTACTGTCCCCCCTAGAGGGGAGACGGACTCGACACAGAGGCGCGCGTGGGAACACGCACGCCACCTCTCGGACCTGGTGCTTAACGGATGGCGGGCAGGCCCACAAAGCCCGCCACCCCCAGGTCAATCCTCAGGGTGGCTGGAGGTCATTTCGCTCCCTTCGGCGCCCGGTTCTGCGGTTGGGGAGAGGGTTTAAACGCTTCCTCTCCCGCTCCGCCGCCTCCTTGATGGAAATTACTTCCTCACAAAAATTATATTAAGTATGTGTACAAATCGCGAAAGTCTAATAACGTTTATCAACCATTTTGTCACCCTAAAGTTTTCTTACCTGTAATGCAATGAATACCCAAAGTTTTATAGATTTTATTGTAGGTATATACATATATCTATACTAATATTATGAAGAGGAAAGATTAGATTTTTTGTATGTTTGTAAGGATTTAACTCAAAAACAAGTCAACTGATTTTAAAATTCTTTCACGGTTAGAAAGCTATATTATCACCGAGTAACATGGATAGGCGATAATATTTTATTTTAAAAAGAAAGTACTAAGTGTTACATACATAACCTAACCTACTTTTATGCGAGTGAGTTTACATTATTTTATCAATGAGAAATTCAGTTACATTTCGGTATGCTTTATGCTAATAAAAAAGCCCTTCAAATGTCTTTTGAATGCATTATTGTTCATATTATTCCACGGTTTTGGCAAATTGTTATAAATGATTGGAGCCACACAGAGTACTGTTCTTCTACGCATAAGTGCAGTTTTAGCAATGTGTAACCGCAACCTGCTGTTATCACGTCTATTACGCGATATTGTGTCCTCCAGTCGTGGAAATAGACTAGGATTTGCTCTAACGAACATCGCAGTATCCAGAATATATAGGCTCGGTAATGTTAGTATTTTGTATTTCTGGAAGTAAGGTTTACAACTATCAGTTGTTTGAAGTCTTAAAAGTAACAAGTGAATGTAACTTTTGAAAAAATACTTACTCCCAAAATACAGGTTACAACCTAGTTTGTAAGGCAGTAGTTAATTTTTTCGTATTTGCTAGTTTTTATAAATTAATAATAACAAGATCCAAGAACCTTCTAAAATTACAAATATTGCTCGGTCATTTTGTTGAGACATCCGGCAAGCAAATTTAACCAAACATCCTAAACAATATTATAAATGCGAATGTGAGTTTGTTTGTTACGCTTTCACGCCTTAACTAGTTAACCAATCATCATAAAATCTCGCATACACGTTGACAGAACAACGGAAAATGTCATAGAGTACCTCTTTCATCCAATAAAAAGTACTGTTATTAATCTAAGCTAACAGAAATTTATGCGAGCGAAGCTGCGAACAAAATCTAGTCGTGTATAAATATAAAATGGTAAAATCAGTTTAGTTTTGGATGGGAAAACAGAGGAATACGGGCTCAAGTTTTAACAATCTTTATGCAACATTATAATCACATGTATAATCAGTATAAGCTGTAGTTGTCTCTTTCGCACTTTGAAATTACGGTCGGGCCCAGCGCGACAGCAATAGATTTGCTAACCTTTCTATAAATGTTTTGTTGTCTACATTTTTAACAGAAGCGTATTTTGATTTGCATGCTCAATAGTACTGCGAGTATAGACGGATTTAATTCCAAAGCCTTAAGGGTGAGTGAAACATGAATATTCTATATTCATGTTTCACCAGCTGTTTAGAGTTTGCGTATTGGCCGAGCCTATTGCTATCCACGAAACATTTTCATATTCAATGCTGCTATTGAGAATTTCGTCACAGTAAATTCCAATAACGCTTAGTTCGAGACGGGATTTGAATCCAGCCTTGTTGTAAATATGTATAAGCGGCACATACCTATGTTGCAGAATTATTACCAAGTCTTTAGAACATGTCATCGGATACATATCGGAGAGTGTGCAGAGGAACTACATAATTTGAATACTCCTTCGCCATTCTACCATCGGACGACCAGACAATCAGACCAGCGACAGAGGTACATGGTGGATATACCACATTTACGCACGAAGCGCTTTGCTTCCACTTTTATAATGCGTATCGCTAAGGAGTGGAATTCGCTACCTAAGTCTGTGTTTCCCGATGAGTACAATCTGGGTGTCTTCAAGTCGCGAGTGAATATGTATCTTCTAGGCAAGCGTGCTCCATCGTCGACTGCATTTTCACTTAAGATCAGGTGAGATCGCGGTCAAACGCAAGCATACTAGAGTATAAAAAAAAATTGGTCCAACACGGAAATTGAACCTGGAGGAATATTTCATGAAGTTTTTAATTAGTTAAAGTTAATTGTATGCTATAATGGACCAATTAAATAATCTATACTAATATTATAAAGCTAAAGAGTTTGTTTGTTTGATTGTTTGGTTGAACGCGCTAATCTTAGAAACTATTGTTTCGAATTGAAAAAATATTTTGTTGTTGGATAGCTTATTTATCGAGGAAGGTTATAGGCTATATAATATCACGCCGACCCACGGGGCCGACGCAGTAATCATATACGCGGGTGAACCCGCAGGCACATCTAGTCTAAAATAAATGAAGCTTTGAACACAAGTATCATTTGTGTATGTAAAAACCTCGTAAATATATAGATTCGATGGCGTAGTGGTTAGTGTAACCGACTGCCACGCCTGAGGTCGCGGGTTCGATTCCCGCACAAGTCAAACATTTGTGTGCATGAACATGGATGTTTGTCTTGGTCTGGGTGTTTTTATGTATAATATGTGTGTATTTACAAAAAAAAGTACCTACATATATATGTATGTTTATCTATTGTCTAGTACCCATAGTACAAGCTCTGCTTAGTTTGGGCTAGATGGTGTTGTGTGTATGTGATAGAATATTATATTATTATTATTATAAATATTTACGAAAGATATTTGTTATATAATAAAAACCTACATGTCTACAAGTTAGTGTGACACCTACGCGTAGTTTGGGCTAGATGGTGTTGTGTCTATGTACTAGAATATTATTATTATGTTTATCTTATCACAGGTACTTTCTAACATATTATATAAGAAAATAACTGGCCCTTTGGGAGGCTTACACAGAAACATGGGTCTAACGTGAAGAGGCCCTTTGAAAGTTTTAATCAAAGGTGGGATGGAACACCGACAGCGGCACTAGCCGCAGCAGGCGTAGGACTATTGCTACGTATGGATTCATATATATGGGCTATGGATATGGGTATTTGGTGGATTGATATATTGGTAACTATGGATGAAAAATAGCGTCCACCCTGAATACTCTAATAGCATTAATGCAATGGGCAGACGGTAACTCCCCAACTCACTAGATGGGCCCCCTGAATAGCCACCATAGGCATACAAGCCAGCAGCAGAGAGCAACACCGATGCGAGTGGCTAGGGGTGTCACCTGGCACTGGCACCTAGAAACTGGCACCTAGAAACGTCCGACGGGAAAATAGTGTCCTAAGAACTGAATTTATATTTTATTTTTTTATTATTTAATAGTCATGTTTAGTATTTTAAAGTAGTATATTTGTGACTAAGGAAGTGATATATGCTGTAGTTCAAGTCGGATCATATAAATCAGTTAGATTAAACTACGGACTACAATCATGCCTTGTCTTGATTATTAATGTACATGTAAGTGGATGCTCCTATTTACCATACTGCTGCTTTAGAGGCTACTATCAAATTTAATTAAATGCTCGAGTATGTTCAGTAACAGTTCATGGAGAAATGATTGCACCACCTTACAGCTCTTATGAGTTGTAAACAAAAACTTGGTGATTAAAAAGAGTGACCATGAGTTTCTTGCTCGTTCTTCTCATGAGCCCTACACCCTTGCTTTGCTAAACGTGGCAGTAAATGTAAATTCGCAGAAAAAAATTGTGTAACTTTGACATTCATAAGTGTTACCTTGCAACCTAATCTGAATAAATTTATTTTGAATTTGAATTTACAAATATTACTGGTCGTAGGAGTTCAACATTGTGACAACGGACGAAATTTAACAATCTTCGTGTAAACCTGGGGAGTATTTTACTTTACTAATATTAACAAACGCTCCACAACACTTGTTTACTCTGCTCATTATACTGTGAGCTTCATTGGTATAGTCTTAGATCCTACTTAATTAAATAGGACCTAAAACTAAAGCAATCCTGCAATTGCAGGCAAACCAATCAAGAACTGAAGAACTCATATACAGCTGCGTCGGCTATTATTCGTATTTAATTGTTTTAAGATTCTTTTTTTATGTTCAGTATCTCAGATACACGTACTGATTTTAGTCTAGCATGTCAAATTTAAAAATTCTTTTACTTTTAACTATGTCATTTTACGCAATCACAATTAAGCTGTCATATTACATGTTAAATTTTCAGACGTTATCTATCTTCTACTCATTCTGAAATACTGAAAGCGTGGCCCGATAAACTTTTACAAAAGATATTTTATAATTATCTAGACAGTTCTGATATCATGTCTCTATGTAAATTTCATTTTAAACCTGTAAAGATAAAATATGTATTTTTATTCTTTTGTAAATGAATCGTTTGAATATATTTCTACAGTTAGTAATTAATATTATAAATGTTTGAGATGATCGCAGCAGTCGGACTGGTAGCCCTCTCACTCCCGTCCGTGGTTCAGTCTATGGTCCGGTGTGAGAGATCGTGGAACGCCGTCGCCTTCTTCTGTGAGGAAGTAATTTCCATTAAGCAGGCGGCAGAGCAGCAGAGAGAGTGCTTAAACCCTCTCCCCAACCGCAAAACCGGGCGCCGTAGGGCGCGAGATGACCTCCAGCCACCCTGAGGTTTGACCTGGGGGTGCGTGATCCTGCTCGCCACCCGATCAGCACCAGGTCCAAGAGGCGGCGTGCGTGTTCCCACGTGCGCCTCTGTGTCGTGTCTTCGTCCCCCCACAAGGGGACAGTGGAGGATGTATTTTTACGTAGTGGCCTGCCGTTTCACACGGCAAGGTCGTGATTGCATGTGAAAACGATTCGCGCGGCTTTGCCGTCTATGGTTATGTCAAGGATCACTGTGGTAGGTTTAGTCGGTATTACCAACTTAAATCCATATCTTTTCCCGGGTGAGCCCGACATAAACTCTTCTTCGCCCCGCGGACAGGTACCTATGCGTCAAAGCATTCCCCTATGCACAAAATTCATAATGTATGAATTCAAATATAAAAAAATTACAAAAATAATAATTGCATTTTGTGCAGAAGCCACGAAATTAAATCTAGGACACAAACGGCAATTTCATATACATCTTGTTTTTTTTTAATTTGAAAAATCAGTAGGTAATGTATCGCTGCAACGCCATGTTAAAATAAGTTGTAAAATACTGACATTAAATTAAGTTGGCGATTAAAAAGATTGGCTTTGATTGGATTGTTTCTATGTATAATATGTACGTATTTACAAAAAAAAATGATATATTATGTCTGTTTATCCATTGTCTAGTACCCATAGTACAAGCTCTGCGTAGTTTGGGCTAGATGGTGTTGTGTGTATGTGGTAGAATATTAATATTATATTATTATATTTGAATTTCTTACATGTATCCTTTCATAGGCTCAACTCTTTGCTTGCACTTAGCAACTTATCAAAATGTATCTGCAGTAACTTAGTAAACTCAAACAAACGTAAATTTCATAGTTAGTTAAAGACTTAATAATAATAAGCTTGCATAGAATAATTTTGAAAATCATTATTTAATATCCTTTTTTAAAGCACAGTGGCCTTCAACAATGAATCTCACCCACCCTAATTTTAAATACCATTCCAAAACTCACCTACTAGAAACATCTATGACAATTGATAATGGTAATGCTTCTAAGAACCTGGATCCGAATTTACTCAAATTAGAAATCGATGCCAGTGTACTGGGGATTAATAATGTTTGAAAAAGATTTCACTATTAACGTAGCTTGCCAGAAACAATTGCAGTTCTTTTATTTCTGGCATTTCTGCAATTAACCTTTTACGAAAGTTAGTACGTTACAATTTTCATTTTCTTACACAACTGATATTGTAAACAACAATAAGATACGTCTATGCAAGCGGTGTCGTAGTGATCACTTGCAAATTGACTGCACGGATGGCCTTGTGGTTTAAGTGGTCACCTCGCCACTGCCACTGCGCCGAGTGTTGTGGGTTCGATACCCACACGGGGCAAAACTTTGTGTGATCAAGAAATGGTTGCTCCGAGTCTGGGTATTTTTTGTGTCCGTTGTTTGAATGTTTGTAAAGTCCCCCGTGACACAGAAATTTTGCTTAGTGCGGTTGTCTTTTCAAATAATAAAAGTAGAAAATAAATTAATAAATATTTACTCAGTATCATTATTCTTAGATCACTTTCATGTTAGAGAGTGGTACTTATCCGATCATCTTCTATATATATAAAAATCAATTGCTGTTCGTTTCTCTCGCTAAAACTCGAGAACGGCTGGGCCGATTTAGCTGATTTTGGTTTTGAAATGTTTATCGTAGTCCAGGGAAGCTTTAAACGGTGAGAAAATATAGAAAAATTAGTTTGGATGGGTGATACGAAGTACACCGGGTCAGCTAGTGCCAAATAAATGTGTATAGCCATAATGTTTTATTTAGCGTTCACGAAAGACAACCAGAATCTGAACAACTATTTGTTAATCACATTTTTTTTTTCGATGGCGAAGAAACTATTGATGATACTATTGACTTTAATAGTGTAGGTATACATGTATATTTTTAGTATGTATGTATGTATGTATCATATGTGGGAGCCAGTCAGTGCAGACCGGCGACACTTCGACCCAGTGGGATCTTTTGTGTCGACACTCTACCAATAACGACTGCCATAGATGTTCATGGCAGCCGGAACCGACGGCTTAACGTGCTCTCCGAGACACGGAGCAGGCGATAATTGTCAATCAATACGTACATAATTTTGAAAAGTCATATAACTTCCTAAAGTCAGAGGTGCGCGACGTGGGCTCGAATCCGAGACCCTCTGCATTGCAGTCTGTTGGTCTCCCCACTGAGCTATCGCTGCTCTCATTTTTAGTTTGTAACTAACTAATGCTATTTAAGCGGCTGATCGCCGCTTCGCGTGGCCAGAAGATTGAACTTTTCTTGGCTAAAAGAATCAGCATAGCCATTCAACGTGGCAGTGCTGTCTTTTGGGCACATTCCCAGGCGACAGCGCTGCTAAGGAGTTTTATGACTGCCTAAACGAGACTTCGTTTTTATAAATTTACTGTCCCATATTTTGTGCCATTCCTTTTCATTTTGTTTTACTTATAGGTAGTTAGATTTGGTAATATGTGTCACGTTGTAAATTATTTTCGTTGCTTTTGTACATTTAAATAATAGTCTATATAAATAAAACTCAGTTAAGTATGTTACTATTGCATATTCAAATTCAACTTTTATATTCAATGAATAACATTCACATAAATATAACACATGATATATGTCTATAAATTATAGCGCAAATAAACAGATATTTTGTATTTTACTTGAAATATGCGACACTTAAAATTAACATATATCTTTGACAAAACATAAAATAAATAATCATAAAAAAAGGAATAATAACAATAAACATTAAATTATATAATATGTAGACAATATCTAAAATTAAAAAATAAATAATATATATAACGAAAAGGTTATACTTTTAAGAGCAGTGCGTAGCCGTGCGTGCCACATCCAGTAGCGGTGTAGTTACAACATCCGTGTACTGTTGACAACGTCCGAGCGTTTAGATAGAATTTGTTTGCAATATACCCACTTTGTATAATTTAGTTATTAACTTTCATGTTACGTTCTTTTGTTGTTTACTTTTACGTTAGTAATAATTAATTATGTTTCTGTACACTCCATTAAGCTCATGTTGTGAAAAATTGTTTCTCAGTAAGTGAATCATTGTGAATTCTTATAAGGAAATAAAATCTTAAACCGTAACGTAGTAATATAAATCTTTGTTACTTAATATTATTTCTCAAACGAAAAAATCTTGGTTGTAGTTTTTTTTTTATATTTTAAAGCTTTCACTATTCAAATTGCAAAAGAGCAGCGATAGCTCAGTGGGGAGACCAACATACTGCAATGCAGAGGGTCTCGGGTTCGAACCCACGTCGCGCACCTCTGACTTTCGGAATATATATGACTTTTCGAAATTATGTGCGTATTGATTGACAATTATCGTCTGCTCCGTGCCTCGGAGAGCACGTTAAGCCGTCGTTCTTGGCTGCCATGAACATATATAGCAGTCGTTATTGTGAGAGTGTCGACACAAGAGATCCCACTGGGTCGAAGTGTCGCCGGTCTGCACTGACTGGCCCCCACATAAGATAAGATAAGATACAAATTGCAAACTTAAATACATCAATGTACAGTATTTCTTAGTTCTTTGAATAAATTATGTCAATCTAATTCACTTCCAATAGCTAGCAAAGTGCAAATGAGGGTTCCTTAACTCCAATACCAATGATTTTTTAGGTATTCGATGTCGAAGAAAATTGACCTCCATTCGTTGACTCTTAATAAAATCTGTGACATACAACCTTTAGATTTTGAACCTTATCACCTTGCAATAAGAAATGTGTTTTCTTTGTACTGTTTAATCATTCAAGGACTTAAATTCGGTGATAAGTGATTATGAAGACCGCTTTATGCGAATTGATCCTGAAATTTTATGTCATGGAAAATAAGGGATTGTTTTTCAATCGGTTTTATCCGGACTGTAGGGTTAATGAGTGAGGCTTTTTTCAAATCATCATACGGTAAATGACGATTCAAGTCGATATACCCGGCAAATCAATTGCGTAAAGGATGAAATGTGTCTTTTCATTACATGTTTTATTTAAAGTTCAAATAAAGTATAATTGTCCAATTCCCTAAGTTAGAATCACTTTCGCTGGAAGGCCTTTCTAACAAATTTCTCCACATCTGTATAACAAATTGTTAAAAAAGAATAAGCATATTTTCAATAAGACTTTGCGACAATTTAAAAAGGAAGTATTTGACTGGCTGGTAGGTCTTGCTTATGAGGAAAGTGAGAGCCTATTAAGGATATAGTGTTGTGAGCTTTAATTCTTTAATGCTTTAAATAATTAGTACGTGTAAGAATATACTAATTACACACCCACACACGCGCCCACACACGCGCGCGCACACACACACATACACACACACACACACACACACACACAAACACACACACACGCGCGCATACAAACACACTTACGAGCCCGTTCGCCCCCTAATAGGTATTTGTTAGGTTTCTTCTTAAATCCACTCAAAAATAGGAGCTCCGCAGAGCGGGGCTCCGTCTTTCTATGAAAGGGGTGAAAGTTAAGGCGCGTACGGGCTTGTAGCCACATACACACATAAACCTTTTTAACATTCATGTAATGCTATTTGTGGTTGATACTTAACACTCGTTTGTACTGAACCTGTTTTTCACGACACAGGCAAACCTAATGTGGGAAACAGTGTAACAATTTTTTACCAAAATTGGGGCCAGAAATATATTGTTTTAAGGTCCTCTCTCTCATTGGGTATCTTACTTTGTGGCGAGGGGAAATTATTTGTGGAATTCACAAATAGTTATTCCGTATGGAATTCCAATGGACGGCAGTAAAGAGTCGACTGCTTGCCCGGTGTGCTATTAGTGTAGTCATACTTCGGTGGCCTAGGTGTTGATAATACGACTGTTATGCTGTCCTACACCTATAACCGGGGTAAGGTGTATATTACAATATAGTATTAGGTCCCACATCAGGGATAGGCTAGTGGGATACCGTTGGAATGCCACGTACAGGTTTTGAGTTCAAACCCATGGCGCGCATCTTTGACTTTTCGAAGTTATATTAAATAGTAATTTATTGCTTGCTTTCACGGTGAAGAAAAAAACATCGTGAGGAAACCTGTATCTCAGAGTTCTCCATAATGTTCTCGAAGATATGTGGAGTCTCCCAATCCGCACTAGGCCAGCATGGAAGATTATAGCCTAACCCTCTTCACACTGAGATGAGGCCCGTGCTCAGTAATGGGACAGTTTAATACAGGGCTGATATTATTATATATTAGGTCCCACATAAAAGGGACGAGTTTACCAAGCACAGTTTTAGACTTCATGCTGCTGTTCAGAATTGCCTGACAGATAAACCTACTAACACTTTGCCTGAAATTGAACCCAAGACTACACAGCAGTGGCATATTACCGCTGCATCACCGAGTACTATATCTACGCCGCTTCAAAATTAATTTTGCGACCAATTTTGAAGCAAATTGTTTCTCGAAAATGAAAACGAACAAGCTACTTTAAAAGTTTTAGATTAAACCCCGAGATTGGGAGAAAACACAATAAGCCTTTTCAGTCGGTCAACTTGACATGATGTTATATTTTTTATACGTATTATCTGAATGAGGATCTTAAGGGTATTTATGTGGACAAAGCTTTCTATACTACTGAAGACTCAAAAAAGCATACAACATATACTAGACGACCTCGATAGCGTAGTGGTTAGAGTAACCGACTGCCACGCCTGAGGTCGCGGGTTCGATTCCCGCACAAGTCAAACATTTGTGTGCATGAACATGGATGTTTGTCTTGGTCTGGGTGTTTATATGTATAATATGTATGTATTTACAAAAAAAAGTATATATGTATGTTTATCCATTGTCTAGTACCCATAGTACAAGCTTTGCTTAGTTTGGGCTAGATGGTGCTGTGTGTATGAGGTAGAAAAAAAAAATACTTCGACCAACTGACCTAAATTGTTCCATTTCCTTAATATTACTAAGTATTATTTGTTTTTAGATTTATTTAATTAATTATGTTTCGCTGCAAAGCCTTGTAAATATGAGTTGTAAAATACTAAACTTGTATTTAATTGGCGATTAAAAAGATTGTCTTTCTGTTCCTTGCAGGTATCCTCTAGGATCATCTTTTCGCTTGAAACTACTAAACTAAATGTTGCTTCAGTGAGTTGGTAAACTCAATAACCAGAGCTAAAGACTTTGACATTCATAAGTGTTATTTTATGAGCTAAATTAATAAATAATTTTGGGCTTTAATAGATAATTTTGTAGCATAATAATTGTATGCAATTAACGTAGGTACTGTCAAAAAATTATGGCCGCGGTACAGGACAAGCGATGGCTTCATCGCTTTGGACGCGCTGAGAGTTGTGTGTGCAAATCCTATACAGAACAAGTCTTAGTATTTGTGTGATTCACAAACACTAATTGTCCTGAATCTGGGTGCTCCCTGTGTCTGTTAATACACCCTCGTGACACAGAGGTTAAAATCTTTTTTCGTTCGCGTGCTAATGTAAGTTCGGGTGCGATTCCTAGATCGTGAAATTTTGTTCTGTAATGAAGTTTTCAGTAAAGCGGTCGACGGGATCCGGGATGTGCTCAGTAGAAAACAGTACGTTTATCCCCTATATTACGTGAATTATTCGCAGCTGGCGAATAGTGGGTGTGTATTATCTCTCTGCCTACTCTTTCGGTAATACACTAGCGTGATACTACACACTTAACTTTAGCTGTGGTCGCCCAAATGTTTACGGAAACAATTTCACTTATCTTTATACCACATCTTTCGCTTAAACCGCTGTTTGTTTTATGGTATGGATAATTAAACGTCATCGACTTTATGTAAACAGGTCCTTTTAGTGCCTTTATTGATGATATGTTACAACTATTACATGGGAAATAAAAGCCATGTGAGGGACTAAGTGGATCAGAATACTGATAAGGATTAATAATGCCATTAGACATGGTTTTAAAATACTTGTAATGGCCGTCATTAGATGTAAAAGGCATTGTGAAATGGTTTGTTTTTGTTGTCGTCAAACTATATATATTTATTTGTATCATTATGAATGTGTAGCTATTAATGCACTGATTGCGCGTGATCATGTCAACCTATTGAAAACATAAGATTGCGTTCAATGTGGCCTAATATAGTCAAACTAAGATTCTTACTACATTGCTTACACCCAAGCACTGAGCAAAGGATTGAGCCTTACTTCCTGCCACTGGGAAGAACAACTCCTTGCCCCATGGGTACCACTCACGATCGTTGGGCTCATGCACGTTGTTGTTATGTCTCTAAATAACTTCAACCTTGTTAACAAACTGTCCCACTGCCAGGCACGATCGTCTTCCCCGTAGTCCATTACGTTGACCAAATAAAGACTTCATATATTATGGACAATATTATGAAAACTCTCAGACAAGCAAGCCTATAATAAAATTAACTATTTAATGAATAAATAAGTTTATAAGGTCAAAGGTGCGTACCGCAGCGGAGAACACAAGAACTTTGCGCGTTAGTTCGACGGTATCCCCACTAGATTATATCTATATAAGTAAATGGAACATTTTAAATTTGGGTTGTATGAGAATTAATTTAACTTAACAATTAAACAATAAACCACGAAAGTAGTAAAATTTCCAAACCGGTGATATCAATATAATGTAAGTAGGTAAATGAAGCAAAAGAGAGACGGATCTTTGCCATTGGAAGCTTTTAGTCTCTGCTTACCCCTCCAGAAAAAAACGCGTGAATCTATGTCTGTATGCATAAAATACTATGGATTTCACAGATCACCTGCAATAAAAAAAAGTATATATGTATGTTTATCCATTGTCTAGTACCCATAGTACAAGCTGTGCTTAGTTTGGGCTAGATAGTGTTGTGTGTATGTGATAGAATATTATTATTATTAATATATACGTATGTATGTATCTTATGTGGGTGCCAGTCAGTGCAGACCGGCGACACTTCGACCGAGTGGGATCTTTTGTGTCGACACTCTCCCAATAACGACTGCCATAGATGTTCATGGCAGCCGGACCAACGGCTTAACGTGCTCTCCGAGGCACGGAGCAGGCGACAATTGTCAATCAATACGCACATAATTTCGGAAAGTCATTTCCGAAAGTCAGAGGTGCGCGACGTGGGTTCGAACCCAAGACCCTCTGCATTGCAGTCTGTTGGTCTCCCCAATGAGCTATCGCTGCTCTAAATATATACGTAACAACATTATCATTAAGTAATTTCAGCTTAGTATAGTGCAGATAATAACGAATTAATATTACATAGAAATGAAGTAGTAATTCCATTACGAGTAAGTTGCTTACTCAGTTTTCGTTTCAATTATAATTTGCAATTTGAAATACATTAATATAAATTGAATATTGATGTTTTTGCAGGCTGCGAATACGAGTGACAACATCTTTAATATACAACCTTCATTGATCCATAAACGCATGATGACTAATTTTAATGGCCTAGAGATAAAAAATGTATATTAATTATTAATAATTAATAATAATTTTACACTGAAATTTTGCATACATGTTATCAGCGTTACAGAATAGGACTTAGGGTACCTTTCATCCAGAAAAAAGTACTGTTACTAACCGAACCTTATCTACATTTAAGGCGAGCGAAGCCGCGAGTAAAATCTAGTCACGTTTAACGTTATCTTTCAGAAAATTTATATTATTTAACGTAGGTACATTAATCATAATTAATGTGGTAATTATAATTAATGTAGGTTGAATGAAAGGTAAGGCTTTGATCTTGTAGTTAGCAGTGATTGGTACGTCTAGATACTTTTTAGAGTTCGAAAAAACTCTTATACAACAGCTTTGTCTGTCCGTCCGTCCGTCTGTCTGTTATGTTAAGTTTCAACTCAAGAACCGTAAAAGCTAGAGACTCGCGATCTACGCCATTCGACTCAGCATAGTCGATATACACCCGAAATGACTATGACCTTTGACCTCTGACCTGAATACCACGTGGTATCACGTGACTTTTGCATATTACTTGAACCATTTATTCGAACTCTAAGATTTACGGCAATTCATTGCCAATTCTCACCTGTTCATATTCTTTTTGATCAAAATAATAGAAAATTTTGATTAATTGATTTACTTAACAAATATTTTCTGTCAGTTAGGTCATAGCTTACAAAGTACATTGACTTGATAATGACCATGTTTACGTACTTTGTAAGTCATGATCTCATTAGCTGAGCTTATTTTTTTAATAATTTGTATTTAATTTTAATTTTTGTGAAGTGATGATTGTTATAATAATATATCATAATGTTGCTGTGCCCTAGCAGGGTTCATGTTTGAAACAGCACAAAATATAACAACTTTGTAATGTATAACTTTGAATATGAACACGATTAGTTTTCCATGCGGCTAGACCTGAACTGAGATGGAGTTGATGTGGGCAAGTATTATATTCGCTATTCCTTTGCGGTTTACTTGTGTTACTTTGTAATTATTTCTATAAATAAGCATAAAAGCAGAATAAATGCTGTAGAAATGAGAGCGCTGAGAAATATATGTGGTGTGACTCTGAAAGATAGAATAAGGAATAGTGTGATTAGAGAGAGATGCGGCATGAAAGTGGATATAGTGACAAGAATAGAAAAGGGTATGTTAAGTTGGTTTGGGCATGTAGAAAGAATGGACGAGGAAAGACTGACTAAGAAAGTTTATAAGGCTAGTGTGAATGGAACAGTCGCAAGAGGAAGACCTAGGCGAACGTTTCTTGATCAGATCGGAGGCGTTCTGGACAAAGGCCAGGTTAAGAGCACCTTGAACCGACGGGCGTGTATGAGGAATGTGATGAAAGTGAATGAAGCCAGAGAAGCGTGTCAGGATCGTAGCAAATGGAAATCCGTAGTCTCTGCCTACCCCTCTGGGAAACAGGCGTGAATCTATGTATGTATTTCTATAATGCCAAGAGAGCACTGCCACGTCTTTTGACGCCAGTTATCTCTTGCTATCAGGTGGGTGGCTGGTTCGTTGGCCATCAAAGGCTGCTGCCTGATAACTGATATACCTTGGGGCCATGACGACGACGATCTTTATAATTACCAATTTTAGCTTAGCCTAAATGATATCTTTTATTTATTTATTTTAGGTACACAAAACAGAACAAAGTACAAGTAGGTTTGAATATAAATACATATTACAGTTATGTTCTAAACTAAGTTCCTAACTATGTGTACACTACATGATCACAATGGACTGTGTCACTAACGACAAAGTGACGTTATGAACGTGAATTATCTATATAAAACAAAAAATATGAAAACAAAATGCGGATAAATTATAAAGAAAAGAAAATAAAAATGAATGAGAATCGTACCAATACCCAGCAATCATAGTATTATACATAAGACATAACATGTTTAACATTACTTTTAAATTTTGCGAATCGGCTATTGAATATGTCCAAAGTGTTATGATGTTCCGATATCTGTAAGTAAATAGCTTTATCATTACACAACTTGCATTAATTTTCCATTATGCCACTATATTGAAAAAAGATGTCTCTTTACGAAGCACAAAACGCAGCGCTCATCCTGAGGTCGTTAATTCCAGATCTTGCACTAGCACGGGAAAAATAATCGTCGAATACATATTGTACTTTGCGAAAACGTTATTGTATGAAACGGATAAACGCTATAGTGATACGGGAATGAAATATAGTGTACGTATGACCGCCACTGCCGCTGCAAGTAGAGTTCTGTTCGAATCGCACTCGTCACAAAAATTCGTGTGCCCCACTAATGGTTGTTGCGAGTCTGTGTGTTCTTTGTGTCCCTTGTTTGAATGCTTGTCAAGTACGTCACGAAACAGGAATTGATCTGACAGCGAGCGTTGTCATATCTAAGATGGAAAATATACTATCCTACTACAGCTTTTGATATGTAATAGCTACGGAATACAAATCGAGGATAGCGATAGATATAATAAATCTTCAACTCAAATCACTCGAATATTCGATTAATTCAACTTTAAATCGATTATGGAATGTAACTACTTTCATTGAATTGGTGTCACTACAACATGTACGTTACAAAACGGGCAGACATAATGGGTCTGGCTAATAGCTAGGGGGCGGCAAACGGCAGGTGTCGTCCATTAGCAGGGTACTATCGATATTAAGATTGTGGACATTAGGTATTTACTGTCAATATGGTAGCTGAGGTTTTAATGGCACTTATGCAGGTTGTATTTTCTAATCGCTTTCCTTTATAAAAATGTAAATACTCAAAGAAAGTAATATTTTATAACAATAAGTCTAAATCTGAAGAAAAATATGAAGGTAAATAATAATAGATAATATTTTTTATTCAATAAAATATAAATGTCTTAACAAAACACATTACGGACTACTTATTGTATTAAATTCACATTTAAATTATATTTAATCTAAAAGAAAACGTTTACAATATAAATATTTAGTACTAATGTACTACCAGCTTGGGATCCAGTAATTCAAATAGTCAAACCCAAGAAGAAGCAAACCACAGCTAGACTTCATGATACTCTAAGCTCATTCTGCGTAAATAGTAACACCAATGATTAAATTATGTTCGGGTACTTTGAAGTAACTACACTGGAACATTGAGACAACTACCATCTTAGTCTCCCCGTGACCATGGCTGCTGAAAAGCAACCGAAACGTCGGGGAAAGTGTAAACTTAAATATAAATAGTTTTAATAGTTTTAATTATTTCATTAGCTTAAAAATTTGTAAAGTTTAATAGTATTTAGTAGTAGTGTAACAGTTTCAAAATTATGTAATAAAGTGTGTAATAAACAACGCGATAAAATCCGTATATTATAGTAGTTTAATTTCAATGAATAACATTCGCGTAAACAGAAGACAATATTATATAAATATTGGACACAAAAAACTTGTTTATAAAGTCTGTTTTTACATTGTGTTGTCTGAACTAGGCCGGAGACCTGTGTTTCAGGCTGTTTCTAATCTTCTCTCTTAG
This sequence comes from Catocala fraxini, assembly GCA_930367265.1. Lineage (NCBI taxonomy): Eukaryota > Metazoa > Arthropoda > Insecta > Lepidoptera > Erebidae > Catocala > Catocala fraxini. Next base: position 3,205,801 of record OV884037.1, read on the forward strand.
CCTTTATTATTCCCAAGTCGTTTGGAGTCGGCTTTTCTGGTCTAACCGGATTTGACTGGATATCAGTTTTTACACGGAGCGGCTGCCACCTGACCTCCGCAACCCGAAAGCTAACGATACCCTAAGGCTAGACCAGTGTCAGGATATTAGAGGGTACTGACTTTCCCAATAACGACTGCCATAGATGTTTATGGCAGCCGGGACCAACAGCTTAACGTGCTCTCTGAGGCACGGAGCAGGCGACAATTGTCAATCGATACGCACATCATTTCGAAAAGTCATATAACTTCCGAAAGTCAGAGGTGCGCGACGTGGGTTCGAACCCGAGACCCCCTGCATTGCAGTCTATTGGTCTCCCCACTGAGCTATCGCTGTTTCTAATATTAGACTTTTATTCTACTGTTAATAATTCTAGGTTCTCCAAAAGCATTTACATGTGAAATGCAAGTATAGTTCAACACCTTATTGCTAGATTCGATTTTGTGGTACACCCATGACTTACACCAGACTTCGGAACCGCTTATCAACGTAACGAAATTGATCCTGTCTAGTAATTCGATTGTCTTCCTAATGCAGGCAAGTCACAGCAATTGGTATGCCTTTGTTGTTAACAATTTTTTGTGTTGATATATTCAAGCACCGCGAAAACAAAAGAAAAAAAAAATGCAAATAACATCCATTAAAGTAAGTTAAACCAGAATATTATATGTAAATTGTTGATTAGACGTATGTTAAATTCTTCTTGATGGTGAGTTATTAAAACAAACCGTTATATTTCACAATAACTTTTATTTATGACACAATCACTACTTATTAGCATAAACCTACTTGGTTTGTAGCTCAACAGCGACTGACTGTTCTTACCGAAAATGGGAAGTAAAATAAAAATAACAAGCACTCAACTGACTAACCAACGTTATTTTGTAACGACTGCCAGATATGTCAGTTGAGTGACCGATAAATATAAATTATTCTAAAAACACAAGTTTAAATTAACACATATTATGTATTTAAATAACTAGATATATTCTAAAAATACATGTTAAAATCAAGACATATTATAGTATCTACATTATATTAATTTATACGAACTTCCGTTATATTTAATCGAATTATTAGGCAATGCTTTCCAATTCTCAACTTATTAATTCCAAATGCGCAATATTAATATAAAATTAAATCATTAATTTCGATAAGCTAACACGTAAATGTCATAAAAATTGCCTTTTGTAATAACTATGGCAGATATTAAACTTCTTAGATGGTTAAATTAAACTATGGATGATAGCTTAATGGTCAAGACACTAAATGGTATTAAAATTTTTGAAACAATTCTTAGGCGGCCAAAATATATGATTAGAACGATCTCTTGATCTTTTATTTTTTAAGAGACTAGCGATTATGACCTCTATATTCAAATTTATTTGTTGAATCATAGCCAAATTATCGGCTATGATTTATTTGATTATCTTTATTCTGGCAAAATCGTTGATCGATGTCTTACGATAAAGTAAAATGGGAGATGGTAGATGACGTCAATCAGTCAGTGCAAACCTATAACAAGGTGTAAACATGTTATTTAGGGACACTGGTTATTAGAGACTAATCCTAACTTATATTATAAATGCGAATGTGGGTTTGTTTGTTACACCTTTACGTCTTGACTACTCAACCGATCATTATGAAATTTTGCATACATGTTGTCAGAGGAACTGGAAATGACAGCGGGGACCTTTCATCCAGAAAATAGTACTGTTACTAAACTAACCTAATTTAACCTACGTGTACGCAAGCAAAGCCGCGGGAAGAATCTAGTAAACGTGTGTGTAAATTGGGCTTATGCTACAAATATACATGCCTGATGCACATAGGGTAGTTGGCAAATACAGATGTACAGTGAGGTACAAAAATGCATACTCATGTCAAAACTATGATGGTATAAGCCGGTTATTGACGCCATCTAACGGAAATCGATACAAGAACTGTTAAATAGTTTATTTATACCGTAATAGATGGCGTGCACTACTAAAATATATAAGGAAGTAGATTTCTTAATGAGTCAATTTTGATAAATTTACTTTCAACAATTTTTTTATCTCTATTTACAATATATTATTAAAAAAGAACACATTTCAAGGTAAAAAAGAAAGCAAAAACTTACAAATGAATTTTAAATTTATAGTGAGTAAATTGTTTATTATATACTTTTGATGACTCGCTATTCTGTTTGTACGCAAACATTATTAAGTCCCTGTGTTTGAGTGTCTTTTCGGTTGAGATTATAACTTGTTATACTTTTCACCTATTTGCTAAAATGTGTACGCGTTGCAATTTTTATAAAACAACGCCATCTAGTGCATTCATATTCATTCTAATTCGAGTGTTCACAGGATTTTGGACCTAAAGGTATACGTGCACAATTACAGGACTGCACATATGCTACGATCTTGAAGCGGCAGATATATAATTATCTCTTATTTCATTCGCTTTCAGCACCTAAGTACGTCATGCATACTCGTCGGCACAGGGTACCTTAAGTCTATATTTTAAGAATCTGTCGTGGCTAATAAAACTTATCTATCATTCTCCCTAAGATTTAAATTCCCAACGATTCTAATAGAAAACCAAGTTAGTTACATCAAACGTTTCTGTTATTGAATAAGGGTGTTTGGCTTCAGGTATGTATTAGTAGTTGTACTCGGGTTCTAGAATAATTTTAAATATTGAAATGATTTAAAAAAATAAATATATTTGCATTAGTATTTTATCATTCGAATACTTCCAGTTAAAAAGTGAAAGAAAAATGTTTAATTATTTACCCATTAGTAACATGTAGGTACACTAATATGGAATACTAAATAGAAGACGAGTGTAACAAGCTTAAAAAAATCACTTCATGTACATGACATATCGAGAACTGATGGATTTGGCATCGGACCGAGAAAGATAGAAAATGCTACACCGACAAGGGCATAGCACTAAAATATTGGACATGACAGTCATGTCATGTCACAAAACAAAAACCTTTTTAATGAGTTACCATGGTATTTCATATGAGTTATTATGGTTTTATATACGAGTTATTATGGTATTTCTTATGATAGTATTTCTTATGATTAGAAAACTTGAAATATGAGATATGATGGTTTAGTCTCCCCGTGACCATGGCTGCTGAAAAGCAACCGAAACGTCGGAGAAAGTGTAAAATTAAATTAAATCTAAATAGTTTCAATAGTTTTAATAATAATTCAATTAGCTTAAAAATTAGTAAAGTTTAATAATAGTAGTAGTGTAACAGTTTTCAAAATTATGTAATAAAGTGTCAAATAAATAACGCGATAAAATCCGTATATAGTAGTTTAATTTCAATGAGATATGATTTTTTATTTTTTTTGTTGATTAAAGTTGTAGAGCACCAGGCATCCCTAGGATTCGTTTTTGGAGTTTTATTTGGTTTGGTTTTGAGTCTTCTGAGTGCAACTTAATCGTACAGTAATAAGGCTGGTCTATTTAGTATCATACTTAATTATTTATAAAAAACGATACTATTAGAGAACTTTTGTCATATACTAAGGATTTCGTATAATTTCTTTTACATATTCATGTTCTATATCTTTTCAGTAAATTCAGAAAATGACATCCAGCGTTACTTGTGAAAAATCTTTAAAACCAGTAAGCTATTCTTACGTTATTAACTTAAAACTTATAAGCAAATAAAAATTGTTGAATTTCTATAGTAATTAAGTTCACGAGATAGAACTTTCTCAAAGATCTCATTCGGGTCATTTATATCTATATGAAATCTACGAGGAAGTCCCTATTAAGCCAATTAGTATTCCATCTCTGCTCGATGCCCTTACTAATCATATCAGCATATAAGACCTCTACATTAGACCTTTATACCAGAGGGACCTTTATAATTTAATTAATTCAAAACAAATGGAATCCTTTAGTAATTTTATTAAAAGATTTTAACATTCAACATTCATGTCCAACTTTATTAGCCGCAAAATCGAATCTTACTTACCTGAAACTTTTTATTTGAAGATTAATTTGAGTTTTCTTTCTTAATTAAACCTGGCTACGTTATAAAGTAATCAAAATTTTTATTAGCTTAAGAGAATTTATTTGAGGAATTTTAGATTTTATGTTACTTGAAGATTGCTTCATTGATTCAGTGGCATGTCAGCCAAGAGGAGATTGTGAGGTTCTGAGTTCGAGTCATGAAAATACTTTAAAATAACTACACTTCAAGACAAAAGTCCACGCGGACGGAGTCATGAGCCATAGCTTGAATATAATACATTGAAAATCAACAACTATAAAAGATACTTTTCAATTTAAACTTATCAAAACAGCCAGGAGCTATAAATATAATACAAATAAGTGTAGCTTTTCACCAGCTATGATATCACGTAATTGAGGACGAGCCTATAACCGTCTCACAGAGCTTCAGAATCGTTGCTGTTAATGAGCTGCTGCTGCGTTCACAACGGTAGGAGAGAGTCTTAGAGGTCAACTATCTCTATCCAACGCTTACTTATACCTACTGTTTAATCTGCCATACCAAAAAGATAAAATATAGTGCTATCAAAGCAGCCAGTTAATTAAATAGCAACAAAAAGTCGTATTGTAAAAAATCGTATTGTGAAAGAAATAGTTAATTTTTTTTTAAAACGCTCGTTTATATAGTCAAAGAAATCGGCGTTAGCAAACCTGCATGTCTAAGAGTTCTCCATAATGTACTCGGGGATATGTAAAGTCTGTCAACCCGCACCAAGCTGCGTGGTGGACTAGTCTCTTCTTTATTAGACGTAGAAAAGGCTTGAGACTAGAATCGAGTTATATTATTATTACATTATTTATAGACAATTGAAAGTTTCATTATTACTGCATTTCACTCAGTTCTTACTAACAATCATATACTAACCTCTCCCATTCCTTTCCTCACATCATATCTTTAACATATTTTCCCTAGACTCAAAAATGTGCAAGTGATTCTCTCGGCAGGCACGTGACTCTTCATACAGGTGGACCATATGTAGGCACAAAGCTGTCCGTACATAGTTAGTGTGCGTGGGTGGTCAACAGTAGGGCTCAGCTTATCGAGTGGGACAAAGACAATGGTATGAGTGAGCGTCACTGTTTGAAGGCCCATTGACCCGAGACATTTCTTGAAGTGTCGTGCTATCTTTATCTAACATAAATAAGCCTTTACATAGTAATCGTGATTCCTAGACAGCAAAGGGTACGTATTACGTTTATTGCACGCCATCCGATAAACCCCATATTAGTTTGTCTCTTTGATAGTATAAACATAAAAAAATGTTACAACATTGTTGTTTTTGTGCAGTAATGTTGATGATTAATCTTATATTACAATTAAGCCTGCGGTATTCCAAACTGTTATTGCAATGTGGTTGACGTTGAATGTATAAAATAAAACGCAATATTTGATTATCCCGTGTGATTGTTAGTCATAATATAATATCATTGTGAAACATTTATAACAAAGAAAAACCACAAAAATTACTAAAACAACAACCGTCTAAATGAAACTATCCAATTCATTTTCATTGCGATCAAATGTTTAATTGTGTTAATTTACCCGTTACATACGTCGGAAACATTTTATTTTCCTTTACCTTTTGTTATGTCCCACAAAAGCCTCTCCCTTGGACTTCCAAACCACTCTGTTCGAAGACATTCCCTGCCAGTCCCTTTCGAAGACGTCCAAGTCATCTCGCCATCAACAATGTCAAAATAAAATTATTTTCCATATTAACTTTATAAATTAGATTTTCTCCACGTCATGCTTCGCTCACGAAAATCTGATGGAAAGCATACATAGTAAAATATTCGAAAATATATTAAGACGTGACCTATCTATGTGCAAAGTTTCATCCAAACAGTTTTCTCGTAGTTTAGTAACGAACATCAATTAGGATACAACTGTTTTATCATTGCGAAAGTAAGTTTATTTTTTTGTTCTTCTCTCACCTATCAATGGAACACCATTTTTTGTTGTATTGGGATAGTTCATGGACCGTCAAGTGAGATACATTTGGATGAATGCATTGTGCACGTGGGATAGTTATTTTTCCCTAGAGAACCGGGAACACAGCTGCGACTAAAGTAGAGTAGTTCTAAATCAAATTTTAGTAGGTATTACAACCTTGCTAGTTGCATTCCTACTGCATTGCACCTCTCACAGACAGTTGGGTAAGTGCGAGCACCGTAGGTCCAATTACACCTCTATCTTCTTTGTTTTTCGCCTACTCCCAACTTCTAACCTTCCCCTTCATCTTTAAAGGCAACACGCGAGTAATGCTCTCGGTGATGCAATTGCAAGATAGCTACAACCAACTAAACGTAACGCATGTAGCGTCAAAGTCGTGTTGCCTCGGTATTCTGCAAATTCAAAAAAGCACAGTCTTGACCGTGAGCAGCGCTTACCACCCGTTATCTTTATGTACCTGCGTGTGTGTGCCTGTGTCACGCTCGTCGTGTGAGCGCGTGATATTATAATATATTAAAATTAATTTTATTCAGTCTTATCATTATGTATTATTATTTTTATATAATTTTGTGTTGTGTGATTTGTGTATTAGGTATATTATCTGTGTCTGTGTGTAAAGTTGATATTATTCTGTATATATATATATATATATATATATATATATATATATATGTATATATATCTTCTTCTCCTTAGCCTTTATTATTCCCAAGTCACTTGGGGTCGGCTTTACTAGTCTAACGGGGTTTGACTGGATATCAGTTTGTACACGGAGCGGCTGCCACCTGACCTCCGCAAGCCGAAGGCTAACGATACCCTAAGGCTAGACCAGTGTCAGGATATAATAGGGCACTGACTTCCCAATAACGACTGCCATAGATGTTCATGGCAACTGGGACTGACGGCTTAACGTGCTCTCCGAGGCACGGAGCAGGCGATAATTGTCAATTAATACGCACATAATTTCGAAAAGTCATATAACTTCCGAAAGTTAGAGGCGCACGACGTGGGTTCGAAACCGAGACATTGCAGTCTGTTGGTCTCCCCACTGAGAATTGAATGACAAAAATCCTAATAACATTTTGCCTGACTCGGGATAGCGAACGTGAGGTCTGATGTACACCGATCTTATTCATCACTGCTGCGTCACCAAGGCAGACAAAGTGTGGACGTACGTGGATTATTATTCTCTTAAATGTTTCTTTGCCTGGACTGTAACACTGCAGTTACAAACATCCAGCCTTATACATCCAATGGCTTCGCACTCAGAGCCAACATAATAAACGCTGGGCACGGACAACGGACTGTAGACAGTCGAGAGCAGCCCTACCGGCCATCTCACCACGTCTAACACATCGCCTGCTCAACCTACAAAGATTGGACCTTCGGACCATCGTGGGTATCCTAACAGGGTTGTCCCCTGAACAAACATCTTTACAACATCGGAGCAACAGACAGCCCACTCTGTAGGGGATGTCTGACCGAAGAAGAATCTGCTGCCCATGTAGTCCTGGAATGTGTGGGAGTAACAGCACAACGTAAGGAAATCCTCAACAACTCGAGGTCACTCCGCGAAGCCTGCGAAGACCCCAGGAAACTTCTGTGCTTCTGGGCGGAGTTGAGCTGGCTATCTCCGTAACCGGCCGACTCTCACGCATAATGGACTAACTTAGAGTTCAAATGCGGAAAAGGGAGTCCAATTACAATTACGTCCAAATGGTATTGCTTCCTAGAAACACTTTCTGAATGGCAGATCAACGCAAACTTTTGCTAATAGAAGGCTAAATACAAGTCAACTGCTGCGAATAGCTGACTAAACCAACAACAGCCACTCGAATCAATTAACATGAGATTCATTCTGACAGGTCATTGACACGTTTTTCAGAAACTCGATGTAAATCTGTTAACGTAAAACACTCAAGTGAAGTAGCGAATCGAATCTAGTTGTGAATAAAAACTTCAATATGGCTGCCACAGAGAGACTGAATAATACAACGGTTGAATGGGGAGATACGAACGCGATACGCTATTTGAATACTGTCCCAGTTACACTTAGATGCGTGGATGCAATCCTTTTGATGTATCACAAAGTTTCATGGCAATTACTTCGAGTCGCTCTATGAATAATACAAAGTGACTGTGTTTTAGAACCGTTTTAAAATATGCTTTTTTACATCATCGCTTGTATTACTGAAGGGGTTGGTAGTGGAATATTATGTCCACACTTCACCAGATATAGTTTTTAGAGTTACGTAATAGGGGCGAGTTTAAAAATCTAATAATACTTTGCCAATACTGAAATCAAGTAAACAAGTCGTTGCTTTCATTACCGCTACGCTATAGAAGCATTCTTTATCCAACATTTTAAAGGAAATAGGCCAATAAATTTCATACCCCGGCAGCTTGTGCAGTGAAGGATTTATCGAAAACTTTGATGAAATTCATTGGTATTTCCAGGTTCTAAAATGACGACATTACATTGGACGTGGATTTTGCATGTGTTTAGTTAAAGGTAGAGGATCGTTCTTTTTATTGCACGTTAAGGAACGGATTGAGTCGCAGCGGCACACAGGCAACTAGACCAGACAATAGGTTTTCACTTATGTTTGGCATTCCAATTAATGGCAGTTTAAACAAAATATTAAACTAAAGAAAGAATAAAAATAAAGAGAGATTGAAGTCATCACGTCATAGATGAATTTGATAAGGATAATAAAATGAATTGAAGGTGATAATTTTTTAAGCATATTGAGTCTGAAAAATTCTCATATGATCAACTACCTAAGTACATACTTGACCCGAAACTAAATATAATAGAAAAATCTTGAAGTCGTTCAAAGTTATTAAGACTGCGCCGAGCGTAAGACGCGGTTGGACTGAATGACAGAGCTCGATATTCAAATCGGCGCGCGGCCGCCATAGTAAAATTGTATGGCAGATTTGAAGTGCTTTTTTGATAAATATGTATCTTTATTGTCAACCAATAACTTAAATATTTCGGACGGACAAATTGTAATATAATTATTTATTTTTCGTTTAAGCTGTAAAATAGGATAGATTTCTACTGTTATAATCTAAAAATCACGTAACACGAGTTTACGTTTTTGCATTTTTCGTGCATATTTACGTAATTTTGTAGGCGAAAATATATTTTATTTATAGTTTTTACACGGAGTAATTGTAAACACATTCATTGTTATGGTAAATGTATATTTTACATTTGTAGTAAAAATAAAATGTTGATTTTATCAACTTAACTGTGACCGCCTGTTTTGGCACATTTCGCTCGGCGCAGTCTTAAGGTTCTCTTCTGCATGATTATGCTAGTTAGTCGGCATACTCGAGAATAAGTGATAAAATTAACCTGGCATGTTTGTGTCCGTTGTTTGAATATTTATAAAGTCCCTTGTGACATAGAAATTATTCATAGTGTGGGAGTTGTCTTTTTAAAGAAAAGTAAAGAAAGAAACTAACTTAAACAAAAAAAATTGTTAAAGCTTATTTAGGGGCTACCGAATACAATAAGTATTTTAATTATTTACAAATGGTATCATCCGCCCATTATAATAATGTGAAAGTCAGTATTAACCTCTGATGAATATAATTCGAATTTTGCGTCTTATGCTTTGCTTAACCTTGATTGATGTTAACTCACTCTAAAATATAGCGCACTCTTTCTACTGTGTGACACCGAAGTGACCGTGTATTTCCAGTATTTTCTCTTATAAAATAAAACTAATCTGTTACCAAAACAAGTGTTTATTTACTTAAATCATCAACCTTTGTAAAAACTTATGATGAGATAAACTCACGCCTTCTTACGGATCCCTTTGTGTATCTATCTAAACTAAAATTATAAAGAGGAAACATTTGTGTTTTTGTATGTATGTTTGTAATGTTTTCACACACTGGACCGAATTCAAAAATTCATTCACCATTAGAAAGCTGCCCCTTCACTGAGTGACATAGGCTATATTACATTTTCAAAAAAAATAGGGATCCTTAATAAAAATGCAATAATATAACCCAAGGTGTGAAAAAATTAGTCATAAAAATCTGTCATCACGTGCGCTGCGGAAACTATTGGTGAAAGAACAAAAAAATGTTCTGCAGTATTATAGAACGTACCAATATCTACAAAAAAGTCCGTAATACCATATGTCCAACTACTGTAGTTATGCTACTATAACTACTTTTTTACATTTTAAAAGTTGATAAAAGTGCCGACATTATTCAAACCATATTATTCATACCTCTGTATTAATCCTTATCCCATTAAATGATATTTTATTAAAGACCGTTTCAATACCCGTAAAATACTTTTTAAATTATTAAAATCGGATATTTCATTCAAAAGATATAATTCTTTAGATATAGTAGGTAGTTTCTAAATATTAGTAGGTCGTTTTTAAGTATTAGCTATATATATAGCTAACTACACCTATATAGGTGTAGTTAGACTTATTTATTTCTTTAGTTATAGTTTTATATATTAAAATTAGATAACAAATTAAAAGTAGGTATTGGGTAATAAATTAAAGTCCACGCGGACGAAGTCGCGGGCAACAGCTAGTATTACATAAAGGGATATGCAAGAGTAAATCACCCTATTCCTAGGAGAATAGGCAGAGGTGAATAACACCTATATGTTATTCACCTCATTCCTATATCGTACTAGCTATAACTGTTTTTAGGTTTCACATTTTAAAAGTGAGCTTATATAAATTTCTAGATTCATTGTTGTTTCTAATAATAATTTACAACAGTAACCCAATTTTACTTTCTGGCTCGGGCATCGCCTCCAACAACATGTACTCTATGTAGGTATGATGTATAACATTTTTTTTTTTTTTTTTTTTTACGTGGGGTAATGCATGACCTACCCCTCCGCGGGGGCGGGCGGAGGGGTTATGTCGGACTCGCCGGGGTAAAAGAAAGATGGTAAAGATGATAAAGTACCTCCCGGAATACCGACTAAACCTACCACGGTGTTCCTCGACAAAACCACTATCGACGGGGCCGCGCGAATCACTTTCGCATGCGGTCGCGACCCCGCCGAGGTTTCGGCCCGCCGTTTGAAACGGCAGGCCACTATGCAAAAGACCTACCCAAAGGCACTTCTCACAATTATCCCTACTGTCTCCCTTAGAGGGGAGACGGACTCGACACAGAGGCGCGCGTGGGAACACGCACGCCGCCTCTCAGACCTGGTGCTGAACGGATGGCGGGCAGGCTCACAAAGCCCGCCACCCCCAGGTCAAACCTCAGGGTGGCTGGAGGTCGTCTCGCGCCCTCCGGCGCCCGGCTCTGCGGTTGGGGAGCGGGTTTAAACGCTCCCTCTCCCTCTCCGCCGCCTCCTTGATGGAAATGACTTCCTCATGATGTATAACATTGGAATTATATTTGCATGCCGAAATAAGCTGAATGTGGCAAGGATAATATTTAATCTAACTAAGCTCTTAATGTTGTCATATTCTGCAAATAAATAAATCATTAATTAATTTATCTATGGTGCTCAAGTTCATATTGCGGTTTAAAAATATAGATCCAGAATTTTAATAGTAACGAAGTAAAAAGCGGACATTGATTCCTGGTTTGATTGTACGGTGCCAACAAAGTATATTAAAAATATTACAACATTTATTATCCTAACATCTAACCGATGCAGAATATAAAAAAATATAGAAAGTTCATTGACCAGATTTCCTCTTAAAATTAAATTCCACGTAAAACTGGCAATGAAATATTAAATGACTCTTAAGATGAAAATAGATTGTCTTAACTTTATGAAGACCTACTGTATAAATCGTATACTCGCTAAAGACTTTTACTCAAACATCTCCGTGGGAAAGTTAACAATGCGACCGAGATTATATTCACCGGTCCATTTAGGACATCGCCTTATTTTTATACTATTATAAAACTTGAATATGGCTGTGTCCGAATATTGGAAATATATTTTCAATTAAAGGAGTTCTTGAAATTAAACTGGTTTAAAAAATTTATCCGCAGTAAAATTCGTATAAAGTGATTTAATTTCAATGTATAACATTTAAAAAAACGTCATAGTCAAAAATCATTTATTTTATTTGGGTCACACAGTAACACTTATGGACGTCAAAATATATAGGTTAGTGAGTCGCCTGAGTTACTGAAGCTACGTTAAGTTTAGTTATTAGGTTCACGCAAAGGATTGACAAGAGTTGAGTAAAAGAGACACCAGCAAGAAACTCACGGCTACTCTTTTTAATAGCTAATTTTAAGACGATATTATGTAGCTGGAATCGACGTTTTAGAGACTTTTGAATACAAGATCATGGTTTTTAGAATATTTATCTAATTAGCCTTTTGGTCTGTTGGTTTCGGCAACACATGATTTTTACAAAACCGATTCTGTTGCAGGTTTCACAGGTTTTAGTCAATTCTATCTGAAATCTCAGTACAGTTTCATTTAATTCGAATATAATAATAGTTATTTCGGCAAAAATCAGTTCTATAGTGAAGTTCAAATAAGCAAACTAAGAAAAACAAAGTAAATACAAATTTTCTGACTGCGTCCTAAATGTAGAGTTATTTTTTAAATTATATAACTTCATATATATAGTCTCACAACTACATTTTGCCAAGTATAGTTTTATCTCGCACGTGATCAGAGCGAGCCTATTGCCCTAGCCGGGCAGATCTTCAGGCTACGTACTGTTACTCAGAATTTCTTGACTGAAAAACCTAATAACACTTTATTTGACATGTAAATCAAACTATAGTCTCATAGCCGTTGCATTTACTACTGTTAAGACATCGAGATGAATTATATTTCTCTTATAGAGTTTCACGGCAATCGACCATATGGAAGCCTACTACGAGAGGCTTACGATGGGACGAGGGTCTAACATGTAGACCCTTGGAAAGTTTGAATCTAAAGTGATATGGGTCACTTACTGTGATTACTCCACGGCCTTATTATATAAACAAAGTTATGGTGAATCCTGGGTAGATTTATAACTATTGTAACATAATATATTATTAATATTCAACTAGATTTAGCTTTCGACTTTGTCTGCGTTTCATCAAGGACTTCGGCATATTGTACATTTTTGGCTTCACCAATTGTAATTATAGGTGTTTTTAAACCTACTTCAGGCACCAGTTTTCACAATGTTACTTGATTTATTGTAGCATTTTTGTAAACTAGCATAAGAATCTTTTGTAAGAGAGAATAAATAGATGAATCCCTGTTAGGTCTTCTAGAAGTGTTTGAGACTGTCTAAAGTATGATAAGTCCATATAAATAAGTGGACATACCGACCGTCAAACTTATTATTTATACATTTTATTTTACGCATATCCGTATTTGTATTATATTTAAAAGCAATTTAATCATGCTTTTAGTCTGAGTGTCCGCTAATTTGATGTTTGTTTAGTCGGCGAGACACAGGACAACTGGAGCGGGAGTTGTCGTTTTTTTAAGGAAAGAAAAGAACCATGCTTTTTTCTCTTCGCTATTATAAAGTAAACTTTAAATACTATTTAACTCCTAATAACAGAATTGACACATTTTTGTAGTGAAAACTTCTTTAGGCGCGTTGAGCACTTTTTGGGTGAACAAAAATCATGGAACTCGCGTCATCGTCACGGAACGAATTCAAAATTCAAAAATAATAATCTAATAGCTCGACGATACACTTCACAAGTTACTTAGTTTTCACTTCTATCGGCAGTCCCCAAAGACTGCCCCGCATGTTGTTTTTTTCTTTAACTATCAGCTTATTGAACACAAATTATTGCTCGGCAGTCTAGACTTTTAGAAATACTTAAGTAATGAAACATACGAAACATTACGTTAATATAAAATGTCCAAGCTTTTACCTATGTATATTTACGCGAAATTAATTAACGCAAGGGACGTAATTAGATGCTTTTAAAATAGACTCTCGAGTCTTTTTTATTTCTTGTATGATATGTAATACTTGGTTTCATATAAATGAATTTTGTCGGCCTCGGTGGCGTAGTGGTTAGTGTAACCGACTGCCACGCTAAGGTCGCGGGTTCGATTCCCGCACAAGTCAAACATTTGTGTGCATGAACATGGATGTTTGTCTTGGTCTGGGTGTTTCTATGTATAATATGTACGTATTTACAAAAATAAAAAGTATATATGTATGTTTCATCATCATCATCATCATTTCAGCCTATTGCAGTCCACTGCTGGACATAAGCCTCCCCAGGGTGCGCCCGATCTCCCGTTTTCGCCATCCAGTCACCTCCAGCCACCTTTTTCAGGTCATCGGTCCATTTGGCCGGAGGGCGTCCTACACTACGCTTGCCGAGTCGTGGTCTCCACTCGAGAACCCGTCTGCTCCAACGATCATCGGTTCTGCGACAGATGTGACCAGCCCACTGCCACTTCAGCCTGCTACACTTCTGGACTACGTCAGTGACTTTGGTTTTTTGTCAGATATGTATGTTTATCCATTGTCTAGTACCCATAGTACAAGCTCTGCTTAGTTTGGGCTAGATAGTGTTGTGTGTATGTGGTAGAATATTATTATTATATTATTAAAATGTAACAAAGTTAGAATTAATTATATGTACGTTTTACCGTTATAAGTTGTTTTCCAAGGATTTATTATAATGGAGCCTGGCATGTCAGTCTGGCATGTCAGTAAGGTATTTAATCAAAAAGAAAACCGATGGTAATGTTTTCTTTTTTTATTATATTCCTACCAAGTATCAGTCCAAACACAATTAGTGTTCCGTTTCAATTGTTATCAGGTAGATATACATATAAGTTTTAATTCTTATATTATTATCTTCTTATCAAATGTTAGTGTGTTTTCAAAAAAATGGCATGTATCAATGCATAACTTTAAAAAATCGACTGCCATATGTTTGCAAAAGTCGATAAGTAGTCTATACATTTTTGTGTAAAAATTTTACAGAACATAATTTTCTATAATAATACTTACTAATATTATAAACACGAAAGTTTGTATGGATGTATGAATGTTTGTTACTCTTTCACGCAAAAACTACTGTACCGATTGCGATGAATGGAATCACACATAGGCTACTTTTAATCCTGATATTCCTACGAGAACGGGACTTACGCGGGTGAAACCGTGGGATAAAAATTGTGTAATATAATATGACTTATATGGATGACGTAGTGGTTTAAGTGTGGTTGAAGTGATCGCCTCGCTACTGCCGCCCCGCCAAGTGTTGTGAATTCGACCCCCATACGGGACAAAAATTTGTGTGAATCATTAATGGTTGTTCCGAGCCTGGAAATCCTGTGTCCGTTGTTTGAATGTTTGTAAAGTCCTCTGACACACAGAAATTATTACTAGCGCGAGAGTTGCCTTTCAAAGGAATAAAAATAATGGATTTTTAATAAGTATATTATGTTCCCACGGGCATTGGAAATGAAAATTATCAGACTAAGTTACAGCGACGCGTAGCCAGGTAAAGCGTATAGAATAAATTTAAAAAGTTCTATATCAAAATCATCTAAGGTTTATTATAAAATCGGGTGTATGTTCATCTTGGCTGAATATACGAAAGCGCATTGAGAACTGAGTATGCTTTGCTCTGGTATCATACTAGATATACGAAGATGGTTTATGTGTCGGCTTTGGTAAGGTAATCGATAGCGGCTCTTTAAATCGCAGGTGGTGAGCGGCCTCATTGCTTCGGTATCTAGTATCTGGATAGTACATCTGGTAGTGTTAATACATCGGGCACGAAATTGCTCGCCTTATGCTCGCTTTGGCGACAAAACCTAGGTATATATTAGCTGAGTGCCTGCAAATTTATTTCCAAGTGGCATTTATTACCTTTTTCTACAAAAGCCAGATCTTGGCTGTGGCTTCGTCGGAGAACTAAAAAAAGCAACATTCTTGGGCAGTGGCATCAATTATTATTTAAATCCAAACAACACTGTAAACTTCAAATCAAAACGCAAGGTTTTTGTAAATTGTATACATATATAATAATTGAACTATAGGCTTTCGGAAAAGACATTAATAGAATGATAAGTGGTCTTTAGCAACTGAAATTTAAGTGGTTTTACTGACTGAACTTGTCTAAAGCTTAGCACACCAAGTTTCATACAAATCTGTTGTAAAAGGTTCACGCGTCTTTGTCTAAGAAATCCAAACATATTCAAAATCGTCTACATTTATAATGTTAGTAGATACGATTAATAGTTTCCATCTCCCATAACAAAAGGTCCAAACATAATAACTTAACACAATATAAATAATAATAATAATAATAATATTCTACCACATACACACAACACCATCTAGCCCAAACTAAGCAGAGTATTAATATAAAACTCTAGAGTATTAATTTTCCTTCGACACCTATTGGTCCGAAAATATAGCAACCGCTACAACTTAGATTTATGTTCTTTTTAGCGAATATATGAACCAACGCGCTGAATATTTCATGCGCACTCCATTACATTATTAATTTATTGACACATTGATGACACACACTGTATCGTGAAATTGTGACAACATGTTTTACTAACTGTGACTAATGTATGTATCTGGGTGATATACGAGTATCTTATCTTATCTTGTGTGGGGGCCAGTCAGTACAGACCGGCGACAGTTCGACCCGGTAGGATCTTTTGTGTCGGCCCCAAGATTTATCCCTTAGCTATCTCCTTATGAATGTACTGCATCAGCTGCAGCGTACACTTCAGAGGGAGATGCCTGAAGTCTTCAGGGTTTGGATATGCCAATTCCATCAGACTCATCCTTAATCCTGCCAACGCGTCACATTCACACAGTAGGTGCGATATGGACTCGTCCTGTTCACCACAGACTCTGCAGATCGAATTGTGTGCCAATCTCAATCTGCATAGGAAGTCGTTGGTGCCAAAATGGCCAGTGAACGCTCCTATGAGCAGGGGTATTTAGCTCTTGTTATACCCGCAGAACTTCCGGATGAAGTCTGTGGCTCTGTTTGCAATGAATTTCTTGGAGTGTTCCAGACCCCTAAGGGCCATCCACTCTGCCTTGACGGTGCTCTCAGAGAGTCCCACGAATGGCTCGGGGCCCACAAGATATACGAGTATAGATCAGTGTATTTCTATTTCCTGTTTGGTACTGTTTATCCTTTCGGGGACGACTGCACGGATGGCATAGTGAATTAAGTGGTCGCGTCACCAGTACCACAGTGCCGAGTGTTGTGGGCTCAAATCCCACACGGGACAAAACTTTGTGTGATTCGCAAATAATTGTTCCAAGTCTGGGTGTTCTTACTGCCTGTTGTTTGAATCTGTGTAAAGTTCCTCGCGACACAGGAGTTATTTTTAAGAAAAGAGCAATGTGTGCTAATAAAATAAAATTCGTGTGCATTGATATTTGTAAAATTGAATTTGCCACGTCGTAGTATTGTAAAAGTGTATAAGGAAGATAGTATTTTTAATCTAAATGAGAGAAGATGAGATGATAGGAGAGCAGTTCTCCTGCATGTATGCATGTATGTATGACACCGAAGAGGTACACAGGATTTAAAACCTATTAAGACTGCTGTGCTTCTCATTCCCATATACATTATTAAGATTGTAACTAGGCTCTGTCTGTAAGTTGAAAATTATAAATATATTTTGCCCGCTGCTCCATTCGCTTTAATGTAGATTTGGTCAATCAAATTGAATTACTCGGGAACAGGACCTTTCTTCTGGGTCAAAGGTATCTTATGTCATTTTCTGTACGCCTGTTAAAACGTATGCGAATTTTATAATTATCGGTCGAGTAGCTCAGGCGTGAAGGCGTAACAAACGAACAAACTCACATTCGCATTTATAATATTAGTCGGGATAGCGTGATCCACGTAAATAAAGTTACAAGCAAGTACTTATAATAACTATTAGCAGTGTTTTTCAGAATCAAAATGAATTAAATCAGCTTTTTTTATTTAAAGCTTGATTTTAGGGCACAGCTTTCCTGTTTAAAAGATAAACTATAGCTGACTAATAAATTAGGCTTTTAGACCGAGTTCGTATAGGAAAGCTGTCGATTTTCCTTCTCAGATAAGCTGTCGATTGGAAAACGGTTCTAAAAGAGGAAGAGTGCAGTGCAATCTGCTTTAAAACCTGGATTAGTTCGACTGCGGTAGCGTTCCAACGATACAGAAGATCGTATCTAAATAAACATGCGCTGTGTTTGTGCCAATGGGGAATGTTTTCGGCGTTCTTTACGGAAACGTTGTATTATATTATATTATTATACAGTAGGTGAAAGTTATCATTTATGTATTATTTAAGTCTATAGACGATACAATATGTAGGTCGGCTGTGTTTTGCTTTCGTTGACTTACGGAGGACATTCGCTCATATACGCATCTTTGCCCTTAGATCTACGTCTTACGGCTTCTGTACCCGATGCCGCCGCCGCGCCGTAACTGTTTCGCCACCGCGCCTCTATGCCATGTATACAGTCGCGACCGCACCGTCACCGCGCCACCACCACTCCGCCACCACGTCCCCGCCGTTTGATTTTAATATACCACTAGACAGTTGTTAGTAATACATTAAATAACACTGCTCTGTCCTCCACTAAAGTTATGAACGTTTCGTAATCAAGATAATCCATGATAAATTACTAAAAAGTTAATACGAGCGCATCCGTTGGCGACCGGTAATGGAATAAGCAAAATCAAACACTAGCAAATGGTGGCGCGGTGCAGGCGCGGCGGCGGCGCGGCGACGGCACGGGGGCGGTGCGGTCGCAAACGTATACACAACTGAGAACTGAGAGACACGGTGTCGGCGCGGCGGCGGTATCGTGTACTCAAGCGCTTAAGAGCACGATTAATTTGTGCGGCATTCGCTGCATGAGCTATACGCTTTGTAGCCGCTTTGTATTATGACGATAACAGTGCGTTCAAGCCAGGGTATAAATGTTTTAAAAACCGAAACATTTCTCGCAATACGCAAGGATTCTTCATACGAATATACATATATTATTTTTATCTCCGTTATTTATTTTATTTATTTATTTATTCAAGGTACACTAACGACATTTATACAACATAATTAATATAACACATTCATTAACTGCGATGCAGAGTAAAAACATCACTTAAAGGTGTGCACACCATTCACAGTTTTCATTACATTACTTCTAACGCAAAAATTAAAATGAAGTAAAATAAAACAACAAAAAAACAAAGAAACAAAATTACAATAAAAATATTAATATTACAATAAATGAAATTAATAAAAATTACACTACATTACATTGCCGATTCTATTACAAAATATAAACAGACAAAAAAATAAGTAAATACTTTTATAAAATAAACACAATATTCTCATTAATTCACATAAAATGAAAATTAAATATTTAAATGTCAAATATGAAAATTGAAATACATATATTATTTTGGTATTCTGAGATATTCAAATATTACAATTGCATGTGATACTATGTTTGTAAATTGTAAATGAAATTGTAATGGACATTAAGTAAAATTAAAATAATAAGTAATATAAAGCCGTTTCTTATATAATATGTTTGCGATATTATTTATATACAATATGCATGTAACCTATATTTACAAATTTACTAAAAAAGATAACATAATTAACATAATTACAAAAACACAAATAATTATAATACTAAATATTTACAAAAATGGTTTAGGCATCGTAGAATTCTTCAGCATCGCTATCAACTGGTAACGTGCCCAGAAGACTGGTAGCATTGCCACGTTGAATGGCAATGCTGATTCTTTTGGCTAAGAAAAGACCAGCCTTCTGATCACGCGAAACGTCGATCAGGCGTTTTGCGATCTCCCTGTACAAAATACGACCGCTCGGACCCCATGAACCTAGGGTTTCCACCCCAAATGGCTCAAAAATGTAATTTCCAACTAAATTACTATATTTGCGCCGTTTGAGGGTTTCCGCGATTGCAGCAGCAGCGCCGGCACATCCCGCAGTACTTGGAAGATGTGATGGCGCAAGGGTGTCAACGCATGTTGCGATATATATATAGTAATATAAATAATTATAGGTCATCAATACTCATCACTTTAGCTTTAAAACTAGTCAGACTATCAAAATATATATCAATTTCACTGTTACGAGAACTGACTCAATTGTAAGTGGACATCATTCTGTTGACAGGAGCATGTTGGCCTAGATTTGTGCGACAAGATCTAGCAGCAAATGCTCTTAATCTTTTATTGGACCTAACGTGCCATTGGCGAGGTACCTCTTAATTTAATTTGATTAGAAGATCGGATGTAGATATCAATCCAATGGCAATTTTATATAAGGTACACAGATCAGAAACGAAGCTTATTAATTGTTTCTTATATGAAATAAAATAGCGTGCGGCAATTGAACTACGTTCAACGCACCGATAGCCGCTTAGGTATTATCCTGTTCTCATAACCGGACCAAAACAAATTTAAATTCATTCTAACGACAGAGAGATAAGGATGATGTTTATTTCATGTCACTTTACTTGACAGTTAGGGAACAAGGAGGAGAAGATCGCTATACATTTTTCTCCCAACTACTCGCGGAAGTTGTTCAATTTGATTAATGGATCTATTAGGGAGACTGAACACTTTTCTGACCCGGTCGAGTAGTGACCTAATTTCCATTAACAGTTTGGATCTTCTTCTTGTTAAAAGTTCAGGTAGTGACCTAATAACCTGAACAATATTAATGAGAAAATGTTGCTTAAAGGTGTTTAATTAAACATTATAAATTATTCACGGTATAACATCGGCTGGTAGCAGGTATGCTTAGATCTTTTGTAATGGGAAAAGAACTAAGCTCATTAACCAGAAACAATTATCGAATGTGTATAATAATATATAAGTGACAGAGTTCTTTATCAATCATTTGATTACGAAGCAGATAAGCTAGTTTAGTAATAAAAGTTCGCCATCACACACGAATAATATATTCCTATCCTTGGTAACTGCAGTTAAAAACCTTTTCTTTTTTATAAGCATATGGCATGGCCACAACGGCTTCAAAAAGCGGTACATATTAAACATAATACGGTAGATATAATTAAAAATCCTTAGCCGTGGCGTGTATCTTTATGCGTATGATTTCTTAATATCTTAAATAACACTGTTGCAATACTTTTATTTGTGCCACTAGTTCCTAATGAATAATATCTTCTTTTTTGTAAATGTGGTTGATTGTACTTTTAATAAGATATTTTATAAGTACCAATTTTTTTTTGTATAATTTACAATTGTTTATTTTCACAAAATTAAAATTAACAATAAAATAATAATAAAATAAAACAAGTCAACTCCCACTTTAGGATCGGTTCGGATCGGAGTCATGTATTGCGGAGGACTTTACAAACATTCAAACAATGAACACAAAGAGCATCCAGACTTGGAACAACCATTTGTGGAACACACAAATGTTTGTCCCTTGTGGGATTCGAACCCATAACATTCGGCGTAGTGGCAGTAGTGAGGCACTCAAACTTCTACGCCATCCATGTAGTTAATATCATCATATGCATGTAAAATGCACAGTATATAGACACCATATAGAATAATATCAGTACATAATTTGTCACCGTCGCAGTGTGTTGCGATAGCTTAGTGCAAGTTAACAGAATTCGGGAGAGGGAGGGCTTAAACCCTCTTCCCAACCGCAGAACCGGGCGCCGGAGGGCGCGAGATGACCTCCAGCCACCCTGAGGTCTGACCTGGGGGTGGTGGGCTTCGTGGGCCTGCCCGCCACCCGATCAGCACCAGGTCCAAGAGGCAGCGTGCGTTTTCCCACGCGTGCCTCTGAGTCGTATTTTTGTCCCCTTACAAGGGAATAGTAGAGGGTCTTTTATATAGTGGCCTGCCGTTTCACACGGCGGGCCGAAACCTCGGCAGGGTCGCGATTGCATGTGAAAGCGATTCACGCGGCCCCGCTGTCTATGGTTATGTCGAGGAACACCGTGGTAGGTTTAGTCGGTATTACCGGGGTATCTCTACCCCGGTGAGCCCGAAATAACATCTCCGTGCGCCCGCTCACGTAAAAAAAAGTTAACAACCTTTACATATCTTCGTGAACATTATAGAAAACTCTCAGACATACAGGTTTCCTTAATATGTTTTTCTTTAACGTTAAATTGGGGAATAATCAACTATGTAATATGCACAAAACTTTAAAAAGTTAGAAGTGCGGAGCAGTTCAACGCTCTCCCATTTAGGCTATCGCTGCTAATATCTTTTAAATAATTATATAAAAAATAATAATTATATAAAAAATAATAGTTATATAAAAAATAATCCCTTGGTCACGCCATAACCAGAGAACGACTTTATCGATTTTATTCTTTTTTTTTAAAGTTTTCTAATGGTTTAAAGCAAAAAACAAAAATTAAGAAAATTGCGCCGAAAGTAAGATAAATTTCAAAAATCTTAACGATTATTTTAACGCAGGTTTGACAATCACTTTGACACGTTAAAGACAGGACAACGTCTGTCGAGTCAGCTAGTATTGAATATTTCTGGCGATTTAATGTTAATGTTATAATGTACTTATTTAGATGAATGAGTACTTAAATCTGTTAATGGACTATTGAACTAGATACTTCAATAGCTCCATGTCACTTCTCTCAGTCTCACCGTACTATGCACTTATAGAAAGTCGCCACCTAGGGGTCTATCGAGGACGATATCGGATGTATATACTTCGTTTCTCCCCGTTGCTTTCAGGTAGAACATTTATCATTTATATTGCGTTATGATAATAAACTGAACAAAGAGATTTTTTATGGCCATTCTAATGTCGGTGCTCATAAAACATTTTACCTTTACGGAGATCGTATTACCCTGTTTTTATACTGTAGGCTAGCGCTGTTGTGTGAGCTCGAGCGAACAATTTGTATACTAAAACCATTTCAAATGGTATTTAAGTTACGATTGTTATAATGCTGGATAACTGAAGTATGAGTTAGTTCAGGAAGTAAGGCTAAAGGTTAACGCGCACTTGTTCGTTTCGTAAGTGTTTGTACTATACCACACATTTGCGGTCATAAAATGTTATTATATTATAGACTAGTAGTTTTCCCGCGGTTTCACCCGCGTAAGTCCCGTTCCCGTGTGAATATCGGGTTTCACCCCATTCAACCCCGTCGGGATGGAATTTCCAAAAATACTCTCTTCGTGCTTCCCTACACTCTCCAAGGAACATACATGCCAAATTTCAGCTTCTTGCGTTCAGTAGTTTCGGCTGTGCATTGTCTGTCAGTCACACAGTATCTTATTCTTATCTTATGTGGGGGCCAGTCATTGCAGACCGGCGACACTTCGACCCAGTGGGATCTATTGTGTCGACACTCTCCCAATAACAACTGCCATTACATAGATGTTCATGGCAGCTGGGACCGACGGCTTAACGTGTTCTCCGAGGCACGGAGCAGGCGATAATTTTCATTCAATACGCACATATTTTCGAAAAGTCATATAACTTCCGAAAGTCGACACAAAAGATCCCACTGGGTCGAAGTGTCGCCGGTCTGCACTGACTGGCCCCCACATATGATACATACATACATACATCAGTATATTACAACAAAATTACTAAAATACATACCTATGAATATAGTCCCTTAACTAAATACTTCCGAAAGGGTATGCAGAGGTAAACATATTACTAGAAAAGAACAATCGGTTGATATCAACTTCCAAAAGTATTTTCCATGACCAACTATTATTTTAGTAAGTTAAAACCTAATAAGTTATTATTAAACTATGTTACGACATCAAGGGAGAGTGTAAAATCATTCTTTAAAACGGGTTAATAGGCAAAAAATTGTTATTAAAAATAAAACTAAAAACAAAAAAATCCAATGTTTAAATTTTAAATATTTTATGACTGATGAGTTTTTGTTCCAAATATAAAAGCTTTTGAAAACTGATCATTTTAAATCGAATTTCCTATTCCATTCCAGGATTGAATTTAACGGCAGACAACCTTTGTATTCTGCCAGTTATTCAGTTCCAATTGCTGAAATCCCTTTTACTTTATAAGTTAAGGACAAACCTTTTTGGAAAGCTGAGCAGTAGAAAATAAAGTTATATTCTGAATGTTCTCACCTACTTTACGGAATGGATAATAGAGTAGTATTATACCTATACATTCAGTTGTATGCTCACGCTGACTGTTCCAGAAGTGGGTCACACTATTGCTTTTAAAAGTGCTTATTAAGTCTGTACTGTACATCATTCTAGCCGAGGAGATGAACAACTAGATTGTAACAGACTTATTTAGCTAAGCCTTAACTAGTAAATAGTCTGTTAAGTCCATAACAGACATAATTAAAAATCTATTGTATCTGACCACCGGTGTTCCACTGCGCCTTAAAAGGTTAAAAATAATTTAATAACATCTTAATAACATCACTAACTGTACGCAGTCTCGTAGTAGGCATGAATTAAAAGACAGCTTCACTTCAGATTACTACACAAACACGAGACAATTTAGCACAGCACAGCACAGAAGAAAGTCATAATCAGAAGAAGTAGAATAGGAAAAAGCTCGCGATAGAAAATTAAATACTAAACTCTTCTCACAGTAACAATTATAAAGCGAAGGTATTCGTATATGCGCGGAGTACAATTATTATAAACCGGACGCTTGGTTTAGATTAAGTTAACCGACAGCCGAGCTTTGCGCCGGCGACGCATGACGTACCGACCCGTAGCGAGAAACGGCTATACTAACAAAAAAAATATCTGTTTGACAAATATTGTTAAACAGATATTTTTTTTGAACACATTACATTAAAGTTAACATTGCAAATTAATATTTTATGCTACATTATAAATTATGTAATATGATAAATGACTACATTTGCCATTGATTGGCAGCGATAGCTCAGTGGGGAGACCAACAGACTGCAATACAGAGGGTCTCGGGTTCGAACCCACGTCGCGTACCTCTGACTTTTTTTGGAAGTTATAGGACTTTTCGAAATTATGTGCGTATTGATTGACAATTATCGCCTGCTCCGTGCCTCGGAGAGCACGTTAAGCCGTCGGTCCCGGCTGCCATGAACATCAATGGCAGTTGTTATTGGGAAAGTCAGTACCCTCTAATATCCTGACACTGGTCTAGCCTTAGGGTATCGTTAGCCTTCAGGTTGCGGAGGTCAGGTGGCAGCCGCTCTGTGTAAAAACTGATATCCAGTCAAATCCAGTTAGACTAGAAAAGCCGAACCCAAGTGACTTGGGAATAATAAAGGCTAAGAGAGAAGAAGCTGATAAATGATTACAAATAGGTAGGTAAGTAATATGAAATAGAAATAATAAAAAACCTAACTAATATTATAAATGCGAATATGAGTTGTTTTTTACACTTTGACTATATACTATACTACGTATGTGACCGATCATCATTAAATTTGGCAAAGACATTGTCAGGGGAACAGAAAAGGTCATAGAGTATTTTTCATCCAGAAATAACGAATTACTGAACCGTTTCTTTTTTCTTGTCGGAGTTCCTTGACTTATACCTCTCTGCGGGGCGACGGAGAGGTTATGTGAGACTCACCGGGGACAGATGGTAAGCGACGTCTCGGTAATACCAACTAAACTTAGATTAAGCAACACACAAATAAAATAATATTTAATACGCCACATAGTTAAGTTGTTAATTAACTAATATAACGGGGCGGTTAATCAAGAGCTATTCATTGATTAAGGTATTAAACGTTGAGAGGTAGCTAAATATTAGTCAGTAACATTGTTAAATAAGTCTGTAAATGATTAGATTACTACTAAACAAAATGTAGAGTTTGTTTAAAATTGAAATTACACAGTAATATATTTTTATTATAAGTACAACCCGTCAAATTTTAATTTTAGTTATTAGTCATTATACTGAGAGTTTTTGACAGATGTCTAGTCTAGAACTAAATCTTACGAAATCACCGTGTTTTATGAAACCCAACGTTAATTTTAATTAATGACTTGTTAATCAATCCCAGTAAGTATGAATGATGAAATGAATTTTAATTAATTTAGTAAATTTCTACGAATTTAAATTTTATTTCATTAAGAAATTGTGTTACGTTGCTTACATGACCTTAAATTAAGCTGTTTAAAGTTTTCACGATGTTCTTACTTAGCTGTCAGCCTCTTACTCCAAGTAAAATATTTTGTAAAATCTATTAGAGCATTTAATACCGTACTACACCTTTACAATCATACTTTTGATACGTCTGTGTTACAAATATTTTAATATTTGTCTATGTATAATCTTAACAACAAATAGTATTTACAAGTAACCTTTTTGTGAAAGCAGTATCAAAATTGGTTGCATAGCAAAGGAACAAAATAAAATATTTCAAATATCAGTATGACAAAAAGAGTGGGTGGGATATGTCATTCATCATGCCATTTCCCTCACACAGCTGCATTTAAACAGTGGTTACGTCACATAATAGTACCGTACGTCCTTTCTTCCTTTTTACCGTCATTTGACAAATTGACAAAATTGCCAAATCAAAAGGCATTTATCTTATTAATTTTAACGCAGATTTAAACAATCTTTCTATTCTAGACTTTGGTTAACGTAACACAATAAGATAATAAAATAAAGTTGAATCAAACCCTAATTTACCTACATTCATAAGATGTTATAAGGTTTATATTTCCATAACCTCAATTGACTGTATGAAGACTTACTAAGTGCCATTAAAACAAGATTACCAAAGAATAATGAGCACTAAAGCACTTCTGGCGCGTATAAGCTGCTACGGATACGAAGTAACTAAGTTGTTTGATCTAACTTTGTTGTTTAAAACAAAAAGAAAATGTTTTAACTTAGAAGTAGTGGGCTAAAACAAACTTGAGTCATATTATACCTAACTTGTTCTTGCTCTAACCAACCCCTCTGGGGTAATCGTAACCTTATCACGGGAGTTAAACATTGTTGAAGGGCACATAAGCTTGGTTAGCCTCACTTACATTTGTAACAAAAGCAAAAATCTGGGAATTAACTAGACCTGCAGAGTCACTTAAGCCAAGGGTAGCATAAGTAATTGATTGATAAATTTGAGTCCTGATATACTTGGTTCAGCTCTTGTTTTTGAGTTACAATTGTTGCCTGTACGGAGGTGGGATCCCGATAATACCTGTTAAAAAAAATTTTATTCCTACCACTGTCCACAGAAGGGCTAGTCGACCTATTTTCTTGAAAAGTGTTATCTCCAGAAAAGCCTGCTGAACCCTACCAATTTAACATATTAGAAGAATGTCAGTAAATCGATAATTAGATGCTTCACAATACTTTATTACTAAACTATTTGAAAATATGACAACGAAGTCACTTTTCAGAATAGGTATCGGCAATGTACATGTAAAACACCAAGCTTGTGTAAATTCAACAATTTCCTTTTTTGCCACACCATAAATACTTACCGATAAGCGTATAGGTTAGTTGCTTGGTTTTGGCAAGTGAGAGCCTGTGAAAACAAGGACCTTTAAGAAAATTGTAGTCTCTCTTATTTAACAAACTTTTTCGTACAACCCTGATCTCCTGTCAAGAGACAGGCCTTAATAATTTTCACGTCAAATAATCAATATAATTAATAAGTATTAATCTTATTTACTTATTTAACGACCCAGGTATGCTGATGACAGAAACTTTCAACTACACAACATTAGTCAGCTTAATCATAATCAGACATAAAGAGATCCTAAGACATTTACAAACTATAATATTTATCATAATTTACACACACATTTAATGTTACAACAGTCATTGTTATAATATTTATAAAAAAAAACATGCTGCTTCATCACTTTTAATATCGCTAAATTATTTTGACATTAATCCTCAGCGAAAATTACTTCTGTCTAAAAGTCTTTAACAGCAAACAAATCTCAATATTAGGAACAATTAAATCGCGATCTCCTAGCCTATTTCATTTACCTTTTTCACAGCACAAAAACAGACGTTACATGAACACGAAACAACTGTATCATCACAGCATAAGGTTCATTTTCGCTCACACTTATTATGGGACGTATGAAATGAGATTGGTGTGCGAAGAAAATTCCCGGATTATCGCTTGACAAGTTGACGTGAGTGACGTCGTTGAAAGCGAACCCTTGTCATGTCAGTTTTAGTCGGATGCTCAGAGCTGAATGAAATCTCAATCACCTACTACTCTGTTTTAGTTATGCTTACTGATCTATTTTAGTAGCAGCTTGTGGCTTTGCATCGATAGATGTATCAGGTTTAGCTATTGTTCTGAATGCCTAGTAACGCAAATTAGAATTAAAGAAGTAGTGAATGTAGTTACTGTGTAATTAAAATAGATTGCTGAGTGGATTTGCCTCATGGGGCCCACGCTGGTTACAGGCTCGACTGGGGAAGTACCACCCTCTCACAGAAGATCGACGTAAAATAACAGTATCTGTTATGTTTCGTTCGGTGAGTGAGAGCGCCGGAGGCCCAATCACCCTTCCCTTCCCAAACTCCATCCTGCTCCATTCCCCTTTTCCTTTCGGTAGGCAGCTACTTGGTTGTGTTTTTTAAACACAGCCATCTGTATGAGCTACGGTTCTCGCTTACTATCAGGTGGGCCGTTGGCTCGTCTGTCACCAATAAAGGCAATAAAAAAAATGAATGTTATTTTGTTTTTCTGTCAAAAATATCTCAGTAGTAGCATGAAGTCTGCAACTGTTCCCGGTAGACAACAATAGGCTCGATCCTATTGCGGGGGTAACTAAACGCATAGCTGCGACAAAATTTGGGTATTAAAGACCTCTACCTATTCTTTCGGAAATACAGGCGGGAGACTATGTATGTAAAAATATGAACATGCAAATTAATAAAAGAGATCAATTTTTTAATTGTAACTCCTGCACTATTTAATATTTTTGCCACGGTGGACTGAACAAACATTCAAACAACGGACTCAAAGAACACCCATTGAATAAGAAATAAAAAATAAAAATATGAAATTATAAAGAATATACATTAAAATAACTATTCGAATTAATAAATGAAACAGAGATGATATCCACAATCCTAACTATTCTACGTAACAAAAACGATTGAGCACAACTGGAATAATTTGTATAAAGCTAGGTATGCGACAAGAGTCAAAGCAAATGTCCATTGCCCCACTGAAAACGTTCAACAAACGGCCACGTGAAAGCAAGAAGTACTTCCCAAACTGTGCTTCTGAAGAGGGCTTGTAGCCTCACATTGCAATACTACACTGATTCGCGTGCGCAATAAGCTTACAAATGGGAACAATGTGATTTCTCTACGTTTTATTTAAAGAAATTGGCAGTGTTCTATTTGTTTTGTTCGTTATTTATCAATATATGTACATATTTCATTTTGATTTCTTTACTGTCACCTTTAATCAAGCCGTCTTAATTCATGTACTATTCCAAGCAGGAGGTTAAAGCAGCGATAGCTCAGTGGGGAGACCAATAGACTGCAATGCAGAGGGTCTCGGGTTCGAACCCACGTCGCGCACCTCTGACTTTCGGAAGTTATATGACTTTTCGAAATTATGTGCGTATTGATTGACAATTATCGCCTGCTCCGTGCCTCGGAGAGCACGTTAAGCCGTTGGTCCCGGCTGCTATGAACATCTATGGTAGTCGTTATTGGGAACGTAAGTACCCTCTAATATCCTGACACTGGTCTAGCCTTAGGGTATCGTTAGCCTTCGGGTTGCGGAGGTCAGGTGGCAGCCGCTCCGTATAAAAACTGATATCCAGTCAAATCCGGTTAGACCAGAAAAGCCGACCCAAAGTGACTTGGGAATAATAAAGGCTATGTGAGAAGATTCCAAGCAGCAGGTGGCAGACCGTTGGACTGCCTCTAGTCTCGAGCTCTCAATCCCAAGGTTTGCACCTCTGACTTTTCGAAGTTCGAGCGTATGAAATAGCAAATTAATGCTCGCTTTAATGGCAAAGGAAATCATCGTTAGGAAACCTGCATGTCTAAGAGATTTTCATAATCTTCTCGAAGATACATAATATTATTAACTTTTTCTTTATTTTTAGAATTTAGTTTTATATGAACAATGACATATTATGGCATAATGACTGCAACACCAGGTACCTAAATGAGTTGTAAAATACTAAAATTATAAGTTGATGGCGATTTAAAAGAGTGGCCTTGAGTTTCTTGCAGGTATCTTCTCATAGGCACAACCTTTTGCCTGAACCTTGCAACTAATATAAATGTAAATTCAGTAAATGCAATAAATTCACTAACCTCTTTGACGTTCATAAATGTTACTTTGTGACCTAATTGAATAAATTATTTTTGACTTTGAC
Source organism: Catocala fraxini (assembly GCA_930367265.1). NCBI lineage: Eukaryota > Metazoa > Arthropoda > Insecta > Lepidoptera > Erebidae > Catocala > Catocala fraxini. The sequence continues at coordinate 3,236,135 of OV884037.1, forward strand.
TTTGATAAGTGAAGGCTGCCAACCCTAGCTATGGGGCTAGCGTAGTGGACTATGGCCTAAGCTTTCTCACACAGAGAAGTGGCCCGCGTCCAGCAGTGGCTCAGTTTATATACAGGATTGATATTTATTTATATGTTCAAAATAATCATTATTGATGCATATTAATTTACATACAAGTTGATGACATTTGCATTTCTTTCAGTATATTTTTTGGAAATAACTCTGGTATATAAAATAGTAGGTTGACTCGTGACGTTATATATTTTTTTGAATAAGAGAATGTCGTCTCAATAAAAAGTATCATTTTTGATATTTTGTAACGTTTTCAAGCGATACTGGCTGTCGTACATAATATGACGTCCAACACCAATTCCATCCTTCCATGCATTAATTGCATACGCATGAGTTTCTTCACATTGGTATATCAATATTTCATTCGTTGGGAGAATTTACACAACGTAATTTTTGGCAATGAAATATTTATTTTATTCACTTTCATACATGCATACACAGTCTCCCGCAGGGTAGGCAGAGAAGGAGTGGTAATTAAAGCGTTCGCTGTGTAACATTTCTCGCATTTGATTCCTATGTTAGCAAAGTGCTATTGAGTTTTTCTGTCAAGAAATTCTTAGAAGCGGCATGAAATGGAACTGTGTCTGATAGACAATATGCTCGGTGCATAATACGTGTGACATTAATATGTCTACCCCTTTAAGAATGTATGTATATATGAATATTCTATTCATCTGAAGGTGAAACAATTTAGCGAGACTTAAATTAATAGATGATTTATCTTGCTTTTCCTCACACCTCCTCCTAAAATCGTTTCCCTCGTTAATGAGGGTTGTAATTTAGATTACGATTTCGCTTAGAGATTTGTTTCTGATTTTTATCGCCGTTTATTTAAAAACCACTTTATTTTATTATTAGAAGTGTTTGAAAGATTGTTGTTTAATTTTCGTGATTATTTAATACATCGTCAATATTAGACTCTCTATATCTCTTGTACAGTCAAGAACGTTTACATGTTGAGAAATATAATAATATAATATAATATTCTACCACATACACACAACACCATCTAGCCCAAACTATGCTTAGTTTGGGCTTGTACTATGGGTACTAGACAATGGATAAACATACAAATATACTTTTTTTTTGTAAATACATACATATTATACATAGAAACACCCAGACCACGACAAACATCCATGTTATTCACACAAATGTTTGACTTGTGCGGGAATCGAATCCGCGATCTCGGGCGTGGCAGTTTTTAAAATTTGCTAAGTTCATGCAATTACTTCAAACTATTTTGAGTATTTGCTTATATATTTTTGAGGTCTGGATATGACAACATAACATATACATAGCACACGGATAATATGCAGAACATTACTTACATCGGCCCTGCACGATTATTACCAAAGGCAAATGTAATGTTGCCAATATTAAACGATCCCTTGAATATCAATTAGACTATAGGATACGAAAGGCAAGGATAGAAGAATTGGTAGTTAGTTCTATAGTGCTCTCACCTGCCAAAACGCAAATATACGTGTACAAAATATACAGGAAGTTATTATATAAAAATATAGCTATTAATCACAATCTAACACTATTTTGCCTTTAATACCAGCTAGTAGGTACTATAATATACGCTATTTTATTATCTCATAATAATGAGTTTTTACTGCAGTTTATTCTACAGATAAAGATCGAATTCAATTTTGTTACAGAGGAACGAATGCTCTTAGTCATACTTACAAATATTTTATGCAGCAGGTCCTTTTGGTTTTTTTCCGAACTTTATTGATGGTTATTGTCTGTTGAAATTCAGTGGTGCAGTTTTTATGGAAGTTTTATTTATGTGAAAATAATTCACTTCCTTAGCGACGCAACGGTAGTTTAGGTGACAGCTATGCATAAGATCTCAAAGTAAAAAAAGAAAATGTTATTGCGTTATTCTGACAATTAATTTTCAGTACCTGCACGGAGTTTGCAACTGCATATATGCATACTCCATCGGGGTATAGGTTTGAGACTATAAACTCATAGTCATTCTGGAGGTTGAGACGTAATAAATACGATTTTATTATGATCTCATTAATTATAACTGTAGACTATGCTATTTACCGACTGCACGGATGCCGTAGTGGTCGCCTTACCATTGCCGCTGTGCCTAGTCTTGTGGGTTCAAATCCCACACGGGACAAAAATTGTGTGATCCACGAATTATTGTTCCGAGTCTGGATGTTTTTTGTGTCCATTGTTTGAATGTTTGTAAAGTACCCCGCAATACAGGAATAATTCCTAGTGCGGAAGATGTCTTTACTTAAAGAAGACTTCTACAACCAGCAATCTTCTGTCTACCAGTAATATAAAGACAGCTCTCAAATCATCGTCGTCCACAAACTGTCACAGTCTTTTATGTCCTTCATCTCTCAGTACTCGTAATACTGATAATATCTTTAAGTCGTCTAAGGATCTACTCAAGGCTACATTGCCTTCACTGACCTCTCATATACTAGTGCTGATATATCCCATAATATATTCAGTTTAACCCTTTAATACTGAGATTAATTCACATGAAATCCTACACGATTATCCTGATACTATCTATGTTTCCAGTATAAAGTCGTTTTACAATTATCCTGCTCTATATAACTTGAATAAACTACATTAAACTGGGTTCAGAATTATTTCGGATATATGTATGTTCAACTTCATAATGCCTAATTAGTATTAGCGTTTCTAGTATTACCGTTTAATGTTAGCAAAACATTGAAACTAGTATTTATTCAAGAATGTGTTCATTTTGTAGTACCTCACACTAATTTTAATGTGTCTATCGCTTTTGTACCAAAGAGGTGACAAAAGGAAAATCGACTACCGTGCATAAAGAAATTTTAATAATAGTAAAAAATCAAGAAATTTTACAAGTGGTTTGTAGTCCAAAGACTCAAGCCTAAGCAGGTATGTACTGTAATATTACGTACATAAACTAACACCTACAATGTACTCAGAGGTAGGTGAAAAGTGTATTGTAGTATATTATATCCACATTTCACCAACAATATTATTTTCAAACCAGTTAATGAAGGACAAGCCTCTTGCGGACAATCGACAACTTCGTGAGAGTTTAATAATGTACCAGGCTCGCTCACCTGGTACATTATATAACACTGACGGAGTTATGAAATGTGCTCGATAGAAGGACTATACGAAAAGTTGTATTGAAGACTGCTTGGATGCCGTATTGGCTTAAGTAATAGTCTCACCACTGCCACATAGGATAAAAAATTGTGTGAGCCATAAATAACAGTTGTTTCAATTTGTTCTTGGCGTAAGTTATTTAATAATAATAATAATAATAATTGATTTATTTTCTCTTCACAAAAAAGGTACATACAAATTTCATAATACAATGATTTTACGCAATGTTTTGTGAGAGACTGGTGCCTGTGATAGGTATTTTAACACCTGTGTTACGGGTCACTAGGTTCCCACTTTACTGGTCATTATTATTTAAATTAATCAGTCGTAGAATACGCTTAGAAAAGTTTAAAATACATACATAAACTAACAGGAAAAAAAGCAATTATACATTTAAGGAAAAATACATTACTACTTATAACTTATAATTAGGTAGCATTGATTAATGGCAAACTACATACAATTTCTTAAAATTTTAACATTTTGTGGACGAGTGTTGGTTGTAACCTTTAGGGTTTACTTTAAGAGAAATGTAGATATAATTAGAAAGTACAATGAGAGAAGGTATAACAAATACACTTTTAATGTATTAAGATTACAAATAAAAGAGACAATCTTTACTTATATAACTATAGTCAGGGCGTGGTTCGCTAAAGACTTGCTTCGTGGTCCTTGTACAATCAGGACACTTAGCTGAAGGTGTGAAGCCGGGCCGCAAAGAGACGCGACTGACGCCGTCCGTTCCTTATATAGTCTCGCACCACCGGTCGCGAGAGGTGGCTAGTGACGTGCGCCCGCGTTCGCCGGGCGTCTAGGCGATTATCGTCACATGGTGTATGTTCAGGTTGTTTGTGTAATATGTGGGTTTTGTGAACGTTTTGTACTGGATGATTGTTGTGGATTTATGAGTGTGTATGTGTACGTTTGTAAGTATCAGATTGTAAATGTGTGTGATTATTGTATTGTATTTGAATGCTTATAAAGACAATCGCGACACATGTAGAGCCTAGTGCGGCAGCAAATTAAATATGTAACAGACAAACCCAATGAAATTTTGCTAGGTTCGAGAATCGAGCCAGAGATGTCACAATCACAAGTAAACATAAACGAAAAATTACAGTCATAACAAAGATGCGTTGTTAAAATCAATATAGGTATTCGAAGTATTCCTTTGAGTGAAACTAAGGCACGACCAATATCTTTGATACGAAACTGTTGAATAAATAAGTAAAACTGACTTAATATTCTGCGCTGCGACGTCCCTGTGATCCTGCGGTTCGGAGTCGATCCCTTTCGTTATCAATTAAGCTTCTTCGTTTGTAAAGCAGCTTTGCCGTTAGCATCGCTCGCAAGCAGTATTTTTTCCTGGATTAATGACCTATGTCCTTTTATCTATCTCTGATAATGTGTATGCAACATTTCTTGATGATCGATCGAGTAGTTACGTGTCCCGGTCCAGGAAGGTATCGTTTTAGCTACGGACAGTTAAATTTTAACATATTTTTTATAAACGACTCGCTTCTTGAATATTGAAACCGGGGGGAAAGCATAACATACAAAAAAACTCATATTTAAATTTATAATATTAGTAACAAACAAACAAATTCACATTCGAATTTATTATATCAAATCGATATTATCTTACACCAAACCAATTATTTTTAATATTCTTGGTTTATGAATAATTGTAGTTGGGTTAATACTCGATCGTTAGGTTGATACATAGGTTACATTGACAGACTCACAGTTTTGACTGACCGGATGGCTTAGTGGTTTAAATGATCGCCTCGCTACTGCCATTGCGCTGAGTGTTGAGGGTTCGAATCCCGCACGGGACAAAACTTTGTGTGATCTACATATTATTATGGTTGTTGCGAGACTGGGTGTTTTATTTTTAAAAAGACAACTCACGCTCTGGCTTTAATTCTTGAGTCGCGGAGAACTTTACAAACATTTAAACAACGAGCAAAATGCCTACTTAAAGGGGTGCGTCTCATAACGTATAAACTCATTTGGTCTAATTTCATTTTATTATCGTTCATAAGATATAATCAACGTGAGATATACCAACTGTTGATATAATTTCTTTACATATAACATTTATTTATTCTAAAACTTAATTAGTATAACGTTGTTTGATATAACGTTTATGTAATCGAAAATCATTTGGTCTAACGTTTAATATGTACATATATTGTTTATATAATCGAAAATCATTAGGTCTAACGTTTAATATATATAAAAAGCGTCATTATGGTTAACACCCCGACTCAGAGTACCCCGATTCGGATAGGTTAGGTTAGAAGGCTAAGGCGGGAGCTCCGCTCCGCTTCGCTCCCGCCTTAGCCTTCGTCGTTATTTTTTTTAAACCACCCTGAAATAGGAGCTCCGCCAAGCGGGGCTCTGTCGACCTATCTTAGCGCAGGTGGTAATCAGTTACTAGTTATGTTTAATATCTACTTAGGTTACTATTACCTATAACTAAGTTTTATATCTTTTGAGTGGTATGTCAAACGATTTTATATTTAATGTATGTTATGCTTATAAAAATTAGTTATTTTAAAATTATATCAATCGTTTATTATATTAACTAATCGCTATATTAAATAAAATTATAGTTTCCGTTGTTATATGTTGTTAATATTAGAGATTTTGTTGTTATATCATCTATTACTTACCCTACTTAAAGCACTACGCCATGCGTGCAGCAAAAAAACCCATGATCGAAATAAATGTGTTCATTTAGGTCACAAAGATATACCTATGAACATCAAAGCTACACTTACTAAACTGTTGCCACGTTGAGAAAAGCAAAGGCGTAGAAATAAATATCTTATATACCTTATTATTTTCATAAAGTTTTCCATCCATCCAAAACTTAAGTGTTTTGCACTTGTTGGTGTAGCAATCTCCATCTTTCTCTTTCTAATGCCATCTCTTTCAGTTCCTTATAAGTTTCAATTTTCACAATTTCTTTCAATTGATCGGTGTACATTCTTCTTGTTTTTCCCCTCTTCATTCTTGGTTCTATCTTCCGTTCCATTATATTTGTGAAAAAATTATCATGTCGAATTAGGTATCCTATCATGTACCCCTTATGTTCTCAATGTGTTTCAAAATTTCACGTTTTCCATTTACACTTGTCAATATTCCTGTGTTAGTAACTTTTTCTGTCCAGGGCACTTTCTCCATTCGACGCCAGCACCACATCTCAAAAGCTTCCAACCTTTTCCGGTCTTTATTAGTAGGATCGGTAAACCGAAAGGTTGAAGTAGGTGAATGACATGGACAGGATCTAAAAGATAGATGGCCGAGTGTTGTGACGTAATTGGAAGGGGCTTATGTCCAGCGGAGGACATAAGTGGTTGATTGATTGATTGATATTGATAAGAGATTTTGCATTGTAGCCTTTTTTTTTTTGTTTTCGTGGGGAAATGCGCCTGATGCATACCCTCTCGCCACAAGGGGAGGTGAGAGGGCTATGTCCGGCTCTCCCGTTCTTCGGGCCTACGGACCAAAACCCCACGGTGTGCACGCTCGCTGCCTTTTATATTGGATGGGCCGCTGGCAAAAGTTACTACCTCAGCGACCCACCCAGCAGTCTACAACGCCTCGGCGACGCCCCGGCACTACATAGGGCGTCGGACCGACTCAATGGCTGGCGGGCGGGCGATTCCCGTTCGCCCGCCCGCGGCCTTCATTATGGCGGCATTAGGCGCGCGAAAGCGCGCCTGCGCCGCCCGGTTCGCCGGCGACGGCTCGGATCCGCAAGGATACTTTCTTCACGGATCCGCTCCGCCGCCTCCTTCTGCGAGATGACGTCCTCGCAGAAGGACGCGACCGCTGCCCACTTCCTCTCGCTGTCGACCATGGCTTTGATCACGGCCGGCAGCGAGAGATTTTCACCCACAACCTCAATGAGTTCACGGCGCTGCACCGCCCAAGCACGACATTGCTCGAGCGTGTGCTGCGCCGTGTCCTCCTCACAGTCGCAGTGGTGGCAGACGGGACTCGGTTCCCTCCTAGCGACCGTGTGCAGGTATTTGCCAAAGCAACCGTGCCCTGACAACACCTGCACCAGCCGGAAGGAAAGGGTCCCATGCTGCCGCCCTGCCCACCGCTCCAATACCGGCTGGAGGGCCCCAACGGTTCTGAAACCAGCCAAGGGCGCCTCCAGCCGCGCCTTCCACTTTAAAATCATGCCTTGATGGGCTCGATTGCGCGCGCACTCAATCACTGTCGGGAAGGGACGACAACCCGTCTCCTCCCGCACCGCCTCACTCACTGCAAATACTTCGGCGAGCACTTCAGCCTCCAAATCCCACGGGGGTGTACCGGCCAACGCGCAAGCTGCGTCGGCCGACACCGTGCGGTATCCACGTATTACCCTGACCGCTATGACTCTCTGCGGTCTCCGCAAGAGAGTCCTACACTGAGCGGTCAGGGAGTCCGCCCACACCGGTGCGCCGTAAAGCGCCATCGACCGGATGACCCCCGTGTAAAGTCGCCGGCAACCAGCACTGGGCCCGCCCAAATTTGGCAATAGCCGCCCAAGGGCGGACGCAGCGCCGAGAAGCTTCGGGGCGAGCTGTCTGAAATGCTCGTCGAAGTGCCACCTTCCGTCCAGCACCAAGCCCAGATATTTCATGTGGGCCTGGACGGGAACGCGCGTCGAGCCCACCATTATCGAGGCGCTTGGGGTGGACTGCGACGGGGCCCATGAAAGACCAGGGCCTCCGTCTTGTTAATAGCCACCCGTAAACCCAGCGCCCCGATACGCCCGACCACCTGGGAAACCCCCACGGTGGCCAAACGGGCCGCCTCCTCGAAGGTACCCCCACGGGCTGTGACGAGGGTGTCGTCAGCGTAACTGATGATGCTCAGCCCGGGGAGTAGGACAGCACGTAAGGCCCAGTCGTACCCCATGTTCCACAGGAGTGGACCAAGAACCGATCCCTGTGGAACACCGCACGACATGGGCCGCCGCCAAACCTCGCCTCGAACCTCGAGGAGGACACTCCTGCCTCTCAGATAGTCCGCCACCAGCCGCTCCAGGTAAAAAGGTACTTCGTGATATCGAAGCGCCCCCTGGACACAGCTGTATGGCAGACTATTAAACGCGTTGGCGATGTCTAAAGACACCGCCAACAGAACACCGCCGCCGGCGACCGCCTCCTCGGCCGCGGCTCTCAGGCGCATAATGGCCCCGACCGTCGAACGTCCTTCCCGGAATCCGAACTGAGCGTCCGACAGGTTGGGACCGACCGTGCTCAGGTGCCGGACGATGCGGGTGGCGAGAATTTTCTCAAACATCTTGCCCGCCTCGTCCAGCAGCACTATGGGCCTGTACGCCGCGGCCGACTCTGGAGGCCGTCCCGGCTTGGCCAGCAGTACCAACTTCCCCTCCTTCCAGCACTCAGGGAATCGTCCCGACACCAGGCTCGCGTCGAAAAGCTCCCTGAGGTGGACATCCAGGTGATCGAGGGCCAGCACGAGAGCTCGCGCCGGCACACCGTCAGGTCCAGGGGCGGTCGTCTTGGTGCGGATCCGCAAGACAGCCGCCCCCATCTCCGCATCTGTAACCGGGGTAGCACTAAGGTCCACCTCCCGATTTCGGCCTCCCGATGGGGCCATTGTCGGAGGCATGTGCCCTGCCCCGTCAGAAAATAACTCCTCGACCACCTCGGAGAGGAAGTTGGGCTGGAGAGTCTCTGTAAGGGGGGGGGCCCGCGCACGGAGCTTGTTCAGCGCCGCCCGATATGGGCGCCCCCAGGGGTCAAGGTCTAGACCCTCCAGCATCTCACTTTTCGCCCGTTCCTTGGCGCGGCAGATGGCCGACTGCAGAGACGCTTTCGCTTCGCGATACGCGTCATACAGTCGGCCCTCCTCTCGCTCATCGCGGTGGCGACGGCCTCGGCTGCATGTGTACAGCCTCCGGGCACGAATGCAGGCCGCACGGAGGTCCGCCAGCTCCTGGGACCACCAGTAGACCCCCTTCGGGGTCCAGTGTCGCACTCGGGGCATGGCCGCGTCGCAAACAGCTTGGATGCTGTCGCGAAAGCGGACAGCCCCAGCGTCTACCTCCCCAGACGGGGGTGCAGGAGACAGCCAAGCTTGAACTATGGCTGCCTCTTCCAATAGGTCCCGGTTCAGCCTCTTCATAGCCCACCGCGGAAAGCGAGAAGTTCTGCCCGCCGACGGGCGATGACCCCTGCTAGGGTCCCGGAGCAGGGAGACGTCCAGACGGACGTAGCGATGGTCCGAAAGGGTCTCTACCTCCTCCAGGACACGCCATCCCCTTACGCGTGCGGCGAGGGCAGGGGTAGTAAACGAGAGGTCCACTATCGACCCCCCCTGCCGTCGCACGCATGTGTTGACGGCGCCCCTGTTCAGCAAACAGAGGCCCGCCGCATCGGCCCACTCCTCAACCGCCCTTCCTCGGACATCCGTGCGGGGGGACCCCCACGCAGTAGACTTTGCGTTAAAGTCCCCCATCACAAGGATGCGGCTAGATGATATCCGCCGTATCGAGGCCTCCAAGTTGTTGAGAAAGGCCTCGAAATCTGCCAGACTCCTGTTGGGGGAGAAGTACACACCAACGACTATGACCCCTCCCCACGCGGCCGCAACGTATCCCGCTCCCCTCTCCTTAACTGAGAGGGAGGGTGAACGAGGTGCCGTGGAGCCGACGACTGCCACGGAGCTGTCCCGGTCGCCTGCCCAATTGGGGCTGGGAGGAACGTAATATGGCTCCGCGGCTACGGCTACACCGATCGACCACTCCGCCATAGACTGCAGGAAAAGGTCCTGCGCTCGGGCGGAGTGGTTGAGATTCGCCTGGAGGAGGAGATAGTCACGGTCCTGGTCCATGACTAGGTCGACATCCCCTCCTCCACCGCTGAGGGCGGTTTTACTTCAGAAGATAGGGCGGCAGCCGGGGCCGATGGGCTGCCCCCCTCTACGCGTTTTGTGGGCGGGGATTTGCACCCTCTGTCGCCACGGAAGTGGGCAGCCGCTCGACCAGCTGCCGCGCACGCCTCGCAGTGCGGGGTCGTCTTGCACGCTCCAGCGACGTGCCCAGGCTGGCCGCAGCGATAACAGGCGTCGCTGCGGTCCTCAGGGCTAGGGTACTTAATACGAGCGTGCCCAGCTCCCCCACACCTAAAACATCTCATGGGCCGAGCGGCCAGGATGTGGACCCTGGCCGAACTCCAGCCCACGAGCAGACGCCCGGCGTCAGCCAGCAGCTTGGCCACGGCGACAGGGCATTGCGCCCACACGGCACCGACCCCTCCAGGGCCGGGACGGATCGTGCCAATCCGTATGGAGTCCATGGCACAACCAGTTCTGGCGCTAATGGCGCCAGAGACGTCCTCCGCGGACACCGAATCATCGAGGCCGGTGATGCGCATCTCTGCACACTTTACCGGCCTCGTAATCTTCACACCATCCGTCTCAGGAAACAGACTCCTGAGCTTAGCAGCAATGTTATCTGCCGCTTCGCCTCCGTCAGCTCCGGGAAACTCCAGGATGCGGCCTCCTGTATGAGCTTGGCGGACCCTGGCTCCGAGGTGCGTAATGTCCTCGGCGTTCCGCCTCGCCGTGGAGAGCACGGCCTGATACGTCAGGCCGCGCTCAGCCGCCTCCGGTAGCACCGTGATAACCACGGCAGCTGACTTTGGCGCTCGGAGTCTGTTTCTCCTCCGCCTCTTTCTCTTGGCCCCGCCTTGGTTCACGGGGCCAGGTCTTACTGCAACTGTGACTGCCGCAGCAGTAGCCGTAGTAGCAGCCGCAGCAGCAGCCGCAGCAGCCTTTTTGGCCTTCTTGCGGCGAGCCTTGCCCATATTTCGCACCGTCTGCCAACCCTCACCCTGAGGGATGGAAGGCACGGGGGTTGACGGCGTACGGGGCGCGGGCCTGGCGGGGCCTCGCTGCAAGCTCTGGGGCGGAGGAGCCCTGGGTGATGGAAGGGGCGGAAAGTCGTTGGCAGACTTCCCCCCGCCAGATTTCTTACTGCCTACTGGGGGCGTGGGACCAGACCCCAATGGCGGCGCCGGCGGCATCGGTGGTGACCTTTTGGAGGCCGCAGCAGTAGCCGCAAGGGGCGCGGCTTGCAGCCGCGACCGATAGCTTGGCGACGGCAGCAGCCGGTCGCCGAGACCCTCTATGCGGGCGTCCACATATTTAAAGAAGGACGCCTGCATGTCCAGCTCTTTACCGGACGGCTGAGGCGCCTCCTTAGGTGCCCGCCCTCGGGTCTCGGCCCTGAGCCGCACCATCTCCCGGCGCAGCTCCACCACTTCCGCCTCCAGCCGTGCGAATTTGTCGGCCAGATAATCGACCGACGCCTTCGTTGCGGTCGCCGCCTCCTTGAGGTGCTTTTGGAATGTCCCTTTGAGGTTCCGAGACTTGGACGCCACCTTCGTCACAATCTCGGAACCGTCAAGGACCCGCTGCACCGCCTCTGCCACCGACTTCGGGGTGGGGCTACTCCCCTGTGGACGTATTTTCCGCGCGAGCAGCGCCACCTCCTCCTCTGCGCACAGCTCTGACGCAGCGCGTTTAGCTGCGGCCTCTTCGGCCGCCTTCGCATGGCCGAAAGGCCCCGGTGTTCCGGGCCGGTCCCTGCCCCTTCGGGCCGTCCCAACCTTTGGGATCGGCGCTGCGCTCGACTCTCCGTCGGAACCTGAATGGGTCCGACGGGTGCGGCGCTTGCGCTTTCGCGCTAGAGTCGCCTTGTCCGGGACTGACCCCAAGGTGACTCTCATCGCGGCGTCAGTGTCCGACTCCGCGGAATACTCGGTGCCGGATATTTCGCGCGGCACGGCGCTTGCATGATGTTGGGTGCCCCCCCCAGAATACGAGGGGCAGACGAAGCCCGAAGGCTCCGTGGGGGATTCTCCGGGCGCTGAGCGCCCGGTACCCCCCTGGGGTAGTATTTCACTATTGTCCGACATCATTATTAGTTGGGTTTAAGTGGCCCTAATGACTGGGTTCCCCCCAGCCATACAGCCCCTCGCCGGGCCACTAAGCTTGAGCTTTGGGTTATTTTTATAGAGGTTTTCTTCCTCGCAGCCCGAAGGCCCCCGGTCCTGTCAGTTCAGGGTTACGGGTTGGGCCGGATGGGGGTCCATGCTGAACCGATCCACCCGCCCCAAGACCGCCCAACTGAGTAGAAACCTAAGTTTCCACCCTGGCCTAACGGCCTACACTAGTGATTTTTTAAGAGGTTTTCTTCCTCTGTGCCCCCCTTGTTGGGCCGGATGGGAGTCCATGCTGGACCGATCCACCCGCCCCAAAACCGACTGGGCAGGACGCCTACGCAACTCGCCCCAGCCTTACAGCCCCCACTGGTGATTTTTTAAAGAGGTTTTCTTCCTCTATCCCCCCGTCTCACATCCACGTGTGCTCTGCTATTCAGAGGAACACGTGGAGAGACCCCCAAACGCGGCCCTCTCGGGCCGATAACCCCGAGACATATTGCCTCGGGTTCCCTACGCGCGTGCCAGAGTATTAGCCACGAGTAATAATGCCCCCGAAAGGACATTATTACCCGAGTTGCCCGGGGTGTACCGGCCCAACGCCTGCTATTCCATCCCACAAAAAGTGTAGAAGGGACCAGCAGCCGTCAGGCACACTAGGAGGTTCTCTGGCCACACACCCCTTGCATTGTAGCCTGGCTTAACCTAGGCCGACGAACGTTCACGGAGATGGCCATTAGTACGAGATAATGCTTACCATCCGGCGGTTACCACTTTTGGTAAGTGGTAATCGAGTGGCCGTGAGTTTCTTGCCTGTTCTTCTTATTGCCCTTGCTTTGCTGAATGTCGCTACAGGTAAATGTAAATGTATGTAAATTCATTTTATAGTTTAGTAAGTGCAACCTTGACGTTTATAAGTTTTACTTTGTGATCTATATAAACATATTTATACTCCATTTGGTTAGGTACTTAACTAAAGGTAAACAATCTTGATGTGTCTTTTTATCTAAAAACTCAGTTTAAAAATAAAAAGCTGCTAAAGATCAATGTAAATACAACAATAACGATTACTAAATCAATTGAACCGTTAGTTTAAGCAGTAGTTTATTTGTTTAATATGTGTTTGTGTAAAAAGTCACATCAAGATTGTTTACCTTTAGTTAAGTACCTACTTAACCAAATGAAGTATAGATTTTAATTTGGATTTTCTCATAGCAAGTATTTGATATTTTTTATTCCTCAATATCGCTCGTATGTCAAATGTCGCCTCGCCACTGCCACTGCGCCGAGTGTGGTGGGTTCGAATCCCAGACGAGACAAAACTTTGTGTCATCCACAAATGGTTGTTCCGAGTCTGGGTGTTCTTTGTGTCTGTTGTTTTAATGATTGTACAGTATCACGCGAAAAAAATAAATAGAAAAAAATTATTTATCATTATAATATTGTCTTCTGTTTACGCGAATATTATTCATTGAAATTAAACTACTATATACGGATTTTATCGCGTTGTTTATTTGATACTTTATTACATAATTTTGAAAATTGTTACACTACTACTACTATTAAACTTTACTAATTTTTAAGCTAATTAAATTATAATTAAAACTATTTAGATTAAATTAATTTTACACGTTCCCCGACGTTTCGTTTGCTTTTCAGCAGCCACTTCGGGGAAAGTGTCAAATTAAATTAAATCTAAATAGTTTTAATAATAATTTAATTATGTACCATTATACCAATTAGAGCATAATACATACTAGAAGCCTGTCTGAAAGTGAGATGTTACTAATAAAATCTGAAAACCCTGGCGGTAGTTGCATAACCACGTACGACAACTTATCTACATAAATTTGACCGCGTAAATCGTATTACATTCCCTTAGTTGTGTGTGTATAAGACAAGAGCTGTTTGTCAGAATTATCGTTGAAGTTCCGCCCTGTCTAAATCTCTTCGATCATTTACATAGTAATTAAGACCTTCAACGATTTACCGATATACATATAAATGGGGTCAGTCAACCGCAATTCCCTATATTATTGTTTTATTGACCTCTGAGTCTTCTTCGAAGAGGTTCATAAAAACACTATGTGGGTCTGTGTGTCTGTCTGTTAGTAACAGGAATAGTTAGTGACAGGCATAGCTCCGGAACCACTAGACCGATTGACTTATAACTTGGTGCAGACATCTTGGGGTCATCCCTCGGTCGAATTTGAATATGCGTTCTGTGTGTCAAAAGAATCCCGAGATATAGGAGTCAGATATTTTAAATGGGAAAATATTGACTTGTAACTTGGTGTTCAGACTTGGGGGTCATACCTCAGTCGAGTTTGAATATGGGCCCTGTGGGTCAAAAGACCTCCGAGACACCTATATTTTCTTTATTTTTTGATTATCTATGCTTCTGACCGTGTGACCCCTAGTTCACAAGGTCATAAAAACTCTCAACTCTGGCTTGCCTTGGTCGGCCAGTCAGAGGAACTGACTGACTGACGCTAAAGCTACATGATTTGGAGTGGAAGTGTAATTTTCAAGGGCACAACTACGGGGAAACCCGCTCAAGGTCTCCGTTGTCACGAGACCCGTGATGCTGAAACCGGTGCCGCACCGCTCGACACCCCTAGCCGCTCACACCGGTGTTGCCCCCTACTGCTGGCTTGTATGACAGGGAGCCCATCTAGTGAGCTGACGAGTCACCGTCTGCCCATCCGATTGATGCTATTAGAGTATTCAGGGAGACGCCGTTTTTCATCCATAGTTACCATTATACCGGTCCATCAAATACCCATCCTTATAGCTCAGAAGTATTAGAGTACATAGTAGCAATAGTCCTACGTCTGCTACGGCTAGTGCCGTTGTAGGTGTTCCATCCCACTTTAGAATAAAACTCTCGAAGGGCCTCTTCACGTTGGACCCATGTCTCCGTGTAAGCCTCCCAAAGGGCCGGGTATTTTCCTAACCTATCAGGGAAATACCCGTGAGAGAGAAACAAATAATAATAATATTCTATCACATACACACAACACCATCTAGCCCAAACTAAGCAGAGCTTGTACTATGGGTACTAGACAATGGATAAACATACATATTATACATAGAAACATCTAGACCAAGACAAACATCCATGTCCATGCACACAAATGTTTGACTTGTGCGGGAATCGAACCCGCGACCTCAGGCGTGGCATTCAGTCACACTAACCACTACGCCATCGAGGACGACGTATTACCGTCTACTAGGAGTAATTTCAGTATGCTGTTACTGACTATTTTTTGACAAATAATAGCCAATCACACTTTAACCTGGGGATCAAACTCGAGACGTTGTATACAGCAGTCGCATTCATAATCGCTGCGCCACTGAACAATTTTATAATCAAAAATATTTGTGTCGGGTCTAGGTATTCTTGTGTACCTATTTTTGATTGCGTCAGTGCGGTTGTCATTTGTCTATCTTGCTTTTTGCAATAATTGCATGTAACTGGTTGATGGCTGTATATATAAGACTAGCTGTGCCCGCGGTTTCACCCATGTTTATGGTTACTGCCCGCAGTAACCATAACATCACTCTACGACTAGCGTGATGTTATATAATCTATAGCCTTCCTCTGTAAATAGGCTATCCAACACTAAAATATTTTTCAATTCGAACCAGTAGTTCCTGAGATTAGCGCGTTCAACCAATCAAATAAACTAACTCTTCAGCTTTATAATATTAGTACAGATATTTAAAAAATATATGTGGTGTCTATATAAGTCCTATGGAAGCCAAGAAAAATGTTGCCTGTCTGTTTATTTATTTGTATACGCATTATGCAAAATATACTGCACGAAATTGAATTAAGTTTGCACAGTATTATAGCTAGAAATTTAACTTAAAATCTGGTGCACGTGTTTCATCTTGATACGCCGTAAAAGTAAAAACAGTTCTTACATCCAAATTCTTTGCATTGGTAGGTAGTAGCGAGAGATGAAAGTTGAACAGAAAATTTACATATAGTATAATAACATCATATTTCGAGCTCTAGCAGTATAAAAGCATGCATAAAAGTACATTTTGTTGTCTGTCCGTTGCTCAAACTTTTCTTAGTACTAAGTGGTCTTAGAGGAGTTTTCTGCTACATTCGAGGAATGATTCAATTCCCTCGCAATTACAAAATGCTCCTATAAAATACTTTTAATGTCCTTGTTAAAGAATTCCATCTTTAAAAACGTTAGAAGTATTTTATACGTACACTAGATGTGCTCGCGACTGCACCCGTGTTTATAGTTACTGCGCCGCCTCCATGGGTCGCAGCATTATATTATATAGCCTATAGCCTTACTCGTTAAATAGGCTATCCAACATTAAAATATTTTTTCAATTCGAACCAGTAGTTCCTGAAATTAGCGCGTTCAACCAAACGAACAAACAAACTCTTCATTTTCATAATATTAGTATAGATCATGACTATATCCCTGAAAGAGTAGGCAGAGGTGTCATTCACATTTCGCCAGCAATAGTTGTAGGTCCCACCATCAACCGGGTAGCATGATACTCTATCCTATGTCCTACCGTCGAGAATTTGTTGATAGAAGACAGTTCCAGATTTCACTTCCATAAGCAGCACGCTTTCGAAAATTTATTGACGGAAAAAGTCAGCAGCACTTTGCCTGATCCAAAAATCAAACCCAAGGTCCCATTGTAGAAGTCGTTTTCTATCGCTGTGCTAACATGATTGGTAACACAGAATATCGAAATCGAAAAGTAGCACAATATTTGTATCGTATAGTGAGAGCGCTGAAGGCCTAGTCAATCCCTTGATGCCTTCATTTTCTTCCTTCCGTTTACCCTTGGAAAGGAAAATGCGTGGTATGCAAGAAATGATGCATTATCTATATAAGTTCAGATAGTGGGCACGCCGGTGGCGTAATGCCCCATTTTTCCTTCATACATCTTTCCACCTATCCCCTTTACATAAGCTATAGGAATTGCTTATTATCAGGCAGATCGGGTATTTGTTTGGCACCTATGTGGTTTACGGTATAAAGCAGTTTGGTAGTTTTGCCTTAGAATTTATTTTGTGATGTCAAGTAAACACAACTATGTCTTTAAGCAGCGGATATCGTTCATAATCAAACAATGCATGCATAGTCTCATGACTATATCCTCGATGGAGAAGGCAATAATGTATTACACCCGCATATCGTCAGCTTTAATTTTAGATCTACTTAGTGGAGACGAGGCTATTGAGTTTATCGGGAATAGTTCCAAATTGTATTACCAATCATTTGGTTATGGAACGAAAAGCTTGCAGGATGGTACTAAAGAAAGAAAAGAAAAGAAAGAAAGACTACTCTACTACTACTACTACTCTCTTGTCTTCAAGCAACCGACTGAAGAATAATAAAACTGGTACTGCGCTACGTCTGGTTAATACTCCAGGGCTTATATAACTAACTGACGCATTCCTTTTATCACAGATTTAATTCATTTTCTTTAGAATTCAGTTTATCTTTCAGAAAACCAGCTTTAATATCTCTGGTATTGCAATTGATCATAGGCTACGGTATCCGCTTACTGAACCTATCAGGTAACCAAATCCTTATCCTGTCCCACCGCTGGACACGGGTCTCTTCTCAGTGTGAGAAGGATTATACCATAGTCCAACTCGCTAGCTCATTGTGGTTTGGCAGACTTCACATATCTTCGAGAACATTATGTAGAACTCGCAAACATGCAGGTTTCCTTACGCTGTTTTTCTTCGCTGTTAAAGCAAGCGATAATTAATTAATAAATAGTACATAACTTCGAAAAGTCAGATTTGCGTGCCTTGTGATCTAGCTCGAGACCTTTGGATGGCAGTCTAATGGTTTCGTATTATGCTAACTGCTGCAACTTTGTACTAGAAATAGTTGAAAAGATAAAATGTCTAGCAGTCATACAATATAAAATATCCAGGAAAATAATTTATTTTTGTCTTCACATCGTCACAAAAAATATATTCTTAATACAAATCAAAAGAATATAAGAACAATTTCAAAAACAATTACGTCGCTTTCTTATTACAATAGAGAATTTACTTTATTTACTCCTGTGCCGATTCATGTAAGATGGTTATAAAATTTTGTAGTCAAACAACATGTCTTATTACATGACTTCAAAGCCCCGGGAATTCTGTCTTCACTTAAAGAACACCTGAGATATATTATTAGGTATTAGATTTTACCCGCGGCTCCCTCACGCTAATGTAAATTTTGTTAATAATACTACCTCGGGAACAGCACTTTTTGTCTAGATGAAAGGTACCCTAAGTCTTATCTGTACTCCTGACATCGTGTATGCAAAATTTCATGATGATCGGTAGAGTCGTTAAGGCGTAATAGCGTAACAAGAAAAACAAACAAACTCACATTTACATATTTTATAATATTAGTTAGAACTAGATTATGCCCGTGGCTTCACTCGCGTAAATGTAGGTTATGCCAATTTTCTTTCTCTTGGGAACAGTACTTTTTCTAAATGAAAGGTACTTTATGTCTTTTTGTTGTAATCCTGACAACTGTCAAATTTTGATGATAATCGGTCGAATAGTTAAGGCGTGAAAGCATAACAAACTACCTCACATTCGCATTTATAATATTAGCTAAATTTCACTTGAAGCAACGATACTATTAATTTTTTTCCTAAGTTGTTTTATAGTTCTTTTGTAATTTTATTAAGTGTGTTTGTTCGTTTTTCTTTTAAATCACAGTAATTATATAATCGATACACACGAATCTATACAGATTGTTTTTAACTAGCAACATCACTCAAGGACTCCACGAGACAGGCTCTACCTAGTGTGGATTCCACAAGTAAAACAGATTTATGTTTCCAAACAATATACATATGTATTAGCTAATTAATTTGTGTAATAGTTTTTAAGGAAATGTAAAAGAATTCATGGTTCGGTTAATAAATGATTATTATTATTATATTATTATTATTACTATATAATAATTATGTTACTTTCATAGTATTGGAAGTTGAAAATCTGGTACCTTTACTATTTTCTTGTTTATAATAGCAAATTATGTCAATTTTCTATCTTTCTTCCGGCGCCCATCACTGCGAGCGAAGGTGCGGTCAAAGTTAAGCTATTATTATTTATAATAATATAATATAATAGGAGTATGATGCATACTATTACAGTCGAGATTTGCGAGTCAAGTAGTTTTTTAGAGTTCGAAAAAACTCTTGTACAACAGCTTTGTCCATCCGTCCGTCTGTCTGTTATACAACTTTCAGTTCAAGAACCGTAAGAGCTAGAGACTCACGGTCAACGCCATTCGACTCAACATAGTCAATATACCTCCGAAATTACTATGACCTTTGACTTCTTACCTCAGTGTCACGTGGTATCACGTGGTCTTTGTATATTACTTGAACCATTTTTTCGAACTCTAAGATTTACGGCAATTCTTTGCCGATTCTAACTTGTTTGAATTCTGTTTTAGAACAGGCTCTATAGCAGCAAAGCGTACTCTGGCACTATCTCTAGATGTAATATATCTCTGCCTACTCCTTCGGGGAATGTAAGGGCTAGTGAAATGTTCTATGATTGCGAACATAACGCTTCATTTCAATTCATTAGTCTGTTGACATCAATGATTGCCGCTTGACTTGTTACACAAATCAAATGGTGCCTAATGAAGCGATACTTTCTGTCTACAAACAGATAATTGGAATCTAATATCATACGTAGGTATGACTCATGGCTATATTACAAAAGGGGTAAGCGAAAGTGAATTACACCTATATTTTTTAGTGTTTTAGTTGTCACGTAATAAGGGCCTATTGACGTCTATTGGGCATATTGCAGATTTTGGCATGCTTTTCATACTTGTTTAAATAAGCTCCGTAAAACTTCAGGCTTAACGCTTCCGGTTCGATTGTAGTCGATGCGACTGCATTCTCTGCGCACCAAGGCAGTGTAAAATCAAACGTAACTTAAGACTGCGCCGAGCGAAATGTGCCAAAACAGGCGGTCACAGTTAAGTGAATAAAATCAATACTTTTTGTTTAATACAAATATAAAATAAACATTTACCATAACAATGAATGTGTTTACAATTACTTTGTGTAAAAAACTTAAAATAATTTATATATTCGCCTACAAAATTAAATACGTTTTTGCATTTTTCGTACAAATACGAAAAATGCAAAAACGTAAACTCGTGTTACGTGATTTTTAGATTATAACAGCAGAAATCTATCCTATTTTACAGCTTAAACGAAACATAAATAGTTATATTACAATTTGTCTGTCCCAAATATTTAAGTTATTGGTTTACAATAAAGATAGATATTTATCAAAAAGGCACTTCAAATCCTTCATACAATTTTACTATGGCGGCCGCGCGCCGATTTGAATATGCGCCGCACGAGCTCTGTCATTATCAGTCTTACGCTCGGCGCAGTCTTAATGACGCGTTACTCTTTGTCTTAATGCAAATAATTGGCATCCAATATAAATTGACCTCATAAACACATTATTTGAAAGAAATATAAATTCATGTTTTCGATATACTGCGTCAACGGTGCAGAAGTTCTGGAAGTGACTGAACGTGAAGTATCAAATTTAATTCTTGGGCCGAGCAAGAAACTCAGTTTTTTCCTAAAGAAATCTTAATAGCAGCACAGAGCCTGAAACTACTGGTATACGACAATAGCCTCGTTCTCTATGACGTCGGACCGAAGAACGTAGTGGGCGAAAATTAGATGATATAATATACCTTATCTCTTCAGCGATAAAGGCATGCGTATGTATGATACATATAGCAGCGATAGCTCAGTGGGGAGACCAACAGACTGCAATGCAGAGGATCTCGGGTTCAAACCTACGTCGCGCACCTCTGACTTTCGGAAGTTATATGACATTTCGAAATTATGTGCGTATTGATTGACAATTATCGCCTGCTCTGTGCCTCGGAGAGCACGTTAAGCCGTCGGTCCCGGCTGCCATGAACATCTATGGCAGTCGTTATTGGGATAGTCAGTACTCTCTAATATCCTGACACTGGTCTAGCCTTTAGCGTATTGTTAGCCTTCGGGTTGCGGAGTCAGGGGGCAGCCGCTCCGTGTAAAAACTGATATCCAGTCAAATCCGGTTAGACTAGAAAAGCCGACCCCAAGTGACTTGGGAATAATAAAGGCTAGGGAGAAGAAGACTATGTATGATACATAAGGTTTACCTCGACATAACCATCCAAGTCAGTAATATGGGTTCAAGACAGCTCAAACATGTATTTAAGTTAATATTAGAAAATAAACATTAAATTGAATAAGCAGTCTAGACGCACAAATCATAGCAGCTTATAAATAAATATTAGACACAGTGAATTAAATTTCAACGAATATCAAATAAACAACGCGATAAAATCCGTATATAGCAGTTTAATTTCAATGAATATCTGCTATTAATATCACGCAGATATAGTTTCTTTATAATATTCTGAAAAATGTATTTTTATTTTGTATAAAACTAGCTTTTTCCTGCGGCTTCACTCGCAAAAAAGTAGGTTAGGTTCGGCTGCCCGCCATCCGATCAGCACCAGGTCCGAGAGGCGGCGTGCGTGTTTCCACGCGCGCCTCTGTGTCGAGTCCGTTTCCCTCTAGAGGGGAGACAGTAGGGCTTAAAGTGAGTAAGTGCTTTTGGGTAGGTCTCTTCGTGTAGTGGCCTGCCGTTTCATACGGTGGGCCGAAACCTCGGCGGGGTTGCGACCGCATGTGCAAGTGATTCGAACGGCCCCGTCGACAGCGGTTTTGTCGAGGAACACCGTGGTAGGTTTAGTCGGTATTCCGGGAGGTCCATTATCCTTTCAACATCTTTCTTTTACCCCGGTGAGTCCGACATAACTCCTCCGCCCGCCCCCGCGGAGGGGTATGCGTCAATGCATTCATCAATGTTAAAAAAAAAAGACAAAATGTTATTAATTGTATATTTAGAGTTCGAAAAACTCTTATACGACCACTTTGTCTGTCCGTCTGTTATACAACTTTCAACTCAAGACCCGTAAGAGCTAGAGACTCGTGGTCAACGCCATTTGACTTGGCGTAGTCGATATACCCCCGAAATGACTATGAACTTTGACCTCTGACCACGAAGGTCACGTGATACCATTTTTTGGAACTCGAAGATTTACGGCAATTCAGTGCCGTTTCTCACTTGTTTTAAATAATATATATGTTACTTGGTGATTATATAGCTTTCTAATTATTTTTCGCTGAATATATTTTAGTTAAATCCGTACAAACAAACAAAATTTAAAATCTGTATAATATTAATAGATACCTACTTATAGACTAGCTGTTCTCCGCGTTTTCACCTACGTTTATGATAGCCTTGTGTTATATAGCCTAAAACTGTACATCGGGTTGTCTGGGTCAAAAATTATCAAATGCAATGATAGTTTTTTTTTTATACTACTGAGGTGGCAAACAAGTATATGCCCTGATGGTAAATGGTCATCGTAGCCTAAGGACGTCTGCAACACCAGAGGCATCACTTGCGCGTTGCTGACCCTTTAGGAAAGGAAGTGGAAAGGAGAAGGAGCGGGAAGGGGGAAAGAGGGTGATTGGGCCTCCGGCACTCTCACTCACCGAACGAAACACAACAGTAGGAATACTGCTATTTTACGTCGATATTATGTGAGAGGGAAGTCCTTCCCCGGTCGAGCTGGCCTTTTCATGCAGAAATCAGCGAGGCTCTACTACTCAAGTTCTAGAGATTGGCGTTTTCATATTTAGCTTGTTTATCTATACATTTAATAAAATGGTAACTAGTTGATGTCTATACATAGGTGTAAATACAACGGTATCATCTAAATATACCGCTTAGAAGTTGAGTATTATATTGTGTAACAACGAACAGACTGCAATGCAGAGGGTCTCGGGTTCGAACCCACGTCACGCACCTCTGACTTTCGGAAGTTATATGACTTTTCGAAATTATGTGCGTATTGATTGACAATTATCGCCTGCTCCGTGCCTCGGAGAGCACGTTAAGCCGTCGGTCCCGGCTGCCATGAACATCTATGGCAGACGTTATTGGGAGAGTGTCGACACAAAAGATCCCACTGGGTCGAAGTGTCGCCGGTCTGTACTGACTGGCCCCCACATATGATACATACATACATTATATTGTGTGAAAATCAGATTCATAGAGGTAAAAAAATAAAATCTAGATAGGATGTCAAAGTATGTACACTTCCAAATTCCACGCTTACGTAGATGCGGGCAAAAGCTAGAAATATACAGTGGTGGACATATAATTAAAAACAGTAAATAAAACTTAGGTAAACACAAAATGAACTACCGTTATGAGTAAAACATATATAGATTAAATCACTATTAACTATGCCAGAATATAGCCAATGAGTTAAAAACTCATTACATATTAAAAAAAGAAATCTGGTCTATCTTTAATTATTAAAAGAGTTTAAATATAAATGATAGTTGAATTTCAATTACTGGCCGCTTGGACAACTAATTAGAAACAGGATATATGGTTCGTTCCATTTTAGAAATTTAAAAAAACCCTCTTTCTTCGCTTTTTCTGTAGTTTCGGCGGCAATTAAACGTCAATTTAGAATTACGTGAATAATAAGTTTTGTTAAAATGGGTAAAAATAAAAATTGTGACGAGTGAAGTAGGCAATTAATTGTTAAATTACATTTAGATGTATATAAGTATACATAGATTTTTATTTGTTGCTTATGTTAGTAAGGGATGTTGATGACGACTGCCTTGATGGCGCAGCAGTCATGGTTGTGATTATTAAATATGAGGTTATACGTTCAATGCCTGGTCAGGGCATGGTGTTATTGGATTTTCTTTTTCTCGGTAGCAGCACGCAGATTAGAACTGTGATCGGTAAACCCTATTGGGTTTACCGATCACAGTTCAGATCAATAGGATCTAATATTAGCTTAATGTATTATCCTTGCCAGTGTAATTGAAAGCCATGCTGTTTTATACGAAATTTCACATGAGCTGAATACTCCAAAAGTATTAAAAACTTCCACATCATATTCACTTTTGTAAAACTCAGCGACTACCTACTCGTAAACAAAAAAAAAACGATTACATGGTTGAAATAATCCGATAAAAAGCTGACAGTACAAACTGAAAATCGAACAATACCAACAAATTGTGTCCCCTGAATGAATGCAGTATTTTATTTCAAAGCAATTCTGTTGAAAATAACAGGCCAAAAATTGGAAATGTGTAGTCATTTCGCACTTTAGGGTGTCTTTCCATATAGAGCGTAGTGTGTGCGGAGTGGAGACGATGATCGAATGCAAAACTATGTTACTATTTTCCTAGAACCTGCATTCGTTTTGCCTGTTTGAAAAAGTGAAAAGCGAACAATTTATCAATTGATTCCTCTAACCAGTTTAGAACTAAAGTTTTGTATAATTAAATTTAAGTGCAACTATCATTCTATGGGAACGTAATACGTTATAAAAATAGCCTTTTGTGTGTTGTGTTAGTCAAAGACAGTCTATCTTTGTGTTAATTTCCATTAAAATACAATAAACCTCTTACTCCTGATTTATTAACAAACATTCAGACATCTCCACGAAGCCAAGCATGAATTGAGCACCAGGTAGATAAGCGAGAAAATGTTTGATGTATTAGGGTGCTTTTCACTTCGGAAAGCTAAGATGCGTGGTGGTTCCTCGTTTTAATGAGTATGAAAACTACTATCACGATCGTTTCGATATTGCACGCATCCTTCCCGTGTTTTGAAGTAGCTAGAATAGGAAAGTGTCTTTATCTAGTTATGCCATTAAAACCTATCGAATGATTCGAAAATAGTGCGATACTACATACG
The DNA here is from genome assembly GCA_930367265.1 of Catocala fraxini. Classification (NCBI taxonomy): domain Eukaryota; kingdom Metazoa; phylum Arthropoda; class Insecta; order Lepidoptera; family Erebidae; genus Catocala; species Catocala fraxini. Next base: position 3,261,188 of record OV884037.1, read on the forward strand.
AATGACGATTATTATAGGTCAGGTGCCGGTCATAGTAAAAATAGAACCACTGCAGTCTATCTAAGACTGGAGAATTTATTGTATATATTAGAAATACATTATAATGGATATAATTAAATTAAACCAGAGTTTATAGTACGGAGGAATTTAATATGTGAGTATTTGTAACTTTTTCAATAAATAAATAATTATTATTACTAGCGGTCGCGTAGTGATCAAAATTCGACCATAATTTGTTTAAATTTTAAGTTTGATAGTTATTAAGATTTTACTGTCTAGAACTACCCTTATAATCACATTTGATTTAAATTACGATCTATATACATAGGTTAATTTACCTATCTTTGTCAAACAAATTATTATATTGATATTTAACCATAGTTACGAAGAAAAGTACCACTGCGTGTGTCAAATGCATGGTTATGTGCGTGTGTATTTCTAATGTATATTTTATCCTTCTCCATATAAACTTTAACTGTGCCAAATTTCATACAACTCCGCCCGCGAAATTTTCGTAAAAAGGGGTACACAGTTTTTACTTCACGTATTAATATATAAATTATTTATTCAAAATGTTGACCGCTGCGCCGGCTGCTGCAGTCACCAGGTTTTCCGCGAACAATAGATTTTCTATTATGCCTGCAGCATGGGTTTAAATGTGAAAAAGAAAAATATTACAATTAATACTAATGGATACGTTACTCTGGGCTATAGAATTATATTCACAGTTGACGTAAAGAAGCTCTCAATAATAAAATATTCTTTTTAAATCGGTCAAGTAGTTTTAAATTTATTCATTACAAACAAAAATACAAATCTTTCTAATATTAATATAGAAGTATAAAAACTAAAGTTGCCGACATATGTAGCTCTCCGGATAACACAAGCTGAAGTGGCAGAGGGCAGGGCACATAGTACGCAGAAAGGTTCTGAAATGGCGGCCACGCACTGGAAGATGTAGCAGGGTAGAGATCTCCCACAAGATGGACTTACGACCTGGTAAGGGTCGCGAGAAGCGGTTAGATGCAGGTGGCCTAAAACCGGTCTGTGTGAAAAACCTTGGGGAGGCCTATGTCCAACAGTGGACTTCTTTCGGCTGAGATGATGATAGAAGTATAGATTTTATAGTGTATACGAAAATGTAAGTTTATTTTTCGTGTGTCGACTACACTATGCATTTTATTCGAATATCAATGGATTATAATTAAGCGCATTATTAAAATACCGACAAACGTAAACTGCCATTGTCTTATTTCTTTACAATAAAACAAGTGTATTTTAAGATACTAGGTACTCGTATTTTGATCTTTTAAAGGTCAAGCTAAAAGTGGTGACTCTTATTTATTCGATGGTTTGCGATTTTAAACTATAAGAACATTATAATTAGGCTTAACTTCCTTTGAAGAGTCGTTTCATTAACTTTGCCTATAACTTGGATTTCCTTCAAACTTCCAACCAAAAGTCTTTCGACATGTCTTTTGGAATTTCGAAGGGGTTCATTGCGATTACTTCTTCTGGAATGGCCAAAAGTTTTTCATATTAGAATTACTTGGTAGGAACCAAATGTGCAGTGTGTGAATACTGAAAAGCTTTTCATAAGAAAACTTTTATAGTTAATCTTTTGAAAAGAATAAGTATATTTGGAATTGTTTATATGACCTGGGATCTGTTTTCGTAATAGCGTTTACGTAGAATTTTATTTGAAAACCTACTATTAAATTCTATAGTAAAGAATAAAATAATTATTTCATATTATTATACCAATTCCACATTATGACATTTCATAATCTATTGACTATTTTAAAAAAAAATTGTTTAAAATTATTTTTATTATTACTTTTAATTCCTTTTTCTTTTAACCTTTTTTCTATAATATTAATGTATAATGCTTATTGCAATTATTGAATTTTGTACGCCGTATGGTAAAACATGTAGAACTTATTATAACTCACCACCTTGCATGCAAGCTAATGTAACTTGTATTGTATACTCATGTTTCACAAAATAAATGATTATTATTAACTACCAATTCGAATTTTTAAATTGTTAAACTACAATATTGTCTTACGTTTACGCGAATGTTATAAATTGAAATTAAACAACTTTGTACGGATATTATCGTACTTTTTTTTATAAAACACTGTTATCATATAATTTTGAAACTTTGAACTACTATTGTCACTTACTAGTTACTGTTTACTTGTATTTAAGCTATATAAATAATAAAAAAACTATGTGGTTTTAATTTTATACTTTCCCCGACGTTTTCGTTGCTTTATAGCAGCCATGTTCACGGGAAGGCTAAGATGGTAGTTGTCTTAATGTTAAACTATTTAGATTTACACTTTCTCCGACGTTCGGTTTTCAGCAGCCATGGACACGGGGAGGTCGCTCCGTGACCATATTAATACTGGGTAGAATATTTTAGACGCGTAATATGCATTGTAAAAAGATTACAAATATAATTATATCCCATCTATAATACACTTTTACTTTAACTAATAAAAACATTTTGACAATAAAGACTGAAACATAAGTTTAATTAAATAACCTCAAAATATGACACTTACTTGCGACGTTGCCAGTCAGAACAGGCAGAAAGGCGTGAATGCTTTTAAGTAAGCATATAGTCCGTCCGATGGTAAGCGGTTTTTGATTGCTGTCTGTGTTATAAAATTGGTGCCTTACCTCCATTTTAACGAGACAAAGCCTTACTGTGTATAGCTGTATTGTTCTCGCATATGCATTAACAATGCTTTAGCAGATGGAGGTAAAGTCCATGTAATCCTTCAGGAATATGCAGGTGTGATCTATGTCTTATTATTCTGATGTTTCCAGAGCTATTCAATGTTCTAAGTTGCAGAGATATCGAGATTGCATTACAAAAAGTTTGAATTTAGTAAAAAAATAAAATTAAGCGCGAAGAATTCGACTAGTGTTCTATATATAGATTCATGCCTACGTATTTTCAAGAACCTTCTCGGTCAGATTGTTGGTACTTGCGTGGATATGCTGTATATGTATTGCCTTCCATCTTCGTCCATCCTTCAGGGATATGAAGGCATTCTGTTAGTTTGCTTGCTACGTGGCTTACGGTAGTCAGTGACTTCGTTGAGTTGCATTGCCATGGTCGGTCTGGAAGTCGCTAAATACACTCTGAACCCAGGTCGGTCGGTGTAAAGAAAACATGTTTAAGTGGAAACTCTCAGACGAAACCGATGTAGCTTGCGCATGCGGTGCAAGACAAACGATGTCCCACCTTACATCGTGCCCTGTGTGCCCGACAACTTGTACGCAGCAAGATCTGATGGCTGCCTCTGCCAACGCAGCTAGTGTAGCTGCTTCCTGGGCGGTAAATATATAATTTAAAAGTGTTTGCCAACGATATGCAAAGAAGTAGAAGAAGAAAGCGTGTCCTATTATTCTGACGTTTCGAAACCTTTTCAATGTTCTAAGCTATGTGGATATTGGGTTTGTGGTATTATATCAATAGCATAAACTAAAAAAATAAAGTAATTTACCTTTCTTAATATTGTCTTCTGTTTATGCGAATGTTATTTATTGAAATTAAACTGCTATATACAGATTTTATCGCGTTATTTATTTTACACTTTATTACAAAATTTTGAAACTGTTACACTACTACTAGATACTATTAAACTTTACTAATTTTAAGTTAATTAAACTATTAAAACTATTTATATTTACACTTTCCTCGACGTTTCGGTTGCTTTTCAGCAGCCATGGTCACGGAGAGACTAAGATGGTAGCTGTCTCAATGTTCCAGTGTCGTTATTTCAAAGTACCCGAACATAATTTAATCATTGGTGTTTCTATTTCTTTTTAAAAGACACCTTCCACACTAGAAATCTTACCTGTTATGTACATACATTCAAACAACAGACACAAATAATACCCAAACCCAGAACAACTATTTGTAGATTACAAATTTTCATACCGTGTGGGAAATGAACCCATGGCACTTGGCTGCCTGTGGCAATAGCAAGGCAACCAACTACGCAATTTGTGCAGTATACCTATATATGTATGTAAATCATCCTATGTGTTTCCAAGATCCCAGTCATTTGCATTTACATCGCGTTAGCACTTAACAAACTTGGATAGCAAGTGGTGCATAGCATCTAAGTGAAGCGTTTATTAGAAGGCTTGTAAAAGTAATATTATCTTGCTTCGATAACCGTTTTCCAATTAACTTAGTCGAAGTCAGCTAAAGCAATTTTTAGGAATATTGTCGCAAGTACTATTTGGGACTAATTTCATGTATTCTTTAGTTAGGTTTTTATACCTCATGCTCTCTCAGCAGTTTCTATTAGTTTGCTCCCTACGTGGCTTACGGTAGTCATTGACTTCGTTGAGTTGCCTTGCAATTACTGTGATATCTGTCGAGAAGACAATCATACTTATCTATAAATGGGTTATCGCTATCAGGTATTCCGCTGGCTCGTTATCTAACAACAGCAAAAAATTCTCAGTCATTAAAATATATTATATATTAAACACATTTTAAACATTAAAAGTTTCACAACATGGAAAAACATATGCATATCTTTCTTAAGTGTTAGCGCCGTCTTCCACTTCACACTCCATTACAATTATATTTAGAAAATAAATATATTTATAACGAAATTTGCAAAGTAAAAACAATTATGCTAGCCAAATTTAATCATTACCTTTTATTTTATTATTTTTCAAATAAAGAATGATCCAGAATGGAGAGTACCTTACGAATCCAAAACAGGTAACAGATAATAAAAATTAAAAGTAATAGTAAATCGAGTTGGAAGTAGTGATAAACACGAAGTCTCGTTGCCGAGTTTCGAAGGTTTATGTGGGTTAATCCAGTTCCGGGAGCGCCGATACTTTGTGTCCCATTCTATCACCTGTGGTGGCGAAACACTACAATTTTACCTTTACTAGTATATGTTTATTGTCGCAATAATGTTTAAGATGGTTGAGGTAAATCCGTTAGAGAACTGGCTTCCAGATTTTTCCAGTATGTTACAAGTTCCTTTAACACATTGTTTGGATTTTAGAATTTATCTTACGCATTGTTTCTTGTGATAAAAACTACAAACTTAAATATAAATAGTTTTAATAATTTAATTAGCTTAAAAATTAGTAAAGTTTTGTAGTATCTAGTAGTAGTGTAACAGTTTCAAAATCATGTAATAAAGTGTAAAATAAACCACGCGATAAAATCCGTATATAGTAGTTTAATTTCAATGAATAACATTCGCGTAAACAGAAGACAATATTATGTAAAAACTACAATTTAAGTAGTTAGCTAGGAGCAGTTGGAATCAATTTCTTTCCTGGAATAAAGATCCAAAATAATATAAGTGACATAATATTTAGTTTTACTTTCATGTGATTGATAATTTCGATCTATTCTAATGACGTTTTTATTACCGTTAGTAGCAAAAAGGATTCCAAAAGGAATTGTTGGAATACTAAGTAATATTATAAACGCAAATATGAGTTTGTTTGTCCGTTACGCTCACGCCTTAACTACTCCACAGATTATCATGAAATTTCGCATACCGTTGTCAGGGCTACCGAAAAGGACACACAATACCTTTCATCCAGAAAAAAAGTATTTTTCTCAAGGGGAAAAAAGGGGCGAAGCAGTGGGCATAATTTAGTTTTATTATAATATAGACTGGTGCCATGCAGCAGATACTTTGGCGCATAAGGGAGCATCGGAGCGGTATGAAGACTTAGCTTAGTATCACCACATATGAAATGAAATTTATTAATCACAAATAAGTAAGTCACAGTAATTAATAAACACTGGTACCCAAGGTAAGATCTAACTTGTGTTATGGGTACCAGGCCCCACTTTCAGGTTTCTTAACAGTTTGGTATTAATTTAGGTACGTACATTGATGTTATCAAATAAATTACAATAAGAAAATATAAAATATTAATACTTAAAAACAAAATATAAGAAAAAGTCAATAAAAATTGGGTTGACACTTATGATTGTGCAGCAGTAGTGCGAGAGTAGGTGTGTGTGTGTGTGTGTGTGTGCGTGTATGGGTGGTGCGAGTGTGTGTGTGTGTGTGTGTGTGTGTATGTGTGTGTGTGTGTGTGTGTGTGTGTGTGCGTGTGTGTGTGTGTGTGTGTAACGTAGTAAACTTTCAGTTATATATATATGTAGATAGTTAAATACTCTAGTTATTTTCTAGGGTCTTCATGTTCCAAAAACCAATTGATTTAATAGCGTGATTAAATCGATTGGTTTTGATAGTATTAGTACAATGCGTTCGGAGATTAGACACATTCTTTTGCACATAACCACAAATTGGATTTCTAATGAAAGAAGGCGGATTTAATAAGTGTCATGCTATGAATTTAGATTAAACAATTAACACACCTGATAAAAATTAAGTTTAGTAAGCAAGTAAGGTGTATGGTTTAGTAAGATATATATTTGTTATTGTTAAAATAAAGGGTAAAAAAGCTTGCGTTAATACGTATTAAGGTATGCCTTCTTATCATTTTTTACACACAGATACAATACAAAGTTATTTTGACTCGATTGTCTTATCAAATAAACCCAGTAAACACAGAAAATTTAAATTCTGAAAGCAGCGTTATAACAGTGTTTTCAATATTCATATATTATGTACTCGAATAATTGTTGTATTGTTCTATATTAAATTGATTCGAATTAATATAAAATAATTTATATGTATATAACATATGAATGCATGTTATGTTTTGCTTCCGTGGTCACTTGCTAATAAAATGATCTCTACTACGATATACTCTTATATAAAAATGCAACACCGTGTAAAAAATTCAGGTCAATTAAAAGCTTACATACTTTTCGAATTACAGAATATAAAGATTAATATAACTGGAACAGATTGGCATCCAAATAATAACGAAGTCCCTATTTCACACAAAGAAAAGTACATTTTAACTGATATTATAATGCGTAAATGAGTTTGATTGTTTATTACGCTTTCACACATTCATTACTGGACCGATCATTATAAATCTTCATATACACGTTGTCAGGAGCAGCAGCGATAGCTCTGTGGGGAGACTAAGCCGTCGGTCCCGGCTGCCATGAACTTCTATGGCAGTCGTTATTAGGAAGTTAGTGTCCTGACACTGATCTAGCCTTAGGGTATCCTTAGCTTTCGGGTTGTAGAGGTCAGGTGGCAGACGCTCCGTGTAAAAATTGATATCCAGTCAAATCCGGTTAGACTAGAAAAGCCGACCCCAAATGACTTGGGAATAATAAAGGCTAGGGAGATACACGTTGTCAGGGGAACAGAGAAGGAAATAGGGTACCTTTTATCCAGTAAAAAGTACTGTTACTAACCTAACCTTCATTTACATGTGCAAAGCCGCTGGCAAAATGTTTATATACTTACAAATTTAGAACAACTTACAAAATTACAAACCAGGAGGCTTGTCGACTCAAGTCCGCTTAACTCTTGTTCATTTCAATTAACGTTTTGATAATTGCAATTATCACCAACAAGTCGTTCCGCGATGGCGTCTTTACCTAAAGATAACAAGCTGCGATGTTTACGGAGGCAGCGAACTGAGCTTATTACTTAATTGGCTATTACTGACTGAGAATCGGTTCCTTACTACGTCACTATTGTATCTCGATCGGATACTCATTGTATGGCACCTTTGTGTTGTCTCTTAGTTGGCTTTGCGTTGATTATAACAGTTGCTTTGGGAAACTCGGAAAGTGTCATTCCAAAGAACAGACAGGTAGGTGTTGTTGATGTTCCATTTATGAGCGGTATTCGCCCAATTTAGACGTTAGCCGGGAATAAGTTACATATTTGAGTTTTGCGTTATGTTGCGTGAGTACTACGTATAAATGGACACTGAAGAATTTTCCTTTCAAAATCATTTGTTTAAAGTTATAATGGAAGTTGAAGTTGTGTTACTTTAGTATTGTCACTGCTAATACTTTAAGATTATAAGAATGAGTAGAAATGCGCGAAATATTTACTATTTTACAACAATTAATAGATTAACGAAATCTTTTGTTATTAATAAATTCACAAATAAATAAATTCAAAAGCAGCTATGTCAGACAGACGAATAGATAAACAGACAAAATTATATTAAACCCTTAAAACCAAACGTATCAACGAAATTTGTTAGACATTACATTTTTTTTAAAATATTGTTATAGACTTGCGTTTGAGCACGATCTCACCTGATGTTAAGTAAAGGTGCAGTCGACAATGGAGCACGCTTGCTTAGAAGGTACCTATTCACTCGCGACTTGAAGACACCCAGATTGTACTTATCGAGAAACACAGACTTAGCTAGTAAGTTCCACTCCTTTGCGGTACGCATTATAAAAGTGGAAACTAAGCGCTTCGTGCTTATATGTGTTATATTTACCATGTGCCTGTGCCGCTGGTCTGTTTGTCTGGTCGTACGATGGTAGAATGGGGAAGAAGGAATCAAATTATGCAGTTCCTCTGCACGCTCTCCGTAATGTATCCGATAGAAAACCGAAAGATTGGCATCCCTACGACGATGCTCTAAGCATTGGAGTCGTGCGTTGACTAGTTGGTCATCACTGATGAGTCTCCTGGCCTTACGCTCAATTGACTTCAAAGCCTCTAGCTGATATTTTGCAGAGCTATCCCAGAGGTGAGAACAGCTGACATGCAGGATCGAACCTGTGCTTGGTTCATCACATACGATTTATATTAATAAATTCTGGCTGCCCCACGGCTTCAGCCACGATCATGATTACTGCTGTGCTCCTCTGGCTCGTAGCTTGATGTTATATATCCTATGTTACTTCTAGATTAAGTAAGTATGTAGTTTTTTAATGGTAAAAGAGTTTTTGAAAGAGATTCTGATAATAATAATAATAATAATATTCTACCACATACACTCAACGCCATCTAGCCCAAACTAAGCAGAGCTTGTACTATAAGTACTAGACAATGGATAAACATACATATATACTTTTTTTTTGTAAATACATACATATTATACATAAAAACACCCAGACCAAGACAAACATCCATGTTCATGCACACAAATGTTTGACTTGTGCGGGAATCGAACCCGCGACTTCAGGCGTGGCAGTCGGTTACACTAACCACTACGCCATCGAGGCCGTCAAATGTTTTTAGCGTATTCATTACTTACAAAAATATAAATAATTCCTCTTTTTAATATAAGTATCCTAATGAAATGCAAATGTCAGTTTGATTGCTTTTTTGTTACGCTTTCATGCTTTTACTAGTCAACCGATCATCATGAAAGTTGGCATATACGTTGCAAGGATATAGAAAAGTACATCTAAATTCGAATGTGAGTTTGTTTGTTATGCTTTCACGCCTTAAGACGTTATCAGGGGCATAGCACAGGACCTAGGGTACCTTACATACGGAGAAAAGACTGTTACTGAAAGATAGTAAATTTACATATCCTGCATTTACTCGAGGGAAGCCTTAGGTAAAATCTAGTAAACAATAACACAAAACGAAAATGAAATGAGAACCGATAATACCAGCGCTGTCTTAGAAGATGCTAACCGATTTGTATGGCAATTTCATTGAGCTATTAATGATATTATTGTTTGTGGAACGACCCGACATTTTCATAGAACTAATTATACTCCTTGCCTTAGGTAAGCCTACCGGGGATGACAGGACAAGTATAGGAGAGAGCGAGTGAGCCTCTGTATCTAAACGCAGTTATAGTGTTATTATTATCTTACTCTGTGTTGTAATACAAGTAAGTCATAGAGCAATTAATTACATATTTTCTTAAAATCATATCTTTAAATAGCAGCGTTTGGCTGCCACATAGATGTCTCAACTTCGATCCTAAGGCGCACACCTCTAACTTTTCGAAGTTATGTGCGTATTAAATTGTTAATTATCTTTTGCTTTACCGGTGAAGGAAAGCATCGTGGAGAATCCTGCATTTCTGAGAGTTCTCCGTAATGTTATCGAACATATGATAAGTCTGTAAATCCGCAGTAGGCCAGCGCAGTTCATTATGGCCTAATCCTTCTCCCACTGGAAAGAAACCCGTGTCCAACAGTGGAAATGTTTATAAACAAGGCTAATATAATACTATTTTATTATAAGCCTACTGAATATGGAATGAAAGGATAGGAATATGAGAGGAAGACAATTGAACCACTGCTACTAAACGCTATTACAGTGTTACTACTCTCTGTGTTATAATCTATATATAGACAGGCTAAGAAAAACCAGTTCAGTATATTATTCTCCATTGATTGTTATCTTATCTTGTTACAGGGGCCAATCAGTGTAGACCGGCGACACTTCGACCCAGTGGGATCTTTTGTGTCGGCCCCGAGATCTATCCCTGAGCTATCTCCGTATGAATGTACTGCATCAGTCGCAGCGTACACTTCAGAGGGAGAAACTTGAAGTCTTCAGGGTTCGGATATGCAAATCCCATCAGACCCATCCTTAGTCCAGCCAACGCGTCACGTTCACACAGTAGGTGTAATATGGACTCGTCCTGTTCACCACAGGCTCTGCAGATCAAATTGTTTGCCAAACTCAATCTGCACAGGAAGTCGTTGGTGCCAAAGTGACCAGATTTCATCCATTGATTGTTAATCGAGATTCATTTTTAAAACTTTGTTTACATCTATTCACGAGCCTTAGTATTATCAATCAGCCAGCTTGTGACCACAGCATGTATCCTGGTCAAGCAGTAATAAGGTAAACATTATGCATGATCGCGTTAATACCTGTTACGAATTATATCTATATCATGCAACGCGAAATTATTACAAAATGGATTTAGCCCGTGGTTTCGCTCGCGTAAACTTGAACTAGATTAGATTAGTAAAAGTACTTTTTCGGGATGAAAGGTACCCTATGCCATTTTATGCCGTTGACGTGTATGCGAAATTTCATGATGTTCGGTCGAGTAGTTAGGGGTAAATCGTAACAAACATACAAACAAACTCACATTTATAATATTAGTTAGGATGCACTGCAGTCGCATAAACTAATTGACTGTAAAACTCAATAACGGTAAGACCTGGGAATTGAATCCGAGACCACGCACAACAGTCATACACACTACCTCTGCGCCATCAAGACAGTCCTCACAATTTCTGCAAATACATTATGAAAATTAATTATCAAGAGTGCTCTTTATACCCCAGCATTAATTTTCCCTAGTCTTGATGAGATTATACTGCAACAATTTATACAAAACGGTTCATTTCCACTGACCTATTTTAGTGCGAGTGCTAGGTAGAATTGCGACAATATTTTGCACAGAGTGCAGAATCTTGTAGACTCGCCAGACGTTCGCCACGCGATTGCACTCCGAAACGATTTATTGGCTACACCTTCATTCGAATTTACTGCTGAAACTCCCCACTCTCTCGTCATATAAAATTTAAAACTACGACGGATGGTGTCTAGTTTAAGTGGTTGAATCACCACTGCCCCCGCGCTGAGTCTGGTTTCACTAAGAAGCAACTTTTTTACTTACTCGATGGATAGGGGATAGATTCATTCGTTTTTTTTACAACTAATGTGGCAAACAAGCTTACGGCCCACCTGACGGTAAGTGGTCACCGTAGCCTATGGACTTCTGTAATACCAGAGGCATCACTTGCGTGTTACCGACTCTTTAGGAAAGGAAGTGGGAAGGAGAAGGAGCGGTAAGGGGAAAAGAGGGTGACTGGGCCTCCGCACTCTCACTCACCGAACGAAACATTATGGTAGGAATACTGCTATTTCAGGTCGATATTCTTTGAGAGAGTAGTCCTTCCACGGTTGAGCCGGCAATTTCATGCTGAAATCAGCGAGGCTTTACTACTCAAAATACTCTAATTCGTCACCAAATAATTAGCTAAGTTTGTAACTTTTAAAGAGTACTTCTACGTATTAACGACACTAGTAGTGCATGACTGCATGGATGGCGTATTGATTTTAATAGTTGTCTTGCTGATGCCACTGTCACTGAGTCGAGCATTGTGGGTTCGAACACAACACGGTACAAAAATGTTATCTATTTATCTAGTCTGAGACTACTCAGTCTTAGACTAGATTGTGCAAATCAATAAACAATGACCTTAAAGAACACCCGTACTTTGTGGACATTGCTTGAATTTTTTGAAAAATATATTAAATCCGTAGAGCAAGCGTGAAATTGAGTGCAAGTACACACAGCGACACATCAACCTAGACTGTTTGGACTTTGAGCTATTATATTATCGTGCGAGAGAATGCGTTATATTTATGTTACGCTCTATCCTTACCATTACCTCGACACCACTATGCACTGTCCCTTTCCGACAATTCTCTATTTTGTATGAAGCAAAGTTATGCGTATATAGGGTGTCTAACTTCATGTGTAGCGTGTATGTACTATTGTATATTAATCTTTTATTAAAAGATTACTCCACTTATAAATTAATCTGCAGCATTATAAATATACAACATAACATAATTAAAGATACTACGTGTTAAACTCTGGTATCCAAGATAAGATTCAAATTGTATTATTTGATCAGGTGGAACACGTTCCACCTGGTCAAATAATGAGGAAAAGAGATAAGGAAATAAGCTAATAACCACGGTTCCTAGCTTATTTCCTCATGCCTTTTGAACAAAGTAGAGAAAATTACAAAAATAAGTAATAATTATATTAATACTGGAAAAAATTGCTTTGCTAATATGATGTAGTTATGATGTATATTATGATTTAAATATTCAAAACATTTCAACTTTAAAATTACTATTTATCATGTTATATTAAAATACAGGCAAGCCTTAAATGTGAAAATACGAGAGATATTGGTTACAGACATACAATGTGTCACAAAGTACGTCATTATGTCCCTTTATATTTATACAAACAAAGTAATCTCAAACATTCACCTGATATTTATTTTCAAAGGCTTCGCCCGCAATAGCGATAATCAAACAATGATTTAACAGACTCCAAAATCTATAGGTGCAGCGAAACAATTTGTTGATCACACAGTTCTTTGCTTTTGTGGATCGAGCTATCCACAAAAGCACATTTGGCACTCTGTCAGTGAAAAGACGACCACTTAAAAGTTTGTATCATCGGTGCAGTCCGATGTCAAAATAACGATTTTTCAGGTTTAAAGATTTCATAAAATATGCATTTATAAAATCACCGTGTTTTTGGATTCTTAAAAACACTTTTCAGGAGTAAAAGAGTTTCTCCATAGTAGTAAAAATGCTTTTTGCAAAAAAGTCTGTACTATAGTCACGCTAAAGTTATAAATATTCAAAGAATACATTCCACACATCCAATTTAGTTGTAAAATGCACCAATTCATTCAACATACAAAGCGTTAGCTCTCTCTGACTTATAAAACCAATTTCTTTAAGTTAACTGAAGCAGATACATCCCGAAATCGAATACTTAATTCAATCGGAATTCAACAAAGGAAATTTCTGAAGACGTCTGAATGATGTCATGTATTTCTTATCACATATAACAGTAACCACTAATACTTAAGTCTAAATCCTTGGAGAGTTTCAAATGTGATTCTCACGGTTGACTTGCGGTCTCAGTCGCATATCGATGTGTATTCTGTTTTACACTCCGTTGGTTTTGAGTCAGCGTCGAAAATTGTCACAGAAGCGCTTCACTATTTTCGTGTGATGAACTTTTTCCCTTTTAGAATTATCAGATTTTGCTGTTACCACGTTTCCTAAAGCTTCTTCTTCTTTCTTAGCCTTTATTATTCCCAAGTCACTTGGGGTCGGCTTTTCTGGTCTAACCGGATTTGACTGGATATCAGTTTTACACGGAGCGGCTGCCACCTGACCTCCGCAACCCGAAGGCTAACGATACCCTAAGGCTAGACCAGTATCAGGATATTAGACGGTACTGACTTTTCCAATAACGACTGCCATAGATGTTCATGGCAGACGAGACCAACGGCTTAACGTGCTCTCCGAGGCACGGAGCAGGCGATAATTGTCAATCAATACGCACATAATTTCGAAAAGTCATATAACTTCCGAAAGTCATAGGTGCGCGACGTGGGTTCGAACCCGAGACCCTCTGCATTGCAGTCTGTTGATCTCCCTACTGAGCTATCGCTGCATTTCCTAAAGCTTGTGGAGTTTAAATCTGTTCGTTTTACAAGCAAACCGTGCTTTTAAATTGATTAAAACCGAACTGGACAAGGTTTTGCTATCGTTGAACAGTTTCACTGTATAAAATACGCATTTCGTGTAGGGTGATTGTTGTTTGAAATTTATATAAACTAGTCGTTCATTATTCAATAAATTTGAGACTATTTACTTATTTCTCTTACTATCATAGCAGTTAGGCGTATAATATAATTTTACATTTCTATTCACTAATTATTTATTATTTGGATCTGATTTAGTTTTGGTTGTATTTACTCCGAGTTTGTAACTCATAAATCATAACTTCAAATCATTACCCTTAAATTACCTTTGTAATTTACATAATGGTGCAAAGGTATGAAATGCGACTCCTGTGCTCGTGCACAATGGTCTTGATTTTAATTCTTGGATGATGCAAAATTGTATATTTTTTAAAAGGATTCCTCTCTAGCACTGCGGAGTCTGTGACCGTGCCCAAAAGATTAATAGGCTCACCTTCTATTCCGTGGGACTGAAAACCATCGCTACAAAATATGCATGTAATACAGCATATTACAGAAAACTGAGAATATCGTGATTTAAACCGTATCGGGTTTGAATCATGACATTATTAGGTTTCTGTCACGAAATTTTCAGAAATAGCACGACATTGGGCTCGATAGTATGCAAAATTCTCGTTCGTTATTACGTTGGAGCTGAAATAACAGCTGACGAAATGTGACTGTAGTTATACCTCTGCCTATATCCTTCAGAGATGTAGGCGAAAGTACATTATGTAATTCCAGGAGTTCGTTGTTCGTACATAATCCTAATCCTAACTAATGAATGTGAGTTTGTTTGCCTGTTACGCTTTCACGTCTTAACTACTTGACCGACTATCATGAAATTTCGTATACACGTTTCTAGGGGAACAAAAAAGGACGTAGGGTACGTTTCATCCAGAATAAGGGACTGTTTCTAATCTAACCTAACTTACATTTAATCGAGCGAAATCGCGGGCAAGATCTGGTTCTAAGATAATTGAAAGAGTACCTAATCAAAAAGCAATGCGGCATACAATGCACGTAATAAAACCAAAGTAGAATAATGTGTTACAATCTGATCTGGTTCCATATGATTGATTGATTTTCTTTGACTTGCCCGCTTGTAAGAAACATCTGCACAGAAAATGTACAGCCAATACGATATTGAACTCTTGTAAGATGGCTATTGTATTCTTCAGTGTAATAAATCATTTTGATGTTATGTATTGTATTGTGAAGTCAAGCGAAATTTCCTGTACAGATTTAGTTCTGATGTAACACTAGTAGGTACTTGCAAGTTAGGTCACGTTTTTACATAGGTACAGACTTTATGTACGTACTCAATATGCAAACCTACCTATATAACAGACTAGATTTTGCACTTGGCTTCGCTCGCATTACCTAATGTAGATTTATATTAAGATAGATTTTAAGTAGCCTGTTATGCTATTCTGAAGTATAAACATTAATACCGTAAAGTTTCATCAAAATCTGTTCAGTAGTTTATGCGTGAAAGAAAAACAAACATCCATCCAACCTTCCTCACAAATTTTCACATTTATAATATTATCTTATCTTATATGGGGCCAGTCACTGCAGACCGGCGACACTTCGACCCAGTGGGATCTTTTGTGTAACGTGCTCTCCGAGGCACGGAGCAGGCGATAATTGTCAATCAATACGCACATAATTTCGAAAAGTCATATAATTTCCGAAAGTCAGAGGTGCGCGACGTGGTTCGAACCCGAGACCCTCTGCATTGCAGTCTGTTGGTCTCCCCACTGAACTACCGCTAGAAAACATACAGAGCCTATATAACAAAATTAATGAAACCGGTTAAGCGGTTCAGCCGTGAAAATGTTTTAAAATGACTTTGAAGATTTAAATTTGGTTTAAAAAATCCCGCACTAGAAAGAAATTCAGAATCGGTGGGTCTTAACAAAAAATAAAACGACAGACACAAAAAATACCCAAAACATGGTACAATTACATATTTGTGGAACACACAATTTTTTGTCCCTTTGTTTTTTCGTTTCGTTAGTTGCTACCTTTTTTTCAAGAGTTGTTCAAGCCTGGCAAGGCCTCTGACATGGCTTAACGACTGCTGTCAATTTGACAACAACCGGGACCGACTTCTCACGTGCCCTCCGAAGCACGGAGACGCTCAGATGAAATAGCACTAAGCGGTCACCCATCTATAGACTGACCGCACACAACGTTGCTTAACCTCGCTAATCGTTTACCGATCAGTGAGTGCAACTGGCTATGAGTCTATTAGATGTTTTTGTCTCGAACACATAATACTCGGCGCAATGCCAATGGCCAGGCGACCACATAAGCTACTATGGCATCCATACAATCAATTTATTATTGCTTTAGTAATATTAATTAGTTTTATACATGCTGCAAGCATATAACGCGCCTGATGATAAACTGCTATCGTAGCTTACGATCATAATATACCACAACTATCACCCTTATAGCTGCCGTCTCTATGGTATTAATCTTCTTGTCATTGTCACGGTAATGTTATCTAACAGTATTCTATCTTCATATAAACGGGCGGAACGCGAGTCATACCTACGCGCCTCGAGGTCGGTTTTCACTTGGTTCCCAACCAGTCGCAATTGCGCTGCAGTGATGAACGGACGGTGGCGGTGATGGTTTTGTAAGCAGTAAGCGTGTGATTTGTTAATATTTGATTGAAATAAGTACAAGTACTTACATAATAATTATGGCAAAGTGCAATTGTAAACATAAGTATTTTAAATATAGTTTTTATTCGAATGCAGATATTTTTATACTATTAAATGTAACAATAAAGCTTTTCGTACGTCTCAGTCGAGACGCAAATATTTTTCAGTCTCAAATATATATGCTTTTTATTAATTTTACTAATCAAAAAACATACATGATTTTTATTGAACACTTCTATTTTATTCACAACAAATTTCATTTTCTTGAATAAGAAATATAATTACAATCCCTAAACTAGAAAGAAACTCAAGTAGCTATATGAAATTAAATTACTGTAAGTGGGCAGCCCTCTCGTATATTTGCGGACCGCGTGGCTGTAGGTAATTATTTCAAGGACAGAGCCGAGTTAGAATACCGTTAGATAACATTACCGTGTCATTGTTACAGATGGCATAATTCTATCCTAAGTGTTCGTGGGAGAATCGCTTAGCACACGATCGATTTGATTCAAAATGGGGAATATGTCTTCTGCCATGCATGCTACTAAAGTATTTTATTATTATTAGAGTAGTAGTATTATTATGAGAGTATTTAAAGTATTTTAAAAATGTTTTACTCTAATAAAGACTACTGCAGCTAAATAACTTAAATTGAATACTGAGTACAGTTGCGAGAGCTTTTTTAAGCGTCCTGTTAATACTACTCACGATTGCTTGCAGTATTTATTGTGCTATATTGAATCCAAGCAGGCGTTACTTGGCGGAAAAATATTGTAATAAAAATATTGGGAAGGGAGGACTCCGCCACGCACCCTTGGATTGCCAAATCCAACCCACTATTCAAATAGAAACAAGTAAGAATCGGCAATGAATTGCCGTAAGTCTTAGAGTTCGAAAAAATGGTAATATGCAAAGGTCACTTGATACTACGTGACCTTGAGGTCGTAGGTCATAGGTCAAAGTCATTACGGGGCTATATCGACTATGCTGAGTTGAATGGCGTTGACCGCGACTCTCTAGCTCTTACGGTTCTTGAGTTGAAAGTTGTATAACAGACAGACGGATGGACGGACGGACGGATAGACAGATCATTTGTTGGTTGGCTTTCGTACGAGAAGGTTGTCGTGAGGTGTCGGCGCTATTTACAGTGAGTCGTTGTATTGTGTTGACTTGTGATTAATTATTTAGTGTAATTAACGGCTGTTTGTCAATTACGATGATTCGATATTACTTTATTATTCTGCTACTGTTAAAATTAGCTTGAATTAAAATTTAAGAATAAATTATTGTACTTTGTGGTACACGATTGCTTCTTTTTAATAAGATCCGACTTCTTAACCTAAAAATATATATTTCTCTCTAGTATATCAGTTAAATTACAAGGCGATTAATTCCAAACAAAAACCTTTTGCGATATAGATCTTAGGCAAAAGGTCAGCCATTAGCTAAGAATAACAATTTTTTATCGAGTACTTAGTGCGTATTATGTTGAGACCTTGATTCTATATCAGCATTTTAGGAAGTATTAATATCTAACTAAGGCCTAGGTTTTATTACCAGCGATTGACGGTCGAAATTTAATATCAATCTTTTCAATTTAAGATTTAGGATCGATGCTGGAATTTACTTAATTTTTAATTTTTTATTGTATTTGCCATTATGTGTTTATTTGTTTGTTAAGCTTTCACTACTCGACCAATGATCATGAAATTTCGTATACACATTGTCAGGGGTACCGAAAAGGACATAGAGTATACCATTCATCTAGAAAAGAAACCACTGTTGCCGAGGGATATAAAATAGTTAAAATTAAGATTAGCGCAAGCGAAGCCACGGGCAAAATCTTGTGCATTTATAATATGAAGGCTTTCGAGTTCTCGAGTTCTGTATGTCGATCTAATTCTAGATTTATCTATACATATAAAGGTCTCCGTCTACTGCGTCAAGGATAGGGGCGTGATTATATTGACCCCTCGAGGATGAAATATTGTAAAAGCCATTTTGGCGAAATTTCGTTATTGATGTAACCTTATTCAGTTTTTCGAGCTGCATCAACCAGTATTTTCAAAATGAAGATATTCAGTAAAAAAAATATTACCACCCAGAAAATACTACAGCTAAAATATTATTTAAAAAAAAAAGGTTTAAATAATACGTTTACGCCAAAATATATAATTTCATAATTATGGAACATAAACTATTTTCACTAAAACAAATCCCAAAAAAAAAAAAGTGTATCTATGTTTTTTATTCCTTGGCTCTCTTGCAAAGTAGTATTTTGGATTTTACTACATATAACCCTCTAAGTGTCTACATATGTAAAGAAAACCCGGATGTCTGACGGATCAATGCACAGGTTCCTTATTCAACGTAGGCAAACATTAAGGAAGTTTATGTCAAACTTCAACCACTAAGAACGTTTACCGAATTTCAAGATTTGTGCAACGTAGTTCTAGCAAGGACTTGTACCGTGAAACTTCCTAGAAATACTCTTAAAATTAAACAATCGAGGACGTGTTTTAGCATTTTCAATCACTCCTCCTCTAAGGGATTGAATTGAAAGTTAAAGTTTGTAAATGAATATTATTATTGCTTTTATTAGGTAAGCTAAAACCAAGTATTAATACATTAGGAGTTCTATAAGATGTTGAGCAGCGATAGCTCAGTGGGGAGACCAATTTGACCTGGGGGTGGCGGGCTTTGTGGGCCTGCCCGCCATCCGTTCAGCACCAGGTCCGAGAGGCGGCGTGCGTGTTCCCACGCGCGCCTCTGTTGTTTCGAGTCCGTCTCCCCTCTAGGGGGGACAGTAGGGATATTATTGTGAGAAGTGCCTTTGGGTAGGTCTTTTGCGTAGTGGCCTGCCGTTTCATACGGCGGGCCGAAACCTCGGCGGGGTCGCGACCGCATGCGAAAGTGATTCGCGCGGCCCCGTCGATAGTGGTTTTGTCGAGGAACACCGTGGTAGGTTTAGTCGGTATTCCGGGAGGTACATTTTCTTCTTAACATCTTTCTTTTACCCCGGCGAGTCCGACATAACCCCTCCGCCCGCCCCCACGGAGGGGTATGCATCAAGCATTCCCCCACGTAAAAAAAAAAAAAAAAAAAAAAGTGGGGAGACCAATAGACTTCAATGCAGAGGGGTTCGAACCCACGTCGCGCACCTCTGACTTTCGGAAGTTATATGACTTTTCGAAAATGTGCGTATTGATTGACAATTATCGCCTGCTCCGTGCCTCGGAGAGCACGTTAAGCCGTTGGTCCCGGCTGCCATAAACATCTATGGCAGTTGTTATTGGGAAAGTCAGTACCCTCTAATATCCTGACACTGGTCTAGCCTTAGGGTATTGTTAGCCTTCAGGTTGCGGAGGTCAGGTAGCAGCCGCTCCGTGTAAAAACTGATATCCAGTCAAATCCGGTTAGACCAGAAAAGCCGACCCCAAGTGACTTGGGAATAATAAAGGCTAAGAGAGAAGAAGTTCTATAAGATGTTTGTGTTTCTATAAGTAATTTTGATAGCACGTGTGGCGTAGTGGTTTAAGTATTTGCCTCGTCGCTGCCACTGCGCTGAGAGTTGTGGTTCATGGGTTACATGGTTGTTCCGAGTCTGAGTATTCTTTGTGTCCGTTGTTTGAATGTTTGTAAAGTTCCACGTGACACAGGAATTATTCCTAGCATGGGAGGTGTAGCTTTAAAATAAAATAAATGAGATGTTTCAGTACGCACTATTGCTTAAGGTGCAAATTTACCGAGCTACGAATAATGCTTGCTAGCCAATTCCCGGAACATAAGCAGCGCGCGGCACACAAACGCTGTGAATTGACATTATCAACAACATTAAGCCTAATAATAATTCTGCGCGTCATGATTTTATTAGGGAATAAAATATAAGTAATATTCGTGATCAAGTGACGGCAAGCCTAAGACTGCTTAGCGCTTGGTTCGTTTATGCATAAGACGCATACGCAATGCACTCCATTTACTTTTTCAAGATGACCCGCATCTTACGTTGCCAATTTTATTGCGATCATAAAGTAAAACGGTCGCGTTTTACTTTATAATCGCAATGCTTTCAACGCACCAAATGAAGCGTAAACAGTTTGAGTGCTTTATGTAGCCAATTTAAGTATTGTTATCATAAATATTTTTATAAGTATTTATTGCTGACATATTCAAATATGACTATTATTGTATGTCGATTTGGTTCCGTATTGATATCAATACGACAATGACTCTAAGCAAGCACACGCACGTAGACAGTCCGATGTTTAATAATCATTCACGCTATAACTGTTTACTAGGTAATAAGGTTTGATTGCTATTATGGTGCACCAGTAAAAGACGTCCTCTCTTGAATGTGTTTATTGTGGTACTAAACGTTGGTCATATTTTAATGATTGAACGGCGTAAACATCCCGCCCACCAAAACTAACTGTTTTACATAATAATAATATATGTAATCATTAACAAATTAGAGCAATGGACTGTATATAATGCAATTTGTTTCATTTGTAATTTTAGAACCTTGTTAATCACACATGTAATTCTAGATTCACTTCACTTGTTAACAGGTGATGTCCTTTGGTAGGAATATGAGTTTCGACAGTGGCCGCTTTAATTCATGATTTCCTTTGCATTGGACTGTAACAACACGTACTAAATTATCGGACCCAGGATGGACAGCTTTTACTCGACCTAATATCCACTTATTAGGTGGTAAATCATCCTCTTTTATTATGATAATGTCTCCAATATTTGGCGATGGAATCTTAACTTGCCACTTATATCTCTGCTGCATAGTATTAAGGTATTCATTCTGCCATCGCCGCCAAAAGTCTTGGGTCATGTGTTGTATCATTTGCCATCTTGTGAGTAATGTAGTATTCCTTTCCTTGTAACTGATATCTGGCACACTGATAAGCGGTTCTCCTACTAAAAAATGTGCAGGCGTAAGTGGTGTGAGTGTCTCAGGCGTATCGCTAAGTTGACAAAGTGGGCGTGAGTTCAAAGTTGCCTCTATTTGTGCCAGTAATGTAGCCATCTCCTCGTAAGTAAGCTTCGTACCTTGGTTTATTCTCGATAGGTGTCTTTTGGCCGATTGTACCCCAGCTTCCCATAAACCACCATAATTAGGCATGCGCGGAGGTATGAAATGCCAATTTGTGCCGTCATTGGCTAAAATTTCAGCTACTTCTTTCGTTATATTAGCTTGGCTCTTTGTAAACAATGCTTTTAACTCTTTGGCGGCGCCAACAAAGTTGGTGCCGTTGTCACTCCATAAGTGAAGACACGGTCCTCTTCGAGCTACAAATCTTCTAAAAGCGGCGATGAATCCTTGAGCTGTAAGGTCTGTGACAGCTTCTAAATGCAGAGCTTTGGTGGACATGCACACGAATAGGCAAATGTAGCCTTTAACGGCCTGGTGACCTCGACCTTTCGATGTTCTTATTTGTACAGGTCCTGCGTAATCCACTCCGCTGTTACGAAAAGCTCGGCTAGGCGTCACTCTTTCGGCAGGGAGCTGACCCATCATTTGATAGTTTACCTTCCCTTTGCTCACAATACAGATCTTACATGTTCGAATACATTTTTTTACACCTGATTTCATGCCAATTATCCAATATCTACTGCGAAGATAGTTTAACATGGATTGAATACCACCGTGAAAAGTTTTAATATGTGCTTCTTGAATTAAAAGTTTTCCAATATGAACATCCTTTGGTATTATAATTGGTTGTTTTGATGTTTCAGACAATATTGCGTTTTGTAATCTGCCTCCAACTTTCAGTATACCTTTCTTGTCTAAGAATGGCGCCAGCGTAACAAGTGAACTCTTGGCATTGACCTTTCCATTTTTCTTTATCTGTTCTATTTCTCTTTCGAAGACTATACTCTGATAATATTTTATGCATGTTGCCAAAATTGTTTCCATTTCTTCTACTGTTAAGTATTCTTCTAATTGTATTCTATTTCTTATATGTAAAAATCTTTTACAATAAGCCAACACTCTCTTCATTCGCAACAGGGTTGAAAATCTTTCCCACAGAGGTGTATCTTCCTTGTACGTATTGGTATGACACAAAGCTTTAATTTCAAGGTCTGTTGTAGGAACATCTGGTCTTAAACTGGAGATTTCTCGCTTCATTAACCAGCTGGGACCTTGCCACCACATCTTTAGGTTTACCAAATCTCTTGCTTTAAGCCCCCTAGTAGCAATATCTGCCGGGTTTTCAGATGTATTTATGTAACCCCATCTTTTCTCTTCCAGGTTTCTTTGAATATCTGCAACCCTATTTGCGACAAAAGTCCGCCATCGATTTGGATTAGACTGTAACCATGATAACACTACCATTGAGTCTGTATAAGCATAAATATTGTTCATAGGTATCTTCAATACATCAGCAACATTCTTCACTAGATCAGCCAGCAATCCTGCAGCGCATAACTCTAATCTGGGTATTGTGAGTTGTTTCACAGGTGCTACCTTTGTTCGAGATGCTACCATTGCCACATAAACTACATCATGTTCATCAACTATTCTGAGGTAAGTTACTGCTGCGTATGAAGTTGAAGAAGCGTCTGAGAAACCGTGAATCTGGATGTCTTTATGCCTCGGAGTGATGTGAAACCAACGGGGAACTTCAATGGCTTGCAGGTAAGGTAAATCTTCTCTATAGTTTATCCATTCTTTAGCTATCTTTTCAGGTACTTCGTCATCCCACCCGAGATTACAGAGCCACAGCTTCTGAATCATGACCTTGGCTACAATGATTACCGGCGATAACCACCCAAATGGATCAAACAAGCGTGCGACATCAGAAAGAATGGATCTCTTTGTTATGGGATGTATCAATTCAGGTAAGTCAACAGTTACTTTAAATGTGTCATCCTTTCTGTCCCATTTTAAACCTAAAATTTTAATGACTTTATCTAGTTTTATTTCTAGTGAATCTGTAGTATTTTCATTTGCTTGTAAATCTTTCAATACTTCTTCTGAATTACTTGACCATTTTTGCATGCAAAATCCTCCCTTTTCAAGTATAGCTTTTATATCACGACACAATTTTTTAGCTTCTTCGACTTCTTCAAGTGAGACCATAAGATCATCCATGTAATAACAGTGCTTTATTGCAGCCGCAGCTTCTGGATAATGGCGACCTTCATCATCAGCAAGTTGGATGAGAGTTCTAACAGCAAGAAATGGTGCTGCAGCTGTACCGAATGTGACACGTTTTAGTTTATAACTACTTATGTCTTCATCTGTGTTATTCCGCCACACTATGTGTTGTAACTTCGTATGTTCTTCAGCCATTTTTATCATTCGATACATTTTTATAATATCTCCAATAATACAGATCTTGTGTTTTCTCCAATTTATTATGAGACTACGTAGATCAGGTTGCAAAACGGGTCCAACTAACATATTATCATTAAGAGAATGGCCTCCTGTACCGTTAGCAGACGCATCGAAGACTATCCGCAATTTTGTTGTGTCTTTCTGCTCTCGAATCACTGCGTGATGTGGTAAGTAATTAGCTTGTTCATCTATGTTTTCACATTTCTGTAGATGTGCCATTTCTAAATATTCGTCTATTACCATTTTGTATTGTCTTTTAAATTCACTGTTTCTTCGAAATTTGTTTTCTAATTGTTGAAATCTCTTAATGGCAATTTGTTTAGTATCTCCTATCCTTTGTGTAGTTTCTTCTAATGTTTGTTTCAGTGGTAATTGTACTATGTAAATACCCTTTTCGTCTCTTACTGTTGTGGTTTTGTATATTGATTCACATTCTTCTTCTTCCCTTGTTAGTATCTTTCTTTTAGTATACGAATCTGTTTCTATCTCCCAAAACTTCTTTAGTATGTTATCATCTTCTGAAATCATTCTTGCAACGTGTAGTGTGATTACCTTGTTTTCATTGCTTAATGATTTGTCTTCATTTTGACCCGAGAGTATCCACCCCAAACATGTTTTTTGTGCCACTATGCCATCAGGTATTCTAATTAAGCCGACATCTATTATTTTGCTGTAGACGTCGGCGCCAAGCAAGATATCAATCCTACCCGGCGTGTTATACATAGGGTCTGCTAATTGTATAGTTTGGAGTTGTGGCCAGTTCATCGTGATTGTTTGTGAGGGTAATTTTTTAGACAAAGTCTTCAAAACATACGCCTTGACTTGAAATACTTCTTTTGCATTAAAACGCGAAGAAACTGCGAAAACTACTCGGTGTTTGATAGGTATTTGTGATCCTTCTCCCACTCCAGAGACTACACCGTTGATGCATGTCTTCTTCAGCCGCAAGAGTTCAACTACTCTTGCAGACACCAGTGAAGCCTCCGAACCCTGGTCAATCAAAGCACGAAGTAGGTGTGTATCTCCATTACTTGCTTTGACTACTACTTGTGCTGTTGCTAGTAACGTTTGATGACAAGGTTGTTCTCTTGAGAAGTGTGCTGTTGTGATTCGTTGTTCTGGTTGTAATTGTTTGTTTCCTTGACTTGACTCTTTAGGTTGATGTAGAAGGGAATGGTGTTTTCTTCTGCAGACTCGGCATGACGTTCTTTGTTTACAATTATACACACCATGGTTTGGCACAAGGCAATTAAAACATAAGTTGTTCATCTTTACAAATTCATGTCGTTCTTCTACAGGCTTACTTGCAAAATCTTTACAATGATAGATATAGTGTTTATCATTGCAATAAGTGCATAAGGGTAATACATTTTCACTGCTGTGCGTTGGTTTGTTATTGACTTGATCATCCTTTAATGCAATATGAAATGCTTTATGACCTTGTGATTTATCTCTCGTAGTGTTACTGGCCGGAGTGACTAGTTCCAGAGTGCGAAACTTTGACTCAAGAAATTTTCGTAAATCGTCCCATGAAGACAACTCATCACTGTTTTCTTTGTATGCTTGCTCTTCCCATTCCTTCAACGACTCTGGGTCCAGTTTCTGTGTTACTAGAAATACTATTAATGGATCCCAAGAGGCGGTACCCACTTTAATGTTATTCAAGCTGTTTAAACATTCCATCGTTGTATCGAGTAAAGTTTTAATTTGATTAGCTGTCTGAATTGTCACTTTTTTCTGATTAAATAATCTTCTTAAGAGAGAATTCACTATCATTTTTTTATTGCCAAAACGTCCTTGTAATAATTCCCATGCTTGTGTATAATTATTTTCAGTGATAGATATATGTCGTAATAATAGCTCAGCCTCACCAGAAACGCTTGTTTTTAAATAGTGTAGTTTCTGCACATCGTTTATGGAAGTATTGTGAACAAGCGCGGTAAATAAATCCTTATATGAAGGCCATTCATCATATTTGCCTGAGAACGTCGGGATCTGTATGCGTGGTAACTTGGCAGATGGGAATTGACCATTTTGCGACGACGTTGACATGTTAACAGCCTCAGTTATTCTTTGTTGAGACTCCAAGTTCGATATGAGATCGGCTAAGTCGCCCCGTAAACACAGATACATGTCTTCGTAAGCATAATATTCCTCATTGAGAAAATACGGCAAAATTCCCCGCTGTTCCCGTGGTGTACACTTCATCAGGCCACTGTGCGCTTGTTTGAATGTGTCCCAGTATTCTTCAATGCATTTCAGTCTTGCTTTTAAATAACCCTCCGTCAAACGTTGTTTTGGGCATTTCTTAAGGTTTGTTTGAGCTTTTCGTATCATACTTGCTGCATCTTCCAGCGTAGATAAGTATTTACTTTGTTCTGAGGTTGGTGACGTCATTTTCAAAATGTTTTGACCAAATTCACGTATAAATACAACCAATGCAATGCTATAAATCACTTTCGTTCACTGAGTGTTTTACTTTTTATAATAAAATCTTCACTAATTACTTGTAAACAAGATGATTCATATCTATTGGAATGCAGTCCTTTTGTATTCACGCGGCCGAGTTCGCTACCGTAGCAATCATTAAGCAATCCGGCTCGAAGGACCATGTTTACTAGGTAATAAGGTTTGATTGCTATTATGGTGCACCAGTAAAAGACGTCCTCTCTTGAATGTGTTTATTGTGGTACTAAACGTTGGTCATATTTTAATGATTGAACGGCGTAAACAATAACCGTTACACAGATTTTAATAACTTATGTGGATAGTTTTGGATAAGCACACGCATGCGGACAGTTTGGTGAGTTAAAGCTAGATATAGATATAACTATAGTTATTGTTAAAGATCAGCGATAGCTCAGTGGGGAGACCAACAGACTGCAATGCAGAGGGTCTCGGGTTCGAACCCACGTCGCACACCTCTGACTTTCGGAAGTTATATGACTTTTCGAAATTATGTGCGTATTGATTGACAATTATCGCCTGCTCCGTGCCTCGGAGAGCACGTTAAGCCGTCGGTCCCGGCTGCCATGAACATCTATGGCAGTCGTTATAGGGAAAGTCAGTACCCTCTAATATCCTGACACTGGTCTAGCCTTAGGGTATCGTTAGCCTTCGGGTTTCGGAGGTCAGGTGGCAGCCGCTCCGTGTAAAAACTGATATCCAGTCAAATCTGGTTAGACCAGAAAAGCCGACCCCAAGTGACTTGGGAATAATAAAGGCTAAGAGAGAAGAAGAGTTAGTTATAAATAATCATATTTTCAAAATATATAATAACTGGCCTGTCTCTCATACATAAAAACTGTTATGAGCAATACTTTCTGAGTGGCCAGGTATTTGAAGAGCGCTTATATTTAAGTGTTATGCTTTATTGATTGGTCAGTCAATGTTATCAATCAATTAAAGTATTGCTCGTCTATCTATGTTTCGCAGGAGCTAGCGACAGGTTGAATGATTGATTGACTTATTGAAATATTCAGCTTACGTTAGGAAACATTTATTAATATGCTAATTTTGGCCTTTATATTATTGAAGCGACATAGTAATATATTTCTAACTCACATAAAATGATTTATTTCTAATTATTGAGATAATAATTGTGTACATTTTACACATCTCAACCAAATTGTTCGGTTCTCTAATTCACTTAGTTTGACAACGACAAGACTATGTAACTTTTTGATCAATTTTGCACTAAAACGTGTTGGGTAGGTGAGTTAGAGAGCATGCATTGTAACGCATGTTGCAAACCATTTAGTTAAGTTGTCTCCTACAACAGCAGTACACATTGACTAGATTGTTTCTAGCTAATACTCAGAACTAACTATCAAAGAATTACTCTTCTTCTCCCTTAGCCTTTATTATTCCCAAGTCACTTGGGGTCGGCTTTTCTAGTCATCAGTTTTTACACGGAGCGGCTGCCACTTGACCTCCGCTACCCGAAGGCTAACGATACCCTATGATTGGTGAGTGTATACGTACTCTTATAGAACATCATATTATTAATCGTGGGAAGATTTATATTGTACACACGGCTACACATAAAGTTAGACACCCTATAAACGCTTAACTACCCTACATACATAATAGAGAATTGTCGGAAAGGGACAGTGCATAGTGGTGTAGAAACATCACGGTGCACTAGCGCGGGCGGCGACGCCCGGCCGCGGCCTGTTCAGCGTGAATGAGACAAAATAACAAAAATACAACGTACTCTCTCGCACGATTCGCAGCGGTCAACTTCTAATAGTTCTAAGTCCAGACAGTCTAGGTTGATGAGTCGCTGTGTGTACTTATCTGCTATATTGCTCCTAGAAGCAGATTTAAAATTAAAATATTGCATGTTATTTTTCACGAATAGGCTTAATTCTAAGATGTAGATAGTAGTTAATGTAAGGTAACCCTCAGTTTTAAAAATATTTCGTACGGACTCTGTACTATGCATATTATATATTGTTCTAATACACCTTTTTGGAGAATAAATGTGGATTGAATGTTTGTCGATTTCCCTCAACAGATTATACCATACAGTAATAAGGGATAAAAATTTCCAAAAAATGCATTTCTGGTTACATTAGTATTTGTTGTTTCAGAAAGGATCGATAGTGCATAGCAGGAGATGGATATTTTTTTGTTTATTTTTCAATGTGCGCCTTGCAGTTTAAATGTTGATCAATAACAACAACTAGAAAATTTATTTCCTAAACAAAGAATTCTCAATAAAAGCACTAGTTAGGAAGTTAGCGATTTTGCATACTCGTGTGTCTCGGAAAGCTGTTGATTCTGCGCCTGATTTCTCTCCGGTCGCGTTGGATAGCCTTCTCATCTTACTACGAGAGTTATGGAACAGAGAGTGCACTTGCATTTGCGCAAGGCCATTCTCCGTTATGATAAGCCGTTACCGAAATTCGGTCGGAAGGTCTTTATTATTATTATCATCTGTAGGTAAGGATTTGTTTTAAATTTTACTCGTCTATATTACCCCTCTCCACCTGATGGTAAGCGATCATGTGGTTCAAGAACAGTGGCCTCCACACTATCCTTATAGCAGCTGAGGCGATGTTAAGGTCCCTAATTTGACGGTCTCGGAATGTGCTTTTTCACGCCCCGCTTAAAGGACCCAGGATTGAAGGAAGAAGGAAACACGTGCCTTGGCAGAGAATTCCATGCCTTGATCGTTCGGCAGAGGTATCGATTGGCAACTCGCTGCTCTGTTAGTGAGGTCGTGGTCTTAGTAACTACGGAAATTAGGTTCCAGCGTTAAAGTTCCATGACATTTTTTGCTTTAGCTTTGATAAGTACCTATTAGAGCAGAATGGGTAATTTATTATAATATTAGTACTGATAAGCATCTAATAGGTTATTTGGTCGAATTAGTTAAGGTTATTTACTTTTAGTAATAAAATTATGTATGAAGCGATACAGCCTCGGTGGCGCATTGATAGTTTGAATGTGATTTCTTTACACGAGGACTTGGGTTTGATGAATTGTGCAGTTTTGTTGGGATTTTCTGTCAAGATATTTTCAGTTGCAGCACGAAGTCTCTACCTGTTCCTGATAGATAGCAATAGGCTCGCTTTATGCTAGGTGTGACGTAAATCCATAGCTGATAAAATTGGGTGTAATAAACCTTTATATTATCAGTATTTGGGCATGAATCTATTTATATTAGTGGTCTCCAAGTGATCGAAATTCGCCCATAATTATTGATTTAAATTTTAAGTTTGATCGTTAATAAGATTTTATTTTTAAATGGCCAATACCGCGCAATTGCAATAGGTACTTAGGTAGCAAAAATCTTTAAGTCTATGATTTACGTATTTAAGGGTAACCATAGTTACTAAGAATTATACGACATCAGCCGAACCATGCCGAAATACTACGAATACGATTTGACTGCGTGTGTCAAATGCATGGTTGTGTGCGTGTAGTAATTTTTTATTAATTTAATGTATTTCTAATGCATATTTTATTAAAATATTAGTAATCGCCCCTCCTTCTCCATATCAACTTTAACTGTGCCAAATTTCATACTCCTTTGTCCGCGCAATTTTCGTAAAAAGGGGTACAAGGTTTTTGCTTCACGTATTAATATATAGATGTATTAAGAATTGATGCTGTATATATAATAAACTTTCTATATAAAGCTGGTTGTTTATACTTTTTATCCCAACGTTCCTATGGGATCGGGCAATATAATACTTTTAATCAACATACGGGAAGTTATACAAAAGTCTGAAGTGTATAACGGGCCTTTATGGTTGCGTTTGTTAACTATGAGCAAGTCTTTGATAGCTCTTAAAACCAATTTATATATGTACTACATTTTGCCCCACGGCTTCGCTCGCGTAAATGAAGATTTTATTTACTTTGTCTCTCAGGATCAGTACTTTTTTCTAGATTAGAGGTACCCTATGTTCTATTCTATACCTTAATGATGAAAATTCATGATGATCCGTTGAGTAGTTAAAACGTGTTTAAATTATTATTTAATATCAAACTGAACCACAGCATAATGTAGCCAGGTTGAGCTAGTATATATTACTCTCCAGCGACTCATCCACCATACAAAGTCGGTAGGCCCGAAGTTTCGGGGAGCCTGACATAACCCTCTCGGCTCCTCCTGTAGCGAGAGGGTATGCATGAGGAGAGTAGTAGCCTTGCTGTTTATAGCATGACTGGGCCGGCTCGACCGGGGAAGGACTAACCTTTCACAGAATATCGATGTGAAATAGCAGTGGAATACTGTTGTGTTTCGTTCGGTGAGTGAGAGTGCAGGAGGCCTAATCACCTCCTTTCCCCCTTCCCGCTCCTTCTCTTTTCCGCTCCCATTCCTAAAGGAAAACGCGCAGATAATGCCTCTGGTGTTAAAGGCGTCCATAGGCTACGTTGACCACTTACCATCAGGTAAAGTAGGCCGCCGTATGACTGTTTGCCACCTTAGTTGTATAAAAAAAAACTTGCAGAAAAGTATATAATACTCGCTTAAATGTCAGATTGTTCTTAAACGTTAATCCTAAAATAGGAACCATAAAATTATTAAGCGATAACTCGCGGTTATTACGTTTCAAGTGCTATAAATCCTGTCTGTATGATTAACAGCCGTTTGAAGCCGCCAGATTGCTTTTCTGTTACTTATCTTTTAGATGAGTCAAAGAGAAAGATTCAGAAGATTTCTACTGTGCCTCATAAAACTGCTCTATTTGATAAAAGTTTCTTCGGTATGGCATCAAATATGTATAATAAAGTACCAACTCAGATAATGAACATTCCAGAACTAAAAATATTTAAAAACAATTTACATAACTGGTTGATTGAAAAAGTATATTACACGATCCAAGATTTCCTTAATGACAACACTAATTAGGTACTGACCTTGTTAGTTATATAAAATAAACATGTTTTCGTTATTTCGTTGTTTAAATTTATAAATGTTGTATGCTTAACCGCAGGACATAATGGAACCTATGTTTTTATATATGCGCACTTTTTTCTTTACCTATGGCCACAATAAATGGATTTGATTTGATTTGATTTGATAATTGTGCGTAAAGTGATACATTTCGGGAAACGTGGCTTTGGAAATAATGGTACACCGTTCGTGGATGATGAATGATCTTCTGATTTTTATAGTTAAATGCTGGGTTAAAAGTATCTTAAACTAACAGGCGAGCTACATACGTCACTTTAAAATACATTTATCAATTTACCTTTTCCACGAAGGGGTAGTCAGAAAGAAATAAAAGAAAGAAAATCATTTATTCATCAAATGCACACTTGGTTACAAATATTTATATAAGTAAAGTGATGTGGGTAATAAGGGTTGGGCTAAGTTTCAGGCAAGTTTTCGAATCCCAACTAAAAAATTATCAAGTAAGCATTACAAGGTGCTATGTTAAGGTCATAGCATACATATCAACTCGGAAAATGATTATCACCGTATCAACTCGAGCCGTGCAGTATTCTTTGTATGAAACTTCCTACTGACACTGACATCCCTTTGGCATGTATTTCTGAAAAGGTTACCAGCTCAGCATATCCTAGGCGTCAAAGACACAGCGCTGGTTTGCAGCCTGCAGTGCTACAAGGACGGTGGTAGGCATGCGATATATAGATAATATAAAAGATGGACATATAATTATATTATACAATTACATAGGAGTATTATATCCACATTACGCCAGCTATGGTTTAACATACATACATAGATTCACGCCTGTTTCTCAGAGGGGTAGGTAGAGACTACGGATTTCCATTTGCTACGATCCTGATACATTTCTCTGGCATCATTCAGTTTCATCACATTCCTCATACACGCTCACCGGTTTAAGGTGCTTTTAACCTGGCCTTTGCCCAGAACGTCTCCGATCTGATTGAGAAACTTTTAGCTAAGGTTTCAGGCCTCATTAAACAGCGAGCGAGCCTTGCGATCTACCGAGCATAGTCAGAGACTCTGTGTTACCACACATTATTTCTTTAGAGAATTAATACCTATAGTACTTTCTTCAACCTGGAAATGCAATACGGTCAATGCTGCGCCACTGACGTTGTCCATTATTATTAGATGCTAGATGTGCCTGCGGTTTCACCCGCGTTTATGATTACTGCACTGCCCCCGTGGGTCGAAGCGTGATGTTATATAGCCTATAGCCTTCCTCGATAAATGAGCTATCCAACACTAAAATAATTTTTCAATTCGGACCTGTAGTTCCTGATATTAGCGCGTTTAACCAATCAAATAATCACATCTTCCGAGCACGGTGAGCTGTGCCAGTGCTGCTGCTGTAGCGGCGGAAAACCTCAAACGGCGTAAATACAGTAATTTAATTGGTAATTACGTTTTCGAGCCGTTTGGGGTAGAGACGCTGGGTTCATGGGGTCCGGGCGCTCGTGCGCTTTTTAGAGATATATCTAAGCGGCTAATCGACGCTTCGCGTGACCAGAAAGCTGGACTTTTTT
The DNA here is from genome assembly GCA_930367265.1 of Catocala fraxini. Classification (NCBI taxonomy): domain Eukaryota; kingdom Metazoa; phylum Arthropoda; class Insecta; order Lepidoptera; family Erebidae; genus Catocala; species Catocala fraxini. The sequence continues at coordinate 3,294,372 of OV884037.1, forward strand.
TGGCTCAAAGAATCAGCATTGCCATTCAGCGTGGCAATGCTGCCAGTCTTCTGGGCACACTCCCGGTCGACAGCGATGCTGAGGAATTTTACGACGCTGCCTAAACCGGCCATCCTTTTTTATTAATTTTTACAGTGCCATATTTTGTTACTCTTCATTTTGTTCTATTTATAAGTGGTTAGTTTTGTTAATATTAGTTAAGTTGTAAATTATGATTGTTGCTTTCACTACTATGAATTATATTGTAAATAATTATTAAAAAAAAAAAAAAAAAAAACTTTTCAAACCAAAATTGGATAAATTTTAGGTTTGCCACAAGCCAACTATGAACTATGCAACCAAGGAGGACACTGAACTTCTAAGTTTATTTGATGTTTTCTAGAATAAACAACTCCCATTCTTGGAATAAATCATGTGTCGCGAGCGATTTTACAAACAACTCGAAGTACACTCAGACTCGGGAAAACCATTTGTGGATCAGATAATTTTTGACCTGCGTGGGGATCAAACCCACAACACTCGGCGCAGTGTCAGTAGCGAGATGACCACTTATGCCATCCATACAATCTGGAAAGATTGTACGTCAGAAGATTTGATTGCTGTTGTTTCCTCGTATTCATTGTCATAGTTTTTTATAACTTCTGCATTCTATTTATTAAACTCTGAGTCTTCTTCGAAGAGGTTAATGAAATCACTATGTGGGTCTGTGTGTCTGTCTGTTAGTGACCGGCATAACTCCGGAACCACTGGACCAATTGACTTGTAACTTGGTGTGCAGACACCTTGGAGTCATACCTCGGTTGAATTTGAATATGGGCCCTGTGGGTCAAAAGACTCCCGAGATATAGGAAGCATTTATTTTCATTACTTTTACATTTAAGACGAAGAGGTTGAATCCTAGGTTTTTACACCCATCTCGTTTTATTCATCTACATTTTGTAATAGGACCAGTAACTATGAGCATGATGATAACTTTAGTGAACTTCGCAGATCGATCGATCTGCGGATCTCATTAATCTGTAATTCGGTTGATTCTACCTCATGAGCCCCTTTATAAGCGTATGTGTCATTGTCGACTTATTCAATACAACAGAGTGAAATTACTGTTTACTGTACGCATGGGAAAATTTCTGTTAAATTACATTCTCGCTTAAAGTTATCCGAGATTGTATTTCGTGTACTCTTTCCTCAGTATCTCGTTTTCTTATCTTCGTGTAACAAAATGTTCATAAAATCGGTTTTTGATAGCCTTTGGTGTATTTAATTATAAGGAAGATAATGGTTCAGGGATTTGGTGGGTTGTAACTTCTAGTTAGGAAGAGAACGAATTTCAAAATAATAAGAATTATATTGTCTTCTGTTTACGCGAATGTTATTTATTTAAAATAAACTACTATATACGGATTTTACCGCGTTATGTATTTTACACTTTATTACAAAATTTAGAAACTGTTACACTACTACTAGATACTATTAAACTTTACTAATTTTAAGCTAATTAAATTATTAAAACTAGTGTCTTCGAAATAACGACACTGGAACATTGAGACAACTACCATCTTAGTCTCCCGTGACCATGGCTGCTGAAAAGCAACCGAAACGTCGGGGAAAGTATAAACTTAAATATAAATAGTTTTAATAGTTTTAATATTTTAATTAGCTTAAAATTAGTAAAGTCTAATAGTATCTAGTAGTAGTGTAACAGTTTCAAAATTTTGTAATAAAGTGTAAAATAAATAACGCGATAAAATCCGTATTTTAATAAGAATAATTTAAAAGAAAATATGTGTCTGTAAATTTATTCGGAGGCGTTTATAGGCATAAGTTCGCTTGTAAAATCTTACTTTAGAATATTTAGTTGAGGTTTGGGAAAGTGCAGGCAAAACAAACCTACATGAAATACAAGTTATACAAAATAAACTAATTAAAGTACTACACAACGATGACTACTTAACATCTACCAGTGAAATATACAAAGATACAAAGATACTAAATATTAAACAATTATACACTTACAAAACATGCACTGATAAAGAAAATCATCACAAAAACAATATACTCACAACTAGAATTCAGTACAAAATCACACACACGACGACGACACAAACTACAACTATCAACACCCAGAACTGACTATGGAAAAAAGAACATATTATGCGAAGGAGCACAGCTGTACAACAAATTACCAGATGAAATAAGAAACACTAAAACCATAGCATTGTATAAAAAACGTTTATTAGATTTTGTCACAAAAAAATATTAATTTATCATCTCTTACCTTAATGTAACTCAGATTGTATATTATAGAACATACTAATATTATATAGTCTTACAAATAAAACAATATTCACTTTAAAAAAATTACAGTAATGAGTAGTTTAGTAATAATCACAATTTAATTACACTAATTACACAAGAGCAGGAATAAGTAAAGTTAGAGCGATGTTCTGCGTTCGACGTCTAGCGGCCAAGAGAGCGGTTTCACCGACTGATGCTCCTTTTATACGTGCGGTTGCGCAGGCGAATGACAGTGGCTGTCATTTCATGTGTTGCCTCGAAACAATAGAATATCAATATAAGTGAACTGTATCTGTTCTTATTGAGAATAAACAAATCTTTAACCCGAAGTTTTGTATCTTGTTATGCTTTCAAAAATTTAGCAGATACATCTTAAGATGACTGAACGGATGATGTAGTGTTTTAAGTGTCGGCCATCCAATGGATCTGGCCGTTGGGGTCGCATTCTGGTGTGCCTCCGGAAGGCACGCACCCACAATGAAAAAAAATTTGACCCAGGAAAACTTTATGGATACCCCCTCCCCTGCGGGGGGAAGGGTGGTTATGTGAGGCTCTCCGCCCCTGAAGGGGGTCGGTATACACACTATAAACCTGGGGTGAGCAGTCCCTCCGCCGACGGAGTGGGGCGGGATGGGTTCGCGTTAGCAATCACCATCCCGCCCCGGCAGTTGGCCCGGCTGATGGTGCGGTCACCATCATCACATCATCATCACCTTCCCTCCACAGGTGCTGAGGCCCGGCGGCCTCAGTACCTGTGGAGGGAAGGCCTTGCTCACCAAGGCCATCCCTCAGACGTGTGGAGCCGTGCAAGCCGGTAGAGAGTCCCCCGACACTGTACCAGTGACCCCACTATACAGGAGCGAAAAGGCGGGCAAATCGCCTCCTTCTCGCTCCCGTCCGTTTGCGCCGGAGAGGGTCAGCGAGGAGGTTGTTCTCCCTGACCCTCTCCGCGGTCTCCTTCTGCGCTATGACAGATTCGCAATTCCGCTACGCCCCTGGCCGAGACGCTCCCATTGTAAAATAACCGGAGAAGACACTTGATTAAATATTGTTGAAAACAAAAGTGTTATTAAATTTAAATATTTTTGTTTTGTGCTGTGTGTATATTATCATGCTATTGACTACTATTACAAATATGCAAGTGATAAGATAAGGTGTACCCTAACGGCTAGACTCCTGTAACTCCTGACAGTAATGTTACTAATTCTAAAGCACAAAACAAAAATATATACACTCAAATACACTTTGGTTTTCAACAGTATTCGCTCAAGTGTCTTCTCCGGTTGTTTTACAATGGGAGCGTCTCGTCCGGGGGCGTAGCGGAATAACAATTTTTTCACTGTGGGTGCGTGCCGGCCGGGGCCGTACCGCAATGGGACCCTAACGGCTGGACCCCAAATATTATGTGCTGTCCGCCATGCTATCAACATAGAGTAAAGCCGAACTTATAAGTAATTATATAAATATAATTACACTTGTAAATTCCAACTCCGTTTGTTGCGGCAATGGAACATACAATTTAAACATTTTAAAGACGTTTCTTAAAAAGCTGAACCAGATAAGAATTTGCCACATTTTAAAGTTTTATACGTACTACAAAACTTTAAAATGTTAGATGTGCGTCCGTAGTATATAGAAACTTTATACTCAGAACTATTGACAGGCTAAACTAAACTTCAACTTTATTTAAAAACAGTCGTTCAAGAACTGAGTTCATATTACCATAAAAATGTCTATATGAAGCTAATAAGATATTGATATATTGGCGATAATATTTAGCTTATTTTTATTTTATTGCGTTCTTTATTCATACATACATATGTACATTCATACATATGTACATACTATCATGCCGTTATCTACAGGTAGATAGGCAGAGGTAACTAACACCCTTATTTTGTTAGCCATGGTACCCACCTAGTAGAAAGTAAGGCAAACCTTCTACAAGGCAAAGTCCCCGACTACGAAGTGCTACTTAGGATTTTGTAAGAAAATAAAAATGATTATTAGAAATATTTAAAGTTTCCATAAGTACCTTTTAACAATTTAGGTCTTTGGAGTCACCTATTAAGCAAAATAATTAACAAATTAAAGTTCTTAACATTTATAAAAGAAAAGAAAAGAAAAGGGAAATAAAAAAAATAAAAAAATTCTTCGAACCCACATGCATTCCCGCCGTATCGAGGCATCAGCTTACTTTATTTTAAATTTTAATCTTATATAAAACAATCAGACAAATTATAGCATCATTATAATAATATCAGCCCTGTATTAAACTGTACCACTGCTGGGCATGGGCCTCTGGTCAATGTGCGAAGGGTTAGGACATAGTCCACCACGCTGGCCCAGTGCGGGTTGTAAGACTACATATATCTCAGAGAACTTTATGTAGAACTCTTAGATATGCAGGTTTCCCCACGATCGTTTTCTTCACCGTTAAAGCGAGTGATGATTAACTAGGTAATATAATAGTACATAACTTCGAAAAGTCAAAGATGCGCATCCTGGGTTCGAAGTCGAGACCTCTGCGTAGCAGTTCAATGAGCTACCACTAGACTATCGCTACTTATAGCATCATTCCTGATTCGGCAAATTCAAATATGAAACAAACTCATTCCATAAATAAATCTTTAATAATACATGATTAATACTTACTTCAATACGCTTGTACAAAATGTCTCTATATAACTTAATTATCTAAATAAAAACAAGAAAAATTTCGCACAAAAACCTTTCGAGACTTGTTCTAAATCAAGTTTCATCTCATTACGTTGTCAAAGTGAAACAAAACAAGGCTTAAATATTTAAGACTTGGGGAATATATTTACCGCGAACATCATTTGAGACGCCAGAGTTTTACGCTTTGAACGATGATATTTATAAGAAGTGCTAAATACCCTTGTAATGTAATCATTTTATACATGTTTGTCTTTATTAAGAAGCTGATAGCTGCTATGACGAGTTGATGAAGTATTCTTTATGTGTGACAAACATTGAAACGAATCATGTTATTATTTAACAAACCTAATGACGATTTAATACATAGTAGGCGTATGTTATGCAGAGGTGTAAAGTAATGATAGATGAGAAAAAAAATGTTTGCTACCCAAATAGATTTACGTCTGTTTTCCAGAGGGATAGGCAGAGACTACGAATTTCCATTTGCTACGATCCTGACACACTTCTCTGGCTTCATTCACTCTCATCATATTTCTCATACACGCTCGCCGCTAAATAATTAATAATATATTTTTTTAAAGACTTCTCTCGTACTAGGATAAAAGTCTTTGGCGCGGGGATCTTTAAAAATATTCAAAAATCGAACACTCAGACTCGGAACAACTATTTGTGGATCACACAATGTTTGTCCCGTGTGGGAATCGAACCCACAACACTCGGCCCAGTAGCAGTGGCGTGCTGACTTAAACAATTACGCCATGCGGGCATCCGTGCATTTCTTCCCTGATCTGGTTATGGAATCTCACAATAAAAGCACTTTATACGTGTTAATACTTCGTAATAAAATATGTTAGCGCCTTTACAACTTCTTAGAGGAATGTGCATTCTAAATATTATTCAGAGTCATATTCTTAAGATTTCTTAGTCACACAGAATACCAAGACATACAACAAGTAAAGTTGAGTAAAAGATTTTCAAATTTTATAGGCACATGGCGTAAACCACGACTTGAACTTTTGCCAAAAATTTAACTTTCTCCGAACGAGAATACACCACCCGCTTATATTTTATACATGTATGTATATAATAATATCAGCCCTGTATTGAACTGTCCCACTGCTGGACACGGGCCTCTTCTCAGTGTAAGAACAGCAGACATCATATTATATCTTAGACCAGAACTCTTAGACCAGCAGGTTTCCTCACGATGTTTTCATTCACCGTTAAATCGAGCGATAATTAAGTATTTCATACGTACATTACTTCGAAAAGTTAGAGATGCGCGCCTGAGATTCGAATTAGAGACCTCTGCGTTGCAGTCCAACGGTCTCCCACGAGGCCATCGCTGCTATGTAATGTAAATATACCAAAAGTCACAAGAGCAAATCTCATAATAAAGGTTCTTCTGACGAAAGTTCGGCCATGGCGTGGTCTTGATAGCAACTGGTTGCCTACGTAGGAGATATTGTACACAAGTGTTTGCGCAAACATGAGAACACTCTTAATTTCTTCACTCAACAATAATTGTGCTTTTACTGTTTTGCAAGTGACTTTGTTACTAACTAGCAAAACGTACCAATTCGGTTATTTCTAAGTATTCACTTTTCGTGCGCAAGTTATACATATATCTGCTCATTTTCTGTATATAATATCATTGCTTCCATACATTTTAAGGGTAAGGCAATATTATATTATGTCGTCAGTTATGACTTAAGTTCATGACGCTGTTAACCTGCGTATGTTGAAGGGCACTTGCGCGTATTGTATACGTCGTATAAACGACAAACGTCATGTGCAAGTAATCTCTATCCCTATCCCGCATGTTATAATATGCGAGAAGCTTGCGCATGTAAACCGCCAATAGTCCCATGTAGTACATTATGTTTAATACTTAATGGTAACTAGCTTTTGCACGCGGCTCCGCCCGCGTGGTACCTACATTAATAAAAAGTAGTCTATGTCTTTCCTCAGGTCTCAAACTATATCTGTGCTAAATTTAATCTAAATCAGTTGAATGGTTTAGCCGTGAAAAGGTAACAGACAGACAGACAGAGTTACTTTCGAATTTATAATATTAGTAAGGATTATATATCGAGCACAGTTCTGAATCTAATCGTAATTATTTGTGCATCGTAATCGAAAAGCGTATAATAAACACATTGTGTTCGATATTAATACAGGCTTATCATGATTAGACGAATTTACCAAGTCAGAGACGTTTTAGAGAAAAGTCAGATTAAGAATACCTTAAGCTGACGAACATGCTTGAAGAATGTAGCGATAGCAAATGAAGAAGTATAAGTCAGACTTGTAGCAAGTAGAAACCGAGAAACAGGCGAGAGACTATGTACGCATGACTAGCTTTTTCCCGCGGATTTGCTCGGGATCAGTACTTTTTCTGGATTAATGGTACCCTATATGTGTGCACATACTTGTGTTTTTGCACATAGCCAGTCTTCATTAAGATTGGCCGCCGTTGCCGAAATTTCGTTACCCAAAATTAAGTCGGGCTATTAAAATATAATTGAGATCTTTTATAAAAATCTCATTATCAACAAGCAATTAGAAAAAGGGGGTGTTGTATAATTTGGTACGCAACACCATTATCTGCCTAATTCTGGTGCTCGGATTCGATCGATCACCAGAATTGAGAATCGTTTATATAATCTTGAATACCAGCGGCAAACAATGTATTTTGCATTTAAACCGTGTATACGATTGCATAGCGGGCAAGCGGTGGCCTCGCCAATCGGTGATGTGAGTTCAAATTCCAAAGGGAACAATTATGAAATTTGTCCTCAAATTATTTTTTTACTTTTGTAATATCTTCAACAGATAGGTTTATTCCTATTTTTACAATAGTGGATGTTGAAAATGTATCCTATTCAATGCAGTTCAAAATGACAACATTAAGCAAAAAGAATCACACTGGCTTTATGAATACTAAAATAAGAAAAATATCACACTACTGAAAATTTTATTTTAAATAATCTACAAGGCAAATCTTGTAGGAAATAATTCGTTCGATTATGAATTTTGTATTAAGCCTCTTATAATTAAGCATCTGAGTTTATATCCCTTGACACTTTTTGTTAAAATACTTTTGGAGAACGTCAATAAATTAGGCTTAAAATTGATGAATGGCAACTCATAATTTAACTTGTCAATTTGGTCACAAACTTTTAAGTTGTGATACTTAATATTTTAATAGAAGTAAATATTTCGAAAACATTTCAAAATGCAATTTAATTAGGACTAACGTGGCCCTGAAACTATAAATTTGTTCTATTGACAATAGATTAGTAATTGACATTAAATAAAATTCAATATACATAAGGACAAATTAGTTAAATTGTTTGCTGAAATGTAATTTATACTTTTATAGAAGTGGTTGGATTGGCCTTTGGTTTGAATGCATACTCATGTTAAACTAGATTCAACTCAAGCCACAGTCAAACATCATTACATATACACAGTAACACTTAAGAAAGCCAAAATTTGTTTACTTAATTACTGAAGCTACATTTAGGTTAGTGGATTGGTTGAGAAAAATGGCTGGAATTGAATATTAACGTTGTGATTAGCAATGTGCAATTGCAATAACAAGGAAATTCGAATAATGCATGATACTGCATCCAGTGTTGATCGATTCGTCGTCACTGAGTATAATTCGAATCATAATCAAATATTAGTAATTTGATTCAATAATAACACAATTGACAAATAGGTCGTAGTTGATGTATGTTGTACTCGACGATATTGTGGGCTCAGATTGCTCAATCTGGTGATTATGAAAGGTTTTTCTGTAGGCAATAGTAATAATATAGGAGATACGTAGGGACAAAAATCAATACGTGGTTAGAAATACTGCGGTCAAAATATTGATATTTCTAGTTTACTTCTTGATAGATCATATGTTATGATACCATATTGGTTCCGATTGTCACTATTGAAGGTTGAACAAACTTAAAAAAAATTTAAGTTCACATGAACATTTCGTGAAAATATAACTTTAGTAATTCGCATAAGTTATATCTTACTAGTTTCTAACAGGAGGCTCACGTAACTCCTTAGAAACCACGTATACAGTGACAAAAGTATACTGTGTACTGTCTGCAACATAGTCTATCTGTGTGATAAGTCTCATCAATATCCGTCTAGCGGTTCACGTTATAGAGAAAAAAATATTTGCACACTGCACAGATGGCGTAGTGATTTAAGTGGTCACCTCGCCACTGCCACGGAGCCTAGTATTATGGGTTCGAATCCTACACGGGACAAAAAATTGTGAGATCCACAAATAGTTATTCTGGTTCTGGGTATTCTTTATATACGGGACGGTACGGACAGACATAAAAAAAAGGGTTATAAACTTTCACATTTATACCATGAGTGTGATTGTTAATTTATTCTTAACTTTACGCATAAACATAATTATTTATTTAAGGTCTATTATTACAAAAATAATTGGGTAGTTTTGCGATAAAGCATTTAGAGTAATAAATGTTTAAAAAATGTAGCAGCAGATGACAAAAGGAACAAGAAGAGACAGTTCTTCTTATATATATTGGCGACTCATACCCATGGCGGTGCTCATAATCCTATGCTGTAAAAACCGTTTACCATCAAGCGAGCCGCGTAATTGTTTGCCATCTTATTTAGTTTCTACAAATACGTATTTGAACTGCAAGTAACTGTCTATAAAAAGTTGCATATAATATAAAATTTTGTTTATAAATTACCTCAATACATTTGTAATGTGACTGAAAATATGGTTGACATTACTACAGATTTGAAAACATTATCACTCACTCACAGCTGATCAAATTAACGACACATTTTCTGTGCGTTCTTGTTCTAGAAATAATGCCATGATGTAAAACATAATAGCTACATAAAAAATATCAGCCTGAATAAATAATTTCACAGTATTACTCTTAACACTAGATTTATATAATTCAGAGCAAGAATAAATTCTATATTAGTTAGGTAAATAAGTTTGATAAGTATTCACACATTAAGTGCTTACCCAGTGTTAATAATATGTACCAATAATCCAAATTTAAAATATGTTATAATAATTGCGTTTAAGAATGAAATGCTTTTAACTATTTTTTTGTGAAGTAACATTATATGCATTTTACTATTGAATTCGTGCAACATAGCCGCGATCGATATATGATGTACATTTACATAGTCCTATTGATGTGTGTCTTAACCTCGGCTACAAACCGGAATGATTTGACACATACTGATGACGCAGAACTGGATATTATACAGTTGGCACACAAATATGGATATCAGATAGAAGAACATACGGTCACTACTGAAGACGGTTATATTCTTCAAATCCATAGAATACCCCGAGGCAAGAATGCAGAGAGATCTGGACCTATTGTATTTCTTATGCACGGTATACTTGAAAGTTCTGACAGCTGGTTATTACTCGGTCCAAATCATAGTTTAGCGTATATGATGGCGGATGAGGGATTCGACGTTTGGATGGGCAATGCAAGAGGTAACAAACACTCTTTAAATCATACGACTCTACACACTTCCTCGATGGATTACTGGAAATTCACTTCTGATGAGATCGGAATTTACGATTTGCCAGCGATGATCGATTATACACTTGCAGAAACCAAAAATGAGAGCTTATATTACGTAGGACACTCACAAGGGACTACGAGCGGCTACGTTTTACTATCAATGAGACCTGAATATAATAAGAAAATTAAAATTATGTTTTCCCTGGCACCTGAAGCTTGGATGGGTAATGTCACGAGTCCAATCATAAGATTTCTATCACCCATGCTAAGTTTCTTTCGTATTCTTTTGATGAAATTTAACAAGTATTCGGCGGGAACAGAATATTTAAAAAATATATTGCCGTTTGTATGCGGACTGTTATTATCAAATTGCGACAATCCTTTGTATGCTATATCAGGAATTGAGACTAAAATTAACACAACTTTAATGCCTGTTATATTTGGACATATGCCGACGGGGTCCTCGGCGCTACAGTTTCTTCATTACGGACAACTGGTGTACACAAAAAGGTTTAGTAGATTCGATTACGGAATTGAAGAAAATATGAAGAAATACGGACAGGAAAATCCGACAGATTATGATCTTACTAATATTATTGTTCCAATTGTATTGTTTTACAGTGATAATGATTGGTTATCTCACCCTTTTGACGTAGATCTTTTAAGAAGCCGTTTGCCAAGAGTTATAGCTTCCTTAAATTTAATCGATTTTACCCATATGGATTATCTGTATGCTACTCAAGCACACGAAAGCATTTATACCTTAATAATCGAAAACATACTTAATTTTGAGAAAAATTATAACAATAGTAATGTGAAAATGTTAAGAAGTGATGACGATACAAATATTCTAATCAAATTTTGGAGATATATTAATAAATATGTTTGGCCTTATAGGCGAAACTCGGATCATTACAAAATTTTAAGGAATCCACGTTTGTCTCAATCCTTTGCAGGAAATAGTGATATGAATAATAAAGCTAATTTGTTTACTTCAAACCCAATTGTCAATAACTTGGCAACAAGTGCTGTTGCAAATAATTCATCCAAAATAATAAACAATCCCAATTGCTGTAATCGCAAATTTGCAATGCACCACTTTGGTAGTAATTGCTGTTCTAAAAATAGACCACAAATATTATATCCCAGCCAGACAAATAATAACATAGATGCGCTATGGTTCCCAAATCCATATAATAATAATTTCAATAACTTTGGGCATAATCATTATATGGATATTAAACCTAAATCGTTAAATAGAGTCAATAATTTTGTGAGCGATGTCGTTCTATATGATTTACCCAAGTGGTATAAGGAACATGAAATTTCCAAACCAAAACATAATAATTTAGACAGAAGTAAGCCCAAAAAAAAAAGCTGTGGAAGCAAATGTGGCGAAAAAAAAAAATCTAAATGTTCAAAGCCTAGCTGTAATGAAAAACAAAATGGAAAAAAAAGAAAAGAGAAAGGGAGGAAAGGCAAAGGGAAAGGGAAAGAAAAAAAAATAAAAGAGAAAAAGAAAAAAGGTAAATGCAAAGGTAAAAAAGAGAATAGGAAAAAAAGAAATAATATCGAATGTCCTTACCCCAAACCTTCAATCAAATACATTGAGGAAAATGATAAAATAAAACGTGAATCTGAACTCTCAAATTCCAAAGTAACATGTACTAATTTTAATAGCAGCGATGATGTACATAATGTACCCGAAACTATAAATGACACTGACCAAACAGAAGATAACTTTGAGCAAACTGATAAAATCGAAACCAGTACGTCTATTAATTTTGAAAGTAGTAATAGTAATTTAAGTTATGGACCCATATGGTTGAATCCGCAACAAACACTTCAAGATTACCAACACAATGGCAAGATTAATCATCCACAGAAATGGGTTGAGCCCAAAAATTTACCAAGTAATATATTAAACTCGTTAAAAAATAACAACCACATAAGTAATTTTGATGAATCATATGATTCTGAATGTACGATTAACAATCGAAGAAAATCTTTTAGTTTGTCGAAATATACAATGGATGACTTTGAGAGCTATAAAGATATGAGGATTATACCCAAACGGTCAAAAAATAAAAAAAATTATACACGTAATCATCATTGTAATACTAATGCAGTACAAAAGTTAAAACCTAAATATATGAATAAATTTAAAAGTCATTTAAATAAAAACGAAATACCTCGGCAGTGTATTCGTAAGCATAAAATTAATAATACACAGAGAAAATCCAATAAAAATCGTGAGCCTGAACTGTCCAACCCCAATGTTAAAATCCTGAACTATGGCAGAAGTAGTAAAATGAATTATTTTCCCAAATTACTAAACCTCCATCAAACAATTTACAACTTTAAGGGTAGTGGTAAAGTAAATAATTACCATTCATCAAACTGCATGGATCAAAAGCAACCAAATCATAGTAGTGAGTGCGAGAATTATACATCTGAACGAATTGATCACGAAAATACAGTTGATAGTCGTGACCATGATGCCGATATTAGTTGTGAATCCAAATCCGTTGAATCAAATCAGCCAATTGATGATTATAAAAGCAACAATGATAATGATGACAATAATACAAAGAAAAATACCGAAAGTGATGTTTGTCTAAATGGCGAACCAGAAATGTTTAATCCTAACAATAATTTTAACTCGGATAATGTAGATTATACACCCAAATCATCAAATACTGACGACGCAAGCGGTCAAGTTGATATCGATGGTGATGTAAAGTGTTCATCTGAATTTTATGTACCCGAATTAGACCCTCACCATGAAATCAAACATTTTGAGAGTAGTGAAGAAACAAATGAATTAAGCTGGATAAATCCTGAACAATCTAAAGAAAACTTTGGCAGTGGTGGCGATTCTGCAAGCAATGGTGATGTAATATGTAGCGCCGAAAATAACGATAGCCATGAACTTCAAAGTGATGATGTGGTATTTAATGCACTAGGTTTGCTCTATTCAAATAATTTAATTAATATTCTTGAGAGCTATAAGCTTCCCGAGTCGTCAAATCCCAATCAATCAATGAATAGCCTTGAGGATAGTGACAATCTAGGCCACGAAATACCTGAAGTGCTACGCTTATTATATTCAAAAAATTTTATCAATCTCCTTGAGAGTTACGCTAATAAAAATAAAGATAATCTTTCCAAATTAATTAATTTAGATCATCCAATTGATAGCCTTAAGAATAATGACAATTTAGATCTCTTACCTAAGAGTAACGATGACATATCTGATAAACTGCGCTTGCTTTATGCCGATAATTTACGTAAACTTCTTGAGAGCTACAACAATAATAATAAACATCAAAGTCCTGAATTGCTAAATCCCGACGATTCGTCCGAAAGCTCTAAAAGTAAAGATATTATACATGACGCACTTAGCAGTCATCATGAAATACCCGAAGCGCTACGCTTATTATATTACAAAAATTTAATCAATCTCCTTGAGAATTACGCGAATAAAAATAAAGATAATCTTTCCAAATTAATTAATTTAGATCATCCAATTGATAGCCTTAAGAATAATGACAATTTAGATCTCTTACCTAAGAGTAACGATGACATATCTGATAAACTGCGCTTGCTTTATGCCGATAATTTACGTAAACTTCTTGAGAGCTACAACAATAATAATAAACATCAAAGTCCTGAATTGCTAAATCCCGACGATTCGTCCGAAAGCTCTAAAAGTAAAGATATTATACATGACGCACTTAGCAGTCATCATGAAATACCCGAAGCGCTACGCTTATTATATTACAAAAATTTAATCAATCTCCTTGAGAATTACGCGAATAAAAATAAAGATAATCTTTCCAGATTAATTAATTCAGATTATCTAATTAATAGCCCTGTGAATAATGATAATTTAGATCTCTTAACTAAGAATAACGATGACATATCTGATGGAATGCGCTTGCTTTATGCCAAAAATTTAAACATCCTTCTTGAGAGCTACAACAATAATAATAAACACCACAATGATAACATAGATGACGTATCTAACAGTCATGATGAGGTACCGGATGTGCTGCACATACTTTATTCAAAAAATTTAGAAAATATCCTTAAAAGCTACGGAAATAAAAATATGGGTAACAAACCTGAATCTTTAAGCATCGAAGGGAGCGTCAATATTAATAACGTACCCAAGAGTGACGATGATATAACTAATGCAATTCGTTTGCTTTATTCAAACTATATATTCGATCGCCTTGAAGGATACAGTTATAATACAAAACAAAATAGTCAAAATGTACCGACTACAAGTACTGAACATACAATCAATGGTTTTGACCATAATAACTCTAATCGAGAACTCGAGAACACTGGTGATATGTACCACAAACCCTGGTTTCCAGGTAAAAATCCGGGCAATTCCATTGCTCATGATATAATTTATGAACCCTTATGGTTAAATCTCCAACAAACAATTCATAACTTTGTAAGTGAGGGTAAAGTTAATTATCCATCTAAATGGTTAAAGCCTAAAAAAAAATTCAAACTATCATATACTACAGCCCCAATATAGAATAAATGATTTTAAGAGCTCTACTTTATCCGCGTCCTACACATCTGAACCGACAACTCATGAAACTCTAAAAAATTCTCATAAGGTTGAATCTTTAAATACCAATCAATGGAATAATGATCAAGATAATAATAAAATAAATCATGAACCTAAAAGGTACGAACCTAATTATTCATTCATAATATTGAGAGCAACAGTGGTGGAAGTGTTACATCTGATTTTTTTAATGCAGATCTTAATATTAAAAATGTTGA
This sequence comes from Catocala fraxini, assembly GCA_930367265.1. NCBI lineage: Eukaryota > Metazoa > Arthropoda > Insecta > Lepidoptera > Erebidae > Catocala > Catocala fraxini. The sequence continues at coordinate 3,309,707 of OV884037.1, forward strand.
AAATAATTTTAAAATTGAGTTTGGCCCCAAATTGTCTAATCCAAATCATCCAAATATTGAAAATGATGTTAATATACGTAACACGACCGAAATATTCAATTCAGATCATAAAAACTATATTTTTGATAATGATTATGAACTTAGCCACGAGGCTAAATATTTACTAAATGGTGCCGGCATTGATTTATTTATTTATTAAGGATCTTCGACGATATGATGAATCTATGTTATCTAATCCCGACCATACTTCTGAGAGTAATAGTGACGTCCAGAATGTACCGGAATCCACAGAATCTTAGAATTCTATTAGTAGTATTGAGAATAACGGCGAAATAAATAACTTAACGTTTGATGGCGATCATACAACAAATTATTTTGAAAAGGATGGATATGTAATTAATGCACCTGAATTATCAGAACCGCATTACACAGTCAATAATTTCGAGACTGATGATAATGTTCATAACGTTAACGAATTACCAGATTTTAATGATACTACCAGCAATGACATATAGAGTAGTTTTATAAATAAAGAAATGCAATATTTAAATCTCAAAAATGAAAACGGCTTTTTCGAAAATGTCGATAAAATCATTGAAACTAGTAGTGATATAAATAATGTGCCAGAACCGTTAACGGTTTAGTATATAAATACTGATCAAATACTCGATCACAATATTGCTCATACTGAGAGTGAAATAAATCATGAACCCCAATGGTCTAATTCTGAATATTTGACTGATAATATTAAATTTAGAGATGATATAAATAAATTACCCAAATCTACAAAACCTAGTGATCCAGACAATGGATAAACATACTTATATATATATTTTTTTGTAAATACATTCTTATTATACATAGCTTTGAGAGCGATAGTAGCGTTAATAATCACCACATATTATTGGATTCCAATCGCATGTTTGAAAATATTACGAATATTGATAATACAAATATTGAACTTGAATTACTAAAATCTAACCATACTATTGCTAATTTTGTAACTAGAGATAAAAAATAAATAATACCCAAAGTGTTAAGCCCTGAAAATACAACATTCAAGAAAGATACTAATATGTATGATAATACGAATAAAACCCAACAACTAATAACATTAAAAAGGAGGTCGATATGTATAGCGTACCCGAAATGGTAAATACTTCCCATACAATAAATTACATCGAAACAAATACCATTAATAAGATTGAGGATCATGATGACGTAAATCCTTTTTATAATTGGACCAAACCAAAATATGAAAATGATAACTATGAGAGCGCGAAACATTTACATATTGCACCCAAATCGACTCTTAGAAGGAGAACTTCGGCAGATGATGATCTTGAACATAATGCACGCACCTTAATAAGTCCACAACCTCTATTATAAATAATAGAACGCAAATAACCCAAATTGAACATTTTGACAGTAATAAAAAAGAAATTAAATCCGTGCGGTCACAAGTGAGACAGCTAACTCATTCCATCCCTCAAGGAAGTGTACTAAGGTTCGTATTGTTTCTAATATATGTTAACGACTTGCCAAAGATAATAGACCCAACAACCTCGCTTCCCGTACTATTTGCAGATGACGTCTCTGTTTTGATAAAATGTGACAACATACAAAATTACAATCATCTAATCCAAGAAACACTCCAAACTATTACACATTGGCTTGCCAATCATAACCTGGAAATAAATTCAAATAAAACCAAACTCATGCAGTTCAGGTCACACAAGAAACCTCCCCTCGATATAAATATTATTCATGCAAATACAGTTTTAGAAGAAGTTAATTCGTTTAGATTATTAGGAATAAACATAGACACACATATCAACTGGAAGGCCCACATTGAAGAGATAAAATCTAAATTATCAAGTTTTACATATGCTCTCTTCCAAATCAAACACAGCACTAACTTAGAAACAGCTTTATCCGCGTACTACGCATATGCATACTCATGGTTACGATACGGCATCATGCTGTGAGGCAATAGCGTAAACGTAGAGGAATTATTCATTATTCAAAAGAAATGTATTCGAATTCTTGCTGATATAGATAATACACAGAGTTGCAAACCATATTTTGTAAAACTAAATATACTAACACTCGCCTCAATATATATACTTGATATTTGTACCTTCGTGTATAAAAATATCCATACCTTCTCTACAAAACATGATGTCCACGATATAAACACTCGCAATAAAGATAGACTACACTTACCACCATCCCGAATAAAGATGTTAAATGAAAGTCCTTACTACATGGCAGTAAAAACATACAATAAGTTGCCTAAAACTATAAAAGATGCCATTACCCTACCTTCATTCGACAAGCAAATCAGAACCTATTTAATGAATGCGTGCTATTATTCAGTTACAGAATTCCTAGAAAATAAATAAAAATTAATAAAACACTGAACACAAACACCTAAATAAATGCGATGACGATCCGCAACATTGACTAAGACCCTATAAAAACAATATAATAAAAAACCTTGAATAAAGAAAAAACATAATTGAGATCTTGGAAATTTATTTTATTTGTAAGCGTATGTATGTATATTGTGCAATAATAAAATAACAGATTTTGTATAAGCTTATAATGTTATATGGTTTAGATATAAGTACTAAGTAGCATTAATTATAATTGTTGGTAGATAATAATTTTTAAATATTCGTTTATTATAATAATATTGCAATGCTTGTAAAAGGCACTAAGTTTTAAGCACTATACTTTTACTAAACACCTTATGTATCTACACTTAGTTCGCAATAAACACTTTGACTTTGACTTTGACTTTGACCTACTCTTGGTTATATTCGCAGAAATGCATATATAAACAAAGAACGTGAATGGCCTAATCTCAAACATTCAAATAGTAATTTTGAAATGGATTTTGATAGCTACTACACAAATCAATATTCAGATCCAAATCACGAGAAAATAAAGTCTACAATCAATGGTGTACTAAATCCTAAAAAGGAATTTATGACATTGAAAACGGATGTAAAATAAATTACCCAACAAAATGGATTAATTCCACATGAATAAATTGTAATACATATAATAATAAAATAAGTTCATTAAAAAACAATCAACCAACCAGCATCTTAATACACGTGAAAGAGAACTCATTAATTATGATAGTACCAAAGATCTAAGATATGTACATAAAGCAATTAATACTTTTAATAAATTTGAGGACCAGGGTAAACTAAATCCTATAAGCCAGGCAAAAAAGTGCAATAAAACTATAAAAAAATGTAAAAACGATTGTGATGTACTTGAATACGTAAGCTTTAACCATGTAACCAATGATTTCGATAACCGTGATATTATAAACGTTTTGTCGCCTAAATGAAATTCTAAAAAACAACATAATTACTTAAAACATTATTCCAAACACTCAAACAATAACAAGGTCAGTGGCACAACAAATGATGCCTCTAAATTTTGACATGTCCATCATCTTCATTGTAACTTTGAGGGTGCTGGTGAAATGAATCCTTCAAATAAACTGAAAAATGATAATTGAGCATACATATAATCTACCGGAATCAATAAATACAAACTTTGGTCGTTATGGTAGTGCTAATAACAGAGTTCAATCGCCGAACTCCAAACAAACATTCAACAACTTTAATAAGGGTGGTGAAATAAATCTGGCTTCTCAAAATCCCCATCAGAATTTTGTCAGCACGGATAATATAAATCGGAATCATATACAAATCCACGACGACATTCAAACTAGTAGTGAAACAGTACAGTTACCCCAAATGAACCATCCTTATCATCCAAACAATAATATTGTAAATAGTGGTAATTTAAATAATGTATATTAATTAAACAATCACATACAGCCTCATAATAACTTTCAAACTGGTGCTGAACCAGATCAGATACCCCAGACGAAGAATCATTATCATCCTAATAATAACATTGGGAGCGATGGTAATATACATCATGCATACCAATTAAACACTCATACACAAACCCATAATAATTATAAAACCGGTGGTGAACAAACTCAGGTACCCCAAATGATCCATCCTAATGATTCAAAAAATAACATTGCGAGCGATGGTAATCATGTAAACAATCAAATTCGAGCCCAAAATAAATTTCAAGGTAGTGGTAAAATAAATAATTTATCACAAACATCTCATAACTATCACGCACACAAATTTGCGAGTCAAAGTAATATAAATCATGGACATCAATTGCCCAATTCCATACATTCTCCATCTAAAGATGATATAAGTCAAATGTGTAATAAATTACCATATAATTCAAACAATAACTATAAAAATGGTGTTTATAAGAAGGCTGTTGCTTTATATAATCAAAATTTATTTCCTATGGCTGGTATTGAAGATAAACATAAATGGTATGATCTAATACATTTAATAACCACAGTAGTTTGCGGTACTATCAACACTGTTGCAAAAACAGTGGTACCCGATTGGTTAACTTAACTTATGTAATAATATTATCTTAAGTATAAATTTATAAAAATAATGATTGGTAGTTTAGTTTAGTTGTCTTGAGATTTAAGACAGTCATCACATTCTGAGCATGTAACTACGAACGTGTCGAGATATATTAATTTATATTGGAGTGTGATTAATAAGTGCGATCAAACTGCAGACATGAGATTCGATTATGAACAGTATATACGATAGCAATTATCCAATATACTTAACACTTTGGAACGATGTACATTACAGGGATGTGAACGATTATGAAATAAAAAATGATTATGATTATGAAATCTGTATGTAGACGCCTGAAAATTTTTAAAGAAAAATAATTGTTGCTGCTTGTTGCTTTTTGTTGCCTTTGATACGAGATGAACTAGCGACCTATCTAATAGTGGGCAATAATTGCCACTAAGGCTGTACTTCCCTTAACGTTGCAAAAGAACAAGAACTAAAACCGTTCGTTTTGTAGACTAAAAATTACTTTAAATATGATAAAAGCTTTGTCTACTTTAAGATAGCATGATACTATACTACTCGATGTGAAAATCTACCAAAAACATACTGGAAAACTATAACTGACTCATTAATTAATTTTTAAAGTTTGGCTCTTGATTTTGATTGGATTTAAATTATTAACAGTAGTAGTTGTAATTAATAGGCATACACATGTGCCATAGCAAACATATTGTACTTCCGAGCCGACTTAACACAGTGTTACAGTTTTAAATAAAATATATAAAATTATTCTCATTATTGTGTCGCTGAATATCATTAGGTAATGGAATTAGTATTCATTCCGAATGGAAGGAGATATGATTGCCAGTTACGTTGCAATGGCTACTCTAGATTGATAGGCCTTGTGCTTTTTAGTCTGTAGCGTTTTCCATGAAAAATAAATGCCGTTTCTCGGGCCGATTTTTCGTACGATTCATACAATGAAACACACAGTGACGTTTTGATACTACCATAAAGTAGACCGAACATCGAAATAATGTCATTCTGAAAGAAAAAAAATCGAAGCCACATCGTTGTAGACATTGTACAAGCACCCTTCTGGTACTTGTATTATGGTGTAATTAGGTACACGAAACTGCACTGATGACTAGGGAATTAAATAAAACCACTAAGTCTGTTCTAAAACGTGCCTATATTTTCACACAAAACATAAAGTTCATGGACCTTATATAGGTAGCCCGTGCAACAAACGCTTGCGACTTTTAATTTTGCCAGTAGCGCTACCTATTGAGCGGTAAGTCGAACTACTAACGGTACAACGATACTTAACAGACATATATGTACGTAATACATAAAAGTAAAAAATTTAACATTAGTACAGACCTCTTTAATGGTATATAATGCATATGTTTGTTCTATCATTCGATATGGTATTGTTGTATGGGGATATTCACCAGATATTATACGTGTTTTTATAGCTCAAAAGAAATGCATTCGTACTATCTACAACATGCAATAGTGGGATTCTTGCAAATTAATTTTTAAATCACAGAATCTTTTAACTGTCCCTTCTATATATTATATCTACGACGTAGCAAAATCTTGAAAAATGAAAGATAATGCAAAAAGAAAAGATAATACTAATAAGCGTAAAGTCACTCATTCTTATTTAAAAATGCCAGTACCACATACAGAAATGTTTAGACGTAGTTGTATGTACATAGCACCGCTAGTATTTAATTCTTTATTAATTATTATATTATTAGTAATATACCTTCTTTATAATAATTTCTGTACAGCTTTAAGAAATTGGTTAATAAAAGAGAGCTTCTACTCAATTGACGAATTTATTAAAAAGTTTGCCTCCTATTTCTATCACTTTAGAAATGTATGTAAAATACGTTTTTAAAGATTATTTATTATTTTTGATATTGTTACGTGCTGGGTTCAACGGATAAGAATATAAACAATATTACCGACTAAAACACGTTTTATTCAAACACACAATTAAATTTAAAACACAACAAACACTATACCACACTTTTTCACTGTACTGCTTCAAACTCCGTAGTATTTCCGCTTCCGTTCGCTTCGATGAACACTTGACCGCTTACGATTGTAAACTGACTTGGCGGTGCGCGTGCGCCCTATTTATACGCGACTAAAGCGCTTCTAGAGCTTTCTAGCAACGCCGCTCCCGGTATGCAAACAGTACGATGATTCGAGAAAGTACCTACTACGTAGTTCCGTAAGATGTCAATAGATGGCGGTGTAAATTATTAGACTGAACTGCCGAGTCTTTCCCACAATGCCGAGAGATGTCACTGGGCGTAACAATATTAATGTTTGTGTTTCTGTTCAGTTTAAAATTGATTTTGATTTAGAATTAATATACAGTATACTGTGATCTATGATTTGCATTATGTAAAGTACTGTGTTCTTGTTAAGTGTTCCTATTTACTAAAAGTGTAAATGTATAAAAATTTGCATGCTATTTAAATATGGCGAAATGTGCTCAGCGCCTATAATTATGTACTTACCACCTACTTTTTTAACTACTACATTTTACGCAAATAGGTTATTATTATTATTCTCTTTATTATTCCTTTTTTCTAATTATTATATTTCTAAATATAAATATAAAAACTATACATATTTAAAAATATAATACACTGAAATAACCCACCGACATCGGGAACAGGGTCCAAGCTGCCGGTGGTTAGGGCTCCAGAGAGGGGAATCTCCTCACAATACGCGCCGTGTCGAGTAGTACTGCCTTTTGAATCAAGGACTTGATCCAGCCACCTAACGCAAGCCTCTGCAGATGGTGGTCGAGGCTCTTAGGTATTAAACCATTGACTGTAATGACTATCAGCACAATGATCGCCGAGTCCACACGCCACATGTCGAAAATCTCATGAGCTAGGTCCAAGTATCTCTATACTCTTTTTCTTCTCAGCTTTCACAAGATTCTCGTCATGCGGAATGGTGACATCGATGATCATTGCTCGGCGCTCCAATCGGTCTATCAGCACAATATTTGGCTTGTTCACCACAATTGTCCTAATTTTACCTTAGTCATTGATTTTAATACACTCTTTTAAAATCATTTCAAAATAAAGTCTATATAAATTATGTACATTTGAAATCTTAAATTGTGTCACTGAATTGCAACGTTCAGAACAGGTTACAAAGTACACAAAATATGACGCATAGTTTGATCTCAAAACGGAATACTGCAAGTTGGAGTGAGCCCGAGTCCCACGTCGTGGCTGTCTCTATTCAGAGGAGTTTAGTATTGTCAACCTTTTCTATTGCAATAGTTGGGGTGGGCAATCCGAGGGTGCGGGGCGGCTCTTCTCTTTCCAATAATTTTATTACAATGAACTTCTGCCAAGGAACGTCTCCTTTGATCCAATACAGGTTACAAGGAGTAAACGCGCTAGAAACATTGAACTTAATATACTTCACAAAGTTTGGATCTGTCTTCAATATAAAATTATAGAGATTGTACTTTGAAGTAAAGCAACGAGAATTTAATTACTTGATATTACAGTTAGAAGCACGCACGGAACCTCTCGGTTAAACGGAAACGGAAACTTGTGGTACATAGCACCGGAAGAGCGTCAAGTATTTAAATATATCCGGGTTCCCAGAATGTCATATTTCTTGAGGCCGACCAAGGACGACGATATAGATGTAATTTTATGGAGATATCATTTAATTAATTAATACAATGTGGATTAATTAATTAATAAAACGTACAGGAAGTTATTTGTGGCCCTGCTGGCAATCTGAAGAATGAGAGACCTGGTTATAAATGACTATAGTCAATCTTTAACTAAATTTAAGACTTCAGACTTCGATTGGCTGTAACAGACTACCTACCTGCCAGATGACAGAGGCGTATGACATGGCGTGAGACTATTTATGTATTACAAAGTCTTCTAAAACCTGAGATCTCTACTTGGTCGCCCAAATAATATTCTATCATAATATTCTATCACATACACACAACACCATCTAGCCCAAACTAAGCAGAGCTTGTACTATGGGTACTAGACAATGGATAAACATACATATATACTTTTTTTTTTGTAAATGCTTACATATTATACATAGAAACACCCAGACCAAGACAAACATCCATGTTCATGCACACAAATGTTTGATTTGTGCGGGAATCGAACCCGCGACCTCAGGCGTGGCAGTCAGTTACACTAACCACTACGCCATCGAGTCGTCAAATCTTTACAGGATGGTAAATAACTACTAGGCTGTCGCTGCTATAAAAATACAAGTAAATATGTTGATTTTTAATATCGAGACGTATTAAAAGAAATAATTTAATTGCTTTACTCGCACTTAGAATAAAGTCGCGGGGGACTTTACAAAGATTTAAAAAAAGGACACGAAGATCATCGAGACTCGGCACAACTATTTGTGGAACACACATTTGTTTTCCGTATAGGAATCAAACCCACATTACTCGGCGCAATGGCTGTTGCCAGGCAACTACTTAAACCATTACGCCATCTGTGCGGTCAAGATATCACTTAATTTCTAACTTGTGAGCTTGTTGGCCTCAGTTCTAAATATCTCAGCGTTCACACACAAAACGATGCAAATAATGAAACAAGACGTCGCAGGCTCAACTACTCCCATTACTCTCTCTACGAAAAGATAGCCCTCCAGAATGAATTAAGTGATTCTGTGCGTGCCCCGAATCGTAATGGCTCACTTTACAATAATATGTGGAGTTTTCCAAAGCGATGTATTGCTAATGTGAATTTTTATTTAATGTCACATGATATTTATTTTCTTTTAACGGTCTTTATATACATAACGATTATACTTTGAGGTGAAAATTGAATCGCAAATGTCATGAACGAATGTAAATTAGCGATTGGCAATTATCGATAAAATCGAATTATTCGAATGCTAATTAAATAATTCGAAACCATGACAAATATTCGAAGGGATGACACACAATGATATTGATTGATTATTTGCTTAATTCACAGTAACTGATTCACTGCAATACCGTTATGCATGCGAAATGAGGTCCTGGAATTTAATAGTAGGAACTCAACGACATTACTATTGTCTGAGGCCAAACAATACATCATAGAGATCTGTTCGTTCGGCCACCATATCAATCGTGCCGTCAGATGAAAAGTTTCGATTATGATTCGAATTATGTATATCCAATATCAAAGATTTGATCAACATTCGGATTCCTAATCATATATTTTAGAATATTCGATTACCGTCACATGTCGCTATTGTAAACCTTCAAACAATTTATTACCAGGAGAGCAAGGAGTCATTTGGAGGTACATATCTGTTCTATTTCCGAACAATAAACACATCACATATGATCTAATACAATGGCACGTAATTACATTTAACTAATGTCATTACTCATAATAATCCGCACGTATTACATAACTTCAAAGGATTGATGAAGGAAAACGTTCTCGAAGCGATATCTATTTATAATCGTATTCAATATCAAAAGAATACAATCAGGACAGGGAGGAAATTAGTTTGATGTTACATGTAAGAGGAGGTTCAGACGTATCATTAGTGTAATGAGACCGCAGAACAATTGTTACAAAAATAAAACGAATATTAGAAAATTTTATTATCTCGTATTTGAATGTTGATGAAATTGTTGTCATCGGCTGTAGTGATTGACATGGTCGCCTCAAACCTGACACTTCGCCGTGTATTATGGGTTCGAAACGCACACGGTGTGGTCCACAAATATTTGTTCTAAATCTGGGTGATCTTTGTGTCCCATGTTTGAATGTTTCTAAAGTCCATCGCGATACAACAAAAGTTCCTAGTTCAAAACGTGTCTTAAAAAAAGGTTGTTGTTCGAAATATAATCTAATATCTTAAGTTTGATTTGATAACAACATGATCGATAATAGCTAGCGCATGTAGCTTACTGAAATAGTTTTGCAAAGGTCCACAAAAAAAGCATACAAATCTAGCCTATCAGAGTATTTGTGCACGTAGCCTGGGAGAATAGTAAGCACATTTAGCCCGCGAGAGTCCTTTCTGCATTTACCCTGCGAAAGCAAGCTACCTTATGTAGTCCGTGAAAGTAACTTGCGCATATAGCCCGCAAGAACAGTTTGCAGTCGAAGCCCACGCCAGATACGTGCACAATATACTCGGGCTACTAACGAGGCAGTTTCTCAACAGCTTTCAACAATTTATAAAATAAATGTTAATTGGAATGACATTTGATACAAACATACACGTGTGAAGTTGCTCTAACAGTTACGAAGAATAATTACTCCGTACTAAAATATAATTGTTACTTGAGCATCTAAGTTGGAGTATAACTAGCAGTTCTTGCAAGTTGAATTTAAGTTTTAATTTAACTTGCGAGATAAATTAATGAAGTTACTTAGCTTTTGTTATATGCCAAAGGTAACGTATGCACGCTCTCAGTTGGAGAGATTCCTCTCACATATGTACAATGTACATATGTTAATAATCATTAAGCATGATTGTGCATATGAATAAATTAAGGTATACTTATTGAAAAGTAACAAACTTTTGGAAATGGAATTCCGCCATCCTAGTCGGGGAGGTATTGCCACCCTACGGAAGATCAAAGTCCAATATTGCTGTATTGTTTTCTTGCAGTGAGTTCGATTTACTAATGCTCTTTAAGAAGGCGTTATGCTGTCACACGAGATATCTAATGGTATCTAATTATATTCAAGCCTGGCCCTACAATAGGGCGAATGAGCCGCAGCTCCAAGCGCTAAGTTCCAAAGCGCAGCTGTAGTGATTACCAGAAAAAAGCAAGAGGTTTGATCTCGCTGCATCCTTAAACTTGCCTCGAGCCGGCATTGATTACACTATTAGCTTATAGCGCATTGATCCTTATTACAAATTTGTCCACATGCAGGTGATAGATACAGGATTAGGTGTGAGTAGTACAAATTAGTATACCTTGCATATGGCAATACTTTTATTTTATCAAATAATTACGAACGAATTGACCTATGTATATACGGTATATAGGTTACGCAAACTAACATTAACGACCAGCCCCGTGGCCACGGCCGGCTTCAATCAGCTTTTTTGCTTTGCCTTAGTCAGCCTGTCACTCACTCAGAAATAATATAATGTTATTTTTCTGGACTAGGGTCAATCATATTATATCTGAGTAACAAAAGTAATATTGTGATAACATACCGCGCGTAAAAGTCTGCGGCGCGTTATTCAAACCTAACATAATATCATAATATATATTAGTGTAGGTTTTCTGCGTGAAGGATGTTGGCTAATAATTACACAACAATAAGTATTTATAATTGCCTTTCAAATGAACGACTAATACCAAAAAATGTATGTGTAGTTACTCCAAAATACCCAATTAGACTGAGAAATTAACGAGATATAAATCTAAACGATCCTAAAATATGCACTGTCGTGTAAAATAGTTTGTAAGTATTGTGATGTAAGCATCTGTATTGCGTGCGCTTGGGCTTTTAAACATTTTATACTTGACCTTGTGTGACTAATATTGTTATTTCTATAGTAATATCGTAAAGGCGTGTAATATCGATCCATTTCTTAGTAGTTTCACACCTACATTACTCGACGAAAGAAGGACCAGTTATTTGGTTAAATAGTGCTTGCAGAACGAAAGTAGTTGGTGCGGCGTGTGTGTACTACAACAACTTTAGTTTGGGTATACTTGTGTCCGTTAATTTTATGAATGTAAATTTGCTAGCGGCACAGGGCTTGAGAAAATTGTAGGATTGTCTTTTTTTATTAATATATGTATATAAAAAAGACGTCTTATGATAAACACTCTGAAAATATTTAATTTTTAGTTTTCATCTTATACTTAGCCCGTGTTCTACATTATCCAAAATACAATCACTTGTTTTTCTAAGAATATCTAATAAAAATAATAGCATCGAATCGAACGGTGCTCAAGCGAATGGTAATATTAGGGGTTAAAATATGAAATTGCCAATTTGTACTGAAAAATTGAACCTCGTTTTTTTATAAGATGTACCATATCTATTTAATCGAAATATTTACCCTCATTATCTATACATTGCTGTCATCTAAACGTAAGTTCATTTATGCCTTTATGATAGAACTCCGAGGATCTAGATTCGACAAACTGTGTGAAAGCATTTTGTACTGCCTCCTATCATGGAGCAATAATGGTGAAGATCGATTCACGGGTCTGGGCAGTTTCGCCATCATTGTTCGAAGTTCGGCGCAGTAAACATCTGCTGTTATTGCTTGACCAGATCTGAGAAAGCAATAGTGAATAACGCCATGAAGAGACCACCAAACAGTTAGCACTATCTTTTTATTGGTAAGCTTTGCTTTAGGGCACTGTTGCGGCTTTTGACCTGGGATCAGCCAGCCAGTCAGCCATTGCAGTCATTCGCTTACGGTTATCGTAAAGAATCCACTTTTCGTCACGTATCACATTCGATTCGATCCAATATTCCGTAATTTCTGTACCGATTCAACAAGGCAACACAAGTTTCAACACGCATTTTTTTGCAGATCAGTCAAATCATGAGGCACCTATATTTCATGTTTTTTTATTTTATTGATTGGATGCAGATGTGCCTGTTTTGTAGGTAGGGTAACGTAAACAACGTAACGTAGGGTAGTGTAAACCATGCCGTAATTTCCTGGGTAGTTTAACTCGGATCAACTTCCACCATCTCCTTCAATTCAGCGTTATTCACCTATGTGGGCGGTCTTCCACGGGGTCCGCTCTTCAAGATGAAGTTTCCATTACGAAAGCGTTTAAACCAAAAACGCATGGTGCGTTCATTAGCAGTCTCCTCCCCAAACGCAGCGTTGATATTGCGAGCCGTTTCTGAAGCGTTAGTTCCGCGTCGAAACTCGTATTAAAAAATGACTCGGATTTTCGAAGTATCCATCTTGCCCGTCTAAGCTGAATAAAAAAACATTTAAAACTCGAAATTCGAATGTAGAACATTTTTTAAAAGCAAAATTATAGGTATCATGTGAAAAAAGTTTCACTTGAAAATCTCACAGCATGAAGGTTTTATGTCAATTCAAAGTATATATTACTATACAACGGTAACTTCATACTTTAACCCCTATTATTTGTATGAAACCAACATGCTAATATCATGTGGAAGTTTGCATGTACGAGAGCTCTCCATAATTTTCTTGAAGTTATGTGAGTTATTTATTTATATGGCATATTGACAGAGTAAACACATACATTTACATAATCACTAACTAAGGCAAGGTCGTGTGCTTACGCCAATTACAAATTTACTTAAAGACAACATAATAATTAAATATACTTAAGTCTAATAAAGATTTTACATAATAACTAAAGTCTGCCATGGCCTCTTCTCAGTGTAAAGAAAGAAGACTATCCCATGGGACAGTATTCTTTGTCGTTTTGTCCCAACACGCGCTTATCAATGAGAATTGGTCTTTACTCGCTGTATAAATCACGTAACCGAAAAAGGAAATAAGCAGGATCATATTTATCAAAGGATCGCAATAATATTATGTAGATTCACTGGCAGCCATTCTTCTCTCTTAGCCTTTATTATTCCCAAGTCACTTGGGGTCGGCTTTTCTGGTCTAACGGATTTGACTGGATATCAGTTTTTACACGGAGCGGCTGCCACCTGACCTCCGCAACCCAAAGGCTAACGATACCCTAAGGCTAGACCAGTGTCAGGATATTAGAGGGTACTGACGTTCCCAATAACGACTACAATAGATGTTCATAGCAGCCGGGACCAATGGCTTAACGTGCTCTCCGAGGCACGGAGCAGGCGATAATTGTCAATCAATACGCACATAATTTCGAAAAGTCATATAACTTCCGAAAGTCAGAGGTGCGCGACGTGGGTTCGAACCCGAGACCTTCTGCATTGCAGTCTGTTGGTCTCCCCACTGAGCTATCGCTGCTTACTTATTCACTGGCAGCCATTATGTCCTAATAATACTTCTTTTTTATTAACAACAGACAGTTACACAATGAATGAGTTATATTAATAAAAAGACAATTTTCGCTGGATATATTTCTCAAGTAGGCCTACAAATATTTATCAACTAACAAGAGATTTAATAGTAAGAGAATTATTAGAAGCGCGTCAAAATAGACATGTTATAGTTATGACATAGATAGATAAATGGCAACAAAGAACATTCACAAGTGTTTGTCGAAAGATTTTATTTACAAGAACCCATATTATTAAGTGATATTTTTATTACTGAAATCATCATTCGTCTTCGTAGGTAATGACTTTGTATACTTGTCTCGGTGATCTCGTGGCTAAGTTTGCGCATATATTACCAGGTAATCGTAATAAGTACCCAGGTATTATATACTCCTTTCTAGACTCCATGTTGCCACGAAGTCTAGAAACAAGTGGACTACACGGTATAATACACTTTCACATATCACACATTCTTTTGAGTAATAAAGCCTCGCTGATTTCGGCATGAATGGGCCGGCTCGACCGGGAAAGGACTACCCTCTCACGGAAAATCGACGTGAAATAGCAGTATTCTTACTGTTGCGTTTCGTTCGGTGAGTGAGAGTGCCGGAGAACCAATCACCCTCTTGTTCCTTTCCCGCTCCTTCTCCTTCCCATTTCCTTTTTCTCTTCTTTCATTCCTGACGGGTTAGCAACGCGCAAATGATGCCTCTGGTGTTGCAGGCGTCCATAGGCTACGATGACCACTTACCCTCAGGTGGGCCGTAAACTTGTTTGTCGCCTTAGTTGTATAAAAAATAAATACACATCTATATAACCATTCAGGTTAAACGTGCAATATTCTAGTAAGTAAGTATGTAATAATGTATGACAAAAATGTATCCATTGTTCTTTCTACTTGGAAATCTTCTGACTACATACAAATAATGTCAAATTCCATTGTATACGGCACACAACATTCGCCTGACAAAAGACTCGGACAATTTCAAATTCAATTTTGTCACAATATTACACTTTTGTAAAGTTTTCTGCTGTCACATGTCAGTTGCCGCGAATTCGTATTGAAAAGGAGTTTCATATTTTTAATATAACAACAATATTTTGAAACGAATGGATGAAACATAATATGAAATATGATTGTAATAGTTATATTTTCGATTGGAAGAGGCCGTATTTGCCAATTATTTGGTGACGATACGAATAAGTCAGCTTAGCCAAGGAAACACGACCCTCTTACAAAAAAAGCTACACTGAAATAATTATAACTTACTAGATTTTGGACGCGGCTTTCATCGCGTTAATGTTGGTTTAATTTGTCAATAACTTTCTATACCAATTTTTTTTAGATGAATCCCTTATAACGTGTATGCGAAATTTCATGATGATCAGTCGAGTAGTTAAGGCGTAAAAGCGTAAAAGACTATCAAACTTACATTCGCATTTATAATACTAGAAAGGATCAATTTTGAGAACCCATCTCTGAACAGGGTTTGGTGTGGGTCAGACAGAAAGTCATAACAACAAGAAATATTTAGGTATGTTTTATATGTACAGATAAGCTACTTACATTGAAAAGAAATAAGAATGTAAAAAGGTACTTACTTCCAAATATCACACGTACGGAATTGCGGACAAGAGTTAGTTCATTATAAATTCATATCATATTGATCAACAGACCATTAAATTTTGTTTATTAACATATTACATTTTGTTTATAAACATACAAACAAAATTTATGTTAATAGACTCTTCTAATAACAAAGTAAAATGCTTCTGTAAACAGACTTTCGTGAACGTACAACAAAACATGTTTTTGTTTGGTAAAAGGACTTGCTTATTATTCATCGCTTGAACCTCGGTTCCAGATATCGGTTAATATTTTGTAACAGGTGACGGCTAAACAAAGAGCCTTCTTGTTAGTGATTTAATAATTATTGTTGTGAAATTGAATCACAAAGTTCGATAACCAATATAATGTTTGTGGATAGAATATTAGTTGCGTTAACTGACTCGGTATTTGAACCCGAAACCAAATTGGAAGTAATCTACGATACTACCTCTGCGCCAGCAAAGCAGTAAAAAATATTAAAGTTCCTCTAGACCGAATGTCGGTAATGGCAGCTGATCTGGCAAACTGCGCAGGTATATTATAGTGTGTAAATGTGAGCGCAAACACAAGTGCTCTCTCTGTTCCCTAACGCTCATCGGGGACGGCAATCCGATACCACCGGAGAGAGGCGCAGGATCAACAACTTTACGTGCATACTGAGGCATGTGGGTGTGCAACACTACTAATATAAACCGACTCGTAACATTAGCTGAAGGGATTAACAAGAATACTATTAAATTGTAACTGCAATGATATATAACACGATATGATAATAAAAAAATATATTATTGGTGAATTGTCGGTGTATTCGTAATGCCCTCTTGCCGCATGCTGGTATATATACATACAAGCACTTTTATGTTAACAAAAATATTCAAAACATAAGAATTCCAGAGTTTTAACCTATTGACTGTTGGGTTAACATACGGGTCTTCATATAATTCCCAGGTATTGAGTGTCATTTGAACAGACACAGTGCCCACACTTATGTATGGAAGTGAAAGTTGGGTATGGCAAAAGAAGCAAGAGAGCAGAATAAATGCTGTAGAAATGAGAGCGCTAAGAAATATATGTGGTGTGACTCTGAGAGATAGAATAAAGAATAGTGTGATTAGAGAGAGATGCGGCATGAAAGTGGATATAGTGATAAGAATAGAAAAGGGTATGTTAAGCTGGTTTGGGCATGTAGAAATAATGGACGAGGAAAGACTGACTAAGAAAGTTTATAAGGCTAGTGTGAATGGAACAGTCGCAAGAGGAAGACCTAGGCGAACGTTTCTTGATCAGATCGGAGGCGTTCTGGACAAAGGCCAGGTTAAGAGCACCTTGAACCGACGGGCGTGTATGAGGAATGTGATGAAAGTGAATGAAGCCAGAGAAGTGTGTCAGAATCGTAGCAAATGGAAATCCGTAGTCTCTGCCTACCCCTCTGGGCAACAGGCGTGAATCTATGTATGTATGTATTGAACAGACACACATCCAAGGCAATTTTTTTTTAACTAGAACACCTGCTCTTATTTTTAGTGATTTTTCGTTACAGACAACTTATTGGAATAATATGTTAATAAAAGTAATAAAGCGTTACTTGTAGTTTGATTTTCGAATACATTTCGTAATAGTAGACTACACTACTAAAATAATAATAATAACAATGTCCTCCAGATCGATTTCGGTCATGGCGGCCAATCTTGACGGAGACTGGCCATCTGCGCAGGAGATATTATAGTGTTTACGTGTGTGCGCAAACACAAGTGCATTCTCTGTTCCCTAACTCTCATGATCCGTTGCGGCGGTAATCCGACACGACCGGAGAGAAATCAGGCGCAGGACCAACGGTTTCACGTGCTTTCCGAGACACGGGGGTGTCCAACACCGCCAACTTCCTAACTCCGGGCTGTTATTGAGATTTCTTAACAGAAAACTCAATAACTTTTTGTTGGCCTGACCCGGGATTCGAACCCGAGACCTCATGCACAGCAGTCGCATTCACTACCGCTGCGCCACCGAGGCAGCCTAAAATAATACCGATTTGATATAAATATAGTCTTATTTCTTGCATATCCCTAATGCAAAATTGTATTAAACCCACATTTGATAGGTGATTTTTGGTCCCTTATATGTATATAGGGACGAGCCTATTGTATTTTCAGACAAATTGACAGACCCCGTGTTGATGTTGAGAATTACCGAATAGGAAAACCTAATGCCTCTTCGTCCGAATCAGGCATTGAACTTAGCACATCATGATCTACCGCAAACGTAACTTATGTCACGGATCATTTAACCATTACATTTTTTTAATTGCTTGCAATTTGAGTTTCAAATGTTATTGGTTATTGGTATTCTTGTTAACCCCTCTAGTTAAGCTAGAATGCTCTTATTAGGAGTGGGTTCACATCAGAATCGCAATAGATGAGATTCGAACCCGCGATCTCTCGATCCAATGCCTTATCTATTGGGCTACCACCGCTATTAAAAAGGCGTACCTGACACTTTCACAACTATCTACTACACTATACTAACATAAGGTTTCGGGTTTGAATCCCACGTCGGACCAGCATAGACAAATTATTGGTTTTATGGTAAAGGAATTCCCAGTGGGATTTTGAAAGTAGTCAATTTTTAACTTTTAACCTTTCGCGTTCATAATATATAAATAATATGTCTGGGTATTAACGTGATCATGCATGTTTACCTTTTTAAAGCTTGACATCTTGACCAGGTTATCCCGGCCTCACAAGCATATCACAAGCTGACTGATCGTCGCATCAGATACATATTATTTAATATTATAGACCATTTTTGATCCTGGATCCTTGGAAAATACGTACAGCCTATCTCACAAGACCTCTCGCCGGTCGCGTAGAATTGTCGTTAAATCGATATTCAAGGAAAAGAGAGTGGATTTTTGTTTACTTACTCATTCCTATAAGATATGTCACTGTGACCAAATTCGATTTCAAGAACGTTATCACTAATTATAGCTATCTTTAAAACGATGTATTAAAATTAAAATAAATTGTTTAATATTGTTAGGCTCCTTTCCTTCAAGCCAGAAAATCGGATTACGCCTACCAAAATTGGGAACACAAATAATTTAATTACGCAAAAAATGTCTGCTTTGATCAAAGACAAGGTCCCTAATTACGAACCGACTACCTTCGGCGTATAATACTTCTTTATAAGTTGTTGTGAAGATTTTCTGTTTAAATTTTTCTTGTACTTGTGACATTGTAACTAGCTCCTAATTTTTCTTATACAACTAATATGGCAAACAAGGAATTAACAGGCTGTATACATATTAATCAAATGTGCGATGGAATCGGAGACTGTCCAGATGCGAGTGACGAGGTATTTTGCCCACCCACCAAAAGATGGTATGCTGCTATAAACACAATTCTTTAAATGAATACTTCTCCTTAGAGATGGATTGAAAGGGCGGGAAACAGAGAATATGGGATACCGAAAATCTAACTTAACTACGTAATTAAATTACTAATTTAAACCAGTTTCGTGTATAACGGAGGCCTTTATACTTGTTGAAGCGAGCCAGCTCATTTGTACTGTCATCAAATAATTGGAAGAGGCGTGTTCTTCCAAATTGCTAAGATATACTTTTCTTCTCATAACCTATGATAAGAATGTAACAAGGGAAATATGCAGGTATCCTAAAAAGTGAACATTATAAATTTCTCACTTTTTTAAAATGTCAACTGCCGCAGTGGGAATGATTCAAGTTTTCGGTGGCCCAATCACCATCTTTCCCCCTTGCCGCTCCTTCTCCTTCCCATTTCCTTTCCTAAAGGGTCGGCAACGCGCAAGTGATGCCTCTGGTGTTGCAGGCGTCCATAGGCTACGGTGACCACTTACCATCAGGTGAGCCGTATACTCGTTTGCCACCTTAGTTGTATAAAAAAAAGTGTCGCTGGAGACTTTATAAACTTTCAACGGACACAAAAACCACCCAGACTCGGAAAACCATTAATTGTAGATCACACAAATGCTTGATCCGTCTAGGGATCGAACCCACAACACTCAGCGTGGTGAGGTGACCTCTTAAACCACTACGCCATCCATGCAGTCTGACTCTATACCTTCAGAAGTACCGATACCTGTTCAGATAATGTTACTTGTAATGTACGCGCTTAGACTGATCTAAGTGCGAATATATTACAAGCTACATGCCCTCTCAACAAACAAACCAACGGTTTCGTATTAATCGTCAACGCAACTTACAACAAAGCTTAATTATGTTTACGTTATGAAATACGTTGTTGTTCCATGTTTACGTAAGCAAATATGTGTTTTATGTATGAGAAACCCATCAAAGAGAAACGGAACGTGAACCATGACTAATAATAATTAATGAACGTCCTGCATAAATATTTTCGGTAAACTGTTTCTGTGTAGAAACAAAAGTCCTGTATTGAAGACCTATTTGTAAAATTAACTCATGCTTGTTATACTCAGCAAAAACCTTTTTTGACAGAAGCCTCTACAAGTACGTTCACTACAACTTACTAAGGTAACATCGAGAGTTCAATATATGTATTATTTGTTTGTTTATTTTATAACAAAAACAGCTTTTGCACTCGGAATCAAACCTTTGTCGTGAAGGACTTTGAAAACATTCGAACAACGGACACAAAGAACAACCAGACTCGGAACAACTATTTGTGGATCACACAATTTTTTGCCCCGTATGAGGATCGGACCTACAACACATGGTGCAATGGCAGTGGGCACTTAAACCACTTCAGTGAAAATCAGAACAGCTATTGTACCACATTTTTTATTGGCAGTAGCGATGAGACCATTTCATCAAAAATTATCGGTGCATATTGCTAGTACATTGTTATATCACTTATTTAAAGATTCAGCTTCTTTAATTCAGCTATGGATTGCAACTGTTATTCAATCAACATATTTTGAATATATGAGACTTTCTTGACAGAACCGTTTTTTTTAATTATCCTAGTAGTACTGCGAAGATCTGTCGTGTTAGAAATCAGTAGGCCTGCAATAAAAATGCCCATCCGAAACGTCGAGGCAAATTATTAGTTAAATATTAAGAATATACCAACCTGCCAAGAAGTTTTAGGCATCCTTACCCTTAAAATAGCATTATGGCGTTATACAGGTCACGATGGTAATGTTTAGGACGATCAATACGTTACTTTATATCAACGGTTGAAACCTAATACTTAAGCGCCATTTTTTGCGACAATGACTTAAATACATATTTGAAATCAGCATTTTTTTCTGATTTTAAATATGTGTTAAACGTCATTATCGCAAAAAATGGCGCATCGCCTTTTAACCGTCGATATGTTTTATTGTACGAATAGCACAAAAATTTACCCGAATCTTCGAAATTTATGTTGCATAATATATTATAAAAATATTTTATTAATTTGGGTCGTCAATGTCATTTTATTCATAATTATAATTACTGGATAACAAAACTTACATTTTAGATCTAAACCAAATTTTAAATTGAAATAACAATCTGGCTCACAGAGATTACTTTGATTAATATTTTTTTAATTTCTTTCTCGTCATTTTAGTCAGTTTTAAATATTTTTGGAATGTTAAATCAACGTAGATAATAAACTATTATGAAGACTCAACCGCTCAGTTGGAATAAAAAAGATAATTTATTAAATTAAAAATGTTATGAGTCGCTAGGCGTACGCAAAATTTGTTAAAAAATCGTGCCTCTCTTAATATTCTTGCTCAATATTTAGAAATGTTAAAATCCTTACTAATATTTTCAAGGCGAATGTGAGTTTGTTTGTTATGCCTTCACGCCTTTACTACTCGACAGATCGTCATGAAATTTGCATACATGTTATTATTCGAAAAGCTAGTATTGAATATGGTGGACAAATTTCTCAAGTCTTGAACAGTCCGAGGTAGTATAAAATCCAGCTCCTCATCAGAGTTGCCATATTGTCAGTAGACTATTGGGTATTTTCCATTTTATTAGAAGCACAATGACGCCTTTACTTTGTATCCAATTGAAATAAAGCTTTTGTCAGCTGTTAAGCCGCGAAGACAATAAGACAAAGAAAATTTTACAGTGTTTGTATTTTTAAATACATGCAAAACCAATAGCACTGTATTTTTTCTATCTATGCTTGGATGTTGACAATAGGAATATAACTCATACTAGATTTTGTCCACGACTTAGCCTACGTTAATCTAGATTTCGTCTATAAATTTCTACCTCACGAGAACAGTACTTTTTCTGAATGAAAGGTACCCTACGTCCTTTTCTGTACCACTGACAACTTGTATGCGAAATTTCATGATTATCGGTCAAGTAGTTAAGTCACGAAACCGTAACAAACAGACATATAAACATACATTCACGTTTCAAATGTTTTCTTTAGGGAGAAAAATATTTAAATTATAAATGAAATAATCATTATGTTATATATATGGCCAATAAGCCTGATTATTAGCTATACATATAGCATTGCTAATATAGGAGAGAGAAAGAGCAGTGCCTTTATAAGATAAATACACGTTATTAACTTTTATATTATTATCATCTAAAAAAAGACAACTCCTGCACTAGGAATAAATCCAGTGTCACAGGAGAGTTTACAAACATTTAAACACTCACACGCACACACAAATACACACACTACACATTCTCTCTAACAACATATTGTCACTAGTAATTACGAATTCGTAATATTTTGTGGCTGCATGTATCTCTTTAGTCTAATATTGATCATTTTGGTTGGGAGCCTAGAGATCTGTCACACAGGGTTATCCCTAGTATAGACTCCAGTCACAAAGAAATTAGCTTTTACATACACTGATATAACTAATTTACTGTACTAATATTCTTTGTTAAGAGGGAAGTAAATAAAAATTATTATTATTATAAACAATTGACGCAAAGAACACTCCGACTCAGCACAACTATTTGGGAATCGCACAATTTTATGTCTCGTGTGGTGATCGAACCCGCAACAGTAGGCGCAGTGGCAATGGCAAGTGGACCTTTAGACTTCAACTCTGCACTATCACTACACCATCATTGGGACACTACATCATCCATGCAGTAACATATATAGTTTCACTCTTATATCCCCGAGCACGCTGGTGGGCTGAGGAGCATTATAATCAGCCAGAAAAGAGGTCTACCAGTTTTGACATAAGTTTCTGTGAGATATAATTATCACTAAGGTCGACTATATGAGCAGCGATAGCTCAGTGGGGAGACCAACAGACTGCAATGCAGAGGGTCACGGGTTCGAACCCACGTCACGCACCTCTGACTTTCGGAAGTTATATGACTTTTCGAAATTATGTGCGTATTGATTGACAATTATCGCCTGCTCCGTGCCTCGGAGAGCACGTTAAGCCGTTGGTCCCGGCTGCCATGAACATCTATGGCAGTCGTTATTGGGAAAAGTCAGTATCCTCTAATATCCTGACACTAGTCAGCTAGTCAGTCACTACGATACCCTAAGACTAGACTAGTCTAGTCTTAGGGTATCGTAGCCTTCGGGTTGCGGAGGTCAGGTGGCAGCTGCTCCGTGTAAAAACTGATATCCAGTTAAATCCGGTTAGACCAGAAAAGCCGACCATACTTGGGAATAATAAAGGCTAAGAGAGAAGATATAATATAATAATAATATCAGCCCTGTATTAAATTGTCCCACTGCTGGACACGGGCCTCTTCTCAGTGTGAGAAGGATTAGGCCATAGTCCACCACGCTGGCCCAGTGCGGGTTGGCGAACTTCACATATCTTCGAGGTCATTATAGAGAACTCTTAGACATGTAGGTTTCCTCACGATGTTTTCCTTCACCGTTAAAGCGAGCGATAATTAGCTATCTAATACGCACATAACTTCGAAAAGTCAGAGATGCGCGCGTTGGCATCGAACTCGAGACCTCTGCGTGGCCGTTCAACGGTCTTCCTAGGCTATCGCTGCTATATAGATAAATAGCATGATGTAAATATACGCAAGGAAAAATCGACCTTGTTGTTTCAAGACGTTCAAATGAGTCTCAACAGTAGGGGGTAGTCCACATTTTTTGACAACTGTCCTTCGTAATACTGTGCGAGTATACTGCCGTCTACTAGGCATAGCTCCGTACTCTGCGCTATTACTGAGAATTACTTAACAGAAAATCTCAATTTCATTTTGCCCGTCCTGGTCCTAGTATTATATTATTTTATCTCTTACAACATATTAGCGAAATTTTCTGATAGTTCGCGTAGTTAGGGCGTACAGCGTAGCAAACAAATAAACTCACATTCTCATTTATTATAATACTAGCTGTCCCGACAGACGTTGTCCAGAACACACGAAAGAAAAAAATAAAAAAACCCACATCTAAACCATCCTCGAATCCACATGAACACACACAAAAATGTTCAGTGACATACACACGTACAGTAGAATTATATAAATATAAAGATTAAATTAAATTGTTTAACATAGTTGTTTTATTTTAACTTTATTTAATTCGCATCATTACAAGTAAGGCATGTTAATAAAAGTGAACTCATTGATACAATATTTTTCTATGAGTCACACTTAGATATAACTGATAACGATAATTCATTTTAACGCTTAAAGAATTAAAAATTGATTGATGTAAATTAATAATCTCTATTTCCTTGATTGATTATTGCTATTTATTTACGAAATTAATCTTATCAGTCGGTATTCCCACATAACTGTTATTAAGAAACATTACGTATATCTCAAAAATATATATTATGGCGTTTTGTTAACTTCATTTAACTTCATGCAATACCTTTTTATTTTCATATTTTCTCGTATACTAGATTTTGACAGTAGTTTGGCTCGCGGAAATATAGTTTAGGTTAGTAACAGTACTTCTTTTTGGATGAAAGGTACCTTATTTCCTTTTCTATTCACCTGACAACGTGTATGCAGCATTTCATGATGATCGGTTGAATCGTTAAGGCCTGAAAGCGTAACAAACAAACAAACTCGCATTCGCATTTATAATATTACTAGTTGCGCCTCGCTGTTTTACCCGCGTAAGTCCAGATGCCTTGGAAATATCGGGATAATAGCCTATGTGTAAATCCAGGTCTCCAGCTATCTACATACTTAGTTTCATCGCAATCGGTTCAGTAGTTTTTGCATGAAAGAGTAACAAACATCCATCCATACAGACTTTCACATTTATAATATTAGTAGGATTAGTTGGTATTTAATTTTATTCTATATATATTTTATTGCATATAGAACCAAATTACGCTCGCGGGTGCCTAGCGAAACCTGCGCACAACTTTGTGTAGTAAACTCAGAAAGTGAACATTTCTGCTAGAGCTGTACAGTGTCGGGTCAATACATGATATATTATGATATCCTAACGTAATATAATAAATGTAAATGAAATCATACACGTTGTCAGGGTATAGGACACAGCACAAAGTACCTTTCATCCAGAAAAAAAAGAATTGTTCCTGAGGGATAGAAATTTATTAACAACCTACATTAATGCGTACGAAAAAATCTAGTACATGATCAGCAAAAACTTTGTACCCCTTTTTACGAAAATTGCGCGGACGGAGGAATATGAAATTTGGCACAGTTAAAGTTTATATGAAGGGGAAGTGGCGAATCCTAATATTTTTATAAAATATGCATTAGAAATGCAATAAATTAATGCAAAAACACTACACGCACACAACCATGCATTTGACATACGCAGTCCAATCGCGTTCGTAGTATTTCGGCATGATTCGATTGATGTCGTACAATTCTTCGTAACTATGGTTAACTTAAGTACCTATTGCAATTTCGCGATATACATAATAACGATGAAACTTAAAATTTAAATCAATTATGGTCGAATTTCGATCACTTGGCGACCGCTAGTTATTATAAATTGATGAGGTACCAGAGCCTACGTAATTTTAGCACAGCTGTATTTTAACCATAAATATGTAATGTGTTATTTTAAGCCTATTTTGTTATGTTAGCGAATGGATCAATCCAAACCGAGATGGCCTAATAATAAAAATAATTATATAAAATATGTGCCAAAGAAATACTACCTACTCAGTACAATATTTCAAAGTAATATATCATCCTGATTTTATAGGAGTACATCATTCGCCGCGTATATACTACGAATAAATAATATACAATAATGGTTTGTAGCTATTTCATATCATATATTAATTATATTTCGTAACATCAATAGAATCTTATGTGTTAGCTTGAATCCACGCAGTGAAGCGTGATACTCGAACATTGATACTAGGTTGGGAAGCAACACCACATCCATCGCCGAAGGAGCAGACGCCGACAACAACACCATGATGGTAGAGGGGACCACCAGAGTCGCCTGAGCACTGGTCACGACCACCGACGTTAAGCCAGCCACTACATAACATGTTGTCAGTCAGGCGGTTTCCGTAATTTTGACGGCAGGTCTGCTGGTTGATAGTCCATATCTGGACGTGACGTAGTTGCTCAGACCACGGACCGTTAATCTGTGAACCGAAAGTATGACAATAATAAATAAAACAATGAAAGAAAATTGTGATCTTCTGAATAAATGTAGATTTAAGAGAGCCATTTTTTTCTATCTTTGGGGTGCATATTTGTCCATCAGCATAACCAATGTAGTAAAAACTAGTTTAGTTTGGAACTCTTATTTGAACATTTTTAATTACGAGGCTATAATAATATCAGCCCTATATTAAACTGTCCCACTGCTGTGCACGGGCCTCTTTTTACTGTGAGAAGGGTTAGAGCATAGTTGACCACGCTGGCCTAGTGCGGGTTGGTAGACTTCACATATCTTCGAGAACATTATGGAGAACTTTCAGACATGCAGGTTTTCTCAACATGTTTTCCTTCACCGTTAAAACGAGCGATAATGAATTATTTAATACGCATATAATTTCGAAAAATCAGAGATGCGTGCCTTGGGTTCGAACTCGAGATCTTTGTGTGGCAGTCCAACGGTTTCCCATTAGGCTATCGCTGCTTTTTAGAAATTCTGATTATCGATTTAATACAGAATCGATTTTCTTGCCATTGATTCGATTTGGCCCGAAGACCGATTTTTAAGAACAGCTCGACATCCCAGATTGGTAACAGCAAATGAACAGTTAATGCCACTGCAGTCCAAACAGTCATTTCTGGGTATTATCTTATTCTACTCCTCGTACTTACATAAATAGCTCCCCATCCAGCCGCCCAGACCACTTCATTATCACGAAGATTGTACGTGGCACTAGCGATTGGAGCGGCACTGACAACGTTACTGTAGACGATAGTGGTGGCACTTCGCATGATGGCGATGTCACTGTCAAAAGTCGACGTGCTAAAGCTAGGGTGTATGATGAGTCTTTCGAGATTGTACACAATACCGCCGCTGTTGGCCCATGTTGAGCCAGCTCGGAAGCGATGCGCTGCTGGACTTAAATTTCTGCAAATAAATACATTTATATATTAATACTCATAATAAAATATAGTCCCAAAAAATACCTAGAAGATAAGAAAGGTAGGGGTATGCAACACCGCCAACTTCGTAAGTTTGGGACGCTCTTAATGATTTCTTAAAAATAATCAATAACTTTACGTCAGCTCGACCTGAAGATAGCCTTCAACTTTCCTGAAGAATTGGGCTATCAGATACGAACATGTTTTTCAAATCCGACTAGTAGTTACAGAAATAAGCGTGTTTAAACAAACAAACAAGTTTTTATCCTGGCATAGGTTTCTGTAGGATACGTTGTTTGAATGTTGTGAAAGTCCTCCGCGACACAATAATTCTTCCTCGGGCGGGATTGGTCTTTTATGAAATTAACAGCAGAAAAGGCTTACCCAAATACGAAGCAATGAGCCGCACTAAGAACGGATCTTTGATTGAGTATGGTACCTCCACAATTGTGACTAAAACTGAAGCCATCCCAAGTAGATAAGACAGCAACTATAGTTGGGTAGTTATTAATAGTGGTTACTGACCCACCTACTATCCTCTGAGAGCCAAGGGGTACAGCTAGAAGACATAAAATGTATATTAATAAAAACATCGATTATCTATTGAATTGATTATTGAGAATTGGAAATTGATCTATTGAATCAAATCGGACACAAGGAAGTGGTATCTCAAAGTCGACTCTAAAAAATCGAAGTGGCTATCTAAAATAATGTTTAAAATTACCTAAAGCCTTAAAAAACTTAGTGGCAAATTTCAATTTCTGATTTAAGGCCATGAATAACTTAGAATAGCTACGACATGGTTTGTCGAGTTTTTAAGTTCAGTTCCAGACAAAAGGATTGACTTACTCCACTTTTAAAATTTACATTCTACCTTAGCATGGGAAATGATTAAAGTCAAAAACCATTTATTAATTTAGGTCACAAACTTACATAATATAAGTACGTTCAATTTTATTAGTTAGTGAGTTTACTAAGTTACTGAAATAAAGTTTAAGTTAGTTGCTAGGTATAGACAAATAGTTGATACTCTTTTGAATCGCTAATTGAATATACCATTCTTAGTGGACTTGCAGGCGCGTCAGCGCGTGGTGGGAGTGATTTGCGGCCATGTGTGCCGTGACTTATGTGCGGCGTGACTTATATGTGCCCCAAGGTTTGCTACACAGACCGATCTCGGGCCTCCCGCATCCGACTACTTCCCGCGAGCCTTACCAGGTCATCGATCCAACTTTTGCTTGCCCTGCCGATTAATCTCGAAATCTACTAAGAGTTGATTTTTAACACCTTATATTGACTGACATCTGTATTTTTTTTAGAGGAATAGGTAAATGAGTATCACACCTACATAATTTTCCAACCAACTTTAAGTGTGACGTCATTGGGGGCAAACGTATTGTCATTTGTCCCCTATTAAATTGAAGCTCTGGCAAATGTTTATACAAATTTTTGAATTCGATCTCTATGTTTCGGCAGTCTGGAAAATTTCCCAGTGGCTGACAATGAGTACACCCGCTATTATATGAACTTGGAAGCAAAATGTGGGTGTGATACACATTTGTCTTTCTTTTTTTATACAACTAAGGTGACAAACAAGCATACGGCCCTCCTGATGGTAAGTGGTCACCGTAGCCTATAGACGCCTGCTATACCGGAGGCATCACTTGCGCGTTGCCGAGCCTTTAGGAAAGAAAGAAGTCTAAAGGAGAAGGAGTGGGAAGGAGGAAATAGGGTGAATGGGCCTCCGGCACTCTCACTCACCGACCGAAACACAACAGTAGGAATACTGCTATTTCACGTCGATATTCTGTGAGAGGGTGGTCCTTCCACGGTCGAGCCGAGCCATTCATGCTGAAATCAGCGAGGCTCTACTACTCGACGACTTGTCTACGCCTTATCGATTTGCAATTGCCTTTTTTAAAGTAATTCGATTATTTGAAAACTGTACTATCAAACAGTATAATATGTATGTATTTACAAAAAAAAGTATATAATATGTATGTTTATCCATTGTCTAGTACCATAGTATAAGCTCTGCTTAGTTTGGGCTAGATGGTGTTGTGTGTATGTGGTGGAATATTATTATTATTATTAAACATCCGAATGTTGATCGATTAATTCAGTCATTAGACTCGACATAATCAAATACTCGAAACTCGAATCAATGATTTCACTATTGGTATGAGTCTTAGTCGGTTGATCAGGTGTTAGATGATTTAAATCAATAAACGTCCACCGTTACTATTCCTTAGATTAGATTAAGGGAGCTAATAAAGTGAAATTAACTGACATACCTGAGACAGCCGCAATGAAAAATCCCAACAACAGTGGTACGTGCATTTCGATACCTGATACTTGTGTATATTAAAATAATGTGGTTCATCATTATTTATAGTTAAAGTAATCCATCTTATCTAAACATAATAAAACAAGATTAAATTCGAAGTAATTATTGTTTTAGGGTTCTGTATAAATATCGTAAAAACGGAACAGTTATCGTACGATTCTGTATGTCCGTCTGTCCCTCCATTACAACTGCAGTAGCTACTGGCTTTAAAATTAGAATTTATTTTTTTATTTATTTATATATATATATATTTTAATACAAAAACTACAAAAAGAAAAGTATAAAGTAAGACTACTATATCAAAAAAACTTTATTTAAACAGTTTAAAATACACATATATTTTTAATGTCACATAATTTTCGAGTAGTCGAGCCTCGCTGATTTCAACACGAATGGGCCCGGCCGGCTCGACCGTGGAAGGACTATCCTCTCACAGGATATTGACGTGAAATAGCAGTATTTCTACTGTTGTGTTTCGTTCGGTGAGTGAAGAGTGCCGGAGGCCCAATCACCCTCTTTCCCCCTTCCCGCTCCTTCTCTTTCCCACTTAATTTTTCTCTTTTTCCGTTTCTTAAGGGTCAGCAACGCGCAAGTAAAGCCTCTGGTGTTGCAGGCGTCTATAGGCTACGGTGACTACTTACTATCAGGTGGGCCGTATGCTTGTTTGTCACCTTAGTTGTATAAAAAAAGAAGTCTTCAATGTTTATAATCTTAAATAATTGAGATTGATTGAAGTTTATGTAAGTACATATTATAGAATAAATATCTATTTCTATCTAGCACAGTATTCAAAGAAAACGTTTAACAAAAATCGTTGCAAAACTTTATTACGTGTTTAAATTGAAAAAAGTGTAAGTTGCTGAATGTAGCCGTGTAACTTTCAACACGTAAGTATTCTCTTAAAGTACGGAACCCTCGGTGCGCGAGACCAAATTACACTTTACCAATGTTTGTAAGACATTTAGATGATAACTTATCGGCACTATTAGCCATGTCAAAATTGTACACTTGTTGCATATAAGCAAAATTATCATTAAAAATAACTAAAAATGAACTCACAGCCATTACAATCATCAAATGTTCTAGTCATAGACTAGAACATTTTATGAAAAGAACTGAAACTATAGTATTGTCTTACGTCTACGCGACTGTTTGCATTGAACGCCGGGCTAAGTGTAAACTTAAATCCAAATAGTTTTATTTATTTAAATAGCTAAAAAAGTAGTAAAGTTTATAGTTATAGTATGTTTTAAAGTTTAATAGTTTCAAGATTATGAAATAACAGTGTTTGAAAATAAACAACGCGATATTCGATTCGTATAATTTAATTTTAAGTAACTATAATTTCTTACGGTGCTTGTTTCCACAGATTGCAAACACACATCGTGGTTCGCCACAATGATCACGACACACTAACTTATTAATGGCTCAGAGACTCAAAGTGTCTTGGCGGTCAATACGAGAGCATGCCACTTTTTTCAGTCTTTGATCGTTTCCCGTCGTTGGCTTGTAGCTCTCGCAGATCTGCTTCCACAGTAAAGTCTTCCAGTCCAGCGATATCTGCGATGGCCGACTGGACGTTCCCCTCAGATAAGCTCTCTTAACTCGGCGATCCTCTCTCATTCATTCAATGTGACTGGGGCAGCGATGCGATTATGTTTGGATCCGTTACCAGTTTTTGGATTTTGGTATTGTTCTAGATCCGCTAGCTTCCATCGGGTCTCTGCACGAGGCTTCAGATCTTTCGTAGACCTTACTCTCGATAATCAAGACTCGACTGTCCTCTCTTTGTGCCATTGTCCGTGTTTCCGTTCGAAATATGCGAGATATGTATGTGCAAAAAGCGTAGCCGAAGGCGTGCGTGTGTGCGTGTATGTGTGCAGGTATCTTGGCTAAGCTTCGATAAGAAGTGGCTTATCCTTGACTTCCGACGGTTTACAAGTGCTTAGCAATCTGAAAAATCATGTCGGCAATAACACCAATTATTATCAAATGTAAATACCCAGATAAAAATTCAAGTTTTTCAATACTACCCTCACAAAGTATAGCACTTGCTCGCTGCGTATAAATACATACGGCAAATCTCATTTTTTTAAATAGATTTACGGGAATGCAATCTCAATTATTTTTATAAATAATTTTATTTTAAAAATAATTGAGAGCTAAGGATAAAAGTGGGATAAAATGCTTATTTTTTCGTTGGAAACGACAACGCTCTCTATGGATGATGATTATGTCCCAGGGAACTTTACAAAAATCCAAACAACGGACAGAAAGGACACCGAGACTCGGAATGACTATTTGTGGATTACACACAATTTTATTACACAATTTTTTCCCCCGTGTGGGGTTCAAACCGTTAGTAATATCAAATCTAATATATTATTTGATATTAATATTATTTGTTAAATTTAAGTCACATAATTAATAAATTCATAAGTAATATGTTATCAATAATATTTTATTGAATAGATAATGCTTTAAGTGGTCGTCGCAGTGTTGTGGGTTCGAAACGCGATAAAAAATTGTGTGATTCGCAAATAATTGTACCGAGTTTGGGTGTTTTTTGAGTCCGTTGTTTAAATATTTTGAAGTCCCCCGTGATTTAGGAACTATTCCAAGTCCCCTGTTGCATGTTGTCTGCTGTGTGTGAATATGTGCAATAGGGGACCAACCACTACCTGAGATTTGACAAACCACAGATTCTCGCTAAAGAACACAGATTCCTACCGAGGATGCTTCGCGAGGCTATTGAAATCAAAAAACATCCTAATTTTAATAGAGAAGATGGTTGGAATGTACCACCAGCTTGGGATCCAGTAATTCAAATAGTCAAACCCAAGAAGAAGCAAACCACAGCTAGACTTCATGATAAGGTTTTTAGTTGATATAATGGCGTCTCGTAGTACTAAATGTCCTTGATGAAGATGCTGACTCTGTCGTGGAAAAATGGCTCTAACAATTTGTATAATTCCAAACTTCCTTGACAGTTACGCGCTATAATTTCGGAGATAACAGGCAATCCAACTCCACAGGTAATTGGAGTGGTCCAATTACCTGTTGAGACCGATAATGAGCAGCAACTGCCCTGAAATGAGAGACAGTATTGTCGCATGTGTCCACCGCGTCTATAAAGGAAAACTGCGTATATTTACCATAGTTGTACTAAGATTGTGTGCCATAGATGTAAAAAAAAAATTGCAGTAACTGTGTCTCCAGCCGTGACTAGAAGGTCGTTCGAAGACACGTTTTTGTTTTCTTTTCCAAACTGTGTTCTTATTTTTGCTTTTTATAAGAATTGATTATGCTTCTGTTACGTTTCTTTAAAAAATACTTTAAAAAATGTTTCGTTTTTGAGATGTTGAGACTAGAAGTTATGTCTCGTAGTTTTGTTACAAAAAATGGCATATTCTAGAAGTTCCTTAATAAAAGACTGTGCTTTTATAATTTTAAGTAAAATCCTATGCCATTGTAAAACCAAATAAATAATTAATAAATAAAAATACTGTTCCATTTAAAAAATATTTTATTTCGTGTTATATATACGATTTTATTTCCGGGAGTCCTGGGGACTCCACCAGGTAAATTATGTGTGTATAAAGTCACCGAGTTAATCAAGGGTTAAGCGAGCAATAATTTGCTTTTTAATAACCTTGGAGGTGTGTCTCATGAGATCGAATTCAAGACCTCTCAAGATCAAATACAAGGCATTCCAACGGAATGCCACGCAACGGTCTCATTGCCCTCCCCTTATAAGACATTCGCTGCTTTTCTGACTATCTTATATAACCAAAAATTAAAAACAGATTACTACATAACATTAAATAAATAGCCACGACAAATAAAAAAGAATCGAAGTCCGAGCACGAAATGTAGATTTAAAAAAAAATTGCTTTTTACTTCCTTCTAAACGCTGCCTTTTTAGACTTATTGGATTGATTTTGACGCGAGTTATATTTTGACTTGAGTTTTATGAGCCAAATGATTTTTAGATTTTATTATATTATTATAAATAGATTTTTAGTTATTTTGTAATTTTAATTAGAAACCGATTTTCGTTTATGTTCTGACAAAGATTAAAGATAATATAAAAAGATAGAGGTTCATTAGTACCTCGTCAATTCTTATAATGATTCTTGAAGCAAAGTCCTAGCTAATTACGACACATATACTTACGCCTGTATTCCCTCAATGTGCACCAAATATGTTTTTGACTGTCACATAACAGACACCGCTATTTTCAATGTTATTAGCGGAAATAGACTATAAAAATTACGTATTTTAGTACTAAACACATTCAAAGTCAAAATCAAAGACTTTTAAGTCACAAAGTAATACTAATTAGGAACTTCAATAGTTAGGTTTAATGAAATTACTAAAATCAGATCGTAACTAAAAGAAAAATGTACAAGTGGCAATCTACCTCCCTCTTCAGGAAACAGGCATAAAATTATATATGTATTTAGCACCTAATATAAAATAAGAACATCAATAAAATCTTCAATATCGTTATTCATAATCATAACCCTCGTATCAATATAACATACTAAGGAATAAATATGTTCGATAATTCATTGCCCATTAAATGAATAACGATCTTGCTACGTCGTTCTGATCCAACGAGAATGATTATAGTACTCATGATATTTTGTTCTTAAGGTAATAAGGTTTTATTTCCTTTTTGATGTATGTTAGTTATGCCTTTCTTTGTTTTATGGAAAATGGCTTTTTGGCGGTCGATGTATGTGTGGGATTATGAATCGATATGTGGCTTTAAGATCAATGTTGTTGTATGGACATTGTGGAAAGAGATATGATAGGTGTTTCTTTGTAACATAATCTGAAAACGTAAATGATCTAATTCTCGGTTATCTTGGTTAAGGTAACTGAACATAAAGTGCTTGTAGATAATAAGTTAAAGTGACAATGGGCAAATACATGCACAGAATTAGTCTTTTTTTGTAGTTCCAAGTACTTTGACTGGCAGTATTAAATATAATTCTAACCTATATTATAAATTTACCTACAAGCAAATGAAAGAAGAAAACACATTTTATATGATATACCAGATAAGAAAGGAAGCAGTAATTTGGTGATTACTCGGTGGCTTGCACTGCAAATAACTTGAGCTTCGGTATAATATGCTCTAGCAATTTGATTAGGCGTTTTAATTTTTCAACAGTGTGCGGACAAGTACATACATTGAAAAGGATTAGATTCTAATTTGTACGTACATATTATTTGGATTAATAATGCTTTTACACGTTTACAAATTTTAAGACATATTTTTTGTATGGTTATTAGTTTTAACGTCATAAGCTTTTAAATAGCTAATGGAATGTGATGTATATGTTACGTCTAATAGCCGAAGTACGGCTACACCTAGTTTTAGCCGGCTACAACTCAAAACTAACCTAACATAACCTAACCGCATGTGGCTGGCTGCACCTAGTTGTAGCTGGCTAAAACTAGGTGTAGCCGCACTTCGGCTATTAGCCGTAACATATATATACATTTTAAGAACTGCTGCAAAAAGTAAAGGTCGTTTAATTTAATATCTAAAATTGTGTTTCGGGTAGCAGTATTTTTAGGGTATACAATTAAATGCCGAAACAGATTTTTTCTGTTGTCTCCTTAACCTATAACTTTACAGCAGCGATAGTCTAGTAGAGAACCGTTGGAATACCTCGCTAAAGTCTCAAGTTCAGTCCCTAACATGCACATGTGACTTGTGCGTATTAAATATTAATTGTCGCTCGGTTAAATGGTGAAGGAAAATATCGTGAGGAAACCTACATGTCTGATAGTTCTGCGTAATGTTCTCGAATATGTGTAAAGTTTGCCGACCTACACTAGGCCAGCGTGGTGGACTACGGCCTAACCTTTTTCACATTATGAAGCGACCCAGTGAGGGGACGGTTTGGATACACTGCTGATATTATTATTATATTATTTTACCTAAAATGCCCTAAATTAGTAAAATAAGTACTTGATTGATGACCAGCAGTTAGTTCCAGAGGGATAAGTAACCTGGAAATGGTAGACATAAACTACATTAATACTCAAATTCCCCTGGATTGGTTTAGTCATATAGCAGAGATGGTAGGTAATTAATGTCTGGTATTTTTGGCATTAATATCCCAAAGATACCAGACATTACGAATAACTCTTTGGGTAGCCAACGCATGCAGATACCTGATTAAATTAAAGAGAATTTTGATGGGGTATTATGTTTTTGTGCTCTACCCCGGCACATTCAAGAGAATTTTGATGGGGTATTATGTTTTTGTGCTCTACCTCGACACATAAACGAGAATATTCCTTAAGCCAATAGATAAGAATGCAGTCAGCATACCTAAATTGAGTAAGTATTTGGCGACAATATACATTTTATTATTTATTACAAAGTTTTTGAGTGTAAGAATGTAAATTATAAACGAGGTTAAAGTCAACCACATCAAATCAAGTCATGCCTCATAGATTGTCTTTTTCCTCGTTTGTAATTTATATTAAACGTTTTGCAATATTTTGCAAACACGTATTTAAAGAAAAAATTTATCGTCTCCGGTTTTCGGATTTTCATTATTTTTGGACTATAACGCATTCCTAGTAGAATACCAAACCATGTACAATATCATCCTAATATAGATTTATATATTTTTTATCACGGATATAACAAATTAATCCAGTTCCCAGATTAGATTTAAAAAGTATTTAGACGTCTAACACACGTCTTTATATCTCCGAAGTGATAAACAGATATGATGATATAAAATGTGGGTATGATACATCGCTGTCTAGGTCCTTCGACAAGATACAGGTGTGAATCGTAAAATGTGTATATTGTTGATAATGTAAAATGACTTGACATATAACGCCCGGCCTCGATGGCGTAGTGGTTAGTGTAACCGACTGCAACGCCTGAGGTCGCGGGTTCGATTCCCGCACAAGTCAAACATTTGTGTGCATGAACATGGATGTTTGTCTTGGTCTGGGTGTTTCTATGTATAACATGTATGTATTTACAAAAAAAGTATATATATGTATGTTTATCCATTGTCTAGTACCAATAGTAGGTACAAGCTCTGTTTAGTTTGGGCTAGATGGTGCTGTGTGTATGTGGTAGAATATTATATTATTATTATTCTCTTTATTACTATTTTTTTCTAATTATTACATTTTTAAATATAAATATAAAAATATACATATTTAAAAATATAAAAACTGAAATGACCCACCGACGTCGGGAACAGGGTCCAAGCTGCCGGTGGTTAGGGCCCCAGAGAGACGAATCTCCTCACAATACGCGCCGTGTCGAGTAGTACCTGCCTTGCATGCCTTTTGCATCAAGGACTTGATCCAGGCATCTAACGCGAGCCTCTGCAGGTGGTGGTCGAGGCTCTTAGGTATTAAACCATTGATTGTAATGACTATCGGTACAATGATCGTCAAGTCCACACACCACATGTCGACAATCTCGTTAGCTAGGTCCTAACGAGATTGTCTCTTTTTTCTTTTTCAGCTTTCACAAGATTCTCGTTAGATCATTGCTCGGCGCTCCAATCGGTCTATCAGCACGATATCTGGCTTGTTTGCGACAATTGTCCTATCAGTGATGATAGACCGATCCCAGTACAAAGTAGCACAACCATTTTCGAGAACTAAAATTATTATTATTATTATTATATCTGTCACGGCCCCAAAGCAAAAAGCCAACAAAAGTGTTATTTGCATTTAGATGCTTAATAAATAATGTAATCAAATAAATAAAATGGACACGTGAATGAATTTATCATAGTCGATTTGATCATCGCTTTTTGTGAGACATTTAGCCGTTGATTGAATGTTTGTAAAGTCCCCATCGATATAGAAATTATCCCTAGTGCAGTAGTTGTATTTTTTAAAACTAACATAGTAAACAAACATACTTTAATATCAGTTGGCAAAATAGATCGTCGTCTGCGGACAGCTTAATCTTCCGGCTGATTATCATCATAACAAGATAGGCATTTTCACGTCACAAAACCCAATAAAGATTGCTTCATTTATCATAATTAGCAATGGGTAATTTCAAATAGGTAACTAGGTACTTAAAATTGTTCCCGTTGGTAATACCACCATTTAAGTATTTATGACAAAACGATACGATAAGGTAATAAAATAAAAACAATCATTTTAATAAACAGTTGAATGTGTACTCGTTTACTAGATTTTGTCAACAAATTGATATTCGGAAGCAAGATTCTTTATCCTGGATGAAAGGTAGGTCATTTTCTGTACCCCTGATAACATGTATGAGAAATTTCGTGATCGAGTAGTTAGGTAGGGGCATAACAAACAAACAAACTCACATTTGTATTTATAAAATTAGTTAGTATTAGTCAGAAATACGTATCCGAGTTGAACTGTACTACTTTACAAGTTGTTGTTAATTTTTCGACGTTGATCATTAACATTTAATTGCTATTTGTCGTTTATAAGTGTTAGTTCGCACATATATTTATCTTCATCGTATTTAGTGACAGGTAGACTAATCTTCTCTTCGGGCAATATATTCATTGTTTAGCATGCATCTCACATAATCCCGTATTCACAAATCTGGTTAAACACAGTAAGAATTTCTCATGTACTCATCGAACACGCAAAAGTTAATAATTAATATTGCATTGACTGCATACTTTATAATTCAAATCGTCACTAACAGAATAATATGCCTTTTCAGTCAAAAATTCCTTTAGCTATATTTGAAGTTACTAATGTTCTCAGTGAGTGTTGAAGCGCTCATAGCCAGCAAGCAAGTAATTATTTTATTACGTAGAAAATTGTCCAAATCACGTAAAAAATGGTAGTATGTTGGAGCAAGGTCTGGCGAGTATGGAGGTTGACGTTCGAACTGCTACTGCTCCTGTAGAGTTACAACGGTTTCTCGTGCAGTGTGAGGTCTTGAGTTATCTTCTTCTCCCTAGCCTTTATTATTCCCAAGTCACTTGGGGTCAGCTTTTCTAGTCTAACCGGATTTGACAGGATATCAGTTTTTACACGGAGCGGCTGCCACTTGACCTCCGCAATCCGAAGTCTAACGATACCCTAAGGCTAGACCAGTGTCAGGATATTATAGGGCACTGACTTCCCAATAACGACTGCCATAGATGTTCTTGGCAGCCGGGACCGATGGCTTAACGTGCTTTCAGAGGCACGGAGCAGGCGATAATTGTCAATCAATACGCACATAATTTCAAAAGGTCATATAACTTCCGAAAGTCAGAGGTGCGCGACGTGGGTTCGAACCCGAGACCCTAAAAACCAATAATATTACGAAGTTATGTCTCCACTTATTTTATTGCCTTGCTTTTAAAACTTCAAAGTCTTGTTAAAATATATGAATAAAACATCTAAGGTGATTTATCAACATATTTAATCCTCATTTTATTATATTAATGGGAAAACTTTAACTTACTCTATGGCATTGTATATACATATATAATTCCACGTATGTATATCACTGTAGGGGTAGGCAAAAATATATTAAGCTCCGAATTTGTTACCTATCCTTTAAGCCATCTTTAAGCCACCTATGGCTACATTTTCTAAGATCTCACGCACAGTCGCATTTACTTCCACTCTGCCGCAGAAGCAGTCTATACAATATACATGCCCAATTGTATCTATCGTTCATAGAATTGCGCGTATATTTGTGTGCGGTCGTTACCAAAGGCTGCGATACCCAGGTCGGGCAAACTTATACAGGGTGTAACAGAAAGGTGTAGTCAAGGGTCGCAATGTATATCTCATAAATAACCTATGAGCCCTAACCCCATATCTAAATATCGAATTTTAAATTTTATGACAATTTCAATCATTTTATTTATTTGTTATTTAAATATCGATACAAAATGAGTTACATCACTATCGTTTGTATCCTTTCAACTAAAGGTCATTGATTCTTAGTTACAAATTATGGCCGGCGCGATACTAAAGCTACAGTATTGTTTTTCGTTTTTTTTCCAATGCTTGCAACGTTCCCGCTGTTTAGAAATTAGCCAAAAGCGAAGTAATGT
This sequence comes from Catocala fraxini, assembly GCA_930367265.1. Taxonomy (NCBI): domain Eukaryota; kingdom Metazoa; phylum Arthropoda; class Insecta; order Lepidoptera; family Erebidae; genus Catocala; species Catocala fraxini. The sequence continues at coordinate 3,349,628 of OV884037.1, forward strand.
TTCTAATAGAAGAGGGTTTAGAGATTTGGAGCGCACGGGAACAAGCCGGGACGATATACGACACTGATATCACTTCACCACACAGTTTTTAGCCAACACTTTTTATAATTATTAATTTTTATAAACATGTTCTTATAAAATTATTTATTACAGCCAGTTTTCAAATATCGCACTTTGTTCATTGATGCACAGTTGTGTCGGTTGCATCATCTCCCCATTAAGATTTCGCAATATTTGAAGATTCATCGACCTATGTTAGAACGACCAGCTGTATTGCAAATAATTTGAGGTAACAGTATCCACATTTGGGGTACAGTTATAATGGTCAATGGCTATTAAGTAAACAAAAACGTGTTGAGTTTAGGGTCTTTTGTAATTCTTAGAAACAAAATACCTACACGTACATGGCTGATAGTGTTGTTTACGTATCGATGAGAATATGCTAATATTTATAAGTCGATAAAAATAAAATTCAATATCTTCGTCAAAATAATGTATACAAATTTAATTCTCGCAGTTTTCCATTGTACATGGGCTATATTATGTGACACTTAAATATGATCACACCTTTCTGTTACACACTGTATAGGACTTCCTGATGATGAATTTTTAGGAGCTTCTCTTCTTTTGAGCACGAAGGCTATAGCTATGCCTAGTAGAAGGTATAATAGGTCACGTTTTCATATCAATGGTGAATATATCACTGTTGTGCCACAAATACGTGATTTAGGTGTGATTCTTGACTCAAAACTAAGCTTCATCCCCCAGTACGAGAACATGGTAAGCAAGGCCGCTAAAATGTTAGGATTTATTAGACGTACCACAAAGGAATTCAAACGCATATCTTCCAAAATTATGCTTTTCAATGCTCTCACAAGAAGTGTGCTTGAATTTGGAAGCGTCGTGTGGAACCCACAATATACAGTACACTCTGATCGCATAGAATCCATCCAAAGATCGTTCACTAGGCATCTTGCGTATTGCGCAGCCGGTATTAGCAGCAGAAGTTCTTACAGTGAAAGACTGTTCTTTTTCAAAATGTGCACATTACTAAGCCGTCGTCGCATGCTAGATCTAATATTTTTACAGCGCATAATCAAAGGAAATTTATGTCCTGATCTACTAGAACACATCCAACTAAATGTCCCCAAAATCAATGCACGCAGGAAACCCACTACCCCATTCAACGTTCCTCGATACAGAACTAACCTAGGAATGCATTCTCCAGTAGCAACATTAACATCAACTTACAACAGTTGGTGGAGGCGGTTAGACCTTGATATCTTTCACGACCGACCCACGCAATTTAGGAGAAAAATATTGGTTAATCCTCATTATAATAAGCAACTAAAATCTCAAAAATTTAAATTATATTAGTATAGTATATATTATAAAGTTTTAAAATTTATTTATTTACAATTTGGTTATAGTTAGTGAAACACAAATACTTCATTGTTATCATAAACATATCTATAGTTATATGTATATTATATAAGTATAATATATTTTATTTTCAATTTAGTTTTAAGCGCTATTTTAAATATAAGACAATTGTGGATACTATTTTAAGATATATAATGTTGTGCACGTCTGTAAATGATGTAAACACCAGTTCCAAAGCTATGTAAATGTCATAAGTCAATGTTTGTGTTTATATTGTTGACGAGCCTAATTTAATAAATAAATAAATAAATAAATAATAGGCTCATTCTCGATTACATGGCACCTAAAATCATAGCTTACAAAATTTGGTTGTCTCTATGTTTACCCCTACCGGGATGAGGCTTAAGACAAAAAAGATAAAAATAATCAAAATCACAAAATTTAACAGAGTAAATCGGCTTCCAGAACATTCTCATCCGTTATTCAAAACCCTTGATCTAGTTGTAGTTAATGGCGTGGAAATTCTACGCACTCGCTTTTCGCCTAATATGAACATAAATCACGCAACAGCTGATACTGAAGTGTTTGCCTCCGAACTCTTTAACGATCATTATGAATTTAGTATTCGCATTTATAGACCTGCTTTAGAGTACATATTATCTTCATACATAGAGAGATCTATGGTTTTCTACCCACGTAATACCCAATAATATTTAAAGACTTCTGAGGGCGATCGAACCTGGACCACATGTACAGCAGCCGCACTCAACACCGCTGCGCTGCTAAGGCAATTTATATTATTATTAGATATCTGGTTTGGGTTTTTTTAATCTCTATTAGGTTATAGATAATAGATTATATTATATTGATAATCTACATGTTTCGGTATTCTCTTAGGAAAGCGTTAATATTCCATTATGCCCAGGTGGTTTGCGATTGTAATCTGTAACCCTCGCATAAGCAGCCTGAAGCTTATTTTGTCAATTTTACAGAACGTGTTTTTCTCAAGATACTAGACATAAACTAATTACCATCTCTGCTATATGAATGAAAAAATCCTTGTGACCTTTTCTTTCAATGAAGTTTATCGCTACTATATCCAGATTACTTATCCGTCTGGAACTGGTCACCCAGGTACTTATTTTAAGAAGCACAACACAAATTTAGGAACCACGAGCCTTCTCTCAGGCTTTTTGACCCAGATCAGGTTGGCAAACTTCACTTATCTTCGAGAAAATCATGTAATTCTCTTAGACAGGTTTCCTTACAATGTTTTCCTGCACCGTAAAAGCGATCTATAATTAACATTGCTCAAGAGTAAAATATTTCTCGACAGAAAGTAATTTTTTTCTGTGACCTCCCTTTGCGTAATGCTTAAAAAGGTGTATTGATTTTACCACCCTATTCATTTTAAATTATCAGATAAATAATGACCAGTGCGTTTTCTATAGGCTGCAAGTCCTAAGTCATCTTTTAAAATACGCTACATCGTTCTAGGTGCTATATTCATTTCCCGAGATAAATGTATCTTTTGCTTTAAGATAGGATTGCTTCGAGTTTTCCTTCACTGCTTTAATCACCTTTTTCGTAAGAATACCACGTGGACTGTTACAAACAGGAGGTTCCATTGTACCTATCAATAGCCTAATACACAAACATTCGACTAATACCAAGCGGATAGAGAGATTCAAAAATAGCATTTGACGTATGGAGCCAAATGCAATCTACTTTGTGTAATGCTATCACAGCAATTCGTTTCTTCTTATCACCCCATTTGGCTTTATCCTTAATCTAACATATCCTTATCCCTCCATTTTAATATCACAATAATATTTAACACCGATTGACGCGAAAATGAGAAAACACAATAAATATTTATATAAGAACTAGCTGTTGCTAGCTATATATATAGCTAATACTTAAAAACTACCTACTATATCTAAAGAATTATATCTTTTGAATGAAATGTCCGATTTTAATAATTTAAAAAGTATTTTACGAGTATTGAAACGGTCTTTAATAAAATATCATATAATGGGATAAGGATTAATACAGAGGTATGAATAATATGGTTTGATTATTGTCGGCACTTTTATCAACTTTTAAAATGTAAAAAAGTACTTATAGTAGCATAACTACAGTTGTTGGATATATGGTATTCCAGACTTTTTTGTAGATATTAATACGTTCTATAATACTGTAGAACATTTTTTTGTTCTATCATCAATAGTTTCTGCAGCGTACGTTATAACAATTTTTTTATGACAAATTTTCACGCCTTGGGTTATATTATTGCATTTTATTAAGGATCCCTATTTTTTTTTAAATGTAATATAGCCTATGTCACTCAGTGAAGAGGCAGCTTTCTAATGGTGAAAGAATTTTTGAAATCGGTCCAATACTTTTTATGTGAAAACATTACAAACATACATACAAAAACACAAATGTTTCCTCTTTATAATATTAGTTTAGATGACAGATTTCAAATTCAAATCTAATATTATGTTTTTTTTAATTTGTCACAGTATTTATAGCCAACTAGTATATAGACAATTTGCGTCCGTATGTTGGTATCCGCAGAACTAGAAAAGTACTCGATGATAAACTGTATAAAAATATTGCATATCTATATAATATTGTTGCTGTATATTTTTATATATAAATTGAGCAACAGCTTAGCGTGGCCGGGCTTCGCGAGTAAGTTATAAAAATAAAACAGTAGGTCTACCATGAAACATAAATACTAAAGATACGGGTCGATCGTTCTCGCTTTATAAATCCCATTTATTTAATGTTACATGCACGTAATATTTTGATCGTCCTGAACCCTACCTTAAGTTGGTGCGAACAGCTAAATAATATTACTTTCAAAAACGAAATCCAAAGTAACTTCATCTATATACTAACTAATTATAAATTTGAAAGTATCTCTGTGTGTCTATAACCTTTTCATGGCTGAACCACTCAACCGATTTGAATGAAAATGATTACAGAAATAGTTTATAATCTGGCAAAGGACGTAGGTTACTTTTTATTGATGTAGGTACCACGTGGGCGGAGCCGCGCGCAAAAGCTGGTTATTAGTATTTTTCCCTCAGCCCTAAGTTTCGTATAGACATTTCCATAGTAAGGCTACAGTTCCTACACGACTATTTTAAATAAACTTGTTTTGCTTCTCTAAAGTATTGAGTATGAAGTTTCTATATTCTATAAAGGCAACCCTAACATTTTCAAAATTAAGTAGTGTACGAACCAGATGCAGGCCGACCATGTGTTTGCGTTTCTTTAAAAAGTTTAAAATGTAAGTTCCGTTTCAACAACAGAGTTAGATTTTACATTTGTATAACTTATTTACTTTTGCCCGCGACTTCGTACGAGAAAAGTATTTTTTCTACATGGAAGGATATTTTGAACCCGCCAACTTGTATGCAAAATCATGAAATGTTGCATACATGGTATGCAATTACTCGTAGTTAAGGCGTAAAAGCGTAACAAACAAACAAAAAACTCATATTTATATTTATAATATTTGTTATGATTAAGTTCTACTGTAAAGCAGCGATAGCTCAGTGGGGAGACCAACAGACTGCAATGCAGAAGGTCTCGGGTTCGAACCCACGTCGCGCACCTCTGACTTTCGGAAGTTATATGACTTTTCGAAATTATGTGCCTATTGATTGACAATTATCGCCTGCTCCGTGCCTCGGAGAGCACGTTAAGCCGTCGGTCCCGGCTGCCATGAACATCTATGGCAGTCGTTATTGGGAAAGTCAGTACCCTCTAATATCCAGACACTGGTCTAGCCTTAGAGTATCGTTAGCCTTTGGGTTGCAGAGGTCAGGTGGCAGCCGCTTCGTGTAAAAACTGATATCCAGTCAAATCCGGTTAGACTAGAAAAGCCGACCCCAAGAGACTTGCGAATAATAAAGGCTAAGGGAGAAGGAAGGATTAAGTTCTACTGTACCCAGTGTTGCCAGTATCGGCGAACTTATAAATAGAATATTAGATTTTACAATTGTCTATAGACTTAGTTGCCGATTAAATTATACTTGCTTATATACCTCATCAGTAGTGACATAAATAGCTGAACAGTTAATAATTATTTCTACTTATGAATCTACCAATAATATTGTTGAATGTTCATTTCTATGATCTAAGCAGCGATAGCTCAGTGGGGAGACCAACAGACTGCAATTCAGAGGGTCTCGGGTTCGAACCCACGTCGCGCACCTCTGACTTTCGGAAGTTATATGACTTTTCGAAATTATGTGCGTATTGATTGACAATTATCGCCTGCTCCGTGCCTCGGAGAGCACGTTAAGCCGTCGGTCCCGGCTGCCATGAACATCTATGGCAGTCGTTATTGGGAAAGTCAGTACCCTCTAATATCCTGACACTGGTCTAGCCTTAGGATATCGTTAGCCTTCGGGTTGCGGAGGTCAGGTGGCAGCCGCTCCGTGTAAAAACTGATATCCAGTCAAATCTGGTTAGACCAGAAAAGCCGACCCCAAGTGACTTGGGAATAATAAAGGCTAAGAGAGAAGAAGTTCATTTCTATGATTAAACTTTTCAAAATCTCACACAGGGCAAACAACTTCTGTCTCTGACGGGACCTAGTAAAACAATACATAACAAATTATATAAATAGAAGATCACGTGATCACATTTTAAGTGAAATAAACCTTTTTTTCTGGCAGAAGATAAATCAAACGTTTAGTAATTTTTCATGACCCATTAATATTTCATAACAATTGCCGGGGAAAAATCTGCTGCGGTTCGTAATATGGCATGAGGAAAGAAGCGACCGACCATGGAAATGCCGGCCATTTATTTTTATTAGTAACAAATAAATAATTCAGACCAAGCCGGGGACAACTGTGTGACGTACAATCGCGACATAACGTGTTATGTATCTTATGTGGGGGCCAGTCAGTGCAGACCGGCGACACTTCAACCCAGTGGGATCTTTTGTGTCGACACTCTCCCAATAACGACTGCCATAGATGTTCATGGCAGCCGGGACCGACGGCTTAACGTGCTCTCCGAGGCACGGAGCAGGCGATAATTGTCAATCAATACGCACATAATTTCGAAAAGTCATATAACTTCCGCAAGTCAGAGGTGCGCGACGTGGGTTCGAACCCGAGACCCTCTGCATTGCAGTCTGTTGGTCTCCCTACTGAGCTATCACTGCTCACGACATAACGTGTTAAATAAATACATTATTCTTTATACGGGCTCGTATTTGTATTGTAAAGTGATGTCCTAGTTGCTCAAACCGTTATTCAGATTTTTGGTCGTATAATGCTTAGTAATTGTATTATTAAGTCTAGGAATAGTCGGTTTGCTTCTAGATGGCTTCTTTATTCCAATAGTATTATTATTTTAAGTGAAATTCACTTATCTATCTTATTCAAATAAGGTATCATGCAATGTTTATCGCTTTGTAATGTTTTGAATATACAGTGTGTATAATAAACCCTGTCCGATTGTTTAATGTGTTATACAGTAGCTTATTATGAGTACGAAGGTGTCATCCTTTTATAAAAAGATAAAAAAAATATTACCGCGGTAAATTTTATTTATTTAAAATAATATCTTTATTGATTACACATGGCAGCACCGAACCGAACCAAACTAACACGTTGTTATTGCCGCCATGGTTACTGTAGAGAATCTCGAATTATAACAGGACGACTTGGATGTAAGTTTGATAATAAGGTGTAGCAACATTGCACAGCATATCTCCTTTTTTTAAATATAAACCATCACACTAAAATAAGGCAACTTAAAAAAATCTCATACAATTGGGGTCCGTAACATTGACTCAATTGTTCACGAAAACGAACGCAATGTGCACTTGATCAAATTGCCACTGAGTCGGTTCTTCCCTCACAATAGATTGAACAAGTCACAGGGAATCGAAGGTTCTATAGACCCTACCTTTTCCATTGAATACATTCCATTTTTATTCTTCCTATAACGTAATGCCAAAAGGGTATATGATAACTTACACAATATTCCTTTTTACTGTGACATTGACCAATTTGTCGAAGTATTTTTTTATTTTCTATCTGTCGCAGGCACAACTGAGCGTATTGTTAAATATTCTAATGTTAAAGGCAAATGGAAATATGAATAGTGTTGTATTCTTATCTCTAATCTAAATAAATTATAGTTATATGTATATAGTGTATATGTGTTTAGCTACCGAGGACTTGATCTTGAATTTCATCCGATTTGACGAGATCAAGCGCAGGTGCAACAGCTTTATGTGTACTCTGAAGCATAGGGGTGTGTAACACCGTCAACTTTCTAACTCCAGACTGCTATAATATGAGAATTTATTGGAAGGAAAGCGCTATAACTTTTGCTAGCCCGACCTGGAATTCGATCTCGAGACATCATGCTCCTAATAAATCAGAATTTAAACCTTATCGATGTATGTACTAGTCCTGATTTGCATTAAAGCAAAACACCTAATCAAATTGCTAGAGCATAATATTATTACGCAGCTTAAGTTTTTTGGAGTTGTTTAATGGTATAACTAACATACATCAAAAAGGAAATAAAGCCTTAAATTAAATAGCAGTAACCTAGTAGGGTGTCGGCAGGGATATCTTAGTGGGAGACCGTTGGACTGCCACGCAGAGGTCTCAAGTTTGATCCCGAGGAACGCATCTCTGAATTTTAAAAGTATTAAATGATTTAATTAATTATCGCTTGCTTTAGCGGTGAAGGATAACATCGTAAGAAAACTTGCATGTCTGAGAGTTCTTCATAATGTTTTGAAAGATATGTGAAGTCTGCCAGTACGCACTGGACCAGCGTGGTGGGCTATGGCCTAACCAGTGTGAGAAACACTGAGAAGAGGCCCATGCCCAGCGGTGGGACAGTTAAAAATAGGGCTGATATTATTTTAAGAGAGAGAAAGATTTGTTTTCTTTTTAAGGATTTAAATAAAAAAATAAAGAATCGATTTTAAAAATTCTTTCGCCATCAGAAACCTATACAATCACCAAGTAACATAGGCTATGTTTTATTTAAAAAAAGTAAATGTAGGTCCCTTTTACTCGAGCGAAGCCGTGAGCAAAAGGTAGTATTAGAATATTTTAGTAAGATAGCAATATCAACAAATCAATCACATGTTCCTTAACCATGGGACAGTAGTAATAATTGACTCTACAATTATTGCCACTGATTATCTTTTAAAATTTACAGCTCATAAAACATGTGTTGTTGATGAGTTTCCTCTTATGTACTAGGTACACAACAGTTATAAAAGTCGGCTAATTGATCATAAATATGTGACTGCAAACGTGATCAACGATCATGTGTGATGTAATGCACATTAAGGTACTGATAGACTTATTAGCATTAGCATTATAGCGAATATTAACGGGCACGTTTTAGCGAATGTTCTAGAAAGCATTCTAGCGAAAGGACATTAAATTTGCTTCGAAATCACAACGTTTGCAAGAATGATCGTGTAAATGTTCGTAGCGAAGTTTGGCTCTACGCTTGGCTCTGTTCGTTGTTCAGTTTGACAATTTAAAAACGGCGAAGGCTGTTGAAGCATGTTCTGTTGCAAGTGAATGCTCAAGTCTATCAGCATCATTACGAGTCAAGTTCTTATCATCATTATTTAAGGATACGTCGAAAGGAAGATGATTTTAATATTTCATGTATTAAAATGGTTAGTGGCTGCAAGGAGTCTGGTATTGTACACGGTAAAAGGCGATAGCTCGGGGACTTAAAAGCATAACTACCAAAAATGTGTCCTAAACCTTTGCTTACCCTTTTGGGGATACATATCTATGGCTATCTATAGATAGCCGTGCATTAAAATCACATACATAATATATTATGTATGTGAATTTAATGCACGGATGGCATAGTGGTTTAAGTGGTTCCTCACCGTTGTCACTATGCTAAATGCTGTGTGTTCCAATCCCACACGGAACAAAAATGTGTGATCCACTAAGGGTTGTCCCGAGTCTAGAAATTAATAATTGTGCCCGTTGTTTTAATGTTTGTAAACTCTGCCGCGACACAGGATTTACACATAATGCGGGATATATATTTAAATAAAGTGCCAGTGGAGAATAACACTCGTTACCTGTTAAATGTTATTATGTCCGTATAAAAAATGGCCGATCTAGGATTACACTTACGTCACTTCATCAAAGATAGCAGTATAATTGCCATACATTCTACATATTGCAATCTTAGCACTCAGATAAGATTTTTATTTCTAAGTTTTCTTTAGGCTAGTAAAAGCAAGGTATCCAGATTTATATTAGATAGATGGCAAAATGTTTTTTTTATCCTATCAATGTAGCATACGGTCCATTTAATGGTAAAATGTTATATTGCAGTATCTATGAAGGCTTAAAACACTAGAGACAACATCAGTTATGACCCTAATTCTTCAGGCTATCATAGTAAAATGTTGAGGACCTAAAAGTAATTTTTGTATTGTCAACGTAAGAAACAAAAATCACCCTAAGCCACATAGATTATAGCTGCATAAGGAGAGTGGAATCCTTAAAAAAAAAATGCTATCGATTTATCTTCTGTAGGACAAACAATATGTTTTTCTATCTTTCTTCTTTCTAAAAGACAATTCCCGAATATAAAAATTTGATTAGATGAAAATACTGTAGTACCCATTCTTTTTTTTTGTCTGTATATATATACCTACATAATATTATGCACATAATATATGTTTGATTAAACTTTGAGCGATACAGACAGGCACTAAATTACTTGGAAGAATATACAGGGAGAGAGATCATTCATTAACTATTTTATACATACACACTGAACACAGAAAATAGCTTTATTTATTTGCTTATATGGCTTAAAAAACAAAACTATGAACAAACTGAGGCACTCTTACATCAACAGATTTAAGACACACACACACACACACACACTCACACACACACACACACACATACACACACACGCACACTCACACATATACACACCTATATGTCTTTTAACAATGCATAACTTTCCTTAATATTATCACTTTAAATTCTATGTTTTTATTATTATAATTATTGTAAACTATTTATAGAGGCTTTATAACGTGCAACAAATCTATGTAATGGGACCATAGTGGATCAACTCTATAGTGGGGCCCTGGTGACCTGTAACACAGGTATCCTGATACCTATCGCAGGCACCAGCCTTTCACAAAATTCAATGTGTAATTTTGTAATTTTGTGGAGAGAAATCAATTAATTATTATCATTATTAAAATAAATGAATTATTATTATTTATTTATTTGAGAATACCAACATTTGTATACAGCGTTACATATAATGTAGATACATGCACATCTGTTTTGTGTATGCACATAACTAACGCTTGGCAATCCAACCTCTACTCGATAATTGATAGATGTTTGAATACTAAACAATATCTTATCTAAGTAAAATATAAACATTTTGCAGCGCCGAGTTTATTTTTCAAAATTCAGCGCCATTTTTTCTTTAGTATCTGAATATATCCTGATTTTGAATTCCAAATGCGTTGCTTTTGGGTCTAGGAACTGTAAACATTGACCTTTCCGTGGGTTAAATCCCTGTATCCGAAGGTCTTTATCAAACATCTCATTTCGTCTCGTTTAACATACAGATAATATACAAGTATTGTGTCTAATCTGTAAATGCTGGGCTTGTTTTCGGCGGACTCCTAGTTTATACCTAAATAATCTAATTACGATGGATTTTCCAAATAAATGAAGATGTAGACATGAGCTAAGAATCTACTGAAAATGTTTCAGCACGTGGAAAGACTGGACAACGAAATCGACCAAGAAAGTATAATATACGTTTAATGAAAATAATAATGATAATATCCTTCTAGGGCAGTCGTTATCTCATCATAAGACTAACGCGATCTCGGAGGGCATAGTACTTTAGCTTTTAAAATATCATCTTCACCTTGTGATATAACAATATACATATATAACAGTACAGTAACAATATACATATATGATACAAAATATAACAGCGATAGCCTAGTGGGAAACCGTTGGACTGCCATGCAGACGTCTCGAGTTCGAACCCAAGGCGCGCATCTCTGGCTTTTCGAAGTTATATGCGTATTAAATAGTTAATTATCGCTTGCTTTAACGGTGAAGGAAAACATCGTGAGAAAACCTGCATGTCTGAGAGTTCTCCATAATGTTCTCGAAGATATGTGAAGTCTGCCAACCCGCATTGGGCCAGCGTGGTGGACTATGGCCTAACCTTCTCACAGTAAGAAGAGGCCCGTGCCCAGCAGTGGGACAGTTTAATACAGGGCTGATATTATTATTGTGATATAAATAAAAATGTATTGACACCAGGCTAACTTAAAGCGCACAAACCGCAGGGCAGCTTGTGGCGAGCTGAATGTGAGTGGTGACACTGCGGTCCTGAATGCCTCAGAGAGTCGGTTAAGGTCTCGTCCCTGGTTTGCCTTCACTGGTTGGCTGGGGTGGAACTTTAAGAGCGCCCATAAGACTGTCAACTCTGGCTTGCTTTGGTCGGCCGGTCCGAGGGAGGCGGCTAGAGCTATATGCATGGGGGTGGAAGTATCATTTTCAAGGGCATAACTACGGGGAAACCCGCTACGAGTCTCCGTTTTCACGAGACCCGTTACGGTGAAACCGGCACCGCACCGCTCGACATCGCACCCCTATCCAATCTCACTTTAAACTAAAGCTCTCGAAGGGCTTCTGCATGTCGTACCCATGTCTCCATGCAAGCCTCCCAAAGGGCCGGGTATTGTCCTAAAGTATTAGGGAAATACCAGTGAAAGAGAAACAAATAATAATAATAATAATTTATTGTTCCAAATAGCCACAATCCAATGACATAAATACAATAAAAACAAAAAATGTGAGTGAAATAGTCGGCAGGGTCAAAAGCGAACGTTTCTGTCCAGATTAAGGACGTTTTGGCGAAACGCCCGGATATTATAATTGTAAAAGTTTGTGAATATGATTGGCTGTTCGTTACTCAACCACGCGTAAATAAAACGTTGAACGATTCTGGATAAATCTTACCACATGGAATAATCAAGATTTGGACTGACACATAAGATACTTTTATACTGACAGCGTTTCCATGAAATTCTCGCAATCGAAGCCACGGCCTAGTCATTTATAAAAATATCAGTGTATGAAGTTGTAATATACTCTGATCTATCATTCATCTATGACACGACATGATTTTGTTTTTCTGGATTGTCACCTGTACTGCAAAACTGCAAAAGTATATTGAACATGATTAATTATAGCATTTTATATTACATATGAATATGAACATACAAACTTACAATTCACGTTATTTATAACAACAATGCAAATCCACGCAAACAACAAGCACTAAAACATTTGTAGTATAAATACTTTGTAGATGTATTTTTTCCAAATACTTCAATGAATAAGTATGCGTTAAGTAACAAAGGACATCATGCATTCTGGTCTAAATAATTAAAAAATGCGCGGCCAGACCTAGGAATATTTCTTATGGCTAGATCATATACACCTTAAACTACTACTATGGATTTTACCCTCAAAATAAGTTTTCTGAAAAAAAATGAAGGGATTATGAGCCCATTCCCAGTACGACCCCGTACCTAGTACGACACCATTCCCAGCACGACCCCATTTCCAGTACGACCTCATTCCAAGTACGACCCTATTCCCAATATGACCCCATTACCTGTAAGACCCCATTCCCAGTACGATCCCATAGGTTTCGTACTCGTATTAGTTTTATTTAATGCATAAAGACATTTTTCTAATCATATTCTTTTTGTAAACTGAATAACTACTCAGAAAATGCAGTTACAGGGTTAAGATCATATATTTTTTTAGGTCTTAATATAAACTACCTATTGGAAATAATCCTAGGTCTGGCCGAGCAATTTTTTTATAGACCAACTTTGTATGGCTCTTGCCTGATGTCTTTTAATTATGACGGAACTATTTTAGTGAAACGTATGGAATTATTTCTTGAGCATAAGGCATGTTCTTACATAAAAATCCACGTTGCTTGTGGGTGCAGAATGGCTACCATGTAAGTGCCGAAGTTTCGGGCCGATAGCTTGTGCCATTCTTACTATGAACAGACATTTATGAAGTAACGTTTTGATCGTCCTAAACCCTACCATAAAGTATCCCAAACTCTACCATGACGTGTCCTAAACTATACCTTGAAGTTTTCTAAGCAATAGTATGATAACAGTTTTAAAAAAGAACCGAAGTAAGTTTGTGGTAGGTGGTATATTCTTTGTATTTAGTTCGGCCTCGAAATTTCAGATAGATATTATCATGGTAGGCTTACAGTACCTGAAATGCGAATATTTATCTAGCGTAATGATACAGCTGAAGTATGTAATTGTACCTACTGAAATATGTTTCAGTAGTAGTTATATGTATACTATATTCAAATTAATGTTTTGTCTACATAATGGCTTGATTCTGTAAAATAACTAGTCTTGTTTATCATAAGGTCTATCTGTAATTAATTTCGAACCATTCTATTTGTTTTGGTCCACGATTTTATTAAATGATTTGCTTCATCGATATTGATCTTCACGATAATTTGTAAATTGTTAATTGTTTATTTTCTGTAGCAAAAACAGTTGATTAAAGATGCAATTTTATATATTTTTAATACAAGACAGCAAAAAAGTATATCCAAATATTATTTCGTTAATTACTAGAGGCTTGATTACTTTAAAACTAAATTTGAAAACACATTACTAACTTTCTGTAACTGAACTAGTAATAAGACGTACTACCTGTTGCATGTTTTACTAATATTGTGTTGGGAAGTAGTTCATTTTACGGTGCTCTTAATTAGTCGCTAATGTCATATTTATGATAACATACAAACAGTTCACAAATGCCAAAAAATATTTAAAGCTATGTAATTTATAAAATGTTTTAAAGAAGACCAATAAAGACGAGTGCTTGCGTGTGTTTAAATGTTTTTGTCAAATATACCCATATTAACAGCAAAATTTTGTCAGCCTATTGTACATATTTTGGTAAATATTACAAGACTTAAGAGCTTATAATTTTTGTAAACATGACAATATCTAAAATAGATAATATCAAAATAGTAAACGTTAATTTGGTGACTTACTATGTATTAATTTATAACTGAAAATATAATTAATTATTGATATGCATGCTGATATACTCATGTTATCATTTGCCTTTAAAATAAGCAAAAGTACATCATCGTAAATTTTGAAATACGCCCAAATGGCTGCAATAGTTACTAAATAAAAAAATACTTCGTAAAATCGGTCAATGTCACAGTCAAACAATGTATTGTGTAAGTTATCATATACCCTTTTGGCATTACGTTATAGGTAGAGTAAAAATAGAATGTATTCTATAGAACCTTCGATTCCCTGTGACTTGTTCAATCTATTGTGAGGAGGGAACCGACTCAGTGGAAATTTGCTCAAGTGCACATTGCGTTCGCTTTCTTGAGCAATTGAGTCAATGCTACGGACTCCTATTATATTAGTATTTTTTAAGTTGCCTTATTTTTGTGTGATAGTTTCTTTTTCAAATAACTATTTAGCAGCATTTCACAGCAAATCTGACTAAATTCGCCGAAATGCTGCTATACCTCATTATCAAACTCGCATCCGAATGGTCTGTCATTCTGAGTTTCTTTATAGTATGTATCATATGTGGGGGCCAGTCAGTGCAGTCCGGCGACACTTCGACCCAGTGGGATCTTTTGTATCGACACTCTCCCAATAACGACTGCCATAGATGTTCATGGCAGCCAGGACCGACGGCTTAACGTGCTCTCCGAGGCACGGAGCAGGCTATAATTGTCAATCAATACGCGCATAATTTCGAAAAGTTATATAACTTTCGAAAGTCAGAGGTGCGCGTCGTGGGTTCGAACCCGAGACCCTCTGCATTGCAGTCTGTTGGTCTCCCCACTGAGCTATCGCTGCTCTTATAGTAACTATGGTGGCAATAACAATCGGTTACTTTGGTTGCCGACGAGTCGACAATTGAGTTCGAGATGAGTTTATAGCAGAATAGCCCAGCTGTTATCATTTGTTAAAAATGTATTAGTGTTTCAGATCCAACTTAGTCTATCTCGTATAATATATAATAATAATAATAATATTCTATCACATACACACAACACCATCGAGCCCAAACTAAGCAGAGCTTGTACTATGGGTACTAGACAATGGATAAACATACATTTTTTATTTTTTGTAAATACATACGTATTATACATAGAAAATATGAAATAAAAAAAAGAAAGAAAGAAAGAAATCATTATTTATTGCCACAAAGAAATATGACTACATATTTTTCTTACAAAATATCAACAAAATAATAAAAAAGACAATTAAATAAATAGTTCGTAAGTAAAAAATACATATATACATATTATGCTATTGTGGCAACAAATGGTCTCCATTCAGCATTGATGTTGCGATAAAACTGACGTGATATCGCATCGCTGAAATCAACGCAAAATATGTCCATTATTAAGCAATGATAATACTTTACAATGTTAGAAATGTAACGCATGATGTATTTTTATGCATATTTTACTATTACGAAGGGATAATATTATGTAAATTTTTACTTACATCAAGAACTTCTGAATTTGATTCCTTTCCCTCCTGACTTGACATACAGTCTATAATCGTCTGAAATAATTGCTCAAAATAATTTGATTTCAACAATAATTTAAATGACGTTTTGCGTAACTAGGACATCACGTCACAACACAAACCAGAATAAAAAATAATGTATTTATTTAACACGTTTTGTCGCGAGTGTAGGTCACACAGTTGTTCCCGGTTTGGTCTGAATTATTTATTCTGGCTGTAATGGCTGACATTGCCATGCTCGGTCACCTGTTTCCTTATGCCATATTACGAACCGCAGCTGATTTTTCTCGCCAATTGTTATGAAATATTAATGGATCATGAAAAATAACTAAACGTTTGATTTGTCTTCTGCTGGGAAAAAGGTTTATATCTCTCAAAATGTGACCACTATTAGTATAATCCTAACTAATATTATAAATGCAAATGTGAGTTTAGGAGTATGTTTTTTTGTTACCCTTTGACGTCTTCTCTACTCGATCTATCATTATGAAATTTCGCATAGGTACACGTTGTCAGGGATACAGACTAGGAAATAGGGTCACTTTCATAGAAAAAAAGATGGTAAGGTAAAAGCTAGATTGTTATATATATTTTTTTTTACTAGATCCCGAAGTGACTTTTAACGTTTTATCATAAAAATATTGTCTCAATCAATTTAGTGGTAGAGTGTTTGTTGCATTACATGAATGTATGGCTGCAGATTAAGCGGCAAACGTTGTTAACATTTTGGTATACTATACTGCTATATAATTATATAATATTATACTTATTGCAAAAACTAAGATTTTATTTGAAAACGGTATCCCTATACTATTAATGCAAGACAAATATGTTCTGTCCGCCAGGCTATCAACATAGAGTAAAGCAGAACTTAATAAGTAATAATATATATATATAATAACACTTGTAAATTCCAACTCAGAAGACTCTTAAAGAAGTTTCTTAAAAAGCTGAACCAGACAAGAATTTGCCGCATTTTAAAGTTTTATACGTACTACACAACTTTAAAATGTTAGACGTGCGTCCGTAGCATATAAAAACTTTATACTCAGAACTATTGACAGGCTAAACTAAACTTTAACTTTATTTAAAAACAGTCGTTCAAGAACTGAGTTCATATTACCATAAAAATGTCTATATGAAGCTAATAAGATATTGATATATTGGCGATAATATTTAGCTTATTTTTATTTTATTGCATTCTTTATTCATACATACATAATTATGTACATAGTATCATGCCGTTATCTACAGGTAGATAGGCAGAGGTATATAACACCCTTATTTTGCTAGCCATGGTACCCACCTAGTAGAAAGTAAGGCAAACCTTCTACAAGGCAAAGTCCCCGACTACGAGGTGCTACTTAGGATTTTGTTAGAAAATAAAAATGATTATTTTAAGTTTCGATAAGTATATTTTAACAATTTAGGTCTTTGGAGTCACTTGTTAAGCAAAATAATTAACAAAGTAATGTTCTTAACATTTATAAAAGGGAAAAATATAAAATAAACAGGTAAATAAAAGAAATACTCAATAACACTTGATCCAATCAAGAAATCGAACCCGATCCAATCAAGAAATCGAATCCAAATGCGTATCAATTGCATTCCTGCCGTATCGAGGCATCAGCTTACTTTATTTTAAATTTTAATCTTATTTGATATTTATAAAAATCTGGAGATATAAAACAATCAGACAAATTATAGTATCATTATAATAATATCAGCTCTGTATTAAACCGTCCCACTGCTGGGCACAGGCCTCTTTTCAGTGTGAGAAGGGTTAGGCCATAGTCCACCACGCTGGCCCAGTGCGGGTTTGCAGACTACATATAATATCTCAGAGAACATTACGTAGAACTGTTAGATATACAAGTTTCCTCACGATGGTTTCCTTTACCGTTAAGGCGCGTGATGATTAACTAGTTAATGCGCACATAACTTTGAAACGTCAGAGATGCGCGTCCTGGGATCGAACTCGAGACCTCTGCGTAGCAGTTCAATGAGCTAGCACTAGACTATCGCTACTTATAGCATCATTCCTACTTCGGCAAATTCAAATATGAAACACTCATTCGATAAATAAATCTTTAATAATACATGATTAATACTTACTTCAATACGCTTGTACAAAATGTCGTCACTGTCTATTCTGCTCTCTATATAACTTAATTATCTAAATAAAAACAAGAAAAATTTCGCACAAAAACCTTTCGAGACTTGTTCTAAATCAAGTTTCACCTCATTACGATGTCAAAGTGAAACAAAACAAGGCTTAAATATTTAAGACTTGGGGAATATATTTACCACGAAGATCATTTGAGACGCCAGAGTTTCACGCTTTGAACGATGATATTTATAAGAAGTGCTAAGTACCCTTGTAATATAATAATTTTAAACATATTTGTCTTTATTAAGAAGCTGATAGCTGCTATGACGAGTTGATGAAGTATTCTTTATGTGCGACAAACATTGAAATGAATCATGTTATTATTTAACAAACCTAATGACGAAGCTTTAAATAAAATCAAATATAGTACAAATTAATACCAAAACGTTTCCCTGTGGTTAAATATCGACTGGCCAGTTCGTGTACCTATGCTATAAACACTACAAATTCTTCCATATTAGGTATTGTTTAAGTTTAGATAGTAATATATACTGTTAACATTGCACAGATGCATGCATGCTTCGTCACTAGACGACAACTTTGTTTATATAGTTTTGTAAACATTTTTCTCATACCAGTGAACTGTAATTGTTCTTTTGAGAATAAATATTCTTTAAACCGATTTAATACATAGTAGGCGTATGTTATGCAGAGGTGTAAAGTAATAATAGATGAGGAAAAAATCTTTTGCTACGCAAATAGATTTACGCCTGTTTTCCAGAGGGATAGGCAGAGACTACGAATTTCCATTTGCTACGATCCTGACACACTTCTCTGGCTTCATTCACTCTCATCATATTCCTCATACACGCTCGCCGCTAAATATATAATAATATATTTTTTTAAAGACTTCTCTCGTACTGGGATAAAAGTCTATGGCGCAGGGATCTTTAAAAATATTCAAACAACGAACACTCAGACTCGGAACAACTATTTGTGGATCACACAATGTTTGTCCCGTGTGGGAATCGAACCCACAACACTCGGCCCAGTAGCAGTGGCGTGCTGACTTAAACAATTACGCCATCCGGGCATCCGTGCATTTCTTTCATGATCTGATTATGGAATCTCACAATAAAAGCACTTTATACGTGTTAATACTTCGTAATAAAATATATTAGCGCCTTTACAATTTCTTAGAGGAATGTGCATTCTAAATATGAGCAAAGCGTCATATTCCTAAGATTTCTTAGTCACACAGAATACCAGACATACAACAAGCAAAGTTGAGTAAAATATTGTTAAATATTAATAAATCTTATAGGCACATGGCGTAAACCACGGCTTGAACTTTTGCCAAAAATTCAACTTTCTCCGAACGAGAATACACCACCCGCTTATACTTTATAAATGTATATAATAATATCAGCCCTGTAATAAACTGTCCCACTGCTGGGCACGGGCCTCTTCTCAGTGTGAGAAGGGTTAAGCCATAGTCTGCCACGCTGGCCTAGTTTGGGTTTGCAGACATCAAATATCTTCAATAATGGAGAACTCTTAGACCAGCAGGTGTCCTTACGATGTTTTCAATCACCGTTAAATCGAGCGATAATAAAGTATTTTATACGCACATTACTTCGACAAGTCAGAGATACGCGCCTAGGGATCGAATTCGAGACCTCTGCATGATAGTACAACGGTCTCCCACAAGGCTATCACTGCTATACGGCCGTCATAAGGAAAAGAGACGTATCTGCCAGTATTTTTATATTTAATACAATGATGAAACAACAATGTATCTCAAAATAACCCACTATACAGAATGTGTAAAAACTATCTGCTCTCAAACAGATATTTCCCACGTAAAATTCAGCACATTTAAATCTTTTCTGTTGAACTATAACAAACCGTGATTTTTAGAATACCCAATCTTATATATCTTTTGTTTTATTTTTAAATTATTTATTCTTTATATTTTTTTTAACTCTTGTGTTTGTTATTTAAAAGTTTAAGCTAATGTAAATTTACACGTATGCACTATATATTGCAAATGTTGTGTACAAATGTAGCTAGATGTCAGATTTATTCATTGTGTACTGCTAAGACTATTTTTTTTAATATGCTAATCTGTTATCTGTTTTAAACCTACTAAATAAAATTAAAATAATATAAATATCAAAGAACCTGGCAGATGCATCTTCATTACCGATTGCAAATATGTAAAAACTCAAATATGTAAAAAAAAAATTATGTGTCTTTTTTCCTTACGACGGCAGTTTCCGTACATGTATAGGTTTGCTAATTTTGATATTATAAAACTGTAGTAAAATTAAATAAATCTTTATAAGACAGATAAACTTGAATTGTGGCTTTGATTACGCAATGAACAGATGCGTCACTTTCAAATAAATACAGTTATTGTTATACGGAAGCAGAGTAAGGAGCATAATAAACTATAATTTAAAGATTCAGCTTTAGTCATAAGGATCATTTCGACACAGAGTAACGCCTTATTGTCTATATTAGATTGTGACTAAATTCTATTGTGATGGCAAGAAGCAGTTCCATATTAAGCCTTTGTTCATCTGGCAACGGAGACTTTAAACCTGACTACAAGCCAATGATGTGTGATCCAACAAATTTTAAAGAAGAACCGATTTTCTCAAAGAAGAATGCTAAAGATTATGACAACTATAACAGTATTTCTACTCTTGGCAAAATTATATTGTGCGTGATACTTGCAATATTTTCATTTGTTGTTATATACGGATGTTATAGTTTTTACAAAACGTTAGAGACAATAAAACGTAGTGGAGAAAATCGTCGGAGAAGATCGACAAAGAAATCGCTAGCACTAATGGATCGAAGGTTTGAGAATGTGTATACTTATGATGTGCAGAATTAAGACTGTCTAAATTATTCAGTGAAGTGGATACTGCGTAATTTTGAGATTAGTGTTACTGGGTCACGCGAATTAATAAACTTGTTACGTATTTTTGTGCATTTTATTTTCCGTTCGGGCATTCAACTACTAACAGTTAAAATATATTATTATGCGGCAGTAGTATATAATGTATAATAATACCAGCCCGTATTAAACTGCTGGGCACGGGCTCTTCTCAGTGTGAGAAGGGTAAGACCATAGTCCACCACACTAGCCCAGTGCGAGTTGGCAGACTTCACATACCTTCGACAGCATTATGGAGAACTCTCAGACGTGCCGGTTTCCGCACGACGTTTTCCTACACCTCTAAAGCGAGCAGTAATTCAATATTTTAATTTGCGCATAACTTCAAAAAGTTAGAGATACGCGCCTTAGGTTCGAACTAGAGACCTCTGCGTTGCAGTCCAACAGTCTCCCACGAGGCCATCGCTGCTATGTAATGTAAATATACCAAAAGTCACAAGAGCAAATCTCATAATAAAGGTTCTTCTGACGAAAGTTCGGCCATGGCGTGGTCTTGATAGCAACTGGCTGCCTACGTAGGAGATATTATACACAAGTGTTTGCGCAAACATGAGAACACTCTTAATTTCTTCACTCAACAACAATTGTGCTTTTACTGTTTTGCAAGTGACTTTGTTGATTCGATTTTGTTTTGAGAACTTTCAAAACGTACCAATTCGGTCATTTCTAAGTATTCACTTTTCGTGCGCAAGTTATACATGTATCTGCTCATTTTCTGTATATAATATCGTTGCTTCCATACATTTCAAGGGTAAGGCAATATTATATTATGTCGTCAGTTATGACTTAAGTTCATGACGCTGTTAACCTGCGTATGTTGAAGGGCACTTGCGCGTATTGTATACGTCGTATAACCGGCAAACGTCATGTACAAGTAATCTCTATCCCTATCCCGCATGTTATAATATGCGAGAAGCTTGCGCATGTAAACCGCCAATAGCCCCATGTAGTCCATTATGTTTAATACTTATTGGTAACTAGCTTTTGCACGCGGCTCCGCCCGCGTGGTACCTACATTAATAGAAAGTAGTCTATGTCTTTCCTCAGGTCTCAAACTATATCTGTACTAAATTTAATCTAAATCAGTTGAATGGTTTAGCCGTGAAAAGGTAACAGACAGACAGAGTTACTTTCGAATTTATAATATTAGTAAGGATTATATATCGAGCACAGTTCTGAATCTAATCGTAATTATTTGTGCATCGTAATCGAAAAGCGTATAATAAACACATTGTGTTCGATATTAATACAGGCTTATCATGATTAGACGAATTTACCAAGTCAGAGACGTTCTATAGAAAAGTCAGATTAAGAATACCTTAAGCTGACGAACATGATTGAAGAATGTAGCGATAGCAAATGAAGAAGTAAAAGTCAGACTTGCAGCAAGTAGAAACCGAGAAACAGGCGAGAGACTATGTACGTATGACTAGCTTTTGCCCGCGGATTTGCTCGGGATCAGTACTTTTTCTGGATTAATGGTACCCTATATGTGTGCACATACTTGTGTTTTTGCACATAGCCAGTCTTCATTAAGATTGGCCGCCGTTGCCGAAATTTCGTTACCCAAAATTGAGTCGGGCTATTAAAATATAATTGAAATCTTTTATAAAAATCTCATTATCAACAAGCAATTAGAAAAAGGGGGTGTTGTATAATTTGGTACGCAACACCATTATCTACCTAATTCTGGTGCTCGGATTCGATCGATCACCAGAATTGAGAATCGTTTTTATAATATTGAATACCAGCGGCAAACAATGTATTTTGCATTTAAACCCTGTATACGATTGCATAGCGGGCAAGCGGTAGCCTCGCCAATCGGTGATGTGAGTTCAAATTCCAAAGGGAACAATTATGAAATTTGTCCTCAAATTATTTTTTAACTTTTGTAATATCTTCAACAGATAGGTTTATTCCTATTTTTACAATAGTGGATGTTGAAAATGTATCCTATTCAATGCAGTTCAAAATGACAACATTAGGCAAAAAGAATCACACTGGCTTTATGAATACTAAAATAAGAAAAATATCACACTACTGAAAATTTAATTTTAAATAATCTACAAGGCAAATCTTGTAGGAAATAATTCGTTCGATTATGAATTTTGTATTAAGCCTCTTATAATTAAGCATCTGAGTTTATATCCCTTGACACTTTTTGTTAAAATACTTTTGGAGAACGTCAATAAATTAGGCTTAAATTTGATGAATGGCAACTCATAATTTAACTTGTCAATTTGGTCACAAACTTTTAAGTTGTGATACTTAATATTTTAATAGAAGTAAATATTTCGAAAACATTTCAAAATGCAATTTAATTAGGACTAACGTGGCCCTGAAACTATAAATTTGTTCTATTGACAATAGATTAGTAATTGACATTAAATAAAATTCACTATACATAAGGACACATTAGTTAAATTGTTTGCTGAAATTTAATTTATACTTTTATAGAAGTGGTTGGATTGGCCTTTGGTTTGAATGCATACTCATGTTAAACTAGATTCAACTCAAGCCACAGTCAAACATCATTACATATACACAGTAACACTTAAGAAAGCCAAAATTTGTTTACTTAATTACTGAAGCTACATTTAGGTTAGTGGATTGGTTGAGAAAAATGGCTGGAATTGAATATTAACGTTGTGATTAGCAATATGCAATTGCAATAACAAGGAAATTCGAATAATGCATGATACTGCATCCAGTGTTGATCGATTCATCGTCACTGAGTATAATTCGAATCATAATCAAATATTAGTAATTTGATTCAACAATAACACAATTGACAAATAGGTCGTAGTTGATGTATGTTGTACTCGACGATATTGTGGGCTCAGATTGCTCAATCTGGTGATTATGAAAGGTTTTTGCTGTAGGCAATAGTAATAATATAGGAGATACGTAGGGACAAAAATCAATACGTGGTTAGAAATACTGCGCTCAAAATATTGATATTTCTAGTTTACTTCTTCATAGATCATATGTTATGATACCATATTGGTTCCGATTGTCACTATTGAAGGTTGAACCAAACTTAAAAAAAAATTAAGTTCACATGAACATTTCGTGAAAATATAACTTTAGTAATTCGCATAAGTTATATCTTACTAGTTTCTAACAGGAGGCTCACGTAACTCCTTAGAAACCACGTATACAGTGACAAAAGTATACTGTGTACTGTCTGCAACATAGTCTATCTGTGTGATAAGTCTCATCAATATCCGTCTAGCGGTTCACGTTATAGAGAAAAAAATATTTGCACACTGCACAGATGGCGTAGTGATTTAAGTGGTCACCTCGCCACTGCCACGGAGCCTAGTATTATGGGTTCGAATCTTACACGGGACCAAAAATTGTGAGATCCACAAATAGTTATTCTGGTTCTGGGTATTCTTTATGTCCATTGTTTGAATGTTTGTACAGTCCCCCGCGACACGGAATACGGGACGGTACGGACAGACGGACGGTAGACATAAAAAAACGGCTTATAAACTTTCACATTTATACTATGAGTATGATTGTTAATTTATTCTTAACTTTACGCATAAAAATAATTATTTATTTAAGGTCTATTATTACAAAAATAATTGGGTATTTTTGCGATAAAGCATTTAGAGTAATAAATGTTTAAAAAATGTAGCAGCAGATGACAAAAGGAACAAGAAGAGACAGTTCTTCTTATATATATTGGCGACTCATACCCATGGCGGTGCTCATAATCCTCTGCTGTAAAAACCGTTTACCATCAAGCGAGCCGCGTAATTGTTTGCCATCTTATTTAGTTTCTACAAATACGTATTTGAACTGCAAGTTACTGTCTATAAAATGTTGCATATAATATAAAATTTTGTTTGTAAATTACCTCAATACATTTGCAATGTGACTGAAAATATGGTTGACATTACTACAGATTTGAAAACATTATCACTCACTCACAGCTGATCAAATTAACGACACATTTTCTGTGCGTTCTTGTTCTAGAAATAATGCCGTGATGTAAAACATAATAGCTACATAAAAAATATCAGCCTGAATAAATAATTTCACAGTATTACTCTTAACACTAGATTTATATAATTCAGAGCAAGGATAAATTCTATATTAGTTAGGTAAATAAGTTTGATAAGTATTCACACATTAAGAGCTTACCCAGTGTTAATAATATGTACGAATAATCCAAATTTAAAATAAGTTACAATAATCGCGTTTAATAATGAAATGCTTTTAACTATTTTTTTGTGAAGTAACATTATATGCATTTTACTATTGAATTCGTGCAACATAGCCGCGATCGATATATGATGTACATTTACATATTCCTATTGATGTGTGTCTTAACCTCGGCTACAAACCGGAATGATTTGACACATACCGATGACGCAGAACTGGATATTATACAGTTGGCACACAAATATGGATATCAGATAGAAGAACATACGGTCACTACTGAAGACGGTTATATTCTTCAAATCCATAGAATACCCCGAGGCAAGAATGCAGAGAGATCTGGACCTATTGTATTTCTTATGCACGGTATACTTGAAAGTTCTGACAGCTGGTTATTACTCGGTCCAAATCATAGTTTAGCGTATATGATGGCGGATGAGGGATTCGACGTTTGGATGGGCAATGCAAGAGGTAACAAACACTCTTTAAATCATACGACTCTAAACACTTCCTCGATGGATTACTGGAAATTCACATCTGATGAGATCGGCATTTACGATCTGCCAGCGATGATCGATTATACACTTGCAGAAACCAAAAAAGAGAGCTTATATTACGTAGGACACTCACAAGGGACTACGAGCGGCTACGTTCTACTATCAATGAGACCTGAATATAATAAGAAAATTAAAATTATGTTTTCCCTGGCACCTGAAGCTTGGATGGGTAATGTCACGAGTCCAATCATAAGATTGCTATCACCCATGCTCAGTTTCCATGCTGGTCTTCTTTTGATGAAATTTAACCAGTATTCGGCAGCAAAAGAATTATTAAATAAAATATCGCCTTTTGTAGGCGGACTCTTATCATCAAATAGTGAAAATCTTTTGTATGCTATGTCGGGACTCGAAACTAAAATTAACACAACTTTATTGCCTGTTATATTTGGGCATATGCCGACAGGATCGTCGACGCTACAGTTTCTTCATTATGGACAACTGATGAACACAAAAAGGTTTAGTAGATTCGATTATGGAATTGAAGAAAATATGAAGAAATACGGCCAGGAAAATTCGACAGATTACGATCTTACTAATATTATTGTTCCAATTGTATTGTTTTACAGTGAAAATGATTGGTTATCTCACCCTTTTGACGTAGATCTTTTAAGAAGCGTTTTGCCAAATGTTTTAGCTTCCTTTAATTTAATCGATTTTAGCCATATGGATTATCTGTATGCTACTCAAGCACACGAAAGCATTTATACCTTAATAATCGAAAACATACTTGATTTTGAGAGAAAAGATAACAATAGTAATGTGAAAATTTTAAGAAGTGATGACGATAAAACTATTCTAAGCAAATTTTGGAGATATATTAATACATATATTTGGCCTAATAGGCGAAACTCGGATCATTACAAAACTATAAGGAATCCACGTTCGTCTCAATCCTTTGCAGGCAATGGTGATATTAATAATAAAGCCAATTTTTTTACTTCAAAC
This sequence comes from Catocala fraxini, assembly GCA_930367265.1. Classification (NCBI taxonomy): domain Eukaryota; kingdom Metazoa; phylum Arthropoda; class Insecta; order Lepidoptera; family Erebidae; genus Catocala; species Catocala fraxini. The sequence goes on from OV884037.1 coordinate 3,376,444, forward strand.
CCAATTGGCAATAACTTGGCAACAAGTGCTGTTGCAAATAATTCACCCAAAATAATAAACAATCCCAATTGCTGTAATCGCAAATTTGCAATGCACCACTTTGGTAGTAATTGCTGTTCTAAGAATAGACCACAAATATTATATCCCAGTCAGACAAATAATAACATGGATGCGCTATGGTCCCAAAACCCATATAATAATCATTTCAATAACTTTGGGCATAATCATTATATGGATATTAAACCTGAATCGTTAAATGGAGTCAATAATTTTGTGAGCGATGCCGTTCTGCATGATTTACCCAAGTGGTATAAGGAACATGAAATTTCCAAACCAAAACATAATAATTATGAGAGAAGTAAGCCCAAAAGAAAAAGATGTGGAAGCAAATGTGGCACAAAAAAAAGATCTAAATGGTCAAAGCCTAGCTGTAAAGAAAAACAAAATGGGAAAAAAGGGAAAGCGAAAGGGAGAAAAGGAAAAGGGAAAGAAAAAAAACTAAAAGAGAAAAGGAAAAAAGGTAAATGCAAAGGCAAAAAAGGGAATGGGAAAAAAAGAAATAATCTCGAATGTCCTTACCCCGAGCTTTCAATGAAATGCATTGAGGAAAATGATAAAATAAAACGTGAATCTGAACTTTCAAATTCCAAAGTAACATGTTCTAATTTTAATAGCAGCGATGATATGCATAATGTACCCGAAACTTTAAATGACGCTGACCAAACAGAAGATAACTTTGAGCAAACTGATAAAATCGAAACCAGTACGTCTATTAATTTTGAAAGTAGTAATAGTAATTTAAGTTATGGACCCATATGGTTGAATCCACAACAAACACTTCAAGATTACCAACACAATAGCAAGATTAATTATCCACAGAAATGGGTTAAGCCCAAAAATTTACCAAATAATATATCAAAATCATATGAATCTGAATGTAGGATTAACAATCGAAGAAAATCTTTTAGTTTGTCGAAATATACAATGGATGACTTTGAGAGCTATAAAGATAAGAGGATCATATCCAAACGGTCAACAAATAAAAAAAATAATATACGTAATCATCATTGTAATACTAATGCAGTACAAAAGTTAAAACCTAAATATATGAATAAATTTAAAAGTCATAAAAACGAAATACCTCGGCAGTGTATTTGTAAGCATAAAATTAATAATACACAGAGAAAATCAGATAAAAATCGCGAGCCTGAACTGTCCAATGTTAAAATCCTGAACTACGGCAGAAGCAGTGAAATGAATTATTTTCCCAAATTACTAAACCACCATCAAACAATTTACAACTTTAAGGCTAGTGGTAAAGTAAATAATTACCATTCATCAAACTGCGTGGATCAAAAGCAACCAAATCATAGTAGTGAGTGCGAAAATTATACATCTGAACGAATTGATCACGAAGATACAGTTGATAGTCGTGACCATGATGCCGATATTAGTTGTCAATCCAAATCCGTTGAATCAAATCAGCCAATTGATGATTATAAAAGCAACAATGATAATGATGACTATAATACAAAGAAAAATACCGAATGTGATGTTGGTCTAAATGATGAACCAAAAATGTTTAATCCTAACAATAATTTTAACTTGGATAATGTGGATTGTCGACCAAAATCATCAAATACTGACGATGCAAACGATCAAGTTGATATCGATGGTGATGTAAAGTGGTCATCCGAATCTTATGTACCCGAATTAGACCCTCGCCATGAAATCAAACATTTTGAGAGTAGTGAAGAAACAAATGAACCAGACTGGATAAATCCTGAACAACCTAACGAAAACGTTGACAGTGGTGACGATTCTGCAAGCGATGGTGATGTAATATGTAGCGCCGAAAAGAACGATAGCCACAAACTTCAAAGTGATGATGGGGTATTTAATGCTCTAGGTTTGCTCTATTCAAATAATTTAATTAATATTCTTGATAGCTATAAGCTTCCCGAGTCGTCAAATCCCAATCAATCAATGAATAGCCTTGAGGATAGTGACAATCAAGGCCACGAAATACCTGAAGTGCTACGCTTATTATATTCAAAAAATTTTATCAATCTCCTTGAGAGTTACGCTAATAAAAATAAAGATAATCTTTCCGGATCAATTAATTCAGATCATCCAATTAATAAGCTTAAGAATAATGACAATTTAGATCTCTTACCTAAGAGTAACGATGACATATCTGATGAACTGCGCTTGCTTTATGCTGATAATTTACACAGACTTCTTGAGAGCTACAATAACAATAATAATAAACATCAAAGCCCTGAATTGTCAAAGCCTGACTATTCGTTCGATGGCCCTAAAAACAATGATATTATAGATGAAGTACTCAGCAGTCATCATGAAATACCCGAAGCGCTACGCTTATTATATGCCAAAAATTTAATCAATCTTCTTGAAAACTACGCTAGTAAAAATAAAGATAATCTTTCCAAATTAATTAATTCAGATCATCCAATTAATAGCCTTAAGAATAATGATAATTTAGATCTCTTGCCTATGAGTAACGATGACATATCTGATGAACTGCGCTTGCTTTATGGCGATAATTTACACAGACTTCTTGAGAGCTACAACAACAATAATAATAAACATCAAAGTCCTGAATTGTCAAAGCCTGGCTATTCGTTCGATGGCCCTAAAAACAATGATATTATAGATGACATACTCAGCCGTCATCATGAAATACCCGAAGCGCTACGCTTATTATATTCCAAAAATTTAATCAATCTCCTTGAAAATTACGCTAGTAAAAATAAAGATAATCTTTCCAAATTAATTAATTCAGATCATCCAATTAATAGCCTTAAGAATAATGACAATTTAGATCTCTTACCTAAGAGTAACGATGACATATCTGATGAACTGCGCTTGCTTTATGCTGATAATTTACACAGACTTCTTGAGAGCTACAATAACAATAATAATAAACATCAAAGTCCTGAATTGTCAAAGCCTGGCTATTCGTTCGATGGCCCTAAAAACAATGATATTATAGATGACATACTCAGCCGTCATCATGAAATACCCGAAGCGCTACGCTTATTATATTCCAAAAATTTAATCAATCTCCTTGAAAATTACGCTAGTAAAAATAAAGATAATCTTTCCAAATTAATTAATTCAGATCATCCAATTAATAGCCTTAAGAATAATGACAATTTAGATCTCTTACCTAAGAGTAACGATGACATATCTGATGAACTGCGCTTGCTGTATGCCGATAATATACATAAACTTCTTGAGAGCTACAACAATAATGATAAGCATCAAAGTCCTGAATTTTTAAATCCTGTCTATTCGTTAGATAGCCCTAAACACAATGATAATATAAATGACGTACCTAACAGTCATGATGAGAAACTGGATGCGCTGCACTTACTTTATTCAAAAAATTTAGAAAATCTTCTTAAAAGCTACGGAAATAAAAATTTGGGTTACAAACCTGAATCTTTAAACATCGAAGGGAACGTCAATATAATTAACGTACCTAAGAGTGGTGATGATATAACTAATGCAATTCGTTTGCTTTATTCAAACTATATGTTCGATCGCCTTGAAGGATACAGTTATAATCCAAAACAAAATAGCCAAAATGTACTGACTACAAGTACTGAACATACAATCAATGGTTTTGACCATAATAACTCTAATCGAGAACTCGAGAACAATGGTGATATGAACCACAAACCCTGGTTTCCAGTTAAAAATCCGGGCAATTCCATTGCTCATAATACAATTTATGAACCCTTATGGTTAAATCCCCAACAAACAATTCATAACTTTGTAAGTGAGGGTAAAGTTAATTATCCATCTAAATGGTTAAAGCCTAAAAAAAATACAAACCATCATATACTACAGCCCCAATATAGAATAAATGATTTTAAGAGCTCTACTTTACCCGCATCCTACACATCTGAACCGACAACTCATGAAACTCTAAACAATTCTCATAAAGTTGAATCTTTAAATACCAATCAATGGAATAATGATCAAGATAATAATAAAATAAATCATGAACCTAAAAGGTACGAACCAAATTATTCAATTCATAATAATGAGAGCAACAGTGGTGGAAGTGTTGCATCTGATTTTTTTTATGCAGATGTTAATATTAAAAATGTTGAAAATAATTTTGAAATTGAGTTTGACCGCAAATTGTCAAATCCAAATCAACCAAATATTGAAAATGATGCTAATATACGTAAAACACCCGAAATATTAAATTCAGATCATAAAAACTATATTTTTGATAATGATTATGAACTTAGCCACGAGGCTAAATATTTACTAAATAGTGCTGGCATTGACGATCAATCTATGTTATCTAATCCGGACCATACTTCTGAGAGCAATAGTAACGTCCACATTGTACCGGAATCCACAAAATCTAAGAATTCTATTAGTAGTATTGAGAATAACGGTGAAATAAATCACTTAACATTTGATGGCGATCATACAACAAATTATGTTGAAAAGGATGGATATGTAATTAATGCACCTGAATTATCAGAACCGCATTACCCAGTCAATAATTTCGAGACCAATGATAATATTTATAACGTTAACAAATTACCAGATTTTAATGATACTACCAGCAATAATATACAGATTAGTTTTATAAATAAAGAAATGCAGTATTCAAATCCCAAAAAAGAAAATGGCTTTTTCGAAAATAGCGATGAAATCATTGAATCTAGTAGTGATATAAATAATGTGCCAGAACCAGTTAGTACTAATCAAATACTCGATCGCAATTTTGATAATACTGAGAGTGAAATAAATCATGAACCCCAATGGTCTAATTCTGAATATTTGACTGATAACATTAAATTTAGAAATGATATAAATAAATTACCCAAATCTACAAAAACTAGTGATCCAGACAATGACTTTGAGAGCGATGGTAGCGTAAATAATGATCACATATTAATAGATTCCAATCGCATGTTTGAAAATATTACGAATATTGATAATACAAATAAAGAACTTGACTTGCTAAAATCCAACCATACTATTGCTAATTTTGTAACTAGTGATGATAAATATATAATACCCGAAGTGTTAAGCCCTGAAAATACAACATACAAGAAAGATACTAATATGTATGATAATACGAATGAACCCAAAGCAGTTAATCCTGACTATACAATTAATAACATTAAAAAGGAGGTCGATATGTATAGCGTACCCGAAATGGTAAATACTTCCCATACAATAAATTACATCGAAACAAATACAATTAATAAAATTGAGGATCATGATAACGTAAATCCTCTTTATAATTGGACCAAACCAAAATATGAAAATGATAACTATGAGAGCGCAAAACATGTACATATTGCGCCCATATCGACTTTTAGTAAGGGAACATCGGCAGATGATGATCTTGAACATAAAACACGCACTTTAATAAGTCCACAACTTACTTTTGGTTATAATCGCAGAAATGCATATATAAACAAAGAACTTGAATGGCCTAATCTCAAACATTCAAATAGTAATTTTGAAAGGGATATTGATAGCAGTATTAATTATCAATATTCAGATCCAAATCACGAGAAAATAAAGTCTACAATCAATGGTGTACTAAATCCTCAAAAAGCAATTTATGACATTGAAAACGGATGTAAAATAAATTACCCAACAAAATGGATTAAATCTAAACGCATAAATTGTAATACATATAATAATAAAATAAGTTCATTAAAAAACAATCATCCAACCAGCTATAATCTTAATACACGTGAAAGAGAACTAATTAATTATGATAGTGCCAAAGATCTAAGATATGCACATAAATCAATTAATACTTTTAATGAATTTGAGGACCAGGGTAAACTAAATCCTACAAGCCAGGCAAAAAAGTGCAATAAATCTATAAAAAAATGTAAAATCGATTGTGATGTACCTGAATACGTAAGCTTTAACCATGTAACCAATGATTTCGATAACCGTGATATTATAAACGTTTTGTCGCCAAAGCGAAATTCTAAAAAACAACATAATTACTTCAAACATTATTCTAAACACTCAAACAATAACAAGGTCAGTGGCACAACAAATGATGCCTCTAAATTTTCACATGTCCAACATCTTCATTTTAACTTTGAGGGTGCTGGTGAAATAAATCCTTCAAATAAACTGACAAACAGTGAAGAACGAATGATAATTAAATATAATGGCGTTAAGCATACATATAATCTACCGGAATCAATAAATACAAACTTTGGTCGCTATGGTAGTGCAAATAATGGAGTTCAATCGCCGAACTCCAAACAAACATTCAACAACTTTAATAAGGGTGATGAAATAAATCTGGCTTCTCAAAATCCTCATCAGAATTTTGTCAGCGTGGATAACATAAATCAGAATCATATACAAACCCACGACATCATTCAAACCGGTAGTAAAACAGTTCAATTACCCCAAATGAACCATCCTTATCATCCAAACAATAATATTGTAAATAGTGGTAATTTAAATAATGTACATCAATTAAACAATCACATACAGCCTCATAATAACTTTCAAACTGGTGCTGAACCAGATCAGATACCCCAGATGAAGAATCATTATCATCCACAAAATAATATTGTGAGTAGTGGTAATATAGATGGTGTACATCAATTGAATAACCACATACAACCCGAGAATAGTTATCAAACTGGTCCTTACCGTTCAAACAATGACGTTGCGAGCGATGGTGATATAAATTATGCACGCCAATTAAACACTGATATACAGACCCATGATAATTATCAAACCGGCGGTGAACGAACTCGGTTTCCCCAAATGTCCCATCCTTATAATCCAAAAAACATTATTGCGAGCGGTGGTAAAATAAATGATGCACACCGATTGACCAGTCATACGCAAAACTACAACAATTATCAAACCGGAGCTGAACGAACTCAGTTACCACAAATGTCCCATCCTTACGATCCAACAAACAACATTGCGAGTGGTGGTAATATAAATGATGCACACCGATTGAACAGTCATACACAAACCTACAATAATTATCAAGCCGCTGGTGAACGAACTCAGGTACCCCTAATTTCCCAGTCTTATCACCCTAATAATAACATTGCGAGTGATGGTAATATAAATTATGCACAACAATTTAACATTCATACACAGACCCAGAATAATTTTCAAACCGGTGGTGAACTTACTCAGTTACCCCAAATGCCCCATCCTTATCATCCTAATAATAACATTGCGAGCGATGGTAATATACATTATGCACACCAATTGAGCACTCATACACAAATCCAGAATAATTATCAAACCGGTGGTGAACAAACTCAGGTACCCCAAATGATCCATCCTTATGATCCAAAAAATAACATTGCGAGCGATGGTAAAGCGAGGACAAATTTATTTCCTAAGGCTGGTATTCAAGATAAACATAAATGGTATGATCTAATACATTTTATACACAATCCGATTGGCGGTGTTAAAAATATTATACACACTGTTGCAAGAGTGGCACCCGATTGGTTAATACCCGCAAACTTAAAGCTGACCTAAGGATACGTTGATAAAATCAATTTCTCCATGCACATGAACACTACAAATTTTAGCTTAAGAAAAGATCGTCAATCTCCTACACTGTATACATACATACATACATAGATTCACGCCTGTTTCTCAGAGGGGTAAGTAGAGACTACGGATTTCCATTTGCTACGATCCTGACACAATAAATCCTACACTTTATAATAACATTTAATTGCAATAAAAATTGAATATTACTATGATTTGATTGATAACTAAGCATTATCTTTTTATTTAACTTAACTTATGTAATAATATTATCTTAAGTATAAATTTATAAAAATAATGATTGGTAGTTTAGTTAAGTTGTCTTGAAATCTGCGCATGTAACTACGAACGTGTTGAGATACATATATTAATTTATATCGGAATGTGATTAATAAGTGCGATCAAAGTGCAGACATGAGATTCAATTATGTACAGTATATACGATAACAATTATCCAATATACTTAACTCCTTGAAACGATGTACATACCTGTCAAACGATTATGAAATAAAAAATGATTATGATTATGAAATCTGTATGTAGATGCCTGAATATTTTTAAAGAAGAATTATTGTTGCTGCTTGTTGCTTTTTATTGCCTTTGATACGATATGAACTAGCGACCTATCTAATAGTGGGCAATAATTGCCACTAAGGCTGTACTTCCCTTAACGTTGCAAAAGAACAAGAACTAAAACCGTTCGTTTTGTAGACTAAAAATTACTTTAAATATGATAAAAGCTTTGTCTACTTTAAGATAGCATGATACTATACTACTCGATGTGAAATTCTACCAAAAAGATACTGGAAAACTATAACTGACTTATTAATTAATTTTTAAAGTTTGGCTCTTGATAATGATTGGATTGAAATTATTAGTGCCTTAGTGCCTATCGTCGTATTACTGGGATTTGACTGCGCATTAGAAAAGTAATAAATATTTTAATCAAATTAAGATATTTTTTGCTGATATCAGTAGTACTATTTTCTTTTTTTATTAATAGTAGCCCTGTATTAAACTATTCCACTGCTGGGCACGGACCTCTTCTCAGTGTGAGAAGGGTTAGGCCATAATCCACCACGCTGGCCCAGTATGGGTTGGCAGATTCACATATCATCTTTGAGAACATTGTAGAGAACTCTCAGACATGCAAGTTTCATACCGATGTTTTCCTTCACAGTTAAAGCGAGCGATAATTAACTATTTAATACGCACGTAACTTCGAAAAGACAGACGCGCTTCTTGGGATCGAACTTGAGACTTTTGCGTGGCAGTCCCACGGTTGCCCACTAGGCTATCGCTGCTATATCAGTAGTACATCGTGGTCTGATTCACCTACATATATATTGCACGTGATTATACCTGCAGCATCTATACTCGCGTGTCGCAGCGTATCTCTTTTTTGTCGTTGTGCCTTCTATACAAATATGTTAAAAGTCTTGACATTGATATATCGTCATGAATCATTGTGGTTTTAATAGACGACAGCCAATGCGTCATTATTATCACATAGTCTAAAAAACAAAACGCAATAGATGACGCATCAATCTGTTGACACCAGTGTAGTTTGAAGCGGCCTCGTTGGTACCGTGGTTTTGCGGTTATGTTTGCGTGTGATTGTGAAGTCTGATGTCCTATTTCGGGGTCACCCGACACCGAAATGAAAGCAAATTCTTCTTAGCACTACGGAGTCAGGATTACGTCCTATACGACGGTATCTAATAGGTTCCCCGTTTAAACAAACAAGCAGAAAAAATTGAATCTCATTGCACCTTTGCCTAGACTTTTAAGTCCTACCATGCTTACATTTAATTATTATTATATTATTATTTTTATTTTTCCGGCGCACCACTTCTGCGAGTTTCCTAACTTGTGTATACTTTATCCGAGCAAAGAATTGAACTAGATACCTCACTATCGGCCTTTAACATAAGCACCAACTAATACCACATGTCGAATGAGTCAATGAACAAAGATAGAGACTACAGAGAATTTTCTAATACAAGCATACTTTACCTGTTCTTAAAATCGAAATTAAAACGCCGCGACCGACCGAACCAGTGAGCATGAGCGCTAACTTATATCACGTAAGGAATAAGTCAAATAAAGTTGATTCTTGGTTAAGAATCTAGATCCTGATTCAGCACAGCTGAGCGTGCATGAAGAATGTTTTCGTATTGCTCTTTTAAAAAGTCAACTCTTGCACTAGGAATTATTACTAAGGGTTACTTTACAAACATTCATATAACACAGAAAAAACACCCGTCTCGGCACATCTATTATATATTTGCACACAAGCTCATACAAATGTTTGTTCCATGTAGGTATCGATTCCACAACATTCGGCACAGAAGTAGGCGATGCGAACACTTAACCCTGTATGCCATTCGAAAGAGCCTATCTAGGATCTTAGCAAGTGCAAAATCGTCATCTATTATAATACGTTTAGATCGTAAGCTCAAAACACGCAGTACGCATATATATAATCAACGTCCTCAATGTCTGAACTTGCGTCAGAATATTGCCTGTGCCGTACCATTAACAGTTACTTTATTTATGACAGAGTTTACTAGAAGGCGAGGCGAGGTCTCTACTGGTACAGTAGAGACCTCGCTAAATGCGGCAATTTTGCTTAAACTGGTAAAACCTGACTAGAGTAGTCTTTCACGTACTGCAGATGCTACTAACTTTGAGTTGTGTGTTCCTGGGGTGAGTAGGGCTGCTTGGTTTCCTAAGGAGGCGCTGTGCTACAAGTACAGGAACAAAACTCATATTGGCAGTACAGCAACTCGGTTAATAAGGTGTTTTCACAATCAGAAAGAACAGAATGAGATAACAGTTTTAAGGCCAATTTACTCCAGACAACAGTTTTTGGAGCAACTGTAGTACTATCTTTATCTTAGTAAGCAGGAAAAGACAAAATGACACTTACTACAAACTGAAGCAACTGGAGGCAGGTCTAAAGTCTTAAGATCGCACCTAAATAACTTTTGTTTTATTTCTGTGGGGACTAGCTTTCAGGCTCACAGAATAAGTGTAGGCAACGCGTGTAATAACAGTATACTGCAAGCACTCACAGGGCACGGTGACCGCTTACTCACAAGCGAGCCATGTGCTTGTTCGGGTTTGGTGGTATCTATACCAATTATACACAGCAAAGATTTGATTTTTTTTTTGTTTGCTTGTGTTTCTTTGTTTACAAACTCAAAACTACTAAACCAATTTAAAAAATTGTTTTACCTTTAGAAAGCTGTATTATCACCGACTAACATAAGCTATAATATATAAAAAAGTACAACTATTAAACTTCTCGCTCAGTTTTACGCGAGCGAAACTGCAAAAGCTAGTCAAACATAATTTTAAATCTACTAAAGTATCACTCTTTAAACTCTAAGGCTCATTCACACGTGCCACAACCGCACCACATCGACGCGACAAAATGTGATCAAACAATGGTTATGTGTGAAAAGTGTCGCTACAGCTTTTTGCAGTTGCGTTGTGGTTCCTACAAAATGTGTATGTGGTTGAGTTGTACTTAGTAGTTGCGATGTGGTTGCGACGACGCAATGACGCTCATGGTATTCGAAGAGGAAACATTGATTGATTGGTAGCAACTATCCTTGATATGGATTTGGGGGAGGGCGCAGGCGTGCGCGCAGTGTCGGTGCGTCGATGCAGCGTTGTGTCAGTGATATGGTCGGACGCTAGTTTGCGGTGTGATTAGTGGTTGCGTTGTGGTTGCGATGTGATCGGTATCACCCACGTTGTCGATAAAGATGGCAAAATGTAGTCCGTGTAAATTCTACTATTTATTTTCAATACAAAATTGCACCCACCCACGTGGTGTGGTTGTGGTTGTAGTGTGGTTGTGGTACGTGTGAAACAAGCCTTAGGCACACATTTGCAACGTAATAATCGTATCTAAAGTGCAATTTAATGATGGCTAAGCTTATAGGCTTATTAACGTCAACCAATCATAGTTCTTAACTCCATGCCGCTACTGACAATGACCCAGCATAAACCCAATAATATAATTTATGCTCATACTAGCAATTGAACTTGAAACGGCGATTGGATCGTCACATAGAGTTATACGACCGAGGTAATTTAATAAATAGGTTTCAACGAGCGTGTCATTGCAAGTAGATCAATGACGTCATAATATTATTAAAACGTCATAACTTTGTACTTTATGCTATTAAGTATTAGTGTAGATAGCCAAATGATATACTCCGTATATTGTCTTACATTTACGTGAATTCTAAACATTACATTTTAAAAAAAGGGCGCACCTTTCAGTTATATTAAAACTATTGCCATTTAATTTCTTAATTTCAATAGGTTCGTGAAGTATTCTTGGTAGGAATCGGTGATTTTTAATAATTCTTAATTAAAAGCGATTTAATAATAATTCTAATCATTGTTATTTAGCATTTTTGAACTGAGATTGTATAGCATGAATAGTTAAAAGGTAGCTTCCTTTTAACTCATCATCATTCTCTTGCCCTGGTCCCAATTTATTTGGGGTCGGCGCAGTATCTCCTTTGCTTCCATACTTCTCTATTACCCATTATCTGATAATTTTCCCCTTTTCCTTTCATATCCTTCCTAACACAGTCCATCCATTTTTTCCTTGGCCTTCCTCTCCCTTTTCGTCCCTCTACCCTCATATCCATCACTTGCTTACCTACATAGGTATCATCTCTTCGCCTTTCGTTTCACCTTCTCATCTATGGGCACCACTTTCAGACTTCCTTTTAACTATCCATGCTATATAAGAATTATTATAATTTTGTTAGATAGAGCAAATTTAAATCTCGCAAGTGCGTAGCGACTTTTAATGCTGACTGTATTTGTACCAGTTAAACATACTTAAATATAAGATAAAATAGAACCTAACAGTATCTTTGATCTAGAGGTGACTAAAGGCTAGTCTTGTTGTGTAGTGGCCTGCCGTTGCATACGGGCCGAAACCTCGGCGGGGTGGCGACCGCTTGTGAACGTGATTCGCACGGCCCCGTCGATTGCGGTTTTGTCGAGGAACACCGTGGTAGGTTTAGTCGGTATTCCGAAAGGTCCAGTATTATCTTCATTACCATTTTTCTCTTTTACCCCCGTGAGTCCGACATGACCCCTCCGCCCGCCCCCGCTGAGGGGTATGCGTCAATGCATTCCCCCACGTAAAATACAAAAAGAAACGAACGAAGTATGCTTGCGGGGAAACGATCTACATTTGTCATAAGATTATTTTATATAGATATCCACAAGACTAACACTACGCTTCTACAATTTCTTTAATTTGATCTCCACTTCTTATTACATACCAATTTGAAACAAAGCCAAAAACCGGAACTCGGTCGTCCTAAATGCTACAACAAAAGCCACTATTTCCTTTCTTCTGCGACATTTGGATATTATCTTGTTGACCTCAAGTTTTGGCAACAATAGAGTTCAAATGTACGCCCATCTAAATTCTCTTTACATATTCAACAATTTGGGCGAATATGACCGTTATTTTTAGCGCCGTTGGGGCTATTATTCTTAATAACTAGTCTTAAAATGGCAGTGATTTTTTGTTGTATACGACTAAGGGACTTAGCACGTGAGACTTTGTAGACATAGAGGGTGTCCGGTACTTATTGGATAGCCTTGAAATGTCTTATAGTAGAACTGATGGTCGTTCAGAAAAAAATATGATTAAGAATCTATCCTAACTTCTACCTGAGATATGATTTTTATTAATTATCATATTTAACTTTCTTGTACACTGTTCATACATTTATGGTCGTACCATAAATGAATGAATTCCATCGGTTTTTTGTTATTTTATTATTAAACATTAATTATGCAAATAGATAGATAGTCAAATGTATGACTAGCTAATTGCACTTTTTTAATATATTTTTCTTTTTTTATATCTGAACGGCCGTTAGTTCTACTATAAGACATTTCATGTTTATCCATTAATTACCGGACACCTGTATATCGTATACATCGCGATTTCTCTCGCCACAGACTCGCCACAGCTACTACGCCGAATGTTCTAGGTTCGATCCTCGCACGGGACAGGCATTTGTGTGATCCACAAATTGTAATAATTCGAGTCTGAGTGTCCTTTGTCACAAGAGAAATTCCTAAAAGAAGTAGTCTTCTAAAAACAAATAAAACATCGACGCTCCGTCTAACGTTACAGAATCGTCTTCAACTCCTGAATATGTTCTGAATGGATAATTTTTATCTCGTATGCATTCCTGTAAGATCCATGCCGGTGAAACTGCGCGTAACTAGTTTTATTAAAGGGCTAATTAGAATATAAACAACTTGCCATAGTACAAAAGGGTTTAAGTGGTTCAAACACGCTTTTAATTTACATTCAAGATGGCGCCGTAAATAAAAACGAGCATATTTAAAATTACTATGCAGCACTATAAAATCCAATTTAGGCAGTAATAATAAATATTATAATAGGTATTAAACCGCCGCCGCACCGTTTTTCACCTTTAGCCGCATATACCAATGTTGCCCTCTGTTGCCTTTTAAGGCGTGTATGTCTATGGCTACTATTCAGGGAGTCCATCTAGTGAGTGAGCGAGTCACCAACTATCGTTCCGTCTTCGTAAAAAATCGGCATCTAACAGATATAATGTCTTCGCATTATATCTGTTAGAAGCCGATTTTTTATCCATAGTTTCAATTGTACCAGCCTGTTAAACATCCATTTTCATAGACCAGCTACACGTTGTCTCCATATCTCAACTCATGTCCCTGTGTAAGCCTCCAAAGGGGCTAGGTATTTTCCTAAAGTACTATGGATACACCCGTGCTGTTGGGACCCTTTACTTCCGAAAAAGTGTAGCTATTGTCAGGGCACGATTGCTTTGGCAAGTACCTGCACATGCCACCGCTGTGAGTGTGAGGAGGATACGGCACAGCACACGCTCGCTAATGTCCTGCTTGGGTGGTGCAGCACCGTGATCTACAGCACGTTGTGGGTGAAGATCTCTCGCTGCAGGCCGTGATCAAAGCCATGGTCGACAGCGAGAGGAACTGAATAGCAGTCTCATCCTTTTGCGAGGACATTATGTCGCGGAAGGAGGCGGCGGAGCAGATCCGTGAGGCAAATATCCTAGCGGATTCAAGCCGCCGCTGGCGCGGTGAACTAAGCGGTGAAGGCGCGCATATGGGTGGGAGAACGAGAATCTTCCGCCCATCAGCCAGTGAGTCGCAGCAACGCGCTCTGTTGTACCGGGGCGTCGTCCAGGAGTCGTCACCTGCAGAGACTACATCTCTTCATTAGGCACTGCTGGGGGGTCGCCGATGTAGTTTCAGTTCCAGCGACCCACCCACCATACAAAGCAGCGAGCTGGCACACCGTTGTGGTTTTAGTCGGTAGGCCTGGAGAGCCCGACATATCAATTTCGCCACCCCTTGTGGCGAGGGGGTTTGAATCAGGAACGTTACACTACGTAAAAAAAGGGATATACCCGTGGAAGAAACGAATTGTAATATTATTTAACACTAGATTTTCAGTACCGAACAGTACTTTCTTTGAATGAAAGTTACACTTAGTCCTTGTCTGTACCCTTGACAACGTGTATGCAAAATTTTATAAACATCGGTTTAGCAGATGTGGCGTAAAAGCGTAACAAACAAACTCACAATAATATTAGTTAGGATAAGCATAAGAGAAAATATGAAGTGGGAGATAATTAATAATGGTATGACTAAGAGAAATGATAACTGTACATATGACACAATAGTTTAAGTAGTTAAGCTACTTATTACAGCTCTGCCACTGTACCAAGTGCTGTAGGTTCAATCGCTAGCCAGAAAGCAAAAGTATATTATTCCCACATTTTGCTAGGTAAGATTCATATAATAGGAACTTATGTCGTCTATCGGACATAGTTCTAGACTCATTACATACACATTTGTTAGCTACGAAATAACACTGTATGTGATATTTTCTCAGACCTGGGTTTTAAAATCTACACATATTTCCATTTAACTAAGCTGCTGTTTTTCTGTTAGCACTGAACAATAGTATTTTCTCAGTACATTCTTTGCCATATATCTCAGCCTTAAGGCTTATATGAGAAAATGGATTCAGTTCGCTAGAGAGTTGTATTATAAAGCGGAGATAGGCGCTGTGGGCATTTTAAAGAAAATAAATAAATGGTGTAGAGCTCTTATTAGAAAAATATTTCACAATCGTATACCTACAAAGAATACATCTTACATGCTAAATAAGTACGATAGTATTAACCTAGTATGCTTTTTTAATTATAGTAGAAGACAGCATGCATATGATTTTGTTTACATACCTAATACAACAAGCTGGTCAAGATTAATCTAAAATAAATAAAAATAAACATAACAAAATGCAAGGTATTATGGAATAAGGCACTAAACATGTTTGTAGCTCAGAATTATAACAATACGATAATATAATATTGTCTTCTATTTACGCGAATATTATTCATTGAAATTAAACTGCTATATACGGATTTTATCGCGTTGTTTATTTGACACTTTATTACAAAAAACACACTTTACTGTAAAAATAAATTAAATCTAAATAGTTTAATAATAATTTAATTAGCTTAAAAATTAGTAAAGTTTAATAGTAGTAATAGTGTAACAATTTTCAAAATTTTGTAATAAAGTGTCAAATAAACAACGCGATAAAATCCGTATATAGCAGTATAATTTCAATGAATACGATAATATATAAATTAATATCCCATTGCTGGACATGGGCCTTATCTCTATTAATATAAGAAAGATTATGCCATAATCACCACGTTGGTGCAATGCAAATTGGCAAACTTCACATATTTATATTAACACTAGCTGTTGCCCGACATTAATTTTATTACCCTAACCTACTTCTAATTTGTTATCTAATTTTAATATATAAAACTACAACTAAAGAAATTAATAAGTCTAACTACACCTATATAGGTGTAGTTAGACTTATAAAGGTGTAGTTAGCTATATATTAAAAAAATACATATGGTACCGCGGACTTTTTTGTAGATATTGATACGTTCTATAATACTGTAGAATTTTTTTTTGTTCTATCATCATTAGTTTCCGCAACGCACGCGATGACAGATTATTTATGACTAATTTTTTCACACCTTGGGTTATATTATTGCATTTTTATTAGGATCCCTATTTTTTTGATAATGTAATATAGCCTATGTCACTCAGTGAAGATGCAGCTTTCTAATGGTGGAAGAATTTTTGAAATCAGTCCAATTGTTTTTGTGTGAAAACATTACAAACATACATACAAAAACACAAATGTTACCTCTTTATAATACTAGTTTAGATAACTCTCAGATATGCAGGTTTCCTCACGACATTTACTTCACAGTTAAAGCGAGCGGTAATTAACTATTTAATACGCATATATCTTTGAAAAGTCAAAGGTGCTTTAGGCTCGAACACGAAACCTCTGCAGGGCAGTCTAAGAGGCTCCCGGTTATTAAATAATACACAAATATATACATAACTGTGACAAAGCTGGTTAACCTCCCGTATTGAGATCTATGCGGTCAACACTCCGTCACAATTTAGTTAAGTAAAAATAACTTGTAATACTCCCACGTATATTACAGTTGCCATTGTAATCGAAAACAGGAAAATGGAAGACAAACAAATGCAATAATTAATGCGACTTGTTTTGTTTAAATAATAATATTTATATATACATTTCAATATGCTAGATTAACCTAAGGCCGTGTTAATCTATAACAGCAAATATTACATTCGATATAGATGCAATAGATAACGCATAGTATCGCCTTAGACGCAAAACACACAGGCAAATTTGAATCTCTGACGCAGAATTATGAATAACTTAGTTAGACAAAGCGACGATACGTTCCGTCGAGATCGCAGTTTCAAGTCCTGCTGCATGCATGATGTGTTATATTTCATATTTTGTATAATAATAATAATATCAGCCCTGTATTAAACTGTCCCACTGCTGGGCACGGACCTCTTCTCACTGTGAGAAGGGTTAGGCCATAGTCCACCACGCTGGCCCAGTGCGGGTTGGCAGACTTCACGTATCTTCGAGAACATTATGGAAAACTCTCAGACATGCAGGTTTCCTCACGATGTTTTCCTTCACCGTTAAAGCAAGCGATAATTAACTATTTAATACGCATATAACTTCGAAAAGTCAGAGATGCGCGCCTTGGGTTCGAACTCGAGACCTCTGCGTGGCAGTCTAACGGTTTCCCACTGGGCTATCGCTGCTATTTTGTATAATATATATATATTTTAAAGGTTTTTCTTATTTCATTCATATATAAACTCACGTGCACACGTCCAAAGGGAGTAAGGCGTAAGTCTATAATGTCATGTAAAATTATATTACGTATATAATGTTATTACGTTTAAATATCCATCACACGTTTAGTAGCACTTGAAAGAATACACTATTGTGTGCATTCATGTGGAAAATTCTTTACTGCAAAATGCCGGAGTATGCCAATAGAAACTAAGCTGCTAGCTTATTCAAGCTAACGAGGATGCAAGCCAGGAAATACTGCAAGCATCCGGTAGGACTTTGGAAAGTCTAATGAGCACGAGTTTTTAAACTGTTGGGAGATGGAATAAGGAAGTGTAGCGCATTTTACGTCTCGAAGTTTAAGTTTCAGCTCTAAAAAGAATGCATAATAATAATATAATAATAATAATAAATTAAAACGGTGTGGTTGTTTTAAATTATGTCTCAACCTTTTACTAGAAACTGGATGGAGTAGTGGGCTAAGTGATTGTATTTCCACTTGCCACTCAACGAGCGTTGTAGATACAATTGGACACTGGTTATCATTTTGTCGGCCTCGATGGCGTAGTGGTTAGTGTAACCGATTGCCACGCCTGAGGTCGCGGGTTCAATTCCCGCACAAGTCAAACATTTGTGTGCATGAACATGGATGTTTGTCTTGGTCTGGGTGTGTCTATGTATAAAATGTATGTATTTACAAAAAGAAAGTATATATGTATGTTTATCCATTGTCTAGTACCCATAGTACAAGTTCTGCTTAGTTTGGGCTAGATAGTGTTGTGTGTATGTGATAGAATATTATTATTATTATTATTATTTTAGTGATCCACAAGAAGGTACTCAAAGTTTGAGTGACCTTTGAGACTATTGATTGAATTTTTGTATAGTCCAGCGTAACGTAGGATTTGATTTAATTGCATGCGTAGTCTTTTTTAAAAACAATGAAAGCATAAGTAGCTGCTGTCTTACTGCGTTGGAGTAACAACAGTAACTATGCTTTTACTCTTACTCTGCTTTCCTGCTAAAGAGGACTTAATGCAGTTGTACTTACACGGGCAATCAGGTTTATACCTATATCCACAAAGTAATCACATAGATTGGGTATAACTCACGCAATAGTCTTGCTTTTCATTGTATACACGGATTCTTGTCGTCAAAAGTAGGGAGTGATCAAAATCCTAAATGAAACCGATCCAGGTTGTCGTTAGATATGTAAAAATTAAAAATATTCTAATTTATAGATAGCTAAATCAAAACATTTCCACTAAAACCAATCCGTAAAAATTTTATTAGAAATTTTTGATAACTGGTTGTCAAATAGAAAATAATTTGTTTCAAAGGATTGCTTTCGATGATTTATGAGGTGAGGTCAGTACCGACGTGTTTTGGCAATCGTCAGTTTTTGCAAACAGACCATTTGTCTCGCTAAAATAATTGTTCGTCCACAAATTAAATTCATCAAACTGAAATAATTAAGGATACAGATTAATAGCAGCTTAGATATCAGCGAGCTTCTATAAATTTTCTTTGTTAAGTTAAATTGTAATGAAAACACCGCAAACTTTGTTTTCTGTTTTATAATATAAACAGTACAACTACAACGCCTACCGTTTTAGCAGTAACAATAAGTTTGGGTTTAACTTATAAACTAATAAATTAGAGAGGCAGTGGAATTTTAATTTAAAACTGTTTTACCCATCTGTGTAAGCGTTTCAACTTTGAATATCTCATCCAGTTTTGAAGTAGGTAATTCATTGTACAGACTAGACTTAGATATGATTAATGTTAGGCAATAATATAAATAATATCAGTCTTTAATGTAAACTGTTCAGTGGGACAGTTTACAGCCTTCTTACATTAAACAAGGACCGCACCCAGCAGTGGCTGGGTGCGGTCCAGGCTGCTCACTGCTCAGGCCATAGTCAACCACGTTAGTCCAGTGCGTATTGGCAGACTTCACATGTCTTCAAAAACATTATGAAGAACTTTTAGACATACAGGTTGCCGAATGTCTTGTTTTTCTACAGCGTTAAAGCGAGCGATAATTAACTATTCTATAAGCATGTATGTAAGGGTGGTTTTACAGTGCCGCTTTCGCCAGCGCGGTTAGTAAGCGTCGCGGGCCACGAGCTTTAAGTGTCTTGGATCGTTACATAGTAAAACAATCCGTGCGGATGGCCAGCGCTGACTGCAACCTCGGCCGAGCGTTTCAATCATCATCAGCAATCTAGTGGCATTATTAGGATGTACTTGTATAAGCCGTCATCGTTGCATTTTTTCCCATAGGTAATATAATATAACAATTAAGAGAAGTCTCATCGCGACTGTTTGAAGTGGCAAACCGCGCGGCACTAAACTCGTTTCGTTCCGCGCGCGTACGGGCCGCGCTTACCACCCGCGCAGACGGTACGCGTCACTGTAAAACCAGCCTAACTTCGGAAATGAGGTCAGAGATGCGTGCCTTGGCATTCTATACGAGAACATTGTGTGGCAGTCTACATGTGCTAGATAAAAAGTCAATAACATCACAAAATAAATAATTGAAGCAAGTTTCCTAAGCAAGTGTTCCAGTTGGCAAGTTACAAGAAACATGTTTTATCCAATGTTTTTTGTTATTGCTCTATTGTGTATGCAACTGCTGTGCATGAGGTCTCGGGTTCGAATCCCGGGTCGGGCCAACAAAAAAGGTATTGTGTCTTGATCACCTTTTGTCGCGTCGATGTGGTGTGGTTGTGGTAAGTACGTGTGAATGAAGCCTAAATGTGTCTTGGCCACAGTGAGGGTTGGTAAAGTATTGTATCAAATCCATAGTCAGTAATTTATATCTCTGATATTTTTTAAGTCAACCTTTACTTAGTATGATTCACTAAAAACAGACGGATACGGAACTAATAATTGTGTATCACACAAATGTTAGTCTCACGTGGGGATTGAACCCATAACACTAGGCGCAGTGACAGTGGCAAGGCGTCCACATGAACCACTACGCTAGGTGTGCAGTCAGTAATTGAACTGCTAATTTTGCTTGCTTTTGTATTATTGCTCCATGCGAGAATACCTCTAAAAATATAAGAATACCTCTAAAGATCACATTCTAGAAAATAATGATAAATTGCAAGCTACTATTGACATCAATCGCTAACTACGAGTATATACCACCTCGTACTCTAAAAAAAGGATCTTATTAAGTGCCTCCATTATTTAATTACACATATTAAGTATCTATATTATTTTAATTTTAATTATCGATATTATTTCTACGAACACAAATGACTAACACGTGAGACAAACACATACATATCTCCAACATCCGCCATGCCGCGTTCTGCGGTATTTATATCCTAAAACGTAAATGTTCTGTGAATTTTCCTCTAAGTACTTTCAAATGTAAGTGACTTAATAAGTTCCATGTGTTCTTGCTCATAACTTCTTACTTCATGCATTAAATATCTTTTAATTGTGTCTACTCAAAGCAATTATAGGTACTTGTACACATATAAATGTAATGGAGTGTTAGGAATTTCTCAGAAGCAGCGCGGAGTCTAGGAATGTCTGTTCCTGCTAAAATAGCAATACCTTTTATTTATTATTTATACATTACAGAACTAACATACAAAAAAATAAATATTGAAATTGGTTGCTCTAATCGCACGACTAAGATTTGAGAACAACATACCGCGGATAAGCAGATAAGTTAGTCTCCCCACTGACCAGCGATAGCTCAGTGGGGAGACCAACAGCCTGCAATGCAGAGGGTCTCGGGTTCGAACCCCCGTCGCGCACCTCTGACTTTCGGAAGTTATATGACTTTTCGAAATTATGTGCGTATTGATTGACAATTATCGCCTACTCCGTGCCTCGGAGAGCACGTTAAGCCGTCGGTCCCGGCTGCCATGAACATCTATGGCAGTCGTTATTGGGAGAGTGTCGACACAAAAGATCCCACTGGGTCGAAGTGTCGCCGGTCTGCACTGACTGGCCCCCACATTAGATACATATCTTACATACATACATACCGCGGATAAGAGCCGCTGTGCGGAAAGAGGATATTTTTGACCTGTTAACTATTTTTTCGACTAGAATTTTGAGGTTTATTAAATGTGTGCAATGCAGAGGATCTCGGGTTCGAACCCACGTCACGCACCTCTAACTTTCGGAAGTTATATGACTTTTCGAAATTATGTGCGTATTGATTGACAATTATCGCCTGCTCCGTGCCTCGGAGAGCACGTTAAGCCGTTGGTCCCGGCTGCCACGAACATCTATGGCAGTCGTTATTGGGAAAGTCAGTACCCTCTCTAATATCCTGACACTAGTCGAGCCAGATCAGGTGGCAGCCACTCCGTGTGAAAACTGATATCCAGTCAAAATCCGGTTAGACTAGAAAAAGCCGAAACCGAAAAAAAGTACCGTTACTAACCTAACCTACATTTACGCAAAGAAAGCTGCGGGCAAAATGTCGTAATCATACATATTTTATAAAAAAACGTGTATACATTAACCACAAGGTTCGCCTGATGGTAAGCAATCTCTTTAGCCTAGGACACATTTCCTAGGCTAGCCACCTCATACACATCGTGATCAAATAATTAGCAACGACGAGCACTTTCACTCAATTAATGATAAATTCATTCATTGAGTGAAAGTGCTCGTATCACTGATCATAACATACATGAGATACAATTTTAAATGTAAGCATATTAGCCATGTTAGGTACAAATTTATTGCGGCTGGTACTTAATTCATATTCATATTCATTTATTCATAAAAATATAAGCTTACAGAGTTATCCAATTCGCTTATATCTATACTATTTCTATACAAATTATACAAGATAAAATAAAATTTAAATAAAATTTACTTATAACATACAAAGAACAGTTCTACATTAACTTACAATATTTAAATTAAAGGCTACTATTATAATATCTATTGAGTATCATACCTATATATTATCTAATTATTTTATCTAAGTAAAGGAACACGTTTTTATAAATTACGCTAGGTTTGTCAAAGAATATATCTGCTTCTGGATTGGCCTTGAGAAAACTATTTATTAATTTAACGGCTCTGGAAGTGGGGCTGTTATCTGCGTGTGGGGAGCGCCACGTTGGGGGACAGGAGAGAAGATTGTGCTGCCGCCTACCAATACCTCGCGTGTAGTGGTCCGGTACATAGAAATGTATGGACTCACGAACTTCTGGGTTATCTATTTTGTCAGTTATCAAAAAATAATAATGAATGATATGCATGAGTTCCCGTCTGCACTGTAAAGTATCTATCCCGACCATGCCTGTTACAAATGTTGACGGGTATAAAAAGGGGTAATATCCATACTGGCGTTTGTACAAATATCTGGCGAACTTGCGTTGGATTCTTTCCACTAACATTGTATACAAGGTCTCTCGGGGACTCCATACTATGGCGTTATACTCTAACTTACTCCGCACGTAAGCATTGTAGAGGAGTTTTATCACCTGAATATTTCTAAAGTGGTAAGAAGTTCTAATAATGAAACCTAGGCTTTTACTCGCTTCCTTACATGTTTTAGTTATATGTTCATGAAAATTTAAATGAGTATCCATGATTAAGCCTAGATCGCGAATTGCAGAGACACGCTCTAATGGAGTACCCGATAGCTGGTATGTCGTTGTGATTGGAATGCGTGACCGAGAAAAAGTTATAGTTGTACATTTTGAGATGTTAAAGGTCAATTTGTTTTTTACACCCCATTCAACCACTGCGTTTATGTCACGTTGTAGTGCTACACAGTCTTCAGGCCCGCTCACCGCATGGTAAAGTTTTAAATCATCAGCAAACATTAAGCATTTTGCCGTTGAGATAGTACGGGGTAGATCGTTAATCATAATTAAAAATTGAGTTGGACCGAGCGTACTACCTTGACTTACACCCGAGCGTGTGTAATATTCTTGAGATCTATAACCTCCAAGCTTGACGAATTGCTTACGGTCCCTAAGATAATCTGCCATAAATTTTAAAAGTGGTGTTGAGAATCCTAGTTCTGCGAATTTCACTAAAAGAACATCGTTATCAACAAGATCAAACGCCTTTTTAAAATCAAAATACGCTGCGTCAACCTGACATCCCGACTTAGCCCGCGTGCTTACGTAGTCCACAAACTGTATATGATTCGTCAAAGTTGAGCGATCAACCCGGAATCCATGTTGAGAGTTATTAAGCAGTCTGCCTATTTGCTTATAAATGGATTTATTTATTATGGATTCAAACACCTTGGCAAATACTGATAATATTGCAATAGGCCTGAAGTTAGTTATATCAGCAGACGAACCACATTTAGGTACAGGAGTTACCCTGGACACTTTCCATGCACTGGGGTAGAGACATTGTTGAAGTGAAAGATTGTAGAGATGCAGTAACGGGTCCTCTAAAACTAACATACAGTCTTTCACTAAAAAAGCCGGTATGTTATCGGGGCCATAGGCTGCTGATGCCTTCAGACGACCTATCTCCCATCGTAGATCTGAAGCTTTAATAGTATTAATACTGACATTTGTGTACATTGCATCGCGCTCTGCTGCCTCTGCATTTAACAACGGAGTGTCAGGTTGAAAAACTGAGCTGAAATACTGGGCAAATGCATCAATAGCCTCTTGCCCTTCTATAGTTCTGCTATTATATATAAATTCTTTACTTTGTTGCCTATTCTTTCTTTTGTCTTTAACGTATTTCCAAAAATTTGAAGGGTCGAGTGCTATATTATTTTCTACTTTTATCATGTAATTTCTAAATGCTATATTTAAAAGTTCTTTTACTTTGGTTCTATAATATTTAAATAGTTCTTTATTAAATTCTAGGCCAAGACATTTAAACATTTTTAAATTGAAATGTTTAAGTTTTATGTAATTTATGATTTCTGTAGTATACCATTTTGGATATATATATTTATCATTGGTAGTTATTTTTTTATAGGGAACTCGTCTGCTTATAACTGTATTAAGTTTATTATACAAGATATCAACAGCTACGTTAACGTCCTGTTGGTGCATTAGGTCCGTCCAGTCTAAGTCTCTTATATCAGTGTACAAGCCGCAGAAATCGGCTTTGCGAAAGTTCCACTCTGTGCATAGGTTCTGACCAGGCGGTTTGTCAATTACAACTTTAGAAGGTAGTGTCAGCACAATCTCTAACTGAGGGTGATAAGCATCAATAGGTACCAATGGCTCCACTTCAGATGATACAGTGCAACTTCCGGGGTCTAGACTTGTCAATACCAGATCCAAGATGCATCCATATTTATTGAAAACGTCATTACATTGCTGCAGCTTGCAGTAGCTTAAGAAATCATGAAACTGTGTCTGGACTGATTTATTACAAGACTTCAAGTTGAAATCACCTACGATCAAGGATTTACAGTCAGAATATGTACTAATGGCATTTTCTATACAAGATAATACATCAAGATATTGCTTGTCATTGTAGTTGGGAGGTAAATATGCAACACAAACTAACAACTGAATATTTTTAGACGTTAAAATAGTAAATAACAATTCTTTATCATCAGTTAAACCATCTATGTTCGTAATTCTTTTAACAGTATAACTATTCCTAACAGCTAAGAGAACTCCGCCCCATCCAACATTACCTACACGGTCCTTTCTTAGTACAATATACTCGGGAGGGAACAGTTCCGAGTCATATACAGAATCATTGAGAAAAGTTTCAGTAAGGATAACAAGATCACTTGATATTGAAGAAATATTATTATAAAAATTTACAGTTTTAGTGCGTAGACCTCGTACATTTTGATAGTACAGTAATAATTTTTTAGGTCGTTTTTTATTATTACTTTTATTCTTTCTTTTGTGGGCTGCTCGGTACGAGAAAAAACTTACTTGATTTTATTTCAGGATTAGTTTTCCTAGGAGTGATTAATAGGTAACCATAGTAACTATAATCAATATTTATATTATCTAATATATTTTTGTAAATGTATTGTATTCCCATTTTATTGATTTTTCCAGTTTTAAAAGAAAACATATCTAGTGAAGTAACAACATTGGAATCATAAAAGTATGCATAATTATTAATTTGTAAATCTGAATACAGTAGATTATTAAATAGTTCTATTTTATAATTATAAATTGGAGAACCACATATGTATATAGGAGTACATAGAATTATATTTGTGTGAGAAATATGCTGTAATGCTTCCCTGATAGTTTTTACCAATTCATTAAAATTACATGTGGTCTTAAAATCTTTTTCCCCAAGCATAACAATACAATAGTCCCTCATATTATATCCATGCAATTTTTTATCAATATTTTGAAGTAGATACTTAATACTACTATTTGGCGATAAATAGCGGATGTAGTCAAACTGGTTACTAAACGTAGCATCAACGGCTGCCAGCGTACCCCAGGATGAGCTGTTAGTCAGGATACACAATTTAGGTCTCTCACTAAGATCAATTTCTGAGTCTATGTTACTAGTATGACGAAGTAGTGAAGATTTCTCATATTTTTGAGATTGTAATGCCTTTTGGAGGGTACTAATTTGATGATTAAGGTCCTCTATTTCATTCTTGACTGACTTCAGATGTAGCTCCAGATCTTTAAGATTCTGCTCGAGGGTTAAAATGTTCCTGCCAGAAAGTTCATCTACCTTGTTTTCGATGAATGTCCTGGGCGGTGTGGCTATTATATTTAGATCTGAATATTGTAGGGAACCTTTAATTTTCTTTTTGTTACTAAATTTACTTTCCTTTGGCGGTGTTTTGGATAAGAAACCCTTTAATGTGTTATTTTCTTT
This sequence comes from Catocala fraxini, assembly GCA_930367265.1. Lineage (NCBI taxonomy): Eukaryota > Metazoa > Arthropoda > Insecta > Lepidoptera > Erebidae > Catocala > Catocala fraxini. Next base: position 3,403,112 of record OV884037.1, read on the forward strand.
GGTAAGGTTGGACACTTGTGAACGGAGGTCGTTATTGTCTAGAATAATGTTATCAAATTCGTTTTGTGTAGTGGCCAGGTCCATTCGTAGTTGTTCTATGATGTCTCTCATGTCTTGGATAGTGACAGCTTCCGTCATTGTGTAATCCATACTTTTTGATAATAAGGTATCTTCAGTAGTTAGATCGTCATAGAAAATGTCAGAGTTTTCTTTTTCTGTTTCTGTGCTCCTTGAAATAGACAGTTGTGTGACCTCTTGCGCACTATTAGACGATATAACTACATTATCGCATATTTTGTGTAGCTTCTTTCTCAAAGTTACATTGCTCACCTCAGTAGTCAATAAAGCTTGACCAGAATTTCGTTTGTCACATGATTGGCATTGCCATTTTTTATTCTTGTCTGGATTGCCAACACATGAAAATTCAAAATTGTTTTTGCATAAGGTGCAAACAATTGTGTTTTTAAAATCGACTCGACGTTTGCATTTATTACATGTAACAAGTATTGCCCTCTTGTGGCCGATGTTGGTATCACTTCCAATCTTAGACATCGTTGATTGATTGACAGGCAGTTTTGACGGCGTCCAATAGATGTCACTAGGTGTCTATATTTGTCCAGCAAAGAAATGCGGTGATTGGTTAATTCAACTCTCGGTCATTCAAGTATTAGGAAAAAAAACGATATTTTTATGTTGTTTCACAACAAACTGCTACAAAGCACTGATTTATATCACAAATTCCAGAATACTTGTTCATTATTGCTATCACAACTCTGTTATTCACTAGTTTATAGTTAATGTTTTATTTTAACTTTATAAATTTTGAAAAACTTACGTACTGTTCACACCGGAATTTCGTCCAAAGTTTGTTTATGATCACATAGATAACATGCACACCCGACGGTTACACATCAATGTTTTAGTTTATAAACAGTTCACCACAATAATCACTTAATTATATTTTTAATTAAAATAAAACTACGGAGCCGTAAAATCGTAAAATCAAGGTACATCAACCTATTAATAAATAATAGTTAGCGTAAAATAAAAATAAATATTCGTTTAAAAAAAATTAAAATAATAATTAGTTTAAAAACTAAAAACACGCTTTAAAAAGTAGAAAATAATATAATAATTAAAAAAAGCGTAGGGTGCTTTCTAAGATATTTTGATAAATCCCACCCATGCTTTCTTACATTAAAATTAATAAATTATTTTCTACTTATAAAGCGTGTTTTTTAGTACTTTAAACAATAATTTATTTTATATTTCAAAACTATTTTTGTTTCATTTTAAATTATTGTATTGTCATCGGTCCTCGATAAGTGTGCAAAGTTTCAAATCAATCTGTCGGTTTGAAAGGGGTGAAAATCACGTTCAAGATTCCGTTACATAGATTAATAGATATATACCAAGCTAATATAAATAATAGTTTCTTAAACGATTATTTATTATTATTTTTTTTAACTAATATTTATTTTGATTTTTTAAACACTTTTTTCTAATTGATTGTGTTGTTATCGGTCCTCAAAAAGTGTGCAAAGTTTCAAATCAATCCGTCGGTTTGAAAAGAGTGAAAATTACGATCAAAGATTCCGTTACATAGATTCATAGATACATACCAAGCTAATAAAAGCGTGTTAAAATAGGTGAAAGCTGTGCCATAAGTACCAGGTGCCAATATCCAGCTGGTCCTTATGGTTTTTATACAGTGAAGCGCATATCAAATCCAAGTTGACTGCACGAATGACGTGGTGGTTTAAGTGGTTGCCTCACCATTTTCACTGCGTCGAGTGTTGTGGGTTCGAATCCCACACGGGGCAAAATTTTGTGTGATCTACAAATGTTTGTTCCGAGTTTCGAGTGTACTTTGTGTCCGTTGTTTGAATGTTTGTGAAACTCCCCTGCAAGACAGGATTTATTCCAAATGCGGGAGTTATCTTTAAAAAAATATATTCAAAATAATCCTATCTTAAAACATATATTATTATGTACTGGTGTGCATTTCGTATTATAACATAAATACCATCAAAATTGCTGAATATCCGGTTCTTTACCTCAGTTAACATGGAATGTACGATAATCATACAATGCGAGCAGACCCGTACATACAACCCGCATTGTATCCAACCTTTGATAATTATCCAATCGAATTCTAGATTTAAAAATTCAAATTCTTCAACGAGGCTGTTATAATATCAGAACGTTAACTCAACCAATTAAAATTGATTGAAGACGTTCAAAGTCTTCTTTAGGTTAAGTATAGATCAGAAAGCCTTATTTGCTATCACTTTAGAAGGGTGCTACTTATCACAAGCGCTGAATTGGATCAAATGTATCCACAAAACACGTATTAAATTTCTTCGTTTCCAGGGATTTGACTCAATGATTTAAGGTTTCTAAGTGTTCGTAATTGAGTTTTACTCTCAAACATTGCAATTGTTTGAAGAGGCGTTTGATCTCCGTGTTCAATCATTGACTGATACTGACGACCTACTCTTTGTAGCGTCTTTGCTTCGTGAAATGTTTGTCCTTGTTGAGTGATGTTTTGTGGTCGGCCTTTCGCCTTTGTACAATGAAAATGTTAGTCGATTTTCTTTATCGATACTAGTATTGTTTTAGTAAATTAGTTCAGCTTGTTTATAAAGCCGCAAATACTTGTTCTAATTAATTAAATTTTGTGATCTGGAATCAAAATCCTTCATGAATAACAAAAAGTATTCACTGTTACTATTTACTTTTTTGAGTTTCATTAATTAATGTTTGTTACACTAATTAATGCTGGTTTGGGCATGTAGAAAGAATGGACGAGGAAAGACTGACTAAGAAAGTTTATAAGGCTAGGGTGAATGGAACAGTCGCAAGGAGAAGACTTAGGCGAACGTTTCTCGATCAGATCGGAGGCGTTCTGGACAAAGGCCAGGTTAAGAGCACCTTGAACCGACGGGCGTGTATGAGGAATGTGATGAAAGTGAATAAAGCCAGAGAAGTGTGTCAGGATCGTAGCAAATGGAAACCCGTAGTTTCTGCCTACCCCTCTGGGAAACAGGCGTGAATCTATGTATGTATGTACACTGATTCATTTTGCGTGATCCCTGATATAGCTTTGTCATAGTATAAGCGATTTGCCGGGATGAAAGTTATCTAAGTGTAAGACATATTGGCCAGCTTATAGCTGGCCATTCTAATATAATTTTAAGTGAGCAGTAAAAGACTTTTATTGAGATAGTAAAGCCAACTTTATAATTGCCGCAATACTAGTTATAATTGGCAACCAAAATTGGTTTAAAACCGACCAATTTTGGTTGCCCGAAACCTAAGCTAACATGACTTATCTGTGTCAATATTATAATGACGTAAAATTTGCTTATTTGTATGAGGTGTAAACAACAGACAAAAAAAAAAACAGAAAATTTTAAGACTTAAATTGATTTTACAACTCATTCATCAGTAGAAAGCGCACTGAGGCGCTCATAGCCAGTTGCACTCACTGATCGGTAAACGATTAGCGAGGTTAAGCAACGTTGGGTGCGGTCAGTCTATAGATGGGTGACCGCTTAGTGGTACTTCATCTGAGCGTCTCCGTGCTTCGGAGGGCACGTAAATAGTCGGTCCCCGTTGTTGTCAAATTGACAGCAGTCGTTAAGCCATGTCAGAGGCCTACGGGCTTGAACAACTCTTGACAACAGGTTGGCCACTAACCACACGAAAAGAAAAGAAGAAGCAGAAAGCTCTTCTTTTTCTGAGAAATAAAGGCTATATTTTAATTATATACCATTCAAATGAACCACCTGGTAGAAGATGATGTATATAAAACGTTAAATAAAATAAATGCATTGTATTGCAATTTTCGTTCAGAAATTAACCTTAATTTCAAGAATTTAAGTCAAAATGCAACAAAAAGATTTTAAATATTATTATTCTCCTTGTACTTACAGTAAATATTTTACATCGTAGGGACCTAAATATTATATTGACTGCTTAGAACTATAAACTGTCGCAAACTTGGCGATAACTTAGTACTTCCCTCTCTATGTCATAACTTATTTGTAAACCCTTGAGAATCGTTTGTTCTGGAGGAATTCATTGGAGAGCAAACTCTTGTAGTGGACTTTGTCGGGTGTACTACGTAACTAGGTCGGGTCTTGTAGTAACAAGTTTACGAAGTACTTGTAAGTAATCCTAAGTGAGTCATTTCGTTTCATAAATAGGGTCAAAAAGATATACAATCTTTGACGGGTAGCTTAAATATTTATTGCAGACATATAACTGAACAAAACTGAGTATGAAATATCCAACTTTTAAGTGTAAAGAAAAGCAATTAAACAAAGTATGGGTTTCCTCTGAACCCACCCAAACTTTCGTGTTATCATTCCATTTGTTATCATACATGGACTCAAGCCAGGAGGCCTACTATCAAAATGCCTATACGAAACTTCCGGACGAACGAAATCGGCATCTACGTTTTATGGTAGCTATGCTATGCTAGCTATGCTACTGATTCCAGAGATTTCTACTTGTTGCAGCCCTGGCATATCCTTCTTGAATCTTTGACTGTTTAACAGTCTCTGTGCACGCGTATCGGTTTAATGTTCTTTTAAACTTCTTTTCGTTAAAATGCCACTAAATGACTTTTTTATACGACTTTGGTGGCAAACAAGCGTTCGGCCCACCTGATGGTATGTATGCATGTATCTTATGTGGGGGCCAATCAGTGCAGACCGGCGACACTTCGACCCAGTGGGATCTTTTGTGTCGACACTCTCCCAATAACGACTGCCATAGATGTTCATGGCAGCCGGGACCGACGGCTTAACGTGCTCTCCTTGATAATTGTCAATCAATACGCACATAATTTCGAAAAGTCATATAACTTCTGATAGTCAGAGGTGCGCGACGTGGGTTCGAACCCGAGACCCTCTGCATTGCAGTCCGTTGGTGTCCCCACTGAGCTATCGCTGCTATCATCTGATGGTAAGTGGTCACCGTAGCCTATGGACGCCTGCAGCACTTGCGCGTTGCCGACCCTTTAGGAAAAGAAGTGGGAAGGAGAAAGAGCGGGAAGGAGGAAAAGGGTGACTGGGCCTCCGGCACTTACTCACCGAACAAAACACAATAGTAAGAATACTGCTATTTCACGTCGATATTCTGTGAGAGGGTAGTCCTTCCGTCGGCCCATTCATTCTGAAATCAGCTAGATAGTATTAGTTATATAAAATCCTATTGATGATATAAATGTGAAGTTTGTAGAGATGAATGGATGTTTGTCACTTAATGACCGTTAACCCATCAATGGATTTAGAGAAAACTTGACACTCTGGGAGGCTATATCCTGTATGATCACATAGGATACTTTTTATCCCGGTAATACGACGAATTTAGGCAGACAAAACCGTGGGCAGAAACTTGTGCAAGATAATTTTATTTTTTAAAATAACGAAGACTCTTGTTATATTTTAGTGTCCTATATTTAAAAACAATACATTAAGAAATAAATCATCTATGGAAGACCGATGAAAGACCTACGCAAAAGTTAAATGAAGGTTTATTCTTATATTTCCAACTCTAGGGATTCTTAAGTATAAAAATGCTCACATTGAGTGTATAAAATATTTATAGAGAAAGCCGAACGTATTATAAATAGTTACTTTAAGATACACCAGCCCAAAGTGTTTAATGTGGTACTTTATTTGTTGGTTTTACTACCAATATAACACCAACAAAAATAAATTCATCCAGCATTGATTCACCATAATGATCTGTTACACAGGTTTTCCCTACTATAGACATTAGCCTCTCACAAAGGAATGAGAATTAATTTACCTGTATTGTATTAGCTACAGCTAATAAGTACCTTTGTGAAAGATGAAATAAATACCATTGTTATTTATTTTTATAATATTTTGCCCACGGTTTCGGTCGCGTAAATGTAGGTTAGGTTAGTAACAGTACTTTTTTCTGGATGGAATGACCTTTCTGTTTCCCTGACAACGTGTATGTATATGAAATTTCATGATGATCGGTCGAGGAGTTATGGCGTGTAAGCGTAACAAACAAATAAACGAACACACCACATTCGCGTTTATAATATTAGATAGGAGAGCAATAAACAATATTATTGATCAACGTCGAAATTCTAACAAAAGTATGTTTGTAAGTAACAAATTACAACTCACTTTTTATCGATAAGAAATTAATGTATAAATAAATAATAAAAGCTAGTAACACAATTTTCTAGTCGTCTGAATGGCTTGCCGCCAGAGGTGGTGCAATATTATATCATTAATTTTTTTTAGCTTTATTCAGGTTTTATGCGCGCTCATGCCATCTACCAAGCATCATTCTAAATTACGTGCTACCACAGGTAAATTAACGACGAAAATAGTTATAACTTTAGCAAAAATTGAAACTTATGGGATTACATGTTCAACCGTTGCATACTATCATGGGAAAATGTAAATCAATGAAGTAGTAACGATACCAAATATAATTTTAAGATCGATAGTTTTCTTTCTTCAAATGAAAATAAAGAAATTAATTTGATTGTTCAAGACTGTTTCTTGGCTATCGTAAATGCGGGCTTTAATAGATTAAGTTTCACAAGGGACTGATATTATACAGTTTACTAGGGACTACTAATCTCGATTGCAGCTAAGGTCGTCGGTCATTGACCTTACTTTGTTTAAATCCACAAGGTCACACCTCTTTTCATTGTCTTTACTATGTATGTATCTTATGTGGGGGCCAGTCAGTGCAGACCGGCGACACTTCGACCCAGCAGGATCTTTTGTGTCGACACTCTCACAATAACGACTGCCATAGATGTTTATGGCAGCCAGGACCGACGGCTTAACGTGCTCTCCTTGATAATTGTCAATCAATACGCACATAATTTCGAAAAGTCATATAACTTCTGATAGTCAGAGGTGCGCGACGTGGGTTCGAACCCGAGACCCTCTGCATTGCAGTCCGTTGGTGTCCCCACTGAGCTATCGCTGCTCAGTCTTTACTAAGTGGTGCCTCATATACGAGCGGCTGGTAAACAACAGGTCTCATAAAAATCGATTTTAACTCGTTACGGAAACGAAATCAGCGCTTGATATTGCTCTACATGATTTAAATAATGGCTTAAAAATTGTTTAAATGGTGGTTAATTGAACATGCCATTAATACATTTTGTTTTGGAAATCCAAATTGGGTTTTACTATACAACTTGGAAAACAGCGCGTCACGCTTCTACTAGAAACGAAATTAATAATAATAATATTAACCCTGCTTGAAATGGGCCACTTCTCAGTGTCAGAAAGGTTACCCATAGTCAACCACGCTGGCCTAGTGCGGGTTGGCAGACTTCACACATCTACGACAATATTATGTAGAACTCTCAAACATTCAGGTTTCCTCATAATGTTTCCTTCATCGGCAAAGCAAGCAATAATTAACTAATTAAGGCACATGATTATTAATAAATAATTTTGAAAACTCAGAGATGCCTTGTGATCGAACTAGAGATTTATGCGTGGCAGTCCAATGTTCCCCCATTTGGCTATCGTTGCATATAATAGTTGTATCGAATTAGGATTGGCACCAAGTCTAAATTCGTCAATGTAAAGGTATTATTTGTTCGGTCTGTCTATTTGTCATTGACTCACTTGAATTATATAGTAAACGACAAGCCGAGTATTTCTGGTAGGAAATTTGGTTGGATGGTTTTAGTGATTGGTGGTTTTTACGTACTGGCCTGACCTCAAATTGTACTTGTCATTTTAGCAAACTTACTAACCGCTAAACTAACTTCAACACAGCGGTTTACCTATGACCTAAATTAATAAATTTTTATTGAATCTGAAAACTAAATTTATATTAGTAACAAACTTACATGATTAGAAAATTATTTTTTATTTATCATGTATTAAAGAGTTAGTATCGTTACAACAATAAAGCCACCTCCTTTTCTTTTCCGTTGATAGTTTCATCTCTTAGTACGAAACAGCTACTTACCTTCTTTCTGCTGCAAGAAACTTATCTAAATCGTCCCTTTTACAGTAACATGGTTACTATCATATATGCCAATATTGTTTAATGGAGGCAAGCCTATATTGCCTGGACACAATGTCACTCTATGCTGATACTAAGAGACACCTAGATTGAACCACATATTTACGATTCACAACATTTTTTTACTTAATCGGAAAATCTTTTATCCTTTATAGACAGCCTCTTGGCTGTCAATTGGTTTTTACGTATCGTAATTGCTTCAGCTATTAGACGAATCCATGTGTATTATTAATGTTTTGGATTAAACCCATCGTTGCTATGTATGTAATATGAAACTGAATGTTGGTATCTCACAAGGCAGTGTTCTTGAACCCTAACTCGATTTTCTTCAACAAAGCCAATGAATGTAATGTATCAACATTATATATTTTATATTAAGTAATGCCCTTTGAATGAATTTGATATTGTATTAAACTAGTTATACGACTTTTGTGAATTTATTTGTTGTGATTGTTATTACGTAATTAGTGGAATGTTGACCATTACTTATTTGAATAAATATAATATAATCAAACTATACCTATATATAAGTATATTCATGATAATTATGTGTGTTTTCCAAATGTTTTGAGCCTGTTTAATTATTTTATATTTTTAACGCAAGGAGAAATGTGCTCAAGTACGTACTACCCGTTAATGGAAAATAAACTAAATTACATTTAGTTGGCTTGTGAGGATTAGTTCATTGGTTGGTTCACTTGGTTCATTATTTTTTTATCCTCACGCGTTTTTTGGCATTGTTGTACTTAAAACTCTTCTATTAAGATGTGTAGTATCAGATTACATACTTTACAAGTTTATAGAAAAGCTTTAAGTAACTAAATATGAGTGACTCATGAACCTAGACCTGTGATCAAATTAATTATAATACACAGGTTTATAATTAAAGGAGTGATCACCATACACGATACGACAAACCATTTGATAAGCTAAATGATTTGTCGTATTCAAGTATTGCATCAAAGTCTTTGTATATATAGATTTTGCCTTTGACATTGTTTTATGTCAAAGCATTATTCTAATATCTCTTGTTTGCTGACTCAGTCTTTAAGTAGCTGTCGCCTTAAGTATTACTCAGAGTTGCGGTAAAGTGTAAGCTTACACCAAAGAAATAATTGTGATGAAATGTGACGTCATCAGCAATATCATTTGAACTATGAACGCTTGCGGTCGTGGTGTTGGTAAGTAAGGACGATGACGTCATGTTTCGCGGTCTATTCCTTTTAACTGTTTACTTGCGGTTTTGAACTAAGTATAGGATCGTTTTAAAATGTTTTATGTTCCCGTTTTACATTAATATGTTGTAGTTTTTACGGTTTTTCTATATTAAATTATGCATTGTTTTGTGAGCGTTTATTTTTGATTATTTTAATAATTTGTACCGATATTATGTTTATGATATGATACATGTTATTTAATATAAAGAATACGTCAAAGAACCAAGGTTAATGACATAGCTCGCAGAATAAGCAAGCTGAAGAAGCAATGGGCTGGCCATATCTGTAGAAGGACCGATGGCCGTTGGTGCAAACGAGTCCTAGAGTGGAGACCGTGACTTGGTAAACGTAAGATAGGCGGTTGCCCAGCCAGAGGCACCGATGACCTAAAAAAGGTAGCTGTGTCAGACTGGATGCGAAAGGCGGATGACCGGATGTTGTGACGTAAAATGGGAGAGGCTTATGTCCAGCAGTGGACTTGATTGATTGATTGATTGATTGAAAAAGACTACTTAATATTATTAATATTATCAGTTTCAGGATAGAGTAATGTTTAAAGTATGTTAAAGATTTAAAATGTAAAATAAAGATGAAAATAATTAATTTTGTAGCTCAGATTGCTTGGGTATCGTTGCGCAAGTTCATGAACTTATGTTTATGGTCGATAACTTTCGGGTTTGATTTGTGTAAGTCTGATGCAATGATGATTGTTAGGTCCTATTAAGTAATGTTTAGCTATATTAGTGCAAAGTAATTATAATTTCTTTGGGAATAAAGCGCAAATCTTCGTTATTTATACTAATATTATAAAGCTGATATTATTTGTTTGAACGCAATAATCTCGGGAACTACAAGACCGACAAATATCCTTTAATATTAAGTAGTCCGTTTACTGTGGAATTATATAACATGTATTGTTATATCACGCTACAAACTAAGTAGTAATTATAAATGTGAGTGAAGCTGCGGCAGCACCTAGTGTTATGATAATAATATTTAAATTGCTTGTTTTAGAGTACGAAAAAACTCTTATACAACAGCTTTGTCCGTCCGTCCATCCGTCTGTCTGTTATACAACTTTCAACTCAAGAACCGTAAGTGCTAGAGACTCGCGGTTATCGCCATTCGATTCAGCATAGTCGATATACCCCCTATATGACTATGACCTTTGACCTCTGACCTCATTGACGTTTCTTTCTTGTTTGACAGTTATAGCTATATTATATAATAATAATTATTTCGTCTAAAATATCAATAAAACACAATCATCTTGAGGTAAACAATTTGAAATTTGATTGTATAATTACGCTCTGTAATTATAATAAAATTAACATCTTCCGTCTTTGCTGTACAGAATATCGTTTATCACTATTTTATTGTAATTTTATTTGAAATATTTGGAAGTACTTTGTCATAAATATAAGACGGCGCTTTCATTTTGTTATTTATATTAAATATGAACTACTTAAGTGTTGATTTTTTTTTGTGGCAGTCTGATGCGTGTTTTTATTTAATCATTGATATATTAAGGACCATTTTTCAATCGTCAAACAACTTTTGTCTGAGATGACTTTTGTATTGCCTATACAAAGGCTGTCAAAACGTCGAACATATTCCTCAAATAAAGTTATATGACGATTGCCAAATGATAAAATCGCTCTTAAACGTTATTATGAGATAATATATCGTATCCTAATCCTAACTAAAATTATAAATGCGAATTTGAGTTGGTTTATTTTTGTAACATTTTCACGCCTTAACTACTCGACTGACCATCATGAAATTTCGCATATCGTTCTGTGGGGAACAGAAAAGGAAACAGACTACTTTTCATACAGAAAATTTTTTTTTTTTTTTTTCTTATACCAAGAAACGAGGTGTTTTAGCTACGGACAATTAATATTTGACATTAAATTCAAAAAACTGTGACAGACATTAAGTGTCCATAGGTAAAACGACTTGTTTATTGAACCGGACCTCCTACGGCCTTAGTAACTGCCTTACTAACGCATTGCACAACTTACGAATCACCTGTAGGTATGTGTAATCACAAATGATTCCATCTGATATGTTGCAACTGGCCTCTATATGTTCCTCTATAAATAAAAATTTTGTGAGATAAAGTGCCATGCGTTTTGTCTTTATGAAATAAAAATATTGACTAATCCTAACTTATATTATAAATGCGAATATGAGTTTGTTTGATACGATTTCACGCCATATCTATTCGACCGACGATCATGAAATTTTGCATACACGTTGGACATAGGGTCCCTTTCATTTAGAAAAATTACTGTTGCTAATAAGTTGCCCGTCCTGCCTGTAAATGTAGGTTAGATTAAGAGGTCCTTGTCGATTTTTTCGTCGGGGAACGCATACCTCTCCGCGGGGCGACGGAGAGGTTATATCAGACTCACCGGGGGAAAGATACCCCGGTAATACTGACTAAACCTACCACGGTGATCCTCGACATAACCAGAGACGGCGGGGTCGCGCAAATCACTTTCACACGCAATCGCGACCCCGCCGAGGTTTCGGCACGCCGTAAACGGCAGGCCACTACACGAAAAGACCTACACTTTAGTCACTCCTAATTTTAATCCTACTGTCCCCTTGAAGGGGGACGGATACACGACACAGAGGCGCGCTTAGAAACACGCACGCCGCCTCTCGGACCTGGTGCTAAACGCGTGGCGTGCAGGCCCACGAAGCCCACCACCCCCAGGTAAGATTAGGAGGTCCTAATCTAACCTAACCTACATTTACGCGAGTGAGTAGGTTAGGTAACCTACATTTACGCGAGCGAGTAGGTTAGGTAACCTACATTTAGGAAGAGTAAAATCCCTCTCATTTAAAAAATATATAATAGGTAGTTGAAGTTGATTGGTTTAATTGTATTAATCATTTTGAGGTTAATAGCTCGGCTATAATTCTTTATTGTGTTTTATTAATTAATAGTGTAGGTATAATAAATTAATAAAACATATTTGTGATTAATTAATAGTATACCTACAACGCATGTTTTATGCAGTCGTATGAGTAATAATTACGTGTTTTATAGGTAGTCGCAATAGCTATGCATAGTTACCAACTTATATGTGAACTAAATTAGATATCCGCTGTTGTATTTTCTGAATAGTGCCGACATTGTGTGTTTCAGAGTATTTTTTTTTTTACTCCTTCTGTAGGTATAATTACTGTGTCACGTGGAACTTTACAACCATTCAAACAATGGACACAAAGAACGCCCAGACTTGGAACAACAAATTGTGTGACACACAATTTTTCCTCGTGTGAGGATCGAACCCACAACACTCGGCGCGGTGACAGTGGCGAGGCGACCACATTAACCGCTACGCCATCCGTGCATTCAAAGTCAAATACATATGTACATGTTTTATAGGTAATCGCTATAGCTATGTGTAGTTCCAACTTATCTGTGAATTACATGAGATCCACTGTTGTATCTTTCGAATAAATGTGATCTTATGTTACATGTAGCCGAATGCTACATATTGAAATTAAACTACTAAAAATTAATTTTGAAGCCGGCCTCGATGGCGTAGTGGTTAGTGTAAACGACTGTCACGCCTGAAATCGCGGGTTCGAGTCCCGCACAAGTCAAACATTTTTGTGCAAGAACATGGATGTTTGTCTTCTGGGTGTTTCTATGTATAATATGTATGTATTTACAAAAAAAAAGTATATATGTATGTTTATCCATTGTCTAGTGCCCATAGTACAAGCTCTGCTTAGTTTGGGCTAGATGGTGTTGTGTGTATGTGGTAGAATATTATAATATTATTATAATTTTGAAGTGGTAAGTAAATTCTAAATAAGAATTATTATAATAACTTAAATCGCAACGAATTCATTAAAGGTAATAACTTATCTTATGTGGGGGCCAGTCAGTGCAGACCGGCGACACTTCGACCCAGTGGGATTCTCCCAATAACGACTGCCATAGATGTTCATGGCAGCCGGAACCGACGGCTTAACGTGCTCTCCGAGGCACGGAGCAGGCGATAATTGTCAACCAATACGCTCATAATTTCGAAAAGTCATATACAATATAACTTCTGACAGTCAGAGGTACGCGACGTGGGTTCGAACCCGAGACCCTCTGCATTGCAGTCCCTACTGAGCTATTGCTGCTTTTATTAAAGGTAACAACTTTAAACTTGCCCCTTGCATGGTATAGACATAATATGTATATAATACTAGCTGTACCCTGCAGTTTCAATTACGTTTCTGATTACTGCTCCGCTTTCGTGGCTCGTAGCTTGATGTTATATATCCTATGTCACTACTGGCTACAGTAGCTCTCTGATGATAAAATATTTTGTTAAATTGGTCCTGTATTTTTGAGTTTATTTATTACAAACAGAAATCCAAATAGTTCCTCTTTATAATATTAGTATATATGTAACGGGTGTTAACTTAACATTCTGCTATATACCCATAACACAGATAACTTGTTGTGCTATGCCCTATGTAATATTGGCTTATTAAATACTAACGGAATAAGTGTGAAGAGAAAATCCCACCCGCACCTTCGGATTGCGCACTCCAGCTGGAATAAAAAAGGTTGAATACTGAACTCCACTGCTGATGGATAGCCGCGTCGCGCGTCGTCAAATCTGTAATCTCGGGGGACTTAACAAACTTTTGTAAAGTGCGACGGGTAGAAACATGGTCGTCACCAAACTTTTGCCGCGGTTATTGTGTCACGTACAGTATAATTTCTTTGAATAACTAAATATAATTCTATTTCTTTGTTGACCTCAATGCACGGGCAACAAATTACACTCATGGATAAAAAAATACATACATAATCAAACTTTGTCTCTACATAATATTGTCTTACGTTTACGCGAATAAATTAAATTAAACTATGTAATTTATACGGATTTTATTGCAGTGTTAATTTAAAGCCACTTTCAAGTTATGTAATAAATGTGGTTTAAAATAAGCAACGCGATAAAATCCGTACAAATAAAAAATAAAAAATTGTTTATTTTCAATTTGCCTTTATACCCAGAAACTATGTGTAGGCTGTGCCTTGTAACACGAATGCTTTCTTGGTCAATTTGTTCATTCATTTGTTTCGAAATCCCTGAAGCATTCTGTTACTATCGCACTCTCTTCTACCTCATCACAACGCTCACACCTAATATTGGAGTATATTACTGTTTGCCTCTAATTGCGAACCTACTGGTAACTCACCCCTTGATGACGCTTCCGAGCTTTGATATTAAACACAATAATAATATCAATGGGATTGAGTGATTGACATTCACTTGCGAAATTCTCATTTACCTATCTGAACTAAATATTATTTGTTATTATTTATTTCTGTATTGACATTAAATATAAGTAGTTTTAATAAGGCATTCGATTTTACCTGTGGCTCCGCTCGTGTAAATATAATTTATGTCAATTTATCAACCCTTGGTAACACTACTATTTTTTAGACGAAACGCGGTAGACGGTACCCTATGTCCTTTTCTGTATCTCTGACAATGTGTATGCTAAATTACATGTTGATCGGTTGAGTATTTAAGGCGTAAAAGCGTAACAAAGAACAAATCTTTTTATTATTAATATTAGTTAGGATGTATTGACTATAAATTTAATATAGTTTTTACTGGTCATTAAAATTTACCAGCTTTACGGTTCGAGGTAAAACCGTAACCACAGAGCTGAAATTAATCAGAGATAAGAATGGAAGTTTACTGAATGAAGAAAAGAGCGTACTGAAGCGATGGAAGGAATATTTTGAAAGTTTATTTGAAAGAGAGGAATGGCAAGGGCAAAGTTTCGAAATGAATGATAATGATAGTAGTAATGATGAAAGCCCTATTAATATGGATGAAATAATGAAAGCTTTGAAAAGCATGAAATTAGGCAAGGCTGGTGGGTATGATAGGATTACAGTCGAAATGCTAACAGCTGGACAGGGTCTCATAGCAACTCAGTTGTGCCGCCTTTTTAACTTGTGCTGGAATACGGGCCGTGTACCAAGTGATTGGTGCAAGGCCGTCATAGTACCTTTATACAAGGGAAAAGGTTCACAGCAAGATTGCAAAAGCTATAGAGGCATTAGCTTGCTCAGCGTCGTCGGTAAATTATATGCGAAAGTGTTAATTGAAAGGGTTGTGAAAGTAACCGACGAGAAAATATAGGATGCACAAACGGGATTTCGAAAGGGTATGGGATGTACGGATCAGGTCTTTTCCTTACGGTGCATAGCCGAGAGAGTTTTGGCCAAAGGTCAAAAGGTCTATTGCGCATTCGTGGATCTGGAAAAGGCTTATGATAAAGTGGTGAGGAATGAACTTTGGTCGGTATTGTCCATGTATGGAGTGAATAGCACCCTAACGCGAGCTCTGAAATCTCTTTATGATGATTCCAGAGCTTGTGTTAGGATAAATGGGACCTACACAGAATGGTTTAGCATCGAAAAAGGTGTTAGACAAGGATGTGTAGCGTCACCTTGGCTGTTTAACCTATACATGGACAATTGTTTAAAAGATTTAATAGATTGTGAATGGGGATTAAGAATGAATGAGTTACTTGTCAAATGTCTTCTTTATGCCGATGACCAAGTAATACTTGCGTAATCAGCAGAAGAGTTGCAGGCGATGGTAACTATTATGCATGGCGCTTTTGAGAGTAAAGGAATGAAAATAAATGTAAGCAAGACGAAAGTAATGGTATTTGAAAAGGAAGAATGCGTGACGATGTGTAATATTATGATTGATGGAGAAAAAGTGGAGCAAGTGAAAGAGTTTGTATATTTGGGTACTTTGTTTACAAGGGATGGTAAACATGAGGGAGATATTGAAAGGAGAACGATTGCGGGAAACAAAGTGAATGGAGCTCTACGCGCTTTTATGAACAGCCGAAATGTTTCCGAAAAGGCACGTTTGGCTGTTCATAGAGGACTTTTAGTGCCCACACTTATGTATGGAAGTGAAAGTTGGGTATGGCAAAAGAACCATGAGAGCAGAATAAATGCTGTAGAAATGAGAGCGCTGAGAAATATATGTGGTGTGACTCTGAAAGATAGAATAAGGAATAGTGTGATTAGAGAGAGATGCGGCATGAAAGTTGATATAGTGACAAGAATAGAAAAGGGTATGTTAAGCTGGTTTGGGCATGTAGAAAGAATGGACGAGGAAAGACTGACTAAGAAAGTTTATAGGGCTAGTGTGAATGGAACAGTCGCAAGAGGAAGACCTAGACGAACGTTTCTTGATCAGATCGGAGGCGTTCTGGATAAAGGACAGGTTAAGAGCACCTTGAACCGACGGGCGTGTATGAGGAATGTGATGAAAGTGAATGAAGCCAGAGAAGTGTGTCAGGATCGTAGCAAATGGAAATCCGTAGTCTCTGCCTATCCCTCTGGGAAACAGGCGTGAATCTATGTAATGTAATTTTAGTGGTTTCGAGTTCAATCCCACAGCATGCACCTGTGATATTTAACAGTTAAACATATGTCCAGGCGCGTTGAAAGCTTATACTTGACACCAAGCATTTTAGAATTTTTGTTGCCTTTTCTCTCTATCTGTTTATTTGCTCCAGTAGGTATCACGTGAAAAACACTGAACTTATTTTAATTCGGATTGCACGTTTTTACAATTTGATTTTCAGAAAATCAAAGCCACGTTTGATCAAACTCTATTAGGTAAAACTATAAATAAATATGACGTATAGTGTGACCACGTCAGTGATGTTATGCGTAATCTGTAGTTTACGTGGACGAAGTCGTGGACACATAGTATAGTTGTAGTTAAGGATAAATTGTAAATAAAGTGCATCAACAAATAGTATGTATCTATTAGATGTTCTGACGATTCTCCAAGATAATTGATTAGGTAGTTAGTTTACGTTTGTTTGCCGCATTTAGCTTCGCAATTGGGCCATTGTGCGTAAATCATTAACGTAAGGGTGGTCAGTGACTCCACACTACCACCTCAGTTCTGTCTAAAAATATGGTGGATGACCGTAGGTGAAAAATGTTGTTCAATACTTCTTTTATCGTACCCGAATTAAGCTTCGAAATTGTGCCATTGTGCGTAAGTAACTGACGTAAGAGTGATCAGTTACTCATACCAACTCAGTTCTATCCAAAACAACATTTCTATCAACATTTCTGGATTGGTTTTTTTTCAGAAGCTTGATTGCAACCAATGACAAAGGCTTTTGAGAAAAATAATCTAATTGCGTAAAGAGGCGGGAGTGACATCACTGGAGTCGGTAAAGTTCCTCGGATAGTAACTTAAGTACTTAACTGTCCTTTGTTCAGCAGCTAGTAATGACTGAACGGAGTGGCGTTAGAGGTCATCTAGCCACTGTCAGTGCACTGTGTGTTGTAGGTTCGATCCTCATACAAGACAAAGATATCTATCAATACTTAGTCATACTTACTTATGGTAAAAATTGACGTTGTCAAACAGACCATGATATTTTTCTGCTCCATAGAATTCTATAAATTTTGCATTAATATATTACAATTATACGGGTGATATTCGATTTTTATAGCAGTCCTAAGTGTAAAATAAAATTTAAATAACAACAATCGGCGCTATTTGACTCGGTTCGCGTACAAACACTTCGCTGCTGGCTGCGAGGTGCTCAGTGAGGAGGTGGCGAAGACCCCTTTAAGCCTTAACGGGACGTGACGCCGGCACCTTGGCGACGCCCCGTCGCCATGCAGACGGCAGCCGTAGACGTTTCAGACAAGGCAACAGACAAAGTGGCAAACGTCACACCAATTTTGAATAAGCTTATTTTCTTATTTCATTTATAATATAGTGTAGTGCAACCGAAACGTCGGTGAAAGTGTAAACTTAAATATAAACAGTTTTAATACTTTTAATAATAATATAATTAGCTTAAAAATTAATAAAGTTTATTAGTAGTAGTAGTGTGACAGTTTTCAAAATTATGTAATAAAGTGTCAAGTGAACAACGCGATAAAAGCCGTGTATAGTAGTTTAATTTCAATGAATTATATTTGCGTAAACAGAAGACAATATTATAGTGTAAATATTTAGCGTAAGTAAAAATTTTGTTTGGTTATGTTGCAAGACTTAGGCAACAAAAGTGATGTGGAAGTGAGTGTCGGTCAACCTGCCACATCCCTAATGAATCTGGTACGTTGCCCTAATTGTTCGCAGGCTCGTTTTATTAAAGGTGAGGTGAGCGGCGTTGATATTGCATTTTGGTAAAGTTCATAAAAATGTACGCTCTAGTCCCAGCACAATATTACTAAGTAATCCCTTATCTTTAACCCTCCAAATTCCCTTTTGGCAATATTTAGGACGCATGAAAAATTACATTCCGATTTTAAAAAGAGTTCCTCGAGAGACGAGACATTCAGTGGCCCAAAACTTGGCTCACTGCATAGGTCTTGTCATTCGAGAGAACTCTATAACAGCTTCAAAAAAATTACTTACCTTTCCTTATAGGATTCTACATGTTAAAAAATTTCAGAATACACAAAAATCATTAACAGCACAAATTAAAGATAATTGCAGTTTTAGTTATAACCATTTAGAACCAAAAGACACCACCCTATAATAACAAATCACTTTACCAATATGTAGAATCCAAATTGAGGGGAAGGTGACATTAGGGGTGCATCTAGGTTATTGTTTAGTAACGATGTGGTGGCGCCTTGCTCCGCAGAAACACTTGCGGGTCTGCAGAGCAAGCATCCAGTGCCCACTGATGGTCTCTCCTTCTCAGACGCACCTGATGCTGACATGAATTGTCTCAAGGTGACAGCCAAGGACGTATTTACTGCCGTTTGCTCCTTTCGAAGTGGATCTGCTGGCGGCCTCGACATTTAAAAGATCTTTTGTGTTCCAGCGCCGGGAAAGCACTTTTGAAGGAGCTGACGGCTTTAACCAACTTAATGCTCTCCGGCGGTGTGATGAATGACATCATCGATATTTTGTACGGGGAAAATGTATGTGCTCTACGTTAGAAAGATGGTGGCATTCGTCTCATTGCCGTGGGGTGTACCTATCCATGCTCTCTCCACGTACCTTGGCTGTGGCGAAGGTGAGGTCATCTTATAGATTGACTTGAAGAACGCCTTCAATTCTGTGGACAGAGATAGTACAGAAGTAGTATTCCCGAGCGAAAGCTAGTCACTCATACACTCTTGCCTATTTCTTGGTTTCATCTTGCTATGCTTTCACTTCTTTATTTGTTATCGTTATGATCGTTGCATTTTTCAAGCACGTTTGTTAGCTTAGGGATTTCTCAACCTGGTCTTTATCTTGAATGTCTCTAATTTGGTAAATCCTTCTAATCATAATAAAACGGCTTTAATATTAAATGCAAAGTGTTATTATACGCTTTTCGAATACGATGCACAAATAATTACGCACTCGATATATAACTTTCAATAAGTATTAAACATAATGTACTACATGTGGCTATTGGTGGCTTACATGCGCAAGCTACTCGCATAAAACATGCTTGAGATAACCATACGGATTACTTGCATATAAAGATACCGTTGGCAGTTTGCACGACGCATGCAACCCGTACAAATCACCATAAACATGCGCACGTTAATAGCCTCTTTAATTGGGACTATTGGTGGTTTACATGTGCAAGCTTCTCGCATATAACGTGCGCGAGTTAATCATACGGATTACTTGCACAAGAAGATACCATCGGCAGTTTACATAACGCATGCAACCTGCGCAATCACCTTCAGCGTGCGCACGTTAACAGAGTCTTGTACTAAATAGGGCTATTGGAGTTTTACCATATGCAAGCTACTCGCATAAAACATGCGTGAGTTAACTATACGGATTACTTGCATATAAAGATACCATTAGCAGTTTACATGACGCATGTGTTAGAATATTATATATAGGTTGTTATTCTATTAATTGAATAATATAATAAATTATATAGTTATTAATTAAATATGAGCATTTTACATCATTTAAAATATTCTAAAGGCATACTATGATTTCTTTAAAATCATTATTTAATGTATAACGAGTAATTCAATTGACATCCTATGATCGTCGAGCAGTGGGGGTATTGCTATATAAATCGTTGCCGCGTGGCAAACGACACGTTATTGCTCGGCGACCACGGGACAGTACACACCTACCAGTCAGCTGTAAACTCGAGATAAGTATACTTCATGTTTGTTATCTAAAATAATGTACCTATGTTAGTCTTTATATGACAATAGTTACTTACAAAATATGTTTTATTTGATTAAAGTGTTTCATCTAAAATAATGTCTGTTATTTAAAATAATACTTAAGCCCTTGGTAACATACAAACTATCTTAAATAGTTTGTATAAAATTAGTGTACGTATATAAATATACACATAAGTATAAACAAACTTAAACATATATATATTAATGATTCTAAACCATGCAACCCGTACAAGTCCCCTTTAACATGCGCACGTCAACAGCTTCTTTAAATGGGACTATTAGCGGTTTACATGTGCAAGCTACTCGCATATAACATGCGCGAGTTAACCGTACGGATTACTTGCACATAAAGATATCGTTGGCAGTTTACAAGTTCCCTTCAACATGTGCATGTACTAAAGTAATTCATACTTTAGTACATGCGCATGCGTGATGTTATATGTATAGCCTATAGTCTTCCTCGATAATTGGGCTAGCCAAAAATAAAAACTTTTTCCAATTCAAACTTGTAGTTCCTGAGATTAACGCGGTCCACCAAACAAACAAACTTTTCAGCTTTATAATATTATTATAGTACAGAAGTAAAAGTTTAAACCAAAATATTTATTTTAAAGCGCAGTAGTACAGCTTCACCTATGGGATTTCAAAATGTAATAAGAGTCGATTTTTGTCGCCGTCTTCAGATATATTTTCAATTTGCAAAAATAGATTCAATGCTGATCAAATAAATAGCCTAGTGATCTTTAGGGAGACATTCAGAATTGAATAATATTTCAACTGATTGGAACGAAATTTATGGATATAGTTTTTCAATCCCTGTGGACGTATAACGCTACTATTTTGAAAAGGAAAAATACGATAAGACATTAAAATAAATTCGTCTTCTTTCAGTTTTGGAAAGATATTAGAGGCTTTGACAATTTATCTTAAGTATAGGTAAACGTGTCTAAATTATTTTATTTGTTTTTATTATAAGTAAATCAGTTATCTATATATGTATAGATATGATTACTAGTCAAAGAACTAGTAATACATCATAAAAAATAGTACCTCAGCCTGTGAACCTGAATGTATAATCAACATCGCTGAATATTTTTATATTAAACTGTACTTTAGATTTTGCCAATTATATTAATTTTAAATCCTTCGGAAAGCGTACTTTTCGTGGATAAAAGTTACCCTATGTCCTTTTTTGTGCGCCAGAAAACGCGTATTTTACGATGATACTTCTAGTAGTTATGGCGTGAAAGCGAGACAAACAAACTAACACACATTCACATTTATAATATTACTAGATTTTGCCTGCTGCTTCGCTCGCGTAAACTTTAAATTATCTTAGATTACTAACAGAATATTTTCTCGATGAAAGACACCCTATGTCCTTTTCTGATCCCCTGACAATGTGTATGCGAAATTTCATGATGATCGGTCGAGTAGTTAAGGCGTGTAAGCATAATAAATAAACAAACTCACATTCTCATTTATTACTTAGGATTTAGGATCAGGATTAATCCTTATGACACAATCGATTTATAGGGGTTAAAATATGAAATTGCCGATTTGTACAGAAAAATTGAAACTCGTTTTTTTCTAAGATGTAACATATTTATTTAATAGAAATATTTACCCTCATTATCTGTACATTGCTGCCATCTAAACGAAAGTTCATTTATGCCTTTACGATAGAACTCCGGGGATCTAGATTTGACAAACTGTGTGAAAGCATTTTGTACTGTCTCCTGGGTAGAACTTTTTTTATCACGTAGAAAATTGTCCAAATCTCGAGAAAAATGGTTGTCCGTTGAAGCAAGGTCAGGCGAGTACGGAGGATGACGTATGGTTTCTAACTGCAGCTCCTGTAGAGTTATAACGGTTTCCTGTTCAGTGTCAGGTCTTGCGTTATCATGGAACAATAATAGTGAAGATCGATTCACGAGTCTGGGCTGTTTCACTACCAGTTTCATTTCAGTTTGACCAGATCTGAGAAAGCTGTAGTGAATAACACCATGAAGAGACCACCAAACCTAGTTACCATTACCTTTTTTATGGTAAGCTTTGCTTTAGGACACTATTGCAGCGTTTGACCTGGGGTCAGCCATTGCATTTTTCGCTTACGGTTATCATTTTTTCATATTATTTTATCTTATAGATTTGATGCAAATTAGCCAATATTATAGGTAGGGTAAAGTTAAACCATGCCGCTAATTTCTGGGTAGCTTGACTCGGATCGGGTTCCACCATCTCCTTCAATTCAGCGTTATACACCTATGTGAGCGGTCTTCCACGTGGTTCGTTATTCAAGTCAAAGTTTCCATTACGAAAATGTTTAAACCAAAAACGCACTGTGCGTTCATTAGCAGTCTCCTCTCCAAACGCAGCGTTGATATTGCGAGCCGTTTCTGCCACGTTAATGCCGCGTCGGCACTCGTATTAAAAAATGACTCGGATTTTTGGAGTATCCATCTTTCCCATCTAAGCTGAATAAAAAAACAATTGTAAGACGAAAATTGAATGCTGCACATTTTTTAAAAGAAGAATTATGTAGGTATCACATAAAATAAATTTTCACTCGAAAATCTCACACCATGAAGGTTTAATGTCAATTCAAAGTAGCTATTACTATACAACGGCAACTTCATACTTTAACCCCTTTTACATACACAAAGAACACCCAGATTCAAAATAAGTATTTGTAGCTCACACATACAGTTATTTATATCTATACTAATATTATAAAGCTGAAGAGTTTGTTTTTGTTTGTTTGTTGTTTATTTGTTTGTTTGGTTGAACGCGCTAATCTCAAGAACTACTGGTTCGAATTGAAAATTATTTTTCTGTTGTATATCCTATTTATCGAGGAAGGCTATACCTAGGCTATATAACATAACGCTACAACCTACGGGGGTGGCGCAGTAACCATAAATGAGGGTGAAACCGCGGGCACATCTAGTACGAATATATGAGTGATCGATTCACAGATCTTATCTTATCTTGTTACGGGGGCCAGTCAGTGTAGACCGGCGACACTTCGACCCAGTGGGATCTTTTGTGTCGGTTCCGAGATCTATCCCTGAGCGATCTCCCTATGAATGTACTGCATCAGTCGCAGCGTACACTTCAGTGGGAGAAGCCTGAAGTCTTCAGGGTTCGGATATGCCAATCCCATCAGATCCATCCTTAGTCCAGCCAACACGTCACATTCACACAGTAGGTGTAATATGGACTCGTCCCGCTCACCACAGGCTCTGCAGATCAAATTGTTTGCCAAACTCAATCTGCACAGGAAGTCGTTGGTGCCAAAGTGACCAGTGAACGCTCCTGTGAGCAGGCGTATTTGGCTCTTGTTGTACCCGCAGAACTTCCGGGTGAAGCCCGTGGCTCTGTTTGCAATTAATTTCTTGGAGTGTTCCAGACCCCTAAAGGCCATCCACTCCAGCCTGTGTTTATCATTGCCATGTGCATTCATAGCTGCCTTGACGATACTCTCAGAGAGTCCTACGAATGGCTCGATTCACAGATACTTTGGTATCGAACCACTTTTATTCGAAGCAATTGCAGTGGCGTAAGATGACTACCTCTTTGAAATTAAACTGCTATATACGGATTTTATCTCGTTGTTTATTTGACACTTTATTACAAAATTTTGAAAATTGTTACACTACTACTACTATTAAACTTTACTAATTTTTAAGCTAATTAAATTATTATTAAAACTATTTAGATTTAATTTATTTTTACACTTTCCCCGACGTTTCGGTTGCTTTTCAGCAGCCATGGTTACGGGAGACTCCCAGAATATAGCAGTTTAATTTCAATGAATAATATTCGCGTAAATAGAAGACAATATTATGACTACCTCAATTACAGCCGGCATTAATTTTATATTGTTATAATTATATAATATCAGCCCTGTATTAAACCATACTCCACAACGCTGGTCCAGTGCCAGGGTTAGCAGACTTCACATATCTTCGAGAACATTATGGAGAACTCTCAGACATGCAGGTTTCTTAAAACGAGCGATAATAAATTATTTAATACTCACATAACTTTGAAAAATCAGAGATGTGCGCTTTGGGTCTCGAGACTTCTCCATGGCAGTCCAACGGTCTCCCATTGGGCTATCGCTATATACATATAAATATATAATTATAACTGAAGTGTTCAAATTCACTAGTTGTATAGTATACTAGTGGTTTTCCCGCTGTTTCACCAGCGTAAGTCCCGTTCCCGTGTGAATATCGGGTTTAACCCCTTTCACCCCATTCAGGGTGGAATTTCCAAATCCTCTCTTAGTACTCCCCTACACTCTCCAGGGAACATACATGCCAAATTTTAGCTTCTTGCGTTCAGTAGTTTCGGCTGTGCGTTGTCTGTCAGTCACTCAGTAACGAAAGAGTTTTATATATATAAATTATGTGATAAATTAAAAATAAATTATTCTTAAAATACAAATAACTATATTTAGTTGAGTCAGAATCGATGTTCTGACTCATAGAGCATTGGTATTGACCAATGCTCTATCTTTGATGGCTCTACATTACTTCAATTTAGCAGAGTGCTGTTTACTCTAGTGAGATGCGAATGAGATGCATTTCTAATTAATATATAATAATATAATATTCTACCACATACACACAACACCATCTAGCGCAGACAATGATAAACATACATATATAGGTACTTTTCTTTTGTAACTACATACATATTATACTTAGAAATACCCAGACCAAGACAAACATCCATGCATACAAATGTTTGACTTGTACGGGAATCGAACCTGCGACCTCAGGCGTGGCAATCGGTTACACTAACCACTACGCCACCGAGGCCGCCATTTTTATAAATATGTATCTGACGTTGCCCTACATTTAATAAAATTGACGTCAAATTCACAGCGATGCTTTAGTTACTCAGTAACAGCACAGAAGCTGCTACTGAGTTTTCTGCTATTATCCGAAATGGGAACAATGATTCTGTGATATAAGTTTTCAGGTTCAGGATTAAATTACTAGAGTCAGAAAATGCCGTGGAAGAGGTTGTGTGCACAGGTTCGATTCCAAGAAGGGCAAGGCGTTAATGGGTTTTCCGGTCAATCTATACTAATATTATAAAGCTGAAGAGTCTGTTTGTGTGTTTGGTTGAACGCGCTAATCTCAGGAACTACTGATTCGAAATGAAAATTTATTTTAGTGTTGGATAGCCTATTTATTGAGGAAGGTTGTAGACTATATAACATCACGCTACGACCCACGGGGGAGGCGCAGTAACGATAAACGCGGGTGAAACCGCGGGCACAACTATAATTTATAAAATTCTCAGTAGCGGCACAGAAAAAGTAACTAACCATCTCTGTGAATTTTACGTCAATTTAATTAAATGTAGGCCAAGATCGAACACATGTTTATTAATTAGAAATGCATCTCATTCGCATCTCACTACAGTAAAAGGCACTCTATTAAATAGAAATAATGTAGATTCCAAAGCGAGGACCACCAAGGACAGAGTATTGGTTTGGACTCAAATTATTGTAGCTATTTATATTTTAAAGTAAATTTTTAAGTAACTTCAGTATAATATATTAAATAATTAAAGAATAATTTAAGAAATAATAATATAACTTATGGCACGTTTCTTTGGAAACGTGTGATAATTATATGCTACTTCGGGCTGCTATTAAGATTAATTTCGAAACAAAAAAGGCCATTTTTTTTTTAAATAAGTTTTATTATCCACCAAACATAATTTTACAATTTCGCACATTGTGATATATCAAATCGTAGCAGCACTAGGTAGCAAGGTAAATATAACAAGTAGCGTATTATGAGGGGTGGACAGGAGCCTAAGCTAGGGAAACCCTGTATTTCAGGTCTCCTGGACAATAACTTTTTGTGGGCCTGACCGTTGTTTGTATGTTTGTAAAATCAATTGTGACATAGAGATTAATCCTGATCCTAAATTCTAACTAATATTATAAATAAGAATGTGAGTTTGTTTGTTTATTATGCTTACACGCCTTAACTACTCGACCGATCATCATGAAATTTCGCGTACACGTTGTCATGGGAACAGAAAAGGACATAGGGTGTCTTTCATCGAGAAAATATTCTGTTAGTAATCTAAGATAATTTAAAGTTTACGCGAGTGAAGCAGCAGGCAAAATCTAGTAATATTATAAATGTGAATGTGTGTTTGTTTGTTTGTCACGCTTTCACGCCATGACTAATAGACGTATCATCGTAAAATATACGTTTTCTGGCGCACAGAAAAGGACACAGAGTAACTTTTATCCACGAAAAGTACGCTTTCCGAAGGATTTGAAATTAAAATAATTGGCAAAATCTAAAGTACAGTTTAATATAAAAATATTCAGCGATGTTGATTATACATTCAGGTTCACAGGCTGAGGTACTATTTTTGATGATGTATTACTAGTTCTTCGACTAATAATCCTATCTATACATATTCATATAATTGATTCACTTATAATAAAAACAAAAACAAACAATACCTGGTACATTAATGAGTTGTAAAATACTGAAATTATAATTTGATGGCGATTTAAAAGAGTGGCCTTGACTTTCTTGCAGGTATCTTCTCATAGGCTCAACCTTTTGCCTGAACCTTGCATTGCATTGCAAATATACATGTAAATTCAGTAAATGTAATAAACTCACTAACCCCTTTGACGTTCATAAGTGTTACTTTGTGACCTAAGTGAATAAATGATTTTTAACTTTGACAAAGAAAATAATTTTGACACGGATAGCGATACATAAGATAAATTGTCAAAGCGTCTTATATCTTTCCAAAACTGAAAGTAGACGAATTTATTTTAATGTCTTTTCGTTTTTTCCCTTTTCAAAATAGTAGCGTTATACGTACACGGGGATTGAAAAACTATATCCATAAAATTCGTTTCAGTCATTTGAGATGTTATTCAATTCTGAATGTCTCCCTGAAGAGCGCTAAGCTATTTTTTTTATCAACATTGAGTCTATTTTTGCAATAAAATATATATCTGAAGACATAAATCGGATCTTATTTCATTTTGAAATCCTAGCGGTGAAGCTGTACTACTGCGCTTTGAAATAAATATTTCGGATTAAACTTTTACTTCTATACAACCTATATTAAAATTGTAAAGCTGAATAATTCGTTTGTTTGGTTGAACGCGCTCAGGAGCTAGTGGTACAAATTGAAAATCTTTTAGTGTTGGCTTGCCCATTTATCGAGGAAGGCTATAAGCTATGTAACATCACGCTACGACCAATAGGAGCGGAGTATCAATGAAAAATGTAGCAGAAACGGGGAAAATTTTCTTATGTGACGTAGACGAAGCTCAGTGATATTATACACCAGATATATCTCTTTTATAGAAATGAACGTTGAAAATCTAATGCATACTTTTTTATTATTATGAAACTTTGATAAATAAGTTGCACAATAGATAAAAGTGTAAGAGACAAACGCTTACATAAAATTATTCAAGCAATAATTGTGCTTCTGCTGTTGTACAAAAAAGAAATCGTTTTAACAATAGCAAAACGACCCAATTAAGCCTTTACTTTTCCTGCACAATGTTACATATCTTCTTCTTTCTGTATATAAAGGCATTTTATGAGCAGTAGAGCCTCGCTGATTTCAGCATGAATGGGCGGCTCGACTGGGGAAGGACTACCCTGTCACAGAATATAGACGTGAAATAGTAGTATTCCTACTGTTGTGTTTGGGAGTCGGTGAGTGGGAGTGCCGGGGGCCCAATCACCCTCTTCCCCCTTCCCGCTCCTTCTCCCTCCCACTTCCTTTTTCTCTTCTTCCATTCCTAAAGGGTCGGCAACGCGCAAGTGATGCCTCTGGTGTTGCAGGCGTCCATAGGCTACGGAGACCACTTCCCATCAGGTAGACCATAAGCTTGTTTGCCACGTTAGCTGTGTAAAAAAAATACATTATTACAACAATTATACTGTGGTACATGCCCATGTTGAAGGTAATTTGTAAACTGCCAACGGTATCTTTATGTGCAAGTTATCCGTATGGTTAACTCGCGCATGTTATATGCGAGTAGCTTGCACATGTAAACCACCAATAGTCCCATTTAATGAAGCTGTTAACGTGCGCATGTTTATGGGGACTTGTACGGGTTGCATGCGTCGTGTAAACTGCCAACGGTATCTTTATATGCAAGTAATCCGTATGGTTATCTCAAGCATGTTTTATGCGAGTAGCTTGCGCATGTAAGCCGCCAGTAGCCACATGTAGTACATTATGTTTAATACTTATTGGAAGTTATATATCGAGCGCAGTTCTGAATCTAATCGTAATTATTTGTGCATCATAATCGAAAAGCGTATAATAACACTTTGCATTTGATATTAAAGCCGTTTTATCATGACTAGAAGGATTGACCAAATTAGAGACATTCAAGAGAAAGACCAGGTTGAGATATTCCTAAGCACATTTGTCAAATGTGCTTGAAGAATGCATGATCATAACGATAACAAATAAAGAAGTGAAAGCATAGCAAGGTAAAACAAAGAAATAGGCGAGAGTGTATGTTTGACTAGCTTTCTCTTGGGAACACTACTTTTTATAGATATCTTATCCTTTTTTGTGCACATGGCAACGTGTATGCGAAATATTAATTATGATTGGTCGAGTTGTTAAGCGTGAACTCGTAACAAATAATCAAATTACCTGGCGGGCGCATTTATAGTATTAATTAGAATATCATAATTGCAATTTACAAACCTTCTAACAACGGACGCAACAAAACCAAACCTCGAACAACTAAGTAGGTATTGATGGATATCTTTATGTATTGTATGAGGATCGAACCTACAACACACAGCGCCCTTACAGTGGCTAGATGACCACTAAGTCCACTCCGTTCAGTCATTACTAGTTGCTGGACAAAGGACAGTTAAGTAGTTTAGTTACTATCCGAAAATCTTAGATTATCACAAAATTGAATAACATAATTTGAAGCAACAAACCGGGCCCGAAATCTAATTGACCCAAACAATTTTAGTTTATAAGGGTCAAGCAACCTTTGCTATGAACATATTACTATAAACCTGGGAGTAGACGTCAGCCCGCCTCATGGGGATTAAGGGATAATGGTTTGTGGTCCGGGTAAATGGAACCGGGGCAAATTTATTGCGATATAATATTAGAAGACATTATAGAACGCGTTATAGAATGTTGTGTATGAAGATTGTCTCGATGGCACTGCTGCAAATCCGACTGCTGTGCATGATGTCTCGAGTTTAAATACCCGGTCGGGCCAAGCAAAATTTTAATGTTTTCTGACAAGAAATTCTCAATAGCAGTCCGAAGTTGCTCGTAGAGCAGCCCTGCACCTGATCTCTCGCTAGTCGTGTTGGATTGCCGTCCCATCAGCATGCGTGAGCAAGAGAACTGAGCGTGCACTTGTGCTTGGGCTCACGCTTGTGAGATTTTCTATTAAAAAATTCAGTATTCGTTTTCGTTTTTATAGAAAACAACTTCCGCACTTGGAAATAATTCCTGTGTTGCGGTGGACTTTACAAAAATTCATACAATGGACACAAAGAACACCCAGATTCGGACCAACAATTTATGGATCACACAAATTTTTGTCACGTGTGGGGAGGATCGTAACCACAACACTCGGCGCAGCAGCAGTGGCAAGGCGACCACTTAAGCCACTACGCCATCCGTGCAGTCTAGCAAGCAAGAGCAAGTAGCATGCAAGAGCAAGTAGCATACAAGAGCAAGTAGCATGCAAGAGCAAGTAGCAAGCCAGAATTAGATAAATGGAATGAAACATAGTCTGGTATGCAGTACTACTGTCTACCTTACTCTGGCCCTTGGCTTCGTCCAAACGCCAGAATTGTGGTTGAGTTTTGTTATTGCCGATTGCAATACGGTGTCTGACAAGGTGCCGAGTAGACAGTAATAGGCTCGCTCTCTATTATGTGCGACCTAAAAACATAGCGGAATGTGTTATTAACATCTGCATGTAATGATTTTAGTCTTACTCATATTCCTATATGACTGCACAGTGGGCAAGCAATCGTTTCGTTGCTGCCACATCGTTTATTGATGAGGGTTCGAATTCCAAATGGGTCAAGTATATATATACCAATGATTCTTTTGAGTCTAGATTTGCTTTGTGTCCATAAATTGTATTTTTGTAATATACCCCATCAGATGGCTTGTTCCCTATTAAAAGGTTGCTATTCCACGCAGTTCAAAATCAGCTAAAAATATGTACTCTATTTCTCTGAAAGCTAAAATATAAAATATCACTCAGTTAAATTATGCAGATCCACTGAAAATTTAATTTAAAATAATCTACAGGTCAGCACCAAGGGCAAAAACTTGTTGAAAATAATTTGCTTGATTATGAATTTTGTATTAAGCCTCTTATAATTAAGCGTCAGAGTTTACACTTTTTGTTAAAATACTTTTGGAGAACGTCAATAAATTAGGCTTAAAATTGATGGATGGCAATTAATAATTTGACTTGTCAATTTGGATACAAATTTTTATGTCGTGAGACTTAATATTTTCATAGAAAAATCCTTTGAAAATTATTTCACAATTTGAAAATCCGATCAAATGAGTGCTATTGTGGCCCTGAAACCTGATTCTTAATTGACATTAAATAAAATGTACTGCACATTAGGATGAATTAGTTAAATTGTTTGCTGAAATGTATATGGTTTTATAGAAGTTGGATTGGCCTTGGGTTTAGATGCACATTGGTGCGAAACTATATTCAAAGTAAAAAAAAATACTCAATAAGTCATAAATTACACTTATGAACGTCAATATCTATTTAATAAATTACTTTATTACTACTACTAAAAAAAACTAATACTATTACATTAAGTTGAGTTGCTAGGTTCTGGCAAAGGGCATTGCATATTAATGCTACTAGAAATGTGGTAATTTAAATATTGTATGATTCCACATCTAAACGTTGATCGATTCATTGTAACCGAGTATTATTCAAATCTTAGTCAAATATTAATAATTTGATCCGATAGTGACACGACATACACAATTGATATAGATCGTATCGATCTATATCGTGCTCGACAATGTCATGGCCTCAAATTGCTCGATATTGTGATTCTCAAATGTTTTTCTTTAGGCACTACTAATATTATAAGACCTAGGTAGGTACAGAGACAAGTAAGAAAAAGTAAATGTCAGGAATTTTAAAGTAAGAATAATGATATTTCTAGTTTCGTTTTTGATAAATCTGAGAAATAAAATTATGATTGTATCATCGAAAATGAGTAAGACTAAGATAATGTTAAGATCTTTTTCGCAAAAATCAAACTTGAGCATTATTTGCATAAGTTAAATGTTACACGTTTCTAACAGTAGTATGGCTCACGTGTTTCCATGGAAGCCATGTATACCAGGTTAAAAGTATACTATGTGTTAATCTAGAACAATATCTATCTGAGTGCTAAGTCTCATCGCGATCTGTCTAACGGTTTATGCTTATTGAGTAACTAACATCTGCACACTGCAGATGGCTTAGTAGTATAAGTGGTCGCCTTGCCACTGCCACTGAAATGTTATAGTTTCGAAACCGGCACGCTACAAAAAATTTGTGCTGCATACCAGACTATGTTTCATTCCATTTATCTAAATCTGGCTTGCTACTTGCTCTTGCATGCTACTTGCTCTTGCATGCTACTTGCTCTTGCATGCTACTTGCTCTTGCATGCTACTTGCTGTTGCATGCTACTTGCTCTTGCATGCTACTTGCTCTTGCATGCTACTTGCTCTTGCATGCTACTTGCTCTTGCATGCTACATGCTCTTGCATGCTATTTGCTCTTGCATGCTATTTGCTCTTGCTTGCTAGACTGCACGGATAGCGTAGTGGTTTAAGTGGTCACCTTGCCACTGCCGCTGAGGCGAGTGTTGTGAGTACGTACACGGGATTTGTGTGATCCATAAATTGTTGGTCCAATTCTGGGTGTTCTTTGTGTCCGCTGGTTGAAAGTTTGTACAATCATCCGCGACAAAGGATGCACACCTAAGGCGGGTGCTGACTTATAAAAAATCTTCAGTAACTTTTACGTTTATATTATTAGTATGATTCTTAAGTTCTTTGCAGTTAAGAAGTCGTTTAACATTCTTATATATGGACATAATATGTATGTGTGTACTTGGCCTTGTCCCAAATACGGGCGCTCAAATGCAATTTCAATAACTTAAACTATCAAATACAGGCTCATGTTTTTTTAATTAAATATGCAGATAATCATTTTAAAGTTCTATTATAATTTTATAACTATACTCTTTTATGTATTTCGTGTTTTTGCAATCATTACTACTATTACAAACAATGGTACTAAACAGCAAAATTTTAAGTATTTTTATTTTACAGCAGGACTTTTACTGTCGTTATGGTTTCTCAGTATTGATTTCGGTTGATAAGTATTTTAATATAAGATAATAAACTAAGCTTAGCACATAATATACTTACATGTTTATTTTAAGGGGTATTATTATAATTAGGTATTTTATGATTACTTTTTCGATAAAGCATTAAAAATATTAAATGTTAAAAGAATGTTGCAGCAAATGACCAAACGGAATAACAAGAGACAGTTCCTATTTATTGGCTGGGACTTCGTATTTGTAGGATCAGTGACTCATACCCGTGGTGTTCTGCTCATGTTATGCTATACAAACCGCTCACCATCTGGCAAGCCGTGTATTTGTTTGCCAATTTACTAAGTTTAACTTACTATAAATAAAATTTTGCTTATGATATGAAATTGCGTCTTTATACTACCTCAATACATTTGGAATGTGACTGCAAATATGGTTAACATTACTACAGATTTGAAAACATAATCACTCACTCACAGCTGACCAATTAACGACACATTTTCTGTGCGTTATTGTTCTAGAAATAATGCTGTGATGTAAAACATAATAGCTACATAAAAAATATCAGCCTGAATAAATAATTTCACAGTATTACTTTTTACACAAGATTTATATAATTCAGAGCAAGGATAAATTTTATATTAGTTAAGTAAATAAGTTTGATAAGTATTCACACATTAAGTGCCTACCCAGTGTTAATAATATGTACCAATAATCCAAATTTAAAATATGTTAAAATAATTGCGTTTAACAATGAAATGCTTTTAACTATTTTTTTGTGAAGTAACATTATATGCATATTCTATTGAATTCGTGCGACGCAGCCGATGATGTACATTTACATATTTCTATTGATGTGTGTCTTAACCTCGGCTACAAACCGGAATGATTTGACACATACTGATGACGCAGAACTGGATATTATACAGATGGCACACAAATATGGATATCAGATAGAAGAACATACGGTGACGACTGAAGACGGTTATATTCTCCAAATCCATAGAATACCCCGAGGCAAGAATGGAGAGAGTTCTGGACCTGTTATATTTCTTATGCACGGTATACTTGAAAGTTCTGACAGCTGGTTATTACTCGGTCCAAATCATAGTTTAGCGTATATGATGGCAGATGAGGGATTCGACGTTTGGATGGGCAATGCAAGAGGTAACAAACACTCTTTAAATCATACGACTCTAAACACTTCCTCGATGGATTACTGGAAATTCACATCTGATGAGATCGGCATTTACGATCTGCCAGCGATGATCGATTATACACTTGCAGAAACCAAAAAAGAGAGCTTATATTACGTAGGACACTCACAAGGGACTACGAGCGGCTACGTTCTACTATCAATGAGACCTGAATATAATAAGAAAATCAAAATTATGTTTTCCCTGGCACCTGAAGCTTGGATGGGTAATGTCACGAGTCCAATCATAAGATTGCTATCACCTATGCTCAGTTTCTTTCGTCTTCTTTTGATGAAATTTAACCAGTATTCGGTGGCAACAGAATTTTTAAATAAAATGTCGCCTTTTTTATGCGGACTCTTATCATCAAATTGCGACAATCTTTTGTATGCTATGTCAGGACTCGAGACTAAAATTAACACAACTTTAGTGCCTGTTATATTTGGACATATGCCGACGGGATCGTCGACGCTACAGTTTCTTCATTACGGACAACTGGTGTATACAAAAAGGTTTAGTAGATACAATTATGGAATTGAAGAAAATATGAAGAAATACGGCCAGGAAAACCCGACAGATTATGATCTTACCAATATTATCGTTCCAATTGTATTGTTTTACAGTGACAACGATTGGTTATCTCACCCTTTCGACGTAGATCTTTTAAGAAGCCGTTTGCCAAATGTTTTAGCTTCCTTTAATCTAATCGATTTTAGCCATATGGATTATCTGTATGCTACTCAAGCACATGAGAGTATTTATACCTTAATAATCGACAACATACTTGATTTTGAGAGAAATGATAACAATAGTAACGTGGAAACGTTAGGGACCAAAGACAGCTATAAATTAAAAAGTGACGACGATAAAAATAATCTCATCAAATATGAATCAAAAGAAAATATGAATAACCCAAGGAGATATATTGATAAATATACTTTGCCTAATAGGCGAAATTCGGATTTTCAATATAATATTATAAGGTTTCCCCTTTTGTCTCAGACCTTTGCAGGCTATGGTGGTGTGAATAATAAACCCAATTTGTTTACTTCAAACCCAATTGTCAATAACTTGGCAACAAATGCTGTTGCAAATAATTCACCCAAAATAGTAAACAATTGCTGTAATCGAAAATTTGCAATGCACTTCTTTGGTAGTAATTGCTGTTCTAAGAATAGACCACAAATATTATATCCCAGCCAGACAAATCATAACATGGATGCGCTATGGTTCCAAAATCCATATAATAATCATATCAATAACTTTGGGCATAATCATTATATGGATATTAAACCTGAATCGTTAAGTGGAGTCAATAAATTTGTGAGCGATGCTGTTCTATATAATTTACCCAAGGGGTTTAATGAGCAAGCCATTTCCAAACTAGAACATTATAACTTTGAGAAAAATAAGCCTAAAGAAATAAGTTGTGGAAGCAAATGTTGCACAAACCAAAACATCAAATCATCAATACCTAGCTGTAAAACAGAACAAAAAGAGAAAGAAGAAAATGGGAATAACGAAAGAAAAGATATAACTAGTACTTTTCAAGAATTGGTCGAACCCACCTGGTCAAAAATCAAAAATATAATCAATGGCTATAAAAAGAGCAGTATTATTAATAATGTACCCAAATCATCTGATTTTAAACAAGTATTCGAAGACATATTTAGCTATTGTAAGACACACCAAACAAGTAAAAATTGTGAATTGTTAAATAAAAATAACCAAGTATCCAAATGGCCTCAACCACTTTATATATTTGATAACGTCAGAAATGGGAGTAAAAACATTAATTTACTCGATGAATCCAAGAGTTGCGATGTAAACAATGCTTCTCAAACTTTTGATACTGAGCATACGACTAATAATGTTATACAAAGTAATAAATCTAAATTGCTAGATCAGAATCACAAACTAAATAATTTTACAGGTCATAATGAAATGCACAATAATTCCGAAGGTCCAAACCCAGAACCTTCAATCAATGAAAGTAAAAGTAACTTAAGTTATGGACCCATATGGTTAAATCCGCAACAAACACTTCAGGATTATCAGAAAGATGGCAAGATTAATTATCCACAGAAATGGGTAAAGCCCAACAACGATATCAATAATACATCAATATCGTTAAAAAACAACCATACCCGTAATTTTGATGAATCGTATGAATCTGAATATACGACAAACAATCGAAGAAAATCTTCTAGTTTGTCTAAATATACAATGGATGACTTTGAGAGCTATAAAAATATGAGTATTATATCCAAACGGTCAAATAATAAAAAAAATAATAAACGTAATCACCATTGTAATACTAATGTAAAACGAACGTTAAAATCTAAATATATAAATAAATTAAAAAGTGATGTGAATAAAAACGACATATCTCGGCAGTGTACTCGTAAGCATAAAATTAATAATGCACAGAGAAAATCAGATAAAAATCACAAGATTGAACTATCTAACCCCAACATTAAAATCATGAACTACGGCAGAAGTAGTGAAATAAATTATTTTCCCAACTTATTAAACCTCCATCAAACAATTTACAACTTTAAGGGTAGTGGTAGAGTAAATAATTACCATTCATCCAAATGCACGGATCAAAAAAAAACAAATCATTGTAATGAGTGCGAGAAATGTACACCTGAACGAATTGATCACGAAGATACAGCTAATAGTCACGACAATGAAAACGATATATGTAGTGAATCCAAATCCGTAGAATTACATCAGTCTATTGATGATCATAAGAGCAAAAATAATAATAATGACAGTAATAAAGAGAGTAATACTGAAAGCGATGTTGGTGTAAATAACGACCCAGAAATGTTTAATCCTGAGAATAATTCAAATACCGACGACGCAAGCGGTCAAATTGATATCAATGGTGATGTAACTTGTTCACCCAAATCTTATGTACCCGAATTAGACCCTCACAATGAAATCAAACATTTTGAGAGTAGTGAAGAAACTAATGAACCAGACTGGATAAATCCTGAACAATCTAACGAAAACGTTGGCAGTGGTGGCAATTCTGCAAGCGATGATGATGTAATATATAGCGCTGAAAAGAACGATAGCCACGAACTTCAAAGTGATGATGAGGTATTTAACGAACTAGGTTTGCTTTATTCAAATAATTTAATTAATATTCTTGAGAGCTATAAGCTTCCCGAGGCATCAAATCCCGATCAATCAACGAATAACCTTAAGGACAATTTAGGCTACAAAATACCTGAAGCGCTAAGCTTATTATATTCAAAAAATTTAATCAGCCTCCTTGAGAGTTACGCTAATAAAAATCTCTTACCTGAGAGTAACGATGATGGATCTGATGGAATGCACTTGCTTTATGCCGACAATTTACACAAACTTCTTGAGAGCTACAACAATAATAATAAACATCAGTGCCCTGAATTGTTAAATCCCAACTATTCATTAGATAGCCCTAATCACAATGGTAGTCATGATGAAATAGCGGATGCGCTGCACTTGCTTTATTCAAAAAATTTAGTAAATCTCCTTGAGAGTTACGCTAATAAAACTAAACAAAATCTCTTACCTGAGAATAACGATGATGGATCTGATGGAATGCACTTGCTTTATGCCGACAATTTACACAAACTTCTTGAGAGCTACAACAATAATAATAAACATCAGCGCCCTGAATTGTTAAATCCCAAATATTCATTAGATAGCCCTAATCACAATGATAGTCATGATGAGATAACGAATGCGCTGCACTTGCTTTATTCAAAAAATTTTGTAAATCTCCTTAAGAGTTACGCTAATAAAACTAAAGAAAATCTCTTACCTAAGAATAACGATGATGGATCTGATGGAATGCACTTGCTTTATGCTGACAATTTACACAAACTTCTTGAGAGCTATAATAATAATAATAAACATCAGCGTCCTGAATTGTTAAATCCCAAATATTCATTAAATAGCCCTAATCACAATGATAGTGATGATGAGACGGCGGATGCGCTGCACTTGCTTTATTCAAAAAATTTAGTAAATCTCCTTGAGAGTTACGCTTATAAAAATAGAGAAAATAGTGATATAACTTATGCAATACGTTTGCTTTATTCAAACTATATATTCGACCGCCTTGAAGAATACAGTCATACAAGCAATAATCCACGACAAAATGGTCAAAATTTTGGGATAAGAGAGGATATAAATTACACCCTAGAGACTACAAGTACTGAACATACGATCAATGGTTTCGACCATGATGGTGATTTAAAATATGATCCTAATCACACAACAAACAATCCCCCTAATAACTTTGATATAACTCAAGAACCCGAATTGACTAAACCTAATCAGACAACAGATCACTTCGAAAACGATAGTGACAGAAATTACAAAACCCGATTTCCAGGTAAAAACCCAGGCAATTACGTTGATCATAATGTAATTTATGAACCCTTATGGCTAAATCCCCAACAAACAATTCATAACTTTGTAAGTGAGGGTAAAGTTAATTATCCATCTAAATGGGTTAAGCCCAAAAAGAAAGCAAACCGTAATATACCAAAGCCCCAAAATACAATTAATGACTTTGAGAGCACTACTATACTCGCGTCCTACACACTTGAACCGACAACTCATAAAACTTTCAAAAATGATTATAAAGTTAAATCTTTATATACTAATCAATGGAATACTTATCAAGATGATAATCAAATAAATCATGAGGGTAAAGTAAATTATCCATCTAAATGGGCTAAGCTCAAAATTAAAGCAAACCGTAATATACCAAAGCCCCAAAATACAATTAATGACTTTGAGAGCACTACTATACTCGCGTCCTACACACTTGAACCGACAACTCATGAAACTTTCAAAAATGATTATAAAGTTAAATCTTTATATACTAATCAATGGAATACTTATCAAGATGATGATGAACCTAAGCGGTACGAACCAAATTATTCAATTCATAATATTGAGAGCAATAGTGGTGGAAGTGTTACATCTGACTTTTTAAATGCAGAACATAAAATAAAAAATTTTAATAATAATTTTGATAATGAATATGACTCCAAATTGTCTAATCCAAATCATTCAGATAATGAAAATGATGCAATTATACGTTATACGTCCGAAATGTTCAATTCGGATCATGAAAACAATATTGTTGATAATGATTATGAACTTAACCATGAGCCTGAATATTTACTAAATAGTACTGGCATTGATGATCAATCTATGTTATCTAATCCCGACTATACTTTCGAGAGTAATAGTGACGTCCACAGTTTATCGGAATCCACAGAATCTAATAATTCTATTAGTAATGTTGAGAGTAATGGTGAAATTAATCACTTAACGTTTGATGGCGATTATACAACGCATAATTTTGAAAACGCTACTGAATTATCAGAACCGAAAAACACAGTCAATAATTTTGATACCGATGATAATATTCATAACGTTAACGAATTACCAGATTTTAATGATACTACTAGTGATGAAATACAAAGTAGTTTTATAAATAAAGAAATGCAATATGCAAATCCCAAAAATGAAAACGGCTTTTTCGAAAATGGCGATGAAATCACTGAAACTAGTAGTGATATAAATAATGTGCCAGAGTCGTTAAATACTGATCAAATACTCGATCACAATATTGATGATACTGACAGTAACGAAATTGATCATGAACTCCAAGGGTCTAATTCTGAATATTTGACTGATAATATAAAATTTAGAGATGATATAAATAAATTACCCAAATTTTTAAAAACTGTTGATCCAGGCTATGGCTTTGAGAGTGATGGTACCATAAATAATGAACACATATTACTAGATTCCAATCGCATGTTTGAAAATATTACGAATATTGATAATACACACAATGAACTTGAAAATCTAAAATCTAACCATACTATTGCAAATTTTGGAACTAGTGATAAAACATATCTGTTACCTGAAGTGTTAAGTCCTAAACATACAACATACGGAAAAAATACTAATATGTATGACAATATAAATGAATCTGAAGTGGTTAATCCTGGTTATATAATCACTAACATTGAAAAGGAGGTCGACATGTATAATGTACCTGAAATTGTAGATACTTCACATAGAACCAATAATATCGAAACAAATACAATTAATAAGATTGAGAATCATGATGACGTAAATCCGGTTCTTAATTGGAACAAACCAAAATATGAAAATGATAACTATGAGAGTGTGAAAGATGTACATATTGCGCCTGAAATGACTCTTAGAAAGGGAATTTCAGCAGATGATGATCTTGAACATAATATTCGTACCGTTATAGGTCCACAACTTAGTCTTGGTTATATTCGCAGAAATTCAGATAAAAATAAAGAACAAGAATGGCCTAATCTCAAA
Organism: Catocala fraxini; assembly: GCA_930367265.1. Taxonomy (NCBI): domain Eukaryota; kingdom Metazoa; phylum Arthropoda; class Insecta; order Lepidoptera; family Erebidae; genus Catocala; species Catocala fraxini. The sequence continues at coordinate 3,443,577 of OV884037.1, forward strand.
CATTCAAATAGTAATTTTGAAAGGGATATTGATAGCGGTGTTAATCATCAATATTCAAATCCCAATCACGGGAATAGAAAATCTACAATCGATGATACATTAGTTAATAACCCCATATGGTTAAACCCTCAAAAAACCATTCAAGACTTTGAAAACGGATGTGACATAAGTTACCCAACAAAATGGATAAATTCCACACAAGTAAACTGTACTACATATAATAATAAAATAAGTTCATTAAAAATCAACCAAACAACAAGCTATAATCTTCAAACACATGGAAAAGAACTCACTAATTATGATAATGCCAAAGCACATAAAATATCATCAAATACTTTTAATGAATTTGAGTATCAAGGTAAACTAAATCATGCAACTAAGCCAAAAACATATAATACATCTAAAAAAAAATGTGAAACCGATTGTGATGTACCTGAATCCGTAAGCTTTAACCATGTAAGCAATGATTTTGATAATCGAGACAATATAAACGATTTGTCCCAAAGCCCAAATTTCGAACAAAAACATATGTGCTCAAATAATGATTATAAACACCCAAAACATAATGTACAGTTCAGTGGCACTACAAATGATGCCTCTCAATGTTCACATGTCCAACATCTCCATTTTAACTTACAGGGTGCTGATAAAATAAATTCATCACATAAATTGACAAATAGTAAAAATCAAACGATGATTAACTATGAGGACGTTGAGAATACATATAATGTACCGGAATCATACGATTCCAAACATACAAATACAAACTTTGATAGCTATCATAGTGCAAACAACGGAATTCAGTGGCCAATTTCTGAACAAACACATAACAACTTAAATAAAATTGAAATTAATCTGGTTTCTCAAAATCCTCATCAGAATTTTGCAAATGCGGATAATATAAATCGGAATCATAATATACATATCAACAACAACCTTCAAACCGGTATGGAGAGAGTTCACTTACCCCAAATGAATCATCCTTATCATCCAAGCAATAATATTGTAAATAGTGGCAATTTAAATAATGTACATCAATTAAACAATAACATACAGCCCCATAATAACTTCCAAAACGGTGGTAAACCAGCTCAGGTACCCCAGATAAACCAGCTTTATCATACTCAAAATAATATTGTGAATAGTGGTGATATAAATGGTATACATCAATCGAATAATCACATAGGGCCTCAGAATAACTTCCAAAACGGTGGTAAACCAGCTCAGGTACTCCAGATGAACCAGCCTTATCATACACAAAATAATATTGTGAATAGTGGTGATATAAATGGTGTACATCAATCGAATAATCACATAGAGCCTCAGAATAATAACCAAACTGGTCCGAATCGTTTCAATAATAACGTTGCGAGCAGTGGTAATATAAATGATGCACACCAATTGGAAATTCATGCACAGAACCACAATAATTATCAAACCGATGGTGAACGAACTCAGGTACCCCAAATATGCCATCCTCATCATCAAAAAAATAATATTGCCAGCGATGGTAATATAAATGATGCACGCCAATTGGACAGTCATACACAGACCCAGAATAATTATCAAACCAGTGGTGAACGAAATCAGGTACACCAAATGTGCCATCCTTATCATCAAAAAAATAATATTGCGAGCGATGGCAATATAAATTATGTAAACCAATTAAACACTTATACACAGACCCAGAATAATATTCAAACCGGTAGTGATCTAACTCAGGTACCCCATTCTTATCATCCTAATAATAACATTGCGAGCAATGGTAATATACATCATGCGTACCAATGGAACACTCATACACAAATCCAGAATAATTATCAAGCCGGTGGTGAACTAACTCAGGTTCCCCAAATTCCCCGTCCTTATCATCCTAATAATAACATTGCGATCAATGATAATACACATCATGCATGTTTATCACAAACATCTCATAACTATCACGCACACAACTTTGCAAGTGAAAGTAATATACATCGTGGACAACAATTGCCCAATTCCATATATTCTCAGTATAACATTCAGTCTACAGATGATATAAGACAAATGTGTAATAGATTATCGTATAATTCAAACACTAACTATAAAAATGTTGATTATATGAATGCTGTTGCCTTATGTAAGCAACATTTCTTCCCTATGACTGGTATTGAGGGTAAACATAAATGGTATGATCCAATGCATTTTGTACACGATCCGATTGGCAGTGTTAATAATATTATACACAATGTTGCAACAGTGGTACCCAATTGGGTAATACCGTCAAAAATTGAAGCTGGTATAAGAATAAGCCGGTAGAAACAATTTCTCTATGCGCACGAAGGCTTACACTCACTTAAAACCACCTAAACCACTTTCGAAATTTATTTTAGTTAAGCAAAGATCGTCAATCCTATATCCCCTAAACTTTATAATAACATTTAATTGCAATAAAAATTGTATATATTACTTGATTGATAACCAAGCAATATCTTTGTATTTAACTTTATTTATGTAATAATATTATTAATAATTTTATAAAAATAATGATTGGTAGAATAGCAGACATATTATAATTATACCATATTATAATATTGTCTTCTATTTACGCGAATATTATTCATTGAAATTAAACTGCTATATACGGATTTTATCGCGTTGTTTATTTGACACTTTATTACAAAATTTTGAAAATTGTTACACTTCTACTACTATTAAACTTTACTAATTTTTAAGCTAATTAAATTATTATTAAACTATTTAGATTTAATTTATTTTTAACCATATTATCTTGAAATTTAATTCATCATAATCTGCACCTGTAACTACGAACGTGTTGAGGTATATTAATTTATGTTATTTACATATGGCGGTTTGCCCCGCCTGGGCATCGCAGCGCCGTGAGTTGATCGCGGCAGTCGGATTGGTTGCCCTCTCGCTCCCGGCCGTAGTTCAGTCTATGGTCCGGAGTGAGAGGTCGTGGAACGCCGTCGCCTCCTTTTGTGAGAAAGTCATTTCCATCAAGGAGGCGGCGGAGCGGGAGAGGGAGCGTTTGAACCCTCTCCCCAACCGCAGAGCCGGGCGCCGGAGGGCGCGAGACGACCTCCAGCCACCCTGAGGATTGACCTGGGGGTGGCGGGCTTTGTGGGCCGGCCCGCCATCCGTTCAGCACCAGGTCCGAGAGGCGGCGTGCGTGTTCCCACGCGCGCCTCTGTGTCGAGTCCGTCTCCCCTCTAGGGGGGACAGTAGGGAGTTTTTAGATGTGCCTATAGGGTAGGTCTTTCGTGTAGTGGCCTGCCGTTTCATACGGCGGGCCGTAACCTCGGCGGGGTCGCGACCGCATGCGAAAGTGATTCGCGCGGCCCCGTCGATAGTGGTTTTGTTGAGGAACACCGTGGTAGGTTTAGTCGGTATTCCGGGAGGTACTTTAACATCTTTACCATCTTTCTTTTACCCCGGCGAGTCCGACATAACCCCTCCGCCCGCCCCCGCGGAGGGGTATGCGTCATGCATTCCCCCACGTAAAAAAAAAAAAAAAAAAAAAAAAAAAAATGTTATTTACATATGTACATATATTGCAGTATGATTAATAAATACGATCAAATTGAAGACATGAGGTTCAATTATGTGTAGGACAGCAAATTATTCAATGCACTTAAAATCTCAGAAAGAAATACTTGCAAAAAATTTATATGTTGATAACTGACTATTTTTAAAGAAGAATAATAGGTTTTTTGTTGCCTTTGATACCAGATGAACCAGCGATTTACCTAATGCAAAAGAACAAGGTTTTATACTCAACTCTTCATACTAAAACTATTAGTTTTAGTAGAGTTGAGTATAAAAACACCTTTTAATATGATAAGAGAGTTCTCTAGTTTAATAGAGCATGATTGACTACTCGATGTAAAATTCTACCAAAAAGTAAACTGAAAATATTTTATTACTTTTTTAACTAATTTTTCAAATTTGGTTATTCGTTTTTTGGTTGGATTTAAATTATTAACAGTTGTAGTCTCAATACTGACCATATGATTGTTAATTTTAATGATTATATTATATTATTTCAATTTATAGTTTTTATATATTTATTTGATTTATTTACCCAAGACACTGAAAGAAAGAAGAAAGTGGAAATCAAATATTACCCCTGTATATTTGCATAGTAGTACCTAATATAAAACTTACAAGGTATAGATAATTAAAATATATAAAAAGAAAAACAAACTTATTAAATGGATTAACATAATTTTTTTTGTAATAACGACTACCTAAACGTAACTATAAGTTAGGCTTTATAAAAAAAAATATTCTCGCACGATAATCTAAAGCGTGGATGTTTTGAAGCTTTACAAGTAGTGCAGTATTAACTGTAACTAATTAAATCATGTAATCAATCAGTCTCCAAGTAATATTTAAATATAATATTAGTCGTACACATAATCCGAACATAATCAATTACAGTGTATTATGATCGCTGTAATGCCATCTACATTACAAGTTACTACTTATAGGTGAAACCTGTGTCGTAGAATAGGATGTGTAGAGGCAACTTTAGTACGGTTATGCATATAGATGGAGCATCATTTAAAAGATTTATATAATAATAATAATAATAGTTTATTGTTTCTCTCTCACACAAAAGAAACTTAATCTAGACATATACATAAACGCAACTATGTGAGAGACTGGTATCTGTACTAGGCTCAACCTGTATGACAGATTAGCTATAATTAGATATAGCCGCCTGCTTTTACCATAATAGTTTATTTTTTATTGTTGCCTGCAAAAATGACTACACTCCTTCTAATGATAAGTAGCCGTGTAGTCTACGAGCAAAATCCTCCACACCACGTCCTCATTATAACTAAAGCGGTGCCAAGGTTTGGCGGCCTTAGGAGGTGCTTTTTCACGCCCGACTTGAAGGATCCAGGATCGAAGGAAGAAGGAAACATGTGTTTTGGTAGAGAATTCCAAGTTTTAATAGTTCATAAAAAATGTGAGGAGCCATACGTCTTACTTTATCTTCTAATGGACTCTACCGTGTAAAGATGACACCTAAACAACACCACAAAAACACCAAAACAACTAGTGTTTTGCAGTTATTGCAGTTAGTAAGTGCCGGCAGTTCCGTATCGATATCTCCATATTCTTTGTATTTTTGATATACCAACACTAATTACTTTTATTTACGGTCGTCGACCTTCGAAATTGCAAGCACGCAGAAGCTACGAGAACTGCTTACATTTACAAAGTAAAGATATATATTATATCGGAGAGTAGAACGACACTCCTACTAATGATAGGCAAATACAAGAGAAATAAAACAATAAAAGTTGACTGTGATTATCTCTGATTTGATTTGTCACCCGAATGTGTCCGCGCACGAGGAGTCTCCGGCGCTTATATAACGTCAATATGACACTGACAGTTATAACTTTTACTCCAACTGACACATTGGCTCTATGGCGACCTCACTCAAGCATACGCTTGACGTTCCGAAACAAACCAATAGATGGCGCTTTATTCAACTCCAATTACAGAAATAAATTACATTCCGATGATTATTTTCTTGACGCTTCGACATAATATATAAATAAATCAGAACTTCAATTAAAGATAATAATGTCCAATTTACTGACTGATATATATAAACAATATACATGTGTACCTTTCACCTAGAAAAAATTACTGATCCCGAGCAAAATTAAATCCTACTAGTCTTATATATCAATGATGAAAGAGATATTTACTAAACATTGAGAAAAATGTTAATCGTTTTAGTATAATGGATGAGCAAAATTGTGATTAAAATCATAACAAATTAAAATTACATTGTTCTTTAACATTTTGTATCCAAATCTGGCGAATGCGCTACAAATGCGCCGCTCGCGAGCTGCGTGCGTGCATTACAAATTCGCGCGCCGTCTGCCCGCATGCCGCTCGCGCGCCAGCTACGCGCCGTGCGTGAACGGCGCAAGAGCTGCGCGCGAGCAAATTATCTACTGACATATACAGTATGGAAGCGAACGCTGCGCGTGCTCACTGTGCAAGCCTTGCGTGAGTTGCGCTAAAGAGGCGCACCAAACAATTACAGTAACTGTACGCGTGCCACAAGCACGCAGCTCGCGAGTGGCGCATTCGTGGCGCATTCACGGCGCGTTCACGGCGCGTTCACCAGATGTGAACGCAACCTAAGAGATTGTCTAGCATGAGTAATATTTGTCATAGCAAACTTATTTAACGGAATGTGACCACATTTACTAGAATTAGTCGTAAGCCTTCTTATTACTTTCGAAAAGCAATACCATACCATGATAATTAAACTAAAGTACATAATGACTAATTCTAACTTATATTTATCTCAAATGCGAATTTGAATTTGTTTGTTAAGGTTCCACGCCTTAGAATTCACCCAGAAAAATGTCTAATCCCAAGGAATAAAAAAATGTTAGAAAATCTAGATTAAACGCGTTTGTAAAACCTACTACAGTATAAAAAAACAAAATTAGGCTCCCCGTGACCATGGCTGCTGAAAAGCAACCGAAACGTCGGGGAAAGTGTAAAATTAAATTAAATCTAAATAGTTTTAATAGTTTTAATAATAATTCAATTAGCTTAAAAATTTGTAAAGTTTAATAGTAATAGTAGTGTAACAGTTTTCAAAATTATGTAATAAAGCGTCAAATAAACAACGCGATAAAATCCGTATATAGTAGTTTAATTTCAATGAATAATATTCGCGTAAACAGAAGACAAAATTAGGCTGTTAGGCCTAATAACCCATCCTATTGTAGGATCACAAGACAAGGTATCTGACAGTTGTCTTCTAAAGATTAAAGGTCTTTCTTCAGTCGAATCGGTTCAGATTTGAGAACAATTAATTTACCTCACAAAATAACACTTATGAACGTCAAGGTAATACTAACTAAACTATGACATAAATTTATAACTACATTTACCTGTTGCTACGTTCAGCAAAGCAATAGCGTGGAACCAAGACAAGACCGGACATAAAACTCACGGGCACTATTTTTGATCGCTAATTGGACAATGCTGCTTATTTTACAAATTATATTTGTAATGAGCTGCAGCCATTATACCATTTGCCTACTACTGAATTAAAACCAGACGCATTTAAGCATTAAAAATAAAAATAGAACAAAATATTATCACTATTTAATTAGTACATATTATAAAACAAAGTTCCCCGCCGCGTCTGTCTGTCTGTTCGCGATGAACTCAAAAACTGAACGGATTTTCATGAGGATTTCACCAAGATAGAATGATTCCTGAGGAAGGTTGTAGGTGTACAATTTGTTAAGGTTTTGTACAACCCGTGCAAAGCCAGGGCAGTTTGCTAGATTTTTGATAAAACTCTTATAGACTTAATACTTATATTAGAACGTATAGGTCAATAGTAAAATGAGAGGAAACAAGACCACGACTCACGACGCCACATGCTAGATTTTCATTATTGTGGTGTGTTGGGACACGACAAATTCCCTACCAACTCTGATACGCGACCAGGCGTTGAGCGATTGTTGCTGCGACAGAACACAACAAAATGCAACAGACTGATGTAAATCTAGTCGTAATAAAGGAAAGAAACCGATAGAATTCTAAAAGTCACGACAATAATATGAAGCCTTCTTTTAATATTTTTTACGTGTGCGAATGCAAACCTAAATTTATCTTGATTTAAAAAAAAGGAACTACCGCTCTAGGTATAATTTCTGCATCGCGGGTAAATTTAGAAACATTCAAACATCAAAATAATACTAAAATATTTAGTATGTCTGTTAAATGCATTGCAAATATAATTTATTCATTAATTTTCTTTGAACCTTTATAATATACAGCATCTATAATAGATAAGCTAGCATTCTTATGCATTCTTCTAAAACAATACTTTTTAATTATTTCTTACTAGATGTGCCCGTGGTTTCACGCGCGTTTATAATTATTGCGCCACCCTCGTGGGTTGAAGCGTGATGGTATATAGCCTATAGCCTTCCTCGATAAATGAGCTATCCAAAACTAAAAGAATTTTTCAATTTGGACCAGTAGTTCCTGAGATAATGCGCTTATTACCCTCCTGTAAGTTTTACGATTATGCCCGACAGTATTTGATATAATATTTATAATTTTATTTGGTTTTTGCGGTCACTTAAGTATACTAATTATGTAGATATGCGTATCTATTCTAAATCGTCTTTTGTACAATAAACCACTATTAAATATTTACTTTAGCCGACAACACGTTTTTTACTTATAAAATTCGAGTTCATACGATTATCAACCTTAATTACACGACATAAGAACCATAGGTTTTTTTATTTGCATTACGTAGGTTGCGCTGCGCCACGAGAAAGTCTCAATTTAGTTAGGTTATGTGTTAGTAACAGTACATATTTTTTAAAGAAAATACACCCTATGTTACTCGGTAATAATATAGTTTTCTTTCTAGTGGTGAAAGAATTTTCAAAATCGGTTGAGTAGTTTTGAGTTAAATCCTTACAAACAAAAATCTAATATTATATCTTTATAATATTATTATAGATATATAGGTTTATCTCTGTCTCTTAAAATTTCAGTTATAGTAACCACCTGATATGTGTGTTTCAGGATTAAACACTAAACAGGTTTAATAACCAAGAAATCTCTTGCCAAGATTAAGCCGATGTTATTATAAAGAAATTAGCATTATGCCAAACTTTTTTCTTTAAAACTTTTTTAATTGGTCGTTTCTGATTATTATGGGTTTCTTAACAGCTAAAGTTTTTACCGGCGCCTGCAAATGGCAGTTTCTTAGGTTATTACTCATTATACTCTATTTATTGATTACAAATTACTAGCTTTATTATTACAATGATATTTACATGTTCATGCGTCTGCTGTGCATGAGTTGGGTTTTACCCGGAGTTTGGAAGTTGGCAGTGTTACACACTCTCATGCCTCGTAAAGTTCGTAAAGCTGTTCGTCCTGCGCCTGATCTCGCTCCGGTCCTATAGGATTGCCGTCCCATCGGATCTTGAGAGTTATCGAATAGAGAGTGCACTTGTGTTTGCCCACATACTTGTGCATTATAATATCTCCTGCGCAGTTGACCAGTTTTCTTTAAGATTGGGCGCGACTGTAATTCGCACTGGAGGATATTTTTTCAATATCACGCCTATATACTCAGAGAGGACTACATAAGTGTATTACACTCACATTTAGCGAGCTATGTTTTAAGTCCTAAGTAGGTACTTAATTTTATGATACATTATTCTTTAACCGGTCGTATTCCGCCGGCTCGCATACCAGCCGGCAGATTTGTACCCGTCGTAGGCCGGTGGCTCGCATGCGAGCCACCAAATTGGCGCCAAAACGCCGCGCGCCGCCTTCGCTTAAAACCGTATATTACCAACCTTACCGATCAAAACTGATTGCCTATTGGCTACGAATAGCCGTACAAATCTGCCGGCTGGTATGCGAGCCGTCGGAATACGACCGGTTAAAAACAAGTGAGAAACGGCAATGAAATGCCGTAAATCTTAGAGCTCGAAAAAATTGTTCAAGTAATATGCAAAGGTCACGTGATACCCCGTGGTCAGAGGTCAAAGGTCATAGTAATTTCGGGGGTATATCGACAATATTGAGTCGAATGGCGTTGACCACGAGTCTCTAGCTCTTTCGGTTCTTGAGTTGAAAGTTGTGTAACAGACAGACGGACAAAGCTGTTGTATAAGAGATTTTTCGAACTCTAAAAGACAACATTATTTCTGTGTTCTATATTTTCTTTTAATCACTACACCACTATTGTATTGTTGGTCATATGGTGAAATAAATAAACATTCACAGTAGGCATAATTCCTGTATTACGGGAGACTTTACAAACATTCAAAAAACGGACGCCAAAAACACCCAGACTCAGAACAACCATCTTTGGATCACACAATTTTTGTGTCCTGTGTGGGATCCGAACCCACAACGCTTGGCGCAGTGGCAGCGGCGAGGCGATCCCTTAAGTCATTACGCCATCCGTGCAGTCATATTGACCTGTTGCTATGCTCGGTAGACAACGAGCAAACCTTTTTTGCTTCTAAGATCAAGCCAGAAATCCTAAATAGCACTGTGCCCGACTCCTTAGAGCTGGTTTACATTAGGTCGGACCGACAGTTTTACCGTAGTTGGCTTAGCGGGTATACAGTTCACACTTCAAACTGCCGATCCGCCCAAATGTGAACACTACTGTCGTTATCGTCTATTTACCGCTGCCCGACTTGACATAAAGCAGTTTTGAGTTGGCTTTTGCGTACAATGGACGACAACGTTATAGTTTTCATGTGGTAGGTATATAAATAGAAGATGGGAGATAAGAAAATGATAATATTGGTTGCATTCAATCATTGCTGAGCGGAATGGAGTTGGAACATTCCAAATGTTAATAAGCGAACTAAGAAGTGATGAGATAAAGTTTTATAATTACTTTAGGATGTTTATTCGTTCTTTTGATGATCTAATTGCGCAAGTTAAAAGAAACGTAAGATCTCAAAATACAAGATTCAGAGACTTTATTTCTCTTGAAGAAAAACTGGCCATATGTTTAAGGTACGTCAAGTTCCGACGAAAAAAATATTAAATTTGTTATTGTTTACTGACGGTGTAGCGGGGAAAGCTCGGGTGGGTCGTGTCTGGCGGGTGGTTTCGCCGCTCCGAGCCGACAAGTGTGAACGGCGCCACACAAAGCAGTATGCCAATATTACGTCAGACCCGATCGAAATCGTGGCTGCACGTCCGATAAATGTGTCGTCCCGGCAGTTTTATCAGGTTGCCATAATGTGACCAGCGCTATTGAAATGTACTAATATGCATCCGACACTTTTGGCGTGCCTGCAAAACTGTCGGTCCGACTTAATGTGAACCAGCTTAGAGTCAGCGCCAACGAACGCAGTGGCGGCGAAGAGCAGTTTAGCGGTCGCAAAACCCACTGAGCGGCGCGCGGTCGTCGATGCGCCGCGGCTGCGCCGATAGCTATAAAGCCGTCGCGTTACTCTGAACACCTCCGCGTACCTCTCGACCGCGCTTTGAGTCACTCGCCGTCATTTTATTTCGTTGTACCAAATACAGTCGCACTTTAGGTTGAATTTAAATTGTTATTGAATTCTCTTCGCCGGCACTCCGTCCGTCGGCGCTGACCCTTAGTCTTTGTCTGTTGATGAAGGCATCGAACGTGAGGCCATACAACAGTCGCATATTGCGTACGCAGCGGTAATGTTTTATTATGCATCCGGCGCAGTGAGACGCTTTTTTGACAGTTATGACAGATGGAACATAATACGATCATGGTGCCAGCCTCTCAACTATAAGTGGCATTCGGATACACATTACATTGTTCCTTTGTGTTTTTTTCGTTTTAATTTTTATTTTAAGTGTAATTTTCACATGCAGTGTTTTGTAGTATATCTTAAGGTTAAGGTATAGGCTACTATATATAAATAAATATATAAATATACACTTTTATGTATGCATATAGTATAGATATATTGAAATAAGTTTATATTATTTTCATCCCATTTTTTGTATGTTTTATTTTCTTATGCATTGGTGTGTAAATTATTGTTCGTAGGCGTAGAATACCAGCGTTGCAGTCTATACTGCAACAATAGCTGACGCAGTTGCCTAATTTGATCTCCATGTACCGTTTTCTGATTAAATTGTATTCATTCTTGTTTTTTTAAATTATGTATGTATGGAGATTCAAATAAAACATTATGATTTTCTTTTCTTTTCTTTCTTTCTTTGCATATACTACCGCTGAGCCACAGATAGAAACTAAAAAAGGAAGGTTTATAAATTTTAAAGCTATTGAAGCTAAATGCACGACGCACAGATGGCTTCGTGGTTAAAGTGGTCGCCTCACTGTGACGCGGACCGCGCGACCGCGACGGTTGCGCGTGAGTCGGAGTGGTGGCTGGCGCCCTCCTTCTCCCCCCTGCCCGGCGGCAGCGCCATATATAAGCCGATCGCGTCCTGGACGAGGGACCTTGCGGCCCGGCTCCACATCTCGAGTTAAGTGCTCCTGACTACAAGGACACGCAGCAAGCCTTCTAACGAACCACGCCCTGACTATAATTGTATCTTAATACATTAAAAGTGTAATTGTTATACCTTCTCTCATTGTACTTCCTAAATATATCTACATTTCTCCTAAAGTCAACTCTAAAGGTTACAATGGCGCCTAACGAGGGGGGTGTGTGACGCGGACCGCGCGACCGCGACGGTTGCGCGTGAGTCGGAGTGGTGGCTGGCGCCCTCCTTCTCCCCCCTGCCCGGCGGCAGCGCCATATATAAGCCGATCGCGTCCTGGACAAGGGACCTTGCGGCCCGGCTCCACATCTCGAGTTAAGTGCTCCTGACTACAAGGACACGCAGCAAGCCTTCTAACGAACCACGCCCTGACTATAATTGTATCTTAATACATTAAAAGTGTAATTGTTATACCTTCTCTCATTGTACTTCCTAAATATATCTACATTTCTCCTAAAGTCAACTCTAAAGGTTACATCACTACTGCCTTTGCGCGGAGTGTTGTGAGTTCAATCACCACACGGGATAAAAAAATGTGTTATTCATAAATACATCATTTTATCGGGACTGCGTGCTTTTTGTGACCGTTGTTTGAATGTTAGTAAAGTCCCACTCGACCCAGAGTTTATTTCTAGTGCTAGCTGTCTATTTTTTTAAACAAATCCTTATCCTTCCTTACCAATATTATAAGTGCGAATGTGAGTTTGTTTGTTACGCTTTCACGCCTCAACTTCTCGACTGATTATCATGAAATTTTACATACATATTGTCAGGGGAACAGAAAAGTATATTTAACTAGAAAAAATACTGTTAATAACCTATATATATATACCTATAAATTTAGTTAGGTTGCAAAAATACGCAAGTGAAGCAGCGGGCAAAATCTAAATTTAATCTAAACTAATATTATAAAGAGGAAACATTTGTGTTTTTATATGTATGTTAGTAATATTTTCACACAAAAACTAGCAGGACCGATTTCAAAAATTCTTTCACCATTAGAAAGCTGCATCTTCACTGAGTGACATTGGCAAAATAACATTTTCAAAAAGTAGGGATCCTTAATAGAAATGCAATAATATAACCCAAGGCGTGAAAACTTTCTCATAAAAAATCTGTCATCACGTGCGCTGCGGAAACTATTGATGATAGAACAAAAAAATGTTCTACAGTATTATAGAACATACATCTACAAAAAAGTCCGCGATACCATTTGTATTTTTTTAATATATAGCTAACTACATCTACATATATAGGTGTAGTTAGACTTATTAATTTCTTTAGTTGTAGTTTTATATATTAAAATTAGATAACAAATTAAAAGTAGGTATTGGGTAATAAATTAATGTCCACGCAGACGAAGTCACGGGCAACAGCCAGTATAGTAATAAATGCAAGAAACTCTATAGCTGCACACGCAGGCCCTCTTATGTTTAGTTGACTAAACCTTAGCTCGACCGATATTTACTTTATTATAGAATCACGTTTTGTAATTCCGTCATTCAAGGATATGGTTTATGACCGTATCCTTGAGTTACGGAACTAATCATAACAAACATTGCATTGTTGTTATCCTTTTATAATGAATGATTGGACGCCAATTCAATAAAACAAATGCATATCCGCAAGACTTCATCCGTGTTGACTGTAGTTCGACTGGTATTTATATTTATATTTTAAACTATTTTGACTGCACGATAGTGGTTTAAGTTACCGCCTTGCCACTCACACCGCTTGTGTGTTCGATACCCAAACGGGACAAAAAAAATTATGATCCATAAATACTTCTTTGTGTCCGTTTCTTGGATGTTTGTAAGGACTCCTGTGATGCAGGATTTATTCTAATTAAGTGCGGCAGTTGGTTTATAAAGAAGAAAAATTAATTTTAACCGCTTCAACATCTAGTAAACTGTCAGCTTACCCAGAATAATGAAAGAATTGAGGAATTACCCAACCATCTATCGGAATCTCGAACACAATAAAATATCACGTCTTAGATCCGTGTTCGATACGAAGAGTTAAGTAGTTTTTGCGTGATGCCAAAATAGGCAGATAGATAGAGACATCATATTCTAGAAACCATTTAGATTTATAAAATGAATCTTTGTAAAATGTCGATATCACCAAGGTATTAAAAAAAATTCAATAATTCGAACTGGGTCTTATCCGCTGCATCACCTACACAAATGCTAAAGGAACACATACCTATCGGAAGAAAAAGTATAATTATGTTATCAGCCAGGATATGTTGTATTTATGAGTCAACACCTCAGCCGAAAGACTCACTGCGGGACATAGGTCTCCTTCAAGGTTTACCACTCAGACCGGTCTTACGCCACCCGCATCCAACCGTTAATCCTTGCCAGGTCTTCGGTCCACCTTGTACCTTGCACCTACCCCAACAAGATAGACCGACGATTTATGAGTAGTCCATCTCAAAAAGTTTAATTAAAATGTCTCCAACTAGCTTTTGCCCATAGCTACACATGAATCTCACAGGAACACTTGCCGGGAGAGAAAGTATCCTATGTATTAATCCAGCATATGTTCTATCTTTGTGTCAAGTTTTATCAAAATCTGTTGAGAGGTTTATGCATGGTTGAGTAACAAACATTCATACACCTTTACAAGCTTTCACATCTTAACTTAATATTTAATATTGTCTTCTGTTAACGCGAATATTATTCATTGAAATTAAACTACTATATACGGATTTTATCGCGTTGTTTATTTGACACTTTATTACATAATTTTGAAAACTGTTACACTACTTTTACTTTTAAACTTTACTAATTTTTAAGGTAATTAAATTATTATAAAAACTATTAAAACTATTTAGATTTAATTTAATTTTACATTTCAAAATTATGTAATAAAGTGTCTAATAAACAACGCGATAAAATCCGTATATAGTAGTTTAATTTCAATTAACTAAATATTATAAATGCGATTGTGAGTTTGTTTGTTACGCTTACACCCCTTAACTACTCGACCGATTATCGTGAAATTTTGCACCATGGGAACAGAAAATGACATAGGAACTTTTATACAGTAAATAAGTACTGTTCCCATGGGATAGATAATTGACAATAGCCTACATTTATGAGTAAAGCCGCGGACAAAATCGAGTCTAGTAGTTTATACTATTACTAGCTTTTGCCCGTGGCTTTGGTCGCGTAAAATTAGGTTAGGTTATGTAATAGTCCTTTTATATATAATATAGATAATGTTACTTATTGATAATATAGCTTTTTAATGGTGAAAGAATTATTAAAATCGTAGTAGTGTTTCGGTTAAATTCTTACAAACAAACAAAAATCTAATCTTTTCTCTTTATAATATTATATTAGTATAGGTAGCATAATTATATTATTAATTGTCTACTATCCAATGTACAGACAGCCTTGGTACATTTTTATAACGGTACGAATAGATGAATCATGATACTCAAGGTAATTAGCGTGACAAACTACATTAAAGCTTATTCATTAAAGGTCTGCAGAGTTCAATGTCACACGGATACATTATTTAAACATGCTTGAAATAACTTTACCTGAATTTAGGTCTTATTTCTAATTATTTAAGAACTCAATTCCCTTATTATGGTTCAATCCGTGTATCGCGGGGGACTGTATTAACATTCAATAGACGGACTAAAATTTTTAAAGAACTTTCACACACGAATATAATAATGATATAATTTCTGTGCGAAGGACTTTAAACACATTCAAACAACGGGCACAAAGTACACCCAGACTCAAAACAACCATTTGTGGATCACACAAAGTTTTGTCGCGTGTGGGATTCGAACCCACGACACTCGGCGCAGTGGCAGTGGCGCGGCGAGCACTTAAACTTCTACGTAATTTTTTTTATTTCTCTGGATGAGCCTGCCAAGGTTGGCGGGCAGACCTCTTTTTTTTAGAAATTTTCTGCCACTGACCTCTGGTACTGATATATTCCTAAGTACGGACGATATTCCTAAGATTGCTAGATTGTTTTTTTAAATATATTTATTACATATAGATGTGCCCGCGGTTTCACACGTGTTTATTGTTACTGCGCCGCCCCCGTGGGTCGTAGCGTGATGTTATATAGCCTATAGCCTTCCTCGATAAATAGGCTATCCGACAATAAAATAATTTTTCAATTCGGATCAGTAGTTCCTGGGATTAGAAATCTTCTTTTGGGTACAGCGTAGTTCATCTGAACTACGCTGTACCTGAACAAGTAAACCGAGTACAAAACTACCAACTTTTGAACTCAGATAACTTGATCTCAGTTTAATAACTTTGGTAAAGTCTTAGGACGGGTTATGAAGTAGTTTTTTTTAATGATACTCTCGCGCTAGGAATAAATTCTATGTCGCGGGGAACTTCACAAACATCTGAACAACGGGCACAAAGAACACCCAGACTCAAAACCACTTTAACATTATGGCTGACCCGGGCAAAGAACCCATATTGCTTATCAGCTGCACTCGCGTTTATATTGAATCAACAAGGATGATAAAATTGTATTATTATAAATCTTTAATAATAATATTTAGTAAACACATTGAACTTGAGAAAAGAACAAAGAATGGAAGCCATATTCTTTTGTAAGAAAAGGTCTTTAATTTTCTTTTTTGTTAACATTATAGCTTTCAAAACGTCAAGCACCTTTTTTATTAAATGTGTAGTTGAAAATCGTACCTGTATCAAATTATAATGGTACTTGATTACAGGGATCTTACAAGCTCGTTATGTATTATTGTTGCTAAAGCTTTTTTGGGATTGTTGTGTAGGCGGAGCATCAGTTATCAATTAAGAAAATTTTATAAATAAATTTATCGTATATCGTTTCATAGTTTGCAAAGTATATGTATATTTGAGCAGCGATAGCTCAGTGGGGAGACCAATAGACTGCAATGCAGAGGGTCTCGGGTTCGAACCCACGTCGCGCACATCTGACTTTCGGAAGTTATATGACTTTTCGAAATTATGTGCGTAGTGATTGACAATTATCGCCTGCTCCGTGCCCTCGGAGAGCACATTAAGTCATCGGTCCCGGCTGCCATGAACATCTATGGCAGTCGTTATTGGGAGAGTGTCGACACAAAAGATCCCACTGGGTCGAAGTATCGTCGGTCTGCACTGACTGGCCCCACATAAGATACATACATATATTTGTGTGCTGATACTATATCTGTTCTTTGTTATTTCGCATAGAGCGACAAGGACGACGAGCACCCGTCTTGGCCGAGCAGTGTGCTCGAGACTCGAAGTTGAAGGCAGACGATACACGACTCGATATGTTATAGTTACAAAGTTATAATGAATTTAAAGGCGCTGACGAAAGACGAAGTCTAGACTATCTTTAGCGGCAAATACTTCATTTACCACTTCCTACAGACTTACGTGTGCGCTATAAAAAGAAAGGACAAATTGATTTTTTGGAAATAAAATGTTGACTGTAAATATTTACTTGGACGCAAGTACGCTAAGCTTCTCGCGCAGGCTATATACGCAAGCTACTAGCATGGATTGCTTGCACGTGTATCAGTTGTTAAATCTCAAGGTATTAACTATATTGTACAAACTACTATTATTATTAATAATATAACTAGATTTTGCTAGCGGATCAAGTTAGGTTTAGACTACGACAGAAATTGCGACATTAATGTATGTTTATAAGTGCACGGACATTATGTCCGAGCTGTTCATACGCAAAATTATAGTTGGTGGTGCTCGGTCAGCATGGATGAATGACGTGCAGCCGCTATTGCTGCCTATTTTGTAATAAAAAAACGACGAAAACGCAAAAGAAGTATTTAGTTACATCAGTGGATTAAAAAACGGAAGAATAAGGCATTTACCATAGATTGCTGGATGAGTTACGCAAAGAAAAACTTTTTTTAAAATTAAATATGAGAGCTTGAATTATTTATTGGAAAAGTTATTCCTATAGGTAATAAAAAAAACAAGATACGAAACGATATCACTAACAATGCGATTTTTGCATCAGGGAACTGAATAAATGATTTGCAATAATGTAATGCGTTTATTGTCCATGATTATTTTTATGTTGTTATTTAATTTTATTTTCATTCCAAAGCTCTTAGTTGTAGCAGCCCTTCTACAAAAATGATAAGTCTCTTTGCTCCACGCGAAACTAATTTTAAGTGCTTCAAACGCGGTGCGATGATAATGAAAATGTACATTAGACACTTGGATACAACGTATTCACAGAGGCACCGATACACTCATTATCGTGTTATAATAAATTTCGCAATTAAAGACACACGCTTTCATACATAGACACTTCGAGTCGTTAAAGTGCCGTAGTCTAAACTTAGCTTTAGTGACTTTTTTTGCATAGAAGGTTTCTGTACCCCTGACAACGTATCTGCGAAATTTCATGATGATCGGTCAATTAGTCAAGGCGAGAAAGCGGAACAAACAAACAATCTCACATTCGTTATTATAATATTAGTTACGATACTAGTTAGGATATACGACATACTGACTCTGGGGAAGTGAGGGAAATTTAAAAGGCTGGCAACGCACTTGCGACTCCTCTGGTGTTGCGGGTATCCATGGGTGGTGCTAATCGCTTACCATCAGGCGATCCATCAGCTAGTTTGCCGGTAATAACATTAAAAAAAATACAATTACTATAATTTACAACTCAAGTATCACTATAGTTGACTTTTGCCAGATAAGCAAGCTGTAACGCAGCCTATTACGTCACATCCTTGCGGATCTATCAGTCTTCGTGACTGCCACGGCCAAAAGAAACTACTATAATTGCATAATAATTTCATGATGTATTTCAACCTGTGAAATCACCAATAAGCGAAAAGTGAGTAAGAAACAAATTACCTCTGTTTATAACGGTATTGTCGATGTCTTAAATAATCCGACATGACTCAGCTTACCATAATGAGTCAAGTTGGTGCAATGAATTTAATAACATTCATTTAAGATAAGATAAGATACAGTAAATGATTGAAAAAGGATTTATTACTTATACTAAAGGTTGATTCAGGACGAAAGGCGCGAGATGACCTCCAGCCACCCTGAGGTTTGACCTGGGGGTGGTAGGCTGCGTGGGCCTGCTCGCCACCCGATCAGCACCAGGTCCGAGAGGCGGCGTGCGTGTTCCCACGGGCGCCTCTGTATCGTGTCTTTGTTCCTCCCAGGGGGACGGTGGAGGAAGTATTTCTGTGTAATGGCCTGCCGTTTTACACGGCGGGCCAAAACCACGGTGGGGTCGCGATTGCATGTAAAAGCGATTCGCGCGGCCTCGCCGTCTATGGTTATGTCGAGGAACACTGTGGTAGGTTTAGTCGGTATTACCGGGGTATCTCTCCCCGGTGAGCCCGACATAACCTCTCCGTCGTCCCGCGGAGAGGTATGCGTCAAAGCATTACCCCAAGAAAAAAAAAAAGAAGTAAAGGACGTGGACGTAATGAACTGTAAATTTTTTTTTTTGTAGTTTCTTTGGTGCTGTAGCCTGAGTGTGCGGTCATGTTTTTAACAATCGTTACGGTTAAATTTCAGGTTATCCTAAGTCTTTATGTAAAATATGATGCTCTTTAAGGAAGGGCTATGACTAATATTGATCTGTCATAATGTTAGCAGTGTAGCAACAATCTTTGTCCCTGACACTGGTGTATTTGGTAATCGCATAATTTTATAACTATACAATAGATGACGCATAGCATCGCCTTAGACGCAAAACGCTGGCAAATTGCCATCCCTGTCTTAGAACCATAAATTGGTTCTAGCTATAGCTATTCATGATTAGTTACTTAAGCGCGCTTTACAAACATTCAAACGATCACAAAGAAAACCCAGACAAGAAAATCGATTTTTGTGGATCACACATTTTTCTCTTGTGATTCGAACCCACAGCAGTCAGCGTAATGGCAGTGGGCGAGGCGAGCATTCAAAGCACTAGGTACACCATTCGTGCAGTCAATTTAAATGCCACCTGGCAACAAAAAAGAATCTCAACTGCAAATATATTAAGCCTCGGATTCGTTTTGAGAAACTGTCGTGAATTCCACAGCACCCATGATAATAAACTCGTTTTTTATGCATTAGTCCGCAGTGAACTTGAGTCCAGCGCGGTTGTGTGGAATCCATATCAAAAGCAGTAATTATGTTGGAAAAAGTCCAGGAAGCGTTTTAAGATTTATTTATAAGAAATTGTATGGTTTCTACCCCTATCTGTAACCTACAACATTTTTGTTGGGTTGTTTAGTTTTAACTCATTAGAGACAAGGCGATCATACGATCACATGGTTGGAACCTGCAAAATTTTAAAGGGTATGGTTGAGGCACAGATTCTTCACGATAAATGTTGCAGATTGTTTGTGCCTAACAACTGTTGTCGTGGTAGAAAGCACCGATTGCTGGCAGTTCCAGCGTGCCATACTGTGGCACGCTGTAACTCACCCATATCTCGGTCACTAAAGCAGCTTAACGTTCTCTTGTACTTTAACTCTGAAGTTAATATTTTTGCGGATGAATGGAAAGTATTATTATTAGAATGTATGAGGTACTGTGAGAAGAATGCGTGCATGCTAAATTTTTAATTTATATTATATTATTAAATAGTGAAATTGGCGCAAGTCGTTTTATTTGATGTAAATAAATAAAGAAGTAAGAATCCATAAAGTAGCTCGTCCCAAATATCAAGTTAAGAGAATAAGACTGACGCTGACGCGGATACCATTTGGGGACCCTATAGCTTGGTCCAATATTTTAAAACTTGCCCCATTTGGACATGCTATACTCATACTTTGTCGGCCTCGATGGCGTAGTGGTTGGTTTAACCGACTGCAAGCCCTGAAGTCGTGGTTTCGATTCCCACACAAGTATAACACAAGTATATCACACACAAACAATGTATATATGTATGTTTATCCATTGTCTAGTACCCATAGTACAAGCTCTGCTTAGTTTGTGCTAGATGGTGTTGTGTGTATGTGTAGAATATTATTATACTTACCAGCGTCTCACAAAACCTTGACATATTCACGTGTACATTGGCGGCATTCCAGAAGGGGTAACTATATTATTTGTAAAAATGTAAAATTCAAAATAAATTTATTCAGATTAGGTAACACTTATGAATGTCAAAGAAACACTATTTTTTTCTGCAAATTTACATTTACTGCCACTTTCAGCAAAGCATGGGTGTAGGGCTCATGAGAAGAACGGGCAAGAAACTCATGGTCACTCTTTTTAATCGCCAAGTTTTTGTTTATAAATCATAAGAGCTGTAAGGTGCTGCAACCATTTCTCCATGAACTATTACTGAACATACTCAAGCATTTAATAAAATTTGATGCTAGCCTCTAAAGCAGCAGTATGGTAAATAGGATCATTCACTTACATGTACATTAATAATCAAGACAAGGCATGATTTTAGTCCGTAGTTTAATCTAACTGTTTAAATAAAAATGTAGTAAGTAAATCATCGAATTCCACGATACCAAGGTTGACCAGTCACCACAAGTAGCACCCGTTCACGAGTACGACGCAATACGTATACAATGTAACATATTTCTTAACAATAGTTTTTTTTTTGTAGCAGTTATAGTCTAGTGGACCGATGGACTGCAAGGTAGCGGTCTCGAATTCGATCCGCGAAGACGAAGGCGCGCCATCTCTGACTTTTCGAAGTTATGTGCGTATTAAATAGTTAATTATCGCTAGCGTTATCAGTGAAGGATAACATCGTTAGAAAACCTGTATGGATAAGAGATTTCGATTTTCTTTTCGAAGATAAGTAGTAGAGCTTCGCTGATTTCAGCATGAATGCTCCGGCTCAACCGGGGAAGAACTACCCTCTCACAGAATATCGACGTGAAATAGCAGTGTTCCTACTGTTGTGTTTCGATTGTTGAGTGA
Organism: Catocala fraxini; assembly: GCA_930367265.1. NCBI lineage: Eukaryota > Metazoa > Arthropoda > Insecta > Lepidoptera > Erebidae > Catocala > Catocala fraxini. The sequence goes on from OV884037.1 coordinate 3,465,536, forward strand.
GAGTGCCGGAGGCCCAATCATTCTCTTTCCCCCCTTCCCGCTCCTTCTCCTTTCCCCTTCCTTTTTTTTCCTAAAGGATCGGCAACGCGCAAGTGATGCTTCTGGTATTGCAGGCGTCCATAGGCTACGGTGACCACTTATCATCAGGTGGGCCGTATGCTTGTTTGCCAATTTAGTAGTATATAAAAATTTATGTGTAAGCTGCCAATCCTCACTGCGCCAGCGTGGTGGATTATTGTCTAACCCTTCTGAAAGGACAAAAAGACCCTACAGAAAGGGTCTTTGTGTGAGAAGGGTTTGTGAGTGCTTTGTGTGTGTGCCTGGCAGTGGAATAGCTTAACACGGGTCAAACTTAAAAAAATAATTGTCTGCTATATAAAACTACTTTATCGTATTGGGTTAGCCTGTATACACTGATAAGATATTACCGTCTTAAAAAAATAAACAGTCCACTTTTAAAAACATTTCGACTGCAGGACAATGTATTTTAGCTATACAGGTTGCCATACTAATAAATTTTAATGTCAGTTCCACTGACCTCGCTGTATTTCGTGCTTCACGCTCTGAGAACTAGCTTCAAAACTCATTGAAAATGTAACGAACCCACATAATTGAAAATGCAGGTGCATTTTGCATCTCCGATGGAAACAGACCAGTGCAGTAAGAGTATGTAGGTATTGAAGGCGGTATCATACATAACGTAAAAGGAATAGATATCTCAATGATAAAGCAGTTTTTGTAGATTTTAGTTAAAGCGTAAATGTTTACGAACAATCACACACACGCGGTCGCGCTCACACACACACACACACGCACACACACACACACACACACACACACACACACACACACACACACACACACAAACACAGACACACACACACACAAACACACATTAGCTGTTAGTAATTGGGAATGCTAATGTCTTTAACTGATGTGGTAATAATCGAAACAGTAAAGATGTTTTTTATTATTATTACAAAATCCGTTTAATTACTGAGGATATGTATGCTTTTGTGAGACAGTCCTAAATGTGATATAACTTTAACAATGCACTCATTTTCTATCTCAAAGTTAAACTATAAAAAGTACTTTCTATTGTGAAACATACACACGTAGACTTACACATCTTTCCCAGAAGAGGTAGCAGAATCAATTATTCTCTATTTGTTACAACTCTTGCATATATCTCTCTTTTTCCAGTCATTCTCATCACTTTCTTCATGCAGGCTGGTCAGTGTGTCATCGTTTGTTATGGCAAGCACCCAAAAGCTGCAAGGTCATACCATACCATATGCTTGTTTTACATCTTGATTATAAAATCTGCCTTGGTGGCGCAGCGGTAGTGACTGCGGCAGCTGCGTATGATGTCTCGGGTTGGAGTCTCAGGTCGAGTCGATAAAAAGTTATTAGATTTTTCAGTTAAGAAATCCAATAGCAGTCTGGAGTAAGGACGTTGGTGGTGATGCACACCGCTGTGCGAAATGCCCTCCCATCGGATTATGAGAGTAATTGAATAGAGACTGCACGTGTGTTTGCGTACACACTTGTGCACTATATATGTACATATACGTAAAGTTGAGCGAAATTTGGGCTAGAGGACTTCATAATTAATTAAAGTATTAATAGTAAGTAGTCCTTAAACGACGGACAATGACGTTAAAACGTAGGATAGTACCGACCTCTGACCTCAATCAGAGGTCAAAGGTCATAGTCATTTGAGGGTATATCGACTATGCTGAGTCGAATGGCGTTGACCGCGAGTCTCTAGCTCTTACGATTTTTGAGTTGAAAGTTGTATAACAGACAGACGGACGGACTGACGGACAAAGTTGTCGTATAAGAGTTTTTTCGAACTCTAAAAATATAACTCTATACTTAATTTATAAATGATAGTGATAGTACAATAATTTTAACGTCATACAAATCATAATTGCGCCCTCGAGGGCGTAGTGGTTAGTATAACCGACTGCAACGCCTGAGGTCGCGGGTTCGATTCCCGCACAAGTCAAATATTTGTGTGCATGAACATGGATGTTTGTCTTGGTCGGGGTGTTTATATGTATTATATGTATATATTAAATATATATATATATGTTTGTATGTTTATCCAATGTCTAGTACCCATAGTACAAGCTCTGTTTAGTTTGGGCTAGATGGTGTTGTGTGTGTGTGTGATAGAATATTATATCTATATATTAATGCGTGAAGCAAAATCTTTGTACCGCTTTTTACGAAAATTGCGCGGGCGGAGGTACATATATGAATGTGGCACAGTTAAAGTTTATATGGAGAAGGAGGGGCTTATATTTATATAAAAAATGCATTAGAAATACATTAAATTAATGAAAAAACACTACACGCACACAACCATGCATTCGACACACGCAGTTAAAGCGCGTAACTATGGTTACATATATTAATATACATATCGACGGTTCCCCGGCTATTTGAGCTAAGCGACATTTTGAGAAAGTTACAGGAGCGAGGATTACAGTATTGTTTTTCGGAAAAAAAATTTAACAGGAATCTATTCAGTGGATCTTAGTAAACTTAATACTGTATTTCTATAAATACATACTGCATCTTGCTGAGTTAATATTGCAAATATATGAGTATTATTTCCTGAAATAATTGTCGCTTAATTCAATATGCGTTATGTGCTTTATTTTATGGAGTAAAGCAAAATGGCTCAAACGCCTATGGATTGAATAGTGATTGAAAGAAAATTAGTTCAAATGTTTAATCAATATGGAATAAAACAAGACAAAATGGCATATACAATAAATCTCACAATGAAAATTGAAAATTAAATAATACAAAAAAAAATTATTACGACATATATCAGCAATATCATACAGGCAAACTTTGGTCGAATTTTGAGCACTAGGCGACCGCTAGTTATTATAATAACGCAACGTCATAACTCATAACACATGTAAACGATGTGTTACAAAATTCGATGACGTCATGGCGATATTGGATGATACAACATTTTGACATTGTAGAATCGGTCATGTACACTAATCGCTGGTCAAGGTCTACAGTTCGAAGCATGTTGAGCGTAGGTCCGACCCTGATAATACAAAAAATAAATAACAGTTGTGGTCATTACTGGTCTAAAATTTGATTTATTTGTTGGTTCTCTCGATTATCCTCTATTGATGGAACGAGGTTTAAAAAGAGTGCTATTACTGTAGACAGCGGTTTGGCTGTGCGTAGCCTTGGCATTCAAGAAATCCATGAGCGGCGGATGACACTTATCATCAGGTGGGCCAGGACTTGGTTTGCCATTATATACAGTAACTAGCTGTTACCCGCGACTTAACTTTAATTTATTACCCAATACCTACTTTTAATTTGTTATCTAATTTTAATATATAAAACTACAACTAAAGAAATTAATAAGCCTAACTACACCTATATAGGTGTAGTTAGACTTATATAGGTATAGTTAGCTACATATTCAGAAAATACATATGGTATCGCGGACTTTTTTGTAGATATTGATACGTTCTATAATATTGTAGAATATTTTTTTGTTCTATCATCAATAGTTTCCGCAGCGCACGTGATGAAAGATTTTTTATGACAAATTTTTTCACACCTTGGGTTATATTATTGCATTTTTATTAAGGATTCCTATTTTTTGTGAAAATGTTATATAGCCTATGTCACTCAGTGAAGATGCAGCTTTCTAATGGTGAAAGAATTTTTTAAATCAGTGTAATGGTTTTTGTGTGAAAACATTACAAACATACATACAAAAACACAAATGTTTCCTCTTTATAATATTAGTGTAGATAATACCTGGCTTGGTAGTGGCAGTGGATGCAACTGTTGTACGCAAGGTCTCCAGTTAGATTGCCAGATCGGCATCCGTACCCTAGAAAATCGTATAGAAAATTATTTAATTATTAAATTGTCGTATGCCTTGAATATAAATACTAATTACTCGAGCTAGTTAAAGACATCGTATTATTTTTCCTATAATTTACTTTATAAACATCAATTAATACCAATTATATCATTTTTATTGCATGGCATTCCTCGGCAATACGATAGGTGGAGGAATGGAATTCTCGGGAAACTTTCCATTATACTCATTTTTCTTCTATTGTCCCACTGCTGGGATCGCTTTCAGGTGTACTAGAAGAGGTCCCAGCAGTGGGACAGTTTAATACAGGGCTGATATTATATTTATGTTTATCTTATCACAGATATTTCTCTAAGATATTGGAAAAACATTTGGCCCTTTGGGAGGCTTACATGGAGACATGGGTCCAACGTGAAGAGGACCTTCGAGAGTTTTAATCTAAAGTAGGATGGAACACCTACGGTGGTACTAGCCGAAGCAGGCGTAGGACTATTGCTACATATGTACTCATGTTGCTGTGTGTATTTATTATTATACTACAAAAATATATTAGGTAATGTACAATTGAAGCTTTTTCATTTGAAATCCCAATTGATCGAGTAATCTTAACGGTAAATAAGATTTATTTGCTGCGTTCCGCGATTTCACCCACGTTTGATATCTGCTCCACTCTCATGCCTAGTAGCGTGATATTATATAGCCTATGTTACTAGTGGATAAAGACGCTTTCTAATCGTGAAATATTTTTTATGTTATAATGATGATGACATATAATGTTAGTATAGATCTACAGCATTGTTGGTCAAGCAACTATAAAAATAAAATTCCTTTTTTTGATAAGCAACGGTGATAGATAGTTGACAATGTTTCATGAGAAGTCCCTGTTTACCACTTTAATAAAGAACTTTGAAATTGTTGATTCTTGACTGTTCGGTGTAGCTCGTTTAGTGGTCGCCTCGTTGATGGGACTGCGTTGGCGCAACACTTGGGTGATGTGGCTTTAACGGTACAAATCATATGTGACAAAAATTTGCATGCTCCACAAATAATCTGGGTATACTTTGAGTCCGTTGTTTGAATGTTTGTAAAGTTTTCTTGCGATACAGGAATTATTCCAAGTGCGGCAATTGTCATTTAAAATAAATTATATATAATAAAGGTCAATGAGCATTTTGTTGAGACGTTTGACCCACAACGTACACGAACCAAATATGGCAGACTATGCAGAGAATTGTCTTTGAAACACAATGGTATAGGCCGCACTCTTGCAGATTATGGCAGAATTGAAAAATAGTAGAGTAGTAAAACTTAAACATTTACATGGCAAACGTTGAAAACAAAAAAGTAAAATAAAATAATAATAATAATATAATTAAAAAAACGAACATTTTAATAATAATAAAACAAAAATTAATAATAATAATAAAAATATATATATGGGTATGGTTGATTCATATCTAATCAGGATACACATAAATAAGTATTCTTAGTATCCGTGAAGTTATTGGTTTACATAATATTGTCTTCTGTTTACGCGAATGTTATTCATTGAAATTAAACTACCATATACGGATTTTATCGCGTCGTTTATTTGACATTTTTAACATAATATAGAAACTACTACTATTAAACTTATTCATAAGCTAATTAAATTATGAAAACTATCAATATTTAAGTTTACACTTTCCTCGAAGTTTCGGTAGCTTTTCAGCAGCAATGGTCACGGAGAGACTAAGATGGTAGTTGTCTCAATGTTCCAGTGTAGTTATTTCAAAGTACCCGAACATAATTTAACCATTGGTGTTTCTATTTACGCAGAATGAGCTCAACGTATCATGAAGTCTAGCTGTGGTTTGCTTCTTCTTGGGTTTGACTATTTAAATTAGGTACTGGATCCCAAGCTGGTGGTACATTCCAACCATCTCCTCTATTAAAATTAGGATGTTTTTTGATTTCAATAGCCTCACAAAGCATCCTTGGTGGGAGTCGGTGTTCTTTAGTGAGAGTCTGTGGTTTGTCAAATCTCATGTAGTGGTTGGTCCCCTGCTGCACATGTTCACACACAGCAGTCTTCAACGAGCGTTGGTGTTCTACATCAGCTATGTGTTCTTTTATGCGGGTGCCTATGCTTCTCTTGGTTTGACCAATGTGTGAGAGTCCGTAGGTTATTGGTTTATTGAATTGTAATGGGCGGTTATATGTTAGTACTTTATTTATTAGGTTATAATACCTATATATATTGCTATATAGCAGCGATAGCTCAGTGGGGAGACCAACAGACAGCAATGTAGAGGGTCTCGGGTTCGAACCACGTCGCACACCTCTGACTTTTGGAATTGCGTATTGATTGACAATTATCGCCTGCTCCGTGCCTCGGGGAGCAGGTTAAGCCGTCGGTCCTGGCTGTCATGAATATCTATGGCAGTCGTTAATAGAAAGTCAGTGCCCTTTAATATCCTGACATCCTTCTTTGTAATATAGTCATTGATCTGTATTAGTACTACTAGACCTGTTGCCTTATTTAGATAATAATAATTTACATAACAATTTGAAGCGCGCATCACATTATATAGTCAACTAGATTTTGCAAGCGGGTTCGCCCGCGGCAATCTAAATTTTTTTAAATTTTCCCTCTCTCAGAAGCAGAATTTTTATTTTGAATGAATGATGACATATGTCCTATTTTGTAACCCTGACAAAGTGTACGCGAAATTTCATGATGATCGGTCGAGCAAGCGTAAGGGATGTAAGCATAACCAACAAATGAACAAATCAACTTTCACATTTATAATATTAGTCAGGATTGTTGCTTTATTTATTTACAGCAATTAAAAAACACTTAAACGAACATACGTAGTCTATTGTGTAATATTTCAGGTATTCGCATACGCATTGATACTAATCCCGTCGTGGGGTGCGGGTTCAATCCTCGTATTAGACACAACGTTGTGGGACTCACAGGTAGTTCTTCGGATTGAGGTTGTATTTTGCATGCATTGTATTTAAATAATATATTATAATATTGTCTTATGTTAACGCGAATGTTATATATTGAAATTAAACTACTGTTTACTTATTTATTTGACTGTGGTTTTTTTAAAAGATCATTTTGATCTTTATAAAAAACCGCAGTAAAATTGTTAAGCACTTCGAGAATGAAAAAAATAAAGTAAAAGTAATTTACTTTCTTTTTTCTTTCTTTCGAGAATGAAAAAAAGAAACTAAAATTAATTTACTTTCTTTTTTCTATTTTTCTTTCGAGAATGATAAAAGGAAACTAGAAATACTTTACTTTATTTTTTCATTCTAGAAGTGTTCTTTATTTTAATAAAATGAGACGACCACCATCTTATCCTCCTCGTAACCATGGCTGCTCAAAAGCGACCACAACGACGGGACAAGTGTTAATTTAAATAGTTAAGTAATTTTAATAGTAATAGTATGTATAATTGTACCTATATATATCAACATTGCGTTTAAAGTCAAATTGGACACAACAGCATACAAATATGCACCTTTTACGAAAGAATACAAAAGCTTAAGAACCTATCGTGTTATTTGCATAAGCATTATTCATAAAACCGCAAACCGTTAATTTAATGGTTATCCGTTTAATTCATTCGAGAGTATATTATCCTATTGAATCAAAAGGAGCATCAATTATTCAGTCGTTATATTGAGTGATTACTAAAATATCGTAAATCATATTTAGTTGGTGATAATGTGTAAGTGTTACAAGCATATAGATTGTAGGTACTGCAACTAAGATACCGGTTCGTGGGACTTAACCACACCAAGCGTCTTATTCTGCAATTCAATTAGAGATTTTTTCGTAACGTAGTATGTTTTTATTACTCTCAGAAGTATATGTGATTATTTTGAGAAAAGGCAATTAATATTTGCAAACAGCATGTTGTTGAATGTTGCAAAATGAACGAGACCGTTTAAAAAAAAATGTGATGTCTAAAACGAATGTTATAAAATGCCAAGTTACCTTTCAAAAAATAATAAAACAGCTTAATTTCATACGACTAACTTTATACTTTTCTTTTTGATGCCTATTTTCAGAGAAGTGAGTGAAAAGATTAACAAATGTCTCCTAAAATATAGACAGTAAAATATTGGATACAGAAATATAAATGTATATACAGGCGTGTGAATGATTTATATAGTAAATATTAAACCATTGCTCCTTAAAATCCATTTGTATGATAATAATCTGGATAAAACTTAGTACCTATAAGTCAAAACTGTATTGTTTTACAAAATTGCAGCAAGAGCTAAGTTTTCAATTACTTTATTATTACATCTGCGTCATTCCAAATCTGCGGAATGAAAACTATTTGTTTCTGATTAACTGCCAATTATATTTGTACAAGATGGGTATCGCTAAATCGATATAAGGACCCTATATCGATTTAGCGATACCCATCTTTTAATATAAACGAACCACCAAATTAATATTAATAAATAATTAATATTAAGTGCATTTAAGAAACTAACCATAGAAAATGTTCACGAACGATGTTTAATCTGTCTGAAGTTTTTTGGCATTAATTCAATGATTCATTACAATACAATAAATAACGGAAAATTATGTAATGCCAAATATAGTTATGTAGAGCATTTACATCAATGTTTATACAAAACAGAATATTTTCCAAAACAGTTATCCTGTTTATTCGTTTAAGGACCATGACTCCCTTTCTGCGTAGATAAACGAACAAACAAATATTCCTTCGATGATTCACAAACCAAAGCTAAGGGAAAGTACGTGGAGATACAGCGACTAAATCATCGCTGTATCGCAAGCGGTGCGGCATTATGCTGAGCAACATCTCTTTTTAATGAACACTGCGACGCACATTAAACAGCAAGGACTCCATGTATAAATGTGTATTCTATATTATATATTGTCGACCTCGATGGCGTAGTGGTTAGTGTAACCAACTGCCACGCCTGAGGTCGTGGGTTCGATTCCCGCACAAGTCAAACATTTGTGTGCATGAACAAGGATGTTTGTCTTGGTCTGGGTGTTTCTATGTATGATATGTAGGTATTTACAAAAAAAAGTATATATTATGTATGTTTATCCATTGTATAGTACCCATAGTACAAGCTCTGCTTAGTTTGGGCTAGATGGTGTTGTGTGTATGTGGTAGAACATTATTATTATTATATTATTCTACTTCTTCTCCTTCTCCCTAGCCTTTATTGTTCCCAAGTCACTTGTGGTCGGCTTTTCTAGTCTAACCGGATTTGACTGGATATCAGTTTTTATACGGAGCGGCTGCCATCTGACCTCCGCAACCCGAAGGCTAACGATACCCTAAGGCTAGACCAGTGTCAGGATATTAGAGGGTACTGACTTTCTCAATAACGACTGCCATAGATGTTCACAGCAGCCAGGACCGACGGCTTAACGTGCTCTCCGAGGCACGGAGCAGGCGATAATTGTCAATCAATACGCACATAGTTTCGAAAAGTCATATAATTTCCGAAAGTCAGAGGTGCGCGACGTGGGTTCGAACCCGAGACCCTTTGCATTGCAGTCTGTTGGTCTCGCCACTGAGCTATCGCTGCTCTTTTATTAATATAATTATTTGCTTATTAATATTATTTTATTATTAATATTATATATAATAATGTATATAAGTTTTATTATTATTAATTTATAAATACATTTATTATCTACTGTTACACACTAATTCTGTATTATAATAGTTGTGATTGTGTGTTGCAATGCTTCATTAAATTAAAATATTTCTATCATTCTTTTTATATATATTGCAGAATAACACACATGTTTCATTCACGCGCGAATAAAAAGCCCGCGTCACTTAAATACACGATCGTAACCAAACCACTCATTAGTTTACGACCAGCCGCTACGTAAGGCCGTATCGAAAATGTGCCAAATGAAATTCGTGGTCGTGTTTCTGTGTTTAATAAACATCGCAGAGTTCAGGAATCTGTACTATTGCCAGGATCATGGCGATCCTAACTCAGTTATTGCCTTCGTGGGTCCTACGAATTGCGACACAGTTAAGGTGTCAGATAATACAGTACAAGAAGATTACTCGAAACTGATCGATGTGAGGTTTTTGGGTGATACTGATGTTAAGGATGAGCCAACATCTTCTACAAGCCGTAGTAGATTCGTGTTCCCCGACGACTAAACTGTGGCGTTTACCAAAATCACAAGTTACCAGTGAGATATTTCTTGGTTGAAGGTGTGTTGAAAAAGTGCTGTGTGAATTTCGAAGATTGTATTCGGTGCCATAGCAATGATTTGTCGTATTATTTATATTGTTTTAAGGTTATATCATCAGTGAACTTAGATAACAACTTCGTTGCTTATACGTGTGTGGCCGTGAAAAACGTTATAATCATTACCATAATGTTATTTGCTGTGGTGTCTTAGACCATATTTGTGTAAGAGGTGTGTCGCAAATCGTATAGGTATAGTACAAACAATTATGACTCTATTTAGCCGGCTGTCAAGATACTTGAGGTTCAACTTATCTGTAATATTATGAATGACAATACGTTTTGGTAAACACATACTCATTATATGAATGCTGGTAAACAACATTTCTAAATTTAATATTTTCACCAGTGTATATATAACATACTTGTATATGCTGGAGCTTTGTCAACATTTACTTAACTGAAACGCAAGTCTGGATAAATGTTCTGTGTTTAATGCTGGATATGGTATCTATTGAAAAATACAAATCCACAATCGCATTTACACTATTTCACGGACTGCCTTTGCATTGTCACAAAGTGTAAGAGTATGCGCCATCATGCCATTCTACTGCTTATTTTAAATTTATATTGAAAAATATAACTATACCCAAATTATTTAATCTCTATAATATTATTAACATATTATTGTTATTATCTTTAGTTTTTTAAAGTCAGTAGCATATAATATAATGGTTGCAACACCTTATTGATATGAGTTGTAAAATACTGAAATTATATTTAATTGGCGATTTAAAAGAGTGGCCGTGTGTTTCTTGCAGGTTTCTTCTCATAGGCTCTACCCTTTGCCTGAACCTAGCAACTAACCTAATGTAGCTTCAGTAACTTAGTAAACTCACTAACCTATATATTTTGACGTTCATAAGTGTTACTTTGTGACCTAAATGAATAAATGATTTTTGACTTTGACTATCTGTGTGTCAAATTTCATACCAATGGGCTTAGCGGTTTTTGCGTTACTGATTAATAAATATGCAAACATTCTAAAATTTTAAGATCGTTGTATTATAATTAGTAGAATGTTTTTAGCGAGTTTTTTGAGACGGATATTATAAAGTATACATTGCAAGTCATATTAAAAGCTGTCTTTCCACCAATTAATCATAAAAAATTAAGACCTTGTTGTTATATTCCAATTCGTAATATGCGTGTCGTACTTTCAAAAGTATATTATGTAAACCGGATATTATCTATTTGAATTCAAGGCAATTGTAGTTACTTAAACGGACGACTAGTTTCTGAAGAATATCATAAAAAACTAACGAGTGTCGGTTTTCTTCGACATTGTCAATAAACAAATAAGGATACGTGCAATTTGAATGACATTACAATGCATTCGATTTTGATTTCTTACAATTTGCTATTAGAGTATATTATAATAATTTAACAATATCAGCCCTGTATCAAACTTTCCCACTGCTGGGCACGGGCCTATTCTCACTGTCAGAAGGGTTAGGCCATAGTCCACCACGCTGGCCCAGTGCGGGTTGGCAGACTTCATATATCTTCGAGAACATTATGGAGAACTCTCAGACATGCAGGTTTCCTTACGATGTTTTCCTTCACCGTTAAAGCAAGCAATAATTAACTATTTAATACGTATATAAATTCGAAAAGTCAGAGATGCGCGCCTTGGGTTCGAACTCTAGACCTCTGCGTAGCAGTCCAACGGTTTCTCACTAAGCCATCGCTGCTTTTTTAATATATTATTTTAATAGTATATTACTATTTTATTATATATATTAATAATATCAGTCTAGTTTGTAAGCTGTCCCACTGTTGGGTTTAGCAGTGAGACAGTTTATCATACGATTATATAATATTTAACACACATAGTTTTGAAAATGTTGTGTTGTGTGCCTTAGTATCGAACTCTAAACCTCTGCGTGGCAGCATAAGGATCACCATAATAATAATTAAAAAATAATGATAGAAATAAACATACTGTTTTTGTAATATTTTGCAGTCATAATGGCTCATTATCATGTCAATTAGGTATAATATATATGAGGATATTTATTACATTTCTATTTATGTACTTATCCAATTATTTATTGAGGTAAATCCGTATCACACACAGATATAGGTCAACCTACCATGAATGTTTACAGATTAGTACCACATAATTAAGTTTGATAGTAATGTCCCACATTAACAAAGCACAATTATAATTAATCACAGGTCATCAAACTAATATGCGTATAACATCAACTATTTATTACATTAATATTTCCTGTTCAATTCTAGAGCTACATATGTAAAAAATGAAGACGCGTCTGAAGAAGATGTGTACATATTTTTTATTACCATACTCGTATTAAAATCATTCATATATATTTTTTAATTACTCTGGCTACAGTATTTTATCAATAAATATTAATCACCACATATTATAAAACTAATTCCCCCGCCGCATCTGTCTGTCTGTTCACGATAAACTCAAAAACTACTGAACGGATTTTTATGCGGTTTTCACCAATAGCCAGAGTGATTCAAGAGAAAGATTTAAATGTGTAATTTGTTAAGGTTGCAAAAGCGGAGCGGGGCGCTATTTGAAAATAATTCGACACCCTGAAAAAAGGTCCGTGCGCAGCAGTGGGACAGCTTAATACAGAGCTGATATTATTATATTATTATTATGATTCGACACGTGTCATTTAATAATTACTATAGTTATTAGTAAAGTTATTATAATACAATTTAGTAGTATTATAGGTAATGTGGACAAATGTGAGAAACCCGATAAAAATAATATTAAGTTAATAATTTAATAAAGATTCGATAGCCATTAAGTTAATGAATTATTTAATAATACATTTTATTATTATACCTTGCCTGATATTTCTGATTATGGTTTTGAATGTAGTGAATTTTCGTATGTTTGTTATAAGTATGATAATAATTGTAAACTGACTAATGTGCAATATAAAATATTATGTATAATGTTAAATAATTATTATGTTAAGAAAATATATTATAATAGATAGAATTTTGACAAAATATAATTCGTGCGCACTTTTTATATGTTTAGTACTATTCAATCAGATTTTAATTTTACTTTGAAATCTATTTTTTCTTAAGTTACGAACTTTCAATAAGATTTTAATTTTCCTTTGATATACCTATATTCATATATTTAAGTCTATAAATCAATAATTGTTAATCTTTACTATTTTCATATCATTTTCTCTTTCTCCTTTCCTGACTTTCCCTCGTCCTCAAGAATTGTTTAACATAAATCTCTCTTCCTGTAAGACAAGAGAGAGTGCCTTTTAGGTAATATCTATTTTTAAAACACAGAATGTATTATTGTATATTTAAAACAATATTGTTTATGCAATAGATTATTTTTTATTAGTTTGATTGAGGTTTTATGACGCCATAGTTGAAAGTTGTGAATATATTGTACTGAAATAATTATATCTTTAGATTTTAGAAGATAATAAAATGTATAAAATAGTCACTTAGTTGAACTAAGCAATCGCCTGGTATCATAAAGATAATGGAAACGATGACTGATACTTTAATGAATATAATTATTTTGCATCATATATTTGTGTTTTTATAAGCTTTTTTTTTTTTTCTACGTGGGGTAATGCTTGACGCATACCCCTCCGCGGGGGCGGGCGGAGGGGTTATGTCGGACTCGCCGGGGTAAAAGAAAGATGGTAAAGATGTTAAAGTACCTACCCGGAATACCGACTAAACCTACCACGGAGTTCCTCGACAAAACCACTATCGACGGGGCCGCGCGAATCACTTTCACATGCGGTCGCGACCCCGCCGAGGTCACTACACAAAAGACCTACCCAAAGGCACTCCTCACAAATTATCCCTACTGTCCCCCCTAGAGGGGAGACGGACTCGAAACAACAGAGGCGCGCGTGGGAACACGCACGCCGCCTCTCGGACCTGGTGCTGAACGGATGGCGGGCAGGCCCACAAAGCCCGCCACCCCCAGGTCAAACCTCAGGGTGGCTGGAGGTCGTCTCGCGCCCTCCGGCGCCCGGCTCTGCGGTTGGGGAGAGGGTTCAAACGCTCCCTCTCCCGCTCCGCCGCCTCCTTGATGGAAATGACTTCCTCACAGAAGGAGGCGACGGCGTTCCACGACCTCTCACTCCGGACCATAGACTGAACTACGGCCGGGAGCGAGAGGGCAACCAATCCGACTGCCGCGATCAACTCACGGCGCTGCGATGCCCAGGCGGGGCAAACCGCCAAAGTGTGCAGCGCCGTGTCCTCAACAACGTCGCGGCAGTCGCCGCAGTGGTGACAACCGGGCGTCTCTTGTCGGCGTATACGACACAGAAACTGGCCAAAACAACCGTGGCCAGTCATTACCTGTGTCAGCCGGAAGGTGAGGGCGCCATGGCGCCTCTCCAGCCACTCCTCAAACACGGGACTTACCGCCACGATCGTGGCGGTGTTTTTATAACCCTACATTTATTACACCTAACCTATTACCTTCCCAACGGGAGCAGATTCATAATTTGTACTACGTCACAATATCTTGGCAGGCAAACTTAATAAAACATTGCCCGGGAATCAAACCAGAACGCATGTAGCAATAGTTGCGCCTCTATTACGAAGAACAAAGAACTATAAGTCTACCTCAGGAAAGAAAAGTATCTGCTGCATAAAATATTTTTTATAAATATACTGGTAGATGCATTATTTTTTTACTGATAAGTAAAAATATCAATTTGGAAAAACAATTAATACGGCTTTTTACCTTATGACGGCAGACTAGCGAAATATGAGTGTGATAAATCTCTGCCGACCCCTTCGGAAAAACAGTCTTAAGACTATTTAAGTAAACTAAATAAGCACCATAATCTATGGTCAGAACAAAATTAAAAACAAACACCTTTATCTAGTCCATTAGTTCCCAAAGTGGTCTAGGTGGACCCCCAGGGGTCCACGGGAGACTCGACGGGGGTCTACGTTGGCGTGACAAAAAATAAGGATCCACAATTCGTAAGCGAGGGTCCACGAAGATTTATTTGCTTTCGATAGTGAAGAACTAAAATGTTGGCTTGACTTTACCTATCACTGTAGGCAGATAATATTTTAAGAAGCTCAGCGACTGTTACTTGTAAAAACTTGCATATTCCATATTCAGTACCAGTGGTCTCGAACATACCGACATGTCGGTAGAGAATTTCTAAAAAAAAATAATCCGGTCAGCCCGTAAAGATTTGATCTAATCATTTTTTTATTACATGTACTTGAAATGTGTAGCTGCAGGGGGTCCACCGGAATCTGCTTAATTTTGCATGTGGTTTATGAGAATAAAAGTCTGGGAACCTCTGATCTAGTCCTACAAAGTTGTTAGTTTACAATGTTGTATCCTGTAAATATATTTTATTTTTGTTTGTAAAGTATAAATATTAAATAAAATAAACTCAGCAAGATAACTATCGCACAAGGCGTGCAGGTGTTGTCTTTTAACATTAAAAATTAAATATTAATTCCTGTATCATGGGGATGTTGCAAACATTCACACAACGGACACAAACAACAACCAGGCTCGGAACGATCATTTGTGAAGCACACATATTTTTGTCTCATGTGGGATTCGAACTAACAACATTCGGCGTAATGGCAATGGTGAGGTTACCACTAAAACCTTTACGCCATCTACGTTCCACTATCTTACGTTGGACATAAAATTAAATGTGGCTGCGCACACTGCACCTATTCTACCTATTGCGCCTAACCTACCTATATGCGCCATCATGCCATCCTGCTGCCTATTTTAGATTTATATTAAAACATACCTCAGCCCAAATTATTTCATCTCTATAATATTATTAAGTTATTATTATTATCTTATTATTATTAATTTTTTATAGTCAGTAGTATATGGCATAATGGCTGCAACACCTTGTCAATCTGAGTTGTAAAATACTGAAATTATATTTAATTGACGATTTAAAAGAGTGGTCGTGAATTCTTGCAGGTTTCTTCTCATAGGCTCAACCCTTTGCTCAAACCTAGCAACTAACCTAAATGTAGCTTCAGTAACTTAGTAAACTCACTAACCTGTATATTTTGACGTTCATAAGTGTTACTTTGTGACCTAAATGAATAAATGATTTTTGACTTTGACTTTGACTATCCTTTGGAGATACCGTCGTAAAATTATATTGTACGAGTATGTCAACATAAGCACATTACAGATATGCTCAAAACAAGTATTAATTCAAGGTAATATCGTTGTAAATATCATACCTTTGTTTTGTTCCGGATACATTGTCGGCCTCGATAGCGTAGTGGTTAGGGTAACCGACTGCCACGCCTGAGGTCGCGGGTTCGATTCCCGCACAAGTCAAACATTTGTGTGCATGAACATGGATGTTTGTCTTGGTTGGGTGTTTCTATGCATAATATGTATGTATTTACAAAAAAGAAAATATATATGTATGTACCTATGTTTATCCATTGTCTAGTACCCATAGTACAAGTTCTGCTTAGTTTGGGCTAGATGGTGTTGTGTGTATGTGGTAGAATATTATTATTAATATTATTAATAATTTAAACAACGCGATAAAATCCGTATATAGCAGTTTAATTTCAATGAATAATATTCGCGTAAATAGAAGACAATATTATTATTATTATTATTATTACATAGTTGTACATTATGCTTGTAGTCTCCACATCTATAGGCACAAAAATAATTTTATTTTATTCACCTTAATATACGAGCCGTTATAATGGAGTGGGGAGTCTGTTTGACTGCCAGCCAGAAGTCTTGATAACAATCCTAAGGCTCCTTATTTAACGAAGCTATATGAGTATTGGTTAATTATCGCTCGCTTTTATGGTAAAGTATAGGATGGTAAGGAAATACGCATATTTGAGTTGACATGAGTTCTCCATAGTATTTTCTGGTAAGCCGTGATACCCGACACTTATTGAGAAAAGAAATGCGCACAGATGCGATACAGTTTAAAATATTTCTAATATAAACGAGTATAGAATATAATAATATATTAGTAATGTTTATATATCCTATATATATATAACTTTTAAATTAATCTAATATTTAAGGGGCAGTGATAGCTCAGTGGGGAGACCAACATACTGCAATCCAGAGGGATTCGGGTTCGAACCCACGTCGCGCACCTCTGACTTTCGGAAATTATATGACTTTTCGAAAGTATGTGCGTTTTGATTGACAATTATCGCCTGCTCCGTGCCTCGGGGAGCACGTTAAGCCGTCGGTCCCGGCTACCATGTACATCTATGGCAGTCGTTATTGGGAAGTCAGTGCCCTATAATATCCTGACACTGGTCTAGCCTTAGGGTATCGTTGGCCATACCCACCATGTATCGGAGGCCAGGTGGCAGCCGCTCCGTGTAAAAACTGATATCTAGTCAAATCCGGTTAGACCAGAAAAGCCGACACCAAGTGACTTGGGAATAATAAAGGTTAGGGAGAAGATTTAAGAGGCAGCAGTCAACTCGCTGCAGTCGACACGCTGAGTAATGTAGGTTCATTTCACTTGGAGAACTTTACAGAGATACAATTAATGGACACAAAGCACACCCGGACTTAGAATAATCATATCACGATTACAAGAATAATTGCCGTAAAGAGGATTCGAACCCACAACATTTAACGCTTACTCAGTGCGCAATCGATACAAATAACTCAACAAATAAACTCACTGAACCGAACACATTAAACTAACCACAATAAAAAACCAATTTCTTAGGAAGTTGTTCAAACGGAACTCAGTCCGTTGTATACGGTTTACCATTAAACGATTTTATTGTTTGGCTCGACCATAAACATATTTCACGAAAGACATGGAACGATTTCACCGGTCTTTTGTTATTACAGATAAATAACGACAGATGTTTAAAAGAATGGGGCTAAACTTTAAACATACGAAGCGTATTCTCTCCGCAATGCATCAACTTGCAATAAGACTCGAATTTTTAAGAAATTTTATCTAAACATTATAATCGAATGCATTTATGATTGATGTTGATTAGTTCAGTTGGATAATTTAACAGCCACATTATTATGTCTACGGTCATGTTTCTTATTACGGATCAACTAATTAGAATTTGAGTAATATTCAATGCTAATCTTTTATATTATATGAAAATATTAAAATAATCAGAAATGTTCCTTTCGAGCGTAAAGTTGAGACACTGAAGTCCAATTGTGATTTTTTTCTATTAGTATCGAATATATTGTTTTTGCACGAGGCTTTGCTTGCTTAAATGTAGGAAAGGTTAGTATGTATCTTATGTGGGAGCCAGTCAGTGCAGACCGGCGACACTTCGAGCCAGTGGGGTCTTTTGTGTCGACACTCTCCCAATAACGACTGCCATAGATGTTCATGGCAGCCGGGACCGTCGGCTTAACGTGCTCTCCGAGGCACGGAGCAGGCGATAATTGTCAATCAATACGCACATAATTACGAAAAGTCGTATAACTTCCGAAAGTCAGAGGTGCGTGACGTGGGTTCGAACTCGAGACCCTCTGCATTGCAGTCTGTTGGTCTCCCCACTGAGCTATCGCTGCTCTAAAGGTTAGTAACCGTAATTTTATTTAATGAAAGTTATCCTATGTCCCTTTCAGTTCAACGTGTATGCGAAAATTCATAATGATTGGTCGAGTAGAAAATGCATGAAAACGTAACAAACAAATAAACATATTCGCATTTATAACATTAGTTAGGATACATTGATAGACATTTTTATATGAAGGCCATATAAAGATGACTACCGTTACCTATACCGTTATATATATAACATAGTATATGTTATAGTAACCGGCCTTTAATTTATGGTCTAATATTTAATTAATAATATTTACTTATTTATAAGTTTCGTTAGGCATAGGCTTTCAGCACCAGGTCCGAGAGGCGGCGTGCGTGTTCCCACGCGCACCTCTGAGTCATGTTTTTGTCCCCCTACAAGAGGACAGTAGAGGGTCTTTTATGTAGTGGCCTGCCGTTTACGGCGGGCCGAAACCTCGGCGAGGTCGCGATTGCATGTGAAAGCGATTCGCGCGGCCCCGCCGTCTATGGTTATGTCGAGGAACACCGTGGTAGGTTTAGTCGGTATTACCGGGGTATCTCTCCCCCGGTGAGCCCGACATAACCTCTCCGTCGACCCGCGGAGAGGTATGCATCAAAGCATTCCCCCAAGTAAAAAAAAAAGGCATAGGCTTGCGGTTAAGATAGTGTCCAAATACGAGATAATGTGTTTGATTGACAGGTAGATTAATTACTTAATTAAATAGTCCATATTAAATTCTAAGTCATATCTTTTTAGTATGCCTAAGCTTGTTACCATGCCGACTGAGTCCTTTTCAACGAAGAACCATCCTAACTTTATATGCTTACTATAAATGAGGAGAGCAGCGATAGCTCAGTGGGGAGACCAACAGACTTCAATGCAGAGGGTCTCGGGTTTGAGCCCACGTCGCGCACCTCTGTCTTTCGGAAGTTATATGACTTTTCGAAATTATGTGCGTATTGATTGACAATTATCGCCTGCTCCGTGCCTCGGAGAGCACGTTAAGCCGTCGGTCCCGGCTGCCATGAACATCTATGGCAGTCGTTATTGGAAGAGTTTTTACCCTTCAAAAGAAACTTATACGAATACTTGTACACATAGAAGATACTGATAGCTGTAAGCCACACTTTATAGAACACAAAATATTAACGCTACCTAGCCTATACATTTTAGAAATATGTAAGTTTGTTAGAAGTCACCAAAGTTTCTATACAACGCGAGAAGACAAAAACCAGAGACTAAGACATAAAAATAGATTAAACCTACCGAGCTCCAGTCTTAAAATGCACTCATCTAGTCCATATTTCCTGTCGATAAAAATATATAATAAGCTACCTCGCAAATAAAAAATTAAATTAAAGACAGTATATTTATAAAAAAATTAAAACACTTTTTATTAACTAAATGTTACTACCATATAAATGAATACCATTTAGGTAAATGTATGTACCATATAAATGTATATGAAACATAATAAATGGAGATTTAAATAATTACTTATAATAATATACCTAATAATAACATAAATACAAATAAATACATAATATATAAACAAACATGACATACATTTATAATAATAATATCTGGGACATTTAATTCCTTTTCTTTTTTACAAACTTTGATAATAATGATAATCTACAATAATATATAATTAATAAAAATATTAAAACATATAAATAAAAAATATAATAATAATTATATAATAGAATACCATATAATAAAAATAATTATAGTAATATATCTATCTAACTATAGTAAGCGCACCTTAATAAAATGACCTATATATTATAATAGTCAATAAATATCAATCATAAGTAAAATATGTAAATAATAAAATATGTAAAACTTCCTCCTCTCTCCTACATCTTGCCGTGCCGACAAGGCCCACACATGTTTCTTATATTATACCATTGTAACATCTATTTAACTTGTGGAGTGCAATAAATGTATTGAGTATTGAGAGTGTCAACACAAAAGATCCCATTGGGTCGAAGTGTCACCGGCCTGCACTGACTGGCCCCCACATAAGATAAGAACTATAAATGAGAACGTGAGTTTGTTTGTTTGTTACATTTACGCGTCTTAATTATTCCACCGATCATCACGAAATTTCACACATACGTTGTCAGGGGTACAGAAAAGGCCGTAGTGTAATTATCATCTAGAAAAAAGCATTATTCCAGCGAGAAGCTAATCTGAGATATTTATCGTTTATTTTCATAGCTCCGTTAACCTTACACAAGACATGGGTACTTAGCGATCTAGTGTAAGGCAAAGGCATTGGCCCAGTAAGACTATTGCAGGGCCTAGCTTCTCTGCTGCACCCACGGTATGGTAAGTCCAAAAGAAAGGACATAGATCTGCCAAATGGATGACAGTTAACCAGCTATCCTTTTAAGGGTAGCATAAGAGAAACATCAGTCGTAACGTCTTATTCCTATTTTTACCCGACTACAGCGAAGCCAAAAGGAAGGGTAATGATTTTGGCAGTCTGGGTATGTATGTGTGTATGTTCCACCGTAGCACCTAAACTACTGAACCGATTTTAATGAATCAGGTGTCAATAGATTCGTATTGTGTCGAATTCTTCACATTTATAATATGTCTAGACTAAATTTTGCCTGCGGCTTCGCTAGCGTAAATGTTGGTTAGGTGAGGTTAGATCACAAAGGACAGTAATGTTAAAAGGACATTGTTTAGCTGTCATACATTATCAGCCTAAGAGCCAACAGCCACAAAAATTATAAATATGTGGTTAAGGATGACCACATTAAATTAAAAGTGAATATAAGTCACGGACACTTCTGAATATTGCTTCTGAATATTCCGGGCGGTCCATTATTATCATCCTTATTCCGTCTTTCTTTTTTACCCCGGTGAGTCCGACATAACCCCTCCCGTCCAATGCGCGTCAATGCATTCCTCCACATAAAAAGTGTTGCCATGCTTGCACTATAAAAAAACGTATAATACCGAGAAAGTGGTATTTAGGGCTTTTACAATAATTTATGACTTTTTAATAATTGGTCATATCTATGATGAAATTTCAATAATGGTATTTATAGAATAGGATTCGTACTAACTACGTAAGAAAAATTACAGACAAGCTAAATAGGAAATAATTTCTTTGATAAAACCGTACACATATTGTAAAAACTGTAGGCGTGGTAACACTGCGTGTCTCAGATGTAAACAATGGATGCCGATGTATTTGATATCGCGAAAATACTTTTTACCACGAAAATAAGATTCGAAAGTGTCCTTGAGATTGTAATGATTGATTATTAAGTCATAAAATAAAATACAAATTATTGTTTAGGTGGAATGTGTGTTGATTCATAGGCCAAATTGTTCATTGTCCTTTACAAGTGACCAATGGGTAGGTCTTTTCTTGTAGTGGCCTGCCGTTTCATACGGCGGGCCGAAATCTCGGTGGGGTCGCGATTGCATAATTATGAAAGTGATTCGCGCGGCCTCGCACACGCCGACCGTTTTAGTCAGTATTACTGGGATGTCGCTCACCATCTTACCTTCGGTGAGTTCGAAATAGGAGAAGTATGCGTCAATGTAAGTGACAGTACTTTTTCTGAATGAAAGGTACCCACCGTATGTCCTTTTTCTGTTCCCCTAACAACGTGTATGCAACATTTCATGATGATCAGTCGCGTAGTTAAGACGTGAAAGCGTTACAAATAAATAAACAAACTAACTCACTTCGCATTTATAATATTAGTAAGGCTTGGGATAAGTACTGTGTAATTTTGCCAAAATGTTGGTTCCCTTTTTTGAACTTTTCGCAAATCCTACCGCAAACATAGAAATTTAGAATGAAAATAAACGGCAGGTAAAATACTGACTGTTTTTGTACGAGGTATAATATTAGCTTTAACTTGAAATTAATTTTACTCTGAATTCTAAGTTTGTTTGATTATAAATTGGTTTATTCACTTAAAAGTTACTTGTACCGGTGTTACATATTTTAAATGTCCACATAATACAGTTTTAGGCCCTTAATCTTCATACTAACTGGTATTATAAATGTGAATTTCATTTTATTTGCTTTTTACGCTTTTACGCTTTAACTACTCGACCGATCATCATGAAATTTAGCATACACGTTGTCAGGGGAACAAAAAAGGACATAGGGTACCTTTTATCCAGGAAATATTTCTGTTACTTGCCTAACCTACATTTATGCGAGTGAAGGCGTGGGAAAACTCTAGTATTTTTAGAGTTCGAAAAAACTCTTATACAATAGCTTTGTCCGTCCGTCCGTCTGTTATACAACTTTCAACTCAAGAACCGTAAGAACTAGATACTTGTGATTAACGCCATTCAACTCAGCATAATCGATATACCCCGAAATGACTATGACCTTTGACCTGTGACCTCAAGGTCACGTGATATCATCTTTCAATTCAAGAACCGTAAGAGCTAGAGTCACGTGGTTAACGCCATTCAACTCAGCATAGTCGATATACCCCGAAATGACTATGACCTTTGACCTGTTTTTTTCGAACTCTAAGATTTACGCCAATTCATGGCCGTTTCTCACTTGTTTTAAATTCATACAACTTTCACAACTAGTATCCCGCCAGAGGTAATCAGAGGTGTAATTCACCCACAATTCACTCACGTACTAAGTGGTGAGTTTTTTGTTGCCTTCAGGGCCTAGTTTTAGAGTTCTTACTGCTACTGAGAGTTTATTTTAATAAGAAAAGTCCAATGACGCTTTGCTTGCCCCGGCAATTGCAACGCGGAACCTCGCCATTGCACGCAAACACTTATAAAAGATTTCATGTGAAATATAATTTTATTTAATTTTGACAAAGTCATGGGTCTGATTATATATATGATAGTGTCTGTAACACAGGCACTGACGTTCACTCTATGTCTCAAAATCTTCTTCTTATTTTCGTGTGGTTAGTGGCCAACCTGT
This sequence comes from Catocala fraxini, assembly GCA_930367265.1. NCBI lineage: Eukaryota > Metazoa > Arthropoda > Insecta > Lepidoptera > Erebidae > Catocala > Catocala fraxini. The sequence continues at coordinate 3,489,166 of OV884037.1, forward strand.
TGTCAAGAGTTGTTGAAGCCCGTAGGCCTCTGACATGGCTTAACGACTGCTGTCAATTTGACAACAACCGGGACTGACTTTTTACGTGCCCTCCGGAGCACGAAGACGCTCAGATGAAATACCACTAAGGGGTCACCCATCTACAGACTGACCGCACCCAACGTTGCTTAACCTCGCTAATCGTTTACCGATCAGTGAGTGCAACTGGCTATGAGCGCCTCAAAATACATAGCGTTGTACATAATCGTACTTTTACATTGATTGAGATGGACAAACTGTATTTGGCTTTTGATAACAAATTATTTTTAATATTTAAAGGTACCTATTAACACGTGATTTAAATTAATTACATAAATTATCTACATACCTATTGTGTTAAACAGTATAAATACAGAGTAATGTTGCTCGATAAAGCCCGCCTAACTTCATAACTTAGCTATAACTTTGACTGCAAGTTAACAGACTGGCCAGTACCGCCATTGTTAGTGACCAAGACTAATTTCTATACTGTCCATCTCACCACCAAACACATGTATATTAGTCCGCAGCTTACAGTTCTTGACAGTTGCTGAAGTTTGACGGCAAAGTCCCATATTATACATTTGCATCTTACACGTACCCTTGGGATCGTACTATTGGTTACTACAGCTGTTATCGAATAGTAAACGACTTACAACTGTTACAACATTTTCATGTCAATATAGTCTCACTTCGTTCCTATTAAAAGGTAGTTAAAGAAGCCTCGGTCAACTACACTGCAAATATAGGTAATGTATGTTAGCATTCATGGCAGTAATATTAAAGGTGAGTAGGATTCTCGGAAAGGAAAAGATTCACTCTGTAAGTACTCATAGACTTTTTCTGTCTGAGTATCAGCGTAGTGGTGAAACGGACTTTTACCGTCTCAACTACCTCTGTGTTCCTCTTTTTGTCTATGGTAAGTGGTGGTCGGTCTAGCAATCCTGCCTGCAAAGCATCATAGCCTGCTAGGAAGTGCCCCAGCAGGCAGTTCCCGAATAGCCTGCCAACCAAGGCTCCTCCAACACGCTGTGGCGGTACCTCATACAAAAACAAAAGCATCGAACGCTTTACTTTACATCCTCAATCTATCTTATGTAATATTGTTTTTTGTTTATCTTGCCAGCGACATGTAATTCTCAGTGTAATTAAAAAATTAAGAAGGACATTTACTATTAAAAATCTGTATGCAGACAAAGGCAGTCCGAAGTTTCAGAAAACTTAACTAGACTGATTTTTACCGCACTCAGAAATCAAGCTATGGGTCATTCTGTGTTTCATATTAATTAGGATATAAAAACAATGTACAAAGAAGCAAAGTAAAAAATACCTAATATAATAACTTATAAATTTTCTTACTTCTAATCATATTAAAATTCTAATCTGGATTATTATCTATTATTAAAAATATACAAAATTTACCCTTTCGCTGTCCCGTGATACACACAATAGAAAATCTACATATTGTTATGTATCATTATGTGAACCTGTTAATATGATAAATATTGGTTAAATATTTTTTGTTTTTTAGTTATAGTACAGTGAAATAGGTTTGAACTCTAACTATCCCCGACACGATTTTATATTTTACTTGCTGACTCGACAGTCTTTGTCCTGTCAGTCTTTACAAAAGTACATTTCGCGTTATTTAATTCAGTATCAAAATGTCAATAAATTTTTACCATAAGGTATTTTTATCTTATATTTTCGACGGGTGCCGCGGATTTTTTGCAAATTTTCGTCCATACAAACGTGTCCTGACAAACTCAATAAAAAAACAGCTAAATCGGTCGAGCCGTTCTTATGTGATGCTCCATCATACATGTAGCAATTGATTTTTATTTATAGGTATAGGATTAATAATATTTTTTTACATACCTATTTATTTATAATAATATCGTGGTCCTCCAAGACATGGTTATCTATTATAAGTGCAGTTTTATCCTAGTAAATACATATTATTATCATTCCAAAAGACAATTTCTGTAGTAAGACTCAACCAAAGTTATAAGTCGCATAATAAACTTGTTGTAAACAAAACAGTGGCGAAGTAGCCGCCGTAATCGCTTGAGACGTTGTATCGAACTTTGCTGACGCAAGGAATTTAGAGTTTAACGCTTGAATGCAGCTTGAGTTTATCGAGCTCGAATGCTTTAATGCAATCGCCTGTGATGCATGCTCGAAATTCAAGCTCAAAATGTTTAAAAGCGTTGTAAAGATTTTTTATTTTGAATCGTATCTTGAGGTTTTACTCACGCGGTAGGAATTCCTCCAGATTGTACTGACCGACTTAGGTGTTGGATTTTATTTAAAAAGAGATATGAAAGATGTTTGAAAAATTTCGACTTATAATCTTAACAGACTGATATCGTTGACGGAACAATATCAAAGTCAAAGCCAAAGTCAAAAATCATTTATTCATTTAGGTCACAAAGTAACACTTATAAACGTCAAAATATATAGGTTAGTGAGTATACTAGGTCACTGAAGCTACATTTAGGTTAGTTGCTAGGTTCAGGCAAAGGGTTGAGCCTAGGAGAAGGAACCTGCAAGAAACTCACAGCCACTCTTTTAAATCGCCAATTAAATATAAATTGAGTATTTTACAACTCAGATTAACAAGGTGTTGCAGCCATTATGCCATATACTACTGACTATAAAAACTAAAAATAATATTGAAATTAAAGTGCTATATACGGATTTTATCGCGTTGTTAATTTGACACTTTATTACAAAATTTTGAAAATTGTTACACTACTACTACTATTAAACTTTACTAATTTTTAAGCTAATTAAATTATTATTAAACTATTTAGATTTCATTTATTTTTACACTTTCCCCGACGTTTCGGTTGCTTTTCAGCAGCCATGGTCACGTGACCAGTAACTGTACGCGTGCCACACGCACGCAGCTCGCGAGTGGCGCATTCGTGGCGCATTCACTGCGCGTTCACCAGATGTGGACGCAACCTAAGAGATTGTCTAGCATGAGTAATATTTGTCATAGCAAACTTATTTAACGGAATGTGACCACATTTACTAGAATTAGTCATAAGCCTTCTTATTACTTTCGAAAAGCAATACCATACCATGATAATTAAACTAAAGTACATAATGACTAATTCTAACTTATATTTATCTCAAATCCGAATTTGAATTTGTTTGTTAAGGTTCCACGCCTTAAATAAACGACCAATCACCGTGTAATTTCGAATACACGTTGTCAGAATTCACCCAGAAAAATGTCTAATCCCAAGGAATAAAAAATTGTTAGAAAATCTAGATTAAACGCGTTTGTAAAACCTACTACAATATACAAAAACAAAATTAGGCTCCCTATGACCATGGCTGCTGAAAAGCAACCGAAACGTCGGGGAAAGTGTAAAATCAAATTAAATCTAAATAGTTTTAATAGTTTTAATAATAATTCAATTAGCTTAAAAATTAGTAAAGTTTAATAGTAGTAGTAGTGTAACAGTTTTCAAAATTTTTGTAATAAAGTGTCAAATAAACAACGCGATAAAATCCGTATATAGCAGTTTAATTTCAATGAATAATATTCGCGTAAATATAAGACAATATTAACTAAAGATAATAACAATAATAACTTAATAATATTATAGAGATGAAATAATTTAGGCTAAAGTATATGTTTTAATATAAATCTAAAATAGACAGTAGGGTGGCATGATGGCGCATACACTTACACTTTGTGACTATGCAAAGGCAGTCCGTGACTAAATGCGGTTGTACATATACTTCAATAATATTCAAATTAAGAAACAAGATACTTGTTAACATCACAAATAATTACGAGTTACCTCTACATTACTAAATTGACTTATAAGTAATACAGATCTTTGAATCCTGTATGCAACAAGCAACTAGTTCCATCAGTTTCCATTCAACATAGTTGGTATAATATTATAAAATAAAACAACCCGCGAAAATATTACAGCAATCTGTAGTAATGCTAATAAAATAACAGTTACACGAGTATTTATTTATTTATTTATTTATTTTGGGCAAACAAACAGATACATACAATTCTTAAAATAAAATAACTTACATAGAAAGATGGTAGTAAGTATGTACCTCACAACGTTATCCACATGTTGGTAAAATATTTGTTTAGAACTTAATTGCATGCGAGCAGAACTTTAACAATGAAAATATTAAAAGTCAAATACAGCAGGTACATATAAATAATAGAAATTACAAAAAAAACAACAACAACGCGATAAAATCTGTATATAGCAGTTTAATTTCAATGAATAATATTCGCGTAAATAGAAGACAATATTATATAAAAAAAACAATGTCAATAAAAAAATAAAATAATTAAAATGGTATAAAATAAAGATATTAAATAAAAATAAAAATAAAATAATTAATTAAAAATATTACATTTAAATAAATACAGAAATCTAAATAATTAAAAACTAACAAGTAAGGTATAATAAATAAGCAACATTCAATAATAATGAAAAAAATCTATAGAAATTGAACTAATAATAATATTAATATAAAGATAATAATAATATTTCAATTACTGATTACAGTAATGTGTGTGAAAATTAATGATCGATTTAGGATAAATATAAGTTATTAATTACTTTCTATTCTATTTACTTTCCATTATTTTTAATGCTGCGTTTCTAAACGAGTGCCGCGATAGTGAGAGTATTTTTGTACTTGACTTAAAAATTTATACACGTATTATAAGTAAAATTTTATGAATTTTGTACCGCCGACGATACGGCTTATTGATTTGTCTCACCATCTCCAAATAGCATTTTTCTACAAGATAAATAAAAAATGACCAGCTCTCTTATTTAACCTAACAAGAGAGCGACAGCATGCGATTTATTTATTACAATAACAGGCTCCAGTGGAAGACCAGTGCCTGGTTTCTGCGACCAGGCAAATGCTGAACTGGAGTCCTGATTGCTGCAGCTGTGGGACGCATGTCTGGATGTTTATTGAGTATCTTATGTTACTTACTGTTTTTATTTTTTCCTTTGTTATTATTATTTTTGTTATATCTTTATACACATTGTGCCCACCTGTATAGCAATAAATATTTATTTCTTTCTTCTTATCTTTTGGATAAATTTTACCTGATATAAACTTATGGCCTTGTAGTTGTGAGTCTGGACTCACAACTATCACGCCATAATTTTTATAATAATATGAGGAATAGATGTAAAAATACAGTTCATTTGGAAGAACTGTACGTTATAAAATACAATTTTCTAAAACGACTTATTTAAATGCTCTTGTCGGGAGCGAATTCATATCGGTAAAATATGTCTTAGTACTAAAATTAACATCCATGTTCGCACTATTTATAAATAGCAGGAAAACCGACTAATAACACTATCGCCGTAGCAACAATATTAATGTGGATTTTAATAATTAATATATCAGAATAATATATATTTTACCGTTAAAGCAAGCGATAAACTGGTAATTATCGCTTGCTTTAACGGTGAAGGAAAACATCGTGAGGAAACCTGCATGTCTGAGAGTTCTCCATAATGTTCTCGAAGATATGTGAAGTCTGCCAACCCGCACTGTGCCAGCGTAGTGGACTATGGCCTAACCTTTCTCACACTGAGAAGAGGTCCGTGCCCAGCAGTGGGACAGTTTAATACAGGGCTGATATTATTTATTGTATGATAATAGTCTGGTCTGAGGGAAATTGGTTTCCATCCCCGAACAATGAGTAAAATTTAATTATAATTATATTATAATGCATGCGAATGTTAATGTGTTAATAGTGTTTTAAAATAAATAACGCAATTAAATCTGTGTAATATAGTTTAATTTTAATGAATAACATTTCGTGAATTCGCATTCAAATGATCATTTTAAAACTATTAAACAACTGTTGGTGCCTTACATCTGGCCATACTCAACTGGGCGACAACGGAGGACACCGCGAGGTGCGGGGGGACATCCCTGAGCTGCGCGCGCGCCTCCGCCCGACGGTCACTCGGCTCTTAGACGCGCTGAATTACGGGCATTTCTTTAATTTATTCTACGGTAGAAATATTATACCAAATGTATATGCAGTCCACAATATTTTCATTTAACGTCCTATAAGGCCTAAACACAACTATTGTTAAACTTTACTACTATTTAAGCTATTTAAATTATTTACATTTAATTCTATACTTTCCCCAACGTTTCGGTTGGTTTCCATCAGCCAACTCATCTTCCACATTAAGCCATGGTAATTTTGAAATGTGATAGCTTCATTCAATTCTCCATCACTAAAATGATGTTTATTTAGAGATCTTAATAGTTCACTCAATACCTCAATATATCATGGAATTTTCATTCTGGTTTAAAATTTAAAAAAATATATGTTACAATTAAAAAGCCACGCTCCGGCACGAATAGGCCGGCTCGACCGGAGTGATATCACGGCCTCACAGAAAACCGGCGTAAAATAGCGTTTGCGTTGTTTCGTCGAGTGAGTGAGGGTACCGGAGGCCCAACCGTCTCTCCTTTCAGGTAGGGGCAGATTTAAAAGGAACTCAACGCACTTGTGGCTCCTCTGGTGTTGCGAGTGTCCATGGGCGGCGGTAATCGCTTACCATCAGGCGATCCGTCTGCTCGTTTGCGTCCTGTACCATAACAAGGAAAAATCTTTCTTCTGCACTGATTATAAAAAGGTAACGTCATATAGTTTTGGGCCATGTACAATAGTAAGATTACTATACTCATAATTTATTTATAGGTTACCAGCTACCAGGTTAGGTTATAAATAAATTATTATTATATAAATATGTCCATTTTACCGTATACGCACTGTAATTATTGAATAATACGACGTAAAGTAATGGCAACCATTTGATTAATTGAATCTACTTTAAGTAAAATTATATAATGTGACTAGCTGTCCCGACAGACGCTGTCCTGTAAAAAAGAAAAAAACCCAAATCTAAACCATCCTCGAATCCACATGAACACACACAATTATTTTTATCAAAATCGGTCCAGCCGTAGAATTATATATATAAAGATAATTAATGATTGGCACTTACACATTCGGCATTTTTGATAGTAATACAACGTCGTGTTAGCTCGCCACTTCTCGTAATTTCATAATAATTAAGCATACTATTTAAATTGGGTCACGTATATTGCCAATATCTAAAAATGTTCCTACTTTTGGATATTGATAGATTTTTGCAATTTAATTAACTGGCCAGAGCTTTACATAATCGATGGCAAACATCTTATATTACGTAAATCAGAAATTAAATATTACTTTCGAGTTCTAATAATGATGACGTACTTACACCATGAGAAGTGTACTTCCTACTATAAATTTGTGTTTTTTACATGCTATTTCATATTAATTAACCGAATTCAAAATAAGAGGAGGTTCTAGGTTCGGATGTACATATGTATGTTCTTTTTATTAATGTATGTTTACAGATTTCTCCCGCAATTAAAGACCGATTTTGAAAATTCTTTATTATATTACCATCATATCATATATATTTTAGAATAGATAGGCAAAGTAATCGATGGTCCCAAGTCGCAGAGTATATTGCCAGACACCATGATCATTTCTTGAGTATGATTTCCTATAAAGTCGACGGATTTTTCTGATGAAATCCTTACGCTGATGAGGTCATGATGATTTAAAGATTTTTAAAGAATTACTCACAATTTGGATAATAAATTACTAGTACTATTGTCAACCCTTCCAATTAAGCTAAGGTCTCCTTTTAAGTCCTCCATTGGCGTAGATACACCGGCGTCCAGACACAAACATTTATCATTAGGTATGGTTATGGTTAAGCTGGCAGGTTAAGAGTAGTTGTTTTACGTCGTTAGTGTATATCTTTCTTTAGTTCTGCATCGCAGGTCGGACAACTTAACCGTTGGTTTCAAATACAGACATTTTGATATCGTATTTTAGTTTTAATAATAATATAATAATAATAATATTTATTCAATAATAATAATTTACATTTCATTGGATACATTTATAGCTGAATAATATTACACTATGATACTTTATAATCTAATAAATAGTAAGTACTTAACATATAGTTTAACAAGCCGGTATAGGTTCATTTTAGTTTACGATCTAGGTTTTACAATTTAATTGCTTAAACTAGGTTTACACCTGTGTTTCAGGCTATTTTCTACTCAATAAATATGTATTGCGCCAGTAGAGTAAATGTGCATACGCTTAAAATAAATATTGGTGCAATAATAAAATAAAATTGAGGCCACTCGATAGTAATTATTTCATGACTATAAGCAAATTCTCCGTATCGGAGTAGGTCAATGTTTGCAAGTGCCTAGTAACCATTATATTACATTGTTTATAACTTAATTTATATATATCTAATAACTTATTTAATTTATTGTATAAAAAAGAGCCTATGAACAGGAAAAATCTATTTATAAAGGCGTTTTTACCATGAAACTTAGTACAGACTAAATCTTTTCTTCTCTTGTCCGGAGGGAGTGGTTTGAATGGAACTAATGCATGTTGTTTTAGTATGGTGTGCAGAATGAACAATTGACGTACAGTTAGGACATTAGTGGACTGATATAATTCGCAGGTAGGAAACATGTAAGGTCGAAACGTCGCCACTTTTAGAACAGCTCTTTGAGCGCGTTCTAGTGGCAATAAAACCGTTTTTGATGCTCCTCCCCACGAAGTAATGCAGTAGGATATGGTAGACTGACACAAAGACAGGTAGATTTGTTTTATTAACTTAAAATTAGCAGCGCTACGCATAGTTTTATAAATAAATATTAATTTACGTACTCTTTTACATAATAAGTCTATGTGATTGCGAAAATTAAGATTGACGTCAAGTGTTATTCCAAGGTACTTGATAAATTGTGTAGAATCTAGAGTAGGGCAGGCGCATGCAGCGTCAGCAGGTTGAACGACATTTATTATAGTGAGCGAATAGTTTGTTGTTAGGTGATTCATTAATGTTATTGTTACGTATTGAGAAGCGGATATATTTTGTTTTTTGCGTGTTAAGGGTTAGTATATTGTTAAAAAGCCAATTATTAACAGTATCGAAACCACGTTGAGCATGTGTATATACCTCAGCACGAGTTTTTCCTGTGAACAACAGGACCGTATCGTCTGCATAAGACACAATGACACCATTGTGAAGACTTAGGTTACATAGATCATTTATATAGATTAAAAACAATGATACTCCTAGAATACTCCCCTGTGGCTTAAAGGGAAGTGTTAGGGATGTCCTCGCTGAAGGTTTTACCGAGTTTTACACATTGTGATCTGTTGCTAAGATAGTCGGCAAGTAGTTTCAATTGTGTACCTCTTATTCCCACATGCTCAATAGAATTAAAAGTGCCTCATCACATTTTATGAATGAATATTTTTGATAACTAGTAGATATATTATAGAACATCGAATTTACTGTTTGTAAAAAATACGAAAATGATTACGTGATTTCATTCATATGGCCTTCTTTTATTATTTGGGTTGTGTTTATTTTAGTGTAAATTTTTATCGGTAATTTGTTAACAAGAATTTAATCCGCTGGATGGTCAGCGGTTACTGTAGCCTATGAAAATATGTAACACCAGGGATATCACTAGCACTCCACCGAGACGTGGCAAATTTCTACAGGCTTGGTTCTTGTTGCTAACCAAGAGTTTGCATGATTAGCCTAGGCCTACCCGAAACTACGTTATTTTTATAATTTCTTTTTCATGGACTACTGTTCATACGTTACTACGTATCGCATAATGACTGCAACACCTGGTCCATAAATGAGTTGTAAAATACTGAAATTATAATTTGATGGTGATTTAAAAGGGTGGCCTTGAATTTCTTGCAGGTATGTATCTTCTCATGGGCTCAACCTTTTTTCTGAACCTTGCAACTAACATAAATGTAAATTTAGTAAATGTAATAAACTCACTAAGCCCTTTGACGTTCATAAGTGTTATTTTGTAACCTAAATGAATAAATGATTTTTGACTTTTGACTTTGACTTTTGACGTGTTGTACAACCACATTGCAACTCGTCTTATGTAAGAGCGAGCGAGCCATCTACTTTTGCAGATGTTGAAAAGCAATTACAGATTGTTTTAACAGAATAACCAATTACACTTTTTACGAACTGAAAATAAAACTTAGTACCTCACGGTGGATCGCAGTAATAAGCCAAAACTTATGCAATTAGAACCAGCGGGGCAGTTCAATGACAAAATAAATATTTAGTCAAAGTCACGTTGAAAATTACTTAAGTACTAGTAGTTTTCCCGCGGTTTCACCCGCGTATGTCCCGTTCCCGAGTGAATATCGAGTTTCACCCCTTTTACCCTCTTCGGGGTGGAATTTCCAAAAATCCTCTCTTTGTGCTCTTGTAAACTCTCCAAGGAACATACATGCCAAATTTCAGCTTCTTGCGTTCAGTAGTTTCGGCTGTGCGTTGTCTGTCAGTCACTCAGTAACGGAAGAGTTTTATATATATATATGTATATATATATTCATTTAAGTAATTAAATAAAACTCATGAAAGTCAAAGTATAGTGTTAGTGTGTTTACTAAAATAAGTTACACAGTTACATTTAAAACATAATACATAAATAAATTCCAGTTTAATATTTGACTGTTTAGGTAAAGTCTAGTTTGAGGAAAATTACTTTGACTATAACTACCATGAGATAAATTTATGTAATTTACGATAACTTTGTTACAGGAGCAAACCTAAAATTGACAAATTTATAGTTATTGAAATAAAGGAGTCTGCCCACTACACCGTCTCATACCATGACTCTGCTAGGAACGTATCAGACACGAAAAGCAACACGATACACCCTGCTATAGGAACTGCTGGTCGGTGACGGAACGGTCTAGTGGGTATAGTCTTATACATTTCCTTACAAAGAATATTTTTTGCCTGACACGTTCCTAGCACGGTCATGATATGAGACGGGGTAGTGGGCAGACTCAATAATACCTACTTATCAAAGACTTGCCTGAATTTAAATCACTCATAAGAAATTAAAACTGCAGCGATAGCCTAGGGGGTGACCGTTGGACTGCCACGCAGAGGTCTTTTGAAGTTATATTGCGTATTAAATGTTTAAATTTTATTCGCTTTAACGGTGAAGGAAAACATCGTTAAGATAACTGTATGTCTGAGAGTTCTCTATAATGTTCCCGAAGACATATGAAGTCTGCCAACCCGCAATTGGCCAGAGTGGTGGACTATGGCCTTACCCTTCTCACACTGAAAAGAGGCCGGTGCCTAGTAGTGGGAAAGTTTACAAACACAGCTAAACCGTTGGCATTCAGTGTCGACAGACTGATAGTACACACCTCATGGATGACCCAATGAGGTATGTATTATCATTCTAATAATAGAGGCATTAGATTCCATAAGTATGTAATTATGTCTATGTATTATATAAATATATAATATATAACTATGTATCTGTTTTACATACATAGATTGAGAATTGCCAATTAAACAGCATTTTTCTGGAAAAATATTACAAATGTCTTATAATTAGACAAACTAATAAATTACCAAATCCAACTAATAATTATAATTTAAACTTTTATAAAGATATTTGGATGAAACTAAAAGGTTTTCAATTAAACATGTCTCGTAGATCAACCATGTCCTAACGTAACACATAGAATACTGTTTATACGTGTATACGTTTTCAAGAGATTCAGGCGGGCGAAACTGTAAGTAGAAACTAGTGGGTAATAATGTAAATCTAAATTCATCTCTAAAGTGTTAGCTTTATGACTACAGCATATTAGCATATTACTTACATGCAAATTTCTACAGCCTACCATCTCAGCTTGATTACGTAGACATTTGTGACGTAACGTTGACACCTCGTCTTGGCACTGTGTGACGTCAGCAAGCTTTTGACACGAAGCAATTCTGTATAAAGAATATTATTAATGAAGGTAATAAGGAAATGAGTATTTAGAGAGAATTTTCGCTATGCATGTATCCTGAGTCATTAATTTCATTAAAATTGTGAGTACCTACATATTTCTTTTTAATAAAATTTAAAGGAAAGTTAAGATAGATGGTGATGTGACAAGGATGAATAAGGTAAGGAATGAGTTTATTAAGGAAAGTTTGAAAATGGCGACAGTGTCAGAAAAGTTGAAGAGTAATCGGTGCGGTGGTATAGGCATGTGATATAAGGGAAATGTTTGGACAAGCTTATTAAGTATACATATTATTTGGTGTCACACCCATATGGGTGTAACTCCACCGAGACTTGGCAAATTTCTACAGGCTTGGTTCTTGTTGCTAACCAAAAGTTGGCATGATTAGGCTGGGCCTACCCGAAGACTCCTTTATTTTTATAATTTACTTTTATATGGACAGTTACATATGGCATAATGATTGCAACACCTGGTCCATAAATGAGTTGTAAAATACTGGATACCTTACCCTTTGGGAATATCCCCAAAGATATAGTTTTGCGTCCCACGTTATAGGAGGCAAGTCTATTGTCGTCTTTCGGAGATAATGCCAAATCCGTACTGCTACTGAAAATTTATTGTCAGAAAAAGTAAGAACTGAAAACGAAAAACGAGCCATATACAGGATGCCCAGTAATTAATGGACAACCTTAAAATTTCTTATAGTAGAACTGAGGGCTGTTCAGAAAAAATATAGGTATATAAAAAAAAATATAAATTGCAATTTCTAGTCAAACTTTTGACTGTCTATCTATTAGCATAATTACTGTTTAATAATAAAACAACATAAAACCGATGGAATTCATTCATTTATGGTCGTAGTGTACAAGAAAGTTAAATATGGTAATTATAAAATATATATATCTCAGGTACTTAGTAGTTAGGATAGATTTTTTTCTGAACGGCCATCAGTTCTATTATAAGATATTTCAAGATTATCCATTAATTACCGGACTTCCTGTACATCTGAAGCTCGTTTTTCGGGTCGGTTTCACCGGTTGTGGAGTGGTGGTGCGCCACCATGACAGTTTTTAGTATAGGTGTGAGTGACAATAATTTTTTTCCGCCTCTACTACGTCCGTATCCAGACAGCATAGAATGCCTCTGGAGTTTGGACACTACATTTTATACTCACACGCCAAGAAATCTTTGTAACTTCGATACATTTAATCAAAGAAAGAAAATCATTTCAGATATCTTATGTAGTAAGTAGACAAATTAAAGGTAAGGTGAATCTCGACCTAACACTGCTGTGGTAAGGTTTACTTTATATCTATCGATGGGACCCGTTGCCAAGTTATTATAGCTAATCATTTGAACCAATCAATTTGTTCCAGAGAATTTTTGCTTTTTATTCGAGAACACCTATCACTACCTTGAATTCTACCTTCAATAGTCCTCTTACAAGTATGGCACGATTCTATAATGACAAATCTAACATATCTGATAGTAACATTGATGTCTTCTCTATGATATTTTATTACTATTATTCTAAATATCTAAAAGAAATATTTAAGATTTAGTTACACTTTCTGATTGGTGGTTTATCTTATCTTAGAGACATTGTTATATTTTCACCATAAACAAGTGGTCTCTTTAATATATAATGTAATTTAAATGTCATGCATGCCTGTGGTTTGTTTAATTACTTTGACAATGTTAAATCAAGAATGTCTTTATGCAATTGTAATTATACAGTTGGTACGCTTAAATTATAAATAAATAAATATCTGACATATCCGTATTAATACAATAATGAGATCAAACACGTATTTATATAAAAAGTTCCAACATCTCACGAAGCGTTTAAACACCGTGATCAGAGTAAAACAGTTGCGTATTTTGAAAATAAATTAATATTCTAAGCCCCACCAAGTACGGGTAGCAGGGCTAAATAGTATTAATAAAGGACTTCTCTTTAGATTCATTGACACGAATCCAATTATCATTTTGTTTTTGATTCCCTTTGAATATATTTTAAATGAACTACGCAATGAAATTATATGTTGTTAAATTGTAAGAGAAAGGTCAAGATTTTGTCTTTGAGCTTATTAATATAAGACTCTTGTATTCACTACACTAAACGTGGCGGTAGCAGCGAGGCGACCACTGGCATGATACGCCATACATACAAACTTCTTTTAAAACAATTCCAATTATCCGTGCCATAATAATATTATATTTGTCGAAGATAGAAGAAAAAGTAATCCATCTGTTCTATAAATAATTATAAGCTGATAACGTAAATTATGGACACTTGCAAGGGTTTTGCTTGAACGTTGCTATCTCAGCAAAAAAATATACTTTTTCTGAAGAATAGCAACTCTTGAGAAACCGCTTGAAGACTCTATTTTTGAAAGCAAGTGGTGAGCTAAAAAGCCTTGGATTGAAGCTTGTGTGTTACATCGGTGCGTTTGTTAAAATCTACATTGATAAGATCGAGATTTATTTTAAGATATTTTGCGTGGATTTCTAATTTATGGGGTCATTCTGCGTCAATTCTACAGATTGCTGGAATTAAAAAACGCATAAGTTATTTCTAACAGAAAACCGATTCGGCAATCTAACACGTATAAGTTTTTCTGGTAATTATTAATATACTGTCAGCAAAGCGACTCATACCTATTCTATTACAAAAAATATCACAAATTCCTAGCACAATTTTACCTAACGTCACAACACCTGTGCGAAAACAATTGGCAAGGAAACATATTCATTTTTAAATTGTTGCTATTGTTACATTTGTAGGCACTTAAATTGTTGAAATATTGTTGGTTAGTATTCAGTAAATAATATTAAGCAAACCGTGGAGAGCCTGCCTAAGAAGATTATTTAAAAGACACGCGTAGCTTTTAAATAATTACAAAATTATAGAAAACATAATTTCCATCTGGACTCGGATGCGATACCCGAGTAATACAAAACTCGTGTGGGGTACTGTCAAACTTTAAGACTGCGCCGAGCGTAAGACAGCTAATGACAGTGCTCGTGCGGCGCATATTCAAATCGGCGCGCGGCCGCCATAGTAAAATTGTATGGAGGATTTGAAGTGCTTTTTTGATAAATATCTTTATTGTCAACAAATAACTTAAATATTTGGCACGGACAAATTGTAATATAACTATTTATATTTCATTTAAGCTGTAAAATAGGACAGATTTCTACCGTTATAATCTAAAAATCACGTTGCAAGCTTATTTTTGCATTTTTCGTGCAAATTATATAAATTAATTTTCGCGAAAATATTAATTATTTTGTGCTTTTACACGGAATAATTGTAAACACATTCATTGTTATGATAAATGTATATTTTATATTTGTATTAAACAAAAAGTGTTAATTTTATTCACTTAACTGTGACCGCCTGTTTTGACACATTTCGCTCGGCGCAGTCTTAATTACCTTTGAACATATTTAAGGAAGTACTTCACAACGTGTAACCTCACGCGATTCAAGTTATTCTACGTTACAAGCAAAGTATAAAGTTTCAAAACGCAATCATCTTGTTTATTCCGTTGCCAAGCACTTTGTGTAATTGTATCCTTTATATCTGGCAAAGAGTTCCTCAAAATGTTAATTTCGTCTTCCTTTTAATGATGTAACGTAAACATTAATAGGTAATTACTTACGTCTTTACCGTACTGAAGTATACATAATAATAAAGTAATATATCGCATGTGATTTGATTTAATTGGCATATTTATTATAATAACATATAATAAATAGGCAAACACAAAACTGATTAGTACCATTTTCTCTTCTGTATGACAACAGATTTTTTTCTTTTATAATTATTTTCAATATCTATTAACGAGGTTTAGTGTAACCAATGAAAAAATGGAAACAGTTTTACCGTATATGTATATGTATGAGCAGCGATAGCTCAGTGGGGAGACCAACAGACTGCAATACAGAGAGTCTCGGGTTCGAACCCACGTCGCGAACCTCTGACTTTCGGAAGTTATATGACTTTTCGAAATTATGTGCGTATTGATTGACAATTATCGCCTGCTCCGTGCCTCGGAGAGCACGTTAAGCCGTCGGTCCCGGCTGCCATGAACATCTATGGCAGTCGTTATTGGGAGAGTGTCGACACAAAAGATTCCACTGGGTCGAAGTGTCGCCGGTCTGCACTGACTGGCCCCCACATAAGATACATACATACATACGTATATGCCTTCTCAAATTTTCAATAATGATTATGGTTGAATTTCAAGCTGGTCATTGAATACAAACTCGTATACACCCGTATGGTTATACAGGTGTATACTAGTTTCTATAATCAAGCCTTGCATGGTTCATGTTATATATCTAGCAGGAATTAACGCAATAATGCTAAGTATTAATAATCCTTATGGAGAGGCTTGCCGTTGCGGCCTGGTTGTGTCGGCCGGATTCACAATCATACTGACCACATACTGACAAAAACTTAACTCGGTATTTCTATAAATAATAATGAAGATGTATGAATATGATATCAATGGAAGGTATTTTGTACTATATAATATCCAGTATGTCGTAGCAATAGCCTTACTTAATAATACCTAATTAAAACATAGGTTTTTATTATAATGGCTGGCTTTTGTTTTCTGTTTTAAGACAACGCCTGCACTAAAAATTATTACTGAACAACGGACATAAACAGTATACAGATTTAATACAACTATCTGTGCATCATACACATTTTTGTATTATGTAGCATTCGAACCTACTGACCTGTTTGTGTCAAAATCAATAAATAAGCTTGTAAGAGAAAAATATTTTCTCTAAACGATTGAATTAGATTTGCCTGTAAAACGATAACCATTATATAGGTCATATAAAAGGCAGACTACTATTTTTGTTCTTATTCCTATCTTTTTATTTTCAGGGATATTTGGGTCATCTTCTATTCTAAACAGACTGAATACAATTATTTCTATAAAACGACCACCTTACTTTCACAAACGGGAGCGAGAATATTCTCAGCTGAGCCTATTATCTAAATATAAACTCATTTTTTTGCGTTAGCCTTTTAGTGTGTGTCACTGCTAGGCAAAATCCTCTTCGTTAGATTTATAAATTGCTCTGTTGTTAGTTTCAACTGTTAATCTGCCTGCCAGTCCCATTCCAAGGCGTCCAAGACCAACAAAACGTATATTTATGTGTTCTACCTACATTTTCTTGTAACAAAAAATAATCAAAAATCAGCCTGAAGCAAGGCACTTGACCTTGTGCGTGCAGCCCGCGCATACACCCAACGCAAATAACTTACACTATGTACATATACAGCTTGCGCAAGCAGCCAGTTACTTGCATCGTGTGCAAGCATCTTTAGCGGAAACGTGGGTGTATTCATTTCTTTTTTCTAAAGATGTCATATCCCGCCCTCGGAATACATCCTGTGTCGTGGGGGGTCTTTACAAACATTCAAATAACGGACACAAAGAACTCCCAGACTCCGTACAAGTATTTGTGAATAACACATTTGTTTTGCCCCGCGTGGGGATTCAAACCCACAACTCTCGACACAGTGGCAGTTGTGAGACGACCACTTAAATCATTACGGCATCGGTAAAAGCAGACTCTAATCGTTTACCTGTATCCTTGTAAGGTATACCGTAAACCATTTATGATACAATCACGTATCGAGAGCACCACATAAATTAGAAATCCTCTTGACTGAACATCGCTTGTTGAAGTAATACATTGTGTTTAATAGGGCAGAAGTAATCCGTTCAGTACTTAGGTGAAAATGGGCGTAAAGATAACTTGATTTTATACCAGGAAGTGTGCAATCAAGTTTGGTTCTAGAAAGAGTAAACCTTTGATAACATTGAGGATATCTCTGTGTAACTAAGCGACTCTTTCTTCTCCCTAGCCTTTATTATTCCCAAGTCACTTGTCAGCTTTTCTGGTCTAACCGGATTTGACTGGATATCAGTTTTTACACGGAGCGGCTGCCACCTGACCTCCGCAACCCGAAGGCTAACGATACGTAATCAAGGTACGTTGAACACGCGTACAGCATCTGTACGGACTGCAGCGAGTATGATGGCGTTAGCGCGAACAAAAACCAGCTTGGGCTTGTATGACACCCGTGCTCAAAATGTATACGCGTAGCTTCAAGTATGTATTGCGCGTTCCAAATTACGCGTGACCGACTACGCGTACATTGAAACGCGCAGTCCGTATGCGGCTTGAAAATTTGGTAAAATGTTTGGTACTCAAGCACGCGTAAACTGTTAAACAGATTTGGATTAAACTTTACACACAAATAGATTATGTCGTAGATCGGAAATGATACTATTATCATAGTATTCGTGTAATCGTTAACGCAGGTGCAGAAGTAAATAGAAACTATTTTTTTAGACTGTAGTGACCTGTACACATTCTACAATATTAGACAACGGGTCTTAATTGCAAGTGTTTAAAGGTATATAATACCAATTTATTTCTTAACGTCTCAAACGATTTTTGCTTGAGCTCACACAAGTCTATCCGTAACCACGATCGATATAAGTCGGATAAAACTTCTGGCAACAAATATATGTATATTTAAGCCTTTTAATATTTATTATTACGATGAAGACCCTATTATTATATCATTTAGAAAATAGTTTTACATACAATCCATAGCCGAAACCACAATGTACATCCTCGTCGACCCCGCGAAAGTTTGGGTATATATTTGCGGGCTACCTTCATTCAGGTATTATTTAATTCACCTATTAGGTAATTTTCAGTAGCAGCACGTATACTGGAAATGTGCACGGTGGACGGCAATTTACAATTTATTAGTTAACTAGCTGTGCCAGCGGTTTCACCCGCGTTTATGACTACTGCGCCGCTCCCGTAGGTTGTAGCGTGATGTTATATAGCCTATAACCTTCCTCGATACATAGGCTATCCAACACTAAAATAATTTTTCAATTCAAACCGGTAGTCCCTGAGATTAGCGCGTTGAACCAAAAAAACAAACAAACTCTTCAGCTTTATAATATTAGTATAGATTATAACTTATAAGCCAGAATATTTGCATAATTATGCAAATATGTTTGTGTAGAATATACCTTTATTTAAATTGGGTCAAGTAATATTCACTACACAGATGCCGTAGTGGTTAAACGGTTGGCTTGCCGTAGTCAAAGCGTCGAGTGTTTTGGGTTCGATTCGTACACAGGAGGTAAAATTATGTGATCAACATGTAGTTGTATCGATCCTGGTTTCTGGATCGGTACAAATACATGTACATACACATAATTTTACGTCATTCGTTACGGGTTCTTTGTAGTACTTCCATGCACGTAGATAGAGTTTATTCCAGAAATCCTCACCGATATATGCCTACTACTACGAATTGCCAATTTGCCAGATATCCCCAATAGTCTATATGTATGTCTAATATTTAGTCGCGATTTCTGAGAAAAAGATGGCAATCCTCATCAAATCATCTCGTATAACTGCTGACCATTTGTGCGCAAGAGCGAGCATTTCTAATCTGAACTGCAAACCGATTTATTACATATATATCTCGGAGAGTCGGAAGGCAACTCGCAAAATTATTATTCGTGAAAAAACATACAACCTGCCTGTCATCTAAACTTAATCGGTATGGACGCCGTTGAACGATAAGATCTGGATTGATTAGCCGAATAATCACACGCATTTTTTGTAAACGATTATCAATGAAATTTTAATAGCTATGCAATAACAACATTAACTTTTGGATGTTGTCCGAGTAGACATTGGAATAAACTAGCTTTTGGATGTTGTCTGAGTAGACATCGGAATCAATATTATGAAAACAAATTACTGAGGTACTTCACAAATTGTAACTTAGTTAATGTAATTGAATATCCTTATTTTAAAATATCGCAGTAATTATAACGTCATGTTTTATAGCATAGTCGGGTAGAATATGGAACAAAATTGCAAGATTATTCTCATTAAAAATAACCTCAATCAAAGTTGGTCGGTACGGAATTACCAATACCAGTTATGTGAACAGAATTATTATAACGTGTGCATGAAAATAAGTTAGCTGCACTGAATTGCACGAGAGAACATTCGGCCCCAGGTTCGAAATAAAACCAATACGTCTCACCTGAATGTGGTGACTACCCGCACACAGCAACCATCTTGCAGCTGTCCACGTGGCGCTCGCTTGTTAAGCGATTGCCAAGACCAGTGAGTGGTCCCGTGACGGACTCGATCAATTGCATCATGTTCTTCTGCTGCATCTCAAACATAGTATACCAGTGAGAATGGAGTTCAGATCCCAATTCTGATGTCGGAGAGTCGGACGACAACTTGCTTTAGACATGATGAAGCAGCAAAATATAGGCGTGGTATTTTATACTTCGTACTATACTAATGATAGACAAATACAAGAGAAATAAAACAATAAAGGTTGACTGTGATTATCTCTGATTTGATCGGTACGCAGCGAGCTCATCACACCGAATGTGTCCACGAATCTCCAGCGTTTATGTAACGTCAATAAGACGCTGACAGCCATAACTGTCATTGCAATTGACACATTGGCTCTGTGGCGACCGCACTCAAGCTTACGCTTGACGTTCCGAAACAAACCAATAGATAGCGCTTTATTCAACTCCAATTACAGAAATAAATTTCATTCTAATGATTATTTTCTTGACGCTTCGACATAAAATTTAATTTGGTGGGATTCTAATTCTTCAAAAGTAAAAAAGGCACATTATGTGTCCGGTGGGATTTCTGACATAAGTCGTATATAGCATATATTTATTATTTCTCGAAGTAAGCTTGTAAACTGTCGTTTTAATATCAAAAGGAATCAAATCCTATCGAGAACCAAATTCAAGTTGCAACTTAAAATCATTTTCTTAAAGAAACTTGAACCTATAAATACACAGCTCCGAAACTCCGTTATACATTTACATGTTTTAATCCTTTAAGTAAATAAAGTCGTATCATCTTACAGAAAATGAAATAAGAGAGAGGGTTGAAAAGTTTTAGCAAACCTTTCAGTTCTTATTAGTGAAAATAAAGACACCCGGCTCAGACTCAACTTGGGGGTTAAATTTCATTTCTCTTGGTACCGAGCAAAACGTAATACAATTGTTTATGCAGAGTTTAACCACTCCAGTTTAGGGTTTGGGTATTAATTACCATTATTGATCCCTTTAGCGCGGCTAAGTCTGTTTGTTTTGTTCAGATGTCGTTTATAATTTAGGCTTTTTTCGCTGTTGCATTGACGTATTTATTTTCTAATGCCAAGCTGGCATGCCAGTATATAGCCTGCTTCATGGCAGGAATAATCTTAGTCTAGCTCTGTGAAAATACTGCCAAAAAGAAAACAAAAATGTTTATAAATCGTATAATGCTGCTTTTTAATGATATAATCATTTCGTTTTCACTTATTATAATCGAATATTCGAAACCTGATTTAATGATCACGATTGATAGATGCGTTGTGGTCGATTAAACATGCTTATGCCACTGTGAGCGATCTTTCAAATGGTCGCTTCGCCGCTGCCGGAGAAGACTGGAGAAGTCTTTAAAAATACAACGTCATCCATTAGGATATTCTGCACAAACAGACCCTATATCTAATAAGTCTCGGTAAGGGTCAGCTTATGCGTTCTTGTCTATTGCTAAGGATCGTAACAATTTTCATGTAATGAAGAACAAATTTTAATTATTTTGTATATTATATAATATTCAGACACAATTGTAATAAATTGTTAATTAATTAAATAAATAAAATTTAAAATTGTATTTGGAGAAGACAAAACAGCTGTTGCAATAGAAGTTAAAACACAAGACGGTGAAGTTTTAAATCTTAAAGCCAAGAAAGAAATCATCGTGTCTGCTGGAACATTCAACACTCCTAATTTGCTCATGTTATCGGGTATTGGGCCAGTAGAACATCTAAAAAGTAAAGATATTTAAGGAATGTCAGATTTACCTGTTGGAGAAAATCTGCAGGAACATGTTTCCGTAGTAATCATACATAGTTTGGAAGAATTAAAAGAATCTTTACCAGACCCTACTCAATATTAATTACCGAGAGGTTCATTTACTAGTTTCATTTCACTGAATAAAAGTAACTATCCTGACTATCATGTCATAAGTTTTTTGGGAGGATCGCAAATCATGTTGCTTTTACAGAAAAGCAACATGATTTGCGATCCTCCCAAAAAACTTACAAGTACAGACTTGTAGTTGAAGAAACTAGATTACAAGCATTTAACGAAATACTTAACATTAACCCAGTATCAAGAGGTAGGGTACTGCTGAAGAGCAAAGATGTTGGTGAATCGAATGGATCTTTATTTTAGAAATTAATCCACTGTAAACAAGGGTTTACAGTGGATTAATTTCTAACAAAACCGATGTGAAATTTTTATCGATTGTATACAAGATTATTTAACCATAATGAATAGACCTACTATAGGACTGCCAATTCTGCAATGACGGACGCGTATCCTAAATGTAACGAATTTGAACTAGGAAGTCGAGATTACCTGCGCTGTTGAGTCATGTGTTGTTGAGTATCTTCTGGTTTGAGCCATCTTAGTAGTACTTGTCCCATGGGCACAGTTCTAGATGGAAGACTGAGAGTCCATGGTGTTAAAGGTTTACGAGTAGCTGATGCTAGCGTAATGCCAATAATTACTAGAGCAAACCTATAATATGGATAGATTTTGATGATTGGTGAAAAGGCTGCTGATAACAAACAAACTTAATATTTAAGATAAATTATAAAAAATATTTATTAAATCGACAAATAGACTCCTAATTTAAAATCGCCAAGTATTTAACTCCTTGTTGACATCTTACTCATATTTGTTTCATATTTGTTTCATCTACTTATAGTTTTATCTACAATAATAAAAATATTTAATTTATAATTCGTATCTGTAGTTATAAAAAATTTACATGTATATTTATTTAATTTATCTGTAATCTGTGTTTCTTATTATCTGTAATAATTATAAATTCTGTACTTTTTTTGTAGTTTAATGGTAATAATTTGGACTGTATTAGACGCTCATAATCACTATTGAGGTGTTGCTGAAAATCAGCGCTGTATCGCAAGCGGTACAGCATTATGCTGAGCAACATCTCTTTTTAATGAACACTGCGACGCACATTGAACAGCAAGGGCTCCATGTATAAATTTGTATTCCATATTATATATAATAATATATTAAGTAATAGTATATGTAATTAATTAACGTATTATAATGTAGTAATTAATATAGGTATATAATAATGTATATAAGTTTTATTTATTTATTTTTATTATTATCAATTTATAAATACATTTATTACTGTTACACACAAATTTTGCATTATAATAGTTTTGATTGTGTGTTGCAATGCTTCATTAAAATAAAATATTTCTTTCTTTCTTTCTATATTATCAAGCAAGATGATAATTTTAATTAATGTTATTTTATATACAAAATATAAATATAAAATGTTTCACCCATGTTCATTTAATCTGTCTTGTCTTGGTATCCCAGGCATAGTTAAAATCCTATTGTGTCTGGTCACCGATAGGCTGATGCGACTCAATGGGTTAGGGATGCAGTGATAAAATCTGCAACATTCTATGCGCTGATATATTCAAACTGTTTACTTAATCCGTTAAAAATACACAGTAGTCATGGATATAACTCTCCTTAACAGAGAATCTGAGCAATAAGTGTAATTCGCCAATATCCTAACTTTACCAACAGGCATTTCGCAACATGCTCCTACTAATAATGCGGTTTCTTTATGGCAGTAATAAATACAAATGTAATATTTTCATGCCATGAATACCCAGCTAGACTACTTACCATACGCAAGTATATGATCCAACCATGTGCGTTCTTCGAGACCATTTTTTTTATCGCTGGGAAGGTGACCGCGTCATGGGAATTATTTCTACTCCAGCAATTGTCTTGTTAAACCCAAGAGATATTTTCCAAATCTGACAAAAATAAAGAAATCTGATTAAATATAAATAATTGAGCTTTGACTTAACAATTACTTCTACAATTACTTTTTGTCTTATTATTTTATCTTGCAATCTGAATTTCCTTTAAAAGAAAACTGTTGCACTTGACATTTCCATCCATATTAGCCAGCAGATTTGATGAATATTACACAATACACCAAGACTCAGAAAAATAATTGATTTGAACCCACAGTGCTCAGCAGCCTGAAAATTAAAATTGCCGTACAGTGAGTAAGCTTCCTGCTGTTTGCTGTTAACATGACAGGAATCTTTGCTATTTGAACTAGCAACACATGATGATATAGTGATACGTTTCTAAATGTTTGTCTTTCGGAAACTTACCAGTGAGTAAGTAGCTGCAAGGACCCATAGGCAGTAAGATAACCGCGTAGCATTACGCGGACTATATGACTGCTTATTTACTTTAGTTAGTTAACAAATAGTAATTAAAACTATTGAAGTTTATAGAATCGATGTCCATAAGCTGATCTACCTTAAGTTTACATAACCTACATAAGTCGTTTTGACTCTGGGTTTACTTCTTCTCCCTAGCCTTTATTATTCCCAAGTCACTTGGGGTCAGCTTTTCTAGTCTAACCGGATTTGACTGGATAACAGTTTTTACACGAAGCGGCTGCCACCTGACCTCCGCAACCTGAAGGCTAACGATACCGTAAGGCTAGACCAGTGTCAGGATATTAGAGGGTACTGACTTTCCCAATAACGACTGCCATAGAAGTTCACGGCAGCCGGGACCTATGGCTTAACGTGCTCTCCGAGGCACGGAGCAGGCGATAATTGTCAATCAATACGCACATAATTTCGAAAAGTCATATAACTTCCGAAAGTCAGAGGTGCGCGACGTGGGTTCGAACCCGAGACCCTCTGCATTGCAGTATGTTGGTCTCCCCACTGAGCTATTGCTGCCCTGACTCTGGGTGTACTATGTGTCTGATAATGATATACTTTTAAAGTCTTCCGCGATACACAGCAAGATACATTTGCTGGAGACTTCTTAAAAATGTAAATCAAAGACAAGTTCATTTTGTATCGAGAAATACATTTTGAAATGTTCCATAGCTAGACTGTCTTTGTTGTTTCAAAGTACAAACAATATAGCTTAAAGTTCCAATGTAAAACGAATAAGTAAGTACTAAGGTACTTGACTTATTTTTAGTTAAGAGTTCTCTCAGAGAATTGTCCCACATGTCTTTATTTGAACGAGGTTAATTATAATATTACATGTCTAATTATAAAGTTTATGTTTTACGTTGTTTTGCTTGGTAATAGAAATGTGCTATATTAGAATTCAATTTGACTTTTACGTTGGTTTAAGTCACTATAGGAAACTAACTCAAAATCTTTTGATCATATAAGTGTTATGGAATCAATGTGATGAAGCCAAATACCTTTCTATCTTCATTCAGAATCATGGCATGCTTTATACACGTTACTCGGTTGTTGTACTACGGTTGTGATACTCTTAACTTAACTAATTTACTCTTCTTTCAGATTATCTCCAATTTAAACAGGTAATGTTAACGTAAAACAATATTAGATAATGTTCCAAAATATTTTTCCTGTAGCTTGCATTCATATGGGTTACACGTTTTTAACTCTAGCTAATGAAAAGCTTATCACGACAATCATT
This sequence comes from Catocala fraxini, assembly GCA_930367265.1. Taxonomy (NCBI): domain Eukaryota; kingdom Metazoa; phylum Arthropoda; class Insecta; order Lepidoptera; family Erebidae; genus Catocala; species Catocala fraxini. Next base: position 3,514,801 of record OV884037.1, read on the forward strand.
TTACAAGCGATTGTCGCATATTAAATGAACCAGCCAATCAAATGACAGGAGTTTGTTTTGGACACGTCGCCGTCGTATCCATTTAGGAACCAGCTGTTAAAGTTATAGGAAGTTAAAGTACATCCAGTACTTGGACACTAGCCGAAATCTTGTTTTGGTTGTTGCGCACAAACTCAATGCCATTTACACGCCATTTATACATTAAGACCATGCAATAATGGAACACAATCCATTAAATTGCTTTCGACTTTTACGTTGGCTGCACAAATGACTTAGTGGTTTAAATGATCGCCTCGTCGTTGCTACAGCAATAAATGTTGTGGATTTAATCCCAAATGAAAATTTGTGTAATCCACCATATGTTTGTTCTTAGTCTGAGTGTTCCTTGTGTCCATTGCTTACATGTTTGTAAAGTACACACATGAAATAATCCTAGAGCGAAAGCTGCCTTTTAGAAAACAATAAATTCCAAACAATATAACAGACACCATTAATAGTTTAATGACAAGACCTATTGCGCCTTTAATTTGCGTCCTGCTGTATGCAAATACTCTTGGAGTAACTAAAATAGTAGATAACTGTATTATCTCAGACTTATAATTACTGTGGTCGAAGTTTGCCCCTTGTCTTCTAACGGAATTATCCGCCGAGCAGTTTTATTCCTGCGGTATTCGAGGAACAGAACTTACTAATTGCATTCCTAACTGCAGTAAGTTCTTTACGTATGCCTTGTTCTTTATTTATGCTTTTTTTATTTGTGTTTGAGCTGAAGGAATTTATAAGAAATAGTTACTTAGGATTAGTTAAAGTGAGGACGGTCAGTTTTATAAAGTTATAGGTTATGATAAGATGTGTTAAGATGCATAATATTTTCTTTAATTTTCATTATGTGTTAAAGCTGAGAATGTTTGATGCGGTCCGAATTTTGAATAGACTGGCAGATTTGGGCTTAGTTAATGATAAAATTATGAATGTCTATACAGACAACATACATAAGATATTACAATAATATTCATCTCTGCAGCTAGGTATAGTGCGTTATAATCACGTAGATATAAAACCGTACAAATAAAATTAGGATAATAATTAAAGAATTTATTCTCAAAAAGACAAAGTCACTTACATGAGAACATTGGATAACATTGTGTATAAATACATTTCAAATGGTCGATAGGTATTTTGGTGCTCAAATAACATATTATATTTACTTGGTAATTTATTTTCTCTCGCGTAAATGAAGGTTTGGTTAGATTAGTAACAGTACCTACTTTTCTGGGTGAATACATACATACATACATACTACATTCACGCTTGTTTCCCAGAGGGGTAGACAGAGACTACGGATTTCCATTTGCTACGATCCTGACACACTTCTCTGGCTTCATTCACTTTCATCACATTCCTCATACACGCCTGTCGGTTCAAGGTGCTCTTAACCTGGCCTTTGTTCAGAACGCCTCTGATCTGATCGAGAAACGTTCGCCTAGGTCTTCCTCTTGCAACTGTTCCATTCACACTAGCCTTATAAAACATCCTTAGTCAATGTTTCCTCGTCCATTTCTGGGTGAAAGGTACCCTAAATCCTTTTCTGTTTCCCTGACAAGGTGTATGCCAAATTTCATGATGATCCGTCGAGTACTTAAGGCGTGAAAGCGTAACAAACAAACAAACAAGCCAACTCACATTCGCATTTATAATATTATACATAGTTAGGATAAACTGTAAAAAATAGCAAATATCGGCATATTAACAAAATTTTATTGATTTTATTACATACCTTCTTCGCGAATCATACAATATTTACATTTGTGAACTTTGCATTGGCGATGTGCATTCACATGGAAAACTTGAAGGCATTCATGAGATTTAAAGCATAGTGGCATTCTCACCTAGATTCCGACTGGGACAGTACCTGACCCTTGAAGATATAGCAATCAAATAACTTCATGATATATTTCTACAATGAATAGAATTTCTAGAGGTCTTTAGACAAGTACTTTGAACTTTTGTATGTGCTGACAAAACACACGTATATATCTGGAGAACTATAAAATTATTGTCGATACTAATATTACAGTAACCCGGCGAGTGTAGTAGCACTGTTTGGAGATATGAAGGTGAGGTATATGTGAGTAGACCAGACCAGAACAATAGTTTATATAATGCTTATTGCGGTAGTTTCGCCATTTTGCTTCCTTATCTATAAATTATTAAAGACAAAACAGCTCAGTAACATTTTGTCGTCTGTTTGCCAATCCAGTGCAGTACCATATTCCTCTGTTTGTCCACAAATATTCTTAATTTTTTTGTGCAGGAGCTATTGACGAGATCAAACTCTACCCATAAAAATATTAGTTAGTGTTATTATATAGATAGGTAAAACTAATGAATCTGATTATTTGTAAATTTTAATATAATGTAATATAATAATGATAAATATTCTAAATAATAATATAGCTTGGCATTTTGTTACTAATATTTTAAACTTTATATATAATTCTACTGTACGTGTGTATGTCACTGAACTCCTTCTAAACGGCTGGACCGATTTTGATATTGTGTGAGTTCATGTAGATTCAAGGATGGTTTAAATTTGAGTTTTTTTTTTCGTGTGTACAGGACAACGTCTGTCGGGACAGATAGTTGTTTTATATAATTATTAATATTAGCATGCCTAGTACAGGCAGAATATAGCTTGACCTATTCACCATTGTTAAATCTGGTACCACCTGTATTCTGTGCAAATAAATGTTTCTTTCATTCTTTCTTTCTTTCTTGCTATATATTAATACATATAGCAATACGTAACATAGTTGATTTTACCATCGCAGCGATTATTATGCGCAAACATACATTTTTACTGTTTATTTTGTTTAGCTTGCTTGGCGTGTAAACATTAAACAATGTAAAAATATATATCTATTATTTTATCTAATTAAACTTTATTTACGTAATTGTTAAAAGGTTTTTTTTTTTGTATGTTAATTAGAATATTAACTTAATGGTGTGATTTAATTTACCATTATAAAATTTGAATGACACTTGAAGATTTTCTATTAGTTTATTAAACACTGGTCAAGTGCGAGTCGGACTCGCATACCTTAGTTCCGTATTATAAAAGGAAATATAATAGTAATACCCAGCAGTGGGCCAGTTTAATACAGGGCTGACCCTGTATTAAACTGGCCCACTGCTGGGTATGAGCCTCTTCTCAATATGAGAGCCGTTAGGCCATAGTGCACCACACTGGCTCAGTGCGTGTTGGCAGACTTCACATATCTTTGAGAACATTATGTAGAACTCTCAGACATGCAGATTTCCTCACGATGTTTTTCTTTGCCATTAAAGCAAGCAATAATTAACTATTAAATACTCAGATAACCTTAAAAAGTCAGAGGTGTCTTGGAATCGAACTCAAAACCTCTGCATGGCAGTCCAACGATCTTCGGCTAGGCTCTCGCTGCTACAAAAGAAAAGTGTAAAGCTAATCAGCTAAATTCATTCAAAAATATGAATATATTTAGCTTAAGTCAATAAACATATCAAAGATATATGATAATTGTTTAAATTTCGAAATATTAAAGTTATTGAGCAACATTCGATAAATTTATAGATCAAATTACATACATACATAGATTCACGCCTGTTTCCCAGAGGGGTAGGCAGAGACTACGGATTTCCATTTGCTACGATCCTGACACATTTCTCTAGCTTCATTCATTTTATCATATTCCTCATACACGTCCGTCGGTTCAAGCTGCTCTTATCCTGGCCTTTGTCCAGAACGTCTCCTTATTATTATAATAATTTCTGTGTCACAGCTTTTACAAATATTCATCGTTGAATATTTTAATTATAATTAGAATTATAACATGTGAAGACTAAATGTGTGTGAGGAATAAACATCGGGATAAGATAAGCAATAATTATACTATATTAAAATTTATGCAGTTGCATGTCGCTACATACATATATGTTTTTGAACAAAACGTTCAGTGCCGTTTAACGATTGCCGCCTGCCGCCTTTTCAAATTAAATATTATTAGTATATTGAGATGTTTGCTTATGAAAGCTTAAATACACGACTTAATACAGGATAGTTGAAGATAAGATGTTGCATGGGGAAGCGAGCTTGATTGGCATCTAAGATAATTGGTGCTGCCAATCACATACACCAACGCTGAGTTAAGCTAGACACCTACAAGAAATGTGCGAGAATATGTGGCGAGAAATGGTCAAATACAAATACAAAGTCTGTATTGTGGTAATAGAATTGCATAGTATTATAATTTAAATGTAGCTTGTGCTTTACAATTTATCCAAGTAATATTATTGAATACGAATTAACATGGTATTGTACCGGACGCGAATGTTGCATATCCACAAGCGTATAATTTAAGTTCTAAAGCTTTGCTCAAGTAAGCTCCGTGACAGGATTCAATGAAATAAAGTTTCTCTCATACATACTATATAACTATATCTACACTACACGTCTACACTACACTACACTTTAACTATATCTCATACATACTATAAGAACTTAGAAAATTTTAATGGTGATTCAGTCAATTTCTCAAAAGAGCTGCTTGGAAATGACTGTTGATATTTCTGTCAAGTCCATATTAGTCGAAGCAAAATTACTGATACTGGCATGAATAACCAGATTTTTAGTTCACGATGATATTTATCTTTAACTAAATACTTTACGACCTTTAAATATGACCACTTATTTATGTTCCATGCTACATCATTATTTTTAACGAGAATCGCTGGTCAGTAATATTTAGGCGCAAATAAATGACCAACAGCTGTTTTTCTCAAAGCAGTTATACATTTACGTCTGTATTTTATTATGATGGCTTATTGTGTATTGATGTTATGCTTAAATTTATGTTTTTGTCGAAAATACACCCTATACAGTTAACAAAAGAAAGCCTTCCTATAAATCGCATACAATGCTTTAGAAAAGTTAAAACTGGAAGTACCAACATCTAAAGATAAACTTCGCTTTCGTTTCAGTTACTAAGCGACGAATGGTTCCTTTTCTTTTTATTTTTATCTCGCCAGCCCTTTATTGATGGTAGCTATTCCACCATCACTGTTGTTGAGGTTTTGTGTTGCGAAACTTTATGGGACGTGCTGTTTGTATTCGGTTTTTCTTTTTTGTGATGCCGATTACGCCATTGATGTTGCTCTGTTTATGTTGTTTTTGGTGTTCGTCGAATAAATAGCCTCAAGATGTTACGGCGTATGTTAATGGGGGTCATTCCCCATCCATCATGTTATGTTTCTGACGAGGATTTACTTATATACATATGTATGTACTTTATAGGCGTGGCGATAAAAGTAAGATGGTAGTATGGTGATTTATCTGTTTAAGTACCTACTGTTGTATCCATCAGTGTAGGGTATACCAGTAGGCAGATCAAGGATAACCTGACGACATCCTCAAGTTGACGGTATCTTTCTGCATTCGACTGCTACAGAAGCGTTTCAATTTATGCCATAGAGACGAGGCGAGGTGAATAATGTTGGCTAAGAATAAATCTTGTTACACTAAAAGATTAATTATCATATTGCTAATATTAATAACAGCCCCGAATATAAACTGCCCTACTGACGGGCACTCTTGCCAGTGTGAAAATGGTAAGGCCCCTTGTGATAAAGTCCATCAGTGCAGATTTGTAGACTTATATCTTCGAGAAAATTATAGAAATTCTCAGACATACACGTTTCCTCAAAAGATTTTTTGCTACGTTAAAGATAGATAATTAACTATTTAATATGCACGTAACTTCAGAAAATTTAAGGTGCCTTGTCATCAAACTCTAGACCACCGGCATAAAAGATAAAATACATTTTATTAAAAATCTAACAAAGTCATAAACAAGAAGAAACTCTTTATTTCTTTCATACAAAGCCAATAACAGATCTCCACTCACCTTATAATCAGATTAGTAACAAATAAACAAACATGGAAGGAAGGACGTTGGCAGATTGAAACGTGGGAATTGGTTTTGTCTCTCTATAAGACCAAGGGTTTGACTATTAAAGGCTTATTGTTTATTCGTTTATTTATACGAGTTATTGCTATATTATTTATTATGTTCACAATAATTTAAACAAAAATATGTATTCTCTATTGACCTATAACTCATATAAAAATAAATTTGCATGTAAATGCAAATATATAAACATTCGTGAAGTCTTATGAGAAATATTTATAACGGTTTTCTCCGGTTCAGAAACCAAAACTAAGATAGCAGAATATCCGATTCTAAAATTGAAATATTTAGCAAGAAATTTTTGAAATACGAATGTTCCACCGTGCGGGATATTGAATTCAAAGTTAGAGGATTTTATTTATTTTTAAACTGGTACCAGATTGGAATTCGAATTTTGTTTCAGTTACGAACTGCAACTTTATGCAATGCTGAATTGGTTAACTCAAACAAAATACTAGGATTGCCCTGACTCACTATTGTACTAAATAGTTCGGTGCATCCTCCTACGTGACGAAAGGCGAGGGATTACAAAATAATTCGATATCAAGTATTATGACACAAAACTGACTGATAATTCACTTAAAGATTTTTGTGTACTCTAAATAAATTCAGAGAATTGTTTCACAGTTTATTTATTATTTAGGAACGAGTCCAGCCACAAAGTTAATGTAATCTAAGGTAGAATAGAAACCAAGACAATATCATTTTTGTGAATCAAAGGTTGAGGTTCAACAATATTAAATAAGCAATAATAAGACTAACCTGAAGTCATAAATAACCTCAAAAGATGATGTTTGAACATGATAACTATCAGTACAAAGACTAGTAAGTCTAATGAATTAATCAGTTAAATTACAAACATTATGAGATCGATAATGTAATTATATATTATTCATAATTATATTCATATTTCTCCCTAATCCATTACCAAAATATTAAGTTCACGTTATTTACTGGTAAAATATAAATCCATGCCAAAATGACAAAAACATTTCTATGTAGTGACTTACAATTAACAAGTTCTCAGAATTAGGCATTGTCTGTTGTTTCTCTAATATTAAAGTGAAAATGACTACACAGTAATTTATGCGATAAAAATCCAATCAACTGGGCAAAATAATGAAGTAAGTAATAAAACACATTATAATACAAAAGCTTTAATTAAATGTCAGTCAATCTTTCGTCTGCTAGACAAGAGAAATGAAAAAGTCATTCGTTTATAACATTAACAGATATTTAGAAATGAAAAGATTTTTGTTTAGTTATATGATTACATCTGTTAGTAGTTTTTGATAAAGCATTATAGTTTAATAATATTTCGTACATAAAGCAATGTTATTTCAAATGATAGTCTTCCTTTATCATGTCGGCAGCTTTTTCTCCAATCATTATGATCGAGGCGTAAGGGTTGCCTCTAGTGATTGTTGGCATTACACTAGCATCCGCTACACGTAAGCCTTTAACACCGTGGACTCTCAATCGTCCATCTAGAACTGTGCCCATGGGACACGTACTAGTAAGGTGACTCAAACCAGAAGATACACACATGATGTAGCAGCGCCAATAATCTCGGCTTCCAAACTCATATTTATTACACTTTGGGTATGCATTCGCCATTGTAGCATTGACACTCCTATAGTACGTGCTGTTCATAATAGCTGCGTAATCTTGGACGTAATCAATAAAATTGTCCACATCATCTTCATTAGAAAAGAATCCATTGTATATAATTGGAGCATCAAGCGGATTAGTACTCTTTAACAAAACTTTGCCTCTTGATATTGGATTTATATTTATAACTTCATTGAATGCTAATAGTCGAGGATCGTTACTTTTGATCATTGCATCACAAATTTCATAACTAAATCGAAACGCAAACGAACAGTAGAGTAGTGAAATTTGCGCTTGAGCTACAAATGTTGTGACCTGATAGTCGGGATAATTGCTGCTTTTGTTCAGTGCAACGAAACCGGTAAAGGAAGCTCCAGGCAATTCGTACGGTGAAGGATTTGGTAATGGTTTGATTAATTCTTCCAAAGCATGAACGATTATTACACAAATGTGCTCTTGCAAATTTTCTCCTACTGGTAAATCAGATATTACGTCAATATCTTTACAATTCAGATGATCTGCTGGCCCAATACCCGATAACATGAGTAATTTAGGAGTATTAAATGTCCCAGCAGACACGATAACTTCTCTTTTTGCCTTTATATTTAACGTTTTCCCATCTTGGGTTTGAACTTCAACTCCTACAGTTTCTTTGTTTTCATTAAATACTATTTTAGTAACTAATGTATTTCTCATTAAATGAAGGTTTTTACGGTACCTCGCTGTTGATAAGTATCCATATGCAGAACCTTGCCGAGACCTTCCAGAAATTGTTAAAGTTTGTGAAGCAAATCCTAAAGTATGACGATCATTAAAATCTTGAACTATATGATTCCCTAATTCTCTGTAAGCGTCCAGAAACGGATAGATAAGATGTCGATAGTCTCTATTTATGCCTATATTGCCATCAGTTCCGTAGAAATCTTTATTTGTTGATCCTAGTAATGCTGGGTCTTCTAATCTACTACTCTTAATAAAATATGGCAATACATTTTCCCATTTCCAGGAATCATCTTTAGAAATTTCAGCCCATGTATCATAATCACGTGGTTGGCCTTTGTGGTAAATCATATAATTGAGAGAGCTAGTACCACCAAGCATTTTCCCGAGTGTGAGTTCAAAGTAAGGTTGAATATGACAAACATCATCATACCCATTGTTTATTGCGGTGTAGTTCCAATCATATTGGGTTCTTTTCATTAATAGTGGTAAACCTGGGATCTGAAACAGCAAGTCAGTTATGTGAACTTATGACAAGATAAGTGCAGCACTTCACACACACAGTCTAGTGGTTAAAGAGAAGAACTTATATGCTTAACCTGTCAATTATTGGAATGTCAGACATATTTAAAAACCTATTGTGTCTAGCCGCAGGTGTGCTGCTGCGATTCAATTGGATAATACTTATCACAGTGGAATGTTATATTCGTATCTAGCATTTATTGTATAGGAACATAGGTTTAAGGTATGCTTACATCAGATTCAAAAGGCGGATCTCCACCAGCCTCAATGAGAAGAACATTAATGTTCTCAATTTCTGATAGTCTATTAGCAATTACGCTCCCAGCAGTTCCAGCTCCAACCACAATGAAATCAAAACTTACACCATCTGAAAACATACAAAGCTTCAATCAATACTGGTATTTTGAAAAATTACATCATTTAACTTAATTCGCAGCAAAACGTCTATTAATAGTGAAGTGACATTTAAGTATGATATGAAAATTTTGATCGATCGAGCCCGCTGTTGCACATTATTTGATAAAAGTACGTTCGAATGGGGAAAATAGATTCACATAAGAGGATGGTTTATACGGGAAACTGGCGGCACACTAGTTACATTATTATCAAATTTTGCCCAGTATCTAAAGATCTAAATGTTGAAATTATGCAAACAAAGTGGTCATATAATGCCAATTTTATGTAAAATATAGTGGACCTAAGCATACATCCGGTTGGTATAAGAGGAATTAAAACGATTGGAAAGTTAGGTATGTAAAACTCCGTAACACACTGGGTAAAAATAGTTACACTTACTATAAGCATAACTCTGACGCCGGATTTCTGTAAGAAAGATTTACTTCCCATTTCATTCGTACTATTAACTTATAATTAGCAACGAAAGGCTCTCTACCTTGTAAGTTAAGTAAAATATATTTACCATTAACAACAGCTTCAGGAGGCCAGAGATAAGTAGTTAGATTCAACACTGAGAGCAACTTTAAGGCACCTTGAAGTGCCTCCAAGAAGTTGAAAGCTGACGATGCAACCAGCATTATCTAGAAAATATATAGAAATAGTTTACTATTATCATACCTAGAACTAGACAGTAATAGACGCATAGTTTGAACTAGCTCGATAATCTTTTATATAATTTGTATTTCAAGTTAAATTGCTTAGTGTCTGTCCGTATTTGTTGTTGCAACTCGACATAATTTCTTTTAAGGTATCTCCCACACTAGGCATATTTGAGGAGTATAGTTTCAAAACCCGCCAAAACGACATTAGAACAAAAATATTGTTCCGATTGAATATGAAGCTCCTTCATTGCTTCTATCGCATTACACTGATAGTTTCCAACAAAACTCACTAAAATTCTATTAAATCAGCTGACAAAAGTAGCAGTTTGTTGCAAACACCGCTAAAATAGTCCATTTATATTATGGGTTTAAATATTTTTTTGAGATTTATCATTATTTGGTGAAACGTATTTTAGACGATTTTAAAAATAAACTACTCAATTCCTGTGTCACTGGGGACTTTACAAACATTAAAACAAAGGATACAAAGAACATTCAGACTCGGAACAACTATTTGTGGATCACACACATTTTTGTTCCGTGTGGGATTCGAACCCTCAACATTCCGCGCGGCGCCAGTGGCGAGGCGATACCTTAAATCACTACGCCATCCATGCAATCATGATGATAACATAATGGTTGATGATATTCTTAATTAAAGACACACCATACCGACGTAAATAAAAGGAACTACACATGCAAAAAATAAATAGAATTCAAACTGGCCATTTAAAAAATATTGATGAAATAGTATTGAAACCAGAACAATAGTTGCACTCACTGATCGGTAAACGATTAGCGAGGTTAAGCAACGTTGAGTGCCGTTAGTCTATAGATGAGTGACCGCTTAGTGGTATTTCATCAGAGCGTCTCCGTGCTTAGGAGGTCGTTAAGCCATGTCAGAGGCCTACGGGCGGCTTGAACAACTCTTGACAACAGGTTGGCCAATAACCACACGAAAAAAAAAGAAAGACCGATTTTCTTTACTCAAAACGACAACTTCATATTTAGACCTCTATTGTATAGATAATGATCAAATATTTACTTCGGTAGTAAACCAACCAGCCATAGCAGAGGTAATTTATGAACACATTGCTGTTATTATATTCGATGTAACAGGGCGTCAGTCACCTGGTCATATTTTGCATGTACTTAGAATTTTCCAATAGAAAACCTTCGACCGAACTGGAAATCAAAATTAGAAACCCACGATATGCCAAAAATGTAAACAATAGACCTACACCACGAATTCAAATAGAACATAAAAATAATAGACGCTAATGAACAAAACTTGTGTTTCTTCCCATCATTACCTACCTACAAATTTACAAACATAATTTTTATGCATGTGAACGTCATTGTACGCTATTCAAGAATTAACGCTTTGTATACATCAACTCATAACAATTGATTAGTGTTGCCTAAGTGGTCGCAATTCGACTACATTTTGGTCGCGGCTTTGCTGTGTTAATGTAGATTTTGTAAATTAATTTATATCCCTAAGGAACAAGACATTTTCTTCCTTATGTCCTTTTTTGTATCTCTGACCAAGTGTATGCGAAATTTCATAACGATCTGTTGAGTATTTTATGCGTGAAGGTGTAACTAATAAACTCACATCCGGATTTATAATATTAGTTAGGATTAGGTTTTTAAGGAAAACATGAATTTACATTTCGAAAAGAAAACCGTTGAATTTTTATGACACTAATATTCGTCAATAACTACTAACGGTTGACAAACAGATGAGAAAAAGGCACTAGATTGCTTTGCCTATTTAGCTATACTAATATTATAAAGCTGAAGAGTTTGTTTGTTTGGTTGAACGCGCTAATCTCAGAAACTACTGGTTCGAATTGAAAAATATTTTAGTGTTGGATTGCCCATTTACCGAGGAAGGCTATAGGTTATACAACATCACGCTACAACTAATAGGAGCGAAGCATCAATGAAAAATGTTGCAAAAACGGGGAAAATTATCTTATGTGAAGCAGACAAAGTTGCGTGGAATGCGTAGCGTGAGAATTGATTTACCATTACACAAAAACTATACAGTTTTTACAGTTTGGTAGGTTGGGATTAAACATAAAAACTGAGCCACGTTTCTGCCGATTTATTCAGTGGATCTGCAAATATGACGCATAGTATCCATGGTAGTCAACACAGGCGCAGCCGCGGGCAAATCCTAGTTCTGAATCAAATAAATTTTGAAAAGATAGTAAATTTTGATAGTAAATTTGTGGCTTTTTACATTTAATTATACTATTTAAAATATGACCAAATGTGTACATAGCTTATTCTTTAGATTTAAACAATATTTTCAATGACATCAAGATTATACTAACTCTACACATAATCACATTACATTAAAAACAAAGCGACCATGTCACGACTTAGTAATGTCTTAGTAATTTTAGAAGAAAATAGAAAATACTTTCTTTTTTAAAGAAAACTCTCGAACACAAGGAACACCCAGCAACATGGAACAACTATTTTTACCCGACTACGGCGAAGCCAAAAGGAAGGGTAATGATTTTGGCAGTTTGTGTATGTATGTACGTATGTTTCACCGTAACGCCTAAACTACTGAACCGATTTTAATGAATGAGGTGTCAATAGATTCGTAATATTAGTGACATAGGCAGACATAGACATATTTATCAACATTTTATATGACGGAAATTAAACCTCAATTTTCTAACCTCGTAAAAAATTTTACTGAGTTGAGAGAATTTCACGTGTTTGTTATCAAAAGAAAAGTATTGGCAAGCATATTACAAATATTTATATATATCATACTGTTTAACTCAAAATATATGTTTAAAATGCGCTCGTACAGTTCGAAAAATAAACAGAAAATTAATAATAATAAACTTTATTTCAAACTTTCACAATTTACAAATTCATATTAATATACATTATAACAAATAATTAAAATAGAAATAAAATTATAAAATATTGCATTATATATGTTAAACGAAAGTATGAAATAAAAAAATAAATTTTAAAAAACTGTAACCTGAGTACGTAAAAAAGGGGTTTGAAAGGACGAAACAAGAAAATAATTCAGATAGAAATCCACAAATGCATAGATACAAAAATGGTCAAGGTAGAGCCGTGGTCGCACCCACTGTATACCTACCGTCTGTTTAATGAAGGTGTTCCTGGCATCTACATAATCATAGTAGTTATAAAATATAGCCATGGCAACAGAATTTTTAAAATCGTTATTTTTTGTTAAACCCTTATAAACGAACAAAAAATCTGATCTTTCCTGTTTATAAAGTTAGTATAGTTGGAAATTTTATGTTACAATCTTGTTATTTAACAGTACGGTGTCCGTTCTGCCCAGCACAAGGCAATAGGCTCGCTCTCTAGCGCATGGAATTCAAAACAAAGCCAGGAACATGTGTATTGCATCTTTGCCTACCCTTCAGGCGATATAATATAAGCGTGCTTTAATATACGGATTAAAATAATATATAAACTTACAATAGATGAATTAATCCTCTGGCTTCAACAAACCGATTCACTACAGATTGAATGGTTACAAGAATGATTATTTATCCTTCAAATAAAGAACATTTATATGTGAAACGGATTAAGAAAAAATACGTTTCCGTTGTTAATAAAGGATGTTGAGGAAGAGGGGAAAATATGAACATGAGCAATAGATAACAACTTTTTTTCTTTTTATTTAAAAGTAGACTACGCCTACACTAGGAATAATTATTGTATCGCGCAAGGACTTTACAAATATTTAAACAACGCATACAAAGTGCAGCCAGCCAACTATTGTTGATTACACAATTTTTTGTCTCGTGTGGGGATCGAATCCAGATCAATCGGCACGGCGGCAGCGGTGAGGCAAACACTTAAAGCACAACGTCATCCACGCAGCCAAATAGGTATATACCTAACTCAATAAAATCGGCAAAACAATTTTTTTATTTATTTATTTTAGGTACACAAAACAGAACAAAGTACACACCGCGACAATTCAATTTAAACTATTTGGACTTTGAACTATTATAAGTTGAACGCTGCGAATCATGCGAGAGAGTGCGTTACATTTTTGTTACGCTGTATCCATACTATTACTATGCATTGTCCCTTTCCGACAATTCTCTATTTTGTATGTAGCGTAGTTATGCATACATAGGGTGTCTAACTTGATGTGTAGCCGTGTGTACAAGTAGGTTGGAATATAAATACATATTACAGTTATGTTCTAAACTAAGTTCCTAACTATATATGTGTACACTGCATGATCATAATGGACTGTGTTGCGAACGACGAAATGACGTCATGAACGTGAATGATCTATATAAAAGAAAAAATATGACAACAAAATGCGGGTAAAACATAAAGATATTGAACTAGTAAGTACTATTATTAAACTTTCCTACCACCTATTTAAAAATTATTTCAATACATAGCATTCGCCTAAATATCATGTAAATAAAATTTACTATGATAGTTTTAAAGTATCGGTTGAATTAAATAAATTGACAGAAACTTTCATAAGTCCGGTATATTCACTATTGGACTCCATTTACTGCTTACCATCATACATATATACATGGATATACATGGATTTGAATAATTAGGCCTTTATCTAAAATAAATTATATTACTAGTTGTGGAGGGAGTCATAACCTCTGTGACCAAATCTGACACGGCAAGTTTAACTCGTCTGTTCTTATTAATTCCAATTTTTGGTTGCCAGAAGTATATACTGACAGAAGTATAGCGTATATTGCACTTGATCGCGAGACAAACCACGTCTTTGTCTTCATTTTTCGTTTTAATTATATTGTCCATATTACCCAAACTGCCTTAAATCGTGTTTGCATTGAGAATTATCCCACGCCTCAAAAATTTACTTATATTTGTGTTGTTTATCATAATAATAACATTTATCTTGTTTATCTCGTCAGACTTGTAATTTTTGAAGTGAAAACTTGTTTAGGCGCGTTGAGCACTTTTGGGTGAACAAAAATCATGGAACTCGCATCATCTTCACCGAACGCATTCAAAATTCAAAAATAATAATCTAATAGCTCAACGATACAATTCACAAGTTACTTAGTTTTCACTTCTATCGGCAGTCTCTAAAGACTGCCCCGCATGTTTCTTTAAATATTCATATGTCTTCAGTATCTTATATTGTGAAATATATGATATATTATTAAATTCGTCTGAAATATCTATAAATAAACAGACAAAAACAAAACAGTTCAGTACCAATTTGCCTGTCTGTTTGTTATCCGATTTCTTAATTATTATTTTATTTAGGAGCTGTAAATGAGCTTTCGTGACATCATAAAACAATTTTTACTTTACTTCGATTTAACCCAACCACGCATAAAGTATTTAACGGTTTTGGGTAAAACTTAATTCACATATTATAGAGCATTGGAAGACTATGTATTATGGTTGACATCATAATAATAATAATAAATAATAATAGAGCCTCGACCACCACCTGCAGAAGCTCGTGTTAGATGGCTGGATCAAGTCCTTGATGCAAAAGGCAGTACTACTCGATACGGCGAGTATTGTGAGGAGATTCCTCTCTCTGAGGCCCTAACCACCGGCAACTTGGACCCTGTTCCCGATGTCGGTGGGTCATTTCAGTTTTTATATTATTAAATATGTATGTTTTTATATTTATATTTAAAAATGTATAATTAGAAAAAAAATATAATAAAGAGAATAATAATAATGTTCTATCACATACACACAACACCATCTAGCCCAAACTAAGCAGAGCTTGTACTATGGGTACTAGACAATGGATAAATATACATATATACTTTTTTTTTGTAAATACATACATATTGTACATAGAAACAGCCAGACCAAGACAAACATCCATGTTCATGCACACAAATGTTTGCGGGAATCGAACCCACGACCCCAGGCGTGGCAGTCGGTTACACTAACCACTACGCCATCGAGGCTTCACAGGGAGGGTACAAGAGTGCTACCTGGTACTTAAAAATTGTATTATTAGAATGAAACTAACTTGTAAAAGCTAATTATTAACTGTTCATCTTTATGCTCGTTATTTTGTAGTAGTGCCTACACTTATGCATGGAAGTGAAAGTTGGGTATAGCAAAAGAAGCATGAGAGCAGAATAAATGCCGTAGAAATGAGAGCGCTGAGAAATATATGTGGTGTGACTCTGAAAGATAGAATAAGGAATAGTGTGATTATAGAGAGATGCAGCATGAAAGTGGATATAGTGACAAAAGAATAAAAGGGTATGTTAAGCTCGTTTGGGCATGTAGAAAGAATGGACGAGGAAAGACTGACTAAGAAAGTTTATAAGGCTAGTGTAAATGGAGCAGTCGCAAGAGGAAGACCTAGGCGAACGTTTCTTGATCAGATCGGAGGCGTTCTGGACAAATGCCAGGTTAAGAGCACCTTGAACCGACGGACGTGTATGAGGAATGTGATGAAAGTGAATGAAGCCAGAGAAGGATGTCAGGATCGTAGCAAATGGAAATCCGTAGTCTCTGCCTTCCCCTCTGGGAAACAGGCGTAAATCTATGTACATATGTATGTATGCGCCACAATATATCATATTGCATTTAAACTAAAGATGCAGGACAGGGTGTAAGTTATACGCGTGGACTACATACGCAAGCAATTTGAGCGAGCTACATGCTCTAGTAGCCAGGTGTGCAACTTGCACAAGAAGCTTGAAGCGATCAATTCGCGCAGCCTACAAAACGCACAAGTGCCTCAACTCACACAATTTATGTGTATCATGTATATACATGAACTCTTAGATTTGATATTATCGTCGAAATATATCTATAAAAGGCTGCTTTCGCAAATCGCCAGATTCGTTTATACCGTCTGTAGAAGAAAGTTAAGGGTACGAACTATCCCAATAGAAATTCACAGTCTTACTGCGAACTTAGTGAACCATTAACAAGTTTTATCCCAACTCTTGCTTTCCAGTATTTGAAGAAAAAGCTTGAGTAAATACATGAAGTTTTTTTAAAAGTTCATTGCTTTATACATCGTAGCAGTTTAACGACCTGATCTGTCAGTTAAGCCATCAACGGAAATGTATTCTTAGGTAAACAAGAAACAAATTGAGTCTTTGTGTACTGGTGCAAATTAAAGTAAGTATAAAATAATATTAAAATATTATCAATGCATATAATAAAATTGTAGCATGTTGTTTGTACAGAAAAGATATTTAGGGTCAGGGGTATTTATAAGAGATATTGAAGCCCTAACAATAATTTTAGAATGTTTTACTGCCTGTCTGTATGTTTGAACAGGCATCACGCAAAATTTCCGTGCACAAATGTTTGTATTGTGTGAGGACGAACCCACAACAGGCGGCGCAAAGGTCAAAAATTCAAAAAATTTAGGTTAGGTTACAAGGTAACACTTATGAATGTCAAAGTTACACTAATATATTCTGCGAATTTACATTTACAGCCACGTTCAGCAAAGCAAGGGTGTAGGGCTCATAAGAAGAACAGGCAAGAAACTCATGGTCACTCTTTTTAATCGCCAAGTTTTTGTTTACAAATCATAAGAGCTGTAAGGTGCTGCAACTATTTCTCCATGAACTATTACTGAACATACTCAAGCATTTAATAAAATTTGATGGTAGCCTCTAAAGCAGTAGTATGGTAAATAGGAGCATCCACTTACATATACATTAATAATCAAGACAAGGTATGATTGTAATGTTCCGTAGTTTAATCTAAATGTTTAAATAAAAATGTAGTAAGTAAATCATCGAATTCCACGATACCAAGGTCGACCAGTCACCACAAGTAGCACCCGTTCACCACAAGCAAGGACATTTGAGTGAGCATGACGGTCCTTGGTCATTGCGAGATTATTACTTTAACCGCTACGCCAAGCGTGCAGTCGATCATACTTCGGTCAGTAGCCTAAGTAACGTAGCCCAAATCAGTAGTTTTCTAATTATCAACCGTGGCCTTACATGCGTGGTTCCTAAATTCCTGTTGTGTGCGATAATAGCAAAAATTTTCATTTGAACTCATGAAATTGAATCAGACATCTTTTAGTGGTTTTTGCAGCATCCCGGAAAACAGAAAGCTTTGTTTTCAAATATTGCTTTAGGTCCAGTATCCAATAAATAATCGATCTTAATTGGTTTTTGTATACACACATGTATGTCGAATGTACTAATGCAACCGTAATACAAGTTTTCTTCTGTAAATTCGATATGAAATACATAGTTTCAATTGCTTCTATTTAACCTGATTAAAGAATAAATGACACGTTCAAACCTCTTACCATAGGACGTCTTAGCAGTGAGACAGCTCGTACTTTGCCGTCGCAGCGGTAGTAAATACGACTGTGTCGGAACCCGGATCGGACAACAAAAAGATATTCGGATTTTCTGTAAAAAAATCTCTTAGCCCGGAATTAGTAAAGTGGCGGTGTATCCTTTGTGTCTCGGCTAGCACGCAGCGCCATTGGTCTTCCACCTGAACTCTCTCCATTTGGATTGCTGTCCCATCAAATTATGATAGTGAGGGAATAGAGAGCATTTGCGCACACTTGCACTATAATATTTGCCAGCCTCCGTTAAGGTTGGTCGCCGAAATTTGGTGTGGAGGAAATTAGTACAAAAATATACATATATATAAACCTCTTACAAAGCAACAGTGCCCATTTCATTTATGAAATGCACGAGTTATGATCACATCTTCATGGGAAAGAAATATAGTATCATATCATAGTTATTGCCAGACCGTATCTTAAAATGCATTTAGTAAATTTTTTTGCTACGATTTTTTGTATGCACATATTATGTGACGAAATATGATTAATTTGTCGGCCCGTATATATAAAATGGTTGCTTTTTGTGTGTGATCGTTAATCTAATTTTAACAATGAGCAGTTTTTTCAGTATTCGATTCCTCGGATGCAATGACCAGAGAACAAGCGAGCGGCGATTAGATCTGCAGCACTCGGCGCCATTTACGCAGTTTTTTATGTGTTCATTTCGATTTTATAAATAAAATACCAAATATTCTGCGGGATACAACGAATTCAAATTCTTTGGTTCATATCATGACGTAAAACTATATGTAAAAATAAAGTTTATACTAGCTGTCCCAACAGACGTTGTCCTGTACACAAAAAAAACCCAAATTTAAACCATCCTCGAATCCACATGAACACACACAATTTTTTTTATCAAAATCGGTCTAGCCGTTTTGGAGGAGTTCAGTGACATACACACGTACAGTAGAATAATATATATAAAGATATTTGCAAAGGACCTAAAGTCATACTTAGCGAAATGCGGGTATTATACACTTTTGCTTACCTCTTTGGGTATGTATAGAGACTAACGCAAAGATAAAATAATACTTTCAACATGTCGCACCCTTAATAAAACAGAAACTTATCTCAGTATTTTGGATTAAACAAATTTGAACTCTATTGCAAAGATTTAACACAAATATAATATTAGAATTTAACATTTACAATTAGAGTTCAAATTGCCTTACTTTCAAATTTCGAGTTAATTCGCTGTTTTATTAAGACTGCGATGTGTGCACACGGTTGGCTGCAAACAAAACCGCAATATTAGGCAATTACATTACTAAAATAAAACATAAAAATAACTACAAGAGGACATTTTAACCTGATCCGTTGAAAATAAACGAGTTTATCCGGAATAAGCGTACAAATTACTCAAACAGTTTATCCAGCCATTTGAAAAGAATAATGTTACGTAGGATCACAACTAATTTGTATAAATGGGACAGACGTATTAACCGAACCATTTGGCTGTATATTTATATGGATATTTACAGAATATCAGGTTTGTTATCTTAGTTATATTACAGTTATCGACTGATGTGCATGAGGGCTCGGGTTCGAATCCCGAATCGGGCCAACAAAAAGGTTTAAATTTTTCTGCCTAACATTTCGCTGGACCCACGTGTCTCGAAAAGCATGTAAAGCTGTTGGTCTTGCACCTGACATGTCTCTGGTCGTGTCAGAAGGCCGGCCCATCGGATTATGTGAGTTAGGGTGCTCCCTAACCTGTTGTGAGTACTCTTGTGCGTATATACTTGTGCACTATAATATCTATTGCGCAAAAAGATAATATAAGCATCAGCCTTGTTTACAACCTATTCTACTTTTGGGTACAAGCCTCTTCTCACTATGAAAAGGGTTGCCAAACGTGAAATATATAAGTGAAAAAAATACGTTAAATTACTAGCCTGTTTGTGTATATTATAAACAAATATATGTAAAGGAAGCAACGATAGCTTAGTGGTAAACCAATAGACTGCCACGCAGAGTTCTCAAGTACGAATACTAGGCACGTGACTTCGAGTTTTAAAAATTATGTGTATCAGTTAATTATCGTTTGCTATAACGGTGAAGGAGATCATCATGAGGCAACTCTCAATAGGCCAGAGTGGTAGACTATAACTATCACACTGAGAAGAGACTCGTGCTAGCAGTAAAAGAGTTTATATACAGGGCTGATATAATTTTTATATAATTTTTAACGTTGTAGTTATGCTGACAACATTTTATGTCTATACTACATTCATAGGCTCAAGCTAGAGTATCCCCAAAGGAGTAGCCGGACGTGCATTATACCCTCACTTTGCCGGCTGTTTTTTTAGGTGACACATTATTACGTTAACTGCTTCAGTGGCAAAGCAGACTCAAATCCGATTATTATGTCATGTGTAAGTGCTCATTTAGACAGTCTCACGCATATCTCCCCGCAAGAGTAGGTAGTGTTTTTTACACCGACATTTTTCCAGCTATGATGTGGATTATATAGAATAGAGGGCTGTTGCCGCTACTGGGAATTACTCGATAGAAAAAACCAATAACACTTTGTTCTACCGAAGAAATAAACTGATTTGCCTTTGACTGTACGGATAGCGTAGTGGATTAAATGATCGCCTTACCGCTGTCACTGAGCTGAATATTGTGGGTTCGATCCCTGTGAGGACACGGGACAAAAAATTGTGAGATCCACAAATAGTTGTTCTGAGTCTGATTATTCCTTGTTTCCGATGTTTAAATGTTTGTGAAGATACCTGCTGTAGGGAATCTTTGCTAGTCTATTAATTAGCAGATAATACTGTTAACAAAAAAAAAACAATTCTATATTCTATTCTATCACATACACACAACACCATCCAGCCCAAACTAAGCAGAGCTAGTACTATGGGTACTAGACAATGGATAAACATACATATATACATTATTTTTTCTAAATACATACATATTATACATAGAAACACCCAGACCAAGACAAACATCCATGTTCATGCACACAAATGTTTGACTTGTGCGGGAATCGAACCCGCGACCACAGGCGTCGCAGTCGGTTACATTAACCACTACGCCATCGAGGCTGTCATTATATCGGCAATCTCATACAATTATACTGCGGTGCCACCGAGGTAAAAAATTGTTTTGATTACCTAAGAATGCTAGATTAGCCATATTACTCACAACATACACACATAATCAATACTAGTCCTATCATTACTACTGTGCTGCTAATAAATTTGAATTTTCTAACAGAAACTCCCGACACTTTGCTCACCCGGCGATCGAACCTTATAGCAGTACATCAGTCACATTCACTATCGCTTTCACTTCATTCAAATAAGCCACACATTTATCTTGTTCTTCTCTCTCAGAGACATCATTATTACTAAAACGTCAAGCAGCTGTATCCCATAACACACCATCACAGCGCCACATCTCAACCCCATTTTATATAAAATTACAGAAAATTTCTCAATAGAGGCAACGGTAACACAAAAAGGGAAATAAAGTACATGCCACAATTCCCATAAAGTGTTGCAACAGAAAAACTCAAACAGTTACAGTGGAATAGATGCCATCAATAAAAAGAGTCAGCTGCTAAGATATAAATAAAAAAGGAATCGCTCCATAGAATGTTTGAGGAAAACTCGAATTGTTCGTCACTTAGTAACTGAGGTAAAAATGAAGTTTATCTTTATATCCGTTGCTTCCCACTTAGAATTCTTCTTAAGAAATATTCAATACGAGTTTTAACAAGTTTTTGCTCTTGGAGAACATAACGAGGGTTTTTGAAATGAGGTGTGTTTATTTGTAACAAATTGTATACACATAATTATGTTTATCATGTTCGTGAAGTTTTGTTACATGTGTGTATATATAAAGCGTACATACATCCTAACTGTAATATTATAAATGCGAATGTGAGTTTGTTGGTTTGCGTATATGTTAGGTTTTTACGGTTTCACGCCTTAACTTCTTGACCGATCATCATGAAATTTCGCATGTACTTTGTCAGGGGAACAGGTATGTACCTTTCATTCAGGAAAAAGTTCTGTTACTAATCTAACCTAACTTAGCCTACATTTACGCGAACTAAAATATAGTATCCAGTATAATATTTATATATAATTCTACTGTACGTGTGTATATCACTGAACTCCTCCTAAACGGCTGGACCGATTTTAATAACATTTTGTGTGTGTTCATGTGGATTCGAGGATGGTTTAGATTTGGGTTTTATTTTTTCATTTCTACAGGACAACATCTGTCGGGACAGCTAGTATGGGAGAAGGAGCCTCAGTCTTTACCTTTTCCGAAAAATAGCTGATGACACCAACACTCGATGAAAAGATGTGCTGTGTTTTTTTTTCATTATTATACACATATTTGATTATCATTTAACAATTTGAATTATAGATATCTAAGAGATAAAATTGGTAAAAAAAGACATGCAGGTCAGTCTTTGGGGACTGCCAATAGAAGTGAAAACTCAGTAACTTGTGAATTGTATCGTCGAGCTATTAGATTATTATTTTTGAATTTTGAATGCTTTCGGTGACGATGACGCGAGTTCCATGATTTTTGTTCACTCCAAAAGTGCTCAACGCGCCTAAAGAAATTTTCGCTTCAATAATTCTGTTGCTGGTAGAAATTATATAATGCTAGGAAAGCTAGACCTATTTAGTACAAATGCCTCCAGTTTTAGACGTGTACTTGCCGACCAGTTCCAGTGGTTCGAATCGTTTCTTTGATTTGTATGTATAGTCATATATATTGTTTTAATTCGAAAAATACTTTGATAATTTAACACATCAAGTTCTATAAATGTAAATGTGAAAACATGTAAATGGTTACTAGTTACGAAAATAATTATGTAATTATTTATATAAAACTGTATGCTTTTCAAATGTGTAAAATGAAGCTGGATCATAAATAATAATAATGATTATAAACATAGTACAAGAAAAATACTAGTAATATTATACTAGATCAGATGGGTTTATGTGACATTTCTTATGGGCTGTTACTTGCTACTGTCTTGGCATATCACTCTTGCTTCATTTACGTGCATCACATATCTTATGCATGCTCTTTTGCTAGCTATTTATTGGTATATCCCGAATTCGGTGCTCAGAGAAGATTTGATGCTGATTTTGTTTTACATTGTCGATATAGTTACTTAGTTAATCATTTGTCGTCGAGCTTTTCTTCGTGTTTGTTCTTTCTAAGTATTTCATATAAAACATCGTACAACATAAATATTATTTTGCTTGTGGATCTTGTATTGTGAATGCAGTTGCATATCGCAATTGAACCCGAGACAGATAAACTCTTTTTATCCTATTGAGTCGCAGTGGCACACCGGCAGCCAAACATGTTTTCAATTATGTCTAGCTTTCCAACAATTGACAGGTTAAGCTTCTTTACATCTGTCATGAAAATAATTGACAATTAAGAAAAGCCAGCAGAGCATGCCTTATTATCGACCTCGAGATGTTTTTATAATAATTAATCCACCGGATTTCCTTTTAAGCTTTTGTTGCAAAATCTGTTTAAAGTTTAATTAAAAACCAAGATTATTAGCGTGAAACAATTGCAAAGTATGCAAAAATAATTACTTTTGGCATTAACGACTGCAAAAACGCTAAAAAGAAGTTGTTAATTACAGATATTGTAGTCGATGCAGACACTGTAATAACTATTAAAACCTAATAGGATTTGGTTCACTTTATTTTATTACACGAACGTGACATACCTGCATTGTGGTAAAAGTACAAGTTTACAATCATGTGAGTGCAACTAGCGATAAACCCAGAATGAAAGATACATTTCATTGTTTGCTATATGTCGAAAATTTATGTTTGGTATGCCACATCACATACATTTTCGACATGACGGCAGTGGTATCTCACTGCCTGATTTTAAGGATCGCGAAACTGGTATTGTCGCGCTATGTAGAAGGATTACCCGTACTAACGCAGATACGTCAATAACTTGCTTAAACGTTAACTTTTAACATGTTTATACCGATACAATATATAAATAATACCATATTCATTGAAATTAAACTTCTATATACGGATTTAATCACGTTCTTTATTTTTTATAAAACACTATTATTACATAATTTTAAAATATATTGTGATTGCTGACTCTCATACATTGGTCAAACCAAGAGAAGCATAGGCACCCGTATTAAAGAACACATAGCTGATGTTTAACACCAACGCGTGATGAAGTCAGCTGTGTACGAACATGTGCAACAGGGGACCAACCACTACCTGAGATTTGACAAACCATAGATTCTCGCTAAACAACACCGATTCCTACCAAGCATGCTTCGCGAGCCTATTGAAATCATAAACATCCTTATTTCAATAGAGAAGATGGTTGGAATGTACCACCAGCTTAGGATCCAGTAATTCAAATGGTCAAACCCAAGAAGAAGCAAACCACAGCTAGAATTCATGATACTTTGAGCTCATTCTGCGTAAATAGAAACACCGATGATTAAATTATGTTTGGGTACTTTGAAATAACTACACTGGGACATTGAGACAATTACCATCTTAGTCTCCCCGTGACCATGGCTGCTGGAACGCAACCGAAATGTGGGGGAAAGTGTAAACTTAAATATAAATAGTTTTAATAAATTAATTAGCTTAAAAATTAGTAAAGTTTAATAGTATCTAGTAGTAGTGTAACAGTTACAAAATTATTTAATAAAGTGTAAAATAAACAACGAGATAAAATCCGTATATAGTAGTTTAATTTCAATGAGTAACATTCGCGTAAACAGAAGACAATATTATGTAATACTATTACTGTTCGTGGTAATCCTAATCCTATCTCTAGACAATATTATAAATACAATTTTGATTGTATTTATTGCTATTGTTTAATTGTTATGCTTTCACGGCTTCACTACTCAACCTATCATCGTGAAATTTGCCCATACACGTTGTTAGGGATACAGAAAAAGACATAGGGTACTTTCACCCAGAAAAATAGTACTGTTCTCGAGGGATATAAGTTTACTGTCGGGAGCTAAGCCGTTAGTAAACTCTAGTATTCGGTTTTTGGTTGTATGCTAGGCATTCACGCTTTCACGCCAAACATGTTTTCAGGAATAAAAGGAAGGATATTGGGTACTTTTCATCCAGAAAATGTACAATGCCCAAGTGATACTTTCTAGTATTAATATAAACTATTAATCCACCACTTCTATTAATATCACACTAATCAGTACCATGAGTCACAGAGACTCATATTTTGATTCATGAATTAAATAGTGATAACATATTTGATTATCTTTTTATTTGTTTTAATGTTACTGATAGTCTAAATCTTTATATATATAATTCTACTGTACGTGTGTATGTCATTGAACTCCTCCTAAACGGCTGGACCGATTTTGATAAATTGTTTTGTGTGTGTTCATGTGGATTCGATTTTTTTTTTCGTTTATACAGGACAACGTCTGTTGGGACAGCTAGTATTATATATAAAGTAACATTTTGTAATTAACTTAATTGAAAATGCACCTTTTTGAGTTTACTCATACTTTATAATGTGCAGTCTATGAAAATCTTATGTAAGGTTTTACCTAAAAAGATAAACATGATTGTAATAAAACTAAAAAAGATAATATTTTCTTGGAATAAACAAAATAAAGAATATAAAAAGAACTTAAACTAACAGTGCCATAACATAAAAGTTTAAAACGTGCAACGTAAACATACTAAACAATAACACAATTTTGCTCTCTAGCTCTGATTATTTCCTTCCTTGTGCCATCTATGGTCAATAGCGACAAAATACTTTCGCGGCTGGATTAAAAACTGAAATATGAATCAAAAGAGCAAGCACAAGTCAGTCAGCGTCTTTGTTGTCGCAGTGTGGGTCAGAAACAAATATAATGATGAATGACAGCTGCTAATTACATTAATTGTCTTCTTAAATTAATTGTTATGTTTCGAGCAGAAGTGCCTACCTGATTTATTAATTGTATCTCTTGAAGTTTAGCTAGCATAATGAAAGCCTAAAATCAAATTAAAACAGTAAATATAGAAGTCAACAAAATAGCATGACTCCCAACGTCAAAAAATACACATCATTTTCGTTATTTAAAAACATTGGTGAGTCCCGGTGACTCGGGGTGGTGAATTAAGAGTACAATAGTATTCCTGCGGAAAACCCAAACTTAATACACAAAAAATACTTCAAGACATCTCTTTTACAGAAAATTATCTCATTCAAATGAAAAATTAAGCTGACGCCTACAGTTTTCTTGCGAATGAGACAAAATTGCTTTTTATTCGCGCTAATGAAAAGTGGAAGTTTTTCAGTTGGAGAACTCAGCTGCAGCCGACGCAAACATTTACCTAATGAACCACTACGATGGTAAAACTAGTTATAAGTTGAGCCATACTTAGCTTACACTTTGTGATCGATAGTTGAATTTTACTAATGTAATAAAATTAAAATTATTGGGAAGAGAGGAACTTCATTGGCAAACGGTCCTGAAGATGCCTCACGCTGAGGCGAAACACGTGTCGACGCATATTTTGTCCTCGAAGCGGAATACTGCTATTTGGAGTGCGCTCGGGTCCCATGTCATGGCTGTCCTTATCCAAAGAAGTTCGGTATTGTCAACCTTTTTCTATTGCAATAGTTGGGGTGGGCAATCTGAGGGTGCGTGGCGGGTTCCTCTCATCCCAATAATTTTATTACAATGGACTTCCGCCGTGGCGTTACTTCGATTCAATATATTTTACTGATGTTTTGAAGCCTGTGTTAGGAGATATAGCTGTAATAATGCGAGGTGTAGCGATCACTAAAAAAATGGTTTCGATTTCGTCAATTGAACTCCTAACGTAAATATTAAAATAAGTAGGGGTACCTATGTACAATTTATATTTAATCATAAAATAATAATAAGCTATAGTAGAAACTACTAGTTAATAATAATTTGGTTTAAAATTAATGCCGAAATTTTAATAATTTGGATACTAATAATTTTAAGAGATGTAGATTAAAGCAGAATCCCTGCTTTTAAACCTAGGAATTCATCTTACCTTCGAAAAAAAGATCACATCGTAGCCAAACATCCTTGTGCGGTAAAAAAAAGCATGGGCAAGCTAGGTATATGAACTTCTGGAACTGCTACTTATCAAGCATAACAGAGTACTCCCGAGTACTACTCTGCCTACATTTCCTTTAAGTGGTAAATACTATCTCGTGGAGATAGCAGAAAGCGGGTTTACTTGTACTATTGCCGAATAAGGGAAAACAAAAACAAAAGGGGACAATTCGACTCAAAAATATCAGCACATTCGATGAGGTTATTGTTACGTGGATACGAAAGCGTAAGCCCAATATGTTATCACCTTTAATACTTTGAGCTCGCTAGTTTTGTAAAACAGATGCGGTTTCAACTTTGCGTAGTATTTTCGCTAGTTTATAAGTTTTTGGACAAACTCTCGAAATAAATGTAAACCTCGTGTTTTCTTGTAAATCTTTACCAAGTTTGCACTTAAGTAAGTATCTATCGCTGTTGTTCGGTAATATATATTTATGAGAATAAGTTTTTATTATATTTGTTAGTAAATTGATTCTTGCGTTTGGCGAAGTTGCCAATATTTTGTATATGTCCACTTGATACCCCGGGTTATTTATTTAAATTACTTTAATACTGAATGTATCTAATAAAACAGATACATCCAGCTTTAGAAATAATTCTTCTTTCACGGAGTTGTTTTACAAAGATTGCAGCAAGGGACATATAGAAAACATAAAACAACTTTCAGAACAATTATTTTTGGATAATATTAATAATTGATGCATGTGACTCATGTATATAAATTTTCTAATGCAGGTAGGCGGAACGAGGGACCAATTTGTATTCATATTTTTTATACTTGCTTTTCACGCAATAAAAAGGAGAAAAGGCCAAGGAAATGATGGATAGACTGTGTGAGGATGGATATGAAAGGAAAACGGGTAAATGATCAGATGACGGGTGACAGAGAAGTATGGAAGCGAAGGACATACTGCGTCGACCCCAAATAAATTGGGAC
The DNA here is from genome assembly GCA_930367265.1 of Catocala fraxini. Classification (NCBI taxonomy): domain Eukaryota; kingdom Metazoa; phylum Arthropoda; class Insecta; order Lepidoptera; family Erebidae; genus Catocala; species Catocala fraxini. The sequence goes on from OV884037.1 coordinate 3,543,128, forward strand.
CAGGGCAAGAGAATGATGATGCTTTTCACGCAATAAGTCGCGAAGTGGCTACTTAGACCATCTGTGCAGTTAAAAGACTGAGGCAGAGGTGTGTGACACCATACATTTCGCTATCTATTGTTTAGTTTCTGCTTAATAGTGAGAGAGGCTATTGACGTCTTCCGTGCAAAGACTGCGTGCTACTGCAGATTTCTGGACAAAATTCCAATAGTACTGTGCCCAAGAATTTAATCTAAGATCTCTGTATTAGATTCAATTCTTGGTCAAAGTATTACTGCAATTGAACTGCTCTCAGTCGTATTTACTACCGCTGCGCCACCGAGGCAGTAACATAAATGTTTACAGGATTGTTATAACTAATAGGTATCAACCACTATTTATTCTCAGAAATTTCTCAGACTGAGAGCTTCCTCATAGAAATTTTGATATCACTTTATTGTACTCGGAAATTAAACCTGAGAACGATCAGCTGTAAACACGAAAGTTCTACCATTAGATTGACAAGGTAGCTATAACTACATTTAAAACTAAATATAAATTTTGCTTTGATGTCGATCAAAACTGTCAAAGCAATTCGGTGTTTATCGTACACTGCGTACTGAACATTTTCAATCACACAAACGTATTTAAACTCAACAGTCCTTTGCTGGTCTTGAACCAAGCCATTTTTTATTGTTACAGCGTGTAAAAAGAATTTTTCGCTCCTTGATTTGTGTAAATTAAAATAACTGGTTCTGACATTTCTTTGCTGATGACATTTGATTGGCGGTAAAAAATTGTAGCAACAGGCGAAATTGAAATAAATATGTTCTTTTTTAAATATACAATACGTTCTCTCTACAAATTTAGAGACACAGATTAATAATTAAATACAGATTGACAGTGACACAAAAATATTTTTAAAACGATTTCGAATCAAGATGGGCTACATTCGATCAAATATAACTCGACCTAGGACGTGATCATATCAGTATTTGTACGTACTACTCTTACGTTTAACTAGCGTAGACATTGCATTCACGCGAAGTCCTTGCGAAGAAAACGTTGCTTGTCGATTGTTGTTATTATGTATTTCGCTTTGAGAGTACTTTATTTAGAAAGCACATTTTGCGACTGTGGCAAACACGAGGCATCTACGCTGGTGAATCGTTAATTTAACACTTACGCTCAACAAACACCAGTGTCATTCCAGCCTTAAACCAAAACCGCTGTATGCACGTGTCTATGCGTGTGTTTGTGTACCCGTCCATCTGTTTAAATTGAATCTGTGCCAGGTGCACCATTTGCACACTAGGGGTTACTAAAAATCACTTGATTGGATTAAGACTAACTAACAGCGTGGCGCTTTCTTAGTGAGTTCTAATACATATGTATTAGAATTCACTCACAACACAACTCATCTGAGACAATATAACTCCGATATTGAAACGACTGCATGGAAGGCGTAGTGGTTTAAGTGGTCACCTCGCCCCTGCTCCGAGTGTTGTGGGTTCGATCCCCACACGGGACAAAAAATTGTGTCATCTACATAATTATAGTTATTCCGGCTCTGGGTTTTCTTTGTGTCCGTTGTTTGAATGTTTGTAAGGTCCCGCGCGAAACAGGAAGTATTCCTAATACCGTAGTTATCCTTATAAAATAAAAAGCAACGAACGTTAGTTAGTGGAAATCCATTGTAATAAGGTTATTGGGAAGTGGCGGGTTCCTCTCTACCTAATTATTTTATTATAACTCAGGTAATCCAAAATGAACTTAGTTCCTTCAGTCTAATAAACATGCTCAGGTTATTCACACAATGATTCATAAATTTATCTTACGGTCAGCCTCTTACTCAGCAGCTTGCGGTAAACACACTCAATGAAATCATATACCTAATACCCCGTTTAACCAGATGATTATAAAGGTATATCATCTCAGCTAAAAGGCGTCCACTGCTGGACATAAGTCTCCGCCACGGATTTTCATACAGATCGGTCTTAAGCCACCCGAATCGAACCTCTTTCCACGACCGATAACAGGCCTTCGATTCACCTTATGGGAGCCAACACCTGCTACGTCTGCCGGTGCATGGTGTGCCACTCCAGAACCTTTGTGCCCCAATGGCTATCAGTTCTACAAGCTAAGTGCCCTAGCCACTGTCTCTAACAGACGTAAATAGAAAGAGGCTAATTTACCGTATAAATAAAATAATATTAGGCCTGTATCAAACTGTCCCACTGCTGGGCACGGGCCTCTTCTCAGTGTGAGAAGGGTTAGGCCTTATTCCACCACGCTCGCCCAGTTCGGGTTGGCAGACTTCAAATATCTTTGAAAACATTATGGGGAAATCTCAGATATGCAAGTTTTCTCACGATGTTTTCCTTCACCGTTAAAACAATTGATAATTAACTATTTAATAATAATAATAATATTCTACCACATACACACAACACATTTATGTAAAAGGCATTTAACTGTCTAACATCAGGTAGATATGCTTGATTGTCACACATGTTGTGGTTTTATACTTAAAAATATTCCATTGTAAATTAACTTATGATCCAATTATGAGCTAAACCACCTTGCCACCACGCTTTGTTACCATATTTTTTATCTCTCACAAATGTTATAAATCCAATCGTATAATCACAAAAGTACCTATTGATTAAATGTATACAAGATATATTAGTAAGTCGTATACTAAAGCAATATAAATATACAGATGTATTTTACAAAGGCGCATTATTTTCTTTTATAGTAAATTAACTCCAGCACTACAAAACATTTCTGTATAGTGGGAACTTTACAAACATTAGTAAGCGGGCAAAGAACACAACACAGTTTATTTTTCTTTAGCGAATAGAATCTGTAGCAAATGAGCACTGGCAAAGCGTGGAAAAGCAATCACTTACACATTATTACACAATTATAGACTATACTATTTGTTAGAAATAAGTGAATAACAGTATGATGAAGTTTAAACAAGGTAAAACATTATTTGCTGACGCATATTAACTGCAACACTGCGGTCACACCTCAATAATTTGTCACTGATTACAAGTATATACACATATTTTCCCTATAGGCAGATTTACTTCAGTATACTAAATAATAAAACTACAGGAAATATGGACTAGATGACTAAACTCAAAATTTTCCTTAATTGTACTCTACATATAAAAGCGTAATCCTGGCAATATTCTACAGTAACTTGTAACCAGTTAATCATGTACATTCTACTTGTAATTGTCGGCTTAGTAGCCACCGCTACGGCTAAAGACGTCATCATCGGCGATGGAGGCAGCTTAATTTATGAACAAAACGCTACAGCAAGCCCCGCGATTTGGAGACAAGCAAACAATTTGACGATTAACACGAATGAAATCATCACTCGTGTAGTTATCATTGATAACAGAGAGGATAAAGATGGAGAAGCAGCTATTGTTGATGGTGGAGTAGGGCATCAAAATGTTACTATTGAGCTGAAGAGCCCCGCAGTCTTTAGAGGATACGATTTTGTAATCCAAGTATACGCTAAACAAGAAGATCTCAATCTTCAAGAAATTCCTCAAAACCCGCAAGTTAACAATCAGCAAAATATCTCTCTAGAAAAACTGGCACCCAAAAACAAGAATCATGATGACAAAGGTTTGGTAGCTCCAGTGGCAACAACAAGTGAAACTACACAAGTACCAAATCAAGAGAAGGTACAGCACCCCATTGTAGCCAGTAAGGACGGTGAACAACAAGTACTCCATAACTGTGATACTCAAGAACAGGCAGAACAAAAGCCTTTAAGCCCAACACCTATTGATGAAAACAAAAATTCCAAGGGCCATGTCCAAACAGTCAAGGAAACTAAAGATTTTAATCCATTGTCGAACAACGAAGACTGGCAATCTATAATAGATACAATTTTCACAGAAAACAATTCTACGGATAAAACACCTGATGTAGAACCATTGAAACCTGTTCTTCCCATTGCGAAAAAACCAATACTTGATGGCGAGAAGCATGATGCTGTAAAAGATAAAGTAGTTGCAACTTCAGTTAAAGACGTACCAGATGTTAAAGAGACTGAGAAGAAAACACAATAATTTATTATTATGTCACAAAATAATCTGATATTCCATCTCTAGTATTAAATACACGACTATAAAAATATTTGTTTTGTATTATTGGTCCATATATTTATTATGTTCTTATTGGATACTCACCTTAACCTTTTACCCGGAAGGTGAGTTAGTACATATAATAAATCTCCTACGTTATCATAAACAGAAAGGGTAAAATTTAATAAAAAGCTTATAAACGCTGTTGTAGTAGATCGTAAATAATTTTGACAGATGTTCTCAGTATTAAGCAACGAAAAGGGTTGCTTTATGGAAGCTACAATAATATGCTCACCTTTTTTCCTAGAGTATTTTTGTTTGCCGGGTTCTGATGGAAAATATTTTGGAAGCTAAATATCCTACATCCTATTCCTCATGTCATCAAAATTATGAAAGCTCAGTTAGACTATTGAGATGCAGCAGGAGTTTGTGTTGAAGTACACAGGGCTTTGTGGCATAATACGAACAATTGCGCTAGAAAATAATTATTTATTATATTACCCATAGTTTGAAATATAAGTACATTAGCTTAAGTAGAGGATCACTACTTATGCTAATGTTCGGGCCAATAGCGTAAGCGATTAAGAATAAGGGACTTTATTAACCACCATTTCTTAAAGCGACAACGGCAATTAATAATAATAATATTCTACTACATACACACGACACTATCTAGCCCAAACTAAGCAGAGCTTGTATTATGGGTTCTAGACAATGGATAAACATACATATACATATATATATTTTTTTTTTTAAATACATACATATTATATATAGAAACACCCAGACTAAGACAAACATCCATGTTCATGCACACAAATATTTGACTTGTCCGGAAATCGAACCCGCGACCTCAGGCGTGGCAGTCGTTCAATTGAAGACAATGCCATAAGTAACAATTCCTGGGGCGCGTGACAAACATAAAAAAATCGGACACAAAGAACACAAAGAACTGTAATAATTATTTGTGAATCACATAACTTTTTGCCTGTTTGACAATCGAACCCACAACATTCGTCACAGGGCAGTGGCGAGACGAGAATGAGTGATTTAAACGCAAATATGACTTAATATAGTAGGAACCATATACATATAAGAACACAAAGACTGGGAACTGTAATAATTATTTGTGAATCACATTACTTTTTGCCTGGTTGACGATCGGACCCACAACATTCGTCACAGAGCAGTGATGAAACGAGAATTAGGGATTTAAACGCAAATATGACTTAATATAGTAGAAACCAGCTCGACATATTTTTTCTTAGTCATCAACAATCACTGTAGGTTAAGTTCAACGTTTTATTTAAGATTTTGTTTGTTATAAATTGTCAAATTTATTCAATTGTCTTCACCATCACGTTCATTTTCCATTGGTAATCTGTGGAAAATTGTGTTGATTATATGTTAGATAATTTAATGTAAGTAATTATCTTGTTATACTTTAACATGTAATTGTATTTTGTACCTAATAAATAAAATAAATGTTATTTTTTCTGAGGAAGGAATGCAATCACTTGGCTTCAAATACACAGAGCTATGTAAAGCCATAAAACTAACTAAAAACTTAATCCAGCTGCACTCAAACTAGTTAAAGGCTTAAAATAGTTTTCAGCCGGCGGAATATGGTCTATAAAATATTACTGCTAGAGTTTTATCGAACAGTAAAGATATGGCACGACCGGTATGTTTGACTTTAAAATAGTGTTATAATCTATATTATACTGAAGCTTAAGAATTTGTTAGTATTTTGTTTGAATGTGCTAACCTCTGGAAATATCATGGAAAATTCTTTTTGCATTTCATAGTCATTGTTGATTGACAATTATCGCCTGCTCCGTGCCTCGGAGAGCACGTTAAGCCGTTGGTCCCGGCTGCCATAAACATCTATGGCAGTCGTTATTGGGAAAGTCAGTACCCTCTAATATCCTGACACTGGTCTAGCCTTAGGGTATCGTTAGCCTTCGGGTTGCGGAGGTCAGGTGGCAGCCGCTCCGTGTAAAAACTGATATCCAGTCAAATCCGGTTAGACCAGAAAAGCCGACCCCAAGTGACTTGGGAATAATAAAGGCTAAGAGAGAAGAAGATCATGCTACGAGCCGCGGGCGTTGAATCATAAACGGAGGTTAACAAAGGGAAGACAACTATTCATTAGTATAATATTCTATCTCTTGACGATGGCGTAGTGGCTTAAGTGTTCGGCTTGCCACTACCACAGCGCCGAGTGTTGTGGGTTTGAATCCGATACGGAACAAAACTTTGTGTGATCCACAAATGGTTGTTCCGAGTCTGGGTGTTCCTTGTATTCATTATTTGAATGTTTGTAAAAGGCCCCCGCGACACAGGAATTATTCCTATTGCGGGAGTTGTTTTTTTATAATAAATAATATTAAAGAAATTCTATGTACCAGCGCAATCTGGTAACGTGCACAGTAGACAGCAATATACGCACACCCGTACCTGGAGCTTAAAAACATAGTAGGTCTGAGCCTGGTGTGTAATGTGATTACATCAGTGCTTATCATTTCGAATACATTCTGGCGTGAGTCTGTATTACGTAATGTTCTAAGGTGATCATTATATTACTTCCTTCTGCCTGCTGCTTCACCCGCGTGTCAACGTGGCAATGTTCTCGGAAGCGCTATCTTCTAATAAGTAATCTTGTAAAGAAATAATAATTTAACTGTTATCCCAGGGACATAATTAATACCGGGATAAAAGTATCTTATATGTTAGTCCAGAACGTAGTGGTTTGTTTAGACTGTTAATTTAATCCAAAAATTATATAAGCCTTACACGTGATTGAATAACAAATATCCAACCTACAAAATTTTCACAGGCTTCACAAGATACATCAAAAGTGAAAGATAAACATCACTTATTTAACTTTAAAGTGAATGTGAGAGAAACATGAATATTTAAACGCAAGTGTATTGAAGCCTCGCCAACATCGTTATTTTCGTGTAACATCGTTCGAGTATTTCTCAAACAACGCCATGTGATGTCAAATACAAATTAGATTCTCGAAAATGCGCAATTTGTTCCAAGAAATTAATGTCTTATGAGATTTTTGTTGGAAACATTCGACTTGTAAAAACAAGTAAAGTAGGTAAATTACTTATATTTTTTATAATAAAGAGATTGTATTTAATAAAAAATGAGTTAGTCATCCGTGTTGTTTGTCATTTATTTAGGACTCAATTTATATTGGGATTAAATATAATGACCACCAAAAATACTAATTGCGCAGCAAAATATGCATACCAAAATATATCATAACGAGCACCTACACGCCTCAAATCACTGCATTCCGTCTCGGAAGGGTTAGTTTATGTTAGGTTCCATTTTAAACCCACACAAAAATAGGTCAACTTATTCTGATCTCTTTAAATATATTGTGGTTTTAATTTTGGTGATAATTTACTATTTTTGACTGTTATATGTTACGATATCTGGTGATAAGTTAAACATAAGCCATTTATATTTATAACACTTAAGTTATATCAGAGGCCTAGAGTATAATTATTTCAATTACGTGTAAACAACTTTGTCGTTTCCCTTGCGTAGTATCTTAAATTAAAGGTCTTGTTTAAATTAATATTTTGGCGAAATTCATATTTATTAATATATAAGGTATCTAGATATTATGATGTTCTCTAAGCCAAATTCTGTTTACGGTGACTTATCTTTGTTAAGATTTGGTGGAGATTAATTTACGCAGGTAATATTATAGTATACAAGTCTGTTCGCAAATGTATTTGCACCTTATATGTCCTTCATCTTTTAGTTTTATGAGACTATAATCAGACACAAAAAGAGAGAATTAGAACCAACGGTTTTGCATGCTTTTCAAGGCAATGATAGGCAATAATTACTGCCAACTTTCTAACTCCAGGCTGCTACTGTGCATTTGTTGGTATATAAACCTAATAAATTTTATCTGCTTGCTACAGGTAATCACTCAAAAGAAAATTCTAATAACTTTTTGATCGTCTTACCCTGGATGAAACCTTCCATGAGCTACCGTTGTATACAATAGCTGCTAGATCAACAAAATATGACTTCCATGTGATAATCCAAGTTCTGATTATTCAATAAACAAATCTGCGTCAACTATTGCAAGTTATACAACTCTTATGCCTTAAATAACCATATGGCAAACAACAACTTATCAAGATCAATCTAGCAAGCTTATGTTCGGTGTGTATCGATACATCGTCGACTCTATAATTAGAGCCTGTTCCACATCTTGCAAGCAATTATTCAGTGTGATTAATCTAGGGAATTCTATCTTGTTGTGTGTTTGGGTCTAGATTTCATGGTGTATATGCAATTAAATAATTCCCTTGTCCTTCGTCCTAAGTTCATTTGCATCTTAATGTCAATATAGGCAAAACAAGATATGTAACACATGTATGTATATACTTAACCTATACAAAGTCAATTAAAGAAATGTCTTCTGTTTGTTTAGGTGGTCTGCTGAAAATACCAGCTGATATTCCAGCTGCATCATTGAGGGTTTTGAGCGGTAATATTTCTAGCCTAGTTGTTCGAAAACCAATCTAACGTGATTAATTTGGTTTTCATTCGATATTTCGAAGACTACTGCAATATTGTTCTTTCGATTAATATGTTTAGTAATTGCAGAAAATCTAATTATTGAAAATGTTGTCGAGAGCATGCTCTGTATTAAATATAAATTAGCATACGCTTTCTTTGCGGTGAGCTTGTTGTTATTCTGCATATATTTGCCTTATACATAATATAAGCCTTATACATAATTACATTTATTCCCTAACGCATTTATTTGCCTATAAAAATCTAAAAAAATACTTGTCTGTATAACATGTAGGTGTGCATCTACTGTTACATTCACCTTCCAACCAACAAAAGGTTTGGTTAGAACATAAAAATACAAAACACAACAATAGCCTGAAATACGTGGGTGAATAAAAATAAATGGCTAATAGTAAACCTACCAAATACAAAAAAGCCAATTGGGCGGTATAGCTGTAAAACTATTTCTGATGAAATATACATACAAAATTGAAGTCTATTTCAAACCGAGGTCCATAAAGTGGATTGTTTATTTTGTATAAAACACTTCACCATTGTGGTTTCCCGGTGAACATGGCTGCTGAAAAGCAACCGAATTTCTGGGAAAATGTAAAATTAAATCTGAATAGTTTTTAAAGTACAATAGTAGTTTAAAGTTTTAAAGTTATGTAATAATAGTGTTTTATAAAAAATAAACAACGCAATAAAATTCGTATAAAATCGAAAAGCAACCGAAACGTCGGGAAATCTTTAAAATGAAATCTTAATAGTTTTTAAAGTACAAAAGTGGTTTAAAGTTTCTAAATTATGAAATAATAGTGTTTCATAAAAAATAAACAATGCGATAAAATTCGTATATAGTTGTTTAATTTCAATGTATAACATTCGCGTTAACGTAATACAATACCATGTAGTGGATGTTAAATGTTAAAACGATACTCTAAAGCCTATATCTATAAATACGTGTTTATAATATAAAAGGTCCGATCAAATTTCCACAGAAACATGTTCTGGTCAGGCATGCTATATAAAGCAAATTTCAGTAAAAAATTATATATCAAACACAATTATTATTTTTGGACGCATAGAGTCTATATTATTAGTTATTACTTAAATCCTTGAAAGAAATAAAGAATTCCTTGAAAGAAATATGATATTTCTTTCAAGGAATTCTTATGGCATCAAAGCATCTATATCGAATACATATTGATATAGGAGACTAGCGCTTCTATCGCAAAGGAATGGGACTTATTACATAAGTCTGTGTTTTCAGATGAGTACAACCTGGATGTCTTCAAGTCGCGAGTGAATAGGTATCTTCTAGGCAAGCATGCTCCATCGTCGACTGCGTCGTCGCTTAACAACAGGTGAGACCACCGTCAAAAGCAAGCTTATCAAAATAACAAGTGAGTATCGGCAATGAATTGCCGTAAATCTTAGAGTTCGAAAACATGGTTCAAGTATACGTGATACCACGTGATCTTGAGGTCAGAGGTCAAAGGTCATAGTCATTTCGGGGTATATCGACTATGCTAAGTCAAATGGCGTTAACCGCGAGTCTCAAGCTCTTACAGATTTTGAGTTGAAAGATGGTATCACGTGACCTTGAGGTCAAAGGTCAAAGGTCATAGTCATTTCGGGGGTATATCGACTATTCTGAGTCGAATGGCGTGACCGCGAGTCTCTAGATTTTACAGTTTTTGAGTTGAAAGTTGTATAACAGACGGACGAACGGACGGACAAAGCTGTTGTATAAGAGATTTTTCGAACTCTAAAAAGTAGGATCCAAACTATCCTTACCAAGTTCATCACATAAACAATATTATAATACTTATATCATGTATTGTTTTTTTTAGTTAAACCAACAAGTTATCAATTGAAAGTCTTTGAGAAAGAAGGACTTGTAACTTGGAGGAGAAGGAATGATGGTTCTTTTGCCACAGCTACTGTGGAAAAGGAACATGTGCACAGATGGCGTAGTAGTGTAAGTGAACGTCTCGGCACTGTCACTGCGGTGAGTGTTGTGGGTTCGATTGCCACACTGAATAGATTGTGTCATTCACAACGAGTCGTACCAAGTATTTTTTTATACAATATCTAAGGTGGCAAACTAGCACATGGCCCACCTGATGGTAAGTGGTCACCGTAGCCTATGGACGCCTGCAACACCAGAGGCATCACTTGCGCGTTGCCAACCCTTTGGAAGAAAAAGGAAGTGGGAAGGAGAAGGAGCGGGAAGGGGAAAAAGACGGTGATTGGGCCTCCGGCACTCTCATTCACTGAACGAAACACAACAGTAGGAATACCGCTATTTCACGTGGATATTCTGTGAGAGGTAGTGCTTTCCCGATCGAGCCGGCCCATTCATGCTGAAATCAGCAAGGCTCTACTACACGGAAAAGTCTTTTTGTGTCAATTGTATGAATGTTTGTAAAGTTCCCCGCGATACAGGATATATTCCTAGTGCAGGAGTTATCTTATTAAAGGGGAAAAGTGAAACTGCTGATTAATCTCTCTTACAAACATATTCGGTGTGCCTGAAACTAATATACAGTTCCATTTTTTTAAAGCAACTTCCGCACTAGGCATCATTTCTGTGGCACTTTTCAAACATTCAAACAACGGACACAAGGAACACCCAGACTTGGACCAACCATTTGTGGATCACACAATTTTTTGTCCCGTGTGGGGTTTGAACCCACAACACTCGGTGCAATGGTAGCGGTGAGGCGACCTTTAAACCACTATCCCATCTGTGCAGCTTATTATTATTATTATAGTACTTCCACTATTTGGGTGAATCTAGCGATGTCTCATCTACGAGCACTTCCGTATTAGTTGACTTTTAATTGAACTTACAATTTGTATTGGACAGTTTATTGAAACTTAATAATATTATTATACTACTAGCGACCCGCCCCGGCTTCACACGGGTAGTAAAACACCTTAACAAATTTTACACTTAAACCTTCCTCATTAATCACTCTGTCTATTGGTGAAAACCGCATAAAAATCCGTTCAGTATTTTATGAGTTTATCGCGAACAAACAGTCAGATGCGGCGGGGGACTTGTTTTATAATATGTAGTGAAAATATCTAGTGAGGTATGAAATAATAGTAAACTTGTCGTTTTTAAGAATTATAATGAGAATAAATTAAATTCATATAGCCGCAGAGCGTACCCTTCTTCTGACTCAGTAGAAGAAGAAATAATATGAGACTCACTTTTTTAAGAGACTCTTCCTTTTACCCTAGATCTAAATAGTAAAAGTTAATGCTGCCTTTTTTTGTCAGACCATAACGTTGTCCAAATAACACACCGAAAAATTTACGTCACGAGATACAACCTGCCTTGTTAAAGAGATGCTAAGAGCATTTTTATAAAGGAAATAAATGTATTTGAACATGACGCGGATTCACGCATAATGGACCAACTTGGAGTTCAAATGCGGAAAAGGGAGTCCAATTACAATTACATGACGCGGATGGCATGCACAAGTTGTATGCTTCATCGAAATGGCCGGTAGTAGCCATCCACGGATGTAGATTAACTAAATGCAAGTAGCCCGCACAAGAAACTATAGAAGAAGAGCTACAGAAGTCTAAAAAATTATTTTTATTTTTTAGATATTTTGTCAGTCTGTACGCGCATAACACAAAAACTACTACATGAAATTTAATTTGAGTAATTTGAGGTCTATCTTAAAATCTGATACTTGTTTCATCTTGCCACGCCAACTTGAAGTTGATTATTAATTAAATAAGAAATGTTTGATAAGCCGCCTAGATTAAATATGGTGTGTTTTATGTATAAAGATCAACTTTATATGCAAAGAAAGTAAATATGCAGTCGTGAACAAAAGCTAATATGCTATCAATTCCTACCCAACGCTCTAGGTGATTTAATTTAAATAGGAAAGCCAATAAAAATAAAAGTCTTTGAAATAAACAATCACGAAAAAATATTTGAGCGTTATACGCATTGCATCATTTGAACTATGAATTAGTTTTATTAAAATAAAATCGTCTACTGTATTAGCGATTGGCATGAATACAAAATTATTTTTTGTTACCTATTACGAGAAACCAGGTTCAATTGTGACTGCACGGAAGGCGCAGTGGTTTAAATGTTCAGCTCGCAACTGCCACTGCGCCAAGTCTTGTGGGTTCGATCTCCACACGGGACTAAAAATTGTGATCCACATAATTAGTTCGGAGTCTGGGCGTTCATTGTGTCCGTTGTTTGAATGTTTGTTAGGTCCATCATGATACAGAAATTACTGCTAGTGCGTGACTTGTATTTTTCAAAAAAGGAACGATCCCAGTCGTGTAATGTGTTCTTGAGTTTTTAGTTAAAACTTTATCTTTAGTAGTATAATCACTATATCTCAGTTGACAATTATTTGATGACTGCATGAACGTGAGTCGACTCTTTTTGCGTGCTTTCTGTAAAAACTACAACTCTTGTACCAGGTATTCCAGTATCGCGGAAAACTTTACAAACATTCAAACAACGGACACAAAGAATACCCAGACACGAAATAACCATTTGTGTATCACACAATTTTGTGCCGTGTGTGGATCAAACTAAAATACTTAGCGCAGGCACTTGACAATGTCGAGGCGAGCACTTAAATCAATAAGCAATCAAAACTAAGAGCAGTAAATAAAAGTCCCTAAAGTTAACCTAGCTCTCCAATTCCTATTAAGGACCACCCACACGTGAATGATGCCGTTCGTATTGCAAGCACGCTACCTTTGTAGAATAAAGAAAAATTTCTATCTGTGCATCAAAAGGTTTTTAAGCCTTGATGTCGTTAGTGTTTTATTTTTGACATTTATAAAATCCACATGACTAAAGATTTTCTGTGATTTTAGTGGGTTGCTTATAACAACTTAATATTCATGTAATAATATGGATTCAAATGTTTGCTTGAATGTGTATCTGATCTAACAGTCAGATTTGAAAAAATATTGCTTAATGTTGTAGCCCAATTTTTGAGGAACACCTACCTTTCTTATTTCAATCTATAGTCTGCTTGGTGGCGCGAGTCATGCAGCGAAGCGGACGCACGGAGTGAAGCAATAATCCCAAACGTTGGTAAAGCTGCAGGAGAAAACAAATAAATAGGGGCGCTCGCAGGTTGACAATCGACTTTAAGCTGTAACATCGGGTTCTGACCCTTATTGTCCATACAAGAATTGGATTTTGAATTAGTTTAAGACTCAGCTTTTATTTATTACAGCTGGGTGTTAACCAAACTCAAAACCCAATCTCTTTGATTTCATTATTCATATAGGAGGTCAGCTAAGATCTTTAAGAATACCTTTAAAGAGATTACATATTCCTATATTTCAATGAAAGCAACCCAAAGGATTAACTCTTTGTAGGCTTTGTGTTAACCCAACCTCTTTTATATTCCCAGTCTTTTGATCCTCAACAACAGACATTTCTGTATTTCTTCTACCTAATTTATGTTCCCCGAAAATATAACATAAACTGTATTATATCTATTATATAAGGAAAAAAGTATATTTCGATTATTTTGTCTACGTATTACGTTTTATAGAAATCATAAGGAAAACAGATAAAAGTGAGTAAGATTGGATCATATTGTGGTGAAATTTTATGCTTAGAACAAAAGCCTCGTTCAGTTTTATTCGACTCGAGATCTTGTTATAATAACAATACTTGTTTATACAATATTTGTTTTGAGATCGAAGAAGACATGTTATTATTTTGTGTAGATAACATAAATACACCAAATACGTTCCGAAGAAAGATCCGTTTCTCGCAATATCAAAGTATACTTGAATATTACAGAATCATTAACATAAAAGCTAAATGTATAAACAGGCTCTTCAGTATTTTAAATTAAGGCATCAATTTAATAATAGATATGTATTAAAACATGATTAATTTTTTGAAAATTGTTGATCCATGTTATATAGGTCTCACGCCTATATCCTATATAAAAGATAGGCAGTGGTAAACCACTGCAATACTTTACAACCATATTTCGCCAACTTTATTTGAAAGTCCCACGTAATTGAGAGCGAGTCTATTGCCGCTTATTGAGCACAGTTCTAAACTCTGTGCATACTGTGTACTACTGAGAGTTTTTTGACTGAAAAGCTGGGACTTGAACCCAGAACCTCATGCACACCCATTGAGGCATAGTCATTCTAAAAACAAATTTTGTGTTATCACAGTCATAACAAAATTCTATTTCATAATCAAATCTGGGATTAAGCCTTTGAATAATAGAGTCCTAAAACGGACTAAAGTATAAAATTAATTATCTTGAACTCAGCTGTGGACATTATTCCACTATTTTGAAAATTTCTCAAACTTTGCTCACAGTTGTCCTCCAACTTATAAAGGCGTTAATTTAATAATAAGCTGAACGAATTCCTCTGCTCCTATTATAAGAAAATAAAACGCCAAAGTAAATTTAAATTTTTATTACAATCAAGGAAAAACCAAACAATCCTTTGAAGTCTAATATCCCCTTTAAATAAGGGCTCAAATTATTTATAAGGGATATACAATCGTCAAAACAATACATTTTCTTCTAATTACTGAAGTATCTTTAACACCTACATAGTTCTACTAAATCAAATATTCCAGTATGAACAATTAATGTTACTATATTAATTTACAAATATATTGTTATACTTATATACAACGGACCAAGATATGTATGTACATATTAAGATTAAATATTTGAAATTTTTCGTTGGTTATCAATGATTCGTCAAAATTCGATCAATTCATAAAATATTATTTACACACACATAGAAATCTAAATGTGCTATGCACTATTCAACCTTTGAATATTTACATGAAACTACTCTACTGTATTTGAAAGACATATCTATATTATAATATCATTAACCTTTCTGTATACAAGAGACATACATTGAGATTCATATTCATTCATTTATATTAGTTATTCATACGTAAATTTTATTGACTTATTTAATCATATCTACTTTTCTACATATTCACGAATAATGTTAAAACATTTGAGCAAATCAGCATTATTTATTAATTTTAAGCATAAAACTCTACGTATTCTTACAGTCTTTGGCACTTTCATGGTTTCATACAAAGTAACTTCTTGAATGCTCTTCGGAAGTCCATATTAAATATGGTGTATATTAAAGGGTTGAGTGCCGAATTGATATAGCCAAGCCAAGTAATAAAATTGATGAACTTATTGGACAGGCAGCAACTAACACAGAAAGGGATCACGAGGTAAATCACGAAGAAGGGCAGCCAACAAAATACAAATACCCCCATAATGATGCCAAGAGTTCTAGCTGCACGCCGCTCACGTGTTAAAGAAATCCGCTGCTTCTCCTCAATAAATTGGTAAACGGTATTTTGTTGAGTTGGCTTAGGACGCGTTTGATTTTTAACTGCTTTTTCAGTTTCCTTCACCTCTATCAAGTCATCTTCGTGAGTTTCCTTGGAATTACTTTCTGATGATGTATTTCTGTTTTCCAAGTTTTCTGCCATATCCGTAACTGAATTTTCGTTTGATAAAATTGGTATTATCAGTTTATTTTGACTTTTGTCATCTTTGCTCCAATACCGTTTCTTCGGCTTTTTCTTTGGAGTCAATTTTCTTGTTCTTTTTTTCTTCTCAGTATCAGATACTAAGCGAGTCACTCCCTGGTGTTCGTTGTGATTTGCTTCAGAACTAACAGAATCCTGGTCGTGCTGGTCGTCTTTATTAGTGTACCGGTTTTGACCACTTGAAATAGTGCTAATTTTAGTTGCCTTAGCACGATCTCTAAGTCTCTTTTTCGTAGCCAAATATATCTCAAAGTAAACTACTGTCATTATTACTAATGGAATGTAGAACGACCCAGAAGAAGAAAATACCACAAAGCCAGGCTGTGATGTCAAGCGACAAGGCGTGTCAGGTTCAAACACGTCTGGCCAATCGTTCCACCCGAGTAACGGTGGGGAGCTAATAA
Organism: Catocala fraxini; assembly: GCA_930367265.1. NCBI lineage: Eukaryota > Metazoa > Arthropoda > Insecta > Lepidoptera > Erebidae > Catocala > Catocala fraxini. The sequence continues at coordinate 3,559,765 of OV884037.1, forward strand.
TTAATGAGAGGATCCAAACTACTCCAATCATAAGGAGCACCCTTTCTAAAGTTCTCTTCTGTGCGTAATTTATAGGATCCGTAATCGCCCAGTACCTGTCCAAGGCGATCGCACATAAATTTAAAATGGACGAAGTACAACACATAATGTCGCATGTAAGCCACATTTTGCATACATATATCCCAAATACCCATTGCCCTAAAATGGAATATGCCACGTTTAGTGGCAGCACCAATATTGCTACTGTCAAATCCGCTACGGCAAGCGATACTATGAAGAAATTTTGGACGATCCTCAAAGGTTTGTAGGTGAATACACTGAGGATTACCAAAATGTTTCCAACTATTGTTGATATAATTATTAATGTAAGCACTATTGCCGTACATATTGCCTCCCATTCTGGCACTGCTAGAGTAATCCCAAAGCTGCTTGGATATTTTGGATCATCAGCAACAGCGCAGGCGTCTCTATCATCTTCGATTATTTCTTCAGTATAATTTATTAATGTGTAGTTTGTATCCACGTGCGTCGCTGATTGCCCCATTTTGTTGAATAATTTTGCTACATTTCACGTCGTAGTATTTGGGCGAGTAGGGAATCGTGAAAATCTTTCAAAGCATTTGTTCAAAAGCCGCCAATAATTTTTCTTGTGTGAGTCGATCGCGTTACCCGTATTCATTCTTTCATACTCCAGTTTTCTGTAACAATAAATAACCCTTTTAATGTGTAATGGAAATGTATCGGCGATTTCTTCCTATCGAAAGTAGTTCGCGTGAGTTACGCAACGTAAATTACCTCCTGCTAGAAATCTTTACTAGGAAGTCCCATTTGTGCGACTTGTTCATTTTTTGACGCGTAAACGAATCTGTAACAAAAGAAAACATATATCAGAGTCAGTCAGGTATGAAAAGAAAATATCGCAATCACTTTTTGCGATCTCGTGGGGCATTTATCAGATAGATATATCATCGCACGATGGATGCGAAACATAACTCCAAATAATAACGTCAGGCATGTTTTGATAAATGTTCTGTAATTGATATTGAATCTAAACCATTACGAAATATGTATCTGGAATGAAAGAAAACATAAAAATAAGACAAATCAAATTCTTTAATAATGTTGATTTAATCTAAAATCTAAGAGTTTTTATTGAATATTAATTTCGTTGTGAGTATAATATTTTACGATCATAACCGACAAATGTATTATTTGGCATACGCGTCTAGCTAAAATTTGGTTCAGATTTCTAGAATTTGATGAGAAAAATATTAAAATATGTTCTGGGAAATGTAGACTGATTACATTTTTACCTCACCGCGTAGCACGTGAGGCTGTACGACGCAAAAATATTTAATGCAAAATTCTAGGTATGCATATACTAAAGAGAATTTTTATTAAATGTATAATATATTCGTAAAATTTATTTTTATGTAGGAGACTTATTTATAAAACTGCATATTATTCATATTAAACGTAGAAGTGTTAAAATGTACAATTAGGGTATAATTTCGCAAGCCATGCTACAGCGCCCCGTATGATATGGATGGACCCTGTTACCGTTTACCAGATTCAGTTCCGTGCTACTTATTGTGACTTTCTAGACAGAAAATCTGAATATTTTCTTTCCGACCCGGGAACGTGCTACACACCTAATACAATGCAGACGCATTTACTACCACCCTGTCACCAAGGCAGTCTACAAGTAGAGATGATTTCATGAAAGTCATTTAAAAATAAAAGGTCAATCGATCTACTTTCACAAACGTTGAAAAAGCTTGAAGTACTCGTCGCTTTTCAATAAAGAATTTAATTGGATTGTAATAGAAAACGTCAAAAATGGGTCACCCGTAGATAATAGATACAAACGTTCGAAGGCGATCATTCAGCCATTGTTGGGATTCTAATTATTACTAAACGGCGTTTTTAGATGCCAATATTGTCTGTTTGTTTTTTATATTTAAAGCTGGTTAAATATTATTATATAAAAAAGAAAGGTTGTTATCGTCAAAGTAATGTGCTATAGAGAACATTACTTTGTCGATAACAACTCTACATACATTTGGAGATAGAACGCCCACACGTGATGTAAGTACGCATCAAATGCATTCGGTTTTCTAAAGAAATTAGGTAAGTAACATTAAAGACCATGACAGAGCAAATTGTCCTTTCTCGACTATGTTCTCGTTTTATATAAAATCTATTTAGAGCCGAATTATTAATCGTTGTAATATTTTCTAAACAAAAGCTGTCGTAACGTCATACATATGCCCTACATAAAAGTGGTCTGATAATTGGAAAATCGGCTCTTAATCTTGTAAAACAATTAATTTGAATGAACCGAAAGCATTCTGTACAATTCTTGCAACTCACGAAGGCGAGTAGGCTTTACGTGTACATGCACAGCGCGGTATTATGCGTGTTTGACAGAGCGGTCAGTTGCGAGCGACACTTACACACACACATACATAGCGCGCTCGCCTTCATGAGTTGCAAGAATTATACTGACATGTATTGTTTAGAGGTACCGAGTTTTTGAGGTAGATAAAGTCATAATTGGCACGCAATTCCACCTGCAGCGCACAGTATTCGTAAGTAGCACAATTTGATAATATCATAAATCTCTGGAAACCAAAATAGTTCTATCATATATTCATTGTAACAGTTTTTATAGATTTGACGTAATAAACGAGTTTATTCTGTTATCCGGCATTATTCCAGACAGTCAGTCTAGCAGCCAAGAATTGCTTGACAGGAAATCTCATTACTCAGCTGAATTCAGTAATCGAAATTACAATCTCACTATAGGTATGTTTGCATAAAGTCTTCTGTGCCAAAGCGTTTAGACAAAACCGTTCTACACATGACTAAGTAAAGTATGAAAATATTTAATGAACAAAGTAAACTGAGAGTACGCTCGATTTCAGTTCTACAAACTGTTTCGTCACAACACTCTATTTCAATAACCACCCTATCATTTTCTCCACTACTCTTGTGCTTTTAGCAAACAAGAGAGGTACTCAGCGATAGTGAAGCGCTTCCACAATTCGATTTATAAGTAAGTCTACATTTCCACAATGATATTTTCCTACCTTTTAAAGTTAAGTCGGCTAAATGTGCTTCGAGAAGAGTGTCATTCGGTATAAATATAGTTTGAAATATTAAATGGAACAGACCCATTAGCTAATGGTTTTAGACAACGTGTTTAATGAATTCAATGCAAAATTAGTTTTGTTTTCTTGCTGTGCATTTATTTGTATTGCTAGATTAAAATACGTTCTATGGCTTGCAAAACTTGTTTTGCCTTTTAGACCTATGATATTTCTTGATTAATTGAATTTGTATTCTTGACTGGTCAAAATGTTGGGTTATTCTCTAGGTAGTTCTTAGTGCCCTCATCATCATCTTAGCTGAAAGACGTCCACTGCTGGACATAGGTTTCCCCCAAGGTTTTCCACACAGACCGTTCTTAGGCCATCCGCATCCTAGTCTATCTTAGTGCCATAGTTGATTTCTAAACAAGGCTGATATTATAATGTTGATCTCTAAACCCAAAACCGATCTAACCAAAACTAATTAAGTAGTTACTCATAGATCTTCAAGTCAAATTTGGTTGGTGTGTGAACGTCAGCAAACTTTGAACTATTAGACTGATGTTTGGTTTGATATTAATTTTGGTAGCAATGCTAAATCAGACCTCGGTTAGTAGGGTCGTTAAAAGGGTAAATGGTCATAGTTAAGTGTTATTTTATGGGTTTTGGGTTTTATCTATTTATTATTCTGGTTTCTAAAGTAAGAATATGAATTTGAATTTGAAAGCAGTGAATTTCTCAACAAATAAATTAACTGATTTTAATTAACCAAAGGCAATGACGCTTATATTATACTTCTTCTCTCTTAGCCTTTATTATTCCCAAGTCACTTGGGGTCGGCTTTTCTGGTCTAACCGGATTTAACTGGATATCAGTTTTTACACGGAGCGGCTGCCACCTGACCGCCGCAACCCGAAGGCTAACGATACCTTAGGCTAGACCAGTGTCAGGATATTAGAGGGTACTGACTTTCCCAATAACGACTGCCATAGATGTTTATGGCAGCCGGGACCAACGGCTTAACGTGCTCTTCGAGGCACGGAGCAGGCGATAATTGTCAATCACTACGCACATAATTTCGAAAAGTCATATAACTTCCGAAAGTCAGAGGTGCGCGACGTGGGTTCGAACCCGAGATCCTCTGCATTGCAGTCTATTGGTCTCCCCACTGAGCTATTGCTTATATTATACATATATATATTACATATATATATAATATACAGTCAGCTTGTGACCACGCCCGCTGTAATCTAGTATTTACTTTTAGATACCTACTTGTCGTTTCTTCAACCACCTAACTATAAACAAAAATAATTCTCGTTAATGCCTGTTTCGTAGTTATATCAGTGATACCATTGTACTCTTTAAACATTGCAATAATGCGGAGTCGGCAATCAGCAAATTGATTGTCAGTCATCACACATGAGGGCGACGATCTTATGATATTAAGTGAAGTAATTCGTGATAATTGATAGGCGTAGGTCAAGGTTGTATGTACCACGATAATAGGTAACGCTATATACACAACTCCTAAGCTTATTTTTGTACTAAACTGAAAATTTACTACCACTGAGGTTCGAAACAGGTTTTAATACAGCCTGCCTTACAGCTACAATAGTAGTATAATCATTATTTATTAGTTCGTTATTATTGACCATCACGTTGCTTCATATTGAAGCAATCAAACCGTACTACGATAGTTCACCTAGTATAGTATTATCATCACATCTCATAACAACGGCAATTAATAAGAAAAGAAAACAAAAAAGCGAGTAGATAATAAGAAAGCTTTCTGAATAATATGTAGAATCGTTTATTGAGTAGATTATCTTTCGTTTTAAGGACCTACAAACACTTTAGCTTCGCGCAGTCCTTTGACTTTGATCAGAGAATATAACATATTTTTCTTTTCTATAAATAAAAGCTAACAAAAGGGATAACTGGACAACTGCAAAATATACCGAACTGTCACGCAGTTAAATTGTTTTTATTTTTAATCAAAATGTACTTCCTTTAAACAAGCGCCAAAATTCAAAACAAATAACTGTGACCCACGCAAATATTTTTCCCTTGCGGCCATACAGCTTTAACTCATAATGCGAGCGTAGGTGTAGATTGATATGAAATTTCATCGGATGTAAATATCAAAAGTTAACCGCAGCGATAGCGTTGTGGTAAACCGTTGGACTGCCACGTTCTTTGACTATCAGAAGTTATAAGTTAATTATCGCTCGTTGCAACGATAAAGGAAATTATGACCTTCTCAAACTGAGAAAAGGCCCCTGCCTATAGTGATACAGTTTATATAGAGGATATATATATTCACTTATGTCAATATCAAAGACTCATGATATTGACATAAGTGAATCTTTACCTAAATATAAAAGACTTTTAGAACTGTTTATTTAAGTTTTCATTAAGTATTTTATTGTTCATTTCTCTTCTTAAAAACATGACCAATGTGTAGCTCATTTTAATTAGGTTATTTAATTATTTTTATTGTGTTTTCAATTTAAGCTTTGTTTTTATATGTATATGCATGCTGTGGTCTCCTATAACTGAAAGAGAACACTATACAAACCTATGTTTATATGTTTGTGCAATTTTGTGTATATTATTTGTCGGAGATCCTTAATAAATAAATAAATCAATAAATAAATAAATAAATAAATACATAAATAGATATTATTAAATAAAAAAAGAAAAATATAAATCTAGCAATTTATATGTTTTACTATTGGCATAATTCTATGACCAATTACAATGTTTCTTGATGGTTTGATTTTAAAACCCAGGCCCTGCCCCAGTTGGGCAAAATGTTGGGCAGTACTTAGTAGCAACACGTGGTTTAAAAATATGCCCAGCACATATTATAACATGTTTTGTCTTCATTACGTAAAATCTAAACATAGATCGCATTACGTAGACATAATAGCAAAATATTGTGTTTAGCTTGCCACAAATCTAATTCTATGATATATCATGCTTAATATATTAAGCAACGATAAAAAACACGAGTCCTTAATTTACGTTTGTATATAACTCAAATATGTTCAGATATTAATTTATATCAAAATCTGTAATGACTCAGCCCTTAATTAATAAAGTGACTTATTTTTTGCTACCGTAACAGAAATAAATGTTTGAAAATGAATGCAATGGCTTAGGTTTATATGATATATTGTTACCTGAAACCATGTTAAGTGGCCGTTACCCACTCCGTCGCGTCATCGCGCCATTGCAGTAACGTCAGCGTATCACCTGATTCGCACGCCTTTAAATACGAGGTGCCAGCGCTGCTCGCGCCTTCTCTTTCCGTTCGTCAAAGCGATAACATCTAATTGTTGTAATAGCCAGTTATTGTATTCATTTTATAATTAATTTAATTGTTTAAATTACGTAATAAATAATAATTGATTGTTATATTTTTTTAAATATAATTCTAGTTGGTTTATAAGAATATGTTATCTGTAGCTGAGAGTAAGTAAATATACATATATCTTTTGTAAATGTGTATCCATCCACTCCTGTACATTATCATTGTTTTTGTCTCCGTATGTGTGCACCGTCAATTGTACATATACAATACATGCGTGTGCGCATATGCTTGCTTACGCGCATAAATATGTGTGTGTCTATTAGATACATAATTTTTCATCGAATCATATTAAATACACTTTACACAATAGAGTAGTTGTCTATGTTTGATTTTGTAAATTATTTTACATATAAGCAAATAGCAAATAACAGAAATCATTCAATGGCAACATTATCAAAATAAGGGAGCAGTTAATATTCTAAATACGGATATGAGAAATTGGATAAATAGTAATATAATATAATAATATTCTACCATATACACACAACACCATCTAGCCCAAACTAAGCAGAGCTTGTACTATGGGTACTAGACAATGGATAAACATACTTAAATACATTTTTTTTTTGTAAATACATACATCTTATACATAGAAACACCCAGACCAAGACAAACATCCATGTTCATGCACACAAATGTTTGACTTGTGCGGGAATCGAACCCGCGACCTCGGGCGTGGCAGTCGGTTACACTAACCACTACGCCATCGAGGTCGTCATAATAGTATGGATATCTTGCTATTTACCTACGTAAGAGTTCGTATCGTGAATCCTTTTTCTGTCATTTGACAGTTACGCCTACTATCAAATTTCAATCGCTTGAATCTTATAAATTTTTTATTAGTTTTTAAATCTCTTTTTTTGTAGAGTCTGGTTAATGTATCTATTCGACTTAAATAATAAAAAATGTGAAGTCCACCCTATACGACTAATTGCGCTTAGACTTCTATAAAAATCTATTTAAAAACGTATGTTTTAAAATGTATGTATATACATAACAAAAGTGTCCCAAATCAATATTTATTCAAATATCGAGAATGGAACGGATTTCAATAACACTTTCAGAACCAGATGCGATGTTCGCCTGACAGCCCGTCGGGTACAGAACCATTCGCGGATACAATTTATAATAGTTGTAACTTTATTGTTATTAAAATGTGGAAGTCGTGGTATAATTTTTTCTGCACTGATAGCGTTGCCGCGCCGAATGAGATGGGTTCGATTTCTACACGGGACAGAAATTTGTACAAACTGCAAATAGTTGAATAAAAATAATAAGTCTTTATTTGCTATAAACAGGGTACATTAATAGATGTTATAAATTATATATAACTAGTAGTATTCCCGCGGTTTCACCCGCGTAAGTCCCGTTCCCGTGTGAATATCGGGTTTCACCCCATTCGACCCCCTTCAGGGTGGAATTTCCAAAAATCCTCTCTTAGTGCTCCCCTACACTCTCCAAGGAACATACATGCCAAATTTCAGCTTCTTGCGTTCAGTAGTTTCGGCTGTGCGTTGTCTGTCAGTCACTCAGTAACGGAAGAGTTTTATATATATAGATAGTATAAGCCCATTTAGCCAATCAAAATGGCATGCAAATGTAATATATCATCATATCATATATTTACATGAACATATTAAATTTCACATTTATAATATCAATTATGAATCAAATTATATAAGGTCAGTTACAAATTAATTAATAATAATAATAATAATAATAGTCTACCACATACACACAACACCATCTAGCCCAAACTAAGTAGAGCTTGTACTATGGGTACTAGACAATGGATAAACATACATATATATACTTTTTTTTTTGTAAATACCAAACAAACAAGACCAAGACCAAGACAAACATCCATGTTCATGCACACAAATGTTTGACTTGTGCGGGAATCGAACCCTCGACCTCAGGCGTGGCAGTCGGTTACACTAACCACTACGCCATCGAGGCCGGCAATTATAACAGGTATTGAAAAAAATTCTTTAAGGCTGTAGAAATTGCTCTACATGAGCCACCATAGTATTTTTTTTACGATCTAGTGTTCCTTGTGTGCGTGGTTTGTAAAGTCGAGCTGTTAGTGTTTTAGCTTTGAGCCCCACACGAAAAAATATTGTGTGATTCACAAATATTTGTTCCGAGTCTGGATGTTCATTGTGTCCGTGGTTTAAATGTTTGTAAAGTGACACAGAAATTATTCCTTGTACTTTTAAAACTACATTTCTTTTAAAATACACCCTATTTTAAAAGAAATAGAAATGTAGAGATCACGCTTGTAATCTCGAAAAGTATCGAAAGATATTAGACTCCAATCTATCCGTGAGATTAGGATCATCGATGATTCGAACTGTCCGTCTTTGTGGGAAGTCAAGTGGGTCGAGCTGGTATTTGGGGGCCCCTGCCCAGAGATGTGAGCAGTACTCCACGTGCGGCCGGACCTGTGCTTTGTAAAGCACAAGACGTTGACCGGGTGTGAAGTACTGCCTCACCCTGTTCAGTACACCAAACTTTTTACTCGCTAATTTAGCTTTGTCCTCCAAGTGACTCCCAAACTGGACTTTACTCGAGATTTCCACGCCGAGGATATATTGAGAACTACGATAATTTAGCGAAAATAAGACACTCAATCTGTAAGAGCGAGTTAAGCACTTACATTATGTTGCTTGTGTTAATTGTTGGTTGATAGTGTTGTTTTTTGTTAGAGTACACATGAAAATGGGCACGCCACGATCGTGGCGGTAAGTCCCGTGTTTGAGGAGTGGCTGGACAGGCGGCATGGCGCCCTCACCTTCCAGCTGACACAGGTAATGACTGGCCACGGTTGTTTTGGCCAGTTCCTGTGTCGTATACGCCGGCAAGAGACGCCCGGTTGTCACCACTGCGGCGACTGCCGCGACGTTGTTGTGGACACGGCGCTGCACACTTTGGCGGATTGCATGGGCATCGCAGCGCAGTGAGTTGATCGCGGCAGTCGGATTGGTTGCCTTCTCGCTCCCGGCCGTAGTTCAGTCTATGGTCCGGAATGAGAGGTCGTGGAACGCCGTCGCCTCCTTCTGTGAGGCAGTGATTTCCATCAAGGAGGCGGCGGAGCGGGAGAGGGAACGCTTAAACCCTCTCCCCAACCGCAGAGCCGGGCGCTGGAGGGCGCGAGATGACCTCCAGCCACCCTGAGGTTTGACCTGGGGTTGGTGGGCTATGTGGGCCTGCTCGCCATCCGTTCAGCACCAGGTCTGAGAGGCGGCGTGCGTGTTCCCACGCGCGCCTCTGTTTCGAGTCAGTCTCCCTCTAGGGGGGAGACAGTAGGGTTTATAAGTGACTGAGTGCCTTTGGGTAGGTCTCTTCGTGTAGTGGCCTGCCGTTTCATACTGCGGGCCGAAACCTCGGTGGGGGTCGCAACCGCATGTGCAAGTGATTCGCGCGGTCCCGTCGATAGTGGTTTTGTCGAGGAACACCATGGTAGGTTTAGTCGGTATTCCGGGAGGTCTATTATCATCATTTTGGCATCTTTCTCTTTTAACATAATTCCGCCGCCCGCCCCCGTGGAGGGGTATGCGTCAAAGCATTCCCCCAGGTAAAAAAAAACTCTTGGAAACACTTAACCGTGATAGTTAAAATAGTTTATTGTTGTTACGTATTCAAGTTATAATATATATATTTAAAAGTATATAAAATAGTGGCGAGTCACTTTCACTGGTTGGCAATAAACTATGTACTGCCGTAATAATTAAAAGTAATGAGTATATAGCAAGAACGCAATTCACGTTGCCGCGTATCTTACTGACTTTTTTCTTTAATCTATTTTATTTACAGGCTTTTACCTTATAAAGGTATGCCAGCCTCATCGTACCCTAAATTACATTTTCCTTATGTTTAATAACACGCTTGCCTTATTACTATGAGGGAGAGGCAAACAGTGCTGCAGATACCATGTCATAAACACACCTTGCTGCCGGCGATAAAGGTTCTGACAAAATCCTAATAAAAACCCCAACGTCATATGTATCTTGCTGACTTGCTAAAATATATGTACGGTGGTTAGACACAATTGATTTCACGGCAATTTTGCGACGGCTATATTTTCAAGTGAGATGAACATCAAGAGGTATTCGTTCGAAAGCTACGAAAAAGAGCGTACAATCTAAACAGGACAGCTGGTTCTCTCGGTTCTAATTGCAATTACTCGGTAACTATTCAGTGTGCCTACGTCTGTAATTGCTGTAAATCTAGCCCAAACTAAGCAGAGCTTGTACTATGGGTATTAGACAATGTATAAACATATACATATATACTTTTTTTTTGTAAATACATACCTACATATTATACATAGAAATAAATTGATTGTAAAATAAAAATAGTGTATAGATACGGGTTGAAATTTACGCCATGATCCCACTACCAGAGAACCCTACTGAAGTTGGCTACGCTGCTAACTTATCACACACGTCGTAATATAGAACGACTGTTCTATATTACGACGATTACTTTGGCTCATTCCAGACCACGTGAAATACGGTTTGGAAAGGCATCCACCACAGTCCACGTACTGACATCTATCCCACAGGTAGCTTGCGAAGAAAACTAGCGTGCGCGGTGTGCAACCTACGTTAGTTAGCTTCAAAAGAAGGATGTAATTAACGACCGAGTTGAAAGATTTCTTAAAATCTAAGTAGGCTACATCTACTTGCAAGAAAGCATCCATCGCAGGCACCATATGCGTCATCAGATGCAGCAAGTTTCTCGTTGTCCCCCTTCCAGGACGAAAACCATGCTGGGCGTCGGACAACTGAGCATTTACCTGATCATACATGCAACTGTGAATGGCCATCTCGAACATCTTGGCAAGAGTGCTTAATACAGCCACGGGTCTGTGATCATAAATGCGATGTGAGTTTGTTTCTTTGTTACATTTTCACACCGTAACTACTTGACCGATCATCATGAAATTTCGCATACACGATGGCTGGGGTACAGAAAAGGACATAGAATACTTTCATACAAAAAACTGTACTGTTTAGTACTGTTTCCAACGGATACAAAATTGCCATAACCTACATTTACGCAAACGAAGCCACGGGCAAAATCTAGTAATATATAATAATGACATAAGCCCTGTATATAAACTGCACGCACTGTTCTCCCACTGCTGGGCATGGCTTCTTCTCAGTGTAAGAAGGGATAGGCCATAGTCCACCACGCTGGCCCAGTGCGAGTTGGCAGAGTTCATATAGCTTCAAGAACATTATGAACTCTTAGATATGCAGATTTCGTCACGAAATGTACGTTTGCCGTTAATGCGAGTCATAAATAACTATTTATTACGCCCGTACCTTGAAAAATCTGAGTTGCGTTCTTGGTATGGCCTGCTATTATGTCGTCATAAGGAACAACGACGTATCTGCCAGTATTTTTATAATTAATAGATATACATAAGTATAATTAATAATAATGTAGGTTTAGGATAGTAACATAAAAAAATTCTGGATAAAAAGTATCCTATAACCTATTCTGTAACCCTAATAACGTATATGCGAATTTCATGATGATCAATTGAATAGTTAAGGCGTAAAAACCTCACAAACATACTCCGATTCGCATTTATAATATTGGTTAGTCTGTATAACTTTAGATAATGATCTCTTAATTAACAACAAAAAGGGTTAAAATTTACATGTTAACCCTATTGACTAGTTTAATTGGGGTATGTGTGGTCAACCAATTTAGAGCATATTTCATGGCCATTGTATTGTAAAACATGCGGTCAGTTTGTGTTATAACTTTCAAGGGCCAACCCTTTCAAGGATACTTGTAAAGTTATGAACAAAGGTTGTACTTGTGTTAAACCTGGCATAGCAGAGAGCGAATTCATAGTTGTGTATAACGTAGAAGTAATTTAATAACAAGTTCATTCATTGTAATAAATTTTATTGGATTTTCCTTGCGGCTTCGTTAGTGAAAATGTAAGTAAGGTTAGGTTATGTTAGTATCAGTACTTTTATCGGATGATATGTACCCTATGTACATTTTTGTACCCCTGACAAGGTATATGCGAAATTTTATGATGATCGGTCGATTATTTGGGGCTTGAAAGCGTAACAAACAAATTAACTTACATTCCCATTTATAATATTAGTTAGGATATTATTTTAGTAACTGCTTCTATTTATTTTGTTGCTATACCATACACATGATTTTACCCGCACAAATTTTGCAATTACGCATTCTGGGATAAAAGTAAGTTTTATTTACCGGCTCTACCGGGGAAGTACTATCCTCTTACAGGAATCCTGTGTAAGGGTAATAACATTATTACTGCGTTTCGCTCGGTCAGTAAGAATACCGGAGCTTCATATACATATAATTCCTTTCTTTTTATTCTATGTTTCATATCTTTTCCCTGAGGCTAATATTGCAATAGATCATAGCTATGGTAACCGCTTACATTGGTGTATGCTTGTTAACTACCTTATCAGTAAAAACAAATACTTTATTCATTAATAAGAAATATGCCCGTGGTTTGCGTTTGCATCAAGACAAGTGAAAGGTGTACTTAAAAAAATATTGGTATCCAAATGCTTTTTCACATATAGCAGTATTTCACGTTAGACTCAAACCTATTCATGACAACCACTTATTTACTGAACCACGAAACGGCATTTAATTTCAATTACACCTTAAATACATTTGGATTTATAATACATCAGACTGATAAAGTTTTCTTGATCTGGAACGGCATCTAACCGTAGATCTTAGGGGTTCTTTGTGGCTGCTCAAGCTTTCAAAGTTACGCTACTTACCCAACTAGACGTTTAAGAAAATACAAACATGAAAATCAAACTTGGAAAATGCTATACCATCTGAAATAGGGGATGACATATCAAGAGAATTATTCAGCACTCGATAAATTATTCACTTGATAAAATATACGATGTTTCTGAACCCTTATTTTCCATGTTAGGAAAAATGTTAAATTCACGCTTTTCCAAGCACCCAAATATAGCTTACATAGCAAATTTGGGACAATAGCTTTCGGGGCTTTTCTGAAGTGTCCTTACGAATGAAATCCTAATCTATTATACTAGTTTTTATCCCTGGATTCGCTCCCATGATTTTTAAAAGAAAAATCAGTCACAGCATTTTTCAGGGTAGAATTTTGTCAACATCACCCACCGGCTTATAAACTTTAAAACACAAAGCAATGTATTACCATTTGTTGAATAAAAAAATCAACCTAATACAATTTAACGTTTATAATAATTGTGACGATAAGGATATTTATAAGGATTCACGACATAAGTATTATAAACATATATTATAACTACCCCAGCTAATGCGTCAGTCGAAAATGTAATCAAAATAGGTATGTATACATTTAGATCCTAAAAAAACTTTACTTTAAAAAAATTCTAACTTGAGTCAATACTAATTTTCGTAGTGCTATTGAACGCTGACCTTACAAAACCTTACAAAACCTTACTATACTAATTAGTAATATCTATGTGTATAAAAGTCATAATCATAATGCATAGCATAAAACTATAAAGCGTTCTGAATATAAATGTAAAAGCAGTGCCAGTCAACTATATTTTTCAATATAACGTAAATATTTACAGTACAGCCGTTTAAAGATCAGTACTTTTATCACGTTTTAAAAATATTTAAGTGGCATATTTATTATGGGATGGTCATGTGCAGCGTTTTAATAAAATAGCTTACGCGCCGAGAATAATGCAAGGAAGAAAACGTACCACTAACTATATTTTAAATTTCCATAATCCCCTTTGTACTTTAATATGCTTAGTCATAGCGGATATTCTCATGAAGGTATATTTTTTATTTTCATTGCGCCTTCGCTTCTGTAATTAAATTGCTTAGTATATGTTTGCGATGCAATGTATTTTAATAAAGTTTTACCATATCATTTAATTCGAAGTGGCAGAGGAACGCAATAACGACCTATCGGATTAGAATATTTTAAAGTATGTCTGTGTGTTCTATATGATTGCGGTTAGTTATAAAACTATTATAATATACAGGGTGTGCCAGAATTCGACGTCAAGTTGGCACCAGGTAACAGGCTAAGTTATAATAGCTATCAGAAAAATATAAAACAAAAACCGAAGCTACGTATTTTAAAAATTATAGGAACATCTACACCCTGTGATGGTCTTTTTACTCTTGTTACTACAGATATTTATTTTCTGAATTATTTTTTTGTTATGCTATCTCGAATAATCGAAAAAATCGAGAGCTTAAAGAAACATAATTCAACGTCGACTTCTGGGACACCCTGTATAATAAAGTGTCAAGATTTTTATCGGTGTATCAAATATCGTTTAACATCAAATTCATTATATTTAATTATGGCATTCCAACGACTCATTCATTAATTTATTTCAAGGCAATTAGATATGAAACGTACATAATAACGGGCCATTAATACGTGCAAAACACTTACAGATTAAAATTTTTGCTATATGAGTTAAATAAATAAATATAGTACGATTTTCATAGATTCTACTTTTTTATATAAGTTCATATGTTTCGAACAGTTGTGATGTAGTTGTTACATAATATTATAATGTATGTAATAAATAATAATATAATAAAATCGGCCTCGAAGGCGTAGTGGTTAGTGTAACCGACTGCCACGCCCGAGGTCGCGGGTTTGATTCCCGCACAAGTCAAACATTTGTGTGCATGAACATGGATGTTTGTCTTGGTCTGGGTGTTTCTATGTATAATATGTACGTATTTACAAAAAAAAGTATATATGTATGTTTATCCATTGTCTAGTACCCATAGTACAAGCTCTGCTTAGTTTGGGCTAGATAGTGTTGTGTGTATGTGGTAGAATAATATTATTATTATATTATTAAAGTGTAATCGAGCTAATTAAGTCAGTTTTTCTCAACTCTAAACGCGTTTCATTTACAACTCCCGACCTTACACAGTAATAAAAATAAGGATTTTGAAGGTAAAATATTTTTCAATAATAAAACATAGCCCTTCTACAGACTTTTGCAAGGCATATCTGTTAGTGTTCCTCTGGATCGATACCGCGCCGGAATGGCACTAAATTCTAAAATGTTTTGCCTTACCTTAGATTTAACCGTACAAGATCTTAGAGCCGCCAGACCTACATCATTTTAGTACAGCCGATTTTTATACGCTTAATGTTTAATTTGTAGGTAAACAAAGTATGCATACACGCCAGACAAAGGAGGCCAACAAAAAAAAATATATTGGCCAACTATTAAACTTTACCCGCACGTAACAAAATGGTAATTTTTTGTAGCTTAGTGCATTTCAGTTCATTATTGCGGAACAAATAAGCCTCACCAAAATTAAGTATCATGAGTGTTTCTGAGATCTTGCGCTAAAACTTGCGGCAAGACATGCTATATTGTTGTTATTTATCACAAGTATGGCTAAAAGACTACTCATATTTATTCAGCTCTATTCAGCTTTTGTCCATAGAAAACAACAATTTTGTATGGAGACGCGTACGCATCCGTTTAGCTTTCCGCGTCTATTCAGCTTTCGCGACAAATAGCCATAAAATGAGGAAAAATATGTTTTACATAATATTGTCTTCTGTTTACGCGAATATTATTCATTGAAATTAAACTACTATATAACGGATTTTATCGCGTTGTATATTTGACACTTTATTACATAATTTTGAAAATTGTTTAATAAAGTGTTAAATAAACAACGCCATAAAATCCGTTATATAATGGTTTAATTTCAACAAATATGTTTTAACATGCGAATGTTATAGATAAAGTTCAACACCGTTCTGCCGCGTTCAGCACTGTTCCACCGCATCCAATGCTGTTCTGCCGCATTCAGGGCTGTACGGCACTGTATGCGGTCGCAACTTGTCGACGAGGACGTCCGCGTTCAGCACCGAACGCGGCGGAACAGCGCTGTACACGGATGGTGCCCAACTCCTTGTCAACAAGTTGCGACCTGCATAGTTCCTGCATAGATTTGATTTATTATTACGTAATCATTATGCACGCAAGGATTGAGAGAGTTCGGACGTGTTTTAAAGTAATTATATTATGTTTAAGAAATAAAATTATGGACGAAGAGAAACTTATATTGCTAAAGCAAAAATATTCTTATTACCGTCTTCGCAGCATAATCAGCGCCGTATGCAGTAGATAGAAGCGTTTCAGCGGAGATAACACGGTATGACGGCTTTTCTCATTCTTACGACGCTGTACGCGGCTGATAGAAGCTAAACTGTATAAGTGCGACTAAAATCGTTCAGCAAAACGCGAATGGAGCTGAATAAGTGTGAGTAGACCCTAATGTAATAGAATTAGATGTGGGTGGCCCAAGATTGCTCTGTGTGGAAAACCTTGAGGAAGGCCTATAATAATATAATAACTTATTTATTTTAGTATAAATTCTTAGTTTTACAATTGCATCTTAACAATAACATAAAGTGCACTTATAGATATTTGCTCGAACTAGGTTAAACCTGTGTTTCGAGCGACAAACGGCTTACATACTATTATCAGCATAAATAAATTTACATTATAATAACTTTTATAATAAACTAAAGGTAACAGTAAAAACAATTAAAATAAGTTTTATTTTCTACTTTAATACTAATTTAGCAATATTTTATTTACAGATTGCAAGTAACTGCTCGGTTTGGTCATATGACAGTCTGAATATAAGCAGTAATTAAGTTTTTACAGCTAAAATGAGTTAATTGTGTATGTGTGTATGCCTTCGTACAGCAGTGGACGTCTTTCGGCTGAGATGATGATGACGGCTAATGATTTGTCAGAATTTCTGACGGTGCTTTCAACGTAAGTTTTTTGATTTAATTACTTAACATATTCTGCTGTATGCTAAATGTTATGCTAAGAATAAATATTACCAAGCAAAATTTTAATGTAGTCTTGAAATAAATGCTTGTTCGGCATCACAAACGTAACAAGACTATTATCGTAACAACAGTTTCGAGTCTCGAGAGATAACAAACGAGTAACTAAGTACATTAATATTACATTAGATATTATTTTAAAAAGATAAAAGAACAGCGATAGCGCAGTGGAGAGATCAACAGACTGCAATGCAGAGGGTCTCGGGTTCGAACCCACGTTGCGCACCTCTGACTTTCGGAAGTTATATGACTTTTTGAAATTATGTTATATTGATTGACAAATATCGCCTACTCTGTGCCTCGGAGAGCACATTAAGCCGTCGGTCCTGGCTGGCTGCCATGACCATCTATGGCAGTTGTTGGGGGTTATCTCGCCGTTAACGGTACCCCGGTTGTAGTTAAGTTATAGGTAGTACACACGATATATCAAACCACTAGATAAGTTTATGAGTTTATTAGGTATAGTTCACAATAGTTGTTAATGTTAATGTTAAGTTATCTGAGTCGCACTTTACGTAATGTTATTGATTCGACACTTACACAATAGCGCGTGACCGAGTTTTAGTTACGACTAATTAATTAATTGTTTGGTTGCCTATGCATAAATACGAATTGTGCTATATGAGCGTTATTGGCTCGTACAGCAGTCGTTATTGGGAGAGTATCGACACAAAAGATCCCACTGGGTCGAAGTGTCGCCGGTCTGCACTGACTGGCCCCAAGATAAGATAAGAAAGATAAAACAAGTAAAGTGAAAATAGTAAGCGAAGTTTATAAACAAGACTAATATAATAAAAAGATACAAAGAGGCTTGATTCCTAGAGCGTAATGGAACATTGAAGACCGTTGGACAACCACGCAGATATCTCGAATTCTATACTATGATAGGTACGCACTTGCTGACTTTTCGAAGTTATGAGTGTATTTAATAGCTAACTCTCGCTAATTTTAACGGTGAAGGCAAACAGCATGCGGGAACCTGCATATCCGTGAATTATTCATACGAGCAGTATGGAAGTATCAAAGATGTGTGAATTTTGCCACCTTGGCCCAGTGACCAGCCCGGTGCACTATCTGGGTGGTCTAGCTCTTCTTGTACCAGGAGTGGTCCTTGCCAATCAGTAGGACAACAGGAAAATTTGTCGGAACCATATTCTTTTATTGCAAGTATTATTAATAATAATAATAATAATATTGCTTTATTTCGGACCAATGAATCCATAGACTGTTAGTAATACAATTTAACTTATTTCCTAGTGTTAGTATAAATTAACCTAGAGTCAAACTTTTTTAAAAGTGGAGAATAGAAATTCTCAGCAACAGTTCTCAGGATGCTGTTAGGACTGTCTCTCACTCTCCTCAGTAGTGAGGCTGTTTTTTTGCGCACAAATGTCAAATGTTTTATTTATAAATTCTTGATTGAATAGCAGATAAAACTGGAACAGAATCACAATATTTACCAAAGAGGGATTTATAAAAAATAAAAGTAAACTTTGTAGTAATAAAGATTGAAAAAAAGAAGAAAAATTAATTCATTATTCAAAGAATGTTTGAGAAATATTTCTTAATTACCTTTCTAAAACAAAATTACAGCTAGATAATTTTTTCTAGATTAATTAGTTTCACTAGGCGCCAACTTTTCTAAAGGTTTTTTAAATTGTTTTACATTACAGTCATAATATTCTAAGTTCATTAAGGAAAGAAGCGTAGTAACATTTTCAATCGATTGAGCTTTAGAAAAACGTTTCGCTAAAGCAACAGCTGACTAAACAAAAAGGGTAGGCAAAGATATTGAATAAATTTTAATATTTTTCAGTAATACAGACAACTACCGCACTAAGAATAAGTCTTTTGTCGCAGGGAACATTATTAACATTCAAACAAAGCACTTAAAGAACATCCAGCTTCGAAACAACTATGTATATACCTACACCACAAAAAATTGTATGATCCATAAGATCACATATTTTTTAGTACAATGGCTATATAGAACACTCAGATTCGGAACATTATATTTGTAGATCACACAATGTTTTGTCCCTTGGTGGTATCGAAACCACAATACTCGATGCAATGGGAAAAGTGAGGTGACCTCTTAAACCACTACGTCATCGGTGCAGTCAACTTAAACCTATTTAGACAAACAAAATCTTCCCAACATCACTAAGGATCATTATAAGTATAAATAAAATACTATTCTATATACAGAAGCTAACCGTCTGTACGTGCTGTCAATACCAAGTGGTGCTACCGCAGAAACGCGGTCACGTGGTTCTGATGTGACGTCATCTCGCCCTGCACTACGATGTACGGTTTGCAATGTTGTTATGGTAATGCTTTAGCAATATTATGCAAAGATATTTCTTTATACGGCTAGAGTGGAAAATAAGCGTGTTGTGATCCAACTGAGTTGTGATTTACAGACGCTGTAGGGTTTCTGTTATAAACTCTATGTGAAGTTTGCACTGTAAGAGTTTTTAGGTTATGTATGTACATACATACATATATAGATTCACGCCTGTTTCCCAGAGGGGTGGGCAGAGACTAAGGATTTCCATTTGCTACGATCCTGACACACTTCTCTGGCTTCATTCACTTTCATCACATTCCTTATACACGCCCGTCGGTTCAAGATGCTCTTAACCTGGCCTTTGTCCAGAACGCCTTCGATCTGATCAAGAAACGTTCGCCTAAGTCTTCCTCTTGCGACTGTTACGCACGTACATTAACTTTAATGAAAAACGCATCTCTCTCGTCTATTTTATGCATGCTATATGTATGTACACTATACATTATATAATTTTCATTTATAGAATGGATAGTGTCAAGATCAATTTAGATGAAATATACCTAGCAGAGCAGCTCCTTGCAATTGCAAGTAAAAAAATACGGTTCAGAATTTCACTCGAAAACCGCTGTACCATGTTATATAGTGTCAAGACCGATCTGCCGCCATCGTATAAGCGCGTTGGTAGTTTTGACGTCTTGCATTATAGAGAAATGCACCGTCACATGCAGTATGGATACATATACTCAAACCAAACTTAATGTGAATTTTATTTCATACTAGTAAATTCAATAAATTAAGTTTGTAAAATTACGTAGATGTTCAAATTCAACATAATATTACGGCTCTAAAATTGCGTAAACTTTCAAATTCAATCAATTACTTTGGTTAAAAAGTGTTTAAGCCGTTGAACGCAGCTTAAAGCAGTATGGAATGGAATTTTAATTATAAACGAGAAAAGATCGTCTGTGAAGCTGAAACTCCGACAAATTGTGACGTCGCTGTTATGGTCGATTTAAAGGAAAGAAAGTCTCTGTTTTGATATAGAAATGTCTTGAATTGTAGCTTTTATGAATTATTTCTATTTATATACCATTTTCTTCCTCTTTTACAGACTTCCACGAATAGACGATTTATACGGTTCATCGCGAAGAATCTCGGTTGGGTGCGTGTACCCCAACCGAGATTCTTCGCGATCTCTGACTTTGTAGCGGATATTTAACGACATAGAACATAATATAAATAAAATATACACATAATATACATTATACATATAACATATTTATAATGCTATGCCTGTCCCTCTAGGAAACAGGCGTGAATCTATGTATGTATGTAATAATTGTACATATAACATAATATAAAAATAAAATATAAAAAAATTATAAAGTATGTTTTAAACATAACACATAAAAATGTAATGTACGATTTAACGTTTTAACATTCAACATGTTAGAAAATTGTAAAGTTAAATTTAAACATTTTAAACAAAGTATATCAGTAAATTGTTATGTACGTTATAATGTATGAATAAATGACTGGCATACATTTCATGTAGTATCATTGTAACCTAATATCACAGTCGAAAGTTTACCTTTCTAGTAGCTTAAAACTTACAGCAAAGAAATAGAATATAACTATCATAACATGTGTACAGTTGTTAGATAAAATGTAGCATGATTGCGACATAAAATTTAATGATCAGAGTTTCGTATAGAAAACGGCACTTATCTTATAAGTTGTCGACACTTAAGAAAGCAATTACAGCTTGCAGCGGCAAGATTGCGTTGAGACACGATTGTACGTTGTACAATAAAATGGCCGTATTGTTAATATTTTCTTTTTTTCAGCATTTGTTTATGGTATGCCTTTCCTTCTTATAAATTTAATACGCCATTTTTTACAATCACTTTGAAAATTCTTTTCGATTTATAATAACCTAATAGCTCCTCTATTGCCTATATTTTATTTTATACATTACTAGCTTTTGCCTGCGACTTCATCCGCGTAGCATAGTTACTTTGGGCATTTTTAATTTTTAGGATACTTATTTTGTATATAATACACATATAAATGCTATGGTTTACTGCAAATACCTTATTTTAATACATTTTAATAAACTACGTTTTTTTGTTTTTCCTTGCTATTTTTTTTTTGTTTTGCTAAAACATTAAGATTTTGCGGGTTTCATGCTCGTGAGCACGCTACATAGAGTTGCTTATGGAAAACAGTTTTGTTTATTATTTTCGTAAATGCTGTTTTTAGAGGATCTGCATTTTTTAAACTGAAATAATAATAATAATATTCTATCACATACACACAACACCATCTAGCCCAAACTAAGCAGAGCTTGTACTATGGGTACTAGACAATGGATAAACATACATATATATTTTTTTTTTGTAAATATATACATATTATACATAGAAACACCCAGACCAAGACAAACATCCATGTTCATGCACACAAATGTTTGACTTGTGCGGGAATCGAACCCACGACCTCAGGCGTGGCAGTCGGTTACACTAACCACTACGCCATCGAGTCGTCAAAATGGCAAATTGGTCGGAATTATCGGAATACGGGGAATTAGAACATCTTCTCCTTTTTTCTATTCTAGTCATGATTGTACAGAGGACCTTGAATAAGTTCTCGCTGTTTCTTTATATATAGCAGCACTCAGTGCATGAAATTTTGAATGGTAACGCATCTGCAAGGATTTATTATATCTAACCTTAAATTTCAGTTTATGGTAGTACACTTCAATAAAAGCTTACCATTTCTTTATTGGTTCCAAAAATGTTAATTTTTGTGCCAAATAAACTGTATGTATTTACGGGAAATTTTACTATACTACTTTTTTATTACACAATTTTATTCAAGAAACCTGCAGCTGAAGCACACAGAATTCTTTTTAGGACTTACGGTGACAATGCTCTATCGGATACGATATGCAGAGATCACTTGTGAACTACTGCTTCAACGGCAGAAAGGAAAAGGTTTTTGCACCGGATCGTAGCTGGTGATGTAAAATTGATACGCTACGATAATCCAAAGCGTAGAAAATCGTAGGTCCATGCATCAACATAGTCTGCAAAACCAAGTATCCATGGTTCGAAGCTTCTTCTCTGCATTTGGTGGGATGAGACTATCACGGGAGATCGCTATCGACTTCAATTGATGCGTTTGAGTCAAGCCCTAAAAGTAAAACGGCCGCTAGAGCAGAGACACGATGACAACGCTCGATCTCATGTCGCAAAACCAGTGAAAACCTATCTGGAGACGCTTATATGGGAAGTTTTACCACACCCGCTGTATTCACCTGACATAGCCCCTTCAGATTTTCACCTATTTCGTTCGATAATACATAACCTGACTGAGCAGCGCTTACATTTTTACGAAGATACAAAAAATGGATTGTTTCTTGGATAGCCGCAAAATACATATCGTTTTTTGGACGCGACATTCATATACTTACCACCAGGTCTGATGGCAGAAAGTAATCTCTAGTGATGGGCAATACTTTGAGTGAAATGTTTTTGTTCTTTGTATCTTAAATAAAGCTTTTAGTAGCAGCGATAGCTCAGTGGGGAGACCAACAGACTGTAAAGCAGAGGGTCTCGGGTTCGAACCCACGTCGCGCACCTCTGACTTTCGGAAGTTATATGAAATTATGTGCGTATTGATTGACAATTATCGCCTGCTCCGTGCCTTGGAGAGCACGTTAAGCCGTTGGTCCCGGCTGCCATGAACATCTATGGCAGTCGTTATTGAGAAAGTCAGTACTCTCTAATATCCTGGCACTGGTCTAGCCTTAGGGTATCGTTAGCCTTCGGGTTGCGGAGGTCAGGTGGCAGCCGCTCCGTGTAAAAACTGATATTCAGTCAAATCCGGTTAGACCAGAAAATCCGACCCGAAGTGACTTGGGAATAATAAAGGCTAAGAGAGAAGAAGGTATCTTAAATAAAGCTTTCATTTTGTGCAAAAAATAGGGAGAACTTATTCAAGGTCCTAATAGCTTTTATAATATTGCGACCTACATGAGCAATTTCTTGCCGTGTACCATTACATAGCCTTGGTGCGTCAAGATTTCTCATTGACAGATCTGGAACACTAACCCTTAATCTATGGGGAGGCAATCCTGATAATTCTAAAGAGTTGAGATACTCTACAGGGTACGATGTTACTTGTTCAGTGTCCATAACATTGTCTACTGACAGGTACACGATAACATCTCCCTCAACATCTGACATAATTTATTCGTTTATCTGGCCAAATGACTCGTTTGTCGGCGCCAAAATTGAAATTGACCTGTCACGCAACCATTCTCGAATGCCCATACTTATTATATCACGTCAGTTTTATCGCAACAACAACGCTGAATGGAGACCATTTGTTGCCACAATAGCATAATATGTACCTTTAACACAGAACGACGAACTTACGAACTATTTATTTAATTGCCTTTTTATTATTTTGTCGTTATTTTATAAGAAAATTATGTAGGTATAAGTAGTTCTTTGTGGCAATAAAGAATGTTTTCTTTCTATTATGATTATACTGCGAATCCTTTAAATCATCTGTGTTATCGACAATTTGACAGAATTTACGTTTTATTGTAATCATGCTGTTACTGTCTGTTAGCATACAATCTTCTCCGACTTTTAGAAGAGCAGCCGCATATTGCCCTGCGCGAGAATCGTTGTGTAGTTATACTCGCATATTTGTAGTCAGACAAAACTTTTTTACGTGTACCCACAGAATACCACGAATTCTCATACAAACGTTCATCTTTTATTTCAACCCCTTCATGCTCTTTTTTACAACAAAAGGTAACTATCTCCACTCCCAAGGTCTAATCTCTCTCTGTACCAAATTTCATCAAAATCGGTATTGATTTAGGCGCGATAATGACGAATACCCATACAAACTTTCATCCCTTATTTCAACTCCTTCTTGCCTTTTTTTACAACAAATGGTAGCCTATGTCGTTATTCAAGGTCTAGTCTATTTCTGTACCAAATTTCATTAACATCGGTTCAGTAGTTCAGGCGCGATAATGACGAATTTCCAGACAAATGTTCATCCCTTATTTCAACCCCTTCATGCCCTTTTTTAAAACATAAAACAACCTATATCCTACGCCAAGATCTAGTCTATCTCTGTACCAAATTTCATTAAAATCGGTTCAGTGGTTTAGGCGTTAAAGCGTAACAGACAGACAGACAGAGTTACTTTCGCATTTATAATATTAAATGGGGATTTTACACACAAAAGCAAATAGCAATTAAAAGAAATCTTCTTGTGAAAGCAGTATCAGAATTGGGCGCAAAACTAGGCACCTAAATATTTTTAAATTTGGATATATCACAAAGTTAGGGTAACGTGATCTCGCTCGAACTGCTGTATGTAAGTTGCAGTTGCGTCATAGTTTGTATCATGCATCCTTTTTCTGTTATTTGACAATTACCTGATTTAAAAGGACTGATTCTTATTTACTCTTGAAAAGATTTAATTTTTTTTGTATAGAGTCTGCGTCATAAATTCATAATATTTTAATGAATATAGGTCCTAAAGGACAAAACTCATAATAAAGTATATGCGTATGAACAAATTATAACTCTCATGTGATGCATGCCACTATTTATCATAGCCCATGAGGATATTATTCTTTGCCATAGTGAAATTAAATATTCTAGTATGACCAGCGCAAGTAGAGATCACTATTTTCCCTAAAGATGCTGTGTATTATATACAGCATCTTTTTACCTTTATTCATTTATGTGTTCTAAATGTAAACTGTACGAAAGTCTTATATTTTATTTTATATGTATATATCCTGTGAGGATGGATATGAAAGGAAAGGGGGTAAATGATCAGATGACGGGTGACAGAAAAGTATGGAAGCGTAGGACATACTGCGCCGACCCCAAATAAATTGGGACCAGGGCAAGAGAATGATGATGTATATATTCCTCCTACCAGAAATTAGTGGCCTACCAACGTTCTAACCTTAATTGTATGCGTAATAATTAATTAACACATTTCAGTACCTTCTAACTCTATAGTAACAAAATTTTCCAGAGAACTTACAAACAAGTGTCTTTAAACATTACTGTATAAAGTTTTAGTGGTTACATATTAATGTTATAAATGCTAAGTTTCAGAAACATCATTAATCAACTTCCAAACAAAATATTAGGTTTTAAACATTACGCTTAGAAACTTCTGAGAACAAGACGTTAGAGACTTGACGGGCGTGAGTGCGTGTTTGTGGCCGCAAGTTGAGTGTTGCGGCCTCATGTGTATACTACAGCTTCTATAATAAGATATTAAGTTATTTGCTTTGCAGTACTTTATTACAAGGCTTATATGTATTTCATATTTACGTGACTCTTTTTAAGTTACACAACTAATAAAATTATATAGAGAGTATTGAAAATTACATATGAAATTGTTTTCCTTTTTGATCACTATGTATTTCGTATTTTCTATCTCACGATGTATTTCGTAATTTCTATACGAAATTTAATGCGTATTTGGCAACACCAGGATTATTTTTTTTAAGAATCCTTACTTGAGCAGCGATAGCTCAGTGGGGAGACCAACAGACTACAATGCAGAGGGTCTCGGGTTCAAACCCACGTTGAGCACTGCTGACTTTCGGATATTATATGACTTTTCGAAATTATGTGCGTATTGATTGACAATAATCACCTGCTCCTTGCCTCGGAGAGCACGTTAAGCCGTCGGTCCCGGCTGCCATGAACATCTATGTAATGGCAGTCGTTATTGGGAAAGTCAGTACCCTCTAATATCCTGACACTGGTCTAGCCTTAGGGTATCGTTAGCCTTCGGGTTGCGGAGGTCAGGTGGCAGCCGCTCCGTGTAAAAACTGATATCCAGTCAAATCCGGTTAGACTAGAAAAGCCGACCCCAAGTGACTTGGGAATAATAAAGGCTAAGGGAGAAGACTGTGGCTTTAGTTTGACTATAATATAAAATATTATAATAGGCTAAAATTATTATTAATAATCTATATATATATATTTTTAAAATTAGGACGTTTATTGTCGTGATGAGAAGGGTTAGGACAGCGTGCAGCAAACTCGGGCACGCCACGATCGTGGCGGTAAGTCCCGTGTTTGAGGAGTGGCTGGAGAGGCGCCATGGCGCCCTCACCTTCCGGCTGACACAGGTAATGACTGGCCACGGTTGTTTTGGCCAGTTCCTGTGTCGTATACGCCGGCAAGAGACGCCCGGTTGTCACCACTGCGGCGACTGCCGCGACGTAGTTGAGGACACGGCGCTGCACACTTTGGCGGTTTGCCCCGCCTGGGCATCGCAGCGCCGTGAATTGATCGCGGCAGTCGGATTGGTTGCCCTCTCGCTCCCGGCCGTAGTTCAGTCTATGGTCCGGAGTGAGAGGTCGTGGAACGCCGTCGCCTCCTTTTGTGAGGAAGTCATTTCCATCAAGGAGGCGGCGGAGCGGGAGAGGGAGCGTTTGAACCCTCTCCCCAACCGCAGAGCCGGGCGCCGGAGGGCGCGGGACGACCTCCAGCCACCCTGAGGTTTGACCTGGGGGTGGCGGGCTTTGTGGGCCTGCCCGCCATCCGTTCAGCACCAGGTCCGAGAGGCGGCGTGCCTGTTCCCACGCGCGCCTCTGTGTTGAGTCCGTCTCCCCTCTAGGGGGGACAGTAGGGAGTGGTAGAAGTGCCTTTAGGGTAGGTCTTTCGTGTAGTGGCCTGCCGTTTCATACGGCGGGCCGAAACCTCGGCGGGGTCGCGACCGCATGCGAAAGTGATTCGCGCGGCCCCGTCGATAGTGGTTTTATCGAGGAACACCGTGGTAGGTTTAGTCGGTATTCCGGGAGGTGCTTTATCATCTTAACATCTTATTTTACCCCGGCGAGTCCGACATAACCCCTCCGCCCGCCCCCGCGGAGGGGTATGCGTCAAGCATTCCCCCACGTAAAAAAAAAAAAAAAAAGCGTGCAGCAAACTACACTCATCTTTGAAAACATCATGGAGACTCATATCTCAGGAATTAATTAAATCAATCATAAATTTAATAAACACATAACTTCGAAAATTAAAGATGCGTAATATTGAACTGAAAACTTTAACGGTAACAAAGCTTAAATAGAGGTCTTAACTAATGACCTAATTTTCAGATTCTTCAGCTAGCCTTTGGGGATATTCAGAATTTGTCCACAAATGAAATCATCTTAAGTCAATTTCTTTTATACGAAACGTAAGCACAAATATTAAGAAGATTATTATAAGTAGAAGATTATACTACCAATGTATAAAATGAAATTTGTGTGAGGTTTTTGCGTAATAAGGCAAATTTGGGATTGGCAAGATATTTTCTCTTTCAAATTGATCATTACTTTAGGTAATAGAAAATGTAAAGATTTATTTCCTTGGTTCTTTTAATGTCTGTATAGTTAAATTGGGTAATTAACAAATACCTTGTTGGTATAGTAATAATGTCTTTCAGACAGGACTTTAATCACGGCGGCCAATTTTCTCTTCCAATAGTCTTTGTTTTTTGCAAAGGAGATTTTATAATAGTGCACAATTAGTGCACTACAAACACTAGATGCCTCTACTACTAGTGAACAGCAATCCAACACATAGGTGCAAAACCAATGGTTTTACACGGTTTTCGAGGCACGGAGGTGCAGCAGAAGTTGGAATTGAAGTTATATAGTTTGGATGGAAATCGGTTATCAGAGTCTATCAAAACTAGCAACACTAAAGGCATCTTAAAGTCATATCTTAGCGACTTCATAACATTTAAAATAAACAAAACAAAAATACTGTAATAATTTAGAGTAGTTGAGCCTCGCTGATTTCAGCATGAATGGGCCGGCTCGACCGGGGTAGCACTACCCTCTCACAGAATATCAACGTGAAATAGCAGTATTCCTACTGTTGTGTTTCGTTCGGTGAGTGAGAGTACCGGAGACCCAAACACCCTCTTTCCCCCTTCCCGCTCCTTCTTCTTCCCACTTCCTTTCCTAAAGGGTCGGCAACGCGTAAATGATGTCTCTGGTATTGCATGCGTCCATAGGCTACGGTAACCACTTTCCATCAGGTAGGCCGTATGATTGTTTGCCACCTTAGTAGTATAAAAAGAAAAAAAAAATCGGACCCATAAAAAAGTTTTCGTTTGCGGTTTGGACCCAAAATACCCAACGTACTAGCAATAACGAGGCAAACACTAAAACCACATTGAAATTAAACTACTATATACGGATTTTATCGCGTTGTTTATTTGACACTTTATTACGTAATTTTGAAAACTGTTACACTACTTTTACTTTTAAACTTTACAAATTTTTTAGCTAATTAAATTATTATTAAATCTATTAAAACTATTTAGATTTAATTTGTCTCCCCGTGACCATGGCTGCTGAAAAGTAACCGAAACGACGGGGAAAGTGTAAAATTAAATTAAATCTAAATAGTTTTAATAGTTTTAATAATAATTTAATTAGCTTAAAAATTAGTAAAGTTTAAAAGTAAAAGTAGTGTAACAGTTTTCAAAATTATGTAATAAAGTGTCAAATAAACAACGCGATAAAATCCGTATATAGTAGTTTAATTTCAATGAATAATATTCGCGTAAACAGAAGACAATATTACTAAAACCACAGTTCAATCATCCGACATCTGTCCAATTACTGTTCAGTAAACTTATCCAACAATGATAAAATAAAATAAAAATTATGGCCTATAATTATCTCCAACAAACTCATCGCAAACATAACTATATAATATACATTAAGAAATCCAAGCAATAATAATGTAAAAATATTTGCTTCATCTGCTATTAATCCTTTATTTATATTTCACTTATAACTTAGTTTGCACAGCGCTCACAGCTTTGTTAATCCAGTTAACCGGCATACGATAATTGTATTCACATATTGTTTGCAATTATATTAATTAGCTTATTACAGGCAGCTATCAACCTTAATATGACTACAGTATGATCACAATATACTTAATTAAAGCGGACATGGTTGAACGATTCTATTTCATTAACTGTTAATTAACGATACGGAGACCATTTTTGATATTGTACATACATAGTTTTTGTTACTCTTTCTAATGTAAAACAGGGATGAAGTATAAAAAATTGAGAATCGGCACATTTATTACTGTTTGTTTTTTATTTAAAACATTGATTTATGCTTAACTAGATTCTGCCAGCGGCTTTACTCGCATAAATGTAGGTGAGTGATAGTGTTTTTTTCTGAATGAAAGATCTCTTATGTCCTTTTTAGTTCTCTCGACAACGTGTATTTTTCATGATGATCAATCGAGTAGTTAAGGCGTGAAAGTGTTACAAATAAATAAACGAACAAACTTATTACATTTGCATTTATGATATCGTTATTCGACCTTTGTAGATAATATTAATTGATAAAATGTTTTGGGCGTCAATGATGCCATCTATTGAGTAATTTTAGAAACTATAAGACCAATACTGTACATTTTTTGTGAAAAATAAGTACTGCTGTACAAATGCCGACCATATTGTGATAGGATTAAAATATGCATACGTCTATGTTCCTATAGTCATGGTTATGTATCCAAAGATATATAATACACACGTCACTCATACATACTCACGTCACACACACACACACACGTACACACACACACCCACACACACACACAAATACACACACTCAAACTCACACACACACAAACGCACACAGGCAACTTTTATAATACACTTACCACTAAATTCTTATATTGTATTGCTCTAGCTTTAGTATGTAATTATAAGCCACAACTGTAATTCGGAGCGGAGATCTGGTGACCTATAACACAGGTTTCTACCTAGCTTAGGCACCAGTCCTCCACAATATTGTCTTGTGAAACTATATTACTTACTAAGCATAATATTTGTAAATACCTGAAATATTGTGGTGAGAAAATAAACAATTTTTTCTTTAAAGGGTTAGGGTACACCCACATTTATTATCATCATATACCCAGCTATGGTATAAGGACCTACGTTATAGGGGAGGGCCCTATTGCCGTTTACCGAGCCCAGTTATAGTTTTCGTTCTGGTACTAAAATTTCTTAAAAGACAATCTCGATCTAATGAGATAGTAAATGCGATAGTTAAATCAAATATAGGTACCTAGTTTGTGAGTTGAATTTACTCGCCATTTCGATTTAACTTATTAATAAAAGTATTGACTTAACTTGCGCCGGGAATACAATGTCGCTGCGCCACCGTGGTTTCAGTAAGCTTTCCAAAATACGACGTAATGGGGATGAAACCACGAAACCTTTTCTACTTAATATCAAACGAACTATCTCTTACTAATAAGTAATTATTTCCATAGTCGCTGTACTCTACATTAAATGCTTACGTCATAGTCCCCTCTACCTCCATCTACTACTCTCGTTATAATAGGATAAGCCGTTTTGCCAATCAAAGAGGCTCCTCTTTGTGATATTGGTTTCATACATACATAACATATACAATCAAAAGTACAAGATTCAAATATACATATGTATACTCGTCCACGTTGACGATCGGAAATTAATAAAATAACTACATATTCAATATACGGATATTATAGTATATACATACATAGGTATATATCACGAGGAGAACCCTTTGTTTCGACAATTTCTTTTTGTTCTAATTTAATTTGGCATATCGAGTTAGCCATTTTTTTTTGGTCATAATAATAGGTACTTTGACATAATTGTTTTTTGGCATACTATTTCAGTAGGCATAAATATAATTTTGCCTAATGCTTTTAGTCCTAATTTTGATTGGCATAAAGTTATAAGGGATATTGTTTATTCGAATTTGAATCAAAAAAATTAAAAAGGAGGTATTATATCCAATATAACTTGGGTACCATAGTGTAACAATAGGTTAGGGTGCGGCGGGAGTGGCTCTCGCAACGCCAACATCTCTATTTTATATACTGTGAAAAGTGAAAAGTATTTTATTAAATGCAAACACAACATTTACAAAACTTACTTTTTCCCTGGGTGGATTTGGTTAATTTATGCTTTAGAATAGTATGCTTAACAATTATTCTGCGTATAGTAATTAAGATTAAAAAAATTGTGGCTGAACAGTTATGCCAAATTAATAATTGTGCATAACTATTATTAGGATAAGTAAAAGTATGCCATGTTAAATTATGACATAGCGATTCGCGCGGCCACGCCGTCTATGGTTATGTCGAGGAACACCGTGGTAGGTTTAGTCGGTATTACCGGGGTATCTCTCCCTGGTGAGCCCGACATAACCTCTCCGTCGCCCCGCGGAGAGGTATGCGTCAAAGCATTCCACGACGTAAAAAAAAAAAATTACATAAAATTTTATGCGAATTTATAGGGAACCTATCTCGAGACTTTATAAATATTGTCTTGACTGGTCAGATGGCGTCATGCTTTAAATGTTCGCCTCGCCACTGCCAAAGCGCGGGGTTATGACCCTACACAAAAATTTGTATTATATACATATAATATAATATATTTCAATTAATTATTCCGAGTTTAAGTGTTATTTGTGTCCGTTGTTTGAATGTTTGTAAAGTTTCTAAGGAATTATTCCTTGTGTGATAATAACAATAATATACTCTAGAAAAGCTTCTTCAAGTTGAACCCATGTCTCCATGTAAGCCTCCCAAAGAGCCAAGTATTTTTTTCTAATATGTTGGGCAAATATCTGTGTTAAGAGAAATAATAATATAATAATAATAATAATTTGTTTGTAAAAAATGAATACACAGTTACAAAGAAAATTTTATTGTTGTTGTGGGAGTTGTCTTTTGTAAAGAAAAATATAGATTTGTATTTCAGGCTACGAACGCACCTGGGGGTGGCGGGCTTTGTGGGCCTGCCCACCATCCGTTCAGCACCTTAGGGATTATTGCGAAGTGCCTATAGGGTATGTCTTATCGGGTAGTGGCCTGTCGTTTCATACGGCGGGCCGAAACCTCGGCGGGGTCGCGAACGCATGTGCAAATGATTCGCGCGGCCCCGTCGATAGTGGTTTTGTCGAGGAACACCGTGGTAGGTTTAGTCGGTATTCCGGGAGGTATTTTAACATCTTTACCATCTTTCTTTTACCCCGGTGAGTCCGACATAACCCCTCCGCCCGCCCCCGCGGAGGAGTATGCGTCATGCATTCCACAAGTTAAAAAAAAAAAAATAGGCTACGAACGCGCCACCCGATAACAATATCTATAAATATTTATCGAAAAATATACATATAATTTAGCCTACATGAATAGAATAGTGCTTCTAGCGGTCATCTTGATTTTGTCCCCAATCGATTACGAACCCTAGTTGACCGCTGACACCATTTGATAAAGCGGGGCATAAGCGATCCGTCCTTTACCCAATTTCTGAGACGTTAAGTACAAACTATGATAAAGATTTTTGTTTGATAGCAAACACTCATCAAGTCTCTGTTTTGATGCCTGTGACACAGTTAATTTATTATTGGACTAGTGTCTGCTCGTGACATCCCTTGCCAGTATCCTTAGAATTGGTGTTAAATATTATAAATAATATATTATTATCATAAGCTTTATCTATATATTAATACGTGAAGCAAAAACTTTGTACACATTTTTACGAAAATTGCGCGGACGGAGGAGTATGAAATTTGGCACAGTTAAAGTTTATATAGAGAAAAAGGGGCGAATCCTAATATTTTTATAAAATATGCATTAGAAATACATTAAATTAATGAAAAAACACTCCACGCACACATCCATGCATTTGACATACGCAGTCGAATCGCGTTCGTAGTACTTCGGCATTGTTCGTCTGACTTCGTTCAATTCTTTGTAACTATGGTTACCTATACCTTATTTACATGTAATAAAGAAAAAAGAAAACAAAATAGCAAGCTCAGGAATTTTGGTCGAATTTAGACCACTAGGCGAACGCTAGTACAAGGTTAAAAGGTGTTAAACAATAAACGTACTTAGTGGTGAGGCTGTGGTTAATTATTTACACCTTTGCGTGCCACCTACTGTAACGGGTTTCAGTTAGTCTGCTAGGTTAGTTCATAAGTATATCCTACTAATATTATAAATGATAAGTTTGTAAAGATGTTTGGATATTTATTATTATTATTATACTATTAACAGACAGACTAGTCTTAAAGTAACGCATTTATAAGATAATTTTTATCCCATTAACACGTTTACGTGGGATTTTCGTAGGCAAATCCATAAATAAAAAAAAAGAAATAGTTAATAACAGTAAAAAGGTTTACAAATTTCTCTTAAGCTAGGTACACAATAATAAAACTATAAACAATTTATATATCAATAAGAGATCATCGTGACGACCGTACTAGTATGAACTGTATCACAGTCGCTAGCGTCTTCCACCCAGAACGATTAATACACAACAAGTATTGCTCGGTTCTGCAACAGTAACTTTTTACTTATTAAAGGTATCTATAAACATATGTATAATCTAAACTTTAATAAATAAAGATTAATTTAAAAATCAAGACCTACAGTACCAATGAGTGAATGTGCGTGTGTGCGTGTGTGTGTGTGTTTGTGTGTTTGTGTATGTGGGGTGCATATGTGTATGTGGTTGTGTATAGTTGTCAGCACGCTATATGAGTATTTTTTTCACTTGCAGCATAAATTAAGCTCAGGAGCCATATGCAAACTATATTTTTGCAGATATAAACTAATATTAAAATTGCGAAAGTGTGTTTATTTATTACGCTTTCACGTCTTAACTACTCGACCGATAATCATGAAACACGTTGTCGTAGAGGTACGGAAAAGGACATAATTTCTTTTTGGTGTAAGGGTATGCAGGTATATCCTTACATACCATTCCCCCAGAAAAATAGTACTGTTCTCGAGCGATACCACGTGCAATAGCTAGTAATAAATATTACCTAAATTGACATCATTATGCAAAAGCCACCCAATATAGTACTGAGCACATATGTACATAATATGACTTCTTAAGCGTCACCGTCTTTGTGATACTCACTCGGTATTTTGCACCTAGTTAAGACTCTGAAATACGTGGCAAATACATTTAATTAAGCGTCGCGGTTACCATTTAACAGCTCCGTCATCTTAAAAGCTATTTTTGACTGTGAAGTTGCTTTGAAGTATTAAGTATTTGAGTGTGTTCGTGTTTTAAATGCCACGAGGGTGCCTTAAAGCGGTGCGTATTCTTTCAAAAGCGTCGATTATACTATAAATCTAATTGGTACGATGAAGTATTCTATATATGAGATGTAAATTCTCTGAAGCATGAAGCATACATGTTACTTTATTGATCGTGCTTTAATGAATGTCTGAGTTTATAAAGCTATCTATCTAGGGCATTTTCAGTAGCAGCACGAATTATGGATATGTGCTTGTAAGATGAGAACAGTTTTGGATATCAATCTAGTAGAAGGCTTGCTCTTGATTACGTGGGTTTTGAAATATGGCTGGCAAAACATCAGTGAAATACATCGCTGTCTATTTATTCGGGTACTCATGTTGCTTTCATCCATTGCTGGAGAGCTTCGTCCAAAGAAAGTTTCTTAATAGGAGCTCGGTCAAAATATTGTGTGACGTACTACAATGGTAGTACGTAACGAAATCTGGACTCAAAAGAAATGTCTTTTGAGTCCAGATTTCGTTATGTGTATGTTGCACTTCCTATATACAATTGCTAGACTAACGTTAGCACCTGTATATCCCCGAAGGGGTAAATGGATTAGTTTCAAACTATGTTTGTTAGGTCCCATCTAATAGAGGTCTAGTTAATTTCGACTATCTGCGCTGCTATAAAGATGAAGAGATTTTCCAACGAAAAGTTTAATAGTATACCCGGCCCCTTACAAGTGTATACTAACATAAACCTAAACCCATAATAAGACCAAAGACGTAGAAAAAACAATACAATAAAAATGTCTACTCCTCTGGGAAACAGACGTGAGTCTATATAAATATGTACATCAAAAGTACCATATGAAGACTTTATACGAATTATAATCTAGCTGGTAGTCACATATGGGTATGTCACCCTAGCTTTAGTACTTTAGCTAAGACGGCTGGTGTATAATAGGCTTTGTGTCAGCTACGTCAGACGTGTGATATTACCCAGTCAACTCGGATACGTTATAAGCATATTCGTAGCGCTTCTACGAAGCTACGGCGTAGCACTTAGCTTGGTTTAATCAACTTTAGTTTCTCGTAGACGCGTTCTAAAGATAAGATAACCTTTTTATTGTTATAGATAGACTTGCTTTGCTAACTGTTGACCATTTGGCAGGCCTATTTCTAATCTATCATTTTATAACAAAAGTAATCTATACTAATATTATACAGAGGAAATATTTGTTTTTTGTTTGTATGTTTGTTTGTCTGTAATGATTTAACTCATAAACTAATAAACCAATTTTAAAAATTCTTACGCCTTTCGAAAGCTATATTATCACCGAGTAACATACTCTATATTTTATTAAAAACACGATCTGTTACACCTAACCTAACCTACATATAAGCGAGCGAAACCGATGGCAAAAACTTGTAAATATATAGGACTTGGTTCTTCAATCTGTGCTGAACAGTTAGTAGTAATATAGTTTTGGTGTCATAAGAGAATCAAACCCAGTTCTTTTCTTGTGAACACTGCAAAAATATTCAGTCAGGAATGCGAATTCAGTAATAAATGCTACATGACGTCTTAGGATCGGTGCAAAAGACCGGAAAACAGATTTTTCTGTTATAGAATTCACAGCAGTATCACGATCTTTAAATTGTATCTAGCAGACAGCCATAGGCTTGCCTCTATTACGTAGGATCTAAGACCATAGCTTAATAAATATGAGTGTCATACAACTCTACCACAGTCAGCTGCTTCAGGGACATATATAGAGTGAGACTATTTGTACATACCATACATAAATATCTATATAGCCAACCCTTAAATTACTTCTAACCTGCTTGTTGAAAGCTGCGAAAAGTATTTTAACAACCAACTGTCGAACTATACTTTCCGTAGCACAACCAATCAAGATAATTTTCTCACGCTTCTTGAACTCCCATTAGTCTCAAAGACATCTAAAAATAGCTCTCAACTACCATCTTAGCTTCACGCCCCAAATGATCATACAAAATATCGTCGATTTAACTAAGAGTTTCGCAAGTTTTCGATCTAATAAACAAAGTTTTGAACTGGAAAATTTCTGAACACCACGTTAGATAGAACGAGTTGTAAAGATAATAGTTTTAGGGCTATCATACATCACGCCTATAACTCGGAAAAGATGAGGTGAATAATACTCCATTTCGCCAGCCATGGTTTTAGGTCACAGCCTATTAATGTCTACCGTACAGTTCCAAATTCCAAGCTGTTATATATCTTGACTTGCTAGGATCGGACCTGAGACTTCATGCACAGCAGTTGAATTTACTACCGGTTTGCCAGAGAGGCAGGCATACATAGGTCAGTTGCTTTAAAAAAATATGCTTCATGTATAGAAACTATTTTTTATTTAAAGTCAAATAAAAAAAACAATGAATCGCACTCTAAATATAAAATATTGGAAATATTTTAACCTCTGTTCAATTACATACCACATATCATGATACCCACAGAAAACAAAAACAATCAATTCAAAAATCGAACACAAAAATTCCAACTATTTTCCACTTGTATAATCTCGTTAATCTCCTTTGATAATAAGTCGTTACCACACAATGGGAGCCAACTAGACGCACTGACACGTATAATTACCTCTCCGCACCAACATAATAGAACTGTACTCGCAAAGACCGCTTTATACGTTGTGACGTCGTCGATATTGAACGAGAACGAATGAATTTGTTTTACTCGTTCATTCTTTAAGACCGACTGATAGGCAAAACCATTTATTAATTTTCATTTAGGTCATAAAGTATTACTTATAAATGTTATAGTTTAGTTAGTGAGTGATATACTACACAGTTCCTTAAACTGACTCCGAGGCGCGGAAGTAGTGAATGCAACTGTTGTGCATGAGGTCTCGGTTTCGAATCCCAGGTCGGACCAATAAAAATTAATGAGTTTTTCTGCCAAGAAATCTCAATAGCAGTTTGAAAGTTGGCTGTACATTCCCGTGCCTCTGCAAGCACACAAAGCGCTTGTTCTTGCGCCTGATTTCTCTCCACTATATTATCAGATAACCGTCACAACAGAGAGTGTAATTGTGTTTGCTTACACACTTGTACACTTTATTATCTCCTGCGCCATCCATCCAATCCAGTCTCCACTGATTCTCAGATTGGCCGCCGTGACCAAAATTCGGTCTGGAGTAAATTATTAGTAGTTCCTCATATTATAATTATAACAATATATATTTTTTATTTCGGTAGTCTAAAAACGTACATAAATGGAATCTATATGTTTATTATTTTCAGCCTGCATTGTCCCACTGCAGGGCAAAGGCCTCCCTCCCGCTTTTAGTTTGTAGTTAGTTAATTCGTCTTGCCATCGACGTTTTGGTCTACCACGTTGCCGCTTAGCACCGTCTGGATCCAATCTGTGCTGATTTTAGCCCAAAGATCCTGTGGCATACGGCAAACGTGTCCTGCCCAATCCCATTTGAGTTTGGTGGCTTTCTGGATAATGTCTGTGATTTGTATTTTGGTACGTAGTGTAGAGTTTTTAATGCGTTCCATCAACCGTGCCTCTAGGAATCTATTATTAAAAAGTATTACAGAGTCAGTTAAGAAAACTTAGTGTGCAAAACTGCTGTGCAAGAGGTCTCTTTCAAATCCTGTATCGTGGAAATCTTATAGGATTTTCTGTTGAAATATCAGTAGCAGCAGAGTTTGAACCTTTGCTTAAATTTAAAATCAAAGTTGACCAAATGTAGGTGTTATACAAAATACACCTCTGCCTACCACATCACAGAAGCGTGAGACTGTATGTTAATGTATATTATCTATCCACATAAATAAAAATGCTGACGAGGCAGAGAACATTACTATATATTATCGCATAATGCAAGCTGAACATAATTAAAACACATATAAATCAATTTAATTTTCTGATAGCGTTAATTAAAATGAATAATAGGTACTGGCAGTCATTTTACGTACATACTCCTTTTAAACTATGTGTAATGAAGTATTATAAATTCAATATGTAACGGGTATTAACGCGATCATGCATAATGTTTACCTTTTTTATGCTTGACGTTTCGACCAGGTTACACCGGCCGTGGTCACAAGCTGACTGAGTCAGTAAATATGTAACACGTTAATACCCGTTACATATTATATATATAACATGCAACGCGAAAGTTTAAAAGTTATTGTTATAAATTCAGTTTTAGATTTTACAAATTTTATTTAATATCCTAACTAATATAATAAATGCGAATGTGAGTTAGTTTGTTACGCTTTCACGCCTTAACTACTCGGCTTATAATTATGAAATTTAGGATATACGTTATCAGAGGTACAGAATAGGATATAGAGTACCTTTCATCTAAAAGAATACTGGCCCCGACGGATAGAAATATATAAAAAATCTTGAGCGTACCGGCAGGCAAAATTCAGTTGTAGCGACACTGATGACTTTTTTAAAATATATTGTCGGGTGCAAGTATGTAGCAGCGTCACGCGGCAGTCATCTCCTCGCAACCACTAAGTTAGGTTGTATTTAAATATGTATTTATATTATATGTAACTGGCACAGTCGACCAAGAAATTGGTCTACCAGTTTTGACATAAATTTCTGTGAGGTAAGTTGACTTTGCTAACTTGATACATGGCATGACGTAAATATAATATATGATAAAGAGAGAAATGATCACTGTCATAATATTATTAATAATAATAATAATTGCAAATCGACCTTGTTGTTTTATGACGTCCAAATAAACAGACCACATTTTTTGCCGGCTGTACCAGTAAATATATGTATATCTCTACCATGAAACATTTCATTTTAATATCTACAACACGAACTTATAACATTATTCCTACACAGTTATGCAACTAATTTACATTATAATCAAACTACTAGCATTGTTATGATTATTATACAATTATTGGTTACAGTCCAACTACACAATACTCTGATACATTATAATTACATTTATAATCAGTTTACCGAGTTAATTGTACGTGCATTGCATTCGCCATTTTGTGGTCATTCCAATTAGTGCACCACTAATAGACCACGTCTCCATATAAATTTAAATTCTTCTCAAAGTTTGCACGTATAACCCCTGCTAACTGCCCCTGCTAACTGCCTAACTGCCCCTTTTATATATACGTGTGTATGATCAATTAACTAAATGTGTTGTACGTAAAAAGGTTATTTTGCCGTCTGCATGTTTTAAAATAAG
This sequence comes from Catocala fraxini, assembly GCA_930367265.1. Lineage (NCBI taxonomy): Eukaryota > Metazoa > Arthropoda > Insecta > Lepidoptera > Erebidae > Catocala > Catocala fraxini. The sequence goes on from OV884037.1 coordinate 3,599,818, forward strand.
AGCGATATCGAATATACCAGCGAATTATAATTTATTATAGTAAAAAAAATTGTCTATAAATGAGAGGATTTAATAACAATATCAATAACGAGAATAAATATAATACAGAAGAAGAAAATAATCAAATTTAAATTACCTGGATCATTAAAATTTAAACTAATGTATACGGATTTTATAGCTTTATAATATAATATAATATATATTATTATTTATATTATTAAATAGCAGCGATAGCTCAGTGGGGAGACCAACAGACTGCAATGCAGAGGGTCTCGAGTTCGAACCCACGTCGCGCACCTCTGACTTTCGGAAGTTGTATGACTTTTCGAAGTTATGATATATTGATTGACGATTATCGCCTGCTCCGTGCCTCGGAGAGCACGTTAAGCTGTCGGTACCGGCTGCCATAAACATCTATGGCAGTCGTTATTGGAAAGTCAGTGCGCTATAATATCCTGACACTGGTCTAGCCTTACGGTATCGTTACCCTTCGGGTTGCGGAGGTCAGGTGGCAGCCGCTCCATGTAAAAACTGATATCCAGACAAATCCGGTTAGACCAGAAAAGCCGACCCCAAGTGACTTGGGAATAATAAAGGCTAAGAGAGAAGAAGAAGATACGGATTTTATCGCTTTGTTTATTGGTATAGTCATGTTCACGGGGAGACAGTTCAGTCTCACTGTGAACATGGCTGCAAAAGTGTAATATTAAATCTAAATAGTTTTTATAATTTGGATACCTTGAATAGGTAGGTAGAAGTAAACAGTAACAGTGTTTAACAATAGTAGTTTGAGAGTTTCTAAATTATGTAACAAAAGAGTTTTAAAAAATAAATAAAGCGATAAAATCCTTGTAAAGTATAATATTCGCCTTTTTCCGTCCCGTTTGGTGATCAAACCCACACGGCGCGAAAGCAGTGGCGAGGCAACCTCCAAATTGTCTTGTTTACCATAGCATAAGGTGTTCGTTTAGAAATCCAGTAAACTTTTTGAATTGCAAGATTATGTAATCTTGCAACTCACAAAGTTTACTTGAACTTCGTAACACGAATGTTCGTGTTACGAAGTTCAAGAGCTTAAAGTTGATAGCAAGAAATTTCCGCTATCAACAAAACTATTTTTCCACTTGACTTAAGTTTGGTTGTTACGAAAGTTTAATCAGCTAAATGTTCAGGCTTGATACGAAATGTTGGCTCAATAAAATATATACGTTTGTTGTATTTTTATTTTCCTATTAAATAGTAAAAAAAAATTGATGAATAACTTGAATAATACATCACAGTTGTGATCAAAAGTAATGACGTCAACACACTTCTAACAGAAGCATTTTTGTTTTAATCTTTTGACGCCTACCTCTCCGTGAGGCGACGGAGAGTTTATGTCGGGCTCACCGAGAGGTGTTCCACGGTGTTCCTCGACATAACCAAAGACGGCAGAGCCACGCAAATCGCTTTCACATGCAATCACGATCCTGCCGCGGTTTCGGCCCGTCGTGTGAAACGGCAGGCTACTACATAAAAAAAACTCCATCTACTATCCCCGTGTGGGCGGACGAAGACACAAAACAGAGGCACACGTGGAAACAAGCACGCCGCCTCCCGGACCTGGTGCTGATCGGGTGGCGAGCAGGCCAACTGAAGCATACTGCCTTAACTAGAGAATTTAACAAGAAAACTTGTAATATATAACCGAAATTGCTATTAATATTTATTTAACAATTACTAGGTACTGTTTATATAGAACGTTTCTTATAACTCTCATCTGTCAATAATCTTTATTTAATATACAAGCTCTGCTTAGTTTAGGCTAGATGGTGTATGTATGTGATAGAATATTATTATTATTATTAATGTAAATAAAGACAGATTGTCGCGGTGACGCAGTGATAGTGAATGCAACTGCTTTGCATAAAACTTCGTCTTCGCGACCCGATTCCGGATATGTTATTGTATGTTTTTCTACTAAAAAAAACATGTGCACTGTGTAAATGAAAATGTGCTCTGTAGACAGCGATAAGATTGTCCTGGATTACTTTCTACTTAAAACCATATATGGTAGGTAATATCATCTCCTATATAAGTATAAGATTAGCCTGCCTAGTCTGCTGTATATAACTATGTATAGAATTTATTGTTTTATACCTAGGTATATAACATAACATTTTAAACGATTGTCGTAACAGATTTCATGACCCTAAGATCTTTTATACAAATAGAAGAAATTATAGATGAAATATTTGATATTGTGTGCATAGGTACAGTCAGTAATTGACTAAGAGTAACAGGCCACACAGGTACTCATATGTACGTATGTATGTATGTATCTTATGTGGGGGCCAGTCAGTGCAGACCGGCGACACTTCGACCCAGTGGGATCTTTTGTGTCGACACTCTCCAAATAACAACTGCCATAAATGTTCATTGCAGCCGGGACCGACGGCTTAACGTGATCTCCGAGGCACGGAGCAGGCGATAATTGTCAATCAATACGCACATAATTTCGAAAAGTCATATAACTTCCGAAAGTCAGAGGTGCGCGACGTGGGTTCGAACCCGAGACCCTATGCATTGCAGTTTGTTGGTCTCCCCACTGAGCTATCGCTGCTCATATGTACGTAAGACCAACGATTGTTGTCTACTTTCTTATTGCGACCAAACAGTTGATATTTTCCGAGACTTTCTAGACTTTATATAGGACGCTAAACTGTCTAGCTTTATCACAAGACAGACCTTGTCAAGATGGGCTAAGAGTAATGATGTACTGACTTAGCTAAGCTTATCAGCTGTCTAATATTTTATACAATATCTGACCTACATTGTTAGAAAAAAATATACAAGATATTTTTCTTAATGTCTATCATAATGAAACATAACTAGGAAATTTTATGAGCTCAGCGTTTATTAATCTCTTTTAGGATATAGATAGACAAGATGTTTTAGGTTTAGAGGACGATTTTATTACATATTAGTTTTTGCTCGCGGCTTCGCTCGCTGTCCTCCCTGAAGGGGGGGACAGTAATGCTTAAATGTAGCGGTGCCCAACGGGTAGTCTTATTGCGTAGTGGCCTGTCATTTCATATGGCGGGCCGAAACCTCGGTGGGGTCGCGACTGCATGTGAAAATGATTCGCGTAGTCTGGCCGATTGCGTGGTAGGTTTAGTCGGTATTCATCATCATTACCTTATTTCTTTTACCCCGGTGAGACCGACATAACTCCTTCGCCCGCCCCCGCGGAGGGGTAAGCGCCAAAGTATTCCACCACGTAAAAAAAAGGTTGGAAGTAACAGTACTTTTTAAAATAAAATATAGCCTTTGTTACTCGATGACAATATAGCTTTCTAATGGTAAAATAATTTTTAAAAACTGTTGAATAGTTTTTGATTTAAGCCCTAACAAACAAACAAAAAATCTAATCTTTCCTCTTTATAATATTAGTATAGACTAGGTGTGCCCTAAAGTTTTACGCACGTTTATTATTGCTGTTCCGCTGCCGTGGCTCGTAGCGTGATGTTAGATAGCCTATGTTACTCCTTAATAAAGTAGCTTTCTAAATAAGAATGATTAAAATCGGTTCATTAGTTTCAGAGTTTACGCCAAATAAACATATTGGGATTCAGCCATTTTAATGTAACTAATAATAAATAAATAATTAAAACTTTATCTACCAGCTATCTACAGATTCAGTCAACAACAACCCTAGAAAGATAATCTACGTCCGCGGGACGTGTGTTGAAACTTTTGTTATTTTTTTCTTTATTATTAACCGAAGCGTGCTAGCTGCTTGAGTCAACTCAGTCGGCGGCCGGAGCTCGCACAGAGTGCCACTGGCGCCACGGTAAGTACGCTCAATAAGTAGATACAGCTATGTCGTGCGTCCGCGAGACGTATGATTATCCTATATGCAGAGCAGCGATAGCTCAGTGGGGAGACCAACAGACTGCAATGCAGAGAGTCTCGGGTTCCAACCCACGTCGCGCACCTCTGACTTTCGGCAGTTATATGACTTTTCGAAATTATGTGCGTATTAATTGACAATTATCACCTGCTCCGTGCCTCGGAGAGACGTTAAGCCGTCGGTCCCGGCTGCCGTGAACATCTATGGCAGTCGTTATTGGGAGAGTGTCGACACAAAAGATCCCACTGGGTCGAAATGTCGCCGGTCTGCACTGACTGGCCCCCACATAAGATACATACATCCTATATGCAACTTTTGCAAATTATTTAAAGTAATTGTTTATTGTTATTTACAGTTCATTATTATTTTCAGGTATTAATTATTATTATATCACAATGGCAAACCGAAAAATTTTGGATAGTATTCAAATTGAGAATTTTTCCAATCAAAATGAAGAAGAACCGGCACAAGAATCTGAAAGCGACAACAAAGACAACCTTTTAGAAGGCGATTTGCAGAATGATACTGAAGACGATTTGATCGACTAAGCATTGGATATGCTCGACTGCTCTGCTGAAAATCAGCCGGAGTCTGCTATCTAACCAGCTTCGCCTTCAGGTAATTATAATAATTAATTATTTCCGCATAATTATTCCTTTTCAGCGCACATTCATGCCACCCATTTATGCTCCAGAAAGACGAACAGGTGGCCAATGGCTATACATTTTGGCATTTTTAACATAGCCTTTGTGAATTCCTAGGTGATATATTGTTCTAACACTGTATCGAAAAAGGAAAAGCCTCAAAAGCCGTAAAAATTTTATGCAATAGTTTAGTACAGGACTCACTACACCTTGGATGGAAAAAGGCTAGAGACGCCAACTTTGAAAAAGACTGTGCGAAAAGATATAGCGGAATTGCTGCCAAATGCTAATGCAAACAGTGGCCAGGTTCAACAAGAAGAGCGCCTGCAAATAAAAGGAGATATTGTTCGTACTGTCCATCAAACTCCGCAAAATGTCAAAATTATCATGCGTGAAGTGCAAGAAACCCGTGTGAGGAGAATATAACAATTACGTGTGTATTTAACAAGCAAAAGTTGAAAGACTGATTATTATAGTAGGTAATGTGTAAGTATATTTAAGCGAAAAAGTGCCAAATATGCCAATACAAAAATAATTTAATTTTACACTTTCCCCGACGTTTCGGTTGCTTTTCAGCAGCCATGGTCACGGGGAGACTAACTTTATTTTTGCTAAATATTCGTTTCATTGCCTTTAACAGTATATAAACGATATTTTAAACCTATAACGCACGATAAAAATTACATAGGCTTAATAAAAAACCATAATTAACTAACACACATCTGACAGACGTATGATTATCTTTTACGCTAGTTTCTAGATGATTATGTTTCTAGGGTTAAAATAAGTTTGTAAATTACATTAGCTATATAAAAATAAAGGTTAACAAATACATTTTATTTTCAATATAAAGCTATTTTCAATTACGAGCTTATAAAACTTTTGTTTTCACTTATCCTAACCAATATTATAAATGCGAATGTGAGTTTGTTAATAACACTTTCACACCTTAACTACTTGACCGATCATCATGAAATTTCACATACACGTTGTAAGGGGATCAGAAAACCACATACCACACCACGTACCTTTCATCCAGAAAAAAATACTGTTACTAACGTAAGCTAACCTGCATTTACGTAAGTGAAGTCGCGGGCAAAATCTTGGACTTCTATTATACTCTCTGTATATCTTACTTTTTAGAGTTCGAAAAACTCTTATACAACAGTTTTGTCCGTCCGGTACCAGGCTCTTTCGGTTTTTGAGTTGAAAGTTGTACTTTCAACAACTTTCAACTCAAAAACTGTAAGAGCTTGAGATTCGCGGTTAACACCATTTGACTCAGCATAGTCGATATACCCCCGAAATGACTATGACCTTTGACCTCTGACCTCAAAGTCACGTGATACCATCTTTCAACTCAAGAACTGTAAGAGCTAGAGACTCGCGGTCACCGCCATTCGACTTAACATAGTCGATATATCCCCGAAATGACTATAACCTTTGACCTCTGACGTGAGAGTGATCTCACAATATACCATTTTTTTGAACTCTAAGATTTGCAGCAATTCATGGCCGTTTCTCACTTGTTTATTTATTTTTCGCAGAACTGACTGACTGCTACAAAACATACATAATCAATCAATCATACTTGACATTAGGTACGCAGTTGAATCCATTTATATTTCTTAAGGGTCAAGAGGTGTCGGTGCAGAGAGGCTAAGCACCTCTTGATGCCACATACACTAACAATAACAGCATGATAAATGATCGGAAACGTTATGAGTGTCATACGGACCCCCGATACAATGACGTCATATTTTGACAGGAACATTTCCGCAATGTACGTTGGAGAACTAAGCTCTATAAATATTTGAACAGATGGTATTATCGCTATTCGTATGGTCAGTGTTTTAGTGGTGCTGCATTTTGACAGTGTAGATCGTTTTTTTGAGGTGGGTTTTTAATGTATAGAAACTTTTATATATCGTGTGTCGCTTAATAACAAGTGAACCGAAAGCTTTTATATTAATTAGATCGCTTTATGATAGGTTAGCGATTACACAAAATTTGTTAGACATACAGATGACCACAGTTTTATCTATCAGGAAAAAGTATTATTTAAATAGTTGAAGTGGTGTATGATTTAAATAGTGGTGGCATTGGACTTGCGATCGAGAGGTCGCAGGTTCGAATCCCACCCATTACACTACTGACGTGAACCCACTCCTAACACAAGCATTCTAGCTTAGCTGGAGAGGTTAACAAGAATACTAATAATTTGAAACCCAAGTTGCTGGTAATCTTAAAAAAAAACTGTGGAAATCCGTATTACGTAAATAAATTTTAATAAAGTAAAAAGGCAATTCAATAAACAGGAGTCAGACCCACGACCCCGGAAAAATTATTAAATAAATCTTAATGTACTAGATATTGATATATATATTTTATGTAATTTCTAATCGGATAAATCTATAACTATACAATAGATGACAAATAGTCTTACTTAACAAAACAGAGGCAAACAATCCATGACATAGGACCACGAATAATGTCCTTCAGACCGATTTCGGTCACGTTGGCCAATCTTAACGGAGACTGGCCATCTGCGCAGGAGATATTATAGTGCACAGGCATGTGCGCAAACACAAGTGCACTCTCTGTTCCCTAACTCTCATGATCCGATGGGACGGTAATCCGACACGACCGGAGAGAGATCAGCCGCAGGACCAACGGCTTTACGTGCTTTCCGGGGCACGGGGGTGTCTAACACCACCAACTTCGTAACTCCAGGCTGTTATTGAGATTTCTTAACAGAAAACCCAATACTTTTTGTTGGCCCGACCCGGGATTCAAACCCGAGACTTCATGCACAGCAGCTGCATTCACTACCGCTGCGCCATGGAGGCAGCCACGAATAACTCAGTTGGTAGAGTGACGACACAGATTGTTGAGGTCGCAGGTTCAAGTGCAACAGGAATTGTCTAAAAGCTAAAGCTCTCTTATAATTTACTTTCTACTTGAGCATAGGCATTTTTATAAAATAAAATCTTCATATCCTAATCCTAACTAATATTATAAATGCGAAAGTGAGTTTGTTTGTTACACTTTCACGCCTTAACTACTAGACCGATCATCATAAAATTTATAATACACGTTGCCAGGCGTATAGAAAAGAACATAGGGTACCTTTCATCCAGAATAATTGTAAATGTACAAAATCGTGTACCGTATAAAGTAGTAATGTAAAAGCCTTTTAGTCAAAGTCCAATAACACTCCATTTTAAAGCTACAAACATCGTAACTTAATCGCATCCATTTCAAAAGGCAAGCTCATAAAAACACGTAGCGAACGGAACCATTAAAATAAACGCACCGTTTTGTAATAGACGACTGTAGCAATTGCCAAAGTTCCAAATGTGAAATCACTACGGGCCAAAGAGTAAACACAGCCAATTTAGTCAAACTGCTAATGAGTAAAATTCAATTGTCAACGCTTGGTTTGTGGTCGTTTTACTAAACAGAATTAGGTTGTATGTAAATGGGGAATTTTATTGTAGGTTATTGACTGGAAACTTCTACATTTTATCATTTAACCAGATTTTGCTCGCGTAATAGTAGCCTAGATTATGTTAGTAACAGTACACTTTTTAAATATAATGCGGCTTATATTACTCGGTGATAATGTAGCTTTCCAATGTGGAAAGAATTTTTAAATCGGTTGAGTAGTTTTTGAGTTCAATCCTTATAAACGAACACACAAACAAAAAATCTAATCTTGTATCTTTATAATATTAGTATAGAACTATAGATTATACATAGTCTTATACCTTTATCTCCGAAAGGATAGGCAGACGTGTCATCGTGTGACGTTGTGTGTTTTTCGCCAGTATTGTTAGTTCTCACGTAATAGAAACTCAGCTTATTATAGTCTATCGGACACTATTCCATACTCCATTCTGCTCTGCTCCTACTTAGTATTTCTTGATAGAAGAAATCCAAAAAGGCAATGACTGATCCATATATTACAGTCTAGACTCTTTTTCTTTAATAAAATAAAAGAAAAGCTACTCGATCGCTTCGTTGATCCCGTGTGTAAGCGCAAAGTTATATGCTTTGCACTTGCACTTACGAACCATCTTCAGGTTTGAGTTTCAGATAAAGAAAAGTGTTACTTATCTACGGTATTTTCCAGATGACTAGATGGTCTCCTTAGAGGCAAAAATACTATAAAAGTGCCTAGTAGACGACACTACGCTCTCTCTTTTTTGTTGGACTAAACTTGGTTAACATAATGTTTATATGCACCTTCTTTCGCTTGCAATGATGTTACCAGTGATATTAATCTCTTGTTAGCGACTCTAGGGAAAATAACTTAAGATTTGACAAAAGGATAGGGCATTGAAACGTATGTAGGTATATAGCTTTAAGTCTTGTGTACCGGTCGAAATGTAGTAACAGTTTTATATTACCCCGTTTTGGTTTAAAAACAACCGTTCCCCATTAAGCGGCAGATATGTTTTCTTGTGCTCTAAGCAGAATTAACCAAGTTTGAAAACCCAGCTATTTAAATGGCTTTTATATTTAACCGAGTAAATAAATATCAACAGCAACGAACGAAAGCCAGTAAACTTAAAGCTTCGTACGTGAGTGCATATTTCTAAATAAATCTGCTGCAACATATTAATCAGTGGTTTGCTTCGGCTTTGCTAAACTTCATGGAGTTAAATAAATATTGTAATGCATATGAACATGTTTTCCCTTCTATATAAATACAGTGATACATTCCTTCTCTCTTAGCCTTTATTATTCCCAAGTCACTTGGGGTTGGCTTTTCTGGTCTAACCGGATTTAATGGATGTCAGGTTTTACACGGAGCGGCTGCCACCTGGCCTCCGCAACCCGAAGGCTAACGATACCCTAAGGCTAGACCAGTGTCAGGATATTAGAGGGTACTGACTTTCCCAATAACGACTGCCGTAGATGTTCATGGCAGCCGGGACCGACGGCTTAACGTGCTCTCTGAGGCACGGAGCAGGTGATAATTGTCAATCAATACGCACATAATTTCGAAAAATGCTCAATACAGCAGTTATTCTAAGGATGTGTCTCGATCTGGCGATTGCACCACTAATGCACCACTCACAAGCCGCTCGCGAGCTGTGTGCGTTCATTTTAAGTTCGCGCACCGTTCCTGCGCCGCCCGCGCACCAGCTACACGCCGTGCGTGGAAGACGCAAGAGCCGCGCGCGAGCAAATTTTTTACTGACATATACTGTATAGAAGCTAATGGAACTGCATGTGCGTGCATGCGTGCAGCTCGCGAGTGGGTCGCGAGCGACGCATTCGTGGCGCGTGCGTCAGATCTGGACGTACCCATACATCAATTATATTTTAATTTGTTATTAGGACACCTCATATAATTTTATGTTATTTATATAATTTACCACATTATTGTTAAGTGTTCAAGACTTATGTACTTGAATCACTTAAAATGATTGTGTTATTCTTTCGAATAATATAACCAGCAAGAGTTTGAATTCGTCAAGAAAAAGTTATTTTTTAGCTAGTTAGGACTTTTCTCTATTTGTCTATTCGCCATAACAGTTTTGACAGCAAATTATCAAAAAGCAATAGTACTCTACGTTAAATATTGTGTGCTCAGCCAAGCTTCAATAATGAATCTGGGTGGTCGTTATTTCAACATTTTTTAATGATGATTAAAGTAAATCGTTTAAAGTATGAGAAAGATAGGAATATAGCTAACTGTATGTCGCGCTCTAATCGTGATAAAAGTAATAATAATATTTGTGTCGAGTGTCAGACGACTCCGGGCGCTGGCATATAGTTCGACAATATAAGTCATAATCAAAGACAATAATCATTTATACAGGTAACATAGTAACACTCACATGTCACATAGTAACACTCATAAACGTCAAATTATATCACCTATGTAGTTGTTTTAGAGACGACTTTCACACATGTTTCTTCTAATTCCGGTGTCGCGGGGGACTACAAACATTCAAATAAAGAACAGCTCAAACTCGGAACAACCATTTGTAGATGACAGAATTTTTTGTCCCGTTTGGGGTTCAAACTCACAAGACTCGGAGCGGTGGCAGTAGCGAGGCGACCACTGAAACCATCACCATCCTTGCAGTCAAATTCAAATTCAAAATAAATTTATTCAGATTAGGTTACAAGGTAACACTTATGAATGTCAAAGTTACACTACATTTTCCCTGTGAGTTTATATTTACTGCCACGTTCAGCAACGCAAGGGTGTAGGGTTCATGAGAAGAACGGGCAAGAAATTCCATAATTTTCCGTTTTCATTAAGATGCTTGAATTGTATACAATATGGCAAAAGAGACAAGTCACTTAGCATATTCTGTGATCTCTGGACCCAATAACGATAGTGAATAATCGATGCGATTTAAAACCATAATTCTAATCTGTAGACAAAATAAAAAAAAACAAATTAATTACATACATATAAATAATTTATTTATTTATTGATTTAAATGTTGGACTGCTATGTACACAGTTCTTGACGTCAATGCTAAACACAATTCCATAGCACGTACCTATTAATTTTTTAAGTCACGTACCTATAAAATAATAAAACACTGGTAAAGGGAACGATATTGACTTGTATGTCCAATAGTTCAGCATAAAGTTCTCGAAGATATCTCAAGTCTTTTAAGGGTTTGCGTGATGAACTATAGCTTGACCGTTCTCACACCGAAAAGAAGTCTGTATGCAGAAGTAGGACAGTTTGTATATAAATATTTTAATTAAAGTTTAATTAGAAATACAAGTCAAAGTCAAAGTCAAAGTCAAAATTTTTTATTTCAAATAGGCCTGAGTAACAAGCACTTTTAAAACGTCAAAAGCTAGGTGTCAGTTCCAAAAGTGAATTATATTAAATTTAAATTAAATGTAATAAATTTCCTACACCAGGGCCAACATCGTGCTCACACCTTTACAAACATTTTATTATTTTAATATGAAGTATATAATCTTAATTATACAACATGCAAATTGATATATTATTTGTCAGTAGGCCCAGGAAATGCAAGTACTCAACTATCATGAATTCACGTAAGGAACTAAACGAAAATCGAACACAAACAGTTATAAGGTCTGTGAGTAGACCGCAAAGCACTCACATATGTTAGTCTGCTTACCTTCAATCATTTACTTTAGCATAAGCAACCCAACATCCAACCAACTGATAAATATAAGGACACTAAACGGCAATTAATGTTAATCAATTACTAATACTTCAAACCTTGAGGTCCAGTTGTAATTGATCAAAGGATGACGAACCCTAATGGTTATCGAAGGAGAAAACAACATAGAGCCTTAACATCAATCATTGGAAAGGGTAACCAGAAGCTATGGTATCCACGGCTCGGTGGTCTGTGGATAAAGGTTATGTTAAATGTGATGGTAATTTTTCAAAGTCATGGCTTGTCATTGAGGGATAATGTTTGTTGGGTGAAATTTCCGGTTTTTGGGTTCTGTACGCAAGAGAGTCAACATGATCCTATTACTAAGTGCTTTTAAGTAGATAGAGATCTTTGAGACGCTAGTCTTTCATCATTTTAGCATAGCTTATATGTTTACAGTAACTGTAGTGTAGGTAAACAACTTACGCATAATCACTAGTTTAAAAGTATGAATGATTCATTGATGGTTTTCCTTTACCGTGAAAACTATGTCAAATACAAGATACAAACTTGGAATCACAGTCAATTATTAAAAAATTACACTGTGTTTGAAATTCATCTTACTATACGGACATTTATCCAACAGAATTATCTTTAAGTTTATTTTTAAAAGAACGAATATATAGAGCTCGCTTGATATGTTCAGGCAGACTATAATTTTACAACTATCATGCAATTAAATTATTAAATAAATCCACAACTTACATAATATGGTAAAGCACAGTTTTAGATACCAATCTAAAACTATCCTTTGCAATGTTAAGTTTTAAATTATTTTGGTATTGAAGTTCTTTATTCTTGACTGATTATAGTGTAAGGGTCTTAAGTAAAACCACACATTATAGCAACCGGTCAAGTAAGATTTAGGTTTGCATATTCCATACGTAACCCTCTCTACACTAGACCAACTCGCAATTTACAGGATTTTTAATACTTTTATCCTGTAACAGATGGAAAAGCATTATCCTCAACACTACGTTGGATGGATGGCCAAGGGGGTGATTTGTTATGACCACGCTATAAACAATATGCTTACTTACTGCCTGCAATCATGTCGTACATCATATTACAAGCATGTCACGTGGAAATGCGTGTATTAAATTAAGCGATTCGATACTTTTTTAAAGAATTCATGACTGGTTTGTTTGTCTACCAGCGGTTATTTTTTAAAAAGATATTGTTTCACCAATATTATTTGTAAGTGGAATAATTTTACAATATTTTCGGTAAATCGTATTGTGAATATAACAAAACAATAACATGTTTTGAAAGGTCGTAAGTGATTCTAACGATTCATTAACGCACACATACACTAATTTCAGAAACATTTCAGTTTAAACATTATTTTAGGTATTAAATATTTGCTTGGCAAACGTTTTGTTCATTTGCTAGTTCTTACTGGTAAGCTTTGGGATCCTGGTAATCTCTGTGACACAATTTCCTAGGGCAGATACGTCAAAACAGTCACAAATATTACGCTTATTTCTTTAAAGAAGATAATACTTCGACGGGCGAAACAGCGCGTTTACTAAACCCAATGAAATGAATAAATAAAGATGGGATGAATAAAAAGGATTTGTAGAGGTAGGTGAGCCCCAGAGCTCTAACTCAGCGGGCGAGACGTGAGAACAGTCACTATTGTAACGCTAATTTCCTATAAGGTGATGATGATTCGCCGGGTAAACATGGCACGTTCGTATTGTTACCAAATAATTGGTAATAACAGGCTTCCCATCATCAAATTTCCATTACCATAGTTATGTAAGATTAATATCAGCTAGGAAAATAGTGACTGGCTTTTCTTCCAAAAATAACATTGCAATTTGTGACCAAAGAAAACTTCTATGAATGTGAAAAACATTACGCTAAGCTCAAAAAATCTTTTCACATATACAGATCGCACGAAAATTTATCTGTTTTGCAAAAATCTACTAAGTTACTTTTCGACGGGAAGCCGAAACGACTTCACGAAATTTGATTCGTCTCTCAAACGAAACCCATTTTCTGTCACTTTCATTAATCTGTCGCCTGGACCAAGAGTGCTTCAGTGCGGACTTTTTTGAGACCCGACGCTTTGCAGTTAGCCTTTGACATCACACAGAATTTTTAATTTGAGCAGAAGGCTAAGTTCTTTACTGAATGTAATCGGTATAAGCTGAACCACAGAGTTTGGTGCAATTCAATGAACGTTAGTCAAAAGTGGTACGATTTTTGTGCTGCAGCTTAAATAGCAATTATTTTATGGTAGCTTATCATTTTATAAAAGCAGTGATAGCCTAGTGAGAGACCGTTAGACTGCCACTAAGAGGTCTCGAGTTCGATTCCAAAGCATGCACCTCAGATATTTCGAAGTTCTGTGGGTATTATACAGTAACTTATCGCTCGATAGAACGATGAAGGAAGACATCATGAGAAAACCTGCATGTCTGAGAATTATCCATAGTGTTCTCGCAAATATGCGAAGTCTGCCAACCCGCACTGGGCTGATGTGGTGAATTATAGCGTAACACTTCTTACAATGGGAAGAGGATGGAGCCCAGTAGTTGGTAGCTTATATATAGGGCTGGTGTTTTATATAACGGTAGCTTTATTATATTTTGATTTACAATTGTATTCCCTATTTTACTTACAACAGATAGTTTAATCAGCATACATAAAACCAACAGTAAGTCAAATTTATGTAATTTATTTTCATTAACGTTGAATCACTCTCAAGCACGTTGAAATTTACGAATAAAATATTATGCAAATAATCGAACGAAGAATTATAATAAATTTATAATTTTCTGTTGAAATTAAATCAATGAGCTGATTTGCAGTTCTGTCTCGTAATTAAATTATAATCTTACTTGCAGCTCATGATATTCTCATGATCTTGATGAAATAAGTAACAATTGTTTTATTAAACTAGCGGTCCTAACAGCTTTTGTCCGAATATTGGCTTGCAAACCGATCGCAGCGCCTCCTACAAATTGTGAACACACACAAAAAGTTTCATCAAAATCGGTTCAGTCGTTTAGGAGGTTTTTTAGTGACATATACATATAAGGATATCTGCCACAGATATACAAGCCAGCGGTCATCAGATGGTAATCAGTAACCACTGGTCATGGATGCGACTTTGTTTGCTTGGTATTCCAGAATCGATGTTAATGAAACATAAAAGTTTCAACCATACAGATATGTATATACCTTACATATACAAGTATGTGGGTATTATTAGGCAGTCTTGATAAAAAACCCCAATTTCATTTTGCCTGACCTGCGAATCTAACCTACAACCTCATGCATAACAGCCGCATTTACTATCTGCTGCGCTACCGAGGCAATAACATAAATAAATTAAATCGAATTATATTTTACTAGATATTTCCCACAGCTTTGCTCGCGTTTACCTAGTCCATAAATTTATATCCCTCGGAAACATAATTTTTCTGGAAACCTGTATGCGAAATTGCATGATGATTGATTGAGTAGTTAAGGCGTGAAAGCGTAACTAACAAACTCACGTTCGCATTTATAACATTAGTTAGGATTAGAAAGTTTGAATGTACAATTTAACAAAAAAGTTTATTGTGCATTTTTATTGCTCTTTTAGTACTTAATAACAAGATATTGAACATTCGAGTTGAAATTAAAATAGAGATGCGATGTTTCAAAGGGAGAAAGCACTTTCGTTGGATTAAAAGCACGAAGCGTTGAAAATTTTTGAATTACGGTTAGCAATGAAAGAAAAGTGATTATTGTTGGCAACTTAGGCGAGTTCTCTTTACAAGGTAGTTTCTTTTTTCTTAGTTATTTGTAAAGGTGCTTTGTGGAAATTAAAACGTTTTGATATAGTTTATTTATAGTAATTTTAATAAATACTAATAATATAAATATAACGAGTAACCCTTGTGGCGCGCTATAGGTACGTATCATAATTTTTTTTTTCATAATATTTGTTTGCATTTTAACTCAGTGGGGAGACCAACAGACTGCAATGCAGAGGGTCTCGAGTTCGAACCCACGTCGCACACCTCTGACTTTCGGCAGTTATATGACTTTTCGAAATTATGTGCGTATTGATTTACAATTATCGCCTGCTCCGTGCCTCGGAGAGCACGTTAAGCCGTTGGTCCCGGCTGCCATGAACATCTATGGCAGTCGTTATTGGGAAAGTCAGTACCCTCTAATATCCTGACACTGGTCTAGCCTTAGGGTATCGTTAGTCTTGGGGTTGCGGAGGTCAGGTGGCAGCCGCTCCGTGTAGAAACTGATATCCAGTCAAATCCGGTTAGACCAGAAAAGCCGACCCCAAGTGACTTGGGAATAATAAAGACTAAGAGAGAAGTTTACATTTTGGGTTATAAATTACTTGTATTCTTGTTAACCCCTCCAGCTAAGCTAGAATGCTTGTATTAAGGGTGGGTTCACGTCAGTAGTGCAATGGATGGAATTCGAACCCGCGACCTCAAGATCGTAAGTCTATGCTCTTTCAATGCCTTATCCGTAGGGCTACAGCTGCTGTGATTGCAATAGATGTAGATATTTGACATTGTAAATTGTCGAATTTCAAAGAAATTGTGCAGAAATGTTTGTATTTAATGTGATGATATGGCGTTCTCATAACTAAAGATACCCATACCAGCCTACAGCCTATATTAGTTCTTTGCCACACATACATATACGTGCAGACAAAGAAAAACGTAATTAAACTATACGGATGGCGTAGTGGTATAGGTGGTTGCCTCGCCACACCCAATGCGTCAAATGTAGATTCGAATCCCACAAGGACAAACATTTGTGTCACTCACATGTAGATGTTCCGAGTCTGTGTGTTATTTGTGTTAGTTGTTAGAAGGTTTGTAAAGTACCCCGTGATGCACATATGTATAGGAATTGTCTAGGATTAACCTTTTTGAAATTAAAATAAATATATTTTAATTTAGGAGAAAACAATTTGTGTTATTATTATATATTTTGGCGAAAACTATTTGTGACGAGATCGGGACTTCATTTTGAAAAGTTTGTATCATGAAAAGTCGCCTCTGTTAAGAATAATCAGTATTCGTTACGCATAGTCTGTCAGATAAGGAATTATCACAAAACCCACCTTCGCAATTTATAATTAAAACCGTACAATAAAATGCCACCGGCGCATATTTTCAGCTCAGCTCATATTTTGAAATGGATTAATTGTCATTCATAACAAATGAATGCAGCATTGCGGTTCATAGACTGGTATTATCATACATGCCTGGTATTACGAGAACATAGTAATGTTATCATTCAAATTCAAAATAATTTATGAATTTCAAAGTCACACTCATTTTTTTCTGCGAATTTACAATTACTGCCACGTTCAGCAAAGCAAGGGTGTAGAGCTCATGAGAAGAACGGGCAAGAAACTCATGGTCACTTTTTTTAATCGCCAAGTATTTGTTTACATATCATAAGAGCTGTAAGGTGCTGCAACCATTTCTCCATGAACTATTACTGAACATACTCAAGCATTTAATAAAATTTGATGGCAGCCTCTAAAGCAACAGTATGGTAACTAGGAGCATCCACTTACATGTACATTAATAATCAAGACAAGGCGTGATTGTAGACCGTGGTTTAATCTAACTGTTTAAATAAAAATGTAGTAAGTAAATCATCGAATTCCAAGGACGACCAGTCACCACAAGTAGCACCCGTTCACGAGTACGACGCATGGGCCAGCCATCGCCCCCTTCGCCATATTGAAGGGAAGGGATCGACCCGGTCCATGACGCCACCACAAGCAATGACATTTGAGTGAGCATGACGGTTCTTGGTATCGTTTTATATCGCACTCACTGATCGGTAAACGATAAGCGAGGTTAAGCAACGTCGGGTGCGGTCACTCTATAGATGGGTGACCGCTTAGTGATATTTCATCTGAGCATCTCCGTGCCTCGGAATGCACGTAAAAAGTCGGTCCCAGTTGTTGTCAAATCGATAGCAGTCGTTTAGCCATGTCAGAGGCCTACGGGCTTGAACAACTCTTGACAACAGGTTGGCCATAACCACACGAAAAAGTAAATAAAAAGAAGATATCGTAATAAACTAAACACACATGCAGACTTCTTGTTGCTGCTGAGGCTTTCTACAACAAAAAGCCGAAACTACGTCTAAACCAGAAACCAGTAACTCGAGATCTCATGCACAGCAGTCTGCAGTGAATACGGTACCAGTAACCTCAGTCCTTTGCGGTATTATCTCAGGAAGTCTTACGTGACACCCCTGCTGCGATAAGCCTCCATAGCTTAAACTAACTGGTTATCACTAGGCAGGCAAGCCGTGGCGGCATAAAGATGACACGATTCACATTTGAACGGAATTAATATTACACAACGAACTATAATCATCGTTTTTTACAACACGACGTAAAATTTTCCAGAACAACAAAGGAGCGATAGTGATACAAATGTACTAACAATACTATTTCATTATTATATTTTTCCTCATGTTCTTGAGCTCCATATTCGGTGTCAAGCCACAATCTGAGCGTCGACAAATAAATGTTATTTCTTCTCAATTTTGACTGGTGTCAAATTTATACGAACTCCGGTACAGGATAATAATAATAATAATAATAATAGTAATATTCTACCACATACACACAACACCATCTAGCCCAAACTAAGCAGAGCTTGTACTATGGGTTCTAGACAATGGATAAACATACATATGTATATACGTTTTTTTTTTTTTAAATATGTACATATTATACATAGAAACACATAGATAAACTTAATGCTTTAAATTTAATTTGTAAAATTAGCTCGGCATTTCGCTCAAAACCTTACTTAATATTATATAAGGCGTAAGTTTGCACTGTCTCATATTTATTTAAATTAATTAGAGGCAAGATACATAACGCCAGATATGTGTGGCGGCGACGTCGGCCTCAGCTGCTGGCTGTACCTCGTGGCCGCACTAATCTGCTGAATGAGGCGCCCCTGACTCGAGCACTTCGCACTCTTAACCTTGTAGCAGAGGAGATGGACATTTTTGCTTGTACACTGAGTGAATTCACAAGGATAACATTATATACTATAATAAGTTTTAGAAAATAAGTTGTTCTTACATATAAGGTTTGCTTCACTATTGCATTGGGTTTGCCTGTAATAATAGTTGTAAGTGATGATTATATAAATAAAAATAAAAAAAAGAATATAAATGCGAATGTGAGATTGTTTGTTTGTTTCGCTTTCACGCCTAACTACTCGACCGATTATTATTAGGAAATTATGCACATTCGTTGTCTGAGGTACAAAAAAGAACTGGTACCTTTCATCCAGAAAAAAGTACTGTTTCCAACGAAAATAATATTGACATAACCTACATTTGAATGAAGTACGGTCACAATTTTGTAATACAATACTTACAATACATACATCTCATGCCTATAATCCCGAAAGCGTAGACAGAGGTGTATGGCAATCACGACGAGTTTCGCCAAGTATAGTTTAGAGGTCCCTGTAGGCATAGGTCCAGCCTATTGCCGTCTACTAGGTACAGGTTCAGCCTTTCTTGACAGCAAAAGCGAATAATTTTGTCCTAACTTTTAAGAGTCCCAGACCTAGGGCCTGCATAGCAGTCGTATTTTCGGCATATTCAACAATAAGGACGACCATTTTCCCCCTACACTACACACGTCAGCCCGACTCGAGAGTAGGTTACCTGTAAATCAGCACATATTTTGGTATGGCATCTAGCGAGCAACCTTTAAGCTTTATCTAGATTGCACTAATGTCATGTCAATGCCACAACTACATTTCAGGGCCTAGAAATATTTACTTGAATTTGTAATAAATAAAACCACCATTTTGTTATTTGTTAACCCGAAGTAATGTTTATTAAATGTCCGTCAACTAGTTGTAATTAAATGTAAATTTGTAAAGGCTTGACAAGATAAGCCTCCATTAGCGCTGTAATGTAAGCGACGATTTGTTTTGATAGCTAAGGCTCATTGCTTATACAGACTTCGAGTCGTGAAAAATTTACTCATATTCGTAAAACTCCTAACTAATATTATAAATGTGAATGTAAGTTTGTTCGGTTGTTTGTTCCACTTTCACCCCTTAAATACTCAACTGAAATTTCAATCGTATACACGTTGTTAGGTGTATAGAAAAGGCGTACCTTTCATCTAGGCAAAAGTAATGTATTCTTTTACAGTACATTAAAATAATAAATCTAATCTCTAGTTTATAATAACTATGTTACTAAATATTCAGTCGCTTCGGTGGTGTAGTGGTTAGTGTAACCGACTGCCACGCCGGAGGTCGCGGGTTCGATTCCCGCACAAGTCAAACATTTGTGTGCATGAACATAGATGTTTGTCTTGGTCTGGGTGTTTCTATGTATAATATGTATGTATTTACAAAAAAAAAGTATATATGTATGTTTATCCATTGTCTAGTACCCATAGTACAAGCTCTGCTTAGTTTGGGCTGGATGGTGTTGTGTGTGTGTGGTAGAATATTATATTATTATTATACCTTGTTATTTTTTTTTTAATGTACTAGTATAAACTATAAAATTTCTTTGCCATTTAGTCGTGTTGTTTGATATATGAGGACATGAGCCTTCTACAGCATAATAATTCTAATATTATAAACGCGAATGTTTTGTTTGTAACGTTTTGACGCCCTAACTTCTAACGCCCGAATTTCGTATACACGTTGTCACGTTGTCAGAAGTACAGAAAGGACATAGAGTAACTTTCATCCAAAAAGTACTGTTCTTGAGGAATAGCTTATAGGCCTATTAAGATAAACCTCAAGTATTAAATTACTTTCCCATATAAGTATTTTGAATGCAAAATAAACTTTGCCTGATAGTTACGTTTTCAATTTTTATGAAATTTGTATGATAGCTGATACTCTATCACTACCTTTTAAAACACGAATCGGTTCGCAGGAAACAGTTACCTGTTTAAATTTCTACATTCGCGGTACTCTAAACCTGTTCACGGACATTTTCTCGTCTCCATAAACACGCGATGAGTTTATAGTAATCTATTTCTAAACTAAATAGGTTTGTTTTGGTATTGTTTCACTAATGAAGGCAGTCACGAAATGTTTGTTACAGCAAATAACATCTGAAACTGATTTCTGTCAATTTAATGGATGAATGATGGATTATTTTTAGTTACTTACGATGCTTTTAGCTGACTTTCTGTGTTGTCTAAATAATATCAGCATAGTAAATAAGCAAGACGAAAGTAATGGTATTTGAAAAGAAAGAATGCATGACGATGTGTAATATTATGATTGATGGAGAAAAAGTGGAGCAAGTGAAAGAGTTTGTATATTTGGGTACTTTGTTTACAAGGGATGGTAAACATGAGGGAGATATTCAAAGGAGAACGATTGCTGGCAACAAAGTGAATGGAGCTCTATGCGCTTTTATGAACAGTCGAAATATAGCCGAAAAGGCACGTTTGGCTGTTCATAGAGGACTATTAGTGCCTACACCTATGTATGGAAGTGAATGTTGGGTATGGCAAAATAAGCATAAGAGCAGAATAAATGCTGTAGAAATGAGAGCGCTGAGAATCATATGTAGTGTGACTCTGAAAGATAGAATAAGGAATAGTGTGATTAGAGAGAGATGCGGCATGAAAGTGGATATAGTGACAAGAATAGAAAAGGGTATGTTAAGCTGGTTTGGGCATGTAGAAAGAATCGACGAGGAAAGACTTACTAAGAAAGTTTATAAGGCTAGTGTGAATGGAACAGTCGCAAGAGGAAGGCCTAGGCGAACGTTTCTCGATCAGATCGGAGGCGTTCTGGACAAAGACCATGTTAAGAGCACCTTGAACCGACGGGCGCGTATGAGGAATGTGATGAAAGTGAATGAAGCCAGAGATGTGTGTCAGAATCGTAGCAAATGGAAAAACAGAGTCTCTGTCTAACCCTCTGGGAAATAGGCGTGAATCTATGTATGTATGTAAATAATATATTTTGTACTAATTTTTGCTCGTGACTTCGTCCACGCAGATCGCGTATAGTTATTGTTTTAATTCACCATCGATGTCATTTTCGTGGATAACACTCTACACCATATATATGGTTCAACTGAACGGAGCTAGATAAAACTTAGCTTAATGTTTAAGTTCAATCTCAGGATATCCAATAGTAAATACCATATATAAGTCCTGTACTTGAAATAAAGAGTCATTTTTATAAATACCACTTCGAAATCTATTCAGAGATATTTGCTTTATATTGGAAGAAACTTTTTTAAATAATGGGTATTTGATTTTTTACTGTGAGTAAGTAAAACAAAAAATCGAATACCTATTGTTTTTGGTTCAAGCTACTCTTAACACTCAAAACCGATTATTTTTCAAAAAGTAAGTCCACGGTGCTGATAGAACCTTCTTACAATAGTGTCACGTATGAACCTTATTATGTCACGCATATCTCTAGAGAAACTACGTCATTTATATCTTTTTGTCTTTGATAGCAGATATGATTAGCAAGGTTTTAGATGTAAATGGTTACCATCGCTCATGGGTATACCACAACTCAGTAATATAAATACAGCTATTTCAGCTAAAACTAAAGACAATTTACATTGTTCATGAAGAAATCGATTCGTCTCAAGCACTCAGTGTTCGTTTAGAAATATTCATTATTCCGTTGGAAATATTGGCTCGTTAGTCACAGAGGTGTTCTCATTAAGTCGAAGAATTATACCACTGCAATCTATTTGTTAGCCAAGATCCACGTCAGCTTAGACTCTGCAATGGATAAATTATCATTGATCGACCTCTAATGAAAACATGGAAAATAGAGAGTGGACTGAGTATTTTTAAAAGCTTGTATTTTATTTGTCAGTATTATAGTGGCAGCTTTTTTGGGCGTGACATGAATAAAATATAGTGATAAGGATTGAGACAGGTTAATACTTAGGCTAGGTTAGCCTTAGTCTGGGGGGGCTTGCTATGGATGAATCCTTCAAGAGCTCCCAACTGGCCCCCCCTATTGGGTGAGAGAGGGAACGCCCCAGGTTTTTTAGTGGGTATACCAGCGCGTCTTGCTGGGAGTCCCACACTCCCCCGCCGGTGACGTCCCCTAGCCGGCGGGCAGTGCATGAAGCATTTTTACTGGATAACAAAAAAAAAAAAAAAAAAAAAAAGGTTAGCCTTATTCAATCTTTCATAGTCTATTGTTTCCACGTACACTAGACTAAGGAGGTATATGAAATAAATGTAATGTTGCAGTCGGAAGCCAAAGACCAAGGTAAGCGTTCTCCAACCAGCTCGTAAAAATTCTGGAAAATGTCTCTCTCCAGAATTTCTTGGTTAAGCCAACTGCAAATGTAATCACAAATTTATGCCTAGGAAAACGAGGTTATTCTATTCTAACTATCATGAAAATATAATAATAATGTTTTAAGCAATCTGTTTAACTAGGTGTGTTTTGTTTTTAAGTAAGGTTGAGAATTGTAAATGTGTACGCTAAACGAAGCCACCGACATCATATCGTATTAATTATCTTCAAGTCAGTATTTAATGGTGTAGTACTGACGGCGACACCAAACAAAATTCGTGCCGTGGTCAGCATTGGACACTTTGAAACTTTAAACCGTTGAATTATTCATTGTAGCGTCCGGAAAACGTATGGTTCTGCAACTTAATTACGACAATGTACCAGCTTAAACATTGTCGTAATTAAGCTGGCTACAGCCAGTTAGAGGTCCGGCTTTATTCACTGTGCTGGAACGAAGAGCTCTTTATGTACGTAACGTTGGGTAAAACACATAATAGATTGTAACTGCGACACAGTTGTATTAACATTGCCAAATCGAATTCATTGTGCGATCAGTACAGCACTACCACTTAAAAACATATTTCACAGTAACATTTTAGCGCTATGTGTACAATAGATGTCAGCTAGAACCTATTACTAAACCTACATCATATCTGTAATAGACATTTTAAGACCCTTATAGAACCCTATCTTTTGAACCATGATAGGTAACAGGCAGAAAATTTCTAAGAACTAGAATTTAGCTTTTCGAAATCTCTAGACTTGAAATTTCCTTTTTACCTGCTTTGACCTAAACTAACAAATGTCAACAGGGATGCTTAGTGTAAGACAAACTCATGCCACTATGTGATGATATAGAACTCTTGGTGTGATCATATAAGTAAGTACTACTCGCATTTGGCTTCTTTTTATTATACTGATGGGTTAGTCATGGATGGGATGGATGGGATGTTATACCATGCCACGAGTGTGGGGCGCCGAAAGACACGGCGCTCCACACGCTGGAGGCGTGTGCCGCGTGGGGGCCGCAGCGGCACACGCTTTCGGCCATAATAGGCGGAGATCTCTCCCTGCCGAGCGTGATCAACGCCATGCTCGGCGGCGAGAGGTCGTGGCAGGCAGTGGTCTTCTTCTGCGAAGCTGTCATGGCGCAGAAGGAGACCGCGGAGACGGACGGGAGCGAGAATGAGGCGATTTGCCCGCCTTTTCGCTCCTGTATAGTGGGGTCACTGGTACAGAGTCGGGGGAATCTCTACCGGCTTGCACGGCCGCACACGTCTGAGGGATGGCCTTGGTGAGCAAGGCCTTCCCTCCACAGGTGCTGAGGCCCGGTCACCATCAGCCGGACCAACCGCCGGGGCGCGATGGTGATTGCTAACGCGACCCCATCCCGCCCCACTCCGTCGGCGGAGGGACTGCTCACCCCAGGTTTTTAGTGTGCATACCGACCCCCTTCAGGGGCGGAGAGTCTCACATAACCACCCTTCCCCCCCGGGGGAGGGGGGTACCCATAAAGGATTTTCTTGGGTCAAAAAAAAAAAAAAAGTGTTATGTTATACCAGATCTTAAGTAATTGCCGTACTCTGTCTACCCATTTACATCAGGGTTATGTGCGTAGACCATATGAAAAACTTTTCGGTTTAAGTAAACGTTTACCTGCTGTGCTAACAGCACTGTGTCTACTAAAGGAGATCTTGAAGATTTAGTCACTGTAAGACGTTTGCTTGCGTTCTGCTTCCAGATAGCAGTTATGTTTTGAGCGGAGTGACTCCAAGTCAGTTTGGTTAACACTGTATACTGCTTTTTTTAAGTTTACCATTTTAATACCATCAAACTTAGCTAAGAAGTTTGATGTGAAGTTACAAGTCAACACACTTTAATATTTTCGCAAGAAAGTGTAATTTATAGCATCCAAATATTTTGGTAGGAAAATCCTAAACTACGATTGTGATTTATTATCCAAAACTTGAATTACGAACTAGGACAATGACTAATAATACCGTGGTTAGGTTTCTTTAATATAAACTAAAACAATCAAATACAAATTATGGAATTGAATCGTTTTGTTTAGAACTGTTGACGTTAAATGACAACGTTTTGCGAAGTTTCGCCAACTTTTGGTAACAAACGGAATTGCGCGAAATATTGTTCATTATTCTGTTTAAAAGGGTCCTTAAATAATATTTAGTTAGAGCAGTATCTTTATTAAGTCAGAGGGTAATAATAATACATCGCAATCCTATATAATATTATAAATGTGAATGTGAGTTTGTTTGTTTGCTACCCTTTCACGCCTTAACTACGCGACCAATCATCATGAAATTTTGTATACACGTTGTCAGGGGTACAGGAAGGCATTTAAAGGAAATAACATTAATGCGAGTGAGGCGGGGAGCAGAACCAAATATAAAATATAATCTTAGTTTATCTAGTAACAATTATAAATGTTAATAGATAGTAAAGTAGCGGAATAAAAGTGCAGTGTTTTTTTTTATTAAGTACATACATAAGAAAATATGTATATTTGTGTAGTACATTAATAAAAACCTATTTAGAAAATATTATACAAAGAAAAATATTACATTAGTGGTAATTAGATATCAAGGTAGACAGACATACGTATTATATACATATGTATGTATTACTAAACTACATAATCGCGTTGGTAGATAAAACCCCTAAATATATTATTATCAAAAGACGAAAAGGCTGGTATTATAGGCGTCCACCCGACTATGTATCATTTTAATACACTAACACCATAGCTTTTTTTATGTATAAAGTTCATAGTTATGGAAGCCGGCAGCAGGGTGCAATGGCACTTGTACCTCCCTGTTAGGAAAAAAATACATAGAAAACATTTTTTCAATGGTCGACATTATTCTATTTAGATTACGACTCATTTGTATTATATTTAGATTTCGACTCATTTCATTATCAGGCGTGGGGCCCATAATTTATAGTATTTTAAATGAACTCAATATGTAAATATTCAAATGATTCTACTTATTTTTTTTCGCAGTAACAATAACGCAATACATCAACTTTGACAAACAAGCCTCGAGCTATAGCATTTTTCTTTTCGGTCTAACGTTACACGATGATGGATGCCTTCTGTTGGTTGGATTTCGCATGAAAGCCTGAACTGACGGCTGCTTTAGTATATACTAATGGATCGCTAGTGCTAGTTTCTTGTACAGATTTAAATGAATGTTTTGATAAAGAGATTTCATAAAAGGACATAGGGTACCACACTATTGAGGAACAAAAAAATTACAGAAAATAGCACGAGTAAAACACATTTTTTTCCTGATTGCAAATATTGGAAATATATTATTTAAAATATTAAGCACAAATTTTAATTTACTGACTAGCAAATTTCGTAAAAATCCTGTACCGTTAACTTTACTTGTAGACGGTAATGCATAAAAAACTGTAAACATGTTCACAATCAAAGCAGACCTAGTAATTAATAATTGTTCCTTAAATTTACATACCCATTACCATTGAAATTTTCCTACACGTGATTAAAAAGTTTTATTTACCCTAAAAGCTGTTAGTTTTGCGTGTAATGATATGGCATAAAACCAAATGACCCACAAAGTAGTGTGATCATTTGTTTGCTTTGGTTAAAGATATGATGTAGAAACAGGTGTCCCCCAAGGTAGCATAATGGGTTTTATCTACACCATTATATCCGACTTTAATATAGAAGTGCTCATAACTAGTAACAATTACTGCATATTTAATATTTAATGCATTCAGCCTATAGACAACTGAATATTTATTTACCATGAATATATAAATAGTTGAACCCAATTAGTACCCGTAGTCACAAAACTAAGTCCGAAACTAACAATTGTGAAACAAGCACAAAGTCCAAAGTTGTAGTTTCTTAAGCCATTTACTAGTAGCTACTTATGAAACAAAAGAAAGGAAGTCACATTAGACCTACATTATACGCAGATATAAAGCGAAGACATATCGATCTGGTACTGTACCTACACATATGACTGTAAATAAGTAGCGTGCATTAATAATGCAATACATTGCCGCCGTGTTACTTATTGATTGCATGTACATATAATACACTAGTAAATTGGAAATATAAATATTCAGCCATTTTGTAACGATTTAGATTATGTATGTCTAGGATATTTAGCGGTTTAGCAAAATTTTACTCCATGAAATTTCTATGATTCTCAGTCTCGAAAACCTATTGTCCTTAGCCCTACTTAATGTGACTTTTAATAAGACTATGCAGAATATCACAGCTATTATGATGTTATTCAGTTTTTTTATATTTGTTTGTCTGTAATATCACTCTTGTCTTTTGTATTATGTTGTTACTTTCATGCAATGTTAGCTTAGCCTTTCTCAGAACGGAAGAGGTAGTTAACGAATAATAATAATAATAAAGTTATTTATTTTCTCACCACAATACATACATTTTACAAAATATGAATATCTCGACATTTAGTTACTTATTAGTCTGTGGGAGACTGTACCTAAACTAGGCTCAAGGCCTGTATTTCAGGACGCCAGGTCTCCTCTTTCGGTGTTTATATTTTATCTTAGTTATTATAACTTATTAGGTTAGTACTCAGATTCACAATAGATTGTAGTCTAACATTTGATTGCATGCAATATAATATAAATAAAAAAATAACTTATATGGCTTTGGATACAAGCGTTACTAAGTAAATTTTTCCTTTTTATACTGCGAAGTCAAACATACAAGAAATAAATGTACTGAGAGATATGACTGTATTGTAATTATATAAAGACATCAATTCATAGCGCTCTAAGAATATTTTTCATGTGTCTATTAAATATGTTTATTTTATTGATTCCTCCGGATTATTCAGAAGCAAAACAAATTTTATGAGTACGAATTCTATGCGGCCGAGATTGTTAAATGTATGCTGAAAAGATAAAATTATATGAAGCGTGCTATAATGTTGGTTTTAAATTTGTTATACAGGCTGTTATTCAAATCTGCGGCTGCAATGTTGTAAATGTTGTAGCAAAATTACGTATTAACATAATTTGAATGACACTCATCGCGATGTTCAAATTTAACAGCTATGGGATACAATTATTCAAACTACCTTATTGTTCCCATTACATAAATAGGCGGCTATGTTTACATTTGATCGTGAAAACAGGCTAAGCTTTATTTAGATATTCTGCTAGAAAATTCTTAGGAGTAAAGTGTCTAAACATGGCAAATTAATAGGCTCATCCCCTTAAGGTCATAACACACATATCAACTCGGAAAGGGATCGTCGCCGTATCGTCTTTCGTCTCGCCGTCAAATAGACGTCAACCTAACATAACCAAAGCGGATCAACAGCTCCGGTACGTCGACTCGGCTACGGCTAGGTGACGCCGCGCTTACGCGGCGCTCACTTAAATCATAATAATATGGATATTTTCTCACTTCTTAAATGATCTCTTTTCATCGTTATTTTTTGTTTGAAAACTAACCTATAAATTCAATAAAGTACGCGCGCTACACGACTGTTAGTTGTCTTGTAAATGACAGCACGTTCGGTAACAGTAGTGCACGGAGAGACGTAAGCGCGGGGACGACGAGCCGTAAGCGCGGGGACGACGAACCGTAAGCGCGAGGACTGCAAGCTTTTTCCGAGGCGAGGCGATTACGTTACGATTCCGATTAGTGTGCGTTGCAGTAGAGAGTTTCATATAAGCCATTCGCCCGGTCCTCCGGGGGCGGATAGGGCGGCGATTCGGGTCGCTGACCTTCCGACTGGTGCAGGTGCTTTCCGGGCATGGATGCTTCGGAAAGTATTTGCACCAGATCGCGAGACGGGAGGCGACCCCGGCCTGCCACGAGTGTGGGGCGCCGGAAGACACGGCGCTCCACACGCTGGAGGCGTGTGCCGCGTGGGGGCCGCAGCGGCACACGCTTTCGGCCATAATAGGCGGAGATCTCTCCCTGCCGAGCGTGATCAACGCCATGCTCGGCAGCGAGAGGTCGTGGCAGGCAGTGGTCTCCTTCGGCGAAGCTGTCATGGCGCAGAAGGAGACCGCGGAGAGGGTCAGGGAGAACAACCTCCTCGCTGACCCTCTCCGGCGCAGACGGACGGGAGCGAGAAGGAGGCGATTTGCCTTCGCAATTCGCGAATTCGCCTTTTCTCTCCTGTATAGTGGGGTCACTGGTACAGAGTCGGGGGACTCTCTACCGGCTTGCACGGCCCCACACGTTTGAGGGATGGCTTTGGTGAGCAAGGCCTTCTCTCCACAGGTGCTGAGGCCCGGTCACCATCAGCCGGGCCAACCGCCGGGGCGGGATGGTGATTGCTAACGCGACCCCATCCCGCCCCACTCCGTCGGCGGAAGGACTGCTCACCGCAGGTTTTTAGTGTGTATACCGACCTCCTTCAGGGGCGGAGAGTCTCACATAACCACCCTTCCCCCCCCCGGGGAAGGGGGTATCCACAAAGGATATTACTAGGTCAAAAAAAAAAAAAAGGAAGTTTCATACAAAGAATACTGCACGGCTCGAGTTGATACGGTGACGATCCGTTTCCGAGTTGATATGTGTGGTATGATCTTTAAATGGAATCTTAAAACATAGTTGTCTAAACATTTAGATAGCTATGTTTTTAGGTCTATGTTTTTAGGTCATACACATGTATGTAAGTCTTATAAGCTTACTCCTTCGGTTATATAAAGGTCTGTGTCAATATTTATAAATACATACATACATATATTAGCAGCAAGATTTTTCTATACTGTGTATGATTTCGTAGATAATGGAAGGAAGAAAGGATGCATAGGAAATAAAAGTTAATGAGTTTATAATAGAAACGAATTATTAGTTAATAATATAGATGCTAAGATGGTTTTACAAAAATAACGCACAATTTGGCAACGACACTTACAAAGCAGTCACAAGCACTCTGTATCGTGATAAAAATATTTACAACACATTCATATTATTAACTATAAACTTTAAAAAAGCTGACATTTAAATACTTGTGTCTTTTATCGCAACGACACGGTGTAAAAAGCTTAAAAGATTATCGCCAATGGACAGCGCTTTGTATACAACAAATTGCTACAAGGTCCATTGTTGATAATCCACTATATTTACAGCCAGTATGTAAGTTGTTCAATAATTCAGATGTCATTACGTCTGAACAGTATTTCACGTAATATGATATACATTCCTTTCAAGTGACCCAGTATTAACATTTCAAAGAGCGAAAAAGCAACAAGAATAATGGACATAACATAATTACGCCATTTGTAATATCACTTACTTTTGCGTAAATAGAATTTTAAAGAAGCACATTATTATATGTCCAAGCAAAATTCCAATAAGGCATCGCAGAAACGGTCAACGGTAGCCTTAAATAATCAAATTGCTTCCTCGACGACCGTTATCCAAATAACGAGCTTACGTTCTACAGATTAAGGTTGATATTAGTTTACAAATATCACTGTATAATGCTGACATAAATAATTTTATCTTTGCCGTAACTGTTGTTATTAAAATGACAATGTAAAGCGGTCTATTGTGTGGTGAGATGTATGGTCAGTTGCTGTTATCTTAATCCAGGGACCCATTGGCAGAGGTGCGGTACAAATGACTACACCGACATAAGTTATTCAATAGGTTTTTAACTGACTTGCCTTTGGACGTGTGTGAAGGTAAATACTGGGGGTATAATGGTGGAATGATGTCATAAAGGTTTATTTATGGGGTGTTGTCAGCATTTGATGAATGGCCATGTGGGGAAGTAAATAATGGTATGACGTGCTAAACGGGGCTAAATTTTAATAAGAGCTTATGTATTTTTGGCTTAACTAGGAACATGATAATGAAAGTACGAAATAAGTAATTACTTACTTCAAATATATAATAAACTTTTTAAAGTAAAGTAAACAACATAGGTACAAATTATCTAAACGTTATTGCACAATATTATGACACACAGAAAAACAGAAAAGTACATATTATGAGAATGAGGTTACCACTCAGGTTTATTGTTGGTTTGCGGCTTATACCTCAAACCAACCCTGATATTATTTGGTAATCCCAAGTGACGCTCAGACGTACATCAGTTAATCGTAGTTATATTTTTACATACACAAAAATATACGTAAGATATACATATAAATTTTAATCGATGAGTATGTCTATTTATATATAAATAAATAAAAATGAAAATAAGTATAACATGTACCCACATACAATAAATAAATTGGCGCATTTAGTGGATTAAAACAGAGAAACCACATTCGTAAGTTATGGATAACATACTTCACAAATCCATGCAGTTCCGAAACGAGGCTACTATCTTAAAACAAAACGTATAGGTCGGGAGTACAGTTATTGTAATATAACGTTATATACAAAAACCAAAAAAAAAATACCTGTACGGATAGGTACAAGAGATTACACCCACATCTCATCAACTATGTTTGTAGGGCCCACGTAATTCGAACAAGCCTATTGCCATCGTCTGCATTGCAGTCGACTGTATTTTTAAGATTGTAAATGAAATTCCATATTTAAACAGAGGGTCCTGCTGTACCCTTCAATTAGTAAATGTTCTTAGTAAAACAGAATAATGCCCAGTGTTTTTAGATTTCGAAAAAAGTCTTATACATCAACTTTGTCCGTCCGTCCGTTCGTCCGTCCATCCGTCCATCTGTTATACAACTTTTAACTCAAGAACCGTAAGAGCTAGAGTCTTGCGGTTAACGCCATTCGACTCAGCATAGTTGATATACCCTGAAATTACTATGACCTTTGACCTTTAACCTCAAGGTCACGTGATACCATCTTTCAACTCAAGAACCGTAAGAGCTAGAGTCTCGCGGTTAACGCCATTCAACTCAACATAGTTGATATACCCTGAAATTACTATGACCTTTGACCTTTAACCTCAAGGTCACGTGATACCATCTTTCAACTCAAGAACCGTAAGAGCTAGAAACTCGCGGTTAACGCCATTCGATTCAGCATAGTCGATATACCCCGAAATGACTATGACCTTTGACCTCTGACCTCAAGATCATGTAATACCATTTTTTCGAACTCTAAGATTTATGGCAATTCATGGCCGTTTCTTACTTGTTCTATACTAATATTATAGGTAAAACTTTAGATTTTTGTTAGTCAAAAACTATTAAACCGATTTTTAAGATTCTTTTATCCTTAAATCTATGTTATCACCTAGTAACATAGGTTATATATTATTTTAAAAAATAGTACTGTTAATAACATAACTTTTCTCAACCTATTTTTACGCGAGTAAAGACGCGAGCAAAATCTAGTAATAAGTTAAACTAAAGTTTTACGTCTTGCGTTCATTTCTGGTCATTTAGACAATTTCCTAAAATGGTCTCGTTTTTTTCTAAAATGGTCAGTGTATAACGCGCTTCTTACTAAAGGGTGTCGTAATATATGTACTGAACGTTTTACAGCTAACTATATTTTATACTTTCACATTATTCTTAGAGAGAGAAGAACAAAAACAAATGGTGCTTATTTTTAACTGCCACGAAACTGTGAAGGCAAGTGAAAGCGGCTTATAACTTGCACGCGTATGCCACAATACTGGGCAGATAACCAAGAATCTAATATCAGTGCCTTGACTTACGACATCACATCCCCGTAGAAGTAGTTTGTATTGTGTTACCACCTTTCCACCTGTCCACCTTTCGCTAAATATGGTTAAGAGCCCTCGTAATAGAGAGCCTATTGCCATGTTTAACTTTGACATTTTCAAACTAAGTTCTGCTTCTGAAAGTTGTCCAACAGAAACACTTCGTGAACACTTTACATGACGTGAGAAGAGCTTAATAATCCAGTGAAAATGAAAATTCAAACGTTTAAGTCAAAGAAGTCGTAATATACACTACCCACTTAGATCCATCCTATTAAATAGCACAAACCCAAACTAACAGTCGTGAGTCAACGTATTCGTTTTTGAGTAGTAGAGCTTCGCTGATTTCAGCATGAATGGGCCGGTTCGACCGGGGAAGGGTAGTCCTAATATCGACGTGAAATACCAGTATTCCTACTGTTGTGTTTCGTTTGGTGAGTGAGTGTGCCGGAGGTCCAATCACCCCCTTTCCCCCATTCCCGCTCCTTCTCCTTCCCACTTCCTCTCCAAAAGGGTCGGCAACGCGCAAGGGATGCCTCTGGTATTGCAGGCGTCCATAGGCTACGGTGACCACTTACCATCAGGTGGGCCGTATGCTCAATTGCCACCATATATATTCATATTCTCCCTAGCCTTTATTATTCCCAAGTTATTTGGGGTCGGCTTTTCTAGTCTAACTGGATTTGACTGGATATCAGTTTTTACAAGGAGCGGCTGCCACCTGACCTCCGCAACCCGAAGGCTAACGAAACCCTAAGGCTAGACCAGTGTCAGGATATTAGAGAGTACTGACGTTCCCAATAACGACGGCCATAGATGTTCATGGCAGCCGGGACCGACGGCTCAACGTGCTCTCCGAGGCACGGAGCAGGCGATAATTGTCAGTCAATACGCACATAATTTCGAAAAGTCATATAACTTCCGAAAGTCAGAGGTGCGCGACGGGGGTTCGAACCCGAGACCCTCGGCATTGCAGTCTGTTGGTTTCCCCACTGAGGTATCGTTGCTTGATTGCCACCATATACATATAAATAAAAGCCAAGGTTTTCTGTAAAACGTAAACGAGCTAGGTATAGAGCTTGAAAGAGTTAAAAATAGCAAAGGTGAAATTCGGGTGTGATATAATTTTCTCTTTAGGGATATGGAGCTGTTACGCTATTATATTTTTAACAACATTGGATATGGCATTTTCAATAGTATGGGGTTCCCACACTAACGAAGAAATGCCATATCCACCGTATTTTTTTCTCGCATCTCCTGTGACTTCACTAGAGATAGTCTACATCATTAGTCAGAAAGAGCAGCAGCAACCGCTCAGCTTTGTTATACGCTTCTTACTTATTTTCGTACAAGATGCAGTTTTGTTTGTTTTATTGGTGTAATATTCAAAGCTTAAGGAGCACTAGACGTGTAATATGAAAAAAATACTGCAGAGCTTTGTGCTGTACAAGAGAAAATTACTCTTGTGCAGTATTATGTACACCTGGGTGTAGTGCATGTTGTAATTTTCTTTTTATCCTCTAAGATATTAGGGTTTTCTTGTTTAAAATATAAAATGGGTAGGTATATTGTGTAACATATCAGTTTTATTTGGATCTAGTGTCGTGGATCTGATGAATATAATATGTTTAAATTGTATGGTAGTCCTAATAAATTATCCTAATTTTTTATATTTATTCCTCTATCAATAACTGATTGAAAAATTATTAGACCACTACGCAGATGTCTCAAGTCTAATCCTATCGATTGTATCTGTGACTTTTTAAATTGTGTGTGTGTTCTTGTGGAACTTGCATGTCTGAGAGTCTTGTTCGTATTTTTTTCGATAATGCGTGAAGTCACCAAAATGCGTTGGGCCAATGAGGTGGACTATCCCCTCACTCTTTTTAACTCAGAGGAACTTTTGTTTTGCAGAACGCAAACAGTGCTCGTTCAGGTAGCTAGGTTAGTTATAAGGATAGTTTACAGGTTGGTGTGGAACATTTTTTAAAGCTCGTAAAAATTGATAAAAAAGCACAAAATCACTTACATCACGTGTAACACAAAAACAACTTTGTGACGTCATAAAGCTCGTCATTTTTGCATCAAAAAACATAAAGCTCTGCGGCTTTACACGTCAATTCGGTGTGCAATCGTTCGGAAATCAAATTCCAGACGTCAATGTGTCGACGCACGTCATCGTTGACGTGATCATTGAACACGATTAAAAATGTTTATTTTTATATTTCCGTTGGTAAATGCCATGTTCCTACTGCGTATAACTTTGGGCACGTACAATCGCATGGATCTACCCAGAATCCCATGAGTTATATGTGCAATAAATGTGAAGCAAGCATTATTATTTAGTTAATCATCTGTCTCTGTACTGGGCCGTAATAACTATATACCTATCATGGGTTTATGAACCTAAGCAGTGATTTTTGGTTCCGACGCCTGCAGCGTTGTCAATACTTTTTCAGCTTCGGACAAGCGTATCTCCTTAATTTTGTAAGCGTTCATAGGTACCGTTACAACTGATGGATCGCTTAAGATATCTGTTTTGCAGCGAATCATATTATTAGGTATTCTTTTTATTACCTTATTGATATAAAATATGTATCGCGACACTTTTAAAAAGGAATCATTGCCTGTAAATCCCCGAAAGAGAAGCTAGAAGTATTTTACACAAACACTTCATCAAATATATTTTAAAATTTATCATTCGGGCAAATGATGATTAGGACAAAAAAAATTATGGCTCTTTAGATTATGGATAAAAAAGTTAGGTAACACAATAGAGAACCAATGCGGTCGAATAGTTAAGGCGTTATAGCGTAACAAACAAACAAACTCACATTTGCATTTATGATATTAAGGTAGGATATGAAAGCTATGCGTCATGATCTTTTTATGACTAATTGACAAGTAAAATACATTTTTCTTATTTAGGTAGACTTACGAGTAAATGTATACATAATTTGAATTTCTTTTTAGTGTGTTATTTAAATTTTATAACATATTCTGAGTGCAATCCTGCAATGCCATTCAGTAAGTGAAAAATTTAGCGACGAGTTCGTCGTTGAGACAGCCTACGGTACGTCTTTAATCACAGCGCTATTAAAATTTGTATTCAGTAAGCTCTGGGACTCGTCAGACGATGTCAAGGCTGCGCGTAAGAAGGACGATCTCTCCGCTGTAAATAGAGATGTGTCACAAAAAACCAGAAAGTACATGAATTGTGAATTTCTACGTATTAAAATGTATAAATTATTAATATGATTATTAATTTATGACTATAAATTTATGAATTGTCAGATTTTGATTAACTTTAAAATGTAAACATAAGGATTTTCTTTCTAAAGTTTTATTCTGGCTGACAACTGCGTACCCTTTGCTAAAAAAGTTCAAGTGACGAATGACGCCATTTTGACAGTTTTTAGTTAACAACGACAATTTATTCAGTTCTTTCTTTCTTGTCTTTCTCTAGAATGTTGTGGAAAATGGATGTACTTTTTTACTATTATATTATTACAAAGTGCATAAACAACTAATTTAATGATTCTTGAAGCAGTTGGCTGTGACACATATGTGTTAATATTTCTACAGAAAAATTTCTGGTAACTTCCATGAGCAAAGAATGCCAGGGCACAGAGAATCTGAAAAAAGGAAGTTAGGTATCATACTCGTTTATAGCAAATTTTATAATAATAAAATGGCGCCTATCACTTAACCACGCTTAACTATTGCTACATACATAGAGATCAATTACTATTTACAGATGGATAAGTTCAAAGTTTTAAAGGGTTGTATGTAGGCACTTTCTGAATAAAATTGAAGATAAAGTTACTTATCATAGTTCGTCTAGAAATCTTATAGCGCCGCAATGCAATCGGTAAAAATGGAGCAAGATCATTTTCCAATATTCTTATAAGATCTTCACTAAGTCGAAACATGTCGATATAGTCTTCGTTTGTATTAATAATTTGCATATTACGTATTATTCTACTTTGTTTCCTTTTTGCTTTATGATCATCTTTTAAAGCTTCTTCTAGTAAGAAAAGTAAACATAATGTACGAGTCGCCATTCTATAGAAATCTAAAACACTAAAAACACAATAAATAGGTAACTTTTTTGCAACTAGGTTTTAATATTATCCATTTATCACATTTAATTATAATTTATGAAGAAATATAAAAAACAGCCAAGAAAAAGCTTCTAATTCTTAGCTGTGTATTTTAACAGATAAAATCGTAGTAGAGGTCTTGAACGAGGCTGTTTTTTGCTTACAGAATACGAATTTTTTAACTTTTCATAGATTTAACGTCAAACATTTTTCAAATTTAGTTCCTTTCATCACCATCTACAGAGTTGAAGCGCTAGTGTAGGACGACCCGAATTAGTGAATACCAAATAAAAAATCAGCGGTGGAATTAGCCGATGCGACGCTGTTCAGGTTTACAGAATCGCACTCCTGAGTTTTCATGAAAATTACTGCACTTTGATGTTTATTACTGCAATTAGTATGAAATTTCAATAAAATTCACGGATTTCAAAAGGAATGTATACAATGTTTGCACTTTTGCACGAAACAAAAACTTAATCTACGGCAGAACTGCAATAATTACAGCACTTGAAAAGTAAAAATATTTTTTAAATTTTTGCAATTACGCTCGACTCCGTACACGATAATTGTTCTTAGTTTTTAACGCCCTTGGCTTGTAAAATAGTGTTAAAAGAAACCTTGAAAAGTCGACTATAAAGTTAAATAAAAGCAGCTATGCAAATCGGGTGATTCACATACCTGCATTTATTTTACTTCATTGCCAGTACCTAAGTTTAGTAAGTCATCTGTACTTCCACCAAAATAGTAATTGTAACTATGCCATATGCTTATAACTATTTGAAATTAGATCACTTTTATTATGTATCATTTTTAAAGTTATATTAATATATCAGTCTTGTATTAATTAATCTCACTGCTTGTCACACTGAGAAGAGCTCAGTGTGAGAAGGTTTAGGACATAGTCCACTAAGCTAGTGCGCGTAAGCAGTCTCTACATATCTTCGAGAACTTTATAGAGAACTCTCAGACATGCAGGATTGTTCACAAATTTTCCTATACTATATGATCGCTTTACATGTATATCTATACTAATATTATAAACAGGAAAGTTTTTTTTTTTGGTTCGTTTGTAAGGGTTTCACTCAAAAACTGATCAACCGATTTGAAAAATTCTTCTATCATTAGAAGGCTATATTATCACCAAGCGATAAAGGATATATTTTATTTGAAAAGAGTACTGCTTGCTTTTTTATAGTGCTACAAGCATACGGCTCACCTGATGGTAAGTGGTCACCGTAGTCTATGGACGCCTGCAACACCAAAGGCATCACTTACGCTTTGCCGACACTGTAAAAACCTTTCAACACCCTTTTTGAAGAACCCCACACTATAGTCTTGTCTTGTGTGGGAAAACCTCAGCAAGGAGTTCATTCCATAACCTGAGCGTCCACAGGAGAAAATTCCTTTGGAACCTGTTTGAAACCAATTAGGTTACTGCTAACCTAACCTAGTTTTACGTGAACAAAGCCTGTGGCAAAAGCTAGTAATATATAAACATCCAATCGACACGAGTATCTACCTAATATAAAAGTCTAGTCATTATCATGAAAATTGTTTTCCTGAACACACGCCTTTATAATAAACAATACATCGCGTGTGGCCCTCACAATAAAAAAGACAACCAAATTGTTATCTACACTTTATCGAAGGAGGAAATATTTAAATTAACCTGTTACGGGTTGTGGCTCGCCTAAAATATTAATATAATCATATTTAAGCAAATTGTTATGACCCTCACGTGTAGTCATATAACACACTAGGGTTTATTATTTTTAGTTATTACTTGCATGCGTCATGGCAGAGGTAGTTATGTTTTTTTTGCCCTCATGTCGAACAAATATATTTTTCTAATGCCGGTTGTTATGCCAGATATATTGCGCCGCGCTAGGAAATCATTCTTGTATCGCGGGGGACATTACAAATTTTTAAGACAACCCACAAGCAGCAACATAGATCACAAGCGGATACAAAGAACATCTAGAATCGCAATAACCACAAACATTTGTCCCGTATGGTATTTAAAACCACAACACTCGGCGTAGAGTACAGTAGGTACCGAGGTGATCACAAAGACTAGGCCTTCCGTGCAGTCAATATAATATACCTGCATTCCCTAAAATCCCCATATTGCAGGAGTAATATTCATATATACCGCTATATGTACACTGCATCTGCCTAACTCTGCGCTGCTATTGAAAAGAAAAACTAGGCTTATAAACTGGAATTTAATTTCAATGCTTAATTTCAATATAAACTGGAATTTCATGATCGCATGTAAACATAAGTTTAGGTAGGTACTTTTTTTACTTTACGTTTTATAAAAATACTAGATGTGCCCGCGATTTTGCCCGCTCTTATGATTACTGCGCCGTTGTAGCGTGATGTTATGTAGCCTATAACCTTCCTCGATAAATAAGCTATCCAACAACAAAATATTTTTTCAATTCGAACCAGTATTTCCTGAGAGTAGCGCTTTCAACCAAACAAACAAACTCTTCAGCTTTATAATATTAGTGTAGGTATATCATGTTATTTATAAAAAATATTAATTTGGCATCTTGAATAATCCTCTAAAATCGAAACATATCATAGATTTCAATCTTACTCCTGCAGACTCTTTATTATGTTACTTCGAATATATTACGGGGCCTAAAATCACTACGAAAGCGCCACATGTTCTGATTTGAATATATTTTCAATATAAAAATATTATTTATTTGATCAATAACAGATTTGTATTCCAGACAGATTACCAATGATTTGTGAGTTATACATGATTATATTCTAGAACAAGCATTTAGATGTTTGTATCTAATGTATAAAAAATTGAATAGGTACCTAGAATATATCTAAAAAAATTACTTATGTGTGCTAAGGGTGCCGTCTTTATATTTTCTTTTGATTGTATCATAAAAATTTAAATAAGTTTAATTTTGCTAGGTATATATTAAACTATTATAATACTATTGTTTGTCTTCATTTCAAAACCAAAAAATTTGGACATTTTATTTGTAATATAATATATAAAATGTGCCTAATATCTTTCAATAAGAAATAATGTTATACGGAGACAAGTTCACGACCCCAAACAATAAGAACCAAAACTTACCCAATTGTAGCACATTTACAGTGCATCTAAAACAGGACGCCAACTACGTGAAATTAAAGTACTGTAATTTTAGAGAACTCCCACTCTTCGCAATTTTTGTATTTTCTTTCTCACATCATACGTACACATCACTAAGACTGAATATTGCGCACCATTTAATATGGATGTAAAATAATATCATTGTCCTTATCTTCGACCTTTATCTTTACACCTCACACCTACGTATCGCGGGTCAGAGGTTTGTGGAAACACACCGTATCCTACCTGTGTTGACAATCATGATACCTTTGGGAAATCCCTTCGTTGTATTACTTACTTCAACTTTTTATTTTCCTTCATATAATGTGTAGTCGGCACAAGATCCCCATTAAAAAAGGTCTCGGTAACATGATATCAGAGATATTATTTTTCCAATTTACATGTCTGTAGATATTCGAATAATACGAGGGCAAAACAGTTCAGAATCAAATGACTGTGTATTAAAAAATAATATATTTGGCTGTTCCAGAACGACTTGGTAACAACAGGGTAGGAGAAAATATTAATACATATAGTCTTATGCTTTATCCCTGAAGAAGAGATGGAGGTGTATTATATCCACGGTGTAAGATACCACGTAATATTGGCCGAGCCTGTTATCGTTTATCGGAAACATTAGCAGATTCCGTCGTGCTACTGAGAATTATTGTCAGTGTAACGTTTATCCTGTTCAACCCGCTTTAGAGGCGTGGTTAACTTAGGAAGTGAACTAAGCAGAGATAATTTAAACAATATTCTACACGATCAAAAGATTTTATTTTTGATAACAATTTGAACTAGTATATAAACCTTTTATAGCAAACAATAATGACTAGAAGTTAGATAAAAAACAGGGCGTGGTTCTAAGAGTAAAGCTTGTTACGTCGTCTTTGATAGAAAGACCACTTAACTGAGTAGGAAGCTCGGCAGTTAGAAGCTCTCATCAGGGCGTTTTGATCTTATATATCGGCTACCGCCATGCGCCGGTAGGAGGGAGAGAGGGAGCGCCACCACTCCAGCGTGAACGCGGCTGCTGAGCACGACCGGTCCACGTGACACCAGGAAGAAACTAATAATACTGCCAGGTCCGGCAATTGAGCTCGCGACTTCATGCACAGCAGTCGCATTCTCTACCGGTGCTCCACTAAGGCAGTAATGTCATATTGAAAAAAGTGAGGGTCCACCAATCTTACAACGATTTGACAAATTAGCTTTGTAAGTTTTACAAGAAATGGTTAGACACTTTACATACCTTTCTCTTTAAAGTAAAGAAAGTATCATTTTCTTTTACCTGGGATTTCATACTCAAATTTGGTTAGCTTGACTTACGGTGAGTGAGAAAGACTTTCGAGGCTTATTGAAGAGAGTCTTTATCTCTTGCAATATCAGAGCAGTTATTCCCTTGATTTACAAGCTAGACTAGGTACGAGTAATACCTTACATTAAAAGTGGTCATAAGCTTTATTAACTGCTTACCATTAAGCAAGTCTCAAGGTTTGGGAGGAGCAGAAAAGCGTAGATGGATAGATAAAAAAACGAATAAAGGGTGCCGTTGCGTGACAGCGTCGATCGCGGTAGAAATCTCGAGTAAGTGGATGATAATGATGACTGACATTTTAAGTGATAAGAAGAGAATCATGCAGAGAGGGAGAGAGCTTAGATTAGGTATACTAATTGTATTACATTATATTATTCTTTATTTCGAACATGAAGCAATGACACAGTAGATAATACATTGTGCTTGAAGTAATCTTAAACCAAAAATTACGTTACCGACTACGTTATTCAAAGAATACACAGAAAAGTATCTGTAAGTAGTCGTACAAATATACTTAGATTAAACACAAATAAAATGAAATAATAAAACTAAAAGTAAAAATAATGTATAAAACATTTGTTGTTCATAACTGTTCGTTGAACACGTTTAAAACACTATAATACTAGTGCAAATAATTCAAGAGCATGTCCTCAGTAAAATGCGCTATTGTTATCTTAAAAACAACGCATGAATCGGTAAATTGTACGATGCCGCATTTGAATTTCGAATAATATTACATGCGGCTATTGTGCATTGGACCCTGGGCTCGATCCCATGTCAGGGTTTTTCTGCTAATAAATTTTCAATAGCAGCTCAGGGTTTGGGGGCTGTTTCCAGTAAATAGCCAACGGCTCCACCATATTATATGGAATCTAAAACCATACCCAGAGAAATGTGTGTATATAACAAATCAGAGTACCTCTTCAGAGCGTGAGAGTAGGTGCCTATTTATTCGACTTTTATTGCTTATCTGCTGATTATTAGAAGACACAAATTCACAATCAAACAGAAGTACATTCGAATAACGATCAACATAGAGATCATTCGAATACATGCTAATCAATTGAACATTCAAATATTTAACTTATAATAGTACATCGCTTATTATTAGCAGCGATAGCCTAGTGGGAAACCGTTAGACTGCCACGCAGAGGTCTCGAGTTCGATCCCAAGGCGCGCATCTCTGACTTTTCGAAGTTATGTGCGTGTTAAATAGCTAAGTATCGCTTGCTTTAACGGTGAAGGAAAACATCGTGAGGAAACCTGCATATCTGAGAGTTCTCCATAATGTTCTCGAAGATACGTGAAGTCTGCCAACCCGCACTGGGCCAGCGTGGACTATGGCCTAACCCTTCTAACAATGAGAAGAGGTCCGTGCCCAGCAGCGGGACAGTTTAATACAGGGCTGATATTATATATTATATATAGTACATCGCTAGCAGTACTTATTTCCTTCCAATTATATCAGCTAATACTAATACTTTTGGCCAGGCCAGGTTAAGAGCACCTTGAACCGACGGGCGTGTATGAGGAATGTGATGAAAGTGAATGAAGCCAGAGAAGTGTGTCAGGATCGTAGCAAATGGAAATCCGTAGTCTCTGCCTACCCCTCTGGGAAACAGGCGTGAATCTATGTATGTATGTATGTACTAATATTTTTCTGATATGACAAGTTAGTAATATCACAAGTAACAAGTTGAGTTTAGTTTTTTATTATTTTTTGTGGTTTTTCACATATAAACTCCACAGTGTAATATAGTGACATTTGTATAGTGTTAGTAGAAATAATTATTTAATTTCATAGTTTTGATAAGAAAGGTTGAATATTAATAGATTGGACTTTTAATCTTAGCATTGATTGGATTACGGTCAACCAATTACGTCAATATGACATGAATATTGATATTTTATTAATATGAACTTGAATAATGAGTCAGATTTTTTGTTAAAAGTGGTAAAGCAAATATATTTTCGACTGTATAAGACTCAAGTAAATAATACAGTAAGTTAAAATATTATTACTTAACCTGACTACGTCCATTAATCATTATTAATCTGTAGTTTGGCTGTGAGGTTTCGTTTCCCTCGTCGCCACTTTCCGTTTACGCCCAAATAATGCAATCTTAAACCAATTTCTCTCACTTCCTAAACAATAAATCAGAGTTATGCTTCTATGATTATTTATTGTGGCAGTTTATTAAAACAAATGAGCTTAGATTGTATGGCGCGGTGGTTTAAATCACTTTGGCAATGTTAATGCGCTAAGTGTTGTACACCACGCAAGACAAAAAGACTGCCATTGTTTTTTTGTATGTTATTTCTTTTTAAAAGCAATTTCCTTTCTATGAATAATTTACCATATATACTATAGTTTATTTTAGTAATTACTTTTATACTTCACGGTAGAGGTAATTATGTTTTTCTTACCCTTCTTTTCCCTTAGCCTTTATTATTCCCAAGTCACTTGGGGTCGGCTTTTCTAGTCTAACAGGATTTGACTGGATATCAGTTTTTACACGGAGCGGCTGCCACCTGACCTCCGCAACCCAAAGGCTAACGATACCCTAAAGCTAGACCAGTGTCAGGATATTACAAGATACTGACTTTCCCAATAACGACAGCCATAGATGTTCATGGCACGGAGCAGGCGAAAATTGTCAATCAATACCCACATAATTTCGAAAAGTCATATAACTTCCGAAAGTCAGAGGTGCACGACGTGGGTTAAAACCCAAGACCCTCTGCATTGCAGTTTGTTGGTCTCCCCACTGAGCTATCGCTGCTTTTTTATGTTTTTTCTACCCTAATGTCAAACAAATGTAATGATCTAATTCCAGTTTTTTTTTAAATCGGTAAATATTATCTGCCGCACTAGAAATTAATTCCTGTACCACAGGGAATTTTAGAAACAACGGACACATTAAACATGCTAACTTGGAACAATATAGTCGATCACACAATTTTTTGTCCCGTGTGGAATCGAAACTGCAACACTTGATGCAGTGTCAGTAGCGAACATTCAAACCATTACGTCATCCGTGCAGTAATAATATTTTTTAAGGTTTATGTGACCTGCAACACAACAACTATGTCTTCTAGAGAATATGGAATCTTGTTTTTAATGTAGTATAAAATATTTAGCACCATACTAGATAAAATAATAAATTTCAAACTAAAAGTTGAAAGCACATACTCTCAAAACTTTCTTCAGATGCTCATAATGTTGAATTATTGTTATAGTTGATATTTTATGTATGACAGATTCTTAAAATATTGGACAGTTACATGAGTTATAGAACTATTGTGATAAAGATAAAAACTCACTGAAATCAAACTGCTTGTACAGATTCTACAGCAGCGATATCCTAGTGGGAGGTCGTTGAACTGCAACACAGAGGTATCGAATGTGATCCCAAAGCGCATTTCTGATTTTACGAAGTTATGTGCTCGCTTTAGCGGTGAAGAAAAACA
The DNA here is from genome assembly GCA_930367265.1 of Catocala fraxini. Lineage (NCBI taxonomy): Eukaryota > Metazoa > Arthropoda > Insecta > Lepidoptera > Erebidae > Catocala > Catocala fraxini. Next base: position 3,644,492 of record OV884037.1, read on the forward strand.
TTGTGAGGAAACGCATGTCTAAGAGTTCTCCATAATGGTTTCGAAGCTATGTGAAGACTGCCAATGCCGACTGGGCCAGTGTGGTGTATTATGGTAACCCTTTCCACACTGAAAAGAGACCCACTCTCAGCAATAGTATAATTCCCTACAGGGCTGTTTTTATACAAACTTTACTGCCTTTTTTATTTTAAGATACTTTTATTACACAATTTGAATCTACGGTCACGTACAGACGCAGTCTCTCCGTGACAATAGCCGCTGAAAATTTGCCGAAACGTCGGAGATAATGAAAACCTACATCTAGATAGTTTAATTATCCAAATAACTCGAATAGCAGTAAGTTACTCGTTTAGCAGTAGTAGTTTCACAGTTTCAAAATTATAAAATTATAATGTTTAATATAAACAACGCTATAAAATAGTAATCACAAGCTGGTTTGGTAATGTCATAGTTCCGTTTGTGAAGCAGAAGAATCTTTATCCACCCTAACGTTTATTTTTTTATTCGTCCATGTATCGTCAATGTGTAGCCAGGTCGAAACGTCAGGCATCATAAATGTAAACATTAATAATCGCGTTAATACCCGTTACAAATTACAAACATATGATTATACACGGTTGAATAAATGGCAGCACTAAAAACAAGACAGCTTAACAAATTATATACATTGTCTACGCAAAACAATTTAATTAAAATCCTTGTTTTGTAAGGCACACCTAATTCCCACACTGACTTTGAATATGATTCAGTAAGGTAGTAGTGATATTTTAATTATGGTTTAATTTCGTTACCATAGCGAACCTGCGGTTTACCTTTTGATATTAAATATTAAGTTCGGTCCGCAATTTCGTCATTCACCGTTCTCTGTTTCTTCCTTGATTACTCTTTGAGTCTGTTTTAATTCACTTTTGTTGAGGAAGTGACCTTTCCCTACCCACATTTATTTCTGCATTATTTTCGTTTTTATATTTTTTGTTGTTTCACATTTTTTCTTTACAGTGTCCCTGTTTTGGGAGCGAATTTGTTTTGATATAAATTCTATAAGGCATTTTAGACTAAACGAGGTCACCCATTTATTGATACACCTCAATTTCTTGGAGGGGTTAAGTATAGACTGCCGTTAACTTGCTACGAGTCTAATAGTGAGGGTAAATTTATAGTCTAATCGTTAATGAAGCAAGCTATGTCAATATTATTTAAAGATCAATTTATTGCCATCTCATTCTACATGCAAGCTGAACAATTTTATCTCTTAACCTGACCTTTCTTTAGATTTTCTCAGATACGGACAGGCAAATACTGCCCGTTACTTTCTATACACACTGTTTAAAATTTTCAGTTAATGTTCTCTTGACCAACACCCTTAGTATACTATCTGAATCTTATTTCAAAATGTTGGTATATGTAAATAAACTACATATTTTGCCCACCGATTTTGTTTGTTTTTGAATTCAATTTCATTTCCGATCGGTCTATCGCATAACTTTAACTCAAATGAGCCCGCATTAATTGTGTATAATATTATTAAAATGTACCATCATAACATCTAACTCAGATTTTAAGCAAATAATATTTTTCTTTTATCTTTAAAGAGATACATTACAATATATTGCCAAAATTAAGCAGGAATATACCAAACATCAGACAATATTCTTCTTAATTACAATTTAAATAATCTCCAACTAGGGATTGTTATTACTACACGAAAAAATAATCAAGTCAAGTACCCGCCTAAAGGTCCTACACGGAGTAAAATTTTACATAATTACAGTAAAATAAAAAAGTTAGGATGGTTATTGTGAAGCCGCTCACGTATGGAGAGAAAAACCTCAATTTTAATTAGAGCCATTAGCTTCCCAGTATCCCGCTGGCGTAAGATTACCCACCTATTATAAGCACATTTAACTAAATACCTCTCTCATACGCTATGAGCATAATTGAAAATATGCTTATCCTTCTTATAAACGTTATATGGTAGATATTATATACTCATAACTCAGTGTAACTTTGACGTTCATACGTGTTACTTTGTGACTTAGAAGAACAAAATTATTTTGAATTAAATTAATAGAGGTTGAAGACAGATGCATTGAGACTTATAGTCTTTGGTTAACACATCGACTGCCATGTAGCAGAAATTATAGTTTTCACCGTAATTTATGACCGGCGTTTAATGAGCTGAGAATAAATTGATTAGACTCTGTGTTATTAATTCAATGTGTCGAGTCAGTTATTAGTCCAGTTTAGCTGACAAGTGAAATTCTGAGTCGATTTTGATGGTCAAACAATAAAATTAAACTGGACACTTTGGTACTGTGTCGTTAAATTAAGTCGGTTATCATTTTCATTAAAAAATAATTCACTTTACAACTTCTTCTCCCTAACCTTTATTATTCCAAAGTCACTTGGGGTCGGCTTTTCTGGTCTAACCGAATTTGACTGGATATCAGTTTTTACACGGAGCGACTGCCATCTGACCTCCGCAACCCGAAGGCTAACAATACCCTAAGGCTAGACCAGTTTCAGGATATTATAGGGTACTGACTTCCCAATAACGACTGCCAAAGATGTTCATGGCAGCCGGGACCGACGGCTTAACGTGCTCTGCGAAGCACGGATAATTCACTTTACAACTAAAACCCTGTTTTATATGAGACTTTACAAACATTCAATTAATGGACAAAAAGTACACTCAGGTACAAATAACTGGTAACGAATGGACATTCTCATGAACCTATACGTCTGCTTAGATTTCTGAAATAAACAAGGGTGATGGGTCAGGCTTGTGTATTTCAAAAGTCAAATAGACATAGAGATACTAATCTATAAAAACAATACAACCTAGACAAATATAAATCTATAGTACCTCACAATTCAAAGTTCATTAAAAGCATCTTCCAGATAATATTTTCCCTATCGTTCCGAAACAGAGTAACCCCTAAACAGGCCTGTATCATTAATTATTATAAACCTTCATGCAATTAATTAAACAAATATTAAGTTTCGTTATTAAAACGAGTATTTGAAACGAGTAATTAAAATTTGCTTCCATTAATATTATGAGATAATACGTCATGTGCTGTCATCTTAACTGGTGTATTTATTACACATAATTTATGAACGGTTGAAATAAAAGGTACTGCACACATTCTGTGCCGTTTTAATTTTTGATACGGTTACCAACAGATGTATGATGGGGGCCAGTCAGTGCAGACCGGTGACACTTCGACTCAGTGGGATCTTTTGTGTCGACACTTCATTCTACTTCGAAACATTTCCTAATAGAAAACTCAGTTACGACATTTTTCCTGACGCGAAATTGAATCCTTGACAGATGTGTGAGTGATCAGAATCACCAAATATAAGTGCAAACTAAAGCCACAGTATCAACAAATAGATAACAGTTTTACTTTATCACCTTTGTCGGCTATTTATTACTATGAAAAAATGCTGGCAAATTGAATGGATTATTTTATAATATTGTCTTCTATTTACGCGAATATTATTCATTGAAATTAAACTGCTATATACGGATTTTACCGCGTTGTTTATTTGACACCTTATTACAAAATTTTGAAAATTGTTCACTACTACTACTATTAAACTTTACTAATTTTTAAGCTAATTAAATTATTATTAAAACTATTTAGATTTAATTTATTTTTACACTTTCCCCGACGTTTCGGTTGCTTTTCAGCAGCCACGGTCACGGGGAGTCTCCCCGTGACCATGGCTGCTGAAAACTAAAATTTAATAGTAGTAGTAGTGTAACAATTTTCAAAATTTTGCAATAAAGTGTCAAATAAACAACGCGATAAAATCCGTATATAGCAGTTTAATTTCAATGGATTATTTTATTTATTATTCTAGAAAGAAATGCCTTTTTATAGTAGTAAATTCTAGTCGGTTAATGTCTCGACCTTGATGTCAACAATTTGGTGTCCGTCGATGTTATTGTCCCATTTCATTTACATCAAAATAGTGTATTAGAATTCATAGAAAACGCTGACAATTCAGGCAGGCATTTCTGTTAATGTCAATTGGGTATAGAAAGTATTTAGTGATTGATGACAAAGTACTTTTCGTCTATTTCGTTATCTTTCAATATGTAAAAAATTATGGTTTTTGCGTAGGTCGAACTAACAAACAGATTTGGAAAAATGTAGTTTTGGGTTCACAACCTTTCAATAGTAGATTTGAATTAGTTTAATTAAAAAGCAAACACAGCTTTTTACAGTTATAATTGTAGGAGTTTCACCTGCGGTTTTACCCACATTTAAATTTATTGCTCCGGTGGCTCGTAGCGTGACGTTATGTAGCCTTTTAAACTTTCGCGTTGCATGATATATATATAATATGTAACGGGTATTAACGCGATCATGCATAATGTTTACCTTTTTATGCTTGACGTTTCGACCAGGTTACAACGGCCGTGGTCACATACTGACTGGTGCTGCGATGTCATGTCTCCGTTTGTGAGGCAGAAGAATCTTGATTCACCCTCACTTTTGGCATATTTTTATTTGTCCATGTACCGTCACAAACTACACTCACGGTATCCCTATTACGTATGCTAGCCATGCGTATACGTATGGTGCATCGCAGCACCAGTCAGCTTGTGGCCACGGCCAGGTGTAACCTGGTCGAAACGTCAAGCATAAAAAAGATAAACATTATGCATGATCGCGTTAGTACCCGTTACATATTATATATATGTTATGTAGCCTTTTTACAAGAATTGGGCTATCAAATCCTTGCTAATATTATAAATGTGAATGCGAGTTTGTTTGTTACGATTTCACGCCTTACTACTTAACCGATCATCATGAAATTTCACATACATATTGTCAGGGTTACAGTTTTTTTTTATTGTGACTTGGCAAGTGATTATTACGGACCTGATGGAAAGCCAAATTACAGTCCAGAGACAGTGACGACGAGGAGAAGATAGTTGTCTTCTAGCCGTCGCCAGTGTCAAGCCGGTCTGACCAGATGATTCTTCACAATACGTTTGAAGGACACAATGTCATAGAAGGGAGGCAACACATGTGCCGGAAGACCATTCCAAAGTTGTATGGTACGGCATAAGAAGGAATTGCTGAACCTTTTGGTGGGTGACGGGATTATGCTAACCATCCATCCGTGGTTACGAAGACCGTCACGTGTGGTTCTAAAAAGGGAGGGGGGATGAGGTCAAATAACTCTTCGTAGCATTCGCCATGATAGAGGCGATAGAATACGCTAAGGGACGCAATGCCTCTATGAAATTGTAGCGGTTCGATGTCCTTCGTAACCTCCTGGCTGTCCATTATACGTATGGCATGACGCTGCAGTTTATCTAAGGCATCGCGTAGGTACTTAGCGGAACTATTCCAAAGTTGCGAACAGTACTCCATGCTGCTACGGACTTAGTCCTTATACAGCAAGAGGTACTTTTAATTTTTAAAAAAGCGCTGTCGCTGATCTATCCTAATCTACATTTACGCGAGCGAAGCCGCGGGCATAATCTAGTAAAAATAATTTTATGTCCGACTGGTAGTTCTACAGATTAGCGCGTTCAAGGAAACTCTTCAGCTTTATAATATAGGTAATTATAGATAAATCGATTATATTTTAAAGACACGCATACACGCATACACACACACACATGTATAAACAACATGTAACATAATAAACGCACATCCTGAAATTATTTTTGTTCAAAATCGGCTACTGAATCAATTCCAGCAATTTTTAATAAAGGTAATTTTTTATCCCTAAAATAATTAAACAGAATTAAATTATAGTCACCCATTCATTAAACAGCTGAAATAAACGAAAATGTATCATAATTCAAGGCAATAACGTTTTTAATGCAATAAAGGCAACGCTGATGTTAGATTTATTGTAATATACCCACACTATCCGCGCACAATAAGGAGAAATAATTCGTTAAATTAAAATATTTAAGTACATAAAATTAACATTTTAATGATTATAACTATTATTATTACGATTGAATAATCAAATTGGGGTGTTTTAGGTTGTGCGTTATATCTGTGACATGTTGTATTTGCGTCATCGCTCGCAACAAAAATTGCCATTTCACTTCACACACAGCGCAATACAGTAGTTATAGAAGCTCACATTACCCCACTATACGATAATAATGGAACGTTCTATAGTAGCTTACGTAGACACGCAATCGATAATTGCGATTCCTTTCAAACGAACCAACAAAACCAAAGAATAGGCTCTCAATCTCGGGCGGCCGTACGGAACGATCTTCACGTGAATGTCGGTACCAGACTATTTACTCGACTGATTGTTAGTACTAGACCGTACAGTCGAAGAAAAACAAGTTCTAGTCATTTTCAATCAAAGATTTACTGTTATCTTCAAAGATTTCAATCATAGTGGCATTATCGTTCTTAGGTCGCACGAAAATATCTACACACATCGTACCTAATCCTCCCAATGTTATAAATGTGAAAGTTTGTGAGCATGGATGGATGGATGTTTGTTACTCTTTCACGCAAGAACTACTGAACCGATTGCGATAAAACTTGGTACGTAGATAGCTGATAACCTGGATTAACACATAAGCCTAGCCATATCCCTTTATTCCGATATTCGAACGGCATCGGAACTTACGCGGGTGAAACCGTAGAGCGTAGCTACTGTCATATGTATATGCGAATGTAAGTTTGTTTGACTACTCGACAAATCATCATGAAATTTCGCAAGCACGATGTCAGGGGTACAGAAAAGGACATAGAGTACAGAAATAGCAAATAGAAGGTAGATAGAATCCAAAAAAGTACTGTTTCCAAGGGATAGAAAGTGGACATAACCTACATTTACCGAGCGGCGGCGCGGGCAAAATATAGTTAATAATAATAAAAAATAATAAAATATTTATTTCATAAAAGTTACAATTAGCATGAATACAGTACATAATATATCATGAGACAAGTTATACAGAATTTATTGAACTCTGCGATCCAATGTAAGATTTAACTTGTGTTTTGGGTACCAGATCTCCCGCTGTATTACATTTAGTTAATAGTTGCAAAATATATTAGGTGTTCTTGTGAGCAGCTATAAAAATATGTGCAAGTAAATAAGGTGTGCGTGTGTATGTGTATGTATAAGTGTGTGTGTGTGTGTGTGTGTGTGTGTGTGTGTGTTTGTGTGTGTGTGTGTGTGGGTGTGTGTGTGTGTGTGTGTGTGCGGGTGTGTGTGGGTGTGTGGGTGTGTGTGTGTGTGTGTGTGGGTGGGTGTGTGTGTGTGTGTGGGTGGGTGTGTGTGTGTGTGTGTGTGTGTGTGTGTGGGTGTGTGTGTCGGTGTGTGTATATGTGGGTCCAATTAGAGTACCGATAATTTTAGCATGATCTCAGTATGAGCATAAGTTTTGGTCATGAACCATTTTGCAACTTTTTTCTTACATTGGGATCGAATGAGTGGATAGATGTTACAACTTTTATTTATACTATTGTACAGGTGGCAGCCAATAACATTAAAATACCGCGAAGCCTGTGTGGTTCTGAAATTCGGAACTTGGCAAATTTTGTATGATAGACGTTTTTTCTATAGCTTTCTTTTTTTGTTATTGCCATCGGTGGTAGACGAGCAAGTGGTCCACCTGATGGAAAGTGGTAACCGCTGCTCATGGACTTCAGCAATGTCAAGCCACTGCAAAGCCGCTGCCTACCGTGAAAGAAGAACTCTCTTTAAACCTCGTTTGAAGAAGGACATATCAAAGCGCTCGGGAACACCGAAGCAGGCAGTTCATTCCAGAGCTTGCACGTACGTAGCTTGGATTGTATTCTATAGATGTATGCTTTCGAGTAACGGTCTTAAGTACGAAGAGCTGCCTGACAGTAAGAGTCTGACATTCTTTATCAAGTTGGGTAGTCGGATATTTATAGAGTTTGAATGTCATTACCTTAAGTATACTTCTTTGCGCACGTGTCAAGGGTAATAGGTGGGTTTTTGCTGCGCCACCCCGGACATATATACAATAGGTTAGTATAGACTGACATGGAGCACAGTAAATAATTTTTAAATAGTAAATAGTATATGTATATAATACATGAAAGAGAAGCATAGCGAACAATTAAAATGGTGATGACGCTATATTTAAAATTTTGATGTTACGATGGTAATGTGTCAGATTACAACTTGACGTCTAGAAAGTTGACATATTTAAACGTAGCACCTATAATCCAAACCTTCAGCTGAGCAGCAAGCGAGGATATTGGTCTCAGAGGTAAGTATCTAATATCTGTATTGAAGTCATATATAATAATAATAATAATAATAATATTCTACCACATACACACAACACCATCTAGCCCAAACTAAGCAGAGCTTGTACTATGGGTTCTAGACGATGGATAAACATACATATATACTTTTCTTTTTTGTAAATACATAGATATTATACATAGAAACACCCAGACCAAGACAAACATCCATGTTCATGCACACAAATGTTTGACTTGTGCGGGAATCGAACCCGCGACCTCGGGCGTGGCAGTCGGTTACACTAACCACTACGCCATCGAGGCCGACATATATGTATGTATCTTATGTGGGGGCCAGTCAGTGCAGACCGGCGACACTTCGACCCAGTGGGATCTTTTGTGTTGACACTCTCCCAATAACGACTGCCATAGATATTCATGGCAGCCGGGACCGACGGCTTAACGTGCTCTCCGAGGCACGGAGCAGGCGATAATTGTCAATCAATACGCACATAATTTTGAAAAGTCATATAACTTCCGAAAGTCAGAGGTGCGCGACGTGGGTTCGAACCCGAGATCCTCTGCATTGCAGTCTGTTGGTCTCCCCACTGAGCTATCGCCGCTCTTTTGAAGTCATATATACTTGTCATAGAAAATAGGTCATTTAGAACTTTGCTAGATAATAAGATATTGTTTATTGGTAGGCGAAAGTAAGATACTCAGAAAAAAAAAACTGAGCAACGAAGTTCACTGTCACAATCGTGATTTGTAGATTACTTTTATTGTAAAGGGCAATTCCCGTTATAAAATATAATAATAATAATAATAATAATATTCTATCACATACACGCAACACCAACTAGCCCAAACTAAGCAGAGCTTGTACTGTGGGTACTAGACAATGGATAAACATACTTATATACTTATTTTTTGTAAATACATACATATTACACATAGAAACACCCAGACCAAGACAAACATCCATGTTCATGCACATAAATGTTTGACTTGTGCGGGAATCGAACCTGCGACCTCAGGCGTGGCAGTCGGTAACACTAACCACTACGCCATCGAGGCCGACATATTAATGCCAAATGTTCAAAATAGATTTTCGATTTAGTTTATTAAACGTCAATTTTGAGTTGTAATTTAATTTATATTCATACTAGTTCTGCCTGTGGCTTCGGTCGTGTTAGTGTAAGTTTTACCAATAAATGTATCCCACGGGTACAGTAATTTTGTTCTAGAAGATAGGTACCCTATATTCTCTTTTGTACCCCTGAGAACGTGTATGTAAATTTCATAATGATCGATCGATTAGTTACAGCGTGACAGCGTAACAAAGAAACTTATAATCGCATTCATAATTATAATATAATTAGTTAAAATATGACGATTATTTTAACTTAGGAGAATATCGTTTGTAACATTTATGACATTGACCCTAGATTGGAACTTAATTAATGTGTCGTTTTTATTACTCGAATTAGCCTTTAAATGTATTAATTTTCTAAATATAAAGGCTTTGTCGTCATTTTAGAAATGACGAAGTGCTATGAAAAAGATTTCCAAGCGCATTCGGTCAGTGAGAAAAAAGTGAGGTGACAAGCATAGAACAATAAAATTGTACTTACTTATACAAGGCTATTAGGTATACACTATTTACGAAACAATCACTCGAGAAAATAACAAGCCGCGCGCTTTGCGTTTTTCCATATTATATCAGCCCTGTATTACACTATCTCACTGCTGGGCACGGGCCTTCTTAGTGTCATGTGAGAAGGGTTAGGCCATAATACACCACACTGGCCCAGTGTTGGTTGGCAGACTTCACATATCTTCGAGAACATTATGGAGAACACTCAGTCATGTAGGTTTTCTCACGATGTTTTCTTTAACCATTATGGCAAGCGATAATTAACTATTTAATACACACATAACTTTGAAATGACAGAGATTCACCTTGGGATCAAACTCGAGATCTCTGCGTGGTAGTGCAATGGCTTTTGACTATTATTAAAACAATTTATTCAGCTTTTTTGCTTACATCGTACATTGTGATAGATAAAGACCTCTAGGGAGACAGGTTTCAATGTAAATAGATAAAATTTACGAAAAAGCAGTTCAATCCAAAACCACAAATCTAATCTAATGGAATGATTGAACACATTCGTAATTTAAATTTAAATTCTAAATCTTTTGCTATCGTTAGAGTAGATTTATAAATTAGATTTATTCAATTTTTGAGCCTGGACAGCCCCAAACTATTTACCTGTACCCTTCAGAAGATTGCGTTCAAATTACCTTGAGTGAGTGCTGTAGTAAGATGCCTCAATGGCGTGACGAAAGCGAATGTGACTGCTGTGACAAGTTCTCGGGTTCGATTCCCAGGGTTGAGCACAGTGTTGTTGAATTCTTTTGTTATTCGCTTTCACGCCTTAACTACTCGACCGAACATCATGAAATTTCTTATACACGTTGCCAATGGAACAGAAAAGGTACCTTTCGTCCAGAAAAAGTACAGGTCCTAAGTTAAGCTAGCATACCGAAAAAATAAAAAAAAAATGAAAATACATGTACTGTCTTCAAAACCATACCTTTATGTACAAACTTAAGACTGCACCGAGCGTAAGACAGATAATGACAGAGCTCGTACGGCGCATAGTCAAATCGGCGCGCGGCAGCCATAGTAAAATTGTATGGAGGATTTGAAATGCTTTTTTGATAAATATGTATCTTTATTATCAACCAATAACTTAAATATTTGGGACGGACAAATTGTACTATAACTATTTATGTTTTGTTTAAGCTGTAAAATAGGATAGATTTCTACTGTTATAATCTAAAAATCACGTAACACAAGCTTACGTTTTTGCAAATTTACGTAATTTTGTGGGCAAAAATATTAATTATTTTAAGATTTTTACACGGAGTAATTGTAAACACATTCATTTTTATGGTAAATGTATATTTTATATTTGTATTAAACAAAAAGTGTTGATTTTATTCACTTAATTGTGACCGCTTGTTTTGGTACATTACGCTCGGCGCAGTCATAAACTAAAAAGAAAAAATAATATTTTGATTACTTCAAAGCAAGAACGTTAAACGACAATCAACGAAATTATTGATACTTCTCAGTAGTACTATTGTGTTAAGACTGCGCCCTCTAGACGTCAATAAGCTCGTATCTAAAACGTGATTGCTTAAACAATACCTGACGAAATGTAGATGTGATACATTTCTGCTTACACCCACGGTGGTATAGGCGTGAAATTGTATATGTATAGTCGATTTATTCTTACTTGTTTTAAGCAAATGTACATGGTATACTCAAACATCCTTATAAACACCCATCCACACACATACACACACAAGACACCCAACAATTAATTATAAATCTTACACTTTTTTAAAGCAGACACTTGAAGATTTTTTTATTCCTACTATATATACAATAAAGAAAGATAGTTTTTTCTATTTTTACCAGCCCTATTTTCTACTTAGTATTTTCTCACTATTTATGAGAATATTAATGGTTGTAATCATTTGTGAGGCTTATATAAATGTATGTATGTATCTTATGTGGGGGCCAGTCAGTGCAGACTGCCGACACTTCGACCTAGTGCGATCTTTTGTGTCGACACTCTCCCAATAACGACTGCCATAGATGTTCATGGCAGCCGGGACCGACGGCTTAAGGATGTAAATGTAACTATCAGAAGGTAGCACTGGCTTCTAAGATACAGGTCCATTACAAGTCAGGGTCTCCAATTTGTTATGTATTCCTTAAACCCTAAATTTTTCTTTTTTAAATTAAACTACTATATACGGATTTTATCGCGTTGTTTATTTGACACTTTATTACATAATTTTAAAAACTGTTACACTACTTTTACTTTTAAACTTTACATATTTTTAAGCTAATTAAATTAATATTAAAATTATTAAAACTATTTAGATTTAATTTAATTTTACACTTTCGGTTGCTAATTTTTTTTCCTAGATTAAGTGTTTTACTTATGAAGTAATAAACTTTATTATTATTATTAAAGATAGTGCATAAAGAAGCATTTCAAGTATTATTTTATTTTGTCAAATCTATTTATTAGAAGACGAATGAAGTATGATAGCGGTACTGATTGAGTTTGTTGTTTACCAAACAAAATAAGCAAGATAAAATGGACTCTATGTATATTGGAATAAGATTGCTGGGATTATTGAAGAGGCGTAGAGCTGTTATCGTGATGATAAGTAACCTCTATGACAAGTACAGCAATATAAACCAGTAATTATTTTTCTTCAACATCGCCAACGTATCAACCGTGCTATTGTAAGCGTCCATAAGCTTCCACAACCACTTGCCATTAAGTGGCAAGAATGCTTGTTTACGAGCATCAATCAATTAATCAATCTAACAACCTGTTACATTCTGCTGCTAGATTTAGGCCTTGTCCAATTTGTAACTCGCCACGCAAAGCACCTATTATTAATCGTAGTTATCAAGAACTTAGGTATTAATATCAAACTACTTTATACGGCATTCATCAATGCGATGAGAGTAAATTAATTAAACAATGCGTAAAAGCCGTATAAAGTAGTTTATATTGCAATGTATAATATCCGCGTAAACGTAAGACAATATTAAAAGCTGTTAGAACATTTTCAGGTATCCAGTTTAAACTATGTTCCATTTGTGATGAAAGAAGCAGCGATAGCCTAGTGGATAGTCCTTTGGAGATCTCGAGTTCAACCTTAAGGTACCTTTGGCTTTTCAAAAGTCACATGTGTATTAAATTGTTAATTATCGCTCGCTTTAACGGTGAAGGAAAATACCGTGAAGATACCTACACGTCTGGGAGATCTTCATAATGTTTTAGAAGATTTCTGTCGTCTGCTGACTCGCATTGGGCCACCGTGGTGGTTTATGACCTAGCCCTTCTCACACCAGGAAGAGGCTCGTGCCCAGCAGTGGAACAGTTAGAATACGGGAATGGCATTATTATTATTACAAGTTAAAACTCACTGTATGGTTCATAAATAAAGTTTAAACCTTCATCATCAAATATTTTAAATACTGGATACGCGTGCTATTTATATACCTACCCTGCAATTAATATTACGGAAACATGAGACGCAAAATAAAAAATAAATAAAATTGAACTTTATTTTAAAATATTCCGGTGCTATTAAAAGGTAAAATATCCTCGCTAAAGCAAACTTGTTAAAGGAATCCAATTAAATTGATTTTGTGCATAACCGATGCCGGCGCTTGCCCTCATCGACACCCAGTGCTGATATATTATCATTATTAGTACTCATTTTCAGACGCGTAAATCTTAAGCGTTGGTCAGGCATACAGCTTTAATAATGTATTATGGGTAAATAGATTTTAAATGGTTGAACAACTTAACTAATATTATTATAAACAAAAATGTATGCCCGGTTTCCCTCGTAGATGTCTTTTTCAAGATGAAAGGTACCTTATACCCTTTTCTGTACCCTGACAACTTGCATGCGAAATTTTATGATGATCTGTCGAGTAGTTAACACGTGAAAGCGTAACAAATTCCCATTCACATTTTAATTCTAGTAAGGACGCGCGTGTGAGTTTGTTTGTTACAGATAAGGATATAGAGTACCATTTATTCAGGTAAATGTACCGTTCCCGAGGAATAAAAATGATGATTAAAATCTACATAAACGCGAACAAAACCGCGCATTAAAATCCGTATTTAATACGATAGTCTTTATAATTTGTAGTTGATTATCGTTTCGTTGACGCTGCGGTACTGTATGCGAGTGATGTGCAGGTCTCGGTTTTTATTCTGAAATTGTGTCTGGTAAGCGCCATGGCTCGCCTCCGAGACCCAGAGGTCTCGAGTTCGATCACAAGGCGCGCATCTCTGACTTTTCGAAATTATGTGCGTATTAAATAATTATATATCGCTCGCTTTAACAGTGAAGGGAAAACATCGTGAGGAAACCTGCATGTCTGAGACTTCTCCATTATGTTCTCGAAGATATGTGAAGTCTGCCAATCCGCACTAGACCAGCGTGGTGGACTATGGCCTAACCCTTCTCACATTGAGAAGAGGCCCATGCCTAGCAGTGGGATAGTTTAAGGGCTATTATAGAGAATAACTTATTAGTCTTGTTGGTCCAACAGGTATATATACGTATAATAGCGGCTGATCGTGAGACTCCTGTTTCGAATATCAAGACGTTATTGTGTTTTTCTGTTAGGAAAACACACAGGGTGGTTTCCACATCGCCGTTGCCGATACACTGACTATTGCACGTTCAAATCGCATTAGGTACAATTCGCACTCTTAATAAAACAGCGACTTAACTCGAAATTTGAAAGTAAGGCAATTTGAACTCTAATTGTACATGTTAAATTCTAATATTATATTTGTGTTAAATCTTTGCAATAGAGTTCAAATTTGTTTAAACCAAAATACTGAGATAAGTCTCTGTTTTATTAAGGATGCGAATTATATGTCCTATCCATAAATACATTTTCTAGATCAGCCTGTCTATAGATAGATATATCTGTCTATACACGCGATAATTGTTTATGTGATCCAAAAATAATTGTTCTTGGTCTGGTTATTCTTTCGATCTATTAATAATATTTTTGTAAGGTCCCTCGCGACACAGAGCATCAGCCTTGCCGCGGGCATTGTCTTATTAAAAGTACAATAAAAAGAATACGAGGTCGAGATATCACAAAACAAAGCTGATATTATATTATTCTAATTCAAATGTAAAGTTTTCTAAGGTTTCAGAAAACTTATACGTACCCGAAATATATTTAAGAAATTGCCTGCTAATATATTTTATTCGTAACGTTTCTATATTGAGATAAAAAAAACGAAAACAAACAATCCGAATCCCGTTTGATTGTCAAACTTGCCACATAAATGTCAACAGCACAAGACAGGAAACTTTTGTATATTATCTTGTTTAGAAAGGTTTTTATTTGACGTTGAAAAGAACATGGACCCTCAGTATCAGGTAACTAGTGTAATTATTGCAGCTCTTTACAGATAACCTCATCTCTTCTACATTATCCGCTACGTTTCGCCCGATAGGGTCCATAATTATAACATACCTTTATTAACTTAAGTCCACCATACATATATTACAACATTATGAAATGCACTAAATTAATAATAATAATAATAGTTAAAAATCTCGAAGGGCCTCTTCACGTTGGACCCGTGTCTCCGTGTAAGCCTCCCAAAAGGCCTGGTATTTTTCTGATATAATATGTTGGAAAATACCTGTGATAAGAGAAACATAATCATCATATTCTACACATACACACAACACCATCTAGCCCAAACTAAGCAGAGCTTGTACTATGGGTACTAGACAATAGATAAACATACATATATACTATTTTTTTTTGCAGATACATACATATTATACATAGATATGTCGGCTTCGGTGGCGTAGTGGTTAGTGTAACTGACTGCCACGCCTGAGGTCGCGGGTTCGATTCCGCACAAGTCAAACATTTGTGTGCATGAACATGGATGTTTGTCTTGGTCTGGGTGTTTCTATGTATAATATGTATGTATTTACAAAAAAAAAGGTATATATGTATGTTTATCCATTGTCTAGTACCCATAGTACAAGCTCTGCTTAGTTTGGGCTAAATGGTGTTGCGTGTATGTGGTAGAATATGTGGTAGAAATACCCAGAATTATCGAGTAATAGATTTTGTCCGCGGATTCGGTCACATTAATGTAGATTTCAATAAAATTCTATCCCTCGGGATAAAGTACTTTTTATTGAATGATAGGTACCTTATGTCCTTTTCTGTACCTCTGACAACGTGTATGCGAAATTTCCTGACGATCGGTCGAGTAGTTAAGGCGTGAAATCGTTAAAAACAAATACAACTCTCATTCAATAGGATATTGAAGTGTCCTGGCACCCACCCTTTTCGACATCTACACGAACGACCAACCGCGGCCCCCAAATAAAAAACGATTTCTATATGCGGACGATTTAGCCCTTGCAGCTCAAACTTCAAAGTTTGAAGAGGCTGAGGATATTTTATCAGCTGGACTTGATTCCCTTGGTGCCTACGTGCCTGAAAACAGTCTGAAACCGAAGCTGTCGAAGACTGAAACATGTGTATTCCACATCCACAACCACCACGCTAGCCGAACCCATATCATCACATGGGAAGGAGCCCAGGTCCAGCATGCACTCACACCAAGATACCTGGGCGTCACACTTGATCGGGCTCTCACATACAAACACCACTGCCATAAAACCAAAATGAAAGTAGCCACACGTAACAACTTACTACGTCGTCTCATCTCAACCCATTGGGGAGCATCATCACATGTCCTTCGTACGACGGGAATAGCGCTCTGTTACTCAGCTGGCGAATTCGCTGGCCCTGCCTGGCACTGAAGTGCACACGCTGCAGCAGTGGACGTCGCTCTCAATGACACATGCAGAATAGTTACGGGCTGCCTAAAACCGACACCACTTAACACCTTATATCCATTGGCAGGTATAGCCCACCAAGTGTTAGAAGGGATGTCACCTGCTCGCTAGAAAAATCTAAACAAGAAGCTGACTCTCGTCCCCTACACGACTACAGGATGGCTGAGGCCCGACTCAGGAGCCGCAAGAGCTTTCTTCGGTATACGCAGCCTTTACAGACCGACCCACCGAAAAAAAGGATAGAGCTCTGGAAATCCCGGCATCCACCACCGCCTGACCTCCTGGACCCCAAAGAAACTCTCCCACCGGGAAACGACCAATCCTGGCCAGTGTGGAAGTGTTTAAATAGACTGCGAGCGCAAGTGGGACGGTGCAAACATAATTTATGTAGATGGGGAATACTGGATCAGTCCCAAACTCACTGTGACTGTGGTGCACCCCGTCAAACAATGATGCACCTACTGACCTGTCCAGCATGTCCTACATCCTGCACAAGAGCCGACCTCAACATCGCCACTGCTGCCGCCATAGCGGTCGCCACTTTCTGGGCCAAGACCATTTGACCGCAAAAGGGGACAAGAGCATTGACTCGAAAAGAAGACTAGGATATTATAATATTAGTTAGGATTATTTACCTAACTCATAATTCATATCTCTGTTAATATTTAAACCCATTATTAGTTTATGTATGTATAATATTTTGACAGAATAATTACAATATTTAACCATCAGTGTCATGTCTGTCTGACTGACTGGCTCAACTAGGCTTAGGAATAATATCCCCGCCGAAATATTACTACGAAACACCGGTGTAGAACGTACAAAATGTTGCTTAGAGTCTATATTCCTACAAGGTCTAATAGACATGTAATATCTCGATTTAATATTGAAACAATGAGTATTATATTAATACTCTAACATGCATATTTTATAAGACTTAATCAGTATTAGAGTTTATAGTTTGAACTAGCATTTGCTCAGCTTCGCCTGGGAACAGTACCTTTTACTTTTTCTGGAAATTACAGTACTTTTGTCTGGATAAAAGGCAGCCACATTAGCTGCCAACTTTGCATATCTGCGGGGTGCGAGTCGTGCGCGGGAGGACAGCCGCGCGTATCTGCAGAGCATACGTACGTACCTAAGATAGACTAAAAATATTTTGGCCACACGCGTGACACCAGGAATTTCAGCTGGCAGTGAAAGTGTTATGTCTTTATTGTTTGTTCGTCCGTTTGTATGTTACGCTTTGACCCTACTCAACTGATCATCTTAAAATTTCGCATACACGTTGTCAGAGGTACAGAAATGTACATTAAAAGTACTGTACGTAAAAGTTTATTGACAAAATATACATTAACGCGAGCGAAACTGCGAGAAACTTTGTATAAATGTAGTGCAATCTTTTAATTCAAGTTACACCTACAGCCTTCACCCGAACTATCTGGATTTAATTTTATACTACTAATGAGGCAAACAAGCATACGGCCCGCCTGATGGTATGTATCTTATGTGGGGGCCAGTCAGTGCAGACCGGCGACACTTCGACCCAGTGGGATCTTTTGTGTCGATACTCTCCCAATAACGACTGCCATAGATGTCCATGGCAGCCGGGACCGACGGCTTAACGTGCTCTCCGAAGCACGGAGCAGGCTATAATTGTCAATCAATACGCACATAATTTCGAAAAGTCATATAACTTCCGAAAGTCAGAGGTGCGCAACGTGGGTTCGAACCCAAGACCATCTACATTGCTTTTGGTCTCCCCACTCAGCAATCGCTGCTCTATCACCTGATGGTAAGTGGTCACCGTAGCCTATGGACGCCTGCAACACCAGAGGCATCACTTACGCGTTGCCGACCCTTCAAAAAAGGAAGTGGGAAGGAGAAGGACTGGGAAGGGGGAAAGAGGATAATTGAAATATGCACAATATGAAGAAAACTTATTACAATAAAATAAATAATCTATGAAGACCAATAAAGTGTTATTGGGCTAAATAGAATACTAATTGGTATAGGTATAGGCACCTTACCTGGAAACACAACCTCATGCACAACAGTCGCACTAACTACCGCTATATCAGCGCGGCTGCGCGGCAGCCATTAATCTCTCTAACTGCTTCACGTATTTTTGATTTTACCTTAATTAATGATTGTTTAAACTACTTCTTTTCTAAAGAGTGATTTAAGTACTTTCTTTACTAGCTTTTGCCCGCGGCTTTGCTCGCGTAAAATTAGGTTAGGTTATATTAGTAACAGTACTTTTTCAATAAAATATGGCCTATGTTACTCAGTGATAATATAGCTTTATAACCGTGAAAGAATTTTTGAACTCGGTGGTGTAGTTTTTGAGTTAAATCGTTATAAACAAACATACTAAAAAAATGAGACAACTACCATCTTAGTCTCCCCGTGACCATGGCTGCTGAAAAGCAACCGAAACGTCGGGGAAAGTGTGAACTTAAATATAAATAGATTTAATAGTTTTAATAAATTAATTAGCTTAAAAATGAGTAAAGTTCAATAGTATCTAGTAGTAGTGTGACAGTTTCAAAATTTTGTAATAAAGTGTAAAATAAATAACGCGATAAAATCCGTATATAGTAGTTTAATTTCAATAAACTAACAGAAATAAAATATTTTCCCTTTATGATTTAAGTATGGATTTACTTTGTTTCCAATTAAAAATTACATAATTAAATTAATGAACATAACATTTACAAACAAACTATTTACAAGACAACCTAAAGAGAAAAACAAAGTTTAAAAAGCGGTATATTAATTTGCCGCATCGCTGTCAATTGGCAAGGTGCCCAAAAGACTGGCAGCATTGCCACGTTAAAAGAAAAATAAAGAAAGGAATTATTTAATGTCTCTGGTTTATTAGTAAGCCATATAAATATAGTAAAAATTCGTACATAATAATAATTAGATATTAGCCAATAAAATTGCAATTTTTTCTACTGGTAATTTTGCTAACTACTTCTAAATAAATGCTTGTAATATAGAAAAAATATTTATGATCTCAATCAATTAATAATAAAATTTACATTAATTCATTTATATATATTTTTTGGTTAATGTTAGGTTTAGTGTTTGCACCGGCTTGTAACTTTTTTTTTTATAATAACACTATAGTTTCTTTGACAATTTAAGAGACACCCACTATTGTCTCAAGGTCATGCAAGTAAATACATGTAATTGAATCAAATCTAGTTTTGCCATTAAACAAAAATTCATGTTATAATTTATATGGAAAATTACTTCATACAAAACAACAAAACACCAATGCTATAGGTATAGACGTAATAATATCTGCTATATTCTGAATAGACGTGCGTATCTTCTTTCATTCATTCGTGTTTTTCCTAATTAGTATTGGTGAAGAATAAAATTGCCCACGTATTCCCTTATGTTTAGCGGCAGGTGATTAGAGAAGGATTTAGTGAGGGGATAGACAGTTATCTCCACTTGTATTCAATCAACGTACTTCCTACTTAAGTGATTAAAGCTTATAGATTTTTTACCCTATTAGCGAGCAAGCTTAGGTAGGTTTACAATATAATTTACCTTGTAAGAAAATACGTGTATACAACACGTGATATTTTCTTAGCCGTTTATGTTAGACTTACTTTCATTAGGATTTTTGTAAGCGAAATATTACTATATACCTATTGGTAGTTAAAAAAGCATGTTTCTCAATTTGTTGTAGACAAACTCAATGTACGGAATATTAGAGAATATGACGTGTGTAGTAAGAACTTCTGTAATAAGTATTCTAAGAATCCTTATGAGTTGTCTATGCTATAAGCAGGCTGTGCAGATTGCTAAGTATTACATCAACTTTTTGAACGCATTGGCAACATACGATTATGTGAAGATGTACCTATGGATATTTATTCAATCAGCACACAGGTAGATGTCGTGGATTATAACGTAGGCTTTTTTATACCGGCCTTCACGTGAGATTAGCACAAGCTACTTTAAGCGAAATATTCCTAAACAAAGAATTTCAATGTATGAGTATGTGACTGATTCCAATTCTATTGCCGATACTAAAACGAATAAATATAGCTTTGTTGCAAAGATCGCCCTAACTTACGACGAGCTGGCGTTCTTCCAATGTTTTACGAGTCAGGCCATCGATAACGCCTAGATCCAAGCATTGGAATAGATGTCTGCATTTTTAAGCAAACATATTTTTGATATTCTATGCTAAGCTGTTGATATGCAAAGGGCTGTTGCGAAAAAGCGCGCAGCGTTTTCTGAGTTAAAAATAAAGTGAGATATATTCCACCCACATTTCACCAGTTCTGTTATAATACGAGTATATTTCCTAAAGACTTATGACTACATTTACTTCAAAACTCAGGCACTTCATGCAAGTATCTAAAGCGGGATACATGCGCAAGGTATTTACGCAGTTTACATGCGCGTTTTAACCATACAGGCTACATGCGCAAAAGCTTTAACTTGTGCATGTTAAAGCAAGCAAAAGAGTTAATAGAACCCAGTTTAATATAGCTGTCGCTTTGTATATATCAAATTATATTTCTTACTGTTGGAGTCAAGTACAAAGTTATGGAATTGCTCGTAACTTATGCAAATGCGAGGCTGTTTATTTTTAATATTAAAAGAGCGTGACATTTCCGTATTAACCGACCTTAAAATATTCATTTAAACACACATAATAAAAATGAACAACCAACATAAAGAAGCATTTTGCAATTTAAAGGAGGATGAAAAAGTCTGTAATTCTATTTGCATATGTACGTGTGAGAGAAACATTAACATCCGTCAACAGTCGACGACGGTGTAAGGCTAAGCATTACAGAGTACAACGCAAGAGTACATCTCTTTGAATATGCGAAATGTGCGACATGAATTCATCTCTTTGTTGCCGACTGTACATACATGAACATTCTTCTTATGTAAGTAACTTGGGCTTCACTGCCAATATTCCGTGTTAACTCGAGCGGTTATTGAGAAAATATTACGTCCATGTTTCTGTTTCACATTATCAGCTAGATTATTGCCATTTACCGGGTATATATGCAAACTCGATGCTGCTCCTAATAGCGTTCATACGCAAGTATGTCTTGCTGATTGTATGCATACGTGTATAGATAAATAGAGATTTTGTAAGTAACTTAGGCCTAAGTGCCAATATTCTGCGTAACACGTAAAGCAATTAAAAAAATATTACATTCATATTTCTGGCTGAGTTTTAATTTATACGTATTTAGCCAGAGTATTGTCATCTACGAGGCATTTAATCAGATGTCATGCTACACTTAAATACTTTCATATATAAACAGTTTCTTTTTTGTGAGTATAAGGCGTAAATGTCATTTATTTGTGTTCACATATGACAGAACTGAGAAACTACTTATTTCATATACCTAATTGGCGGTGCGTAATCGACGAGATTATTTTCGTTTATTGAGCTAATATTCAGACTTCGTACTGTTCTTACATTTAATGATAATAATAATATTATAATAATATTCTATCACATACCCATAACACCATCTAGCCCAAACTAAGCAGAGCTTGTACTACGGGTACTAGACAATGGATAAACATACATAGATACTTTTTTTTGTAAATACGTACATATTATACATAGAAACACCAAGACCAAGACAAATATCCATGTTCATGCACACAAATGTTTGGCTTGTGCGGAAATCGAACCCGCGACCTCAGGCGTGGCAGTCGACTAACCACTACGCCATCGAGGCCGACACTTTTTTTCACACATTTCAATAATGTAAATAGTTTATATGTAAGCACCTTGAGCCTAAATGCCAATATTATTTGTTAACGCGTTAAGGTATTGAGAAAGGTACGGAGCTTATTTTATTGGATTCTGTTCAAACTCAGTGATGATAGGATTAGAAGGGTCTAGGCACTTTGTACGTGTATCAAAACAGCTTACTGTTGTGCAAAATATGAGAGGTGCTTAAGCCTTAAACAATATGGGATTTACGTAGGCTTTGGTCGGTCACAAGATTCGATATATTTATAGTTTAACACACTAAATATAAGATTTTAATGATAATTTTAATGATAAAAGCTATTTATAAGATTTTACTCTCTTTGAAATATGTCAATAAATAAAAAGTATTTAAAGACGAAGACAGATACCTACCTTATAATATAATAATCATAATTTCAGCTCTGTTTTTAAATACGGGTTACCGTCTAAGTCAACAGCAGCGATAGCTCAGTGGGGACACCAACAGACTGCAATGCAGAGGGTCTCGGTTTCGAACCCACGTCGCGCACCTCTGACTTTCGGAAGTTATATGACTTTTCGAAATTATGTGCGTATTGATTGACAATTATCGCCTACTCCGTGCCTCGGAGAGCACGTCAAGCCGTCGGTCCCGGCTGCCATGAACATCTATGGCAGTCTTTATTAGGAGAGTGTCGACACAAAAGATCCCACTGGGTCGAAGTGTCGCCGGTCTGCACTGACTGGCCCCCACATAAGATACATACATCCCGTCTAAGTCTGTTTTATATATGAAAATATGAGATTTAGATTATAGTCACTACGTCGATCTACTGTAGACTATCAGGCTTCACATATAAATGTAAATTTTGTAAATTGAATTAGTTCACTAAGCGATTAACTATTACTTTTTAAATTCATGAATGATTTTTGACTTGGCACTGATACATATCTCCATGAAAAACAAATGTTTCTTTCCCCACTAAAAGACGATCAATAGTTAACTATTTAATACTTACATAACTTAGAAACGGCAGAGGTGCAATCCGTAAGTTTGACCTCGAGATTTCTGCGTGGCAGTCCATAGATCTTTCTACGCACGAAGCAAATACCTTACCTGTAAAAACAATCAATAGATAAATCCAAAAAAGCAAATATTATTTTACAATTGGAGCTTTTAAAGTGTTAGATCAAAAATTGCTAAGGATCGATTTTATACAACCTATTATGAATATAAAAGTTTAAAATATAGGTATATATGACTTAAACAGTAACATTAACAATGACTACAGCATATAGTTACCTGTCTAATGCAACAATAAAATAATTTTCAAAGTAAAAGTTCAAGAATGGGCTTTAAAATATATTACAGGTAAACCTTTTTTTTTCATACAACTAAGGTGGAAAACAAATATACGGCCCACCTGATGGTAAGTGGTCACCGTAGCCTATTGACGCCTGCAACACCAGAGGCATCACCTGCGCGTTGCCGAACCTTAAGGAAAGGAAGACGAGAAAAGGGAAGTGAAAAAGAGAAGGAGCGGGAATGGGGAAAGAGGTTGATTGGGCCTCCGGCACACTCACTCACCGAACGAAACACAACAGTTGGAATACTGCTTTTTCACTTTGATATTTTGTGAGAGGGTAGTCGTTCCTCGATCGATTCATGCTGAAATCAGCGAGGCTCTTGTTCTTAATTGTTTGAACGGTTAAGTTTTCTTATATGTCGTTATTTTAACAATGTTTAAAATATCCCGTGAACTACTTTAACCGGTGATATGAAATTGCTTACATATATAGTTCGTACAACAGAGCCTTAATATTTTCTTACTCGAGACAGCAATTAATATTCCCTCGAATAACAAAACACATTGCACCAAAGTGCACTAAACTTCTATTTTAAGTAGTAAAATAACACTATGCGATGGTAATAGTCGAAAGAAAATATCTATTTTCAAGAGCGGGTGCACACTGGGCCCACTCAAATTAGTTCGCTGTGTACGTGACAAGGGTACAAACGAACAGTTTATATACAAACCTCACGTTTTTCTCAACTGAATATATGAAGCAGGAAGAAATAAAGAATTGAACTAAGTGAATGTAGAATTTTATAGTGGTAGATAAATTTTGAGGTGATGTCCTTGTGAAGAGGCAGCGGCTTCTTTACCTATACTTCTAACATTGCTAAAATTAATGAGTGGAGGTTGCCATCCTAACCAATATTATAAATGCGAATGTGAGTTTCTTTGTTACGCTTTCACGCCTTAAGACTGCGCCGAGCGTAAAACAGATAATAACAGAACTCGTGCGGCATATATTCAATTCGGCGCGCGGCCGCCATAGTAAAATTGTATGGATGATTTGAAGTGCTTTTTTGATAAATATGTATCTTTATTGTCAACCAATAACTTAAATATTTGGGACGGACAAATTGTAATATCACTATTTATGTTTCGTTTAAGCTGTAAAATAGGATAGATTTGTACTGTTATAATCTAAAAATCACGATACACGAGCTTACGCTTTTGCGTGCAAATTTACGTAATTTTGTAGGCGAAAATATTAATTATCTTAAGTTTTTTTGCACGGAGTAATTGTAAACACATTCATTTCGACACATCACGAAATCGATTACCGATTAATTTTCTAAACAAATCGTAATTGTGGGTTTAAAATCGAAACAAAAATGATAGAAACAGAAAAACAAAAAAAGGAGTACCTACATCTAAGTTTGACATATCGAAAGAATAGTTACATCAAAGTTATATATGTTTGACTTGTGCGGGTTCGATTCCCGCACAAGTCAAACATTTGTGTGCATGAACATGGCTGTTTGTCTTGGTCTGGGTGTTTCTATGAATAATATGTATGTATCTACAAAAAAAAAAAAAATATATAAGTATGTTTATCCATTGTCTAGTACCCATAGTACAAGCTCTGCTTAGTTTGGGCTAGATGGTGTTGTGTGTATGTGGTAGAAAAATTATTATATATAACATGTTTAATTATAAAAATAATCTGAACTTATCCTGATTAATTCCTGGTATCACATACTTAATATGGAGTAAGTATGTGATAGTTATTGGGAGAGTGTCGACACAAAAGATCCCACTGGGTCGAAGTGTCGCCGGTCTGCACTGACTGGCCCCCACATAAGATACATACTATGGAATAAGCCACCCTTATACTTATGGACTTAGTATAAGGGTGAAGTAAATGTGGTATAACAGGTTTTGATTTTCAAGACGATTAATCTTAAAAACTATGGGATATTAAAACCATACGTCCAATATCGCATCTTTTTTGATAAGAATCCATTTTTTGATAAAGAAAATATATTAAAGGTTTGCAGAATGGGATTTAAGGTACGTTGCAACGTAATTATTATTATTACCAAATACACATTTACAAAAGTATTTCTCGGACAATTGTTTTAACCTCGAATTAATTCTATTTAATCCGATTCATACTGTAGCGTCACTATGACTGAAAATAAAAAATTACCTTAGTGCGTAACCATGGTATTGTAGTAAAATGATAATTTATTTTGATGTTTGACTTATTTACAACTAATATCAACAGAAATAAGGGTTACAAAAATAAAAAATAATTAGTTGACTAGCTGACCCACACAACTTCGTATGATTCACAAACGAGATTTTCCCCGTATTTTGCAACATTTTTCATTGATGCTCCGCTCCTATTGGTCATAGCATGATGTCATATAGCCTATAGCCTTCCTCGATAAATGGACTATCCAACACTAAAAGAATTTTTCAATTCGAACCAGTAGTTCCTGAGATTAGCGCGTTCAACCAAACAAACAAACAAAGAAGCTCTTCAGCTTTATAATTATAGTATAGATTATCTTTGTAAACCAAATTATATAATGTTTTGTATAGATTCTAATTATTTTTAAATAATCTTTGGTACCATAAGTAATCATTGTTTATTGTAGCAATTTATATGAAATGTGCGTGTAGAGCTACGTGCTATGAAGTGTCAAAAGAGACTTCGTATTTGAAACAGACTAGAGACTGAATGAATTCCAGGAATGAGGCCTCTTGCAGTTGCAAGAGGCCTCATTCCTCACACATTTTCACAGTTGTGAGACATGACTTATTCTTTTATAAAAACCACAATAAGTATAAGTCTGTAGGTATTTATACATCTTCTTTGTCTTAAAATAGGTATGTACAATAATTATTACTGAAATAATATATTTCACAAAATTTTTCCCGCGGCTTCACTTGCGTTAATGTAGATACCTAATCTACATTAACGCAAGTGAAGCTGCGGGAAAAATTTAAGTAACAGTACTTTTACTGGATGAAAGATACCCTATGTAACTTTTTGTACCTCAGAAACATGTTTACGAAATTTCATGACGATTGATCAAGTAGTTAAGACGTGAAAGCGTAACAAACAAACAAACAAAAAATTAAAACATGCCGTTTTCAGATTCCTGTGTCACGGAGGACTCTACAAACATTAAAACAACTAGAAAACGGTGATTCGAATGAAATCTTTATTGATCATACAAAATTAATTACTTGTTTCGTTTGGGGGTCGAACCCGCAACATTCAGCACATTAGCAGTGGCGACTACTTAAATCACTACGCGATCGGTGCATAGCCATTTTGTTAAGTTTACCAGTTCAATATCTGACACTGTTACCTACATATACAAGACAAAAGGTAACCTTATTGAATATATGCCATTCAAAGCGCTAGTTTTCGAAGAATGTTGCTGACAATTATCGACTCGTCATAAAAATATAGATACTGAGAATCGACTGAATGTAAAATACAGGGCAAAGACTCGATTATACATATCGATGTACGTACAGGAATTCTGTTTCATATAAATACTCAGAACGTCGGCTAAAATTCGTATGTAGTAATTTAATTACTTTTTCGAATTATTACTAAAGTTACTAGCATAATATGAATAATAATTTTAAAACTGAATATAGTTAATTAAATTTGATAATTACCGAAAAGAAAGAATTTGTATTATTTACGTCAAGACTACGTAATAGCGGTCTTTATTAGCGAATTGCGATTGTAAGCCAAAAAATTGAATAATCCGACAAACGTACAATTCATATTCGAATAGCAATTGAAATGCGTAATGAAAAACCTTAATTTTGATAAAAAAACATCGCGTTTACTAATAAAAAATCGAATACAATCAATTACTATTCGAATAGCAAAAACAATCGAATAATTGCTTAATTAACAATCGCACATCGTTAGCATTAAACCGAGTGTCCGCATCCTACTTTGAATATTCCTAACAATATATGAATCTAAATCCCCCTTGCATTGGCTAAGTCTTGGCAAGAAGCGTTTGGCAAAGAGCCTTATAGACACTGATATGGTACGCCCGGGAGCCCGGCCAAGCCAAGGCGGAATTTTTAACATGTTCTACTTTGAATATTGCACAGTAAAACTGAAAATTTTGATATTAAATTGCTGTAGGTTTATACAAAAGTAGTCGTTATCCGCGAGTTATTTTGCTTCTTTGATACAACTGAACTGTCTTTATTCAGAATTCAAAATAACATCATATATAATAAATATATAATATCAATCCTGTATATAAACTGTACCATGTTAGGCACGAGCCTCTGCTCAGTGTGAGAACGGTTAGATCATACTGCACCACGCTGACACAGAGTGGGTTGGTAAACTTCATATATCTTGGACATAATGTTGAAATCTGAAACATGCAGGTTTTCCCACGATGTTTCCTTCGCGGTTTAGCCGAGCGATAATTAACTATTTAGAGCGATAAAGAACTCGAGACCTCTGCGGACAGTCCAATGGTTACCCACTAGACAATTGCTGCCTAACATCTTACCACGTTTAATTAAAATTGTCGAGCCTATAATACTTTTGTATTTAATTACCCTTTATTATACTTTTGTATTTAAAGTATGTATAAGAATTTTTAATACTTCTTTGTTGGTTTCGCGGTATAAGTTTGCTAGGTTTGAGTCCCGGGTCGTACAAAGTGTTATTAGGTTTTTCTATTAGAACATATTTTTCAGTAGCAGCACGGAGCCTGGAAATGTGTTTGGTAAATGGTGATGAGGTGCTCCTTTATTACCAGGGACCCAAAAAAGGTGATTGACCTCTGCCTATTATTTTGGAAATAATATAGGCGTAAATAAATATATGTAAAATAAAATTACGAAATATCATTCTATTCGAGAGTCGCATAATATATTTGAACCAAACATACATAATCTTACGCCTTTATTCCCAAAATGATAAGCAAGGGCATGTCACACTTAAATTAATCTAACTATAGGTATGTTTTCAAGGCGAGCTAATAACGCTTACCGGTTACAGATGCAGATGAGGCGCTCATAGCCAGTTGCACTCATTGATCGGTAAACGATTAGCGAGGTTAAGCAACGCTGGGTGCCATCAGTCTATCGATGGGTGATCGCTTAGTGGTATTTCATCTGAGCGTCTCCGTGCTTTGGAGGGCACGAAAAAAGTCGGTCCCAGTTGTTGTCAAATTGACAGCAGTCGTTAAGCCATGTCAGAGGCCTACGGGTGGCTTGAACAACTCTTGACAACAGGCTGGCCACTAACCACACGAAAAGAACAAGAAGTTGCAGACTTGGCTGACATAACTGATCCTTTTTACCAAAAATCATGGCCCGGTTATTGGACCAGACAGCCCATGCACCTCAGTACTATTACCTGTCGTTACACTGGTGCACTCTATCAGAAATATACTCCAAATCCCAGTTAACACTTACATAAATGAAAATATTTATTGTACCAAGAAAATTATGTTTCCATATATCACTAATAAGGAAAACCTATCGGCGCTGTAACGAACGGTCTTCCCTCATCTGTCTAGTAATAGCAGGCGGTCATCAGCGTGGTACAAATCCAGGCAATCACGAACGATAAATGCGTAAAGACGTGTTCATACTGACATTATGGTTGCACAATTTGTAGTATTATTTATTTATTAGGCAAACTCGGCCATGCATCGCTTAGTCTGACATTTTTCTTATCAATTGCCGTGGGACCTTCGAAATAAAAGAATATGAAAACATATATAAAAACGCAACGTTGTATTTTAATATTTTCAAGTTGATGACTTTTTGAGTTTTGCGGATAAAAACATATGGATTTCGTATAATTATTGCAGTAAAAGTTGATACACATTTGCAGGATTCCGATTTGCTCTATCATTCAAAATTATAATAAGTGTAATTAAATAATAATTAATAATAAAAAATTAAATAATCAGTAAGTAATTGTATAGCAGTAATAGTTAAGATATTTGATTGAATCACAGTTCACAAACACAATAAGGATTTACATTTTTAATTCATAAAATTCTTCACTAAATTTGTTTTGTGTCCAGCCAGTCCATAAGTATGTAAAGTTGTTTTTATTAGTACATATAATTAAATATTATGGTGCACATAAATGACGTAGCGAACAACCATACTAATATTTACAAACTTTCCTCATTTTATTTAGTGCATATACAAATCTATTAACTCTGGTATTTTACTTGGGATTTCCAATTGCAATTTTTATCGATTGTTATACGCAAAAATACTAAACCTCTAGGGGAACATAGGGAGCTGACACCTTGATAATAATATTATTCAATTCACCGAAGTAGATTGCATCGCCGCCTACGAAACATAACTTTGTATAGTTTTCGGATTTTGCTAGGGCGGCCTATTCTTAAACCACAAGTTTTTATTATCGCAACCGCCATAAATTTGCAGTTATGGCGTTTAACCCCTTCTTAATCGTTTATGACATCTTTTAATCGAAAGATTTGAGGCTTTATTACCGGGATGCGGTATTATGGACCGCGGTGACAGTAATGCAGAATTAATGATGCCGAATTTTATGTCAAATCTGAAACTGTTTATTACGCCGTGATTATTTTCATGGTGTTGGAAAACGTTTGAGGTGTTTAAAGACAGCAATTTACGTGGCATAAATTGCTGCTATTAAACATCTTATGCTTTTTCCTCAGTAGGGTAGATGAAAGCTACAGATTTATTTCCTTTACTTGCGTCGCTTTGCTTAATTTAGTCATTGTAGATCTGTCAGTTTAATAAAGAGTGTTCTGGAATATAATATAAATTTTATAGAATCTAGAGTTTTAATTCGCTTGCCGTATCTACTACAGTATCGACGGCTTCAGGTGAATACTGTGAGTTTGATAAATACATTACGGCTAGATGTAGAAGATAAATAGAATAGACTGAATGCGCAAGACCGAATACTGAACTTAACGTTCTAGCGCAAAAAAGGCAAGACCAGTTTCCTCAGTGTCGAAATGTAGTCAATAAATCATCCAGCCTATCGCAATTGATTGATTTTGTGATGAGCAGTCTCCGTGCATTCCCGTGGATTAACTTTTAACCTGGTCTTGTCTCAAAGTATCTTTTTTTGGTTCATGAAACATTAAAGACCAAATTTATACGAATTTATTTTGTTAATCTTGTACACAACCTAGCATAAAGGTTCTTTCTTTACCATGATATCTTCAACGTTAAGTAATTAGATTTAGTCTTCTCTTGATTTCATTTTTTTTATATATAAACGTCTGAAAAACATCGCTCCAGTTAAAGCGCTATTTCGCTTACAGCGATAATTTTATTACATTAAATCACTTATATAAAGCTTATTAAATCCGCTTACAGCAAAAGAAATACGCAATACAAATTAATTCTAATTTTAATTCATCACATTGACTTCAGCGCGACTAATTTTGCGTACTGAATGTTCTACGTATTGTTCTCATCGCCCAACCTGTTCCATGATGAATGACATGGATCATCCAATACGCGCATTCATCTAAATTCGCTTATTCCAAATTTGACTGCGATTTGCAGAGCTACCATATTACCTGTTGGAGATAAAATCGTACATTTGTATCTGCCATTCGAGGTTCACTCATGCAGCAATGAACTTATTTGCTTAGCATGGTTCATGGTCCTCGGGTTTAAGTGTAGGCAATCAACAATGTAACGATGGCGTAAGTAAGATTGGTGTTCGTCTTATTGGGCGTAGTCGATATGAACTTGGGCCAATGTAGCTGTCCAGAAATTTAACATATTTATATATTCTAGAAAGATTAGGCAAAGTTATAACTAGAGTAGTAGAGCCTCGCTGATTTCAGCATGAATGGGCCGACTCGACCGGGGAAGGACTACCCTCTCACAGAATATCGACGTGAAATAGCAGTATTCCCACTGTTGTGTTTCGTTCGGTGAGTGAGAGTGCCGGAGGCTTAATCACCCTTTTCCCCCCTTCCCGCTCATTCTCCTTCCCACTTCCTTTTTTCCCTAAAGGGTCGGCAACGCGCAAGTGATGCCTCTGGTGTTGGCTTCCATAGGCAACGGTGACATTTACTATCAGGTGGGCCAGAAGCTTGTTTGGAACAATAATGGTATAAAAAAATATAAAAAAATACTACCTATATGGGTATAGTTCCAAAATCTGTGCTGTTACTGAGAACGATAACCTTATTGACAACTATAACATAAAGCAAACTTATATAAGTGGACCTACGAAGCAATTTTTTTTTTGTGGTATCTGCTGGTGACACATCTTAACTATTGCAGTAGGTAAAGGTAGGCTAAAATGTAGGCAAAGGTATCATTAGAACTATATATCACCTTTGTGACGATACACTATTGAATCAAATGTGAAAGCCATCCTCAGGACATTTAGCAATTCTTCGGCGCACGAACGCCGGCGTCCAGACACACTGCTTTTACATCTTTAAGCTGACAGTATAAAAACTATAAACCATTTGCAAGTCACTTGTATTTTCAAGAAAATGTACCTTTTTTATTCTATCATTCAAGAAAATTGGAAACCGCAAGCTCCTTACTGTTACCGGCAAAATATCTAAATTGAACTTCCAACGAAGGACGCGATTGATTTCTCTCGCACATTCGAAAGTAAATACGTATCGTATGAACGAGTCCCAACCAACCAATTTGTATTACGCCCCTACAGTAAGGACGGTTTGACTGCGAAGCGATTATCTAGAATAATCTATGTTTGAATTGTTGGTATTATACGTTTTGTCAGAAAGTGATGGCTTTGTTTCCCTTGTGGCGTATGGGTAATTGTTAAAATGAATTTCTATTCTTATATAGGATTGGTCTTTCTTTTCCTTTATTTATTTTGGGATTTTTATCCATAAGGATATGTCAATCCCATTTACCTTATAGCTAGATACACACATTAAAATTAAAAGTACACTGTTAGATATAACTAGAGATACAACTATAGATTAGATACTAGAGATTAAAACTAAGGATAACATAATCATTACTGAATTATTTTTATTAAATTACATAGTTTTTTAGCAGTTTCTGACTTCGGATAACTTAAAATATTTTGTATCAGGCCCACATCTAGTAAATTTAAATTTAATTCCATAACCAATGAATCACGTTCACTCCTATTTTGAGCACAATCCATCAGCAAATTTTGTACATCTTCAATTTTATTGTATATCGGACAATTGAGCGTATCAACTTTTTTCATTAAGAATGCAAACTTTGCTGATAAATAATGACCGGATCTAAGTCTAAAAGCTATTTTAACATAATTTCTACTTAACCTAATATCGTTAAACCAGGGCAAATGTGGGGGCTCGCCTTGTATGGTTCTATACCATATGACTTTATCGCTAGATTTTTTCTTAAAATACGTTAGCCAGTCCCTAAACGTCGCTCTCTTAAATGTAGGTATAAATTTCCAATGGTCTGGTCTGTACTCTACAACGGTGCTATTAACAGCTGCTAACTTAGCTACACTGTCTGCCTCCTCGTTTCTTTTTAGGCCTATATGTGCTGAAACCTATTGTAATCTTATATCTTTACCTTGATTAGGATTGGTCTTCTATCTGGCGATGTTACGATCCGCCGACTTAGTAGTCAGCAAATTTCCACATTTAAGGATATGTAGTATTCTTTAAATATGAAAATTTTATTTTGAACTAAATTTGTTGTACTCTCCTGTTTATGTGTGGTTACGTAATTTTAGCTCGTATATAGCGGCAAGAATTGTTGCGAAAAATGACACTCATACACGGCAATATTTTCAGTATGGTCTGACTTTATAGCAAGACGATTATGTTTAGCATGGCTGACGTATTAAAACGTTGAAGTGGCTGAACTATAATAGAAGATACTGCAGCCACATACTGCAGACAAATATTGCCCGTTTAACAGCTCTTTTAGGCGTGACGTAATATGACGTGACGTCACGCCTAAAAGAGTCCACGATGCTTACAATAAAATAATATTCATTCCGTGATCAAACAAAACAGCAGACCTTATCACACACATTGGATTCATTTTAAAACCTTTATCACGGTGATTTATTCTGTAAGTATTTACGAGGTCGTTATTTTAATCTGGAACAGTGATAGGATCTGTATTGTGGTGAGATTGATCCTGTACGTGTAACAATGTGTTTTCGCTTAAATACGTTAAAACAAAAAGAAAGGGTTATTTTGTGTGACAGATTTATAAACGTACCAGGCTTTCCGTTATTCGCGTAAAGTATTAATGGTAAACATTTTATTAGCGGTAGACCATTTAAGATTCAAGCAGGGACAGCATAGTAAGAGACCACGTTGGAGTGCCACGCAGAGGTCTCGAGTTTGATCCCAAGCCGCGCTTTTTGAAGTTAAGTACGTATTAAATAGTTAACATTATCAGTTGAAGGTGAAGGGAATCATAGTGAAGAAACCTGCATGTCTGAGAGTTCTCCATAATGTTATCGAAAACATGTGAAGACTATCAACCCGCACTTGGCCATCGTGGTAAGCTAAGGCGTAATTCTTCTCACACTGAGAAGATGCAGTGGCGAGCAGTAGGACAGTTTAATATAGAGCTGATACTATATTATAAATTTAAGATTCAATCATGTTTAATTGAATATAGGCTTTGTTCTAGTGCATGTTTGCACAGATTTTTTTAATGCGTAACTTCTTAACTTATTTGTTTCATTAAATTTGTTGTGACTAGCAATGTTGATAATTACTTGTTGTAAAACATTAACAATTTTATTTGTTCCTTTTCTTCTGTGTTAATTGGAACATTGAGTTTAAATTAAATACAAGTCTTAAAGGAACATAAGTGTATACAATAACAAGTGAGAAACGGCAATGAATTGCCGTAAATATCAGAGTTCGAAAAAAAATTATCACGTGACTTTGAGATCAGAGGTCAAAGGTCATAGTCATTTCAGGGTATATCGACTATGTTGAGTCGAATGGCGTTAACCGCGAGTCTCTAGCTCTTACGGTTCTTGAGTTGAAAGTTGTATAAAAGACGGACAGACGGACGGACGGACAGAGCTGTTGTATAAGAGTTTTTTTGAACTCTAAAAATGACCTGCGCTGTGCATTTCAGAGTTCCTTAACTAAATAAAAAGAGTCTTAATTTTAACGGCAGATATCTAAACGGTTTTATTGGCAATTAGCTTTTGCCTACGGTTTCGATCAGAAACAGTCCTTTTCCTGAATAATGGGTACCCAATGTTTCTTACTGTACCCCTAGCAACATGTATTCGAAATTGCATGATGATCGGTCGAGTAATTAAGGCGTGAAATCGTAAAATATCCTCACATTTGCATTTACAATATTAGTTAGGATAGAATATTGTCCATGTAGATTTTCACCCGCACACATAAATTAAACATACCGAAGAAATTACTTTAGCATCTCAATCACTACTTTCAATCTTGAAACCACTCAAATGTTCCTAACACACCTCCCCCTTACGAGCCCTTAAGTAATTCGTGACCAAGATTCAAAGGGTGAAAAGAAATGTGAAGAATAAAAGTGACTTATAGACAGTATTGCCTCACTCCCGACGCCATTGTAAGAAATTGCCTTACATCGGATTAGGTAATAAGGCCTCTGTCATTGAAATGAATACCTATGAAGTTCATTGGTAGATCCAAGCTATCTGTAACGTCTGTAAGGCTTATTGGAATCTAGACAAACGGGCATAATACAGAAGTAGACGATATCTTTACCTTTAATATATCTATTACGAAAGTTACAATAATGTTATGAGTATGTATGTATCTTATGTGGGGGCCAGTCAATGCAGACCGGCGACACTTCGACCCAGTGGGATCATTTGTGTCGACACTCTTCCAATAACGACTGCCAAGGCAGCCGGGACCGACAGCTTAACGTTCTCTCCGAGGCACGGAGCAGGTGATAATTGTTAATCAATACGCACATAATTTCGAAAAGTCATAAAACTTCCGAAAATCAGAGGTGCGTGACGTGGGTTCGAACCCGAGACCCTCTGCATTGCAGTCTGTTGGTCTCCCCACTGAGCTATCGCTGCTCTTTTATGTAATGAGTAAATTAATGTACTTACGGTGCGACAAAAGTAACGCTTTTAATTACATTTTAACTAAACTACTTTATCCAGATTTTATCGCGTTGTTTACTATAAAACTCTATTATTACATAATTTTGAAAATATTTAGATTTAGGTTCACACTTCCCCGACGTTTCGTTTGCTTTTCAACTCCCATGGTCAAGGCTAGACTGTTTAAAAATTATCTAATAATAGTGTTTTAAAATAAACACGTTTGACGTTCATAAGTGTTCATTTGTGACCTAAATGAATAAATGATTTATCACTTTGACTAACGACATTCACATAAACGTCAGACAATAGTGTTGCGCTTAAGTTATATGTATTATGCGCATGTAACGCTA
Source organism: Catocala fraxini (assembly GCA_930367265.1). Taxonomy (NCBI): domain Eukaryota; kingdom Metazoa; phylum Arthropoda; class Insecta; order Lepidoptera; family Erebidae; genus Catocala; species Catocala fraxini. The sequence goes on from OV884037.1 coordinate 3,680,704, forward strand.
GTAACTCGCGCGGGTTACATGCGTGAGTTAGTTATACGGGTTACGTAGGATGGCAGCGTCGGTCGTTTACATGACACATGAACTAAATGCAAATGCATCAACTAGCGCTTGTAATTCGCGTCTTATACAATTGGATACGCAAATCCGTCTAGATATTGAAGCTTGTTTAATATTGAATCATTTGGGACACTTCGAAGAAATATCTTGTAACCCACGTGAGTTATATACGCATGTACCGCTAGTTACTCGCGCGGGTTACATGCTTGAGTTAGTTATACGGGTTACGTAGCTAAGCCGCGTCGGTCTTTTATATGATACATGAACTAAATGCAAATGCATAAACTGGCGCATGTAATCCGCATCTTGTCCAATAGCTAGCATACGCAAATCCGTCTAGATATTGAAGCTTCTTAATTATTGAATAATATTGAATAAATTCTTAATTATAAAGCATTGAATAGATTGCGAAATTAATACCGAAGCTTTCTTTGTTTATTTTAGGTACAGCTTACTTTCCCCTTTTCCCGCTCCTTCTCCTCCCCACTTCCTTTTATTCCTAAAGCATTGGCAACGCGCAAGTGATGCCTCTGGTGTTGCAGGCATCTATATGCTACGGTGACCACTTACTATCAGGTGGGCCGTGTGCTTGTTTGCCACCATAGTGCTATATAAAAAAAAACATGATTTTAAAATATCTACATCGTACTTTTGCCACGCAGTTATCTATATCATCAAATCTCAACATTACAACAACACACGGGGGTTGAATAAAACCAATTATATCTAAACCAGTTACTAACATTAAAATAGACTTCATCGTAAGCTATTCAAAAATCGAATTGACATATAAATAAAATACCTAGCTGAACAGAACTAGCTTTACGAGAAAGTTCGGGGAGAACAGGCAAACGTATAATTCCTCAATGATAAGCATTTAATAAAAAGGCTCGGTTTATGCAAGGCCGCCCCAGTTAGGATTATGATGACTTGGTTCCGTTTGATATACGTATCATCCTCTCCCATTTATTTCGTGAAATTTCCGCGGCGTTAAAAACCCTTAATTCATGAATTATGGTTTAGTGGATGGCACTGATAAAATATTAAATGGAAGATGGCCATTAATTTTGAGTTAAGTGGAACTGGGGCCGTATTAATTATTCTTATGAATATTATATGCTGACTTTAGCACAAACGATAGACTAGTTTCAATTTAGTTTATATATGTATGTATCTTATGTGGAGGCCAGTCAGTGCTGACCGGCGACTCTTCGACCCAGTGGGATCTTTTGTGTCGACACTCTCCCAATAATGACTGCCATAGATGTTCATGGCAGCCGGGACCGATGCCTTAACGTGCTCTCCGAGGCACGGAGCAGGCGATAATTGTCAATCAATACGCACATAATTTCGAAAAGTAATATAACTTCCGAAAGTCGGAGGTAGGCGACGTGGGTTCGAACCCGAAACCCTCTGCATTGCAGTCTGTTGGTCTCTCCACTGAGCTACCGCTGCTCAGTAAATTTTTATTAGTTTATATATAGTAGTATTTTAGTAATGAGTAGTCAATAGCCATGGTATTCCTTTTATGATGACTCCCACATTAGTTATTGTTGACAGATCAGTATAAAATTTTACAAACACGTTGTCAAGGGTGCAGATTAAAAGAACATAGGATTTCCTTCCATTAAGAAAGAAGTTGCTACTGCTGTTTCCGACCAAAAACGCGGACAATAGCCGCTACACTAATATTTAAAGGTGATATAACAAGTTGTGTCTTCTTAAATTCAATTCAAGACAAGTACCAACATTTTTAGACTGTATAATATAATCTGGTAATTGAGCTCGTCTCTCGACCCGCACGTCTCGAAAAGCAATTTAGCTTTAGGATACTCATTATATCCAACGTATCTAGATTGTTGGTCAGGAAATCAAGTCAAGCCGAGACTTTGAGGTATTATGAGCACTCTGGCTCAAAATTAGACATTTGGGTATAAAGGCAAAATACCTAAATCTAGGTAACAACATTATCTCTAAAGAATCTTTTGCCTTTAAATAGAAATAGTGTTCTATTTTGTCAAGATATGATACTTGTAAGTAATAAGTAAGTTAGTAAAAAAAAAAAGAGCAGCGGTAGCTCAGTGGGGAGACCAGCAGACTGCAATGCAGAGGGTCTTGGGTTCAAACTCGCGTCGCGCACCTCTGACTTTCGGAAGTTATATGACTTTTCGAAAATGTGCGTGTTGATTGACAATTATCGCCTGCTCCGTGCCTTGGAGAGCACGTTAAGCCGTCGGTCCCGGCTGCCATGAACATCTATGGCAGTCGTTATTGGGAGAGTGTCGACACAAAAGATCCCACTGGGTCGAAGTGTCGCCGGTCTGCACTGATTGGCCCCCACATGCAATAAGATAAGATAAGATAGTAGAGAAAGAGGATCAGAGGTGTGTTAAATCGACATTATCATAATATAATGGATTTTGATCGCATATTAAAAAAAATATGATAAACTTCAATAATCTAAATGAAATTAGCACTAAAACAAACTTCTGTAAAAGACATACAAATATTTCACTCAACAGATGGCACAGTAGCGCACTGCAACTATTACAAGTGTCATGTTCGATTTCTGCACGGGATACAGAATTGTGTGATCCATATATTATTGTTCCACTTTTGGCTGTCTTTATGTCGCTTATTCCATTATTTCATCACAGCAGCGAGAGACTAGATGGAGACTGTTGGACTGCCACAAAGACGTATCTACTCCGATCCCAAGGCGTGCATATCTGACTTTTGGAAGTTATGTGCGTATTAAATAGTTAATTATTATCGTTCGCTTTAACGGTGAATGACAACATATTGAAACCTGCAAGTCTGAGCTTTCTCCATAACGTTATCGATGATATAATATGAAGTCTGCTAATCCGCAGTGGGCCAGCATGGTGAACTATAGCCTCGTGCCTAACAGCTGGACATTTTAATAATAATAAAATATTTATTTCGGATATAATCCATATGAGTTAGTAACAATTTACTTACAAGCTATGTTAGAAAAAGAAATAAATAACATATACTTTGCAGTTTTCCCGTAACAATGCCCACCTAGTATGCCTGTATGGGACAATAATTACGGGATGCAATCATTTGGAGAATGCTATTGGTGCTACCACGCCATCTTCGAAGAAGTGACTTCTTTCCACATTAAAGCGTGTAATTAGTCAACGCACGCAACTGAAAACAATTGCGTCGCACTGCAATAACGCGGTAGCCCCAACAACATTCTAAAAGCGAAGCGAATCGCAGTGCTGATATTAATATAATTCACACGCGGGTCGTAGTGTGATGTTATAAAGCCTTTCTCGGTAAATAAGCTATCCAACACTAAAATAATTATTCAATTCGAACCAGTAGTTCCTGAGATTAGCGCGTTCAACCAACCAAACAAACTCTTCAGTTTTATAATTTTAGTATAGATGTGTAAAATCCCAGCAAAACAGTGATTTTCTATCTCAGTAGTTTTCTGAACGACGTTTATATTATAACAATATCAATTAAAAGTCAATAAAATAGCTACGATCTAAACTGTTGTTCCCCAATCAAAATTTCTAATCTACAATATGAAACCCTATAAATTTGTGCGGTATTTATATCAGTATCATATGAAAGCGAAAAGTAATTACACAAAGTTTATCTATATGAATAAACATTAGCTAACATAGTCAATTAAATAGGACCTCGAAAATTTATTAAAATTTCTAATTATTCAAACAAAATGAGTAATTAACAAAGTTGAATGGGATGTTGGAGTTAACGTAGCTGTTTTAGTAGTCGAAAATAACTTTATAATAACGCCAATAACGCCAGAAATGTCGTTTCTTGACAAACATCTCGAAATTTTAGGTCTGTCGCCAAAATATTCCGTTTCATTATCATCCTCTTTGAACTTCATTTTAAACTTGACAACTTTTGTTATTTCTAAATTTGAAATTGGGGATAACTGGCAGATTGCATGTGAAACCGATTAGATACCGATGAAACTTTAATGTAAACTTCTCTGTTTATTCGGCGTGCTTTCGCGCTACATATTCTTTTATTAAATATAATTTTGATTTATTTGATAAATTTCGTTTGCTAAACTAGAATATAGGTTAAAAACGAAGAATCGCATTAAACACGTATACAAAGGCAATGCTTATTACCTGGAGTAAGACCCATCAGTGAATGTGCTGCCAGTGATGACTTATCTTATCTTATGTGGGGGCCAGTCAGTGCAGACCGGCGACACTTCGACCCAGTGGGATCTTTTGTGTCGATACTCTCCCAATAACGACTGCCATCGATGTTCATGGCAGCCGGGGCCGACGGCCTAACGTGCTCTCCGAGGCACAGAGCAGGCGATAATTGTAAATCAATACGCACATAATTTCAAAAAGTCATATAACTTCCGAAAGTCAGATGTGCGCGACGTGGGTTTGAAATCGAGATCCTCTGCATTGCAGTCTGTTGGTCTCCCCACTGAGCTATCGCTGCTCTAGTCTGCTCATCAGCGATGACTTACCCATGGAAGATGAATTTGCATTCATCAAATCAACATTGTGATGGGTTAAGTGGTCGCCTCACCACTGCTACAAAGTCGAGTTGTGGGTTTGAATCCCACACGGGACTAAAATTTGTGTCATACACGAATAGTTGATCCGAATATGAGTATTTTTTTTGCCTGTTGTTTAAACGTTTGTAAAGTCCACCACGATACAATAATTATTCCTACACCGAGAGATGTCTTTCAAATAAACATTAAAGTATTGTATAAACTATTTTTACTGCTCTTTTGGTCCAATCGCATAAGTTTGCCCTTATGCATACGGTCGTGAGATCTCAGTCAACTAACGTGCAGGGCTAAATATCAGAGTTTATAAAAATGTACCCGATATAAAAACATAATTAACAAAATGTTGGTATAATACACCTCTATCTACTACTTCGACATCTTCGTCAGACGTAAGTCTATGCATAAATGTATAGTTCATAAACACTTTGTAAATCCTAATTCTTTAATAACCGAGCATACGTTTTAAATTCCGAAGTTTATTTTAAAACAGCAAGAGTACTCTAAGATTTTAAACGTAATAACCTCATTAACTTAAATAATGCTTTCGGCTTTAACAAAACCTAATTAATTCCGTCTGTGAGATGCAAGTTATAATTAACTGCTCATAAGACTAAGATCTCTCTAAAGACTTCAACATTTCATTCGCACATTTCCTGTAAGAAACGTACATAAAATAATTAATCTGCTCGGCTTAATTATCTCCCTTTCATATCCTTTTGAGTGAAGTAATGTTATAATTCTGGCAGTAATTATGTATTGAATGCTTTTATTTGTTCAGATCTTTCTGTTAAAGCCTTTGAGCTTATATACATAGATAGTTCCGCTTGTTTACAAGAGGTCAAGTAGAGTTAAATTACACCCATATTTTGCCAGCTGTGTTTTATCTCCTGAGTAAAAGAAAACAAACTTAATGCCTTCCAGCGGGTGAAGGTGAAGATCAGGTGGTGTGGAAACAGCTGGTCTACGACTCCATGAAAGCATTTCAGGACACGACCTTCAGTAATGAAGAAAACGACGAATAAGATCGTCTTATTAATGCAAAACAATTATATAAAATGAAGAAAGCAGTTAATATATTTTCTAAACTTGATATATTAAGGTTTTTAATATGGCAACAAGTACAATAACATATTGCCGGGCTTAAGATATTAAAAAAGTAAAACAAAATGGAAGCCATATCAATCCCTTATTATGACTTTCCACATGAGCAACACTGCGGGTGGAAACTTGATTTGGTAGTTTTATTAACTTATAATGTTATGAAATATAACTCAGTTTTGCAATTCCTTGCTCTTAATTGTATAGTGATATTAAAGATATGACTTTTATTACATATACCTTACTGATGATTTTGTAACATCTAAGATAAAGTTAAAAGTATGGTTACCTGTTTTTAAAAGAGCATTTTTTTTTAATTTCGGCGCTTTTCGTAAATCATATTTTTATTTAAAGTATTTATTATACCCTATATAATGAGGTAACTACCATCTCGATTCAAAAAATATTTACACAAATATAAACCGATACTGGATTCCATACAAGCTAGAGCATTCTCCTTTGTTTAAGATGTACCTAAAGTACATCATTTTAGTTACGTCTTAAGCAAATTTAAGACTGCGCCGAGCGAAATGTGACAAAACAGGCGGTCACAGTTAAGTGAATAAAATCAACACTTTTTGTTTAAGACAAATATAAAATATACATTTACCATAACATTGAATGTGTTTACAATTACTCCGTGTAAAAAACTTAATATAATTAATATTTTCGCCTACAAAATTACGTAAATTTGCACGAGAAATGTAATAACGTAGGCTCGTGTTACGTGATTTTTAGATTATAACAGTAGAAATCTATCCTATTTTACAGCTTAAACGAAACAAATAGTTATATTACAATTTGTCCGTCCCAAATATTTAAGTTATTGGTTGACAATAAAGATACATATATATCAAAAAAGCACTTCAAATCCTGCATACAATTTTACTATAGCGGCCGCGCGCTGATTTGAATATGCGCCGCACGAGCTCTGTCATTATCTGTCTTACTCTCGGCGCAGTCTTAATGTTCACATTAGTTAATTGGATAGATAGATAAAAGCGTTGTAGGTTGAAACGGTTTCCGTCCCTTAGTAATCAACGGAGCTGCAGCAAATGTTTCTTTTACATATAAACGAGTCGGCCGGCTTTGTTTACTTTCTCGGGCATTGAGAAAGCAGAACATTCCAATACATTTTGTCCAGATTGTATTTTCAAACAGGGTGAGTTTCGAGATTTAAGTAATTGAAGTCTGAGTTTTGAAAGTGCTTTGGAGGAGCTTGCAGTTTTTTTGAGACAACTCATGGCAAGATTTTTACTTTTAATTAAAGACAACTCCCGCCTTTGGAATAATTCCTGTATCGCGGGCAAATTACACACATTACAAACACTAACTAAAATAATACCCAAGCACGGAACAGTATTTGTAGATCATACAAATCAACGATCGAACCCACACCACTGAGTACAACAGCAGTTGTGAGGCGACCATATAAACCACGAGATTATACGGCAGTCAAGTCAAAAAAAATGTCCATATTACGATAAATTTTACAAACATTGAAACAAAAGACTTAGATTCGGGCAACTGTTATTGGTGGATCATCAAATTTTAATTCAATTTGGGTTCTATAACTTAACACTCGGTGCCATAAGTGCAATCGAATTTTGTAACTACAGTAACAATTTAATTTCTAACGGTTGAACCGTTAAAAATTAAATTAGAAAAGCAACGGCAATATGTTGTCGGTTGTATATTCTATCACATACACATAACACCATCTAATCCAAACTAAGCAGAGCTTGTACAATGGGTACTAGACAATGGATAAACATACATATATACTTTATTTTTGTAAATACATACATATTATACATAGAAACACTCAGACCAAGACAAACATCCATGTCCATGCACACAAATGTTTGACTTGTGTGGGAATCGAACCGTGACCTCAGCCGTGGCAGTCGGTTACACTAACCACTAGGTCATCGAGGCTGTCATAAACCATAATTGTATTAAATACAAAAAGCTTACAGATTGTAACAATATAACATTTCTGATAGCTTTGCCCGGCTTATAAAGGTAATGTCGTAGAAAAGAAACTTATAAAACGTCGGCTTCAAAGAGGTTCTCCTTTTCAAGTTTATAATTGCGTAAAGATTACAAATACGGCGTTCCGCAATTGAACAGAAGCTTTTGTTTAACAGAATATAATAGAAGTTCACCGGGAAAAGGAGGAAAACAAGACAGCTCTTTTAGTTAACGGAAAACTTGTTGAAAGTTAGTCTATACAAGTCACAGCTGAAGACTGTAATTTGCTCAATAGTGTCTTAGAAACGTCCTGAAATAGTAGCGACCCAATTTCGTTATCATTTAACTACATTTCTATTTTATTTTAACATCAATGTTAAAACCAAATAGAAATTCTGGCCAGCGAATTTTTTTAAACAGCATTTATATTTTGTTTTATATTTTCACTTTAATTAAACGAAAAAGTTACATGCACTACTATGTACAAAATTATAAACTGAACTATTAAAACAAGTACCGTGCTTCGAAACTTACTCGCGCCCCTGATTTTGCAGCTTTCAGAACTTTTCACATTTCACAATATAGCGAACACTTCATAATGCTGTCGACTATGAGCTTTTGAAAATATCGTAATAATGGCAACTGAAAAAGTAAGACTCATTCTGAATTGGAACAATGTTTGCCAACAAAAAATATTTCAAGGTTCATAACACTAGAATTAAAGCTCGCTCAACATTATTTGGTATATATCTTTGGATACCACTCTAATACTTTACAGACTCCGGATTTTAAAGACATTTTTTGTTATTTTGGAATAAAAAGAATATAGCATCAGCTCTAAGCCAGCATCAATTGCCTGGAAATTGCTATCAATGCCCAATAGACGTGGCAATACTAGTTTAATTTTTTTACGTTTTACCAGCATCTTTCGTAGACGTAAGCACACGAACTCTCCAAAGTTTTGTCGCAATGGGATGAAAAACAAACAAACATTCACGTCTATCTATGTCCTTATATAGAATGAGAGAGAGAAAGTTTTATTTATTTTTACCTTTTATGCAGGCGTATTTGTTTCTTTCTAGTCTTGTTTTTTTATTTATCTTTAAAACATTTTGAGCAATTTGTAGTACAAAATACTTCTATTATTTTTAGACTTTATATTATAATACCACCCATTGCTCTACCAACGTGGAACAACGTTGATACTGGTAGTGCAATGGCTGAGATTTAAACCGACGACCTCTCGATCGTAAGTCCTAGGGCTATCGCTTACGAGGACATTTTAATATATTACGTATATCATAAATATACTTAAAACAATTTATGTTACTTACTTAACTTCGCTGGCTCAGCGACCTAAAGTGGATCTTAGCCTCCGATATTAAAGTTACGTCATTCCTTCCTATTTTGCGCCAATTTAAATCAATTGTGCACATACATCTCTTTCAGGTCTTTAGCTATTTGTTCTTCACAGCGGTAACTTGGGCGAACCACCGGATGATGCTCAGTGGGTTGCCCAAAATATGCTCTTTCGGCAGTTCGATACCGGCCCATTTTGAATTTTTCTTCGCTGATATTTTCTTCGCCATATATCCGAGTCAGCGAAGAAAATTCAGTTGGTGTAGAAAATCAAATCTTTGCAAAGCAAATCCTATTGTACATTCCGCAGCTGTAACTAGGATTACGGATGAAATCATTGCTAGTAATGCCTAAATTTCCTTACATTGTTGCTAACGCGATTGCTGCAAGTCATCGCAATGAAGCGCTTATTGCAAAATAGCAATGTTGATGGATGCTAATAGAGGGAATATGCCTAACGAAGTGGTATTGTCTGTAATTTATAGAGTTACGTACAGCATTTCACTTAGACAGAGGATTAACTAACATGTATGGACAACACAAAGGCATTCGAAATTTATTCGAATGTATTGACTCACTGTTGTTTTCGACTGCACGGATGGCGTAGTGGCTTAAGTGGTTGTCTCGCCGCTGTCACAGCGCCGAGTGTTGTGGGTTCGAATCCCACACGAGACAAAAATTTGTGTTATCCACAAATGGTTGTTCCAAGTCTGGGTGTTCTATGTGTCCGTCATTTGAATGTTTTTAAGGCCCCCGCGACACAGGTAGACACATTATTAATAGAGCAAAACTTGTCCTTTTAAAAAAATAAAGTTGTAGAATTTACCTCTGAATTACTGTATTCGAACATCACTCGAATAAAATGTGTGTATCACTAATCAGTTTATGCGTGGCTTTTATCGTTACAAATACAAATACATATATGACATGCTTGCTAAAGAATTTAGATTGGTTGGGTTTAAAGAAGAAAAGTATCATTTAAACTGAAACGTCTTACTAAGAATGTTATACAAGCGAATAAAGTAAGGCAGGTATATAAGGATCGTAGAAAGTAGAAATCCGTTGTACATTTACCGTTGTCTACTTGTTCGGAAAATAAGTGTATTATTACGTAAATATGCGCTTAACACGTTAGTCAAATTGGCTGTACTCTTACAATATTAACTTCATTGATAGATAACATTTTACGTAAAAAGAAATTTTGACGTTTTGTCAGGGTGGTTTAGTTTTTTTATTTAGTTCTAATTTTTGTCTTACTATAAACTTTGAAACAATTAGTATTTATTTTGGATTTCTTTTAAAGTATATTATATTTAAAGCATATTTAGTCGTCGCGTCGGTGAAAAGGTTTGAAACAAAAAATCCGTTAGCTTGCGAACGAAATAATCTTTGAACAGTTTCGATGTTACGTTTGCGATTTATCGATTTTATATAAAATAAGTATCCTTCGGAAACCGGTTGCATCTGGTTAGCCCCAAGGTTTTTCACACAGACCGGTCTTGGGACCGGTCTGTGTGGAAAACCTTGGGGGAAGCCTATGTCGAGCAGTGGACGTTTTTCAGCTAAGATGATGATAATGAAGTATCTTTATAATAATATCTGTCTTTTAATGTCAAAATGTCTTTTATTTTGTAATCTTTCTAATAATTTGATCCGTATTATGTCTAAAATCAAGGACTGGCTTAAAATAACACGTCAAAAGAGACGTAGGCAACCCATGTCGAGAGAAAGAATAATTTGATAATATACTTGTATAGTGTTTCTCAATGCTTGGCAAAACCAAAGTATTTCAACAAAGTCGTGGTTAATCTAGAATGGTATGGAAACAAAAGACCCAGTTCTGGCAAATAGCACTGGAAATTAATATAACAGCTTAAGACGTGTCAACGCCAAGTTCATGCAAAATAAATTGTCGCACGTCTTAACTATTGTGACCGAATTTTTTTATATTGGCTCAAGTTATGAAGTGTTCGCGATATCGCTCTAAAATGGCGTGTGCTAATAATAATATTGATTTATTTCTTCTCACATAAGCACTTTACAAATTATGTTTCATAATGTTACACACACATTGAAAAAGTTCAACATAATTTTTAGATCTTCTACAAATTCATTTATGCGAGAAGCTGGTGTCACCTTCGACTTGTGTCGCGGAGGACTTTGTACACATTCAAACAACGGCCGCAAAGACCATTCAGACTCGGAACAACTATTTATAGATTACACAAATTTTTGTCCCGTGTGGTGATCGAACCCACCACTTTAATTACTACGCCATCCGTGCAGTAGGTACATCATAATAATAACAATATCAGCCCTATATTAAACTGTCCCACTTCTGGGCACGGACCCACCACGCTGGCTGAGTGCGAGTTGGCAGACTTCACATATCTTCGAGAATATTATGGAGAACTCTTAAGACTGCGCCGAGCGTAAGACAGATAATGACAGAGCTCGTGCGCTGCATATTCAAATCGGCGCGCGGCCGCCATAGTAAAATTGTATGAAGGATTTGAAGTGCTTTTTTGATAAATATGCATCTTTATTGTCAACCAATAACGTTAATATTTGGGACGGACAAATTGTAATATAACTATTTATAATTCGTTTAAGCTGTAAAATAGGATAGATATCTACTGTTATAATCTAAAAATCACTTAACATGAGCTTACATTTTAGCATTTTCCGTGCAAATTTACGTGATTTTGTAGTCAAAAATATTAATTATTTTAAGTTTTTTACACGGAGTAATTGTAAACACATTAATTGCTATGGTAAATGTATATTTTATATTTGTATTAAACAATAATTGATGATTTTATTCACTTAACTGTGACCGCTTGTTTTGGCAGACTTCGCTCGGCGCAGTCTTAAAGCACAAACGTTAAAGCAAGCGATAATTAACTAATTAATACGCATATAACTTAGAAAAGTCAGAGATGCGCGCTTTGGGATCGAACTCGAGACCTTTGCATGGCAGTCCAACAGTTTTCAACTAGGCTATCGCTGCTTTTTGTACATTATAAACGCGATTGCTAACAAATATTTGTTCTATAAAGCTGTTTATTAAACAAATAATGACTCCTAATGTTTATACCATACGATAACAGTTTATTATATGGACGCACCGACATTTGTCTGAGAACTAATTTCCTTTACCCAATGGCGCAAGATCGATGGAACTACTTACTCACAATATTTTTTATGAGAGAAATATTTGTGAGATAATGACGCATATAATTCTACTTCCTCCTTAGTGCTATTAGGAAATATGTGACTAATAAGTTGTTTGAGTGTAGTTGCCCAATTTCTGGTTGTTTTGCTTGGCTATATAGTTTTATTATTATAGTTTGTGTTGACTATAATGTTACGACACATAGTATAGTATATATCGTAGTCTTAATAAAACAGCGACTTAACTAGAAATTTGAAAGTAAGGCAATTTGAACTCTAATTGTATATGTTAAATTCTAATATTATATTTGTGTTAAATCTTTGCAATAGAGTTCAAATTTGTTTAGTCCAAAATACTGAGATAAGTCTCTGTTTTATTAAGGGTGCGATATGTATTTGGATATTTATTTATTTGTTTGCTGTTTCTCATATGTTTTTCCGTTAATCTAGAACATTCTAAAACTGGCGGAATATTAAATCTGTATAATATATAAAACTCTTCCGTTACTGAGTGACTGACAGACAACGCACAGCCGATACTACTGAACCCAAAAGCTGAAATTTGGCATGTATGTTCCTTGGAGAGTGTAGGGGAGCACTAAGGGAGGATTTTTGGAAATTCTACCCCGAAGGGGGTAAAAGGGATGAAACTCAATATTCACACGGGAACGGGACATACGCGGGTGAAACTGCGGGAAAACTACTAGTAAAGATATATTTTGCCTATTCGCATAATTACGAGATAAAATATGCCATATTCTTTTGATTACTCTGGTCTGAACCTTGGCCCTATCCTCGTGTAATTCTTCAAAGGGTTTTATTTGTTTTTATATTTGATGTTACAAATACATAGACATAATTAATTATAGGTCCGTTAAAATCTTTAAATAAGATGTCACTTTGGGGTTACAAAGTTTGTAAGTTATTGTAATGTTTGATGTATGCTAAGTTTTAAACAGTGCACAACTGTGGCACGTTCTAGTTTATAAACTCGAAAACAAAAATAATGGACCTTATTTAAGGATTGCGTTATTCTGCGTAACTTTGCAAGAAATTGCGAAACTTTGCGATATAAGATACACACTAGCCACAGCGTTATTAGCTTATGTAATTAAGTCTTACTAAGTCTGCATTTGGATTACATCATTAAGCGTCGTCGCCAATAAATCACTTTAAAAATACCCTTATTAAAAAGATACTGGTAATTTTACCTAGCATACTTGTGCCAATTGCTAATAATTTATATATAGAACATTGAATTGATCACTTCTGATACAAATTATTATAGGATTGGCTATATGAATTATCTTCTAGAGTATATTAGGCAGCTAAGCTTAATATATTATGAAAATTTACTAATATTTTTACTATAATATACTCGTGACTTATTGCTGATATCAGATCACCAATGTAAATGGCATAAACGCCATTCCCGTTATTATTATTATGCTAATAATCTATACTAATAGTATAATGAGGAAAGATTTGATTTTTTGTTTATTTGATTATACCAGCCCTGTATTAAACTGTCCCACAGCTGAGCACGGGCCTCTTCTATGTGTGAAAAAGGTTAGGCCATAGTCCACCACGCTGGCCCAGTGCGGCTAGGCAGACTTCACATATCTTTAAGAACATTATGGAGAACTTTCAGACATGCAGGTCTCCTCACGAAGTTTTCCTTCACCGTTAAAGCGAGCGATAATGAATTATTTAATTCATACATAACTTCGAAAAGTCAGAGATGCGCGCCTTGGGATCGAACTCGAGACCTCTGCGTGGCAGTCCAACGGTCTCCCACTAAGCTATCGCTGCTATAGATTATATTTGATTCTAAGTATTTAACTCAAAAACAACTTAAACAATTTTGAAAATTATTTCTCCATTAGAAAGCTTTATTTTCACAGTGTAACATAGGCGATATTTTATTTTTAAAAAGTACTGTCTCTAACATAACCTGCTTCTACACGAGTGAAGACGCGGGCAAAAGTTAGTTATTTATTCTTTGTTCAATTACCGGAAGTGACTTTATTATCATATATTCAGCAAAAGGTTTTTTTAGTGAGCAATTTACTAATCGGCTAAATTACACTTTACAAATCGGTGTTAAAAGGGCCCTCACCGTACTGAAATCAAAAGTTCACAATGAGAAGAGTAAACTTACGCATTAGATAGAGAATGATAGTGTAAAATTTATAATATGAGGGAGCGTCATAACATAATGTCGGCTTTGTATGTCAGAAGACAACTTAACATCCAGAGAGGTGGCCATATTAGACGTGGTAACATCGCGTCTTAATTTAAATATTTGTATGTGACAATAAAAGCGCTTCTTGATTTACATACGTACTTTGGTGTTACTATGTTAATAAGTGTTCAAAAGTATGGGCTGCTAAAAATAATTGACATAATATGTCTGGCAATAGGCTTATCGCTATTACGTAGCATTCAAATAATAGCTGGCGTAATCTGTAGCTCAGGTCTGAGTAATCCTTCATGCAAACATAGACAAATGCGATAACATTTTAATAGCTTTCTGAAGGACTGACTTGAATAAATGTTTAACGACTGAATGATTATTTACTTTAAGACAGCACCTACAGAAGAACATTAATTGGATAACTTACCTAATTATATGTAATAGTATCAGTACGATGTACGTCAATGGGCCCAAAGCATTGCCTGCTCTCAATCTTACTCAGTCTGAGCTATGCGCTTATTGCGAAGGCACCTTTGAGTGCATAATTTTAGTATTCTAAATATACTTTCACATCTATTGCAGTATTGCTTAATAAATATGCACTCGAACAAAAAAAAACACAATCGTAAGATTAGTTGAATTAATATCTCCTCTAGTATATGTTAACGTGTTTGTTTATTTGTTACGCTTTCATGGCTAAACTACTCGACCGATCATCATGAATTTTCGTATACACGTTGTCAGAGGTCAAGAGAAGGACATAGGTTACTTTTCATTCAGAAAACCGTAGTATTTCCGAAGGATAGCTAATAGTATATGTTATCTGAATGCCCTAAACATTTTTCATCGTTTTCGTACTCTGTCTAACCCAGAGCAAGATAAAACTAGCGATATTGGAAATGGTGTCAACGTATCGATTGAGAATATTATATAGTAAACTAATAATCTCAAGTTGAAATGACAATGTGAATTTTTCGAGACGCAAAGCGGTATCGATAAATATATTGTATTAAAGTCTCCAAAACCAGGATGCCAGCGTTGAATGGTTAAACTCTAGATGGATTGATAACTTATTCAAAATGGCCACGAAAATGAAACAAATACATAAAGGTACTTCAGTAAAGACATAAGGTTGACAGTAATAGTTATCGCATGACTTTGCAATATGTAGTTGAATACAGCTTAAAGAACAAACTTATAAAGCATTTTTCTTCAGGAATGTACTAAAGAATTTATTGATCAATATACGGCGACCTTTTGCTGCCAATATGTATGTCATGTCTTAGTATAAAGCTGTCCATTATATAATATTGTCTTCTATTTACGCGAATATTATTCATTGAAATTAAACTGCTATATACGGATTTTATCGCGTTGTTCATTTGACACTTTATCTCCCCCCGTGATCACTCCCCTTGACCATGGCTGCTAAAAAGCAACCGAAACGTCGGGGAAAGTGTAAAAATAAATTAAATCTAAATAGTTTAATAATAATTTAATTAGCTTAAAAATTAGTAAAGTTTAATAGTAGTAGTACTGTCCATTATATATTATATTTTTGAGCACCAGCACCGTTCGTTTCAATGCGAATTTTATTGAGGACGTTTAACGTTTGACCTCCTATGAATAATTTCATCCGTCATGCTTAAGTCTGTCAGAGAATAATCGATATCCGTCAACAGTACCGTCGGTAATTTAAATACTACTAAACAGTTTTATGTGGATTGGCCTTTTAGTCCCGTAGTATACTACGGGTTATAACTTGTGCTTAAGTTTATGAAATTAAGTTTGCTGCATCAGATAATATCGTCTTACGTCTACGAGAATGTTATTCTTCTTCTCCCTAGCCTTTATTATTCCCAAGTCACTTGGGGTCGGCTTTTTTCTAGTCTAACCGGATTTGACTGGATATCAGTTTTTACATGGAGCAGCTGCCACCTGACCTCCGCAACCCGAAGGCTAACGATACCCTAAGGCTAGACTAGTGTCAGGATATTAGAGGGTACCGACTTTCCCAATAACGACTGCCATAGTTTTTCATGGCAGCCGGGACCGACGGCTTAACGTGCTCTCCGAGGTACGGAACAGGCGATAATTTTGTCAATCAATACGCACATAATTTTGAAAAGTCATATATCTTCCGAAAGTCAGAGGTGCGCGACGTGGGTTTAAACCCTAGACCCTCTGCATTGCAGTCTGTTGGTCTCCCAACTGCTATTTTTTTATGAGAATGTTATTCATTAGAATTAAATTACTATATCCGGATTTTAATGCGTTTTTATTTAAAGCTTTTATTACATAATTTTGAAACGATTACACTACACACACTTACACTACTACTGTTGAATTTTACTATAATACTATTAAATTTCTATTTAAGTTTATGTTTTCCCTGACAATTCGGTTGCTTTTAAGCTGCCATGCATTTTCTGCACTATCCGTCTTCTATATGTAGAACCACAGTGCATTATAAGTGTGGAACTTAAAAATGTATCTTGAAAATAGATTTAAAATAGCATTATTCATGACCTGATCGTAAATTCATGTTACTGATAACTTTCTTTTTGACAAGTTCTCTTATTATATAAAACTCATAGTGTAACTTAGACTTAGACATTAGCCTTAGAAATCACAATTTCTTACTTCATATTCGATTGTCGTAGAACTCTGTTTTTGGCTTAGAGTTAGTCTTAAGAAAATCTGTAACTAATCTCTGTAAAAAAATAGTAGAGTTTCTTTAAAATAAATAAAAACGGAGGCCCAACCCTCTCTCCCTCTCCTGGGCGGGAAGCAATTTTAAAAGGCTGGCAATTCACTTGTGACTTGTCTAGTGTTGCGGGTGTCCATGGGCGGCGGTAATCGCTTACCATCAGGCGTTCCGCTTGCTCGTTTGCCTCCTATATCATTAAAAAAAAAGTAACCAAAGACAGCTCTGCCTATTTCTTTGCCGATACACTGCCTGCATGAATGGTGTACTAGTTAAAGTAATCACCTTGCCACTCCCACTACGCTGAGTGTTGTGGGTTCAAATCATACACGGGACGGAAAAAATTGTCCAAAATGTGACCTCCAAATTACGGTTCCGAATCTGGATAATTTTTGTGTCCATTGTTTAAATTATTATAAAGTCCCCCGTAACACAGGATTCAAGCCTAGTACGGGAGTTGTCTTTTTCAAAACAGTATGTATGGATGACTGTGTAGATACGTCCTTTAGTAGTTTCGATTACATCCATGACGATTAAATTGAGTTCTCAGTACCAGCTCTATTACACGTGGAACCTAAAAATGCAACTGCAAAAACGTGCGCGTATACTCTGTCTACGTTTTCGCAGAAACACAGGTCTATTTTATAGGAATGCTTGCAATTTAGGATTTTTTGATGAAAGTTTGTAGTAAAAAAGACCTCGATGCTGCGGTGTTAGTAAATATGGCTGCTGTGTATGAGGTGTTTGCTTCGCTTGTCAGGTTGTGCAAAGTGTAATTAGGTTTTGCTTACAAGAATTTCTATCTAAATCGGATATTTTCCTGGTAAACGATAATGTGCTGGCCTTCAATTAAGTGGAATTGAAAACATAGCTGACGTAATGTGGGTGTAAAAATCCTCTGCCTATCTCGTCGGGGATACAGGTGTGAAACTTTTTATGTATGAAAGAAGAAAGAAGATTGCATATTGTGTTTATATATGATTTCTTTAGACACATACACAAGCAAGGCACAGGCCTGATACATGAACTATTACTGCTCATATTCTAATAAAGATAAGTCAGTAAGATGCACATTTGTGTAAACGTACACTACGTGAATAACAAAAGACTACCACAGCTTACAAACATGAATTTAAATACATAAAAATTTCAAAAGCAATTCGGAAGAAATTTTTTTGGTATATAACCTCTTTGTAAACGCTCTTAAATTGAATGGTAGTAAACTATTCAATTTTGGAAGCAATAAACTTAATCAAGTTGCAGTACACAAGGGAAGTTCCCGTCAAAGCAGGTATTCACCTCAGTTTCCAACCAAATGTGAACGAACAGCACCTTTGACGAGGTTCTGTGTAATCGCTAGTTTTGCCTTTAAAGGTAATGGTAATACTGGTTTGTATGGCTCGAAGTTAAAACGTAATACAAAATAGAATCAGAACTTGGATTAATTTTACTCCTATTTCGTGTTATGTTTCAATTTTGATTACAGGGTGCAATATAGTAAAATGTAATACATGTGCCAAGTTTAACTAGTGCACTATTAGGTACAGATATACCACACAATTTTTCACTCGGTTGTTCTATTTTATGATTTTTGTTTTATTATAGAACTGACGAAAATCTCTTGAATTTGCGGTAATGACCATTTGGCTAATATGATCACTCATCTAAAATGTCTATTCTTCTTCTTCTTCTCCCTCGCCTTTATTATTCTCAAGTCATTTGGGGTCGACTTTTCTAGTCTAATCGGATTTGACTGGATATCAGTTTTTACACAGAGCGGCTGCCACCTGACCTCCGCAACCCGAAGGCTAAACGTCTATTATCCGTATATTATTACTTTCCTATAATAACTAAGATTCAAAAATTTCCACATTCCTACAATTTGAAATTTGAAGCTGTGTAGCCCGATGCATAAGGCATTGGACTTGCAATCGAGAAATCGCGGATTTGAATTTGAAATGTTTTACGTCTGTAGTGCAATAGGAGGGCATTGCACTACCGACGTAAATTCAAATACAAGCCCAGCTGGAGGGATTAACAAGGAGCTAGTATTATTAGAATATATGTAAGTATAACATTTTTTTTTATATTTTATTAATATAAAATCATTAATTATTTTCTATAGAATAAGAACAAAAATATTTTGTAATCTTTCCTTTATTCATTTTATTTACATATTTCTTTTACCAACTAGCTCTTTATGAGGATTCTGCATTACATTATTAGTTTTGCTGTATTGGATACTATATTTTTCGTACGGTTTCGGTCGCGTAATTATAGGTTATGTAATTTTCTACCCTCGGGAACAGTACGTTTTTCTGGTTGAGAGGATTCTTATATTCTTTTCTGTACCCATGATAACGTGTATGCGAAATGTAATGACTATCGGTCAACTAGTTAAGGCGTAAAAGCGTAACAGACTAACTCACATTCGCATATATTATTATGTAATACTAGATTTTGCCCGCGGCTTCGCTTGCGTAAACGTAGGTTAGGTTTGTACCAGTTCTTTTTTCTGGATGATAGGCACCCTATGTCCTATTCTGTACCCCCGACGATGTGTATGCGAAATTTCATGATGATCGGTCGCGTAGTTAAGGCGTGAAACCATAACAAACAAAGTTACATTCGCATTTATAATATTAGTAATGATTAGTAACGATTATTTATAAGCCATAAGAGGTCAAATTTTCTGGATAATATTGGCTTGCTTGGAGGCCAAAGAATAGAACTTAAAGATAGACCGGCAGAACGGCGTTTTCTTAGTAATTGGGTCTCGTTGCGTACCGTTAGGCGGTACCCGCCGATTGTCTTTAAAAAAAACAACTTTAGTTCAGCTACACCAACAGTTTATTTCAGAAAGATTTTACACTTACAAACACCTACAACATCACTTTTATTTATTACAAATATAACTATCTGCAATTGTTCTAACTTCTTCTCCCTTAGCCTTTATTATTCCCAAGTCACTTGGGGTCGGCTTTTCTAGTCTAACCGGATTTGACTGGATATCAGTTTTTACACGGAGCGGCTGCCACCTGACCTCCGCAACCCGAAGGCTAACGATACCCTAAGGCTAGACCAGTGTCAGGATATTAGAGGGTACTGACTTTCCCAATAACGACTGCCATAGATGTTCCTGGCAGCCGGGACCAACGGCTTAACGTGCTCTCCGAGGCGCGGAGCAGGCGATAATTGTCAATCAATACGCACATAATTTCGAAAAGTCATATAACTTCCGAAAGTCAGAGGTGCGCGACGTGGGTTCGAACCCGAGACCCTCTGCATTGCAGTCTGTTGGTCTCCCCACTGAGCTATCGCTGCTCCACAATCGCAATAGTTCTAACTACACTGCTGAAATATCTATCTGGGACTGCGTTGACCGCGTGGCTTATGGCCGCATATATAATATAAATAGTAAATTAATAATAATTATTATTATTATTATTATTGGTTTAACACAACAGTTTTGTCTAACACCACCAACTTCTTAACTTTGGACTGTTATTAAACTTTCTTGGCAGAAAAAAACCAAAAACAACATGCGCAACTTGGCAACCGAACCTGAGAACAAGCACAGCACTACCACTGTGTGTGCATGCAACGTGAATACAATATTCAATACCCATGTGGCCATTTTTAGAAGCGTTAGTACAAGCACTCTACCTTCTTTCTACAAGCTTTTATTTATCTCCACCTGTTAGTTTATATTCAAAGCCTCCGGAGATTTACTGTTACAGTACATACTGTAAGTGTGTGAAATGACTGCACGGATGGCCCAGTGCAGGGGCTTAAATGTTCGCCTCGCTACTACCAATACGTCGAGTGTTGTGGCACAGTATACTAAGAACCGTAGTTTATCTAAGACCGCTCGGCGACTTATTAGCCTACTCTTGCTTTGGCGCTTAAGGTTGTCACTTTTATTTTTAGTTAAATATTATTTACGTATTATGAGCAGCACTATGTTTTTATTTATTTAATATAACGCGTATTATATAATATAACGTGAGAGCAGACGAACACGAACGGGCGCGCAGCGTAGGTACTTGAACGCGCACGATCACACGACACACTCACGATACGGCCCACGCTGCCGCCACACTATTCCGCCTTATATTATACTAATGTGTGCGTGGCAGCGCGTGCGTACACGGCGCCCGACGCGCACGCACACATTCTAACCGGCAGCGGCACATTTCTTTGAAGATGACTTACTGTTCTTAGTATACTGTGGTTGTGGGCTCGATTCCCATACGGAACAAAAATGTGTGTGATTCACAAACCGATGTTCCGAACCTGGGTGTTCTTCGTGTCCGTTGTATAAATATTTTTAAAGAAGCCTGCGATACAGGTATTATTACGAGTGCGAGCGTTGATTTTCTAAAGAGATAAATATTAAACAAAGAAAGAACAAATGTTTACCAAATTTGTGAAATTTTAAATTGCTTTATCATCCTTACTAATATTATAAATGCGAATGTAAGTTTGTTTGTTTGTTTGTAACGCTTTCACACCTTTGCTACTCGACCGATCATCGTGAACTTTCGTATACAGGATGTCCGGTGTATATTAAAGGACGTGGGGTACCTTTTATCTAGATAAAAGTACTGTTCCCGAGGGATAGAATATTGACATAAACTAAATTTACGCAAGTAAAATGTAGTACACAATAATTGTAATTTCTAATCTTTTACACATAAGGAAATCTTCAACCATAAAATACTGCCACAAAATTGTTTAATGAGAATGTACAAATTACTATACATTCTAATTCATTGAAATTAAACTACTATATACGGATTTTATCGCGTTATTTATTTTACACCTTATTACAAAATATTGAAACTGTCACACTACTACTAGATACTATTGAACTTTACTAATTTTTTAGCTAATTAATTTATTAAACTATTAGAACTATTTATATTTAAGTTTACACTTTCTTTTCAAAATTTTGTAATAAGGTGTAAAATAAATAACTCGATAAAATCCATATATAGTAGTTTAATTTCAATGAATAACATTCGCGTAAACAGAAGACAATATTATACATTCTAATTGTTCTGTAGCCTCTCAAAGTAGATACTAAACGACGCGTCGTGAAATACTACATTACATCAATTAGTGTGAACCACAAACGTCGCAACGTTTGTGGTTCACACTAATAATTAATGTCCCTGTGGGGTTCGAACCCACAACACTCGACACTATGGCAGTGGCAAGATGACCACATAAACCACTACCTCATCTACTTATATATTGATAACTATGTACTTATATACAGTAAATCTTACATTGATTTACATACTATTGAGCTGTTATACAATATGTGTACACGTGTTTAGTCGGTTCAGCGAGGTTTGCAATCAGTCGGTAACAATTCCTAGCGTACAAAAGTTGACTTCTACGCCATTTACTTACGGCTCGGAGAAGATATAAAACAAGTAGATTGTATTGATTTCTCATTGAATATGTATTATCGGTGATTAATATAATAGGGGTTAAAGTATGAAGTTGCTGTTGTATAGTAATAGATACTTTGAACTGACAAAACCTTCATAGTGTGAGATTTTCGAGTGAAACTTTTTTCACATGATACCTACAAGATTCTACTTTTAAAAAATGTTTGTACATTCGATTTTCGACTTTCAATTATTTTTTATTCAGCTTAGACGGGAAAGACGGAAATTTCGAAAATCCCAGTCATTTTTGAATACGAGTTCCGGCGCGGAACTAACGCGGCAGAAACGGCTCGCAATATCAACGCTGCGTTTGGAGAGGAGACTGCTAATGAACGCACTTTTGGTTTAAACGCTTTCGAATGGAAACTTCGACTTGAAGAACGAACTACGTGGAAGACCGCCCACACAGGTGAATAACGCTGAATTGAAGGAGATGGTGTAAGCCTTCTATATTTAAGTAACGATTCGTTTTAGTTACAGATAAATTAAATTATGAAATATTTTTAGTAGAATATGTGAGAATTTTAATTGTCCGTAGCTAAAATGACTTGTTTCTTATCATAAGAACCCGGTGAAAGTTGTATTCATTTACGATTGTTTTGTCAGACGCTTATCTAAAAAATAGTATAGATCATAGATGTGTATAATTGCTTCAGTGGTGCAACAGTAGTAAATGCGGGTGCTGCACATCAGTGTCTCGTGTTCGATACCGGTTGGGCAATGAGTTGCTGGGAGTATCTGTTTATAAATTACTAGCTTTTGCCCGCGGCTTCGCTCGCGTAAAAGTAGTTTAGGCCAGGTTATGATAGTTCCAGATTTAAAATAAATAAAATATTGCCTATGTTACTCGGTAACAATATAACTTGCTAGCTTACGGTGAATTTTTAAAATCGATTGTGTATTTTTGAGTTAAATTAGCTTTTTAAATTAGCTTTTTCTATAGCTGGCGAAATGTGATCGTAATACACCTCTAACTACCCCTATGGTAATATCAGCGTGAAACGTGGCACGTACGTTCAATGTGTGTGTCAATTCAATATAGACTCTTTGTAAATATACAAAGAGTCTACATTGAATTGAGTTCTCGCATCTATAATGCTGTATCCACACGTTTTCGATTCGATTCGATTGGTTCGAATACAAAGGCCCGCAGTCAAATACGGGAGTGCTTTGTTCAACATTAGCGGGTACACTGTTAATCATCTAAAATGGAGTGTTGCATTATGTTTTCTATAGAATTGAATACTTCTGGTATTACATACGTAACCGTAACAAATAGGCACAGATGCGTTATACGACTACATTTCGCTAGCTATTATTTTTAAGGGGCACAAAATAGGGGGCAAGCCTTTTGCCATCCATCGCCATGCCACCATTATAAATGTGAATGTGAGGTTGTTTATTTGTAACGCATTAACTACTCGATATATCATCATGAAACTTTGCATACATGATGTCAGGGTAACAGAAAAGGATATAGCGTAATATACTATTAGTCAATTATGCGTTCCCGTGGTAATCATGAGGAGGAAGTGCAGTGAAAAGCTAGACATTATATTAAATCTTAAGCCCAATGGCGTATATAAATTGAAGATAAGACGTTTGCCAATAACGCGAGATGTATAAAAATTCTTAATTATGAAGTAACATAATATTATACATTGGAGATTAATCGTGTAAGTAATTATATAAAGGTTATAAGTACCTTTTTTATTTGCCGATGTTTTGACCGACTTGCATCGATCGTTGTCACAGGGTTACCGTATTTAGGATTAATTTAACATTTTTCCCAAGGTTTCGGTCGTTTTTCAGCAGTTTCTTCAATAGTATTTTATATGCGAAATAAACATCGCGGTTAAATCCGTATAAAGTCGTTTAATATTAATGTATAACATTCGCGTAAACGTAAGACAATATTATATTTTATTATTATTTATAAACATTCATTAATTACCAATACAATTCATACTCGTTGATTAATATTATATTAATAATGTGTACAAATTGCAAGAGTCAAAAAACGTTTAATAAAGTAATCTCTGTCGACCTCTCCCGAGGAACTGGCCTGTATGTAATGGCACAGCATAAATGACATTTACATAAAAGCTAAGTTTGTATTAACACAATTGCCACCAGCTTACTAAACAGATACCACGTTTTACGTTAAGAAAGTATTTGCCGAACGGCCGAGAGAACGAAAGCTTCTATTTTTCTTTTAGCTTAAACGAATGCACCTCGTGCCTCGGTTTAATCGGATAGAAAATGTTTGTGGACAGATTCGCAAACGGGTTGATTTTTTATCGTTCATGTAAACTGAAGTCTGGTTAGTTTTAATTTGTTGATCATTCTATTTATACAACAGTTTTCCAGATATTGCTAATGTTTTGCTGGTGCTATATACGGGATATAATAAAATAGTATAGTCATGATAGATGCTCGTAATAGGTAGTAATATTAACAAACTATTGAGTGAGTTCAAACTTCTTAAAAGGGGCTCCTTCCATATGAAGGTCATCATACCAATTCTATATTGTCACATACATATAGTCAGGAGTAATAAGAGTCACCTTTTATGCAGTCTTTCTTCTTTCTTCTTTTCGTGTGGTTAGTGGCCAACCTGTTGTCAAGAGTTGTTCAATCCGCCCGTAGGCCTCTGACCTGGCTTAACGACTGCTGTCAATTTGACAACAACCGGGACCGACTTTTTACGTGCCCTCCGAAGCACGGAGACGCTCAGATGAAATACCACTAAGCGGTCACTTATCTATAGACTGACCGCACCCAACGTTATTTAACCTCGCTAATCGTTTACCGATCAGTGAGTGCAACTGGCTGTAAAGATTATTTATTTTAATCACAATTAATTACATTAGAACAAACATAAGTAGTTTTTAGTATTCAAATAATATTAAAATTTTGTTTTATGTGTAAATTCTTACAATGATTATAGTGATATAAATTAGTTGAATATTAAATTCATATTTTAAATATGAAAGTTTGTTAAGATGTATTGTTTAGATATTTGTTAATCAATCACATGTAAGCCTTTGAACTGATTAGGATTTAACTTGTCAAACAAATAAACTATTATGCGGATGATACTCTCTTGCTCTTATTGTTTAATAATATACTAGATTTTGCCCGTGGTTTCGCTTGCGCAAATGAAGGTTAGATTAGTAACAGTATATTTTCTGGATGAAAGGTACGCTATGTCGTTGCTGTTCCTCTGCCAACGTTTATGTAAAATTTTATGATGATCGGTCGAGAACTTAAAGCTTGACAACGTAACAAACAAACAAACTCACATTCGCATTTGCATTTATAATATTGGTTAGGTTTTGGATGACCAGCGATAGCTCACTGGGGAGACCAACAGATTGCAATGCAGGGGGTCTCGGGTTCGAACCCACGTCGCGCACCTCTCACTTTCGGGAGTTATATGACTTTTCGAAATTATGTGCGTATTGATTAACAATTATCGCCTGCTCCGTGCCTCGGAGAGCACGTTAAGCCGTCGGTCCCGGCTGCCATGGACATCCATGGCAGTCGTTATTGGGAGAGCCGGTCTGCACTGACTGGCCCCCACATAAGATAAGATAAGATAGGTTTTGAATACTTACTCTATAAAATATACAACTCTCCATAAAATACAAACGGAACAAGTATATTGTAGACAAGTTGATCTCCAAACAATAAGTTATAACATACAGCCTCGCGAAGTCAGAAAATAAAACGTGCCTTTATTCCGATATTTATTCCAAGTAAAAGAAAGGATTGGGTCCGTCGAAGATTTATCTTCATTTTGCACTGTTTTTTAACGGTTTGGGTCCGTCGGAATTGGGGCCACAACTCACCAAGTCAATTATTAATTGTCGGGTTTAGTGCCTTCCTTGTAATGTAGCTGCAGTGTAATTTATTATTCTTAAATTAACTTTTACTCAGGTATTTTATACTACAGGTGGAATAATGACATTTTTTTAAATAAATAATGTAAATTTAAATTACATGGACGTCTTTTAACTGCGTTCATGGCGCAGTAACCCAAATTTTGACTATGGTCTACTATATGCATATGGTCTCCAGTTAGATTGTGAGACAGGCCTTTGCCAGAAGAGAACATTGACAGGAAATCCAAATAATAATAATAATATTCTACCACATACACACAACACCATCTAGCCCAAACTAAGCAGAGCTTGTACTATGGGTACTAGACAATGGATTAACATACATACATATATACTTTTTCTTTTTTGTAAATACATACATATTATACATAGAAACACCCAGACCAAGACAAACATCCATGTTCATGCACACAAATGTTTGATTTGTGCGGGAATCGAACCCGCGTGATCTCAGGCGTGGCAGTCGGTTACTCTAACCACTACCCCATCGAGGCCGCCGATAGTAAAAGTACTGGAAATGTGATTGGTAGACGGCAATTGGTTCGACCGCATACCGCATATAGATGGCACCGAAAACCGTTGCTGGTAAAATATGGATGTTATTCACCTCTGCCTACTTATATGGAGATTTAGGTATGATATTGTACAAGTATATAAATTTTCACATATATAGAAGCGATTGCCTAGTGGGAAACCGTTGGACTGCCACGCAGAGGTCTCGAGTTCGAACCCAAGGCGCGCATCT
Organism: Catocala fraxini; assembly: GCA_930367265.1. Classification (NCBI taxonomy): domain Eukaryota; kingdom Metazoa; phylum Arthropoda; class Insecta; order Lepidoptera; family Erebidae; genus Catocala; species Catocala fraxini. The sequence goes on from OV884037.1 coordinate 3,707,937, forward strand.
CTGACTTTTCGAAGTTATATGCGTATTAAATAGTTAATTCGACGACTCGATGGCGTAGTCGTTGGTGTAACCGACTGCCACGCCCAAAGTAGTGGGTTCGATTCCCGCACAATTCAAACATTTGTGTGCGTGAACATGGACGTTTGTCTTGGTCTGGGTGTTTCTATGTATAATATGTATGTATTTACAAAAAAAATATATATACATATGTATGTTTATCCATTGTCTAGTACCCATAGTGCAAGCTCTGCTTAGTTTGGGCTAGATGGTGTTGTGTGTATGTGATATGTATATATATATGATATATATGTAAAGTCTGCCACATTTAGTCAGCGTGGTGGAATATAGCCTAACCGTTCTCACACTAAGAAGACGCTCGTGCCCAGCAGTGGGACAGCTTAATACAGCGCTGATATTATTGCTCTCTACCGGAAAATTTTAGGCTTCATGCAGCTACTGAGAAGAAGACCTCGCACAGCAGTAATTTACACTACAGCTGTGCCACTAATTCCATATTATAATTCAAATAACACATTACACAAACTTAGTACCTCGAGATCGGCACTTAAAGTGCCTTTATATCATAGGATCTACGACTAAGTCCATATTCAAGTTCCAGTCTATATATAACACGAGCAGAATATTCTAATACAGTCACATTTAACCCTAATTTCAACCCTACCTATCCTCCATTAGCTGCACAATACATTATTAAGCGGGGCCCGCCGTTTATCACTGCCATGACTCCAGCCAACCAATTTTGAGCGCTGATAATTTAACCATCTACCCTTCTGTGTCACATGTTATTCGCCAGCTATAAACGGCTCGACGGACCGTGAAACTTGCTGGATTTGTTTATGTTAACCTAAGGAAGACGTTTTATGGTAATCGGGGAAACGGTGCGTTTTTATGTGCGATGGCAGGGTTCAATTGAGCACGTTTATATGAGAAAATATCGTGATGTGTATAGCATTACGCTAGTGCAATTGCTAAAACTGTTTTGTTCCATCTCAAGTATTGTATAAACTTATTAAGATAAAACTGAAATTAGATAAGGTTAAAATAGTTATTGACCTGGGGGTGGCGGGCTTTGTGGGCCTGCCCGCCATCCGTTCAGCACCAGGTCCGAGAGGCGGCGTGCGTGTTCCCACGCGCGCCTCTGTTGTTTCGAGTCCGTCTCCCCTCTAGGGGGGACAGTAGGGAGTGTTAGAAGTGCCTTTGGGTAGATCTTTCGTGTAGTGGCCTGCCGTTTCATACGGCGGGCCGAAACCTCGGCGGGGTCGCGACCGCATGCGAAAGTGATTCGCGCGGCCCCGTCGATAGTGGTTTTGTCGAGGAACACCGTGGTAGGTTTAGTCGGTATTCCGGGAGGTACATTTTCTTCTTAACATCTTTCTTTTACCCCGGCGAGTCCGACATAACCCCTCCGCCCGCCCCCGCGGAGGGGTATGCGTCATGCATTCCCCCACGTAAAAAAAAAAAAAAAAGGTTAAATAGTTATATAAAAATGTGAATACATAACTTCTCTATTAACCAGTAAAAATTATGTACATCGTAAGTTAGTTAAACAATTATATCATAATTATATTATCATACAAATATTAGTTAGCTGTATTTAAATAATTAATTATAACGCTAATTGATGTAGTATATATTTAAAAACGTATTACCAAAGATAAAGTAAGTATAAAATACTAATAATTAATATACACAATATTTACAAAAATGATTTAGGCATAGTACAATTCGTTTGCATCGCTGTCAACTGGTAACGGGCTCAGAAAACTGGCAGCATTGCCACGTTGAACGGCAATGCTGATTCTTTGAGCCAAGAAAAACTAGCCTTCTAATCAAGCGAAGCGTCGATCAGGTGTTATTCATATTCATATTCATTTATTCATAAAAATATAAGCTTACAGAGTTATCCAATTCGCTTATATCTATACAATTTCTATACAAATTATACAAGATAAAATAAAATTTAATTAAAATTTACTTATAACATACAAAGAACAGTTCTACATTAACTTACAATATTTAAATTAAAGGCTACTATTATAATATCTATTGAGTATCATACCTATATATTATCTAATTATTTTATCTAAGTAAAGGAACACGTTTTTATAAATTATGCTAGGTTTGTCAAAGAATATATCTGCTTCTGGATTGGCCTTGAGAAAACTATTTATTAATTTAACGGCTCTGGAAGTGGGGCTGTTATCTGCGTGTGGGGAGCGCCACGTTGAGGGACAGGAGAGAAGATTGTGCTGCCGCCTACCAATACCTCGCGTGTAGTGGTCCGGTACATAGAAATGTATGGACTCACGAACTTCTGGGTTATCTATTTTGTCAGTTATCAAAAAATAATAATGAATGATATGCATGAGTTCCCGTCTGCACTGTAAAGTATCTATCCCGACCATGCCTGTTACAAATGTTGACGGGTATAAAAAGGGGTAATATCCATACTGGCGTTTGTACAAATATCTGGCGAACTTGCGTTGGATTCTTTCCACTAACATTGTATACAAGGTCTCTCGGGGACTCCATACTATGGCGTTATACTCTAACTTACTCCGCACGTAAGCATTGTAGAGGAGTTTTATCACCTGAATATTTCTAAAGTGGTAAGAAGTTCTAATAATGAAACCTAGGCTTTTACTCGCTTCCTTACATGTTTTAGTTATATGTTCATGAAAATTTAAATGAGTATCCATGATTAAGCCTAGATCGCGAATTGCAGAGACACGCTCTAATGGAGTACCCGATAGCTGGTATGTCGTTGTGATTGGAATGCGTGACCGAGAAAAAGTTATAGTTTTACATTTTGAGATGTTAAAGGTCAATTTGTTTTTTACACCCCATTCAACCACTGCGTTTATGTCACGTTGTAGTGCTACACAGTCTTCAGGCCCGCTCACCGCATGGTAAAGTTTTAAATCATCAGCAAACATTAAGCATTTTGCCGTTGAGATAGTACGGGGTAGATCGTTAATCATAATTAAAAATTGAGTTGGACCGAGCGTACTACCTTGACTTACACCCGAGCGTGTGTAATATTCTTGAGATCTATAACCTCCAAGCTTGACGAATTGCTTACGGTCCCTAAGATAATCTGCCATAAATTTTAAAAGTGGTGTTGAGAATCCTAGTTCTGCGAATTTCACTAAAAGAACATCGTTATCAACAAGATCAAACGCCTTTTTAAAATCAAAATACGCTGCGTCAACCTGACATCCCGACTTAACCCGCGTGCTTACGTAGTCCACAAACTGTATATGATTCGTCAAAGTTGAGCGATCAACCCGGAATCCATGTTGAGAGTTATTAAGCAGTCTGCCTATTTGCTTATAAATGGATTTATTTATTATGGATTCAAACACCTTGGCAAATACTGATAATATTGCAATAGGCCTGAAGTTAGTTATATCAGCAGACGAACCACATTTAGGTACAGGAGTTACCCTGGACACTTTCCATGCACTGGGGTAGAGACATTGTTGAAGTGAAAGATTGTAGAGATGCAGTAACGGGTCCTCTAAAACTAACATACAGTCTTTCACTAAAAAAGCCGGTATGTTATCGGGGCCATAGGCTGCTGATGCCTTCAGACGACCTATCGCCCATCGTAGATCTGAAGCTTTAATAGTATTAATACTGACATTTGTGTACATTGCATCGCGCTCTGCTGCCTCTGCATTTAACAACGGAGTGTCAGGTTGAAAAACTGAGCTGAAATACTGGGCAAATGCATCAATAGCCTCTTGCCCTTCTATAGTTCTGCTATTATATATAAATTCTTTACTTTGTTGCCTATTCTTTCTTTTGTCTTTAACGTATTTCCAAAAATTTGAAGGGTCGAGTGCTATATTATTTTCTACTTTTATCATGTAATTTCTAAATGCTATATTTAAAAGTTCTTTTACTTTGGTTCTATAATATTTAAATAGTTCTTTATTAAATTCTAGGCCAAGACTTTTAAACATTTTTAAATTGAAATGTTTAAGTTTTATGTAATTTATGATTTCTGTAGTATACCATTTTGGATATATATATTTATCATTGGTAGTTATTTTTTTATAGGGAACTCGTCTACTTATAACTGTATTAAGTTTATTATACAAGATATCAACAGCTACGTTAACGTCCTGTTGGTGCATTAGGTCCGTCCAGTCTAAGTCTCTTATATCAGTGTACAAGCCGCAGAAATCGGCTTTGCGAAAGTTCCACTCTGTGCATAGGTTCTGACCAGGCGGTTTGTCAATTACAACTTTAGAAGGTAGTGTCAGCACAATCTCTAACTGAGGGTGATAAGCATCAATAGGTACCAATGGCTCCACTTCAGATGATACAGTGCAACTTCCGGGGTCTAGACTTGTCAATACCAGATCCAAGATGCATCCATATTTATTGAAAACGTCATTACATTGCTGCAGCTTGCAGTAGCTTAAGAAATCATGAAACTGTGTCTGGACTGATTTATTACAAGACTTCAAGTTGAAATCACCTACGATCAAGGATTTACAGTCAGAATATGTACTAATGGCATTTTCTATACAAGATAATACATCAAGATATTGCTTGTCATTGTAGTTGGGAGGTAAATATGCAACACAAACTAACAACTGAATATTTTTAGACGTTAAAATAGTAAATAACAATTCTTTATCATCAGTTAAACCATCTATGTTCGTAATTCTTTTAACAGTATAACTATTCCTAACAGCTAAGAGAACTCCGCCCCATCCAACATTACCTACACCTCTCTGTACAAGATACGAGCGCTGGGACCCATAACCCTAAGGTTTCCACCCCAAACGGCCTTCCATGTAATATTGGAGTGCAATCAGATCGCGTAATGTTCCTAAGACTTTTATGTAACTGTAAGTGGATACGCCTCGTAAGTTATATCACTGGAGATTTATTAGAAGTTTTGATTTAATATCGTCATGCTCGAGTGCTTTCATTTGGTGTAATAGCTGTGGTTGGCTTCTTATTTGGTTTATGCAATGCCGCGGAATCGAAACTTTTTCGTGATGAAAAATTTTATGTTTGTTTTCAGGGTCCATTTTTAAGGCTTACTCATGTAGCGGTGGATTTGTAAGCTTTACTTTGACACTTGTATATGTAACTTATTTTAGAAGGCACTGTGGGGATGGTATATATTTAATTTTTATTGCTTTGATGGCAAATATGCTGATATCGAATAATGAATGTAAATCGACTATCCGATTCAAATAGATAGATCCTAATTCAGAAAGGTTGTATGCAATTATTTGAACTCTAAGACTTATTAGGAGTAGTTGGACAACACATTATCGATCACCGATTAGTAGTAAAACTGATTATCAATTAAAATTAATTATTCGGGCAAGTCATTTTACAGATGCATTAATAGGATCCATTATAGGATTGATTTCGTGAATATATATCATAAGTTGTGCATGAAGCAGCATGAAATATTGAAAAAAACCATCAAATAATAATTCTGATCTGTTGTCCGCGTAAGAGATCATTGTTAGCACGATCAATCACGAATCATCAATCGTGTCATCATCGAATTCAAAATCATCAATCATCAAAATCAAATTTAGAATATTCGATTATGATTCAAATTACAATCAATCATTATGAACTCATTAACATATTCGGATGCAGCATCATACAATTTTCAAATATTCGTATCAATTATTTCGTAGCAATTGAAATCTCTACTGTGCAGCATTGATGGTTCAAAGTTGCTCACCAGACCATTGCATGAATCCAGATAGTAATAGCTTACTATGGGGTGAGGCTTATGCTTTTTAGACATGATAATTGTACATAAATCAATGTATAAAAATCGCCTTGTATGACATGGGTTTTGAAACATCTGTTAAATTGTGGTTATTAGGTACACATACATAGCATCTTGTCTATACCCGCGAAGCGTAGGCAGTATATAACACCCTCATTTGGCGGGCTATGTTTTAAGTTTTACGTAACAGCAGGCCAGCCTATTTTCGGTTACCAGACATCAAGAACTTTGATCTCTTCTTGGGAACAGATCGAAATTATAGCGTAATAAATTAAGGAGTCATACTTGGGCATGACTACTTGATTTATTACGCTTGCCACTTTGTATTTAATTCAGAAGTCGTAATACTTGTTAGAATAAAGATAGTATTAGAATACAAAAATTTATATTCTAATACTATCTAATTTATATTTGTGCCGCAAAGGTAGGGACTGCATCGGCTGTGCATGAGGTCTCGAAATCAATTTCCAGGTCATTTGAACGACTTCTAGGATTTTTTGTTAAGTAATATTTAGTTCTATAATTACTGCATTGCATTATAAACTTACCCGATATATATTAATATTTTTCTCCATTCTAAGATTGCTAGAAAAAGACTATTTTAGTAATAAGGCCGCCCATTGTAAAATATTGATTTTTCTTGTATCACAATTTTATGTATAAATGCTTTGTTCTAAATATTTCGTGTAAAACGTTATTTTAGTATACAAAGAATAGACAAAGTCTTTATTTATCTTAAATAGAGGCAGAGATGTTTAACTCACCCACATTTTGCCAGCTGTTTCTTTTTAAGTGTACAATCAGTCCGAATTGTAGTCACAAATTTATATCAAAGGCACTTTCAAGACCACGTTTACAGTTTAGTTTTAGTATACAGTTATTTTATAAACTATGTAGGTACCTGTAGTCGGGCTGACGGACAAGACAATCTAATTCAAACTTTCCAATAATGAGAATGTGTGTTTGTCCCTTACGCTTCAACTACTTGACCGATTATCATGAATTTCGCAAGCACGTTGTCAGGGGTACAAATAAGAACATAGGTTACCTTTCATCCAGTAAAAAGTAACTGTTCTTAAGCGAGCGAAGCCGCGGGAAAACGCTAGTTCTTGATGAAATGACTATAGCTATAGTTAGCAATTAGTTGAGCAGCGATAGCTCAGTGGGGAGACCAACAGACTGCAATGCAGAGGGTCTCGGGTTCGAACCCACGTCGCGCACCTCTGACTTTCGGAAGTTATATGACTTTCCAAATTATGTACGTATTGATTGACAATTATCGCCTGCTCCGTGCCTCGGAGAGCACGTTAAGCCGTCGGTCCCGGCTGCCATGAACATCTATGGCAGTCGTTATTGGGAGAGTGTCGGCACAAAAGATCCCACTGGGTCGAAGTGTCGCCGGTCTGCACTGACTGGCCCCCACATAAGATACATACATACATAGCTATAGTTTCCTATATCAAGAAACTTAAATATTTATCTTTCATACAATACATACATACATAGATTCACGCCTGTTTTCCAGAGGGGTAGGCAGAGACTACTGATTTCCATTTGTTACAAACTTTCTTAGTCAGTCTTTTCTCGTCCATTTTTCCTCCATGCGCAAACCAGCTTAACATACCCTTTTTTATTCTTGTCACTATATCCACTTTCATGCCGCATCTCTCTCTAATCACACTATTCCTTATTCTATCTTTCAGAGTCACACCACATATGTTTCTCAGCGCTCTTATTTCTACAGCATTTATTCTGCTCTCATGCTTCTTTTGCCATACCCAATTTCATCATACAATATGTGTCGAAAATTAACTGTTCGTAAGTAAAACGACTCGTTTCTTTATAAAAGAACCGGGCCTATAACCATAAACAGTCCTGTTCTTAAAGTGTATTGGAAAAGTACTCATGTGAAATATAGTAAGGCACAGAGGACACGGCAATGCATGTTACTTACGCCGTATGCGGTGCAGATAAAAATGTGTGTCAACTCCCTTAGGACTTGACATGCAGTGCCTTCAATATCAACTTTATATTATGTTTTATAAATTATGAAGTGTATGCTGTTAAACATGTTTATATATTTATAGGACTATTTTGCTAAAGGGACTTCTAAATAGGCAATATTTTATTACAATATTTTCTTAAAAGCATTTGAATGTGTCGGCCATTCCAAATATAATTATTTTGCTAAAGGGGCTTCGAAGTAGGTAATATTTTACTGAAATATTTTCTCAAAACCATTTAAATGCGTCGGTCATTTCATTCATTACTCTTTAGATAGCCATATGCAAAATATTAAAGTGTATTCTATAATATGAATAATTATATAATATGGTTATAGTTATGGCAATAAAAATAATGCTCGCTTATAAGGCCATTTAATATATTTTATACACTCAGAGACGATAAATTTTAATTGTTATTTTTTTAACATTTGTCGGCCTCGATGGCGTAGTGGTTAGTGTAACCGACTGCCACTCCTGAGATCGCGGGTTCGATTCCCGCACAAGTCAAACATTTGTGTGCATGAACATGGATGTTTGTCTTGATCTGGGTGTTTCTATGTATAATATGTAAGTATTTACAAAAAAATTACATGTATATAAGTATGTTTATCGATTGTCCAGTACCCATAGTACAAGCTCTGCTTAGTTTGGGCTAGATGGTGTTGTGTGTATGTGGTAGAATATTATTATATTGAATCGCAGCGACACACCGGTGGCCAGACACAAAATATGTTTAGCTAAAGGTCTTCTAAATCTTGACAGATTAAAAAGGAACGTGTTATATTTATAGCAAGTATATGATCAATAACAGACATTGCCACCTACCCGGAAAACTGCTATTCTCTGTACCGTTTCAAACAATATATTTCTAAGAAATTATTTCTGTATCATAGAATTATTTATTTTAGAACATATGAATAACTGAATCTAAGAAACAAGTTATTGTGACTTATTCGCATCTGCCTATTTATGTTTTTTCATCTATCTTCAAACTAATATGTATAATATTATCCAATTTTAAGCGATTTGTTTTTCTTTAACATTGAATTTAAAATACTATGTGCGGCTTTTATCGCGTTGTTTATTTGCAAAATACCACTTTACATAATTTTGAAATTGTAAATCTTAATAGTCTTCTCTCTTAGCCTTTATTATTCCCAAGTCACTTGGGGTCGGCTTTTCTGGTCTAACAGGATTTGACTGGATATCAGTTTCAGTTTTTACACGAAGCGGCTGCTACCTGACCTCCGCTACCCGAAGGCTAACGATACCCAAAGGCTAGACCAGTGTCAGGATATTAGAGGGTACTGACTTTCCCAATAACAACTGCCATAGATGTTCATGGCAGCCGGGACCAACGGTAGGCTTCGTGGGTCTGCCCACCACCCGTTCAGCACTAGGTCCGAGAGGCGGCATTCGGTTCCCACGCGCGCCTCTGTGTCGAGTCGGTCTCCCCTCTAGGGAGAGGGCAGTAGGGAATATGTGAGAAGTGACCATAGGGTAGGTCTTATCGTGTAGTGGCCTGCCATTTCATACGGCGGGCCGAAACCTCGGCGGGGTCGCGACTGCATGTGCAAGTGATTTGCGCGGCTTCGTCGATAGTGATTTTATCGAGGAACACCGTGGTAGGGGTAGTCGGTATTCCGGGCGGTCCACTATCATTTCAACATCTTTCTTTTACCCTGGTGAGTCCGACATAACTTCTCCGCCCGCCGCCGCGGAGAAGGATGCGTCAATGCATTCCCCCAAGAAAATAAAACATAATAGCGCAATATCTCAAACAACTACGAAAAACCTTCGTCCATGGTCAAACAATGGCCCACCTAAACGAGGGTAGCCATACTCTCTTACAGAAATACAGCAAGGAGAGATAAGAAACACTGTTATTGTGGTTGCCAGGTAAATAACAGGTTTGGACTCATATACTAGTCTTTCATTATTAATTATTGTTCCTAGCCTTATAAATGCCAATACCTTTGGTAACAAGCAGTCATAATAGGCTAAACTAACCACTTACTATCAGGCGATTATCTATACGTCTTGGTAGTATAAAATAAAACCCCACTGAGTCACAAGTATCACTATTAATATCAGTACTCCTATGAATAAAATATTCTAATCAAGGACTCCGACCTATCCTCACTAAGTTATAGCTTTTAAATGTTTGTATTAAATACAAACATTTAAAAGCGACATTGTTGTAACGTAAATAAAATACCATATATTTATATTAATATAATAATTATATCACGCCTATATATAAAGTGTCTCACAACATGGCACGGATCTATCAGTGGGCTAGGTTATTTATTTATTTTGGTTTGCTAACAAATGTAACAATAATACATTTTCACAATTAAATATACACATGTGGTTTGAGACAAAAAGTTACATCCAATTACAAGCAAACACTACATGCACTAATACTTAATATAAGATACCTATAATTAATAAAATTTACAACTAGAACTTATAAACTAGTGAAATATTTAGTACATTAGTTTTCTTACTAATTTGCGAAAGTGTGTAAGAGAATCTGCATATATGTCGACCGAATCACTACAGAAATTGAGTAGCTTGCACAATACAGGAATCGGAGAAGCAGTGCCAAAAACTGTTTTTCTGAGTGGTGGATAAAGAGGAGTGATGTGAGACCGGGGGTATTTATATGGGACTCTAAAATTAAGTCTAGCCAGCAATTCTGGACAGTCTATCTAGTTTCGAATCAGCTTGTACAGGAAAACCAGGTCTAAATATTTCCTTCTTGGTTCGAGTAATGGATTTACTCGAACCAAGAAGGAAATATTTAGACCTAGATTTTAAAGTGAGTAAGTTATTCCTTGTATGAGACTGATTTTGCATTAAATGAAGTTGAATGTGATAAGTGCCATAGGAATAGGTTATATATTATAGGGTCTAAGACCATACACAAAAAAAATGTGAAATTGTCTCAGTTTTTATTACCATAGTCCACTACGCTGAGCGGGTTGGTAGACCTCACACATCGCCGAGAACATTATGGCGAACTTTCAAACGTGTAGGCTACCTCACAATGTATTATTTTACTGATAAAGCGAGCAAGAATTCCCTATTAAAAACGCATATAACTGCAAGAAGTCAGAGTTGCGTGTCTTAACGTCGAACGCGAGAACTCTCTTCTTTGATTTCTCTTTATTTTACCGCTAGAAATATGTCGCTAAATAAACATTTATTAAATAAATCCAATAAATAAAACTATTTTCCATTATAAATTGGAAAGGTCATATTTTAATAATTAATATGCTACAAGACAATACATTCCTCTTTCAATGAATGCTAATATAAATATTGCAAAAGTGAATTAAAATATTGCATCCGAATAAAAGTTCCTTTCATATTCACAGTATCTTATGTGGGCCAGTCAGTGCAGACCGGCGACACTTCGACCCAGTGGGATCTTTTGTGTCGACTCTCTCTCAATAACGACTGCCATAGATGTTCATGGCAGCCGGGACCGACATATTCACAGTAACTCTACAATACAATTTCAACAAAACTAATTACATAAAGGAAAAACCTCCTATTTTATATAGTAGTAAAAGCTTTTTCCTACAATATTCCCAGAGTCCTTGCAGTTATTTCCTAGCTAACTCAATTTTTCAGCAATTTTCTTGTAAAATAGATCATGCCCTCGATTTTATAGATGAAATAAAACTGTGTTATCGTTTTTGCTAAACACTATTTTGTGACCAGTTTTCTCGTAAATTTATTTACGCTTGTTTAGTATAATTTATTTTTGTATCGAATGTAAACCGAACGTTCTTGATGTTACTACTTCTAATAAGATGGGTGGATTTAGTAGACACACAGTATGCATTGTCTACACAAACAGTAATTAGTTTATCGTAATTATTGTACATTAATTATATTATCAATACCATATAACAATGAATGTTTATTTGTTATAGGTAGTTATATACAAATGTTATAAAGCAAGGTTTGTTTTAACGCGTTAATCTCTAGAACTACAAGAAGTCAAAATTCAAAATATATTCGTGACTTATTTTTGAGGAAGTTTATACGTATATGACATCACATTATGAGCCAAGGGAGCAGAGCAGTAATTATAATGGTGGTGAAGCCGTGAGGAATAGCTTGTTCATTTTAACAAACTGTATAAACCGCCTCATGACCCAATGACAGCCGCGCAATTTCAATCATAATCATATGAATGTATACGCGGTCATTACAGTTTGATGATCATTAGCCGTTCAGTGATTATTAGGATGTCCATTAGCGTTCATTACCATACGGTAATGAATAATTAATCTATTTATATTTTTGAGGATAAGTTTACAAGCTTTAGATCTTTTAGCTGCTACATAGAAAATCTTAACTCATATTATAAATGCAAATGTGAGTTTATTTGTTTGTTTGTTACACTTTCACGCCTGAACTACTCAACCAATCATCATAAAATTGCACATGCACGTTGTCAGGGGTACAAAAAAAGACATAGGTTACCTTATATCCAGATATGGACGAGGAAAGACTGACTAAGAAAGTTTATAAGGCTAGTGTGAATGGAACAGTCGCAAGAGGAAGACCTAGGCGAACGTTTCTTGATCAGATCGGAGGCGTTTTGGACAAAGGCCAGGTTACGAGCACCTTGAACCGACGGGCGTGTATGAGGAATGTGATGAAAGTGAATGAAGCCAGAGAAGTATGTCAGGATCGTAGCAAATGGAAATCCGTAGTCTCTGCCTACCCCTCTGAAAAACAGGCGTGAATCTATGTATGTATGTATATCCAGATAAAAAAAACTGTTTTCGAGCAATGCTGCGTGCAAAAGCTGGTCTAATATAATAATCTTCATAGCTTTATAAAAAAAAGTAACATTAAGTTGCCTGTCTAAAAAATAGCCTTGTAGCTAAGTTCTTTCGTTCCCGGAGAAAAATCCCCAACACTCATTTAGCGTTATGCCATAAAATGTACGAAGCAAATATAAACTAGGCACGATGTTTACACCAACAATTTATTTGTCGTTTACTGAGCGATGACCCTCCTTTTATAGATGCCTAATAAACTGACTCTGGTGTTTTACCGTCTACATAATATAAGTGTTGTTAGGTTGGTACTAAAAGGTACTTGTTAGTGTTTGCCATCACTGTTTTTTATGTTGGCAGTAAGTGCTTGAATGTAAAAGAGCGTTGCTCCTTGCCTTGACATACACTAGTGGTTATAATCGACTAAAGAAAAATAGTTTTGCACCCAACTGCTTTCTTAAGTGCGTAAAGTTTCTTGGTATTAATATAGTACCTAACTTATAGATCTTTTTCATGTCAGGGCGAAAGGCTTATTACCACTGCTCGTTAAGCTTTTGCCCGAGACTTCGTAAGGTTAGTATTTGGAAATACGTATCTATATTTTCTTTCTTTGTAAGAGGCTGATACACATAATATACTCGACTTCTGAGCAGCGTATGAAAATGAAAGATGCACCCGATTTTAAGTAAGATCTTCAGCAATACATCTATTAAAATCATATCCAATTTCGTGTGTAGTATGTTTGTTTGTACATACAGAAAACAAAAATCCTGAAATCCTGAAATCCTGTATTATATGAAGCCCTGACAAAACCCCTCACATTACTATTCTAAAATAAAGACTTTGAACAGACGGTGTACAGTTATGATTATAATGATTATGTTTAAATTTGACAATTATTTCGTGACGTAACAAACGCGTCACCTTGTTCTTGGAAGTAAGTACAGCACAAACCTCACATATCTATTTTCCTTATAATTTTTTTGTCTCATTTTTATTCTTTTTCCTGGAGTCGACGAAGAGCGACTGATACCTCAGGCATTACAAACAATGATAGATATATTTTTCTCAACCAGTAGTAGCATTACTATCATTTAAATAGAAGAAAATATTTTGGACGTAGACATGAGATACGTGACTTAAAACAATTACTTGTGAGGTATAAGCCGGCTTCAATTACGCTTACGAGTTGTAGTTTCTTTTGTTTTATATTATAAAAAATTAAAAAAGAAATATTTAAAAAAAATATCTTTATTGATTCAAAAAGTTACAGATACACATTATACACAGATACATATTAAATGTATATGCTAAAGGCGTTATAATAAAAGGATTTACATAACAATTTTGAAGATCCATTATAGCAGAAATCTGTATTCAATTATCTTGAAACCCTGTCTCTTAAACTAGGATAGGACCTGTATTATAAGAGACAGTTAATGTAGTAACATACGTATAATTACATCAGTGACATTGACTATGCCATTGCCCACGGATACATTGATCAGAATCTTTAAAATATAAAAAAATGTTGTCTTCTGTTTACGCGAATATTATTCATTGAAATTAAACTACTATATACGGATTTTATCGCGTTGTTTATTTGACACATTATTACATAATTTTGAAAATTGTTATACTACTATTACTATTAAACTTTACTAATTTTTAAGCTAATTATTTTTAAAACTATTTATATTTTATTATTATTTTTTATTAATATTAAAACTATTTAGATTTAATTTAATTTTACTTTTACACTTTTCCTGACTAAACGATAAAGTGTCAAATAAACAACGCGATAAAATCCGTATATATTAGTTTAATTTCAATAAAAAAATGTGTTAAATTGTGTAGGTATAATAAACAAGTGACTTGTGATTTCTTGCTTTGTGGTTATAATCTCTCGTTTTTGTATCGTGAACTTTTATCTATAACTATCTTGGCGGCGCAGCAGTAGTAAATGCTACTATATATGCTATATACTTTGCACGAGATCTCAGGTTCAATATTCGAGTCGAAGTAGTTGTTATCGGGCTATTTGGTTAAGAAATTTTCATTAACAAACACGTAATCTGAAACATTATCAGGTAGACCGACAGAAGACCTTAATTCTAGATAACAAATTCAGCTAAACCTAAATTATAAACTAAATTATTAAACCACCATCAGTATCTACAAAACATGAAAGAATAGCTTTATTTTAAAATGAATGTCGGTTCCAGCAATAGCATAATGAAAATTCAAAAACATGACTTTTCTCAGTATTTATTGAAATCAAGGAGGCATCGTAAACATGTAAGTGGTACGTGGTTCATGACCCTTCCCTTTCCTATTACTGAGGTCCAGTAATAAAATACTAGATTGACATCAGCTATCAAGACGCTCGCTAGCCAAAATGTCATATCCTTACATTTTACTGGTTATTTCTTTGACTGGAAATCGACGGTTTTCCTACATTGTGATATACATTGCTTCTGGCTAACAAATTAAGTTAGTAGTAGAAAGTGCGATTATGTTTGCGCACACACTTGTTCACTACACTATTTTCAGAATAGATAGTCAGTCTCCGTTAGGATTCGCCACAATGCCCGAAATTCGATTGCATAGATATTCATTAAAATTAAACTACTATATACGGATTTTATCGCGTTGTTTATTTTACACTTTATTACAAAATATTGAAACAGTCACACAAAAATAAATTTTTTTGACTGCCATAGATGTTCATGGCAGCCGGGACCGACGGCTTAACGTGCTCTCCGAGGCACGGAGCAGGCGATAATTGTCAATCAATACGCACATAATTTCGAAAAGTCATATAACTTCCGAAAGTCAGAGGTGCGCGACGTGGGTTCAAACCCGAGACCCTCTGCATTGCAGTCTGTTGGTCTCCCCACTGAGCTATCGCTGCTCTTCCGATATGTGTAAACAGTATGCACGATCGCGGTTATACCACATACGAATTATACAGCGTGTACCAGAAAAGTGAGGCCATATTAAAAATCACTTAACCACGGTACAAAGAGAAACTACGACAAATAAATTTGTATAGATTATTTTTATAAGATAAAGCATTTTCTTTTTAACAACTTATCAATATTAGGACATTCTAGTCGATACTAAAACGACACTAACAGCTGTTTAGGATGTGTTCACCAAAGCACCTAGTTATTATCGGGTTCCGAACCCGAAAATGACCAGGTGCGATTTGGATAGTGATGTCATGCAATCGATTCGATGTTTAAATAATAAATAAATTGTTTAATATTGTCATAAAATTTAAATTTATTTATTTTTATCCGGGAATAGGGCATATAGGTTAGTTTCCAGATAAACATCACGGTAAACCTTTTTGTTATACGCTGTATATCCTAAATAATATTATATATGCGAATGTGAGTTCGTTTGCTCGTAACGCTTGACCGATAATTAAGAAATTTCGCATACACGTTGTCATGGAAACAGAAAAAGACGTAGATCACCCAGAAAAAAGTACTGTTACTAACCTAACCTAATCTACATTTACACGAATGAAGCCGCGGGCAAAATCTAGTATATCTTACAAGTCGAAACTTTAAAAATTATTACAAAGTAATAATAATATTCTCCAGACCGATTTCGGCCACGGCGGCCAGTCTTTACAGAGACTGGTCAACTACGCAGTAGATATTATAGTGCACAAGTGTGTGCGCAAACACAAGTGCACTCTCTGTTCCCTAATTCTCATGATCCGATGGGACAGTAATCCGACACGACCGGAGAGAGATCAGGCGCAGGACCAACGGCTTTACGTGCTTTCCGAGGCACGGGGCTGTCTTACACCGCAAACTTCCTAACTCCGGGCTGCTATTGAGATTTCTTAACTGAAAAGCCAATAACTGTTTGTTGGCCCGACCCGGGATTCGAACCCGAGACCTCATGAACAGCAGTCGCATTCACTACCGGTGCGCCACGTACGCCATAATCCGTAACGAAGCCTCTAAACTATAAATTGTGTGCCAACAAGCTCTTATGAGTCCTTTATATTATTTTTCATCGCCGTCGTCATGAAGTATGAAGTCAGAGTAGCTAATGGTCGGTTTACAATATGCTTCAAACATGATATAATACTTAAATGTCAAGAGGTTAATTTATAATACCAGATCATTTTGCGGATGCTGATTTAAATAGTCGACTCGCTGTGTTGTGATTTCGAATTCCACTCAAGACAAAAATGTGGGTGGTGAAAGACTGTTTTGAGTCTTGGGGTTTATTTTTTAATAAGGAATCTCCTGCACTAGGAATTATTCCTGTATCGCGGGGAACTTTACAAACATTCAAACGAAGAATAATAATCATAATAATAATAATAATATTCTACCACATACACACAACAACATCTAGCCCAAACTAAGCAGAGCTTGTACTATGAGTACTAGACAATGGATAAACATACATATACAATTTTTTTTTTGTAAATCCTTACATATTATATATAGAAACAAATAAAGACTGTTTATCACATGTGCATATCAGTTTTTAATAAACTGCCTAGGAGTCTACGAGAACTTCCATTTAAATATTTGAAGCTTATGTTAAGAAAATGGCTAGTAGATAAGTGCTTTTATACAATAGAAGAGTTCTTGCAATATAAAACTAATGAATCTGATTGTTTGTAAATTTTAATATAATGTAATATAATAATGATAAATATTCTAAATAATAATATTTAACAATAATATAAAACAATTAAAATATTTGTAACAAAATGGCAAGTCCATTTTGTTACGAATATTTTAATTGTTTTATATAATTACTTACATTTGCATGCCTAATACAGGCAGAATATAGCCTGAACTATTCACCATTGTTAAATCTGAAACCACCTGTATTGCGTGCAAATAAATGTTTCTTTCTTTCTTTCCTTCTAACAACGGACACAAAGAACACCCATACTCGGAATTTTTGTCCCGTGTGGGGACCGAACCCACAACACTTAACACAGAGGCAATGGCAAGGCGAATACTTTAACCACTACACCAACTGTGCAGTCTTTTGTATTCTATAAAAGACAAAATTGGTATGATCCACAAATAATTGTTTCAAGACAGGGCTTAACGTTGTAGGAATCTCTTTAGAGTCGTTCGCGATACAGGAGTTATTCTTAGTGTCTTATATAACATAATATCTTGCTTATATGTCATCCAGGAATAAGTAGAATTGTAAACGTATTTTCGCAAATTTCAACCAACATGAGACTTTTGTTAGAAATTGGAGTTCGGGTCAACGGAACTAGGTATGTTAGTCTCTGGATGTAGCTGTACGAAATGACAGATTTATATTATATTGGAAAATCAAGTAGTATTCTGCGTAAATAGAAACTTCTAATATAGTATTGTAATTAATTACGTTAATTTATTCAGTATTACTCATTACTGTTGTCGCACATAATATTTGGTGGTCAGTTTCATCAACTCCTGAATCAAATTTCTACGATCAGCTGGTTTTCCTAAAATAATTATAGATTGTATATAACTGAAATTTAAGCACAAAAGGGTCCAGAACTCGCCAGAAGTGATATCAAATGGAATCAGACTATTCAAGCATCTGCCGGAAAATACTATCTGTTCCATTCCCTGAAAACACTTCATTCTGTCTGTTTATACGTACTTTGTATGTATGCGAGCAAAGCAATTCATTGATCCAACGAAATGGATGGTGATAGATAAACGTACAACGTTGCATTTAAATTTTACAGCGCTGATCTATAATCCTTATACACGCTGACATAAAGATTTATTTATAAGATGATTAAATTATGTTCGGGTACTTTGAAATAACGACACTGGAACATTGAGACAACTACCATCTTAGTCTCCCCGTGACCATGGCTGCTGAAAAGCAACCGAAACGTCGGGGAAAGTGTAAACTTAAATATAAATAGTTTCAATAGTTTTAATAAATTAATTAGCTTAACAATTTGTAAAGTGCAACAGTATCTAGTAGTAGGGTGACAGTTTCAAAATTTTGTAATAAGGTGTAAAATAAATAACGCGATAAAATCCGTATATAGAAGTTTAATTTCAATTAATAACATTCGCGTAAACAGAAGACAATATTAAATAAAGTAATATTCCGCTCTTTGTACTTAAAGCAAAGTGCTCTACTGCAAGTTTGAGTTCAAGTTATTTAGAAAAAATAAGAGCACTTTGCTTTAAGTACTTTTTTAAGTAGTTTTTTACATACTTGTATATCCCAAGAAGAAAGATTAGTTTAGAATAGATGTATTCGATTACATAAAGCCAGCTATGATTTTACGTCCCACATAATAAGCAGTAAGAAGGGGTATTGCCACTACTGTTACTGAAAATTTAATTACATAAAAACTCAATAACTCTATCCTACCCGGAATTTGAACCCGTTACCTCTTACTTAAAGCACACACACACGCCATCGAGGCATTTCCATAATACATCACTTCTATTTATTTTTTAATAATAATAATCATAACTATTTGCGCACCAACGTTATCATTAATATAATAATAATAATGTTTATTCCTCTTCACATAAAACAGGCCTTAAATAATTACATACTGTTTACTTACAACTTTACGTCGGCCTCGATGGCGTAGTGGTTAGTATAACTGACTGCCACGCCTGAGGTCGCGGGTTCGATTCCCGCCCAAGTCAAACATTTGTGTGCATGAACATGGATGTTTGTCTTGGTCTGGGTGTTTCTATGCATAATATGTATGTATTTACAAAAAAGAAAGTATATATGTATGTTTATCCATTGTCTTGTACCCATAGTACAAGCTCTATTTAGCTTGGGCTAGATGGTGTTGTGTGTATGTGGTAGAATATTATTATATTATTATTATTATTATTATATCAAATAGAAATTTTAAAATTTTCTGTCTGTCTGTTTGTTCCAGCTAATCTCTGAAACGGCTGGACCGATTTTGATGGGACTTTTACTGGCAGATAGCTGATGTTATAAGGTATACTAAAAACTACTTTTATTTCAGAAAAAGAGATTCTGCGTGGACGAAGTCGCGGGTAATAGCTAGTGCCAAAATAAAACTTATTCGTCTGAATGGCCTCGGCTTCGAATGAGTTAACCCGTCTCTTTTGAATGTAATGTCACAAGGGGCGTACACTAAGTCTTGTCTCACTGATATTTGCTTTCGATTAACCTTCCCGGATCCATTACATACCCACATCCCTCTAGCATACATTGGGAATGAAATAATAATAATTTCGTACCCACAGAAAATTTAGAGACCTAAAATATTTTGTTAGAAAATACTTGATGTTGCCCGTAACTTTAAACGAGCGAATCCCACTCATACTGGGGAAAACGTGTCCCAAAAATACTGGGATTCTGTTAATCCAGAATATATACTATCTTTGTATCAAGTTTGATACAATTTCATTCAACGGTTTAGGTGTGATAGAGTTACAAACATCCATTTTAACATGTAGGATATTTTTATGCCAGTGTGCGTTCTCGTGGGAATCACACGGGTGAAGTCGCTGCAGAAGTTGTTATAATATAATAGTAGGGTATATGTAGGGTTATACTAAACACTATTAGTATTTAGTATGTATTACACTAATACATTACATACTAAAAGTACTAACGGTTTTACAATAAAATAGTATGGTAATAATTATAAAATGCTGAAAGAGTACTACCTATGAAGTAGCACAAATATTTAATAACTTACCCTCCCTTATAAAAAATATTAACTCATTCAGTAGTTTTCTATTCAAATATAATTATAATAGAAAAATATTCTAACTACTTTTGAGATAGAAAATATATATATATATATTTTCTATCTCAAAAGTAGTTATATATATATATGTGCATTTCGGTGACAGTTACTTATAATGACTTCACTGAATGTGTTGTGTTATATTCTCATAATGTAAGTGGCTTTGTCTTTTTTGAGAATAAATGTTTCAAACCTAAAACTTAAACCTATCTCTTGCAATGCTATTTAAAATTATCTGTCTGTACATTATGTGACTGCTGTGGATGAAGTCTCGATCGATAAACAAATCGAAAATATGTTATAATAATAAAAAAAATCGGGATCATTACGGCTTTTGGAACTGTAGGAATCTGCTAAACGCCAATAAGCACGCCCCTTAAAACCATTAAAATTGATCTACCTATTTTATAAAGATTTTATTGCAGTTTATTTGAAGAACACACATTTTCGATACTTTTAAAACTATTCAACTTATTTGAATTATAATTTAAATAATTTGTTATTGCAATAATTAAAAAAAATAAAGTAGTTAAATTTTTTATACCATTCGCTTATACGTAAGACAATGTCACTTAAAACCATACTTGGTGAAATGTGGACATATCACACCGCTTCCTACCCTTTTGAAAATATAGGCGTGACACTATGTTAAAAAACGATGTATGTAAAACACCGACGTCCTACTCAGACGTTATCGTCCACATTTTGTAGGGAAAAGGCTCAAGGTAAAATATAAAAATAACGATAATCATACAGATTATCGTTATATTTTATATTTATAAGTGACAACAAATATTTTGGTAAAGTTTAGTTCATACTTGATATAAATCTGTATCTAATACAAATTATTTTCTTAGATAATATAAATTACGCGCTGTTTACGAGGTTATTAGATAAAACTTAAAATTTAATACAACCTTAACATACAAAATTATAAAAATTACATCTAACTTCGTTCAGAGGTTCCAACGTAAAGTCGGGACAAACATACAGGCAGATAAAAATCTTAAGTTCAGAATCCCTTAAATAGCGAACCTATTTTTTTTACACCACTAATGTATTGATACGGCCTTGTTACTAATATACAATATCAAAGCCAGAATACATTACACCAGAACGTGAGTATCATCATTTAAATAAGCGAAATTCCTTATAAAGTTTAAATGTAACCCATTATCTCAAATAACATATGTTACACGCACATAGGTAGCTCTGAAATACTACATGAGCATAAAATTGTTAGTAACTTGAACCGTGAACCGCCTCGGAAATAATTCTCTCTGACTAAAACATTGCCTAACTTGACTCGGTCTTAGGCAATTTGCTACCAAATGAATTAGGAAAATGTTGCCTAATATTTTTACTTTAATGTCTGTTAAACGTTCGTAGTAAAAGTATTTGTAATATGTTCAATTTAATAAGACGATAAATGTAAAACGATAACGTTTTGTAAATATAATTAGAGCTGGAAAATGATATTAGGTATTTTCAAATAAGTGTGCAATTATTCTAAATAAGTATTCTTTGTTATTTAAATTGTGATGAATATATTTTATTTTAAGGTAAACCAAACTACCAACTAAGTACTGAGCAGCGTATTAAATATTATTTAGTTTTATTTTCACAGTGTAAATTAAACTGTAAAAAAAAAATTTTAATATTAATGTGAACATGGCTTACATTAATATTTTTAATGGAAATTAATTTAAATAAATCAAATGTCTTTCAAACATTATTATAAAGATAAAAACTAATTTAAATACTTACCTAAATAATATTTTCTTCTATAGTTAACGTTCTCATAGTTCGTAACGTCTTCAATAGTTTTATACAATTCACATTATTCACTGAATAAATGGTAGTTTTTTTAATTATTTTAAGTTAGTAACATAATTATATATTATATACATTTACACTCCTTATTATAGTATTAATAATTATATATTACAGGTTTAATAGTATGTATTCTGTCACAACCACTTCTATTGTATCTAGTTCAAAGTTAGGTATTTCTTTCGTACTCTCGTAGCGAACACGACGGGTGTCGTAGCGGGCGCTCTCCGTAGCGACCGACTAACAACTGCCGCTACGAGCTCTCTACGCTGTAGTACACTTACGCGGGTGCGATGACAGGGTTTTTTTTAAGGCGACGTTACATTTGCTCGACGTTGTTAATCAAAAGTTCTACACGATAAACTGATTAAGTACGTTTTTAGACTATTCAACTTACATTTGATTGCGGTTCAAGAGACGCGACGCTTCGTATATCAACCTCCCCTTTAGTTGTACTGTACTAAATATGTGGTTGGCTTCTGTTGCCGTAAATTAATTTTCGATGGAACTGAAAAATAATTTATTATAAATCACTAAGTATTACTAATCCATTAAGTAAATATTATAGAAATCTATCTATCTATCTTACAAAAATTACACAGGTTAGGTACATAATAATTACAGTGTACAATATTGTGTGAGACTGGTGCCTAAGCTAAGCTTGTGGCTTGTATTTCAGGACACCAGGTCTCCACCTCATTCTACATTTTGGTTAGAATGAGGTGGAGACCTGGAAAAAATAACATAAGAATTCGTATTTACTCAAGCTCTTTTAAGAATAAAACAATATTGTTTTGCAAGTAAAAGGTAAAATATGAATAATTATAATTAAATATAACGTACCTAATTTGAAAACGTCTAACTAACATTCAACTTCGAACAAGGGGAAAGATTTAACCAAGTTGAATAAAATATAGATAGACCGGTAGCACGACGGTTTAAAAATATTAAGCTTTAAATCAGACGAGGATTATATTTTTCTGTTTACAGTAAATGTAAGCAAGATAATAAATATATATTTGACGATCTAATAAACAGGTTGTTCACTTTATATGACTTATATTCGACGCCAGGTAGTATTCATTTTATAGGTATTCTTATTTTTAGTATAGAGAGTGCTAGTTTATTGATCTCTACTCTGTTAGGTATAAACATGTCTGTTTAATTCTTACACAGTTCATTTGTATTGAACTGATAAGATCTTACCATTGTTAAATTCTAACTATTTTATAAGTAATAATATGGTTTATTGTTTTTATGCTCACCAGTCGGCACCATTAGCAAGTAAGGTTCTATCATATCTATTACAACTGCTGTCAAAAACCGTATTTGGCGATGATAATTGTCGGTTACTGTTAAAGTGAGTATAGAGTATGACGTGTAAAAACCTTTATGTTACTACGTTACGTTTAACTAACGTTACTATCTACTAGCACCTCAAGCGGTAAATTCAAGCACGATAGCCATCATTGTAAGCGATTTATAAGAGGTTCTGATATATACATTTTTATTCGACAAGGTATAAAATGCCACGCTTTGCCGCTGGTGAAAGTTAATTGCCGTAGAAAAAAGGACTTACAAATACGCTTGAAAGACTAATAGGAAATATATTTAAATACATTTTCCCTATGTAATTTTCTATTTATATAAAACTTGCTCAGCGAAATTTCTTGTATGTATAAAATAAAGTATAACATATATTTTTGATAAAATGTTAAATGCTGATAAATATTTTATGGACATTTTTATATTTTCTAATCCTTTGCTTTTATAATTTACGAATATATACATATGTTGAATAATGTTTTATTGACTTTAACAGGATTGTAAGTTTATATGCTTTTCCTATTAATTAATGTATACTTTAAATTATTCTAATTGACATTGTTGTTATATCTGTATTTAATCTTGCATGCTGTGATGTCCTGTCATTGAGGAAATGTCCCATTTAGTGTAAATCGGCCTTATAAATGATGTGTATTTCTTGTCGGAGATAAAAAAAAAGAAATGGTGTCTATATAAATTCAGGTAAATAAATTTAATATTATTATCATAATAGGAAGACATATATATCGACTGCACGGATGCTATAGTGGTGTAAATGGCTTCCTCGCCACTGGCACTGTGCTGACTGATGAAGGTTCGATCCAAAAAAATGCGTTTTCCACAAATAGTAATTTGGAGTCTGGATGTGCATTGTGTCCGTTATTTGAATGTTTGTAAAGTCTCCCGCGAAACAGTCATTATATCTAGTGCAGGAGCCGCAGATTTTTTTTTAAAATACAATGGTTATTATTGCCTAGTTTCTCCCTTCGCCTGCGTCAATTCCACAGGAACGTATACCGGGATAAAAACCGTCCTGAATGTAGTCAGTTTAATTGAAATCTTTTCAGTAGTTTTTTTTTTTCTTTTATCCTTTTTTTTTTTATATTCTACCACATACACACAACACCATCTAGCCCAAACTAAGCAGAGCTTGTACTACGGGTATACGTGATTGAATAATAAATAGTCAAATATCTTCACAAATTACACGTTTAAAATATTAGTAGGATAGAGCTTAGAGTCTAAGTCTTATAACAGATTATTGCCTAATAATATTGTGTTATTTTCTCAAGTGCATGGGATTACTAGACATTTGTTGCTCTGTCAGCAGAACTTTGCATAGACAGCCTGGCAATGTTTCGTGTAGAGTAGATTTAAGAGTATATTTAAATTAATTTAAAGACGAGAAGAGTAACACAAAAACGAGAGTACTAGGCTCTTGTTTTACACGCTAAATAAACAAAATCGTGACAAGAACGAATTTAACCTTTCAAAACTAAATACCGATGAAATTTATTCTTATCTAGATTTTGCTCACGGTTTAGTTGGCATTAATATATACTTTGGTAGTAAATTTCTATACCTCGCGAGAAGTACTTTTTCTTGGTAAAAGGTCCCCTAGGACCCTATGTCCTTTTTTGTACCACTGATAACTTGTATGCGAAATCGCATGGTGATCGGCAAAAGTACTTAAGCGTAACAATCAAACAAACAAACTCACATTCGCATTTATAATATTAGTTAGGGTTCAATTTTTGGTGGGGAGACCAACAGACTGCAATGCAGAGGGTTTCTGATTCGAACCCACGTCGCGCACCTCTGACTTTCAGAAGTTATAAGACTTTTCGAAATTATGTGCGTATTGATTGACAATTATCGCCTGCTCCGTGCCTCGGAGAGCACGTTAAGCCGTCGGCCCCGGCTGCCATGAACATCTATGGCAGTCGTTATTGGGAGAGTGTGGACACAAAAGATCCCACTGGGTCGAAGTGTCGCCAGTCTGCACTGACTGCCCCCACATAAAATACAAGATACAAGATAGGGTTCAATTTTGTATAGCAGAATCCATCTTTGCCGATAGTCAGTGACGGTATATGACTGAGTTAGTTCTTGTAAGAGCTTCGAAGATTCTCATATCTATCTACCTCTTGGATTCCTTTTCTTTTGTCCCATCTTTAATCGATTATATCTAGAGACGGAGGAATGATAGTCTTGGTGTAGCAAGCGGTCATCGGCTGCGATAACCGCTTATGGCTCGCCTAATGAGTTGGTATACTAGATTACCACCGTCTTACAACTAGAAGGGTGTAAGGTAAGGCAAAATGTTGTTTACTGACGTCATTTCAAAAGCACTTTGCGAGATTACCTTTACACAAAGGTGTTATATATAAAAGTCTGCGTAGACAAAACTGCGTAATGTTTTAGAAATGTCATGAGTCCCTTTTTTGATTTATAGAGCAACTGTGAATGCGTAGGCACTTTTATAATTTACCCTATAACTCATAGGTACATTCTGTTTTTACTAATCTTATATATTACGAGCTATGTACCTAACTATAAATTTCAACTTGTATTTGATATATTGATTGCACAATATCTTACACCAATTCACCTTGTATTGGCTTAAGATATTGTCTCTCACTTCACTAAACCGAATGTTTTGGGTTCAATTTTCACACGAGGTCGGGAAAGATAAAATGCCAGGAACGCTACCGAGTCATGCCATGTAATCTTGAGGCGTCTGTTCGTAATTTTTAGACGGAGATGTAAGCCTGTCCTACAAATTTAATGTTTATCTGGCATGTTTGCTATTAAACGTTAATAGGCTTACACTTGTTTTGTAAAACTTATACATATCCAAATTATAATGTTAATAAATAACAACAACAAGTTTTAATAGTTGCCAACACTATTAAAACCTTTTAATAGTGTTGGCAACGCGTAAGTTATACTTCTAAGGCCCAAGTCAGCTTTTACAAGTGTGTCAAAATCGGGTTTGGGACCGGGATCGGTATCATTAGATTAAACGTTAATAAGTTATTAATTGACGAGAAAAAAAAATTATGTGTCGTAGAACATATAGCATATCCAAATTATATTATATCCTTTTCCTTGGGCTGGTAGATACGCCTGAAGCCCAAGTCACGTTGTACAATTGTGTCAGAATGGTTTATCATGTATGTCTTAATTAACGGTTTTGCAAATTATATTTATTATAATGGTGTCATTGCAGCGATAGCTCAGTGGGGAGACCAACAGACTGCAATGCAGAGGGTCTCGGGTTCGAACCCACGTCACGCACCTCTGACTTTCGGAAGTTATATGACTTTTCGAAATTATGTGCGTATTGATTGACAACTATTATCGCCTGCTCCGTGCCTGCCTCGGAGAGCACGTTTAGCCGTCGGTCCCGGCTGCCATGAACATCTATGGCAGTCGTTATTGGGAAAGTCAGTACCACCGACACTGGTCTAGCCTTAGGGTATCGTTAGCCTTCGGGTTGCGGAGGTCAGGTGGCAGCCGCTCCGTGTAAAAACTGATATCCAGTCAATTCCGGTTAGACTAGAAAAGCCGACCCCAAGTGACTTGGGCATAATAAAGGCTAAGGGAGAAGGGAGAAGGATAATGGTGTCATTACGGTTTTTAAATGGCAGTTCATTAAAATTAAGGATTCTATTATTCCTTTCACTTCTCTCTCTCTTTTCTCTTTCTCTCTCTGCATCTATATATCTATGTATAGGGATCCCGTTTACCTAAGATAATTACAGTGCCAAGTACAATGTATAATTAATTTTATCTTAACATAGAAGGCTGTAATGTATCCCATAGACTCCAAAAGGGCTTAAAATAGCTGCCGAAATGTGGATATATTATTCCTACCTTCCTAATTACTGTCCCTCTTGTCTGAATTAAATAATTATGTATGCACTTCAAAACACATATTTTACCAAAATATTATGGAATCAATACTGCTAACCAACCAGTGCTCACAAATCAAGTCATTTGAACAATGATTCCATTTGAAATGGAATTCGCCTCTGTTCAATTAGCACAGTACTTTATTTTATGACTTAATACTTTGCACACAATCGCATCTCGTCCTGAAGACGATGACTGATCACTGGCAGGATTAAATCGTCAACCGAGAATTCGCCGGCTTCATTATAACTTTCTCTTAGCGACGACTACGTGACAGGAAACTAATCGTCGGTATCTCGTCGCTTATATCAAAGTAGGGGGGTTACTTAGAGTAGGAATTGGGCTCCTGCGATTTGTGGGACTATTCAATATTTTTTACTATTTTATATCAAAGTGAATAAACGGGTCGCAGGGTAATAGGCTTGCATAGCCAAGGGTATAACTTCGAAATTATTAATAGATCAGGCATGGATACTTTTCTAGCAAATATGATCTACGATTCTATATAATCTTTATCTTTATCTGGTATGTAACAAAACAACACTTATGAATGTCACAGTTTACTGGTTTGTGAGTTTACATAGCTATATTTACGTTAGTTGCTACATGTAAAAAAGGTCGTTACTTGTCGAAATCAACAAGAAAATGAGACGCACGACCTTACTAAGAGGTCGTCAGACCGCAGTGCTCAGACCAATTCCAAGAACCGATTTTATCGCTCCCATTGAATCGATTTTATGGTCATTTGATCTTAGGTCAACCTGGGTAACAGTAAGGCTCGCTATTAAGACAGTGTATTGTCACTAGGTGACTACCCTTTGAACTGGCACACAACTACTTCTTTGTGGAAGAATCAGCTACGTACAGTCAGCTACATAATTAGTTTGTATTGCTTTATATCTCACAAGAATAATAATTCAATTAGACATGTTTCGTTAATAAAATAATGTAAAATATTATTTAACGTTTAACTACTTATTTCGGTGACTGTACAAGGGATTTTCTGAGTATTGGTTACATAAGCAACTGCAACAACGTATCAATATAATATATAAGACGTATCATTTTGCAAGATGATTCCATTTACTATCTACATCATTATATGATGTAGGTAGTAAATGGAATCGATTAAGATAAGAGCAGCGATAGCTCAGTGGGGAGACAAACAGACTGCAATGCCTCTGCATTGCAGTCTGTCGAGACCCTCTGGTCTCGGGTTCGAACCCACGTCGCGCACCTCCGACTTTCGGAAGTTATATGACTTTTCGAAATTATGTGCGTATTGATTGACAATTATCGCCTGCTCCGTGCCTCGGAGAGCACGTTAAGCCGTCGGTCCCGGCTGCCATAAACATCTATGGCAGTCGTTATTGGGAGAGTGTCGACACAAAAGATCCCACTGGGTCGAAGTGTCGCCGGTCTGCACTGACTGGCCCCCCACATAAGATACATACATACATCATTATATTCTTAAATAGGTAGGTATAATATACATTAACTCGACGTAAAGTTGTTTGACTAAGGAAGCCATTATACCAAAATTTGGATGTTAGCACAGACGATCACAGCGACGGAAGTAGCCGAGTTTGATGTTATAATGATAAAACTTTTTATTGACTCGTTTGAGTGATGTTTGATGTAAAACGAAATTTTGTTCGTGTTTTTTATGAGACTCTTTCGTTGATCATATTTTTAAGAGCAGAGAACTTAAGGCTGTAAACTTAATTGGTGATAAGAGAGGTTTCTTACAACTGGAATTTGGCTTAATCCTGGAACTTAATTAGAACTGAAGCTAATGGGCAAATGCAGTAAAATCGATCCAGAAGACTCCAGCTAAATAATCTTGTGATATGAGGTAGGATTGCTAAGCTTCCTAAAGAATGAATATGCTAAAAGTACATTGACTTCAAGAAGCAGTAATCTGTCTTCCTTGCACTGACCACACAGCGACTTCTCTTTTGAACGATCGGTCTACCATTATCATAAAAAAAAAAATAACTTCCACACTAGGAATAAAGCCTGTGTCGCGGGAATCTTTACAAAAAATCAAGTAATGGACACAAAGAAGACCCTGACTCGGAACAACTATTTAAGGATCACATAAATTCGAACCCAGAACACTCAGCATAGTGGTAGCGACAAGGCGAACAGTTAATTCCTTTGCCACCCTCCCGTGACCAGTGCCAAGATCCTCTATCAATTGCGCATCCTGGCCATGAGCTGATGATTATTGCCACTATATCTATTTCAGTTGTTATGCAGATTTACATTATGACCGGAAGAAAATAGAACGTTTATTTCATTCTCGTTCTTCCTTTAGATAAGCCAGCCGACAATATTTCCATGGCATAGCTTCTGCAATGCTGATATAAAATACGCAGGTAAGAGCAAACTTACTTGGCACCAAGGTTAATATAAAAACAATTCCAGAAATCGATTTCCAGTCTTTACGATGTTTTCTTTTTACAGAACGATGACATTTTTGCATTTGGGTCGCATACCTCTTTGGTTAGAATAGATGTCCGTGAATAATATTTGCTGGGACGGTGAATCCGCTGTTTTCTTATTACCTATTAAGACTAAGCTTAGTGAAGTCAATATTAACAATTCATTCGTATCTATTCAAGCGATAAACTTCCCAGACCGACGTAAAGGTCAATACCGTTAGTACGAGTCAGACTGATTTAAATACAAAAGCGACAACAACTTCATACTTCATTCCTTTCAAATTCTTTATTCCCGAAAAAGTTTCCTTTAACGTTGAGAAAATAATTAATAATTGATGAACGTCTCTTGTATTTAACTGTATAATCATTTCGTTCAAAATTTATTTTAACAAAATAGCTTTTTACCAAGATGTTTCTGTGTATATGTAGATCATGGTTATTATGATAAAAAATATAGCGTACCTTTTACACCAATATATATTTTTTTGTTTATATAAGGCAGTGCAAGCTTAGTATGAGACCATTAGACTGCCATACAGAGGTCTGAGATCGAATTCAAGGTTCGCAACTTGAGACCCTTCTCACAGTGAGAAGAGACCCGTGCCCTGCAGTGGGACAGTTTAATACAGAGCTGATATTATTATTATTATTATTATAACTCTGACTTTTCGAAGTTATGTGCAGATTAAATAGTTAATTATTGCTTGCTTTAATATGTTCTGCTATTTCTGCAGTGCATCAGGTATGTTTGCACAAGCACACGTCGATGGCTTCCACGCCATCGTCAGACAGAAATCTGCCTCTTTGCTCTGCAGAGTCGGGGTGGCTCCAACTCCATCCTGAAGACCATAGCGGGGAGGTATGATTCCCCTTTGTTAGGTGATGTTGTTCAAAGGTGTATTTTGAACAACAGCCTGGTTTCCAAATAGATAATAAGTTTACTAACATAGGTATAAGTTATCTTTTGTTTACTAACCCATATGGATGTTGCTTATCCGAAATAAAGAATATTATTTTAATTATTTATTTTATTTTTAAAAGTAAAAGGAAACATCGTGAAGAAACCTGTATGTTTGACAGTTCTCCATATTATCTCATAAGACTGCCCACCCGTACTGGGCCAGTTTGGTGCACTATGGCCGAACCCTTGTGTCACCGAGAAGAGGCCCGTGTACAACTAGCGAAAAACACATTTAAGACGGTTTTTGGACGATGGACGATTTTTGACGGCCTCGATGGCGTAGTGGTTGGTGTAACCGACTGCCACGCCTGAGGTCGCGGGTTCGATTCCCGCACAAGTCAAACATTTGTGTGCATGAACATGGATGTTTGTCTTGGTCTGGGTGTTTCTATGTATAATATGTATGTATTTACAAAAAAAAAAAAAGCATATAATAATATGTATGTTTATCCATTGTCTAGAACCCATAGTACAAGCTCTGCTTAGTTTGGGCTAGATGGTGTTGTGTGTATGTGGTAGAATATTATTATTATATTAAGAATTTGTAAAACATTTAATTTATTGAATCGCCGTTTTGAATTATGTCTGGCGTTTGAACAATTGCCGGTTACCCTTCGCATTAATAATAATAGGAGATTTTTGTCAGATTTTGTAAACCATAGTTTCTTTGGTTTTGTCATTCAAAGCAAAGTGTATTGTAATAAATCTATTGCTAATTCATTTGTAGTAAAGTTTTAACAGATATAGTTGCTGTGTTTTAATTAAGTAATTACGTTAAGCTTACTTTACAGAGATTTGACGACTGAGAGTTAAAACGTTAATATTGTAAAAGTAAATTTTTTATAGTGCATACCTCTTTGTCGGATTAATATCCGACAAAGAGGTATGCACTATAAAAAATTTACTTTTTAAGGTATTTTTTAGCCATTTAAGGTATTTTTTTGCTGGAACATTTAAAATTTAGTGCCTTCTTTAGGAGTAAAGACTTGCTGAATAAAGTATGACTTAAATTCTTTTTAAGTGCTGTAAAATAATAAAGAATTTCTTATGTTTTATTATAAATTATGATTGCTTCAGAGGTGCATCGGTAATGAATGTGACTACATAAAGTCTCCGGTTTCGAAGCCGAGGTGGAGCAGAGTAGTATTAGGTTTTTCTATCTACAAATTCTGATTGATTAAACAGCCTTGGTGATACATCGGAAATGATTGCAACTGCTGTCCATGTGGTTTTGGATTCGATTTACGCATCGTCAACCGCTCCTACTTAGAAGCAAACTATTCTGAATTTATGTTGAATAGACTGCTTCGGTAACACAGAAGTAGTTATTGCAACTGATGTGCATAAAGACT
Source organism: Catocala fraxini (assembly GCA_930367265.1). Taxonomy (NCBI): domain Eukaryota; kingdom Metazoa; phylum Arthropoda; class Insecta; order Lepidoptera; family Erebidae; genus Catocala; species Catocala fraxini. The sequence continues at coordinate 3,740,150 of OV884037.1, forward strand.
TGGGCCCGCTTCGTTCTTTGTAGCAGAACATGACGATAGTCTGGAGCTGTGCCCGATAGAGGGTCACATACTTGTCCCCTATTTTGATTTGGATCTATAAAACTGTTGGCAAAATATGGGTAAAATACATCTCTGCCTACGGTTTTCTGGGATTTAAGCGTTACACGGAGATATGGGATGTGCCAGTATTGAATTCAAATTTATCACACCAAAATAAAAATAAAATAATGCTTTGTAATACATCAACATCAACTTAATATATAGTTCTAGTATTTGTGGGTTTGTCACTGAGCTTCTGCTAAACGGCTGGACTGTTTTTGATATATTTTTGGGTGTGTTTAAATGGATCCCTGGATCGTTTAGAGTCATCATTGGACTAGATAAGTGGCGCTGCTATCGGGTTCAAAGCCAACGTTCGGGCTGGTGACGTCTCCTGGATCTGCTGGTATAACAATGTTTTGGTTCATACTCAAACATAATTATATAAACGCTAAGTGAATATACAATCACTCGCTAAGAGTGGTCTGTGCCAAGCAACTTTGGAATGGACATGAATGATCTTGGAGATGAATAAGTTATCGGTGTAATTAAATACATAGCAACACGTTTTTATATCCCTACGAGGTAGGCAGAACTATAAAATGGCTATATTTCGTCCGCTACGTTTTCACATACGAAAGAGGAGAGCACGAGTCACGTTTAAAAAAAACTTGTCCCGCTTCTGGGATCTTTACAAACAACGGACACAAAATACCCAGTCTCAGAACAACTATTTGTGCATTACACTAATTTTTGTCCCGTGTGGTAATCAAACCCAGAATATTCGGGGCAGTGGGATTGTTGAGGCAACCATTTAAACCGTAACTACTTTAAATTGCCTTAAAAATAAGCAATTTACTGAAACACGTAAACATAAATGTAAACTAATACTACAAGACAAACGAGGCATTCGAAAACTATCCAGGTCCCGACCACTACGTAGACATCAAATAAATCAATCATGCAAAAAAATATTCGATACGGCATTCCGCTGACGATGGATATCTGATCGAACAATTTGATCGGTATTATTCCAACAAATATTACAAATTTGAATCTGAGTTTGTTTGTTGAGCTTTCTCGCCTTAACTACTCGACCGATTGCTAAAGCAACCGGTCAAAACGAAGCTAGCAAAGCTATAAAATCCGTATGAAGTAGTTTAATTTGAATACTAGACCGATCATCATAAGTTTTGCATACACGTTGTCACGGGACAACAACAACAGACTTAAGGTATCTTTCATCCATCTTCATAAGGCGGAACATGTTCCAGAATTGGCGAGCGCCTTGGAAGACATCCTTCCTTTTTGGGCGCTCGCCAAGGCTGCGCAAGGAAATTTTTGCCAAGTCAGTCTCCCACCACTGCATAAGTCTGATGCTAGTCTGGCTTATAGTGCAAAAGAGAACTTTTGTACTATTGGCCAATCTTTTGGTACAATTTTTTGCCTCAAGCTCGACTTTGGATGATGAGGGTGTCACACCACCTACCATCGCAAGGTGTGAGAGCTCTTTGCCTAAAATCCGCATCAAGCAGCGTGCGGTTAGGCGTGAGCTCGAACTCCTGGACATACATATGTCGAGTGAGCTTGACGGCATCCCTGCAATGGTACTTAAGACGTGCGCCCCTGAGTTGACCCCTGTTTTAACGCGCCTATACCGTCTTTCCTACACTTTCAACAGGGTTCCATCTTCGTGAAAGGTCGCTCATGTTCTCCCGATCCCAAAAAAAGGTGACCGGTCGGATCCTTCAAACTATAGGCCGATAGCGATTACTTCCTTGCTCTGCAAAGTTATGAAGCGGTTAATAAACCGCCTTCTGCTGCGGTACCTTGAAGATCATCAGCTGATTAGTGACCGCCAGTATGGCTTCCGCCATGGTCGTTCGGCTGGTGATCTTCTAGCGTACCTCACACACCGCTGGGCGGAGGCTTTGGCCGTTAGCCTCGATATCGCTAAGGCTTTTGACAGGGTCTGGCATAGGGCCCTTCTATCGAAGGACTCTGCAAATGGATTGCCAGATTTCTGGATAGTCGGAGCATTACAGTCGTCGTTGATGGCTGCAGCTCCGAAACCAAAACCATTAACGCTGGTGTACCTCAAGGCTTGGTACTCTCCCCAATGCTGTTCATCCTGCATATCAATGACTTGATGTCAATCGAGAACATATGCGGATGACAGCACCGGTGATGTGCGTTATACCAGCTATCAGAATGTCCCTCGGATCGCATGATACAGGAAAGACGAACACAACTTGTTTCTGAAGTCGAGGAGGCGGGTCTCCGAATGGGGTAAACAGAACTTAGTTCGATTCAATCCCTCGAAAACACAAATGTGCGCGTTTACTGCCAACGGTACTTCACACTAGGTCAACGTCTTGTGCTTTACAAAGCACGGGTCCGGCCGCACGTGGAGTACTGTTCACATCTCTGGGCAGAGGCCCCCAAATACCAGCTTGACTCACTGGACTCCCTACAAAGACGGGCAGTTCGTATCGTCGATGATCCCAATCTCACGGATAGATTAGAGTCGTTGGAGCAACGGAGAGACTTTGGGTCTCTCTGCGTGTTCTACCGACTCTTTCACGGGGAGTGCTCTGAAGAACTGTTTGATTTGGTACCAGCGGCCCTTTTCTATCACCGTACCACTCGACAACGAAGCAGAGTTCATCTATATCACCTAGAAGCGTTCAAATCCAAGACAGTACACTTTTAGCGATCATTTCTCCCACGTACGTGCAAGCTCTGGAATGAACTGCCTGCTTCGGTGTTTCCCGAGCGCTATGATATGTCCTTCTTCAAACAAGGTTTAAAGAGAGTTTTTCTTTCACGGTAGGCAGCGGCTTTGCTCTGTCCTGACATTGCAGAAGTCATTGCATTGCGGTTACCATTTTCCATCAGGTGGACCACGTGCATGTTTGCCAACAATGGCAATAAAAAAGAAACTGTTATCAAGCGAGCGAAGCTAGAAGAACGTATGAAAACCATGCAACAACACATGCGATAAACAGGGACAAAAACGTCCATTGAATCGGCTGTATCCGGCGGACATCGTACCCGCTGACAGCCATGGACGACAACAAACAGTGCCTTTCTGTCCATTGGAACAATAACCGATGAATGCGAAACGCCTACATTTATTTACGGCCGACAGGTCTCAGTATGCTTTGAATAATATATTCACTTTTATTTATTTTGGATAGCTTTTGCTCCTAGCTTCGTTTGCGTAAAAGAAAGGCTAGGTTAAGTAAGTAACAGTACTTTATAAATAAAATATAGCCTTTGTTACTTGGTGATAATAGAGCTTTCTAATGGAGAAAGAATGATTTAAATCGGTTGTGTAGTTCTTAAGTTAAAACCTTACAAACAAACATAAAATCAAATCTCTCTTCTTTATAATATTAATATAAATATTGTTGTTTAAATTTTTATACACCGTTTGTTTACTTAGTATTGCTTGGTATCAGATCTATACAAATTCTAGCTGTGCCTCATGGTTTCTTTAGCTCTGCTCCGAAGGGCCGTAGCATGATGTTATGCAGCCTCCTCAGTAAATCTTAAAGTATTTTATTGTTATCATCTTTAGTTTTTTATAGTCTGTAGTATAGGGTATAATGTCCTGTTGATATAAGTTGTAAAATACTGAAATTATATTTAATTGACGATTTAAAAGAGTGGCCGTGAGTTTCTTGCAGGTTTCTTCTCATAGGCTCAACTTTTTGGCTGAACCTAGCAACTAACCAAAATGTAGCTTCAGTTCACACACTATATTTTGACGTTCATAAGTGTTACTTTGTAACCAAAATGAATAAATTATTTTTGACTTTGACTATAAAATGTTTGCTTCCGTATGTTCTGTATTTTATCATCCTCTTGCCCTGGTCCCAATTTATTTGGGGTCGGCGCAATATGTCCTTCGCTTCCATACTTCTCTGTCACCCGTCATCTGATCATTTACCCCTTTTCCTTTCATATCCATCCTCACACAGTCCATCTGTCCGTATGTTCTGTATATACTGTATTATTATTGTTGTATGTATGTATTATTACTGTTGTTCGTAGATACATAATTATGTATCTACAAATAATTACGGAGCAATCATGGGTTCGTGCTAGGAAGAAAACGGGGGCTTTTGATATAATCGTCTTGTTTTAAAATTGGCTGTATAGAATATTTACATACATAGTCTGACGCCATATACATTTGCTGATGCCTTCGAGGGTCTGTCCTCCTATTATAGCTACAACTTTAACTATGATTTATTAATCCTATGTCAGCATAGCTCCAGACTGCATGCTGCCACTGAGAATCCTAGCCAGAAAACTCCAATATCACTTTAACCGACCCGAGCATCCAACCTGAGATGCATATCAGTCGCAGTGGTTGTATCCACTGCGCCACCGAGGCAGTATATTCAACCTGCAGTCTACAGTAATAAACGAAATTAATTTAATTTTAAAATCGAATTTAGTAGTTCATTGGAGTTCCAAGTTTGCAATAATCGAACTAACTAATGAGCAAACAAATAAAAAAATATTAAAAAAGGTCGGTCTTTTTTACTCCATTTTCGTACGAGTTAAGATTTCGAAGCAGCAATAAGTTAGTTTATTTCTATACTTTTATTTTAAAGTATTTTTTTTTTAGAAAACAGCGATTGCTCCGTGGGGTGACCAACAGACTGCAATGCAGAGGGTCTCGGGTTCGAACCCACGTCACGCACCTATGACTTCCGGAAGTTATATGACTTTTCGAAATTATGTGCGTATTGATTGACGATTATCGCCTGCTCCGTGCCTCGTAGAGCACGTTAAGCTGCTGGTACCGGCTGTCATTAACATCTATCTTATCTTATCTTATCCATTATCTTATTTTTTCCTGGATAAATAATAATAATAATATAATAATATTCTACCACATACACACAACACCGTCTAGCCCAAACTAAGCAGAGCTTGTACTATGGGTACTAGACAATGGATAAACATACTTATATACTTTTTTTTTGTAAATACTTACATATTATACATAGAAACACCCAGACCAAGACAAACATCCATGTTCATGCACACAAATGCTTGACTTGTGCGGGAATCGAACCCGCGACCTCAGGCGTGGCAGTTGGTTACACTAACCACTACGCCATCGAGGCCGGTACACTATGTCCTTTTCAAAACAACAACCTTTGACAAAATGTGAGTTTGTTTGTTTGTTACGGTTTTCACCGTCATACGGTTTAGTTCTTGGTGTGATCAATGTCACTGTCTCTGTTACAGTTTGATCGACGGTTGGCCAAACACCTACACGTTCACAAAAGCGTTGGCTGAAGAGTTACTCGGAACTTCTGCTGGCGAACTGCCTGTGTGCATCGTGAGACCTTCTATAGGTACGTCATTTTATTATTCCTGTAGGATCGATTAAAATAAGAGAATTATGGCGCTCGTTGAAAGTAGACAGGGCTCTATGATCAATAGGCCGACGAAATTAAGCCATCAGATGATCACCTAGGGAGGTCGACAGTAAGCAGTAAGTATGTTTGTTTATGTAAAAATACATAACGCCTTTTCACGTCTTAATTACTCGACCGATGATCATTCAATGATGAAGATCAAATTTTACAAACACACTACATGGTGTCAGAGGAACAGACAACGTTCCTTTCATCCAGAAAAGGTACTGTTACTTACCTAACCTTATCTTCAATTCAATGAGCTTCTTCTTCTCTCTTAGCCTTTATTATTCCCAAGTCACTTAGGGTCGGCTTTTCTGGTCTAACCAGATTTTCACTGGATATCAGTTTTTACACGGAGCGGCTGCCACCTGACCTCCGCAACCCGAAGGCTAACGATACCCTAAGGCTAGACCAGTGTCAGGATATTAGAGGGTACTGACTTTCCCAATAACGACCGCCATAGATGTTCATGGCAGCCGGGACTAACGGCTTAACGTGCTCGCCGAGGCACGGAGCAGGCGATAATTGTCAATCAGTACGCACATAATTTCGAAAAGTCATATAACTTTCGAAAGTCAGAGGTGCGCGACGTGGGTTCGAATCCGAGACCCTCTGCATTGCAGTCTTTTGGTCTCCCCACTGAGCTATCGCTGCAATTCAGTGAGCAAAACCGCAAAATCTATTATAATAAATATATTTTTATTATTGTAAGCAGTGACAGTCTAGTAGAAGGCCGTTAGACTGTCACGCAAAGCTTTTGAGTTCGATCTCAAGGCAGCTTTAACTGTTTGAACTTATATACGTTTTAAATAGTAAAATTATCGCTCGCATCAACGAAGAAGAAAACTTCGTGGGGCAACCTGCATATCTGAGAGTTCTCCATAATGTTCTCGAAGATATGTGAAGTAAAATAAAATAAGAATAAAATAAAATAACGGGCAGATATTATTTAAAAAAAAACAAATATAAACTATTTCATTATAGTTTATTTTCAGACGAATGGAGACACATTTAAATTATTTGGATATTTCAATTAACGTTAAAGTTAATCTTAATCAGTTTATACGTCTGCTTGAATCCAATTATAAAACTTTCACATAAATGAATAGTTGCAGTTGATGCATAAAGCAAATCGTTATTTAATTAATGCAACGAGTATCTGATAATTAATATTGCTAATAAACATATTGGTTCTTCATAGAAATTACAATTATTAGGTACTCGCATTATTTCCATGTTCTTGACTGAATGATTTTAAATTTGGAGTTAAGTAATTTGAAGTCAAATTTATTAAAAATATAATTATTAATTTATTTTGATGCAGTGGCGGTTGCGAGGCTCCTGTTTAAGCCACTACGCCATCTGTGGTTTGATAGTTCATTGCTTTTACAAAATCAAGTGAACCAGCTACTTGCACGGGCTACTTGCACAGGCTATTCGCACGGGCTACTCGTACGGGATACCCGCACATGCCTTTTGTGTTTGTCCTTGTATAGGAAGAAAAGTTAAATATTTATAGTTATAGTATATTAGTTAGTTATATAGTATACGATCAACAATAATCCATATATCTTAAAAGCGAGCAAGCAATGATTTACGAAATGTATATAAAATACCGCTATAAGTATATATAATAATATTTACCCTGTATTAAACTTTTTCTACTGCTGGACACGAGCGTCTTCTCAGTGTGACAAGGGTTAGGCATACTCCACCACGCTGGATGAGTGCGGGTTGGCAGACTCAACATATCTTCGAGAACATTATGGAGAACTGTCAGAAATACAAGTTTCCTCACGATGTTTCACAAACACATTGTTCAAACCTACACTTGCATGCACTTGCTTTGACTTATTTGTCTATCATCGTATTGGGTTAGCCTGTAAATACTTAATGTAAATATTGATTTCATAAATAAATAAAACTAAATCTTTATGTGTATACTTAAACTAACAGATTAAAGTGACCATGCCTTATTACTATTCCGTATATAAAAATAATGATATGTTGTCTCTAAATCAGCAAAGCAGGGAAAGAACACATGTGTATTTCATAAATCATAAATCATAAATCATTTATTTGTCTGCGAATATGGGTACAAATAAGTTCTTATATCAAATATAACAGTACATTAGCCATATCCTACCACAAGGCATGCAAACTAAAATTAAAATATAAAGATGAAATGAACAATTATTTAAACAGGTACAGTAAATTAATTATAATAGTTTATCCTGCAAATATTCGGTTACTGAGTAATATGATTTATTTAACAACAGAGTTTTGACTGCTTTTTTAAATACATTTAAGTTTGAAATCTCAAGAACCGATTTAGGCAAATGATAATATAGGCGTGGGGCCATACAAAAAATACTTTTGTTTAACAATGCAGTCCTATTAGCTGGGAAACATATGTTCTTATCATGTCTTTTACTATTTAATTTCTTAAAGTAATGCATGTTTTTTCTAACAAACAATACAACTTCCAATATATATAAACATGGTAAAGTTAGAATATTTAATTGTACAAAGAATGGTTTACAACTTTCCGTTTGTTTTATATTAGCAATGGCTCGAACACATTTCTTTTGCACTTTAAATGCAGCTTCTTTTTCGGTAGAGTTGCCCCAAAAAACAACACAATACTTTAGAAGAGGCGCGACATACCCATGATAGGCGGTAAGAAGAGTCATACAGCTGACCGTCTGCCTAAGCATGTATAGTGCATAAGAATATGTATTCAATTTAGAACATAGCAGGTCAATATGTTCTTTAAAATTGAGAGTATTATCTACATTCAAACCTAAAAGTTTAGTTACTTCTACTTCTTGAATTTTGTTACTTAGGTAATTTATATTCATATTTGTTATTTTATTAACTTTACTTCTAAATGTCATAACGTTAGTTTTACTTAGATTAATTTTTAGTTTATTTGATGTTAACCACTTTATAATACTGTTAAGAGTTAGATTTATCTCAGATTCCATATCTGACCTACAGTTTTCCCCGATTCAAATTCTCCATACGTCATAATAGTGCAATTTTCTCTAAGAACAACCATAAAGACAACACCTGAGCTAAACTGAGAGTGATACATCATAAAGGACAGTTTTATATCCGCTCCGTTGTCTCATATATTTGCACTACATATGTGAGCGATTGTCCCTTCGAGCGTGACCTGGTTGCGGATTTTTCCGTGGTGACGTTACAAGTAGGGCGTCCCGTTAGAACAGATACGTACGCAGCTCCTTGCCATTGTGAAAGCGCTGCTAATCTGATTTTGTATGATGTTTGGATTTTCTTTTGGCAGCCGAATCTTATACAAACGCTGCCATATTTATTTTTCCCTAAACGAATAATAATATCGTAACCAATATTATAAATGCGAATGTGAGATTTTTTATTTGTTCGTAACGTTTTCACGCCTTAACTATATACTCGATCAGTCATCATGAAATTTTGCATAGAATTTGTCAGTGGAACAGAAAAAGACATAGGGTATTTTATATTAATATCCTCCTGACCGAATTTCGGTCATGGCGGCCAAACTAAACGGAGATTGGCCATCTGCGCAGGAGATATTATAGTGCACAAGTATGTGCGCAAACGCAAGTGCACTCTCTGTACCTTAACTCTCATGATCCGATGGGACGGATAATCCGACACGAACGGAGAGAGATCAGGCGCAGGACCAACGGCTTTACGTGCTTTCCGAGGCACGGAGGTGTCTAACACCGCCAACTTCCTAACTCCGGGCTCGTATTGAGATTTCTTAACAGAAAAACCCAATAACTTTTTGTTGGCCCGACCCGGGATTCGAACACGAAACCTCATGCACAGCAGTCGTATTCACTACCGCTGCGCCACGGAGGCAGTTTTATATTAGTATAGGTATATTATTCATATAGAAAAAGTGCTGTTCTCAAGCAAACGAAGTTACAGGCAAAAGCTAAGTATTACAAAAAGCTATGTATTGCATCTGTGACGCAAGGATGGCGACTGCGACTAATACGCATAAAGTCTTGGTTCGATTACCGAATCGGGTAAATTGTTGGATTTGTCTGTCAAGAATTTCTCCATATCAGTACGGAGTCTGGAGCTATTTTAAAACGGCGATAGACTCGCTCTCTATTACGTGGAACCAATCACCATTACTGAAGAATTTTGGGTGGGTAATACACCTATGCATATCCCTTCGAAGATGATTTAGACGAAGATTTTATGCATATAAAATCTATATCATTCCATTAAGAGCAATCGCTCAACATCTCACCTATTATACATCCAGCGGTTTCGGCCATAAAATGTACCAAAACAACATACATACAAACCTCATTAAGTATATAGAAGCCCGACATTTACCATCTTTAATTCAGTCGGCTAATAAGTTTTACTAAGCTGATACAAATAAATATAATTACACTAAGACGACAACAAAAAAAAGATGTTACCTATGTATTTACTGGCAAAATATGAAAGATTTCTCTGGTAAAACATAGCAAATGTTATATTAATTAATAAATCGCATTATTCTTTATTTGCTTTCGCCATTTTCCCGTTTCCACGTCTTCTTGTGTATATTTGCCGTATTAATTACTTCTTATCGAATTATTTTGTTGTATTATTTTCCGTATTTCGGCGAGTTATAAGCTTTTTATCAAGTTGTTGGCAGAGTATTGAATAGAGAGTTCTTGTGTTACGTTATACTAAAAGCATTTCTACGGCGTCACGTAAGCAGTATATAATAATAATAATAATAATATTCTACCACATACACACAACACCATCTAGCCCAAATTAAGCAGAGCTTGTACTATGGGTACTAGACAATGGATAAACATACATATATACTTTTTTTTTTATAAATACATACATATTATACATAGAAACACCCAGACCAAGACAAACATCCATGTTCATGCACACAAATGTTTGACTTGTACGGGAATCGAACCCGCGACCACAGGCGTGGCAGTCGGTTACACTAACCACTACGCTACCGAAGCCGACAAACTTTAAGCCGACCGACTAAATTTACTTTGTAACTTTAAAGAAAATTTGTTCTGTATATATACAATCATGATCATATATACATATAAGTAAACTGTATATAGACGCAGACACATACGCTCCATGCTATTACTATAAATATTCTATCGTAATCCAATAACACTATGACCAATTCGGGAATCAGTTACGAGATCTCGCGGTTCCAATCACACAAACAGAATTATCGTTTTTTGTTGATAAAAGAACACCCGCGCTATAAATAATTTATGTGTAGCGGATGACTTTACAAATATTCAAACAACGAACACCCAGAGCCGGCACAACTATTTGTGAATCACACAATTTTTTATCCCGTGTGGGTATCGAGCTTACAATACTTGGCACAGCGGCAGAAGTAAAGCGACCACTGTGCAGACAATCGCAATATTATGTAACAGATGCAATTTTAATACCTATATCTTCTTATTTTATGGAACTCTAAATACAACTAGTATATTGTAAGTATAGCTAATACGCGCACAACTTATATATCGATTTAACATAGTATATTTCTTAACCGAAAATCCTAAAAACCCTTTCTCCAAAGTGGGAATTGAAGCTAGGACTGAAGAATCGTACACAAACATATGTAAGTAAAATCTCGTAAGCTTATCCTTTTGTTTGCTGGACTTATTGAACGTTATTATACTAATAAGATAGCAAACAAAGCTACGGGCCACTTACAGTAAGCTGTGTGCAGTATTAGTTTGGCACCAGAGTCTGATAACTCAATGTTTGATACGCGTAAAAAGATCCATATAGCTACTACGCTAACTAAAACTTTTACATGCCAACTTTTATGTGTAACTAGCTGTGCCTAAGGTTTCATCCGCGTTTATAGTTACTGCGCCGCCCTCGAGGTTCGTAGCGTGATGTTAATAGCATATAGCCTTCCTTGATAAATAAGCTATCCAACACTAAAATAATTTTTCAATTCAAACCAGTAGTGCCTGAGATTAGCGCGTTCAACCAAACAAACAAACAAATTCTTTAGCTTTTTAATATTAGTGTAGATTGTTGAATCGTCGTTCATTGAACACGCGCTCATCGCGCATTGGACATCGGCGGCGGGGACAGAGCGGGTCGAGAGGGGCATCGATCAGCTGGTGGCGCGCGCGCCGGCCACCGATCCCGGAGTCAGCGGACCGATGCTACAACGAACACCCGTACTCGCGCTCTTAATTCTCACATAGTTTATATTCTATTCCCGGCATCGACAATCTTATAGAAATATCATTAGTATTTAAATAATTATCTATACAGTCCACTTCTGAGTTTTATTCCGTAACACCAAGCATCCCGATCGAACATAGATTGATAAATTTAAATCTACTTATAATAACATCAGCTCTGTATATAAACTGCCTACTGCTGGGCACAGGGATCTTCTTAGAGTCAGAAGGGTTAGTCCACAGTCCACTACGCTGGCCCAGTGCGGGTTGGCAGACTTTACATATTTTCGAGAACATCATGGAAAGCTCTCAGATATACAGGTTTCCTTACGATGTTTTCCTTCACCGTTAAAACAAAGGGAAGTTTCTGATACGCAAATAACTTCGAAAAGTTAGAGGTGTGTGCTTTGGCATCAAATTCGAAATCTCTGCGTGGCAATATAACGGTCACCCACTAGGCTATCGATGCGTTAAAATAGCTGCTTCATTATACTTAATATTGCATAATTTATATGGCAACACAGTTATTAACATGCTAGTTTAGTATACAAATCAATATGTGGAAATTTGTAATAACTCTTCAAATGTTATTAAGCTGTAAGTTTTCCTAAAATCAATACATGCCTTACGGGATTTCTATTCAGTGGTTTGACTGCACAGTCAGTGTGGCAAGCGGTCGCCCGCTGCCGCCACACTAACTGTTGTGGCTTCAATTTACACGTAGAACAATTCAATTATGTGTGTGGTCTACAAATAATTACTCTGCTTTTGATTTTACTTCATATATATTAATTATATTATGTTTGTGAAGATCCCGGACAAAAGATTTGATAATAAAAAGAGTAGTTTTGCCTAGTAAAAGCGAAACGAATCTGATTAAATTAAAAAGCCGATTCAAAATTGATATGTGTATACTATTATTCAATTATTTTTATTTTTATATTATTCAAACTGCCTCCGTGGCGCAGCGGTTGTGAATGCGACTGCTGTGCATGAGGTCTCGGGTTCGAATTCCAGGTTGGGTCAACAAAAAGTTATTGGGTTCTCTGTTAAGAAATCTCAATAACAGCCCGGAGTTAGGAAGTTCGCGGTGCTGGACACCTCCGTGCCTCGGAAAGCACGTAAAACCGTTGGTCCTGCGCCTGATCTCTCTCCGGTCGTGTCGGATTGCCGTCCCATCGGATCATGAGAGTTAGGGGACAAGAAAGTGCACTTGTGTTTGCGCCCACGCTTGTGCGCTATAATATCTCATGCGCAGATGGCCAGTCTCCGTTAAGATTAGCCGTCGTGACCGCAATCGGTCCGGAGGACATTATTATATAGATATATATATATATAGATATTAATCCTGAATTCGTAACACTGTGCGCCCCTCTTTTTCTAGTTACGAAATTAGTAATTTAATACTAGTGCCAAGTAATGGACGGGCCAATCGCAGACAGAACCTCACCTCGACAATATAAGTGGTATATTTGTATTGTCTTTGTATTTGTTACTGGCAAGCTTGGATATATTAAAATATGAAAAGTGAGGCGTCTATATTAGGAAGCTAGCGTAATCTATGATATGTGAGTTATATATTAGTGCAAGTTTTCCAAAGAAAGAATCGTGTTACTTTTTCTTTCACAGTGTCAGAAGTCTAAGCCACACTCCTTTTACTCAGTAAGTCAAAGCGAACCATACACACACTTTAATCTTGATTGCAGCGGACGTTGAAAGGTCCCATTGTCCAAGTAAATCTCTCTCCGGTCATCGTATTGAAGTTAAATGGAAAACCCAATAGAAAGCTGTTTCAATTCGCTACTCGCTTTTGTTAGAACCTGTTGCTAACGATACCGGATTGATACATAGCTGTGAAATTGGATAGTTTTATAACAAAAGTATTAGTTTACAATACTGGGTGTAGAATGTGTGGTGTATATGCTGAAGGATTAACTTATTGTCGGCCGTATCTTAGTCGCAATGAAAGCTTTGTCCTGTGTAGATATTCTGGCTGATTTACGAGGTATCAATTTGCAGTAAGAGAAAATAGATGGTGAATGTTGATCTGACTTTTTAATTGCACGGATGACCTCTCGGTGCTGTTATATTTCTGCATTGCCAGGCATCTAAAAAGGAGTCCATGCGTGAATATTTCTACATAGAAAACGCTATTTTCTCTAAATTACTTTCTCTTAAAACTTATTTTCAAGGCCCGGCGCCCATTGGCGGCACGGCATGGCAAGGTATTTTTAGGCGACGAATAAAAATATAATCTAATCCTATGGAAATAAAGTTGAAATTTCAACGTTAACAGTCGTAAGTACAAAAACAATACCGCGGTATGCTTAGGCATGCCGTGTCGGCAGCCTTCGGAACGCTTCGGCATCCCTCGGAACGCTTTGGCAGTCTTCGAGATACCGCGGCAAGACAGCGCCCGCCCGTACCCCGCGGCCCCGCGCATTCCTTTATTAGCTTAGCGTCGTTCATGCCGGAAACTGTCCTTGTCGAACGCTTCGGTATACTTAAGGACGTCGCGGCATACCTAAGGATGTCACGGCATAGTTACCGTCAGTGTGCGCTTACATGTAGGGATGCCGAAGGATCCCTTGCCGTGCCGTGCCGCAAATGTGCGCCGGGCCTAAGAGCACAACTTCTGTATTAGGGCCTTTGGTGGCGGGAGCCAACATACAATTAATGGACACAAAGTACACCCAGACTCAACATATCCATTTGTAGAGCATAATTGTTTTTCTCTGATAGCAATCGAACCCACAATACTAAGCATAGTGGTAGTATCGGAGTGATCTTAAGCAATCTTTTAAGCCACTATTCCATCTATGTGGTCGTTTTATTTAACTATGATGTAAAAATCTTTATAATATTGTCTTCTGCTTACGCGAATATTATTCATTGAAATTAAACTACTATATACGGATTTTATCGCGTTGCTTATTTGACACTTTATTACATAATTTTGAAAATTGTTACACTACTACTACTATTAAACTTTACAAATTTTTAAGCTAATTAAATTATTATTAAAACTATTTAGATTAAAATTAATTTTACATCTTCCTCGACATTTCGGTTGCATTTCAGCAGCCATGGTCACGGGGAGACTAAGATAGTAGTTGTCTCAATGTTCCAGTGTCGTTATTTCAAAGTACCCGAACATAATTTAATCATCTTATAAATAAATCTTTATGTCAGCGTGTATAAGGATTATAGATCAGCGCTGTAAAATTTAAATGCAACGTTGTACGTTTATCTATCACCATCCATTTCGTTGGATCAATGAATTGCTTTGCTCGCATACATACAAAGTACGTATAAACAGACAGAATGAAGTGTTTTCAGGGAATGGAACAGATGGTATTTTCCGGCAGATGCTTGAATAGTCTGATTCCATTTGATATCACTTCTGGCGAGTTCTGGACCCTTTTGTGCTTAAATTTCAGTTATATACAATCTATAATTATTTTAGGAGAACCAGCTGATCGTAGAAATTTGATTCAGGAGTTGATGAAACTGACCACCAAATATTATGTGCGACAACAGTAATGAATAATATTGAATAAATTAATGTAAGTAATTACAATACTATATAAGAGTTTATAATTTATATTTTTATCCGGATCTGACTGATTCGGTTAGACTAGAAAAGCCGACCCCGAGTAACTTGGGAATAATAAAGGCTAGGGAGAAGGATTAGAATTTATAGAGCATCACCTGTGAAATATTGTTACTACTTAAAAAAACTGTTTACTTACGCGTATAAATCAAATCAAATCAAACATTTATTTGCAAAACTCAGGTACATAAAGTTGGTACATCTTATCTTATCTGGGGGCCAGTCAGTGCAGACCGGCGACACTTCGACCCAGTGTGATCTTTTGTGTCGACACTCTCCCAATAACGACTGCCATAGATGTTCATGGCAGCCGGGACTGACGGCTGAACGTGCTCTCCGAGGCACGGAGCAGGCGATAATTGTCAATCAATTCACACATAATTTCTAAAAGTCATATAACTTCCGAAAGTCAGAGGTGCGCGACGTGGGTTCGAACCCGAGACCCTCTGCATTGCAGTCTGTTGGTCTCCCCACTGAGCTATCGCTGCTCAATTTGGTACATAGTAGTTAGGTATATAGTATAGAACATGCTGAATTATAACCTCAAAAGAAGTGTGCAAATATTATATATTTAAGTACATGCAACATCAAAATTTTATTTGTGTAATCCATTAAAAGTGTCAAATAATAAATATAAGCATTGTAATAGGTATATAAATACGTACTTATAAATAACAAACAGTGTACATATAAAATTGGTTGATACAATATAAAATAAGAATCAAAATTAATGTCACAAGGTTAAATAATTAGTATTAATGTCGGAAAAATTAATGATAGTGTCAAATTGTGAAATAATAGAAATGTCAAATAATAGAAAATAATAATGTTATGTATATATTTTTGATAATTTATTCCAATCTTGTGCACTGTACTAGTTTTAAAGGTGACCACATTCACAGACCTCTGTTATACGCCATAATTCAATAGTCGTTTATTAGGCACAGTTCCAAAATACTCCAACGTAATATTACTACTGATAATTTTCCTTAAAAAATAGAACCATTCGAATCAATAGTGAACCCTCATCACCAGAATTTGCATAAATATTTATAGTTTTTATGGCATTGAAGTAGTAGCGCGCTGCATTAGAATTTTATCCATTAAGTGGGAGAAGGTAAGCTCACATACCTATCTATACCAAAAATTTTCTCTCATGTCATCTTTGAGGTCATTCCTTGCGCCTTCGCTTGCATTAATCTAGATCATTAGTTCCCAAAGTGGTCCAGGTGGACCCCCAGGGGTCCACGGGAGACTCGACGGGGATCTACGTTGGCGTGACAAAAAAATGGGGATCCACAATTCGTAAGCGGAGGTCCATGAAAATTTATTTGCTTTCGATAGTGAGGACTAAAATGTTGACTTGACTTCACCTATCAATGTAGGCAGATAATATTTTAAGAAGCTCAGCGACTGTTACTTGTAAAAACTTGCATATTCCATATTTAGTACCAAGTGGTCTCGAACCTGCTGATTTTTGGGTAAAGCATTTCCAAGGGTCCAGCGGAACCTGCAAAATTATGAAAGTGGTCTATGAGAAAAAAAATCTGGGCACTTCTGAATTCTAGATATTATTAATAAATCTCTATCCCTCGAAGTACTATCAACAGTACTGTTTATCCGGATGTAAAGTACTTACGCTATGTTATTTCTGTAACCCTGACAACGTGTTTGCGAAATATCATGATGATCGGTCGAGTAGTTAAGGCGTAAAATCGTAATGATCAAACAAATAAAGAAACTCATTTTCGTTAAGATAATCACTTGCCATCATTTGGGTCGTATGCTTGTTTGTCACTTTTTCAACTCTTACCCTCACAAATGGATAAATGAACGCAATGAACATCACGTAGTATGCTACTCATCCATGTCGTAAATATATTTTAAAGCTGACTGAGCTAGGTTACCTTATTTTTATTATAACTAGAATAAAGAGAAGCCTGGTAGTTTATTGCCCATTTAGTTTACTTACGGTAAAAACATCAGTTAAAAGGGTTTGTTTTAAGGGTAACTCCAGCACTGTAAGTAGAATTTGTGATCAGGAACGCTGTAAAAGACTCCGACGTTAAGAAAATAAAGTTAAAACAATAAAGTGTGCGCGTAAACTGTTCCACGAACAACTATAAAATGGAGGAAGCTCGAAAAAGTAAATTAATGATTTTAAAACAACCTAGAATAGGGGTTTAGTTTTAGTTTTATTTATAAACTTATGTTACTCTTCATTCTTCTTCTTTCATACTCTTCTATTAAGCAGCGATAGCTCAGTGGGGAGGCCAACAGACTGCAATGCAGAGGGTCTCGGGTTCGAACCCACGTCGCGCACCTCTGACTTTCGGAAGTTATATGACTTTTCGAAATTATGTGCGTATTGATTGACAATTATCGCCTGCTCCGTGCCTCGGAGAGCACGTTAAGCCGTCGGTCCCGGCTGCTATGAACATCTATGGCAGTCGTTATTGGGAGAGTGTCGACACAAAAGATCCCACTGGGTCGAAGTGTCGCCGGTCTGCACTGACTGGCACCCACATAAGATACTTAAGATACAGATACTTCATACTCTTCGCGGTATGAGAAATATTAGGCTACAGTAATTTGTTAATTTTATATAGTACTAAAGTGTTCGCGCATCTCTGACTTTTCGAAGTTATATGCGTATTAAATAGTTAATTATCGCTTGCTTTAACGGTGAAGGAAAACATCGTGAGGAAACCTGCATGTCTGAGAGTTCTCCATAATGTTCTCGAAGATACGTGAAGTCTGCCAACCCGCATTGGGCCAGCGTGGTGGACTATGGCCTAACCCTTCTCACAGTGAGAAGAGGTCCGTGCCCAGCAGTGGATAGTTTAATACAGGGCTGATATTATATTATATTATATTATAAAGTGATTCGATCAACGCATGGAACAAAATGATGTAAAATCAACAATCAGTTGTGCCAATTCTACGTGTTCTTTCTGTCCGTTATTTAAGTAATTGTTTTTTAAATCCCCCGTGACACAGAAATTATTCCAAGTGCGCGAGTTGTATTTTAGAAATAAAAAAAGAATTGTTTTTTGTTCGAAGAATTTCGATTATTCCTGTAAATTGTTATAAGTGATTATTATTACCTACCTACATACATGCGTTTACATATTTGTAGTCTGTAGTAATAATATTTAACACATTATACGAGGCAAATTTAAAACGTAATTGCTCTTTATACCGTTTCCAGTGAGAATTTAAATAAATCCCAATCTAAGGCCTTATTCCTTGTCTCCATCATAAAGGTAAACTTTGGTGTTGATAAGTTGTGCAGTGATTGATTTTGTCTGTTTTTGTTTTCTACCGACCACATGTCCAGACTCTCTACTGTCATCGAGAATGTCCTAACAATAAAACTTAACAACATTTTCTCCGATCCGTCACCAAACCTTAAAATCAAATCTCCTATATCCCTGACCAATATCTCTGCGCACTTCTATCTTGCACTTTGCCGAAACTCACAAGGTAGTCAGAGGTTGATTCCGGTGTAAGTCCGATAGAATCGCATAAAACGAACTTGCCAAAATATCCAACTTTCTGAGAGTCTGTTCATAATATCAATCGTTGTAACAAAATGGTGTCGTTATTGAGAACATTTATTTGAATCTAACACTGTTGTACGGACTGTAATTAAAAACTCGTGATATATATCCGATACGTGCAGTCATTTAAAAACGCTTTATTCTAATGATACTCCACGCGTAAATAACTCGACGCGTCCGTCTATAATTAAAGTTAATCGAATAATAATGTTACGAATAGTCTATTGGAATTTTAGCTTGTATGAGTTTTATTTATTTAAAGCTTCTTGCGCAGAGAAATGTGTGGAATGGCAGACTGAATACATACAGGCAAGCATCAATTTATCATTTGCGTGATACAAGAAAAAGACTAAAAAAATCTTATGTATCTTATGTGGGGGCCAGTCAGTGCAGACCAGCGACACTTCGACTCAGTGGGATCTTTTGTGTCGACACTCTCCCAATAACGACTGCCATAGATGTTCATGGCAGCCGGGACCGACGGCTTAACGTGCTCTCCGAGGCACGGAGCAGGCGATAATTGTCAATCAATACGCACATAATTTCGAAAAGTCATATGACTTCCGAAAGTCATTGGTGCGCGACGTGGGTTCGAACCCGAGACCCTCTGCATTGCAGTCTGTTGGTCTCCCCACTGAGCAATCGCTGCTCAAAAAAAAAATCAGAACTCATTACTAATATTATGTGATTGTTGGTTACGCGTTAAGTACTTGACCAATCATCGCGAAATTTTGCATACACGTTGTCAGGGGTACAGAAAAAGATATCGAAACCTTTTATCCAGAAAAAAGTACTATTACTAACCTAACCTGTTTTCTTTTACTTGGGGAATGCTTTGTCGCATACCTCTCCGCGGGGCGACTGAGAGGTTATGTCGGGCTCACCGGGGGAAATATACCCCGGTAATACCGACTAAACCTACCACAGTGTTCCTCGACATAACCATAGACGGCGAGGCCGCGCGAATCGCTTTCACATGCAATCGCGACCCCGCCGTGGTTTCGGCCCGCCCGTGTGAAACGGAAGGCCACTACACAAAAAATACTTCCTTCCCCTGGGGGGGAAACAAAGACACGACACAGAGGCGCACGTGGGAACATGCACGCCGCCTCTCGTACCTGGTGCTGATCGGGTGGCGAGCAGGCCCACGCAGCCCATCACCTCCAGGTTAAACCTCAGGGTACCTGGAGGTCATATCGGGGTGTTCTTGTGTCGGTTGTTTGAATGTTAATAAACCAGTTCTTCCAACCAGGTCAACCCCGTGACACTGTGATTGAGCGTAGTGCGGGACTTGTCTTTTCAAATAAAGAAACAAGATATATGTATATTCTTTAAGAAAATCTGTAGTAGATATAATAACTGAGTCGTTAGACTTTATAAGAAAGTAAGTATTCATCTGTCAATTGCTGTATGCCAGAGATAATTAAAAACTTAATGTGTTAAGCCGCGCCGTCGGACTGCTGCTGCAAAAAAAACCGTTTATATTTTAGTTTGTAAAGAATTTCTTGTTACCGTTTTGCTGTGCAAAATAGCTTATAGCAGTTTATGGGAGATAGAAAGAATGCGAGTAACAATTAGAAATAAGGTGCTAATCACATTCCACCTAAAATATTCTGGGCTAGAGTTCAAAGTTTTTTTGCAACAGAAAGATTACAAATTTGTTGTTTGGAAACTGGTAGCAGTGATTCCGAATTGGTTAATCCCTTTTATCTACTGATTCTGATCACTTATATAAACATACATAACTAGATTTTACCCATAGCTTCCGACTGCACGGATGGCATAGCTGTAGTGTTGTGGGTTCAATCTCCACGAGACAAAAAATTGTGTGATCCATCAATGATTCTTCCGAGTCTGGGTGTTCTTTGTGTCTGTTGTTTGAATGCTTGTAAAAGTCCCCCGTGACAAAAATATTCCTTGTGCGGAAGTTATCTTTTTAAAACTCTTTGCTCGTGTAAATATAGATTACTAGTTTTCACCCGCGTAAGTCCCGTTACCGTGGGAATTTCGGGATAAAAAGTAGCCTATGTGTCAATCCAGGTCTCCAGCTATCTACATACTAAGTTTCATTGCAACCGATCGAGTAGATTTTGCGTAAAAAAGTAACAAACATCCATACATCCATACAAACTTTAGCGTTTATAATATTAGTAAGGATGTCAATTTTCTTCACCCGGTAATAGTTTTTTTACTGGATGAAAGGTAACCTATGTCCTTTTCTGTACCTTGACAGCGTGTATACAACATTGTATGTTGATTTATCGAGTAGATAAGGTATGAAAGCGTAACAAACAAACAAACAAACAAACTCACATTCCATATATAATATTAGTAAAGAACACGGCAAAATATTTGCTATAAAATATATACACGAGATCTAGTCTTTTGTTCTTAAAATTCGAATATTTTCATCCACTTTCGTCTCTCACCGACTTTCATGGTTAGTACATTATTGGTATTCTTTCAAAGCCTTTGTTGCTTAGTATAAACATTTATTAACTTGCCCATTCATCTTCTAAAGTCTAGGGCGCCTAGGTGACCCTTGATTTTGTAGCTTTAAATTTATACAAAATAACCTTTAGCGTTTAGATAATGTAACATGCATATTTTATGATCGTCAAAAGGGTTTAATATAAATCTAAAAAGGATGATTTAGTAAACGATCCCGCCGGATCTAGTATTATATCAAAATTTCAAAATAACGGCTTTAGTGCCTTTTCATTATTTATAGTATTAACGTGAGCTTTTAAGATGTCATTCAAGGATTAATTTAGTAAGTAAATTGAAGCATAGATTTTTTTAAAAGCATGCTTGTTCTTGGTACCGTTTATCCTACCAAGTAACAATTTAGAATATAAATTGCGCACTTAGCACAACTCTGACATTTCATTTTTGTTTAATTTATCTCGTCACTTGACATAATATAATTATCTTTGACGGCGTATTTCTAATTTGAAAAGTTTTATTTTTTATTTAATATAAGTGTTATTAGCTGAATGAGTTCAGTAAATATCTTCACGAAATCATGTTATGCTCTGGAGTAAATGCCAGAAAAGGTGTACTCTAAACCCAAAAGCGTACTTGCAGAACCTAATTAGTTTTAGCCCGCGACTTTGCCCGCGTGAATCCCACGAGATGATATACTGGGATAAAAGGTAGCCTATGTCCTTTACTAGGATACAGTCTATCTCTTTGCTAAATTTCTTCAAATTGGGTTTAATGGTTTAGCCCTGAAAGTGTAACAGACTGACAGACAAAGGTATAGTCATCTGTAAAAGTGCATGGATACCTTAAGATTGAAAATCCTGTGAACACTCCAATTAGGATGAATATGAATGAACTAGATGGCGTTGTTTTATAAATATTGCAATGCGTACTCATTTTAACTAATAGGTGAAATTTATAAGAAGTTATAATCTCAACCGAAAAGGCACTCGAACACAGGGACAGAATAATGTTTGCGTACGAACAGAATAGCGAGTCATCGAAAGTATCTATAAAATAAACTACCCACTATAAATTTATAAATTAATTTTTAATTCTTTGCTTCTTGTTTTACCCTGAAATATGTTCTATTTTTAAATAAACTATTGTGAATAAAGATAAGAAAATTGTTTAAAGTAAATATATCAAAATTGAGTTATTAAGAAATCTACATCTTTTTATTTTATAGTAGTACACCGCCATCTATAACGATATAAACAAACTACTTAACAGTGGTACTACTATTAAACTTTACTAATTTTTAAACTAATTGAATTATTATTAAAACTTTAATTCTGTAACTTTAATTTAATAAATATTCAATTAGCTTAAAAATTAGTAAAGTTTAATAGTAGTAGTAGTGTAACAGGTTTCAAATTTATGTAATAAAGTGTCAAATAAACAATGCGATAAAATCCGTATATAGTAGCTTAATTTCAATGAATAATATTCGCGTAAACAGAAGACAATATTTTTTAATAAATGCAAATAGATTCGAACAGTCGAAGTGACCAATCAATGTTAAGGTGTGCTGCTAAGCTGTTTATTATAATATTTTTATTAAAAGCTATTAACAGTACTAACACATTTTTTTTTAGTTTAAGTTACAAAGTAACACATATAATGTAAAAGTTTACTGGTTAATAAGTTTTATGAAGTGATGTTTAGGTTAGTAGAAGTTAGATTTAGCCATAGGGCTATGAGAAAATATTGCGAGAATCACACGATCCCTGACACCATGGAACTACAATTACGTAATGATACAACTCATACCTGCAAGATGATGCAGCCGTTATGACACAAGCAGTGCTGTCTATAGGTATCTAAAGTAATTGAATACAAAAAATCTAGTAAATAAGTGGGTTTTGATAATCTATATATAAATTCGTGAAGCAAAAACTTTGTATCCCTTTTTACGAAAATTGCGCGGGTGGAGGACTATGAAATTTACCACAGTTTATATGGCGAAGGAGGGGCGAATCCTAATATTTATATAAAATATGCATTAGAAATACATTAAATTAATGAAATAACACTACACGCACACAACCATGCATTTGACACACACAGTCGAAGCGCGTAACTATGGTTACATACCTATATATCAATATATAATGACATATCAACGATATCTTACAGGCAAACTTTGGTCGAATTTCGAGCACTAGGCGATCGCTAGTAAATATTAAATCACTACTTTACCTAACCGTAGTTTCTATGCAGAACTGCGGAAGTTTTCAGCTTGGATTTAGAACCCCTTTGTATACAAAGGCAAAGGTAAATTAGTGGCCGGAGTTAAATATGTAGCTTGTGGAAACTGTCTGTGCAGTTGGTTGCACTTTCGTGGTCTATTTTAACAACTGATCGCACAGTGCCCAAATAGCGAACATTGTATTTGCCTAAATTTTTTATTGTGTTTGTTAACCTTAGTTGCGCTTTTCCTATGTAACTATATGGAAATAAAACTGTTCTTTATCATATATAAAGAACAGTTCTGTTATTCTTTGTCCCGAAAAGAATCCTTAACACCTTACAATAGAGCCATTTGGGGTCCAAAACAAAACGTAATTTTATGTTTAAATTGTTGGCACTGCATGTTCTTTTACATACATACATTACATTTTTAAAACATTCAGTGTGCTACTATTTAAAACAAGTGAGAATCGGCAATGAATTGCCGTAAATCTTAAAGTTCGGAAAATGGTTCAAGTAATATGCAAAGGTCACGTGATACCACGTGACCATCATATGTCAAAAGTCATTTCGGGGTGTATCGACTATGCTGAGTCGAATGGCGTTGACTGCGAGGCTCTAGCTCTTACAGTTCTTGAGTTGAAAGTTGTATAACAGACAGACGCTAAAGCTGTTGTATAAGAGTTTTATCGAACTCTAAATACGTATTGGTTTTTAAAATGTAGAAACAGAACATGAAAGGTAATCGATGGATTGACATTAACATTTTTACACAACGTTACATTCCGGTATAAGAGTATTTTATATACTTTCTATGCTGAAGTTCTTACAGGGAATGAAAAATATCGTATTTAACTACAGCAAAGCGTGGCCAGGTTTACCTGGTCGAATATAAAATCTTACAGCTTCCATCCAAAATGTCACGAGCCACCGGCGTGAAATTGCAGTCCGTTCATATGTCTGCGCAAGTCTGAGCCAACAGATCCTAAAAGAAATGTAATCCAGGTGTTTTATTTTCAATGCCTTTAGGATTGTCATTTGCTACAACCATTCACATGAGTCTATAATATCTTCCTTGCTGAAGCCTTCCCAGATCTGTTTTGTAAAATTGCTCAATTTTGCATAACATACCTACTATCACATTTTCTATGAAGTTTCCTACTAAACTTTTATAATTAAATCACCTAGAAATATTTTATCATCCGAATAATGCAGTTCAGAAAACTATGTATGAAATACAAAGGTGGAATTTCACAGAAAACTCGACGCTTATTTTAAAATTTAAAATGGGGAATTGCTTTAAATTTCTGTCTGTTTGGGTTGTCAACGCGCATCTGATCAATCGTAAGTAATCAAATAAATACGTGGATTTAATATAAATTATAATTAATTCGGATGAGGAAGAAACCTTACAATGTATATCAAAATTAAATATTATGACTTTGGATAAACTATTTTCCTTCTCCGGCAAAGCGAGTAACAGCATTATATAATTCGTTCATCAGCTTACGCAGACCGGAGTCCAGACGCAATGCTTGCTTCCTTACGAAGGCTCAATATGATAAATATTTTTTTTTTTTTTGCTATGATGTCGTTGATCAAGCATACAGCCCGCCTGATAGTGAGCGGCCTATGAATGCTTGCAACACCAGAGGCACCACACACGTGTTGCCGATCCGGAGACATTTTTGTTTTTAAGTCTCATATGCACAGAAATTTCACTAGCTACGGTACAATTCAAACCGAAATATAATAGTGCACAATTTGCACACTACTACTTGGCGATAGAATATGTGGCACTGTGGTGGTACCCACCTAGACGGCTCTTGCAAGAGACCTACCACCGGTTGATAGGTTATACGTCCATAATATTAGAAACTGTATCGTCGCGTTACCGTCGAAATCAGTCCAATCGTCTTTTACTAAGCTATCACTGCTATATTGAGATTGACTTACCGATTTCTTCTATGAAACATCTCGGTGGCGCAAGTTATAGTGAATGTTATTGCTGTGCATGGGAAATTTAGTTCCATTCCCGGATCAAGTAAAGTAGAAGCACTAAGTCAAGTTCTATGCCTAGTAAAAAGCAAAAGGCATGACCTTAATTACGTGGAACCTAAAATCATAACTGACCAAATATGAGTCTTATACAACACAGCCTACCGCTTTAGGGATTAATGTATTTTCCATACAAAGTAACGATCTGACGCTTCAATAATACATCTCAGTGTAACCAGTGAATCGTGGCTGCAAACACATATAATGCTCGGCTAAGGGAGTAAAAGGATATATGTATATTATTAGGTTTTTTACGACGGTCAATGGGGACCTACTGGTAATTTTATAGCAACATAAAACAAGGTATCTTATTGTCATTGTTAAAACAAGCGTTTTATTTTACGTATTTGCAATTGTGTTTTGGTTTTGTTATGCACGTATACGGCGGGTTATATTAAGGTGAAGCAGTAAAGAAAGTGATTAACTAAAGTAGTGTTAAATATAATCTAGGGGCACAAAAATCTTAGATAATTATCCAATTTGACTGTATTTATTTCAAGTTTATGATGTTGCCAACTCAATAACTACTAGTATTTAGCTTCTTTTTTATTACTCGGCCATTTCCGGAGAGATTTGAACATGATATCATCACCCTTGAGAGATATTACCTAATGTAGATGCAAATCAGTTTATTTGTCTTACAATAATTTTATTGGGTCAATATTTTAAGACCATATTCGGATACGGAAAGCATTTTTGGTAACCAAAGGTAAAATTATAAGCGTTTACCGACCCAAGGTTTCGACCCTGGGTCGGAATATGATCACGTATTTATATTTTCATATTTTCACACGTTGTATAATAGTTAACGTCTGACATTACTACAAACATTTGACAACGGACATTTATTTTATTTTTTATTTTATTCTCTTTTGGAAACTTACAGCTAGTACATCAATATTAAAAATATTAACAATTTAAGGCCATTTACAAGTTGCCACCACTAAAAATGATTGTTTAACATAGTACAAGGTCGGTTATAAATTTATTACTAAATGGTATAAAAGCTAGGTAGATTCAAAGAATTTTTTTGTTATACTTCTATTAAGTTGAGTAACACTAGTCTCAAACAAATCAAAATCTAATTCATCAGAATTTGTCCACTTTGTCCGAATTTATCCGGAAATTACCAAGTAGAACAACTATGGGTCGTAGAAAATTTTAATAGGTAAAAGTAAGATATATCAAAGTACTTTATTATCACGAAACCAATGACAAATAATCATGGATCGACAAGCAACGGTTGCCTACTGGGAGACCATTGGACTGACACGCAGAGTTCTCGAATTCGATCCCAAGACAGGCATCTCTGACATTTCGAGTTATAAATGTATTAAACAATTAATTATCGGTCGCTTTGACAGTGAAGGAAAACATCCTGAAGAAACGTGCATGTCCTAGAGTTCTCCATAATGTTCTCGAAGATTAGTGAAGTCTGCCAACCCGCACAAGGCCAGCGTCATGAACTATGACCTAACCTTTCCTACACTGAGTAGAGACTCGTGCAGAAGTGGGACAGTTTAATACGGGGCTGATATTGTAAGCATGGATAAGTAGGTAGGAAAATCGTACAAATTATTCCCGCTAGCTGCGTAAGTATTTTTTTATACCACTAAGGTGGCAAACAAGCGTACGGCCCACCGGATGGTAAGTTGTCACCCCTAGCCTATGGACGCCTGGTACACCAGAGGCATCACCTGCGCGATTAATTTAGATTGTTAACAAATGATACACATTTCTAACATCTAAATAGTAATTGACAGACATGCCTTGTGCTCATTTACTTACAGGCAACCACATCTAACAAACATAAAACTGTCGCCACAAAAGAGCAGAAATTAAACCTCTATCGTTACATATTTAAAATTCGAAATACAAGTCAAACTACCATTCGTAGTTTAAACGGTTAAAGTTTTTACTTTTATTTAAATCGTAACATCCTAATAGAACAGCCAAGTCTGAATTTTAAATGCGTTAAACGACAACTGCTATTACGGGCCTATGTAGCATAAAACTTCGTCATTATAACAACTTTCTTACTCAACACAATTATCTTCAAATAACAATTCTACTAAATAGTTCGAGCTTCAGTAATCTTTATCCAAATGCCGTCACAATAATCAGTTTTAACTATAATAAAATTCTCATTCAAACATCGAACTGCGGGGAAGTGACAAAACTTTTAGTGGCGGTATAAACAAAGTTTTGGAGGGTTCCGACTGCAATAATAAGCTTTATATGCGTACTTCCTTGTTATCATCTGGAGTTACTACTAACCTAGTTCCAATGGCCTATTTCTGATTTGATGTTGCAAATTATAGTTTCTTATGTATGTAACAATTGAGGGCAACAAGCAAGCGACCAACTTGATAGAAAACGGTTGCCGCATTTTTGAACGCTTGATCCTCGGCAAAAGAAATTAAAGATGTAAGGATAACTTTTTAGATAACAAACCATTTTATTTGATACCCATATCATGGATGTGCATAAAAAATAACTGGTCCGTAATTTTTGTTTGTTTCTCATATTGGATTTAGAATGACGTTACTTAGCTAACCATGTATTTGTGGCGTATTTATGTTATGTTGTTTGTGTTTTATATAATTAAATAAGTTTGTAACTATATTATGTACTTAACTACAATAATTGTTGTTGTGATAAATTATTAATAAATATAAAATCATTTATATAATGTCTATATGTGTCGGACATACAAACACTAATTGTTATTAGTGAATCGGCTAGCCGCGAGGCCGGTCCATGAAGCGTTGTCCGGCTCCCGCGCACTCGTCGCGGCCAACGCCCATACGCATTCCACGGCGCTCCCTCGCGGCCAGTCGGTTCTTAGCTGCGGACGCGAATCACGTGCCTATATCTTCTTATAAGCTAATTTATGTTAATATAAGTTTCCGCTTCTCTCGCTGTATCCTATCATCTCATTCTCGTATTCTTACTCCTTCTGTCAATCTATGAACTATAAACTATAAACTATAAACTTGCTGTGCTTGTGAACTTTCCGCTACCTACATATGTGAATAAAAACTGATTACGGTGAACTTTGTGTGAATTCATTCAACCACATCTACGAGTCAGCAGTAAGTACAAGCCGGCTCAACATACATGCTACATATTGTCCATCCAAACTAAATAAGTATGTCATTTTCTTTTTTAAATTCAGATCCCAGGCAATTTAATTTGTAAAAAGGTAGTATTGTGAGCCTCCAAAATTCTTTTTACCTGGTGGAACATAGTAACACTTTCTTAATCTTAAGCGGTTGCCTGCAAGAGGGTAATATTATCGCGAGCGAGAGCTCATTGGTAAAGTTATAGATTAATTGGCAAAAGCAGCAATGTGTCACTTATAAAACCTTTATGTCTGTTTATCACTTAAGTTTGTTATCTATTTCATAAATATGTTGGAGTGTCAAGAAAATAATCATTGGAATGTAATTTATTTCTGTAATTGGAGTTGAATAAAGCGCCATCTATTGGTTTGATTCGGAACGTCAAGCCTAAGCTTGAGTGAGGTCGCCATAGAGCCAATGTGTCATTTGGAGTGACAGTTATAACTGTCAGTGTCATATTGACGGTATATAAGCGCCGGAGACTCGTGCGCGGACACATTCGGGTGACGAACTCGCTGCGTTACGGATCAAACCAGAGATAATCTCAGTCCACCTTTATTGTTTTATTTCTCTTGTATTTTCTTATCATTTGTATACGTACAAAGTATAATACCAAATTAAATCTAAATGGTTTTAATAGTTTTGATAATAATTCAATTAGCTTAAAAATTAGTAAAGTTCAATAGTAGTAGTAGTGTTATAGTTTTCAAAATTTTGTAATAAAGTGTCAAATAAACAACGCGATCAAACCCGTATATAGTAGTTTAATTTCAATGAATAATATTCGCGTAAACAGAAGACAATATTATATAATACCACGCCTATATTTTGTTGCTCCGATAAATATAATAATAATGTCACGGCGCCGCCGCGGCGGCCAATCTTAACAGAGACTACCCCCCTGCACAGAAGATATTATAGTACGCAACTGTGTGCGCAAACATTGCAGCAGAGGCATTCCAACTCAACCGGAGTGAGATAAGGCGCAGTACCAATGGCTTTACATGCTTTATATTCAAGGCTCGGGGATTATACCGCCAACTTCCTAAATCAGGGTTACTATTGAGATTTTAAGATTTCTTTACAGAAATACCCAATAACTTTTAGTTGGCCCGACTTGGGATTAGATTTCAGATGAGTCTTATAACACAACATATGTTTTTATTAGAATATAGAATCTCTTGTATACTTAATTACAACTATGACTATGTGTGTTTGTATTATAACTATGCTAAGAGACATTACGTTGGGATCCAAAAGACTTGCCTAAAGCTTGCATTCTAATGAGTTTTATTTATTACCAAACAAGTAATGAGTTCTTTATTGCGTAGCTCATTATTTATGTGTCCCGTCTAGACACAGCCACAATTCAATGGAATTAACGTATAAAATCGCTTATTAATTTTGTTAAAAAGCAGTAACAATTTTATCTCTCTTGTTCCATTTTGCTAAGTAACTTGCAATGTTTGTGATAATACATTTTGTTATCTCTAGTTTAAATACATATTTTAATTATTTTGTGTAAAATGTAAGTACATAACTTACTTGTCTTTCGCGTTGCATGATTTATATCACAGAATATGGGTATTAACCTCTTGTATGCCGGAATACCAGACATAATAGAAAAAGCATTGTGTCTCGCGTAGATCCACGTTCCGGCATACCACAGGTTAATGAACACCATAAGCATACTGGACTAAATTGCACGGTAATGTTATCTATCAGTATTGAGACTCGGCCCTGTCCTTGAAATAACTACCTACAGCCGCGCGGTACGCAAACACGCGAAAGGGCTGCCCACCTACAGTATTTTAATTTCTTTCTAGTTTATTGATTGTGAATATTACATCTTTTATTTGAAAAATTAAATTCGTTGTCAGTGAAATAGGAAGTGTTCAATAAATGATGTGTATATGTAATCAAAAACAACCTTATAAAATTGAGTCAGGAAAATATTTGCACCTCGAATGAGACGTACGAAAAGCTTTATTGTTAAATTTAATATTACAAAAAATCTGCATCCGGATAAAATAAAAATACTTTTGGGCAACATGAACAAGGAGAAGAAAAAGGGATATCTTCCACTTAGTTATAGACCTGCAGCTACTTTACAATTGATATATTTTGTTTTAAATGACGTCCGACATTTTTCTCCAGTTTTCTACACATACACGAAATTATCACTGGGTACTATAAAAGTTTGTGAGTTATTCTTACTACTTACAAAACCATCACACCATCGGTTCGTCACTGCGGCGCATTCACGACTAGTTGTATACCGAGTGTATATTAAATTCGAGGTGCGTAGGTATGACTCGTGCTCCGACCGTTTGTATGAAGATAGAATACTGATAGATGACATTACCGTGACCATGGCTAGTGCACCTAGCTGTGGTCCAGTCTGCTTTTGCCCACAACTAGTGCAACTTGGGCGAACCGTCAAGCCTTTTACAAATGTATGTAAATACTGAGTATGATCGCGTTGATACCCATGTGCCGCGCTATAAGCTTTTTGATTACCTTAACAATTAGCAACTTGTACAACGCATCTGAATTTAAGACTGCGCCGAGCGAAATGTGCCAAAATAGGCGGTCACAGTTAAGTGAATAAAATCAACACTTTTTGTTTAATACAAATATAAAACATACATTTACCATAACAATGAATGTGTTTACAATAACTCCGTGTAAATAACTTTAAATAATTAATATTTTTGCCTATCATTACGTAAATTTGCAAAATCGTAAGCTCATGTTACGTGATTTTTAGATTGTAACAGTAGATATCTATCCTATTTTACAGCTTACACAAAACATAAATTTGTATATTACAATTTGTCTGTCTCAAATATTTAAGTTATTGGTTGACAATAAAGACACATATTTATCAAAAAAGCACTTCAAATCCTCCATACAATTTTACTATGGCGGTCGCGCGCCGATTTGAATATGCGCCACACGAGCTCTGTCATTATCTATGTTACGCTCGGCGCAGTCTTAATGTTATTTTTGTTTTTAAAGAGTACTGGCAATTTGGGTTACAAGTATTTTGTTAAGTCTTTCAGCTAAGCTAAAATGATTGGGTCAGCAGTGGGTTCATATTATGTATATTGTGTTATGATTCAAATTATTTGTTATATAAATGTTTTTGAATATCCACCACGCTAAGCCTGTGCGGGATGGTAGACTTCACATATCTTCGCGAACCTTTCAGACATGCAGCTTTAAAGCATTACAGAAAAGTTAAAGCCAATTATTATTCATTATCAAATGCGCACATAACATCGAAACGTTAGAGACGTGGGATTGAACAAGAGATCTCTGCGTGGCAGTCCTACAGATTTACACTATGCTGTTTTAAAAAATATATTGAAAGTAATAAAACATAATGATATAAAATAATATATAAATTGAAGCCCTGTATTAAACTGTCCCACTGCTGGGCACGGGCCTCTTCTCAGTGTGAGAAGGGTAAGGCCATAGTCTACAACGCAGGACCAGTGCGGGTTGGCAGACTTCACATATCTATACTAATATTATAAGGCTGAAGAGTTTGTTTGTTTGGTTGAACGCGCTAATCTCACGAAGTACTGGTCCGAATTGAAAAAATATTTTATTGTTGGATAGCCCATTTATCGAGCAAGGGTTATAGGCTATATTACATCACGCTATGACCCACGGGGCGGCGCAGTAATCATAAACGCAGGTAAAACCGCGGGCACATCTAATCTTTGAGAATATTATTGAGAACTCTTAGACATGCAGGTTTTCTCACAATGTTTTCCTTCACCGCAAAGCAAGCGATTATTAACTATTTAATACGCATATAACTACGAAAAGCCAGAGATGCGCGCCTTGGGATCGAACCCGAGACCTCCAGGTTTTCCACTAGGCTATCGCTGCTGAAAACAAAATTATTTAAATATAATTATTTGAAAATGTATTAAAAAATAAATATTTACTCATTCAAGTAGTCAGACAGCTGATTTTGTTTAAAATTTCTGTATGCATCGCGGTCAACAAATAAACTCATACTTCGGACCATGAAAGTTCAGCCTATTGGTCAAGCTTCAATCAGTATATTTATAATGAGAATTACAATACGTTCTCTTTTAGGGGTTTTATACCAAAGTGGTAAAACAGAAACCATATATGTAATATGACTTTGTCTGTCCGTCTGTCTATCACAGCCAGTTTGAAATTTGGGATAGCGAAAAATGATTTCACTCAAAAACGAGACAAATCTATACACTGTGTA
This sequence comes from Catocala fraxini, assembly GCA_930367265.1. Taxonomy (NCBI): domain Eukaryota; kingdom Metazoa; phylum Arthropoda; class Insecta; order Lepidoptera; family Erebidae; genus Catocala; species Catocala fraxini. The sequence continues at coordinate 3,773,151 of OV884037.1, forward strand.
AGGCAAATGGCAATTTAATAGGCCTCTAAATCCATTCAAAAGTTTTAATAACAAACATGAATTATCTATAAGCCATTTAAAGATATTCCTTAAAATGGCAAAATAGCATTTCCGTTTTTGTAGACGCTCTTTGTCAAGGGTCCTTACATATTGTAACGATAAGATTAAAGGACCAAAGTTCTACGGAAAGGTCGGACAAGAGGTCTCTTGGCCCGGAGAATATTTATTAACGATTATTAATTCCTTAATTGATAACCGATTTAGTAGTAGAGCCTCACAGATTTCAGCACGGATTGGCCGGCTTGATCGGGGAAGGACTATCCTCTCACAGAATATCGTCGTGAAATAGCAGTATTCCTACTGTTGTGTTTCATTCGGCAAACGTCGTTTACGTATTTTAATTTAATAAAATAATAATATTAAAATTAAAATCTTTTTTCCCCCGTTCCGCTCCTTCTCTTTCCCACTTCCTCCTTTCCTAAAGGATCAGCAACGCGCAGGTTATGCCTCTGGTATTGCAGGCGTCCATAGGCTACGGTGACCATTTACCATCAGGTGAGCCGTATGCTTGATTGTCACCTTAGTTGTAAAAAAGAACAATATTGAAATGATGAATATGTATTTCGTATAAACATGATAAATAAAGATGGAAATACGAGAGATTTAACCATTTTCACCAACATGTTATACCACTTGTGGTACGCGACATTAAATGTGATTCACAGAAATAATATTTTGGAAAGTGTAGTGAATATGGTTTGGTTTTATAATCAGACATTTGCCTTTGCTTTAACCCTAAGAAGTTTTAGTTCTAAGAAGTCGCACGAAGTGCCGAAGTAATTCCGGTAGACGACAATCGACTCGTCTCCTATTACTTGGTAAAATGTAAACATTATACACCTTACACCTCTGCTTAACTGGGAATAGAGTTTTAGGATTGTGTATATATATCATCACTATTATTATTAAAATCACCAAAGTAACAACGTCAATACATGTACGTGGAAATACGGGATTTCTAAAGCCTTTGCTCTATCTAATAGGCTCCGATCTGGAACTACCTGCTTCAATATTCTCTGACGTTTCAAATTTCGAGAAAATATAAACTAAAGGCTTGAGAGCGCCTACAGCATGGCCTCCTCTGTACTGTCATGTGAATGAAGTAACTTTTGTAGTGAAACATGCTATGTGCCACTATGTTTTGCAGATATATTATTACTTTTGACTGCACGGATAGCGTAGTGATTTAAGCCGTCACTGACAGTGCTTCAAGATTCGTGAATTTGATACACATACGGCCAAAAATCTTTGTTTCAGACATAGTAAGACTGCATGTTCTTTTTATCAGTTGCCACAACATTTTTGAAAACCTCTCTTCTTCTCTTATAAGAATTAATGTCAAAAAAATAACGTTTAAATGTACAATAAACGTAATTTTTTTATTTGATTTATTTTTAAATTATCAATACCAAAGAAAAATTGTCACACATACAAAACCTAATTTTTCTTTTACCTTTTTGTGTTACTTTGCCAGATCACATATCATATAATACACGACAAACGTGAGCGCAAATCTATGCTGCTAACTCCATAAGGCAAACATTAAAATCTACAGAAAACCAAATATTATTTATCTAAAGTACTAAACATTTATTTAGAATAAAGTTGATAATGAATATCGCATGACATCCGAAACAAGTCAAGATATTATTTATTTATATATTATCACATAGAAACACAAAACGAAAGAAAATAACTTCGTTTTAGATGATATAAAAAATATATCACTTTCCTTAGACATGAGAATTCCCTTTGTTAATTTCTGGAAAGGAGAAACACAAATTATTTTTTCGTATTGTAATTGAATTTTTGATGAGGCTGTCGTGTATACCTTCAAAGGTCAAGTTTGATCCAGCTACGGGAAAATGCTGTTAGATGTTTCGATAAGGGAATGTTATTTTAAGAAACAGCCTGGACACTGGGTGATTCTCGGAACATGTATAACTCCAGCACCTTTTTTGAGTAATTGGCTAGTGTATTCGAATGCGGAACATGGGGTTGAGCTCGACTTTGAAGCCCGAGGATATCAAAGAAACATTGGCTTTTCTAACGAAAAATCTCGGCAGCTGTACCGTAACAAACGCTTGTTTGCAATACCAGTGCAATTGCAGATCGACGGACGCACAATGCTAATTTTAGTAAAGACAATTAATGATGAACTAAACTGATGGCAGAGGAAGGTTCTTTCCCGAGCAAGCTAGCTCTTAGTACTGTCACCAAATAATATGCTATTCCACTCAATTTTCTACATATACCGTAATTACGAACCTCGACCATATATTTTCCTTCAATAGATTTTGATCCATTAGTATCATTGATAAGTAATTTACCAAGAAAACATATTTGCTCTTATATTGAGGACTCTAGTAATGACAGTAATATCGACAAATATCGTACAGGGCCAAACTCATCAATATAAATGGCGCTGGAAGCTTGGTGTCGTATGTGTAAGCAAGATATATGAAGGAAGAAAGCTAGAAAAACTATGAATAGGACTAGATCCATTAGATATTACATTACTAATGAAAGAACTGTTTTGCTTGCAGGTTTCATATAGCAATTAATGTTATTTGAATTTTTAATTATAAAAATGGACGACTCATGCACTTGTAATAAATCCTGTGTCGCGGAGGACTTTACAAAATTCAAGCAACGGACACAAAGAACATCCAGATTCGAAACAACCATTTGTGGATCACACACATTTTTGCCCCGTATGGGATTTGAACTCATCCGTGCAGTTAAACATACATAGAGTCATAACTATATAAACCCGGATACGTATGCAGACGTAACACACCCAAATTTAAAAACGAAATATAATAGAAGCCTTGTATATTGTCTACTTAGTAGTAGACAATATACAAGACTGAAAGCTAAGCTAAGAAAGCTAAGGCTAAAGAATCAGCATTGCTATTCAAGTAGTCTTGAATAGCAAATGCTGATTCTTTAGTAAAAAAAAGGCCAGCTTTCTGATCCTGTCAATATCTAAGAACAATTCAAAAATATAATTTTCTAATTTCTAAACAAATCAATCAATACAAAGGCGGTAAAAAAACGATATAATAACTTAAAAATAAAGATATATGTTATCTTTATTTACGTAGAAACGCGGTGAACAGTTTTGCTTCAATATTCAATTATTGTTTTCATAAATTTATCTTCTCAAACAAAGGAATTCTTTTTTTAAATTTTGTGATTGTATCGAAACGTAACGATTGAAAAAGTATCACCTTGACTTGATATTGGAGTTTTTACAAAAATATAATAATTGCTTTCTGTGTCGTATCTTTGAGTCTTTGGAATATGTTAGAAAATTACGACACGAGTATTTTAGTTTACTAGTCGAGACTTTGTAATAGCCCACTTACTGCTATTTGAATGTTATTGTTATTTACATGTTTAATTAGCTGATAGTTTCCCTAAAAAAGTAAATAGTAAATAAAATATAAATAAATTTTATATTATATATCAATCCTGTTTATAAACTATAGCTTGGTATAGGCTTCTTGTTATTACATTATAATGAACTCTCAGATTCCATGCATGCAACATGCAGTATTCCTCGCGTTGTTTTTCTACGCTTTTAATATGTGATATTCTCAATTGCAGTACGGAGTCTGGAAATGTGCCGATAAACACCAGTAGACTCGCCTTCTATAACGAAAAACATTTCTGGTTAAATGTGAGTGTGAAAAAAGGTATACCTTTTCTTATTCAAGTGTGATTATAGACGTGAGATTATGTATATAAAAATACCTATGTATATAAGAATATCAACCCTGTTCCACTGCTGGGCACGGGCCTCTTCTCAGTGTGAGGCCATAGTCCACCATGCCCACTGCGACTTGGCAAACTTCACATATAAAGATAACTTCTCATATCTTCGAGAACATTGTGGAGAACTCCCAGACATGCAGGTTTCTTCAAGATGTTTTCCTTGACCGTTAAAGCGAACGATAATTAACTATTTGATACGCACATACATTACTTCTAAAAGTCAAAGATGCACGCCTTGGAATCGAGCTTGAGACCTGTGCGTGGCAGTCCAATAGTCTCCCAGTAGGCTATGGCTGCTACGTATATAATAATTATATTATAGGGAGGCAAATATATATTTTTATTACGTGTGACAAACAATCATAGCTGGCGAAATCTGAACGTAATATACTCTTGCCTCCTCTTTGTCTATCATCAGTTTCTGTTATCATTTTTATCTAACAGTTCCTGTTGTTCATTTTTAAAGAAGCTCGAATGTTGTCCATTTTTGTGTCGCAGGGGTTTACAATGAAAACGAAAATGAAAAATGAAATAGTTTATTTGTTTATATAAGGTTTTTTACAACGGATTGTGTTTGGAGCCTCCTTTTAGACAAACAATGTCTGTATTAGGAGACACCGCTCTTTCATATCTTGTTTGAAAATATAATAAAACCATTCACATTAATTTAAGTATAAAACACATCAAAATAAAAATAAAAACTAACCAACTAAAACGCAGTTTCGTTAAGTGTGGGTTGATTTGAGGTGATATAGTATAGTTTGGTGAGGTGTGGTTTGGTGTATTGTGATGAGGTGTGATGTATTGTGGTGTAATGTAGTGTAGTGTATTGTGGTGTGGTGTGATGTAGTGTGGTGTGGTGGGGTGTGGTGTAACGTGGTGTAGTGTGGTGTATTGTGGTGTGATATAGTGTATTGCGGTGTGATGTAGTGTGGCGTATTGTGGTGTGGTGTATAGTGGTGTAATGTCGAGTGGTGTATTGTGTGGTGTTAGGGTGAAGGTGTTATATTTACTAAAGATAAGTCAGAAAAGCTTCGATGTCTTCATAGTTAAGCTGCTTTACATAATTAGTTACAATTTTATTACACTCATAATGGTTTTATTGTGTACATATATAATTTTATTAAATTTATTGTATAGTTGAGCGAAGCGAATGTAAAATTGTCTACTCGCAAATGGAGTTTTAAATTGGGGAACTATTGCAATTCTGTCTTTTCTGCTTTTTGATTTATTTCAGCATCGTATGGAAGAGTTTTATGAGTTTTTAGAATCGTTTGGGTTATCTAAATTTTTCTAACTGAAAGTAAATTGCTGGTCTCATAGAGATTTTATGTAGAGAATTTTTTATTTTTATAGTACATAATTTTTATTAGGGCAAGCATTCAAACAACGGTTACAAGGAATACCCAGACTCAGAAAACTATTTGTGTATCACACAAGTTTCGGATAGCCATATTCACGTTAGAAAAACTGCCTCTTCCATCGTAAACAAACACATTAGACAAAATATTTGTGCTTATTAGCCCTAATATTGAGACTCGCAAAAAGCCGCAACCAAAAACTCAGAACCAATTATTATCTCTACGAGATCAATCAGTATAATTAACAGAATCACACAAACAATCTTATAACACTAGTAGTGTTGTAGCGTGCGTGATACCGGTATAATGGTAGCATTAAGTGAATGAACCAGTGAGTTGCTAATCACCAACGAACTGCGAGAATCATTTGTTATATTACCGCCTGCCGAATTACCCAAATTTTTCTTTGAGATACCTAAATATGTATTATTATATATAAGATTAGTTCCCATTAGGCAATATTTGCAGTGCAACATCTTAAGTCTTGCTTGTTATGTATGCTTACCGTTTTGTATGAAAATTGGTAAAGGTTTGTATTTCAAACAAAATTTTCATAAATATTTTTATTGGTAAAATTGGTGTGTCACGACGCTGACGTAATAGCGAGTCGACAGATTTTACACATAATTGCGAATATTATAGATGCATTTAAAAACAACAAACTAAGCATTCCGTACTTTTTTAAAAACAGCAGTCATCCTGAATTTTCTGCGAATTAAAGTAACGACTAGGTTCGTTGCACACACGCATTTATCAACTCATCATCATTGTCATCTCAGCCAAAAGACGACGTATTGGTAATACGACTAATCGAATATTTGTCTAAAATATGGTAATAAATGTAGTTTATTTTTTATATATTTATTTCGCAAAATATACACGTGTTTCAAATTAACCATTGTATTTAGTATATATATCACGAAATTAGATAAATGAAACAGAACGACCTAACATTTAAGACATTGTCCTACCGTGCAATTCCGTAAAAGTTTAATCAAACCGAAATGGTATTCCGAAACTATGTTAAAAATCTATTCTCTACACATTTCCATACTTCATACTAGAACTGAAAACCCATAACGAGAAACCACATGATTGCCTCAAACTTTTGTTTGAGGCAATCATGTGGTTTCTCAAGGCAATCAAAAACCAACACCTGACTAAATCACGAAGGCAACAAATATTCGGCAAGATTGCAAAACATATAACTGCATTGTAAACATTCCTGCTAATGTTTCTTACTTCACGGTAATACGGTAACGTCGGCGTGAAAGGCTCATTTAAAATTGATTCAGAAAATGCCAAGTATCTCGTTATTATGCAAAGGAAAAATGAACGGGATCCACAAGCGTGACCTTTCGGGTTCGTTAAAATCTAATCGCGCTGCCCATCCAGCGGTAGTAGGATTACTTTTTGTTACTAGGTGCCAGAAATGATGAATTGAGAAGAATGGTGTGGAATTATGTGCTACATATTCTGATAAGGTTTTTGTTAAAGGAATTAGCTTTATAGAACCGGGTTTTAGTATTACATCGTTTTAAGTAGTAAGCGAGTGAGTTTGCTTCTAATTTATACACAAAGTCTCACGTCTGTTATATCGCAGAAAGGTAGACAGAAGTTCAGACATGCATCACCCCCACATTTTGCCACATATGTTTCGTTTTACTCGTAATTGGGGTAGCTTCTACGGTCGTCTACCGGACAGATCGTACCACCCTGCTGTTATTGATGAACCCAACTGTGGGTCGGATAAAGTGCACTTAAGTATTTCTGTCTATAAAATTATTAGAATTAATTAAATCGGAAACACTGCGCCATCTGAGCCTCAGAAGCAGTCGCCTCTAATCTATTATATACATTTAAATATATGTTTCTCAATTTCTCTATACAAATATTATAAAGATGACACTTTAAATTTTTTGTTTGTAATGATTTAACACAAAAACTATAACGGGATTTAAAAAATTCTTTCACCTTTAGAAACCTATATAATCACCGCTAACATACACAATACTTGATTTTAAATAAGTACTGTTACACTTAATCTAAACTAAATTACTTTTATGCGAGTGAAGGCGTGGGCAAAAGCTAGTTTGCAATATAATTGCCTTTTTAGAGTTCGAATAAACTCTTATACAACAGCTTTGTCCGTCCGTCTGTCTGTTATACAGCTTTCAACTCAAGAACCGTAAGAACTAGAGACTCGCGGTCAACGCCATTCGACTCAGCATAGTCGATATACTCCCGAAATTACTATGACCTTTGACCTCTGACCTCAAGGTTACGTGATACCATTTTTTTCGAATTCTAAGATTTACGGCAATCCATTGCCGTTTTTCACTCGTTTTACTTTCACGCACGGCTTTGCTCGCGTTACCTCCGAAATGACTATAACGTTTGACGTCCGACTACGTGACACGTGGTATCATGTGACCTTTGCATATTACTTAAACCATTTTTTCGAACTCCAAGATTTACGGCAATTCGTTGCACGATTTTCACTTATTTTAGTTCGAACGCAATAATCTCTGCAACTATAGTTATAGATATTAGTAACGTGGATATGAATAATTATTACTGCATTTGATAGCCTACTTCTTGAGTAAGTTTATGAACTATATAGCATCATGCTTCGAGCCACTGCAACGAAATAGTAATCATAAACATGGCTGAAACCGCAGCTAGTTTATTAAATAAAAACGTATGTACCTAATACAATCATTACTTTGAAACTACAACTGTTTCAGTTTAATATTGTTATAGCTATATAAATATTAGGCTATCTAGATTTAATTATGGTCACGGGGATCTAGATAGCAACAGTTTAATAGTTTTATAATTATCTAATAATAGTGTTTTACAACAAACAACGCGATAACATTCGTACAAAGTAGTTTAATTTCAACGTATAACATTTGCGTAAACGTAAGACTATATTACGATTATAACTGTTAAGCTAAAAGTTCAAACTACATGAGTTAAGGAGTCCTATTTACAGTTACAACTAAGTCTTACGAAACTTTCCTAGGCTGAATAATAAAGTTAGTGCCAGTAGCTCCGTGCTATTGGTCTAGGCATAAACTACTCAGTTATACTGAGCCACAAATTAAGCACTGCCATAATTATTTACTACACAGTTGGTTGTTTGTCTATCGATAGCTCAGTGGGGAGACCAAAAGACTGCAATGCAGAGGGTATCGGGTTCGAACCCACGTCGCGCACCTCTGACTTTCGGAAAGTATATGACTTTTCGAAATTATGTGCGTATTGATTGACAATTATCGCCTGCTCCGTGCCTCGGAGAGCACGTTAAGCCGTCGGTCCCGGCTGCCATGAACATCTATGGCAGTCGTTATTGCGAAGTCACTACCCTCTAATATCCTGACACTGGTCTAGCCTTAGTGTATCGTTAGCCTTCGGGCAGCGGAGGTCAGGTGGCAGCCGCTCCATGTAAAAACTGATATCCAGCTAAATCCGGTTAGAAAAAGCTGACTACAAGTGACTTGGGAATAATAAAGGCTAAGGGAGAAGAAGATCATAGTAGCAATGCTTTATAGAACTAGGAATAATCAATGTTTCGATATTTAAGCACCTGTGACGTATCTAATTTTATTTACTCGTGCAAACATTTTCACATGCCTATGCTCTTTAGTTGTGTGTGCCTTAAATCTTAGTCTACAATATCCCTAGTTCTCTGGTGGGTATGATGCTGTAAAATATAAGTATTTCGTTAGTGACGAAGTTGTATGAACTGCAATACTTTGCTTTACTTTAGCTTAGGGAGCAATAACCTTAGTTTCGTCAGGACCAAGCAACAAAGGTAATAAACGTAATAGTTTCTGAGAACATTCTAGGCAAGTCCCTTGATTTGTCAACCGTAATTAATACAGTTAAAAAAACATAATATATGACCTTTGTTCCATCTATACATAATTATATTAAAATTGTAACTGATCGATGTCTTTAAGAAATAAAACTGTAAGTGTTCTTTATAAAAGCTGTAGAATCCAAAACAATGCTTTTTAGATATTTCAGTCAGTCTGTCTGTATGTTTATACGTGCATCACGCAACAGCTACTGCACGAAATTTAATGCGGTTTTCAGAGTTGTATTTTTGCAGGTATAACTTAAAATTTGGTGTATGCTTTACTTTGATACGCCGCCTAGAAGTTAATTAGGAAAACAAAATAAAGATAGGACAAAAGCACGAATCCAAACTACCTTGACGTATAAAATTCTAGACCAGACACGCAAGTTTAACCGTTATTCAGCCTTAATTGAAGTTCTATGAATTATTAAACGTCATATTGTTATATGACATCGCAAATACTCTCAGTTCCAACTATTTTAATACAACAAACAGAGCGCATCAAAGCGCAAACAATTCGATTACAGTTTAAGCTGTTCCAGATGTAACCGAATACGTTCAACAAGTCCGCCGCTGAACACGAATCTTGTAAGGTATTAGTGTTAGCGAGTAATGGAACATTGAAACTAACTTATATTTGCCTCAAAAGCTTCAAGGAGTCATACTCTCTGACCGCTCGCTAAGCTTAAGATTAATTAAGACCAGATTAATTTCCCTATTGGCGTACGGACACCGACGTTCAGATGCAACGCTTTTATTGTTGTCTCGATATTATTAAGCTGACTTAACATATAGCCAGCTTTGCGTAAGTCGGATTACAATCTGGTCTGTAGTGTAATAAGAAAAGCTATCTATGGATCCAGAACAGATGAGTAACACTGCATACCATCGAGTCTGCAAGTTCACTGCTCATCCAAACCCCATAATTTCAATAATAATTAGTCTTTTTACAACTATGTTGGCAAACATGCATATGTTTGCCAACATAGTTGTAAAATAGTTATAGGCGTATGCACGTCCACCTGATGGTAAGTGGTCACCGTAGCCTATGGACGCCTGCAACACCACAGGCATTACGTGCGCGTTGCCGACCCTTTAGGAAAGGTAGTGGAAAGGAGAAGGAGCGGGAAGGGAGAAAGATGGTGATTAGGCCTCCGGCACTCTCACTCACCGAACGAAACACAACAGTAGGAATACTGCTATTTCACGTCGATATTCTGTGAGAGAGAGTCCTTCCCCGTTTGAGCCGGTCCAATCATGCTGAAATCAGCGAGGCTGTACTACTCATAAAATTAGCTTTAAAAATAATCAATATGCTATTCCAGCTGGTCCATACATCTCCCAATATATCCTCTGAGTATAAAACACGCATAGATAATGTAAACTAGTTCGAACCGTTTTATTTAACTTGTGAACTCACAGGCTTAAGTGTTTTATGTTAGTCATTCAAATTTAGCAGCTTAATAGCTCACTATAGATTAACTTTTATAGTATTCAAGGCTTCAAAAAGTTTACTTGAACCTTTAAGCATATAACACCAACAAGGTTCCCGCAATCCAAGAAAACATGGAACGCTAACGCTTCTGAAATATTCAAACTATGGCCACACCTTTCAATGCTTGAAACGAAGCTAGTCAAAGTTTTGATCCGATGCCGGGGCTCGTCGCACTGCAAACGATCCGATTTCTAGTGATTTTGAAATCAGTCTGACCAAGTAGTCAACCATTTCTAAGACTTGATTTGTTTATTTCGTATTGTGTTCGGTTTCCATGAATATAAAATATTTAAATAATGTTGGGATAGCTTCTTGGTATCCAATTTAAATAAACCTATTACCAATAATAAGTGTGTTTCTGTATTCGAGATATCTTTGACTAATTTGGCGAGAGACAGACATAGACTATATTTTAGGCTAAGAGCTTAAAACAAAATCTCATATAATTTTTGTTTGTTCGTTTTAGCATCATGGACAAACCCTTAAACTGACCTGAATGCAATTTTTATAATTTGGTAGATGAGGGTTTTTATTAATTGACAATTATCGGCTGCTCCGTGCCTCGGAGAGCACGTCAAGCCGTTGGTCCCGGCTGCCATGAACATTTATGGCAGTCGTTATTGGGAAAGTCAGTACCCTCTAATATTCTGACATTGGTCTAGCCTTAGGGTATCGTTAGCCTTCGGGTTGCGGAGGTCAGGTGGCAGCCGCTCCGTGTAAAAACTGATATCCAGTCAAATCCGGTTAGACCAGAAAAGCCGACCCCAAGTGACTTGGGAATAATAAAAGCTAAGAGAGAAGGAGGTAGATGAGGGTTTTATTTAAAATCTATATCATTTCATTCAATTCTATTTGTTTAACCAAATATGTACCTATGTGGTGCATAATATCTACGTAGACAAAGTCGCGGGCAAAAAATAGAAAAGTATGTAAGAAAACATATTTCGACTGTCTCGTTTCTCTTGTGTAGCAGTATGGCAACTGTAATAGCGCAATAGATGACAATAGGCTATCCTACCCCATTTAATACAAATAAACTGAAATTTAACTTGGTTATTGTCGATTACATCTACTTTTGCCAACTTTGTAAACATACAAGCATAAAACTATGTTGTATTTTCCGGAGATCAAGACTGCAGCATTTGGCTAAAATAAAACTACAGCCAAAGTTTCTACGGTTTCCAATATAAAATCTTTCAGGTTGACATCCGTACATTATTTATATTCCTGTCTTTCAACATAAATATTGTACAAGAAGAATATTTTAAGCGCAAATAATAAGTAAAATATTTTTAAATTTAAAAAAAGTTTCAAGAATTTCTTTGACATGACGACAAGTTCTTTAATATTAATAAACTAGAATTTTAACAAGCGCTGGGTTGAGACAACAAACTTTGAGATTTTCCTCTCGCTGATGAAACAAAGGGAGGCACACAGTTGATTACCAAGCAGATTTTATTAATAGACCAGCTGTACTGTTTTTAGTATGACCTGGTGGTATACGGATTCAACAATGAACACAATAAAATTTCATTACAAATACTTTGTTAAAGACACATCGCCTGGACAGATGGCGAAGTGGTTTAAGTGGTCGCCTGACCACTACCATTGCGCCAAGTGTTGTGGATTCGATACCCACACGTGACAAAAAATGTGATTCACAAATGGTTGTTCTGAGTCTGGGTGTTCTTTGTGTCTGTTGTTTGAATGTTTGTAAAGTCTCCTAAGGGACACCGGAATAGAGCGGGAGTTATCTTTTTTAAGATAAGATAAGATATTCATAGCTATACATAGTCATTCACGCCTGTATCGCTGGAAGGTTAGACAATATATTATATATTACTTCCACATTTTGCTATCGTTTTAGACACTATGTAATGGGAGGCAGGACTGTTATCATTTATCGGACATTTCCAGGCTCTGCGTTGCTACTGAGAATTTTCTAATAGAAGTGCTCAATAACACTTTTCCCGAGTTAGAAATTAGATATTGCCGTGTAATTAGATATATTATTATGCCGTGGCAAATACTACGGCTACACGATCGAGGCAGACAATCAACAGAAATAAACTACATTTATTCTCACAACCAGCTACCATTTCTAAAGATAAATCATCCAGACTTCGTGAACGTATTGGATTAAAGAGCATTAGATCTTTTTATTAGGTTACTAATACTACTAAAGCTAGTGTCTCTTATCGTGAAATACGTTGTCAAAGTTATTTTTTTGACTTACAAAAGTTTAAATTACTATTATAATATAACACTTGGACAGATTTCGTCTTTACTATGAGTAGACTTACAATAGGTTACGGTTTTTGAATGTGCAATATGGTGTATTAACAACAATGACTGGCTGTTCCTCTCAGCAGAACCTAACTATCTAACTCATAGATAGTTCGATTTAGAGTCTGCAGCGTAAATAAAAATTCTTCTAAAGGAACCACAGTAATAATAATTAGTATAGTAAACGGCGTGGTACTGAGGACGTTTTTAACTTTGTGCTTATGCATTCTAGCATTATTTTAAGGGTATTTTCGATTAAAGAGCTTTGTTAGGTCATTGAATACAATTTCGCAGAAAACATCTCTTTACTTACTGTTCAATTAGTATAGAGATGTCTTCGGCGAAATTGTATTTTCATGAAAACCTGTTAGACTTTAAATATAATTACGTGAACAACTACAGACGGCCAAAAATGTGGTCTACCACCCAACGGTTGACGTTCATTTGAACGTCATGAAACAACAAGGTCAAAAAAAGGTTTAAAAAGAAAAATCAACCCTAGCAGTAATTAGATCTCAGAAAAACTTTTATCAAAACTGGTAGACCACTTTCTTGGCCGACTGTTCAACATAATATAGCCACTTAAACTTTTTTGAAAACAGAATGCTATCCTAAAATTTATCAGCGAGCAATCCGTCAGTTGACTACACAACAGATAAGCGATCGATGTAACGTTGTCATCCCGTTTAATCAAAGTCAGATAATACTAATAAAAGAACTTGATTTTAATTTTAAAAAGCAGTTATTTTAAAGGCCTGTCGTTAATATATCATCTATATACAGCATTGCCAGTGGGTATTGATACTAAAGTTGATGATTGATATACAAACCACTTAGCTAAAGATAATCAATCATAGAAGCGAATAATCTCTCGTCATATTGGAAGGGAATCGAGTGACCGCGTCAAATGGTCTTGCACTTAGGAACGTGAACTCAAAGCGAATGCACCCAGCTAGTAGCTGAACGTCATACATTTATATCGGGCATTAGACAATTGCTGAAGCTGAGTTTCATAGTTTAAGCGTATTTACATTAGGCTTACTTGTTTACGTCATAGATGTCAAACCAGTGGCAACAGAATTTCTATTACACTGGTCGTCATAACACTGGGAATACAAGAAATGCGAATGACGTATTTAGCCTCATTTGCTAAACATGATATGTGACCATGAATTTAATTTACGAGAGGATATGTAAGAAAAAACGTGACGTTAACGCGATCAAACTAATCGTTTACCTATGATTTTAAAACATTGACATTTCAGCTAAGTTAAACTTATTATATTTCGCATCGCTCTCGTAAATGTAAGTTACGTTTGGTTAGAAAAAGGAACGTTTTTCTGGATGAAAGGTACCTGTATACGAAACTTTATGATGATCGGTCGGGTAGTTACGGCGTGAAAGCATAACAAACAAACTCACATACACATTTATAATATCAGTTAGGATGTACAGAAAGTACAACATAATTTCATTATTGCAAATTATTGCGTTAATTATCACGCAATGTAAAATATGGAGGAGCGGATTTTTCTACTACAAGCATAAATTGCTTAAAAGAAGATTCCGAAAACAACTTTTTGTAACAAATTATTTGACACAATAAATATTATTATTATTATTATTACAACAAGCAGACTGGTGTGGAGACGTCAGGTTTTCGTTTGTGAGGTAGATGTTCTTAAATCCATCTTCATATTTTGTTTTCACCATGTATTCCATTTTACTGTTGCATAAGTCATGCTAAGTGAAAGTATACAAATGACTATGGATATATAACATGCAATAATTAAAAAATAACTCTTTTAACCTGGATAAAGCAACTCATCTGTTTGTTATGAAAGAGACGTCGTAATACACCCTACTAAACGTAATAGAAATCATACTGATCCCTGGCTTCTTCTTCCCAGCGCTTCCAAGAGTTTGTATGTCCTACTCAACGCGGAGATACGACATAAAATTGTTAGGTTGCAACCTTTTGAAGCTTGTGAATGTTTCCCAGGTAATAAGTTTCAGAGTGAGCCAATTTCCAAATTTAAGCAAGGATACTTTGGTACCCTCATTTTCTTTATTTATTGACGACAGTTCAGACACTATGTCATACTCGTTGTACAAAATATACACTGGTAACCTAGAATCTATTAACGAACACAATTTAGCTAAACTGTACAACATTTTAGCTCCTTTCGACACGGAGAAAGCGAGTTTACTATTACATTTACTGATATTGTTATTCCAGTTAGAAAATAATAGCTGTCTTTGAGCATTATTCCGAGGACCCTCCACTAAAACATGGTGCGTTCTCTACTTCATTACAAAAATAGAACATTCGGAGATTTACTTAAGATATGCAAAACGGAATCTGTTCAGTGGTTTGTGAGTTGAACAAAGCCTCAAAGGTATGACTATATCAGAACTGCACATTCCAGGTTGATCAATCCACGAAAATCGGAATATACACTCCGTTGCAAAAAAAACGGGCACCTTTTCATTTTCATTTCAGTCATTGGCTTTTCAATGGATAATATTAATATTTTTAGTATATCATTAGCAAATATGACTAGAAATTTCTTATTATCAATGAGAATATAGTTTTAACACTTAAAGCCTGGCATCGGTGCTTTAGTCAATGTAAATATAGAGACGTGTTAAAATTGTCATTTTTATGGGTATAATGAAATAAAGACTATTTAAAAAGTAAAGTATTTTTATGGTATTTTAATTTAAAAACCATTGAAAAATTACAACGGGTATGACCTTCACTTGTAGCGATTACGGCATGTAATCGTCTTGGCATGCTTTCCACCAGGCTTTTGATAGTGTCCTGTGGAATGTATTCCCACTCAGCCGAGATCACACGTTTAAGCTCCCTGATGTTTTGTGGAGGTGGTTGGATAGATCGTACTCGCCTTTTTAGGAGGTGTCAGACGTATCCAACGGGGCTCCGCGCTGGCCAATCCAAACAACGAATACTGACCTCTTGCATATAAGCATCTACGTCGCCAGAATGGTGTGCCCGAGCATTATCGTCTATGTAAATGGCATCTTCACCAATTACAGTCAGTGCGGGTAGTGCATGTTGACAAAGGATTTCTGTTGTGTACCTTTGCGCATTTAGTAAGCCATTTTCAATAAATACTATCTTGGTACGATAGCTGGAAGTTACGCCCGCCCAAACATAACGGACCTTCCACCATAAGGGGTAATTTCTTCAAAAAACACGTTGACATAGCATTTCCTTGGTTTTCTTATCTCTGGTCTCCCCGTGACCATGGCTGCTGAAAAGCAACCGAAACGTCGGGGAAAGTGTAAAAATAAATTAAATCTAAATAGTTTTAATAATAATTTAATAAGCTTAAAAATGAGTAAAGTTTAATAGTAGTAGTAGTGTAACAATTTTCAAAATTTTGTAATAAAGTGTCCAATAAACAACGCGATAAAATCCGTATATAGCAGTTTAATTTCAATGAATAATATTCGCGTAAATAGAAGACAATATTATGTAAACTGCTTTATGTTAGCAAATAAATGTGTACTAACCAGGATAATCCCATCGATGTCCAATCATTTGGTTGCAGTATAAATATCCCACTTATCGTTGCGTTAACCACAGCCCGTTCAGTGTTTACACGCCAATCGAAAGCATTGTTTGTTTTGTGTACGCAATTAGTTCCTATCACTGTTTGGAATTCCAATTATGAATGTGGTTTTATCGTCATTGATTTATGATGCTGATGACGTTGTTAGTGTTGAATGCATGCTTTGTGCTTTTGAGCTTTGTGAATAGTTGAATTTTAATCTTGAAAATGTTAAATTTATTTCGTGAAATAATATTATTTTTCTTAATGTCAACTACATAGATAAATAGAGAGAGAGAAAGAGAGACAGAGAGAGAGAGAGAGATAGCGTGTAAGTAAAGAAAAAAAGAAAAAAATATTTCGGCCTCGTCTGCAAACCTCTGAAAAATAAATAAAATAAAAAATATATAGAAACGAAAAAATAAATTATTACAAAAAAAGATTGTGCCAATGCGAGACCGAAAAGTGTCCTTATCTAACATGCTACAACGACGAGATGTTGCAGCGCTAATTTTCGGACAAGTTTGCCCAGTGAAGCGACATAAAAAAATTATATTAGCGGAAATAAATTGAAATCTTTATATATATAATTCTACAGTACGTGTGTATGTCACTGAACTCCTCCTAAACGGCTAGACCTATTTTATTAATATTTTTTGTGTGTGTTCATATGGATTCGAGGATGGCTTAGATTTGGGTTTTTTTTGTCGTATGTACAGGACAACGTCTGTCGGGACAGCTAGTATATGTATAAATACACATACTTAAATCAATTATAAAAGTATTATACTTTGAAATACATATATTATTTGTGTGTGTTTATATATTAAACAGCATATAAACACACACATAGCATGCATCTCGTCTATATACGTTTCTACTGAAAATCAGCGCTCTATTGTGGGCCCCTATCGACCACAATACAGCATATGCTGAGTGCGTACCAATTTGTCGCAGATTGCATGTATAAGTTCGTTTTTGTATTTAACTTTCTATTCTATTTTTATATTAAGCTACTTTCTTTGTACTGTGTGTGTTTTATTTGTGGCAAATAAACGTATTTTCTTTATTTTTTTTATACAGCTATGTTAAAGCTTCAAATAAAAAATGGCGGACTTATTTCGTTTAACCAGGCAAATTTTCAAACAGCTTTGTAAGCTGTCTTTAAAGCCTCCCCTAAAGAAACTGAAGTCACAATAAATACCAGCCTCATACATTTGACTCTCATTACAAACTCTTGAAACTGCAATTCATGTAAACGTCCATTCAACAGCGAGTATTGTGCTACATCTATTGTTCCATTGTCGAATACTCTGCTACAGTGAGAAATCGATATTGGATAGTCGAGATCGGAAATTGGCACCGTGCTCAGCTGTCAACTGTCGACAGCACCTGGACGTCAAGTGAAAAAGGTTACTATAATGGAGGTGCATAGTGCTTTATATTAATGGTGATGACGAAACATAATTCTAAATAGTTTTATGAATATAAGTGTCAATACACTTAACGCGTATAAAAGGCAACCAGACCAATGTCTGGTTGTCTTTTATACGCGTTAAAATAAAAAACGGAAAGTGAAAAGTGGCAAGTTTAAGCGTTTAAGTTTAAGCGGCAAGTTTAAGTTTAAGCGGCCGATAAGCAGGCCGCCATTACTAGACATGGTCGTGTTTTTTGACATAACAGAAACAATTTTCAGGAAACTCTAATTCAGTAATTACCTTAAACCACACAGGTACACGGTCAGCCTAATGATAAGCAGTTACCTTACTCTATGTGTGGGGTGAGTGGAAGGGAATTCAGATTAAAGGATTTAACGTTTTATTTTGTCGGCTTCGGTGGCGTAGTGGTTAGTGTAACCAACTGCCACGCCTGAGGTCGCGGGTTCGATTTCCGCACAAGTCAAACATTTGTGTGCATGAACATGGATGTTTGTTTTGGTCTGGATGTTTCTATGTATAATATGTATGTATTTACAATAAAAAAGTATTTATATATGTTTATCCATTGTCTAGCACCCATAGTACAAGCTCTACTTAGTTTGGGCTAGATGGTGTTGTGTGTATGTGGTAGAATATTATTATTATTATTATTATTTGTGATCCACGTAAATGAACTGGCGGGCGAAGCGTAGTTCATGCTTATGAAATCTTCTATGACTGTTTACCTATATGTATATAGATTTTAAATATGTTACAAACAAAAATCTTGCAATAACTTGATTTTTGCGTTTCTTGATCTGTTGTAATATTAATGTCTGCATCAGTCTGTTTAATAAACTATGGCATGGTATGATAGATCATTTTAATGTGATTTTTATCTATAAACTATTTTGCATGGGTGAATTTAACTATAATGCTTAAGTTTAACTACGTAAATTTATGAGCACTTTTGTGATTGGTGAGAATTCTGCGGTTATATCCGCATAGATCCTACGAAAACGCATATGTATGATATGCGTATGAAACGCGTATGTATCTATAACACTTTTATTTTACTTACTCATAGTACTTTAGTAAATTTTTGTAAACCCGATGTTAATATACACGTGACTGATTCACCTGTCAGCTTTAACCCACATAGACAAATACGTCTGAACACGATATAACCTCATCAAATTCTCAAAAGACCTTAAATACTAACCCCGTCTGACCTCCATACACCAGACAGTATTAAAAATGTTTGCCATCAAACATGACTACCGTATTTAAACCGTATGTTCAATTTGAATTTGTTATAAGATTCGAACTAGGAGTAATTTTAACAAACACGCCAACTTAATAATAGATGCTTGGTCTTATGGAAATTACAGGTAGTTCAAATGTCTCGAGGGCTTTCAAGTATAGGTTTTAAAGCTTTTCGAGTATATGTACTTATGTATTCGTAACATTGAATGTCTGCTGTAAGTATGAAACAATTTTAGTCTCGTTTATTTATTAAACTAAATATCTGAGGTACTACTAAAGGCACAATGGTTGTGGATGCAACTGCTGTGCATGGAGTTTCAGAATGATTCCCTTCGAAGATATTGCGGGTTATTTCTTAAACATCATATTTGTGGATTAGGTACACGAATAATTTTATTGCCCTCGTGAAATTCGAACCCACGACACTTAGCGTGGTGACAGTGGAGGGTGAACAGAGATATCAATCGCGCCTTGCTGGTTACAGTCAATAGGAATTAAAGCTTGGATAAAAGATTACAAATGAGAAAGGTAGGTATGTAAACCTCATCAGATGAGACTCAATAACAGGGTAGATACTCTGCGTTTACTTACGTCGCAGCCTTCTTCTTACTTCGAGCTCATTCTTCGCGTCACCAAATAATTTGCAATGACTTATGAGACATTGCAGAAAGCATGTGTCCCTTTTTGTAAAGTCTGATAAATGCCACTGCAACATTTTCTATGCAGGAGATAAAGGTAACTGATTTCCATGAAGCTCTCTGTTAAAAAACTAAAATACATAGAACATTGTCTATCATAAGAAATAATGAAAATACCACTACTAAAACAAGTTACCCAAAAAGCCGAAGCGTTAATCAAAACCACGCTACGCACCGCTCATTTCAAAACGATTCCCATTCACGTCCAACTCTTTTGTTGTCATGCATAAGTTTAAAGTAACAACTTTATGACGTCATTATACAGTCGCGTAGCAAAAGACAAACAGTGTTTTAGCGTGAACAAGCGAGGGTAGAACAAAAGATCCATAGAATCGTCGCTTCAAAGGAAGAAGCTTCCATACAACACATATAGAACAATAGTGTCGTACGGCTGACTTTCAAATAGTTTTTAGGACGTGATGACTCTATAGTTCTGACAAATGAAATGACTAAAGCTTTGTATTTAACATTTTATGACTGTTGGGATAGCGGCCGTAAAATGAATTAAATTGTCTCTGTTACATTAGAGTTAAGTTTCTCTATCTAGTTGGCTCAATTATAATGATGTGGTAGTGAAGCGTTGAATATAGTATTTTATCATTAATTTCAAATTAAAGACGTGTAAATTTATGATCTGAAACAGTATCTATCCAGCACTGTTTCAGACTACCTTCTGCAACGCCAATTATAGATTATAAGTTTTCATTTAACAACCAGTGTCAGACTCTATGCTGCTACGCCTATTATAAGTGGCCACCTGGCAACCAATTAAAGATATGCTAGTATGCCCATTATTGGTTTCCATCTAGCAACACGTTAGGCACTGTGATACCCGCTATGTGTTGTAATCTGCGGCAGTGTGCAATGCAGTTTCTACTGGTACGCCAGTCCTACGCTAGTGCTACGCCAGTTATGGGTTACCATCTGAAAACCTGTTTCTGACTTGATTCTGCTATGTGAGTTATAGGTTATTAGTAGGTTAGGTTATCATTATCATAACCATCTGGGATCATGTCTTGGATTATGCTGCCACGCCAGTTATGAGTTGCCATCTGGCAGCCAGTGTGTTGTTTGCTACCATCTGTTAATATATTTTAGACCCTTTTGTGCTACGCCAATTATATGTTATTATCTATTGTATGTCACTACCTGGTAACATGTTTCAGACTCTGCATATCACATATAGTACAAGACCGAAATAAAACTTTAACGGAATTTGAATCTGTGACCTTGAGTAACCGTGTCGTTTATAATTTACATTCTACCTGATTGATTGAAAATAATTTTTTTTACTTACTATTAAGCTAGATACAATAATTATTGGCAGCAATTCAGTCGTCTAAAGTCTGAAGTCGCACCGAAAAATACTTTCTTTGAGACACACAATACATTTGTAGTTATTATTGCTTCTTTAAGTACAAACGAACCAGCGCCATTAAATAATTTTAAGTATAGATACCGGTACCTGCAGTATTTATCACGAAGTTTCAAGTTTGCAGCAACTCGCTGAAGGAGTGATTTTACTTTAAGTGTCACAAACAAAAAAGTCACTAACAAGCTTATGGTCCCACTGATTGTAATGCCTATGATTGCTTATAATATCAGGTATTCTGAAGCCAAAGACAAATAATTGAAGATAAGCAGAGAAAGAATGGTAGAGGTTAGATTGTAAACCTCAAAACTCAAACTCAGCGGGTGAATCGCAGGAAGGTTAACCGTGGCAGTTGCTACTATTACGCCGCTTGCTTAAGTAGGAAGCCTGTTGTGTATTTTGTGTACAAATAGTTGTTCTATTCCAACTATTTGTAAACACAATACACAAAGTGACACAAGTAACACCAAGGTGTTATTTGTGTCACTTGCCTTAGTATTTGTAGAGTCCATCTGTGCATCCAACGTATCTATTATTGCACAATTACTCTAACAACACAAAAAAAGCAAATAGTTATCAAAATAAAACATCATTTAGAGCAACAGAAAAAAAAATGTTTGCTAAATAAGGAAGTAATGATTATAATAAACTTGGATATAAGAAAAGTTCTATATCCAAGTCCGAATCAGAAATGAGGAGATCCGCAAGAAAACTAAAGTTGCCGATATAGCTCTCCAAATAGCCAAGCTGAAGTGGCAGTGAGTAGGGCACATAGCGCGTAGAATCGACGGCCGTTGGGGCAGAAAGGTTCTAGAGTGGCGGCCACGCACCGGAAGACGCAGCAGGGGTAGGCCCTCCATAAGGTGGACCGACGACCTGGTAAGGGATGCGGGTAGCCCAGGGCCGTCTGTGTGGAAAACCTTGGGGGAAGCCTATGTCCAGCAGTGTCCTATGTCCAGCAGTCTTTCGGCTGAGATGATGATGATGATAAAGATGATAATAAAAGTCAGTGGAGTTGTAGTGGGAAATTACTGTTACGTTACTGATTGTATCGTGCATCCCTTTGCAGTCACTTGCCAATTACCTCTACTATAAAATTTTAAACACTTACAGGAGTTTCAAATTTTAAAATTATTGCTAAATATATTTTTTGTTTTTATTGTGTCGTGAACTATTACTTAAATAATAAAACAAAAATTGTCCACTGCCATATTGATATTTTTTTATATAGGTACCTACCTTTTACTTTTTACACCACTCCTCCGTATTAACTTTGATTTTCTTAGCTTAAAGATTTGGCATACCAAATCAAACACACCATGGTGCACTTAGTATTTAAAAAAGGCGTAAAACGTTTTTCTTTCCATATTATTGAATATACTTTCTCAATATTACTCAGTGTAAAAGCCCGACATACTTCACATAAAACTTTCACTCTAGCATGTGCGATTGACGGTTTCGCGCGACAGCTGACAACGTCACAAACTCGTGACTACAAGCAACTCAAAGGGCTCAAACGTTCGAAAAATAAATTCCAATGTAGACACAGGCCGGATAAATAGGATGATTTACATTATATTTGCAAAATAAAGTAAAATTCCATTCTTTGCATAAAAAGTGTTATGTTGTTTTTATTCTATTATAGACCGACGCTTGTGTATACGTAGAAGTTTGTTGAGGTATTATACCTACATAAAATCAGCTGTGGTTTATATATAGCCCGTATATAATCTTTCTAACTGCTGGGCACGGACCTCTACTCAGTGTGAGAATGCTTAGGCCATGCTGCGTGGCACCGACACTAGGTACTGGAGGAACATCGTCAGGGGTTTAGTGGGTATGGGGCCGGCTTCTCTGGCTCGAGTCCCACACACCCGCACCCTACCCGGGCGCGGACGGTGCGTAAAATCACTCCCCTGAAGTTAAAAAAAAAAGAACCTATTGACGGATTTCATAAATCTTCGAGAACATTATGAAAAACACTTATAGATGCAGTTTTCCTCTCGATATTTATCTTCGCCATTAATGCGATCGCTAATTAACTATTTAATACGCACATAACTTTGAAAAGTCAGGAGTGCCATGGGATTGAACTCGAGACCTCTGTGTGGTAGTACAATGTTCTTCCCATAGCTACCGCTGTTACTATCGTATCTTAATCCCAAAATTATTACACAGATTTATTGTTCAATAATTTGTCTGGTTAATATCTTATATCTTGTCTGGGTACGGAGATATTGTTATTGTGTTTTGACCATAGATTTTGATGCAAATACAGAGCTATTGTAGATTTGTTAAGATGATGGATAGCACAAAATTCTCTGTATTAAATAAGATTTCTACTACTTGCTTATTATAGACGAATCCCACACAAACACCGACGACATACAACAACGATTAAAAGATTTAAATATGACTATCACTACGCTGGAATGTGTAATACTTTTGCTTCCATAGTATTTTCAGGACAGTATAGCATGAGGTACTAAAAAAGAGGCAAAGAAGTGTTTAAGAAAGTTAGTAACCTGCATCTCTTGATGTTACATACGTTGCTACGGTGACCGTCTACCATTAATCTAGTTGTATAAATATTAGATGCCTTACTAATATAAAAAGAAAAGTTAGCCGCACGTAAACCAAAAAAAGGCCTACAATATTGCCTATTTTTTAATACTAGATCGATTCGCCTTTATGTTTACGTATACAATTAGTATTGATCTAAACTTAAATACTAAAAACAACTTACTAAAGTCACGCATAACTTAATCCACCCGATTAATTTGAAACTAAATCAGACACGAACTTATGTTTATCAACAAATAAGTTTGGTTATAATTTGCTGTAGTGCTAATCAAGTTTGTTTTAGACGTATATATCACAAAAGTTAAAGCTTTGAGAATTATGTGTTGTGTACGATATTAACTTATACTTGGTTCAAGTGGGTAGCTTTATAAGCTTTGATACTAATAAGTCGCGAAGGGTTTACTATATAAGTTTTAGCAGATAAGCTTACTACCTACCTGTATATTCGTATTTTTTTTAAAAGGCGTCTCTCTTTCTCTAGGAACTATCTGTGTCGCGGGAGACTTTACAAACATTCAAAATACGGACAAAAGGAACACCCAGACTCGAAACAACTAAATGTGGATCAAACAAATTTTTGTCCTGTGTGGGATTCGATTGAGCGGAAGGCCAGGAGACTTATCGGCGATGACCAACTGGTCAACACGCGACTCCAAAGCTTGGAGCATCGTCGCAAGGTTACCAGTCTCTCGGTTTTCTATCGGATACATTTCGGAGAGTGTACAGATGAACTGCATAATTTGATTCTTCCTTCCCCATTCTAGTATTGGACGACCAGACAATCAGACCAGCGACACACGTACATGAAGGATATACCACATTACCGCACGAATCGTTTTGCTTCCACTTATATAATGCGTACCGCTAAGGAGTGGAATTCGCTACCTAAGTCTGTGTTCCCGATGAGTACAATCTGGGTGTCTTCAAGTCACGAGTGAATAGGTATCTTCTAGGCAAGCGTGCTCCATCGTCGACTGCATCTTCACTTAAGATCAGGTGAGATCGCAGTCAAACGCAAGCCTATTAGAGTATAAAAAAAAGGACCCACAACACTTGGCGCAAAGGCAGCGGCGAGGCGACCACGTCGTGGAAAGAAGATCCAGGAGCTTTGGAAATACTACTTTTAGCATATTTAAAACAGAGTTTTCTTGATCACACAAGATTTCCTGCGATTATTCGTAACATAGAGTTACTTCCCAAGTCATATCGGTAGAAGCTCAAAAGGTCAGTACACTCAAATAAATATCATTATGTAAAAGCAACATAAAGAAAATTGGGACATAAAGATGACATACTTAGTTATTAAATATCTAAATGGGCTTCTGAACGGGCAATAT
Source organism: Catocala fraxini (assembly GCA_930367265.1). Lineage (NCBI taxonomy): Eukaryota > Metazoa > Arthropoda > Insecta > Lepidoptera > Erebidae > Catocala > Catocala fraxini. The sequence goes on from OV884037.1 coordinate 3,798,253, forward strand.
TTTAGTACAATGTATTATCTAGTGTAATACAGACTACATTGTACTCATATATGCTCAGATGATACTTGCAGACTTCCTATCAGATCGGACACAACAGACTAAGATTGGTGAGCTTACAAGCTCTTGTGCGCCGGTTGTCTGTGGCATCCCACAAGGAAGCATCCTTTCTTCTAGTCTCTTCTTAGTATATATCAATGACTTATGTCAACAGGTACTCCAAAATGGGAAAATTTTCACATACGCCGATGATACTGCCCTAATCTTCCATGGAGAGACTTGGGAAGACGCACAAAACTGCGCAAACCTGGGACTTCAAAAAATCTGCTACTGGCTTGATAAAAATCTTCTAACCCTAAACATGAATAAAACCAAATATCTCCAATTTTCTATAACTGGATCTAAGCCGAATGAAATTGACCTCAGGTTTCATTCATGTGTCTATTCTCGTGCATCCAATTGCTCCTGTACTGCTGTTACCAAAACTTCAGTTATAAAATATTTAGGCGTTATAGTAGATGATAAACTCAGCTGGAGTCCACATATAAAAGAAACAATCTCTCGGGCTAGGAAACTAGTTTGGGTTTTTAAAAATTTAAGACACGTTGCCGACCTTGCGCTTTTGAAAAAGATATATTTTGCGTTAGCACAGTCGATCATCAGCTACTGTATTGAAATATGGGGCGGTGCCTGTAAGACCTTTCTAATACATCTTGAAAGGACTCAAAGGTCACTGCTAAAAGTTATGACCTTTAGCCCGTATAGACACTCTACAAAATTACTGTACGCAAAATGCCAAGTGCTAACAATTAGGCAGTTATATATTCTTCAGTTGGTAACCAAGCAGCATAAAGCCACTCCATACAACGCAGAAGAGTACAACAAAAAGCGTGTCATACCCAACGTTTGCACCCCGTTTCGATGTCGTACAACTTTTGCTAGGCGTCAGCTAGGTTTCAGAGCTCCTTATATATACAATAAAATAAATAAAATTAAAAACATACATCCATTGAGCTTCTATAAATCCAAAACTATTATCAAACACTGGTTATCAGAATTAGACTATGATCAAACTGAGAAGTTATTACTAATAACAGAATGATAGCTTGTAGTAGTAATAATTATGTGTCGCAATATTTTATTTTATTTTATTAATCACATTACATACTCAAAAAACACACACACACACACACACACTTCATTTTCACTTACGTTCTAACATATGAATTGCTTTTGTAACCATAAAATCCTTTGTGTAAATGATATGGCAGAAGACACTGAATTCCTGTAACACAGGTTTCGTACCTAGCACAGGAATCAGGGCTTCATAAGAAATGTGTAAACAATTTTATGTTAATAAATTTTATGTTATGTTATTATGTTATATAAATAATCAAATTCATAGTTTGGATCTGGCTACTCAAAAATTATGCTTGGTATGGCCGATGCATGCAAATGTTGTTGAGCTAGCCAGGCTATAGCTGAAAACATTAAAGCTACATCTTCTTCTTCTTCAATTTAAGAGCCAAACTCTTGTCGGTAGAGTCTCTCATTTCATACTCCTTAAATGGGGAACTTAGTGTGGTGGTTTCTACATTTACCTTCCACACCGCAGTTCTACAGCAGAAGAAGCAGTTGTATCGCCTGCTGATTTCTGGTCAGAAATAATAATAATAATAATAATAGTAATAGTAATAATAATAGTAAGTGATAATATTTTTATTACATATTGTAATAAAAATATTATCTACTTAGAAGTACCTTAGCTTGGGTTTTATTAACAATTAAAATACATTAAACAGAAAATGACATCCTAATTATAATTATATATTGTGGCATTTGTTGACCTATCCATATTTACGGTTGCACGGACGATTACCCGTCCTTAATGCTAATAGCTTACTTCCAATTTCCACCGGCAACAGATTATGTGTATTCACCTGTAATTAATTGACGGGAACGAATTTATTCACGTGGGTTCACCACGCTAATGAATCCCAAATAAAAGCACTTAAATATCGAATTTAAAATTTTTCGTTTTGGTAAAGAACTTAACATATTTTGTATATCCAGGTACAGCAACATAAGGCGATACACACTGGAGAAATTTCAATTGCCTCTGTCTTTTAAAATTGTAATTAATGCTAGCTTTTTTAGCAGTTATAGGTAAAATATAGTTGATTTAATCAAAGCTCAAAATACATAATAATAATTAGGATACTTGTGGTTGGGGCAGCAACACAAACAAGCAAGAATTGAATATCTATTACAGAAGATGTCTTAAACAGAAAACGAAAACAGTAGTGATTTTTTTATATAATGCTTTTCTACAGTAACTTTTCGTTCCTAATTCAAACTGTTCTAAAATTGTCTACATACATACCTCTAAAATTACATACAGAACATAACCGTAATATACCTTAAAGTTGATACTATTAGATTACTCTACCCCAACTTATCTCATAGTTCTATCTACGCATAATTCACGTCGACACCAATATACGTCATAACTTGACAGGGTGTTATAAGTTTGACCATAGTTGTGAAACGTTTTACAGTTATGGGAAGTTGCTTAGTTGAGGTATTAAGTGGTCTTAGATAAGGGTCCTGTTTCAAAGCCAAAGGCTTGATGTAATAAAACTATAGTTGTAGAGCAGCGATAGCTCAGTGGGATGAGCAACAGACTGCAGTGCAGAGAGTCTCGGGTTCAAACCCACGTCGCGCACCTCTGACTTTCGGCAGTTATATGACTTTTCGAAATTATGTGCGTATTGGTTGACAATTATCGCCTGCTCCGTGCCTCGGAGAGCACGTTAAACCGTCGCTCCCGGCTGCCATTAACATCTATGGCAGTCATTATTGGGAGAGTGTCGTCACAAAAGATCCCACTGGGTCGAAGTGTCACCGGTCTGCACTGACTGACCCCCACATAAGATATATACATAGTTGTTTTGTATCGCTTTCTATTTTCGGCAATAATTATAATCCTGCTTATAAACAGATATCGCTTTAGGTCGAGTATGATTACGTCATAGTCTACCACGCTGACTATGAATGGGCTTTTACACACCTAGGACTATTTTTTTTATACATCAAAATATATTTCTGTATTTCCAGCGAATGCTTTGCTTGATTAAAGTATTTAGTATACATGTACATATATGCCCTTTATTTTCATCGACTGATGTCACAATCACTGGTCATCATCGGCTGATACAACAAATTTGCTAGTTATTTTATGATAATAAGATAAATACATGCCACTGTTTACAAAAGATGCTGATGATGATTCACGCAGCGTGATAACCACATGCACATTTGTAATCACAGGGCATCTCAATTGGGTGCCACAAGTCAGTTAACGGCGACGAGGCAGACGTTAATGGAGATGGCAGGATGACTTGAATGTTTTCGAAAGTGACTGGTAGGGGATATCTTAGAACAAATGTGTTTAATTTGGAAGTCCAAGAGAGAGGCTGCTACTCCGCAGTAGGACGTAACAAAAACTTGATGGAAAACCGATCTTGTAACGGACCCGATAATATACGGGGAAATTAAAGCGCACCAATTTCGCTCGCTTGGTCACGTTGAAAGAATGGGAGAGGATCGTGGAGTTAAGAGAGTCTATCTGGGCTGATACTGTGGCAGCGGATCTGCGAGAGCTTCAAGCCAAAGAATGGTGGGAACCGATCAAAGACCAAATTAAGTGGCGTTCTCTCGTATCGGCGGCCAAGACAATCTTTGGGTCGCTGAGCCAATAATTTAGTAGTAGTAATGGAAAAACCGCGTCTCAAATTAAACATAACTGGTCGCTCTTTAGTAAAAAATACTATATTTTTTAATGGCACATGGAAAGAAATAACTCGTGACCGTCGTCCACTCATACTGTAAAACGCATTTACGCTATTGATGAAACTACCCCCACCATCATTCATTCATTCATCAATTTGTTTTGCCTTAAAACTTTTTGCTTGCTTATGTTGACTGTTATTAAAAGTTATTCGTATTAATTTTGGTGAGATTGTTATCTTTTCCTTAAACCTGAATAATATTCGGAAAGGGCATTATTTACATTTCACCAGTTATTTTAGTGGTCCTATATAAGAGATGAAAATATTACTGCCATTTACCCAGCGGAAGTTCAGACAACTGCAGTACTCCTTAAAAAAAATCTTAATATAAATATCCAATATTTCGCAACTCGGCTACCGAATACCAGTATCTCGCAATAGTTCGAAAAACTTGTACCATAAGACTAAGAAGTTTCATAAATGGTGCCATACACTCGTCCTAAATTCTATCACAGCTGTCCTCAATCATGAACACAAACATCTATAGCAATGACTTGTACAGCATGAATTGCCTAACCACCATGTTCTATTAAAACTCATTTGCATGGGCCGAAACTATGACACACAAGGTAGGCTTGTACCGCACATAAATAAACACAATTACCCATTATGGGAGTTCTAACTCGAGATACGTATTTCGTCGTCGATGGGAGCTCGTAGGATGAGCACGTTCGTAAACTATTGACGAAAGCCATTCAAAGGGCCTATAAAGTCAGGTGCTTCGTAAGGTTGCTTACTGCAATGATAAGGTACCGGATCGAATAGTGTCATATTCTCACCTATACACCATTAAAGAGTAGGCACCATGGAAGTTACAGGGACATCGTACACCACATTTTAGGTACGATATAACTATAAGGGAGCTATTGCCATTTAATAGGTCCAAATCTAGACTCTAAAGTGACACTAATAGATCGAACTCAGAAGCCATAAATATAAATCACTAGATTTTACCAGCGGCTTAAATATAGGTTAGGCTAGTAACAGTATTTTTTTCTAGATGATAAAATACCCTATCTCCTTTTCTGTTCCCCTGTAAACGTATATATGAAATTACCTGATGATCGGTAAGCTAAGGCGTGAAAGCGTAACAAACAAACATATAAACTCAAATTCGCATTTATAATATTAGTTAGGAAGTTAGGATACCCACTTGGTTATATATAACTAGAAACACGAAGAAAATTTATAATATTAATATGATTATATATATTATTTTTACCAAGCAATTCCGCACATGCATATTTATCTACGATACACTACATTTTCACATTAACTACTTATTGCAATTAATTACGAGAGCCCTGGTACCCATACCACAAGTTAAATCTTACTTTGGGTACCATTCGTCAACAAAATTATTGTACATGTTATGTTTGTTAACTCATGTGTTATTCTTGTTGCAAGTGCAAATTACTAGAACTGTTCTTTAAATGTCAATGATGCTCGAGTGCTATAAGAGTATATAAGGAATACGTGCGAACATTGTTTTTAAATATGATATAACATTTAACTATTTATATAGATCAGTAGTGAAATCAATTGTGAAAAGCGTTGCAAGTATATTCAGTAAGCTACAACGCTATTTTTAAAAGGTACGGCTTTATAAAACGCTTTTCGTTGAACCCGCTACCGCTAAGTTATAGTAAACGAAACATTACCGTCCAACGTATGCTTATATTTAATATAATCATAAGAGGGTGTTCATTAATAGCAATTGCCCGCATGAGTTACAAATTGTACCACCTTAATTGTGTAATAACAGTTAACCAGAGCAAAATATTTGTAATTGTTTGCTTTACATTTCAATTTGTAAAACAATTTAAGCTTCCTTTATTAAGTTGCCTGTTAATGTTGTCGTCGAAAACCTAAATATCTACATATATAGATGCTGCCATTTTTTTTAAATCTTTCCATTAAATTAATGAGTTGATTTTACAAAGACCGAGCAAAAAATACATATAGGGCCACAGAAACAAATAACCTAATTGACAATTTAGAAGACTGCTTATATCATAGTATGTTTGAAAAATAAAAACAATGTAAAATGAAAATCTTTTCCAAGTCATCAATGTTGGGTTTTTCATGCGGCATGTGGGAAATATAGTATATCTTAAGAGGAAATATCAGCATCAAAACATTTAAAGAAACTGTTTTCAACAGACCTATTGCTGTCATACTAGGTCCGAACGAATCAGTGTGCTAGAAAATAACTTAAGCCCGACCTGCTTATAACTCTGCAATCTTCAGTATGTATTCCTCTAGTTGCTCCTCCGTAATTAAATGGATTTTTATAATATTATTGTCTTCTGTTTACGCGAATGTTATTCATTGAAATTAAACTACTATATACGGATTTTATCGCGTTATTTATTTTACACTTTATTACAACATTTTAAAACTGTTACGCTACTACTAGATACTATTAAACTTTAATAATTTTAAGCTAATTAAATTATTAAAACTATTTATATTTAAGTTTACACTTTCCCCGACGTTTCGGTTAATTTTCAGCAGCCATGGTTACGGGGAGACTAAGATGGTAGTTGTCTCAATGTTCCAGTGTCGTTATTTCAAAGTACCCGAACATAATTTAATCATTGATGTTTCTATTTACGCAGAATGAGCTCAGAGTATCATGAAGTCTAGCTGTGGTTTGCTTCTTCTTGGGTTTGACTATTTGAATGACTCGATCCCAAGCTGGTGGTACATTCCAACCATCTTCTCTATTGAAATTCGGATGTTTTTTGATTTTAATAGTCTCTGGATTTTTATTTAGCAGTGTACGGTTTTATAAATATTACTAGATCCAAAAAAATTAAGAACCGGTCTTATTAAAAAAAAAATTATGTTCACAGTTCTTATTATATTTAATTAAATTATAAATAACCAAAAAGTATGTAAACCTGGGACAAATGATCCAGTAAGGTAGGTCAAACTTCGAGAAAGCGGTCAATAGTCGAATCCACGTCGGCTGGGCGGGGCGTCCCAAATTTGCAATATTCAGGGAGAAAATTGTGGAATACATTTAATGCTGTCAAAGTGTGGACTATCATACCATATCACTGTCGCAGCTTAGGGAACGTGGACTTTACTAAAATTGGATTTCACTACAGTGATGCTAGCATAAGCAATTTTGATAGATCATTTATAGAGAGGGTGTGGACTCCTCTAACCATTTACCACATAGCGCAGTGAAATTAAACTTACAGGCAAGTATAAGAAAACAGAAACAACAATTTCTTTTAGGCAACATGATTCAGTAGATAATAATTTGATTAATACGCATTTAAACTGAAGCTTCAATTCAGATATGAAACGTTTTAATTAAAATGAAGTTAAGAGGCTTAGATTCTATACCAAATCCTTGGAAAAGTAATTGAAGATTATAAACTTGAAAGAAGGATTTTTATATAATAGATGGTATTGTAGCCACAATTAAACAAAATTAGATATATAAATACATGATTATATTTTTTAATTATTGAATATATGTATGTCGAGTTCATTAGGACACTGGGTTTATCCTGAGGCCCGAGTAAAAAATTTGTATTGTTTAGTCGGCTTATAATCAATATCTATACATTCATACGTGAAGCAAAAACTTGTACCCCTTTTTAAGAAAATTGCGCAGCCGGAGGAGTATGAAATTTGGCACAGTTAAAGTTTATATGAAGAAGGTGGGGCGAATCCTAATATTTTTATAAAATATGCATTAGAAATACATTAAATTGATGAAAAAGCACTACACGCACACATCCACGTATTTGACACACACAGTCGAATCGTGTTCGTAGTATTTCGGCATTGTTCGTCTGACGTCGTATAATTCTTTGTAACTATAGTTACCTATACCTTATTTGTATGTAATAAAGAAAAAAGAAAACAAAGTAGCAAGCTTAGGAAATTTGGTAGATTTTTGACCACTAGGCGACCACTAGTATTACTAAATGTGTTACTCCTTATAATAAATTAACTACACATTACATCGACGCTTCCCGTGACCAGAGGGCTGGCCTATATTTCGCGGAAAGAATAAGCATTGCCATTCAACGTGGCAATGCTGCCAGTCTTCTGGGCACACTACCAGTATAATGTGATGCGGAGGAATTCTATGACGCCTTTCCGACGACGTGGGTTTTAGTTTTCTTTTCTTTTTATTTCTGTTTTATAAAATTTTAGGTATAACTTAGTTTAAAATAATTTTGTAAATTAATAATATTCATAAAATAAATAATTGACTAAACATTTTGCTACAAGCTGCATGTCAAAAGCTATTTTATAATAAATGTGCTCGACAAAAAAAAATGTTTGCTGTTATCCAGTAATATTTCTTGGAATAATTGAATGGGGCACTTAGCACGTTGTATTGAATTGAAATATGTATGTATATAATAACTTTTAAAGTTTCGCGTTGCATGATATATATATATAATATGTAACGGGTATTAACGCGATCATGCATAATGTTTACCTTTTTTATGCTTGACGTTTCGATCAGGTTACACCGGCCGTGGTCACAAGGTGACTGGTGCTGCGATGTCATGTCTCCGTTTGTGAGGCAGAAGAATCTTGATTCACCCTCAGTTTTGGCATATTTTTATTTGTCCATGTACCGTCACAAACTACACTCACGGTATCCCTATTACGTATGCTAGCCGTTGTGTCCGTATTCTGTGAATCACAGTCAGGTAATCGCGTTAATACCCGTTACATATTATATATATGTATGTATATAAACTACCTGGCAAAAGGAAAACTGGCACGTTTATTCTCATAATTCTATTTCAGGAACGACCCCATCACTCTAAATTTAGGAACGCCAACAGCTTCTTTTTAACTTTATTATGGAGGTTAACCTGAATGTACTTATCGTGCAGTCGGGGTTGCAACGCCGTCAAGTTTTTAAACGGCTACTGAGTTTTCTCAACAGTTAAACGCAATAACTTATTGTAAAGGAAGTTAACGATGTATGAACAAATAGGATAAGTAACACGAATGACAAAATACCTAAAAGTTTTTGAAGCTTTTTTTTTACGTGGTGTTATGCTTTGACGCGTACCTCTCCGCGGGGCGACGGAGAGGTTATGTCGGGCTCACCGGGGAAGAGATACCTCGGTAATACCGACTAAACCTACCATGGTGTTCCTCGACATAACCATAGACGGCGAAGCCGCGCGAATCGCTATCACATGCAATCGCGACCCCGCCGTGGTTTCGGCCCGCCGTGTGAAACGGCAGGCCACTACACAAAGAATATTTGCTCCACCGTCCCTCTAGGGGGGAGAGGACAAAGACACGATACAGAGGCACACGTGGGAACACGCACGCCGCCTCTCGGACCTGGTGCTGATCGGATGGCGAGCAGGCCCACGCTGCCCACCACCCCAGGTCAAAATTCAAGGTGGCTGGAGATCATCTCGCACCCTCCAGCACCCGGTTCTGCGGTTAGGGAGAGGGTTTACGTGCTCCCTCTCCCGCTCCGCCGACTCCTTGATGGAAATTACTTTCTCACAGAAGGAGGCGACGGCGTTCCACGATCTCTCACTCCGGATCATAGACTGAACCACGGCCGGGAGTGAGAGGGCAACCAGTCCGACTGCCGCGATCAACTCACGGCGCTGCGATGCCCAGGCAGGGCAATCCGCAAAAGTGTGCAGCGCCGTGTCCACAACAACATCGTGGCAGTCGCCGCAGTGATGAAAACGTTTTGAAGCTACAACAACCTCCAAGAAATATTACACTCTTATTAGGTGCATCTTATACTAGCTTTCAAAAAGGCAACCAACAAAAAAGTGGCTTTTAGATTACATTGTGATACGTCGGACTTTACAAACTTACAAACCTTCCTTCTCCCTTAGCCTTTATTATTCCCAAGTCACTTGGGGTCAGCTTTTCTAGTCTAAACGGATTTGACTGGATATCAGTTTTTACACGGAGCGGCTGCCACCTGACCTCCGCAACCCGAAGGCTAATGATACCCTAAGGCTAGACCAGTGTCAGGATATTAGAGGGTACTGACTTTCCCAATAACGACTGCCATAGATGTTCATGGCAGCCGGGACCGACGGCTTAACGTGCTCTCCGAGGCACGGAGCAGGCGATAATTGTCAATCAATACGCACATAATTTCGAAAAGTCATATAACTTCCGAAAGTCAGAGGTGCGCGACGTGGGTTCGAACCCGAGACCCTCTGCATTGCAATCTGTTGGTCTCCCCACTGAGCTATCGCTGCTAATTTAAAAACTTTACAAACTTACAAACAACGGACAAAAAGAAAACCTAGAGTCAGCGCAACTATTTGTAAGACACAATTTCTTTTTATCCCGTGTAGTGATTGAACGTTCGACACTCGACGCAGTAGCAGTTAAACTGCCATCCTTGCATTTTTGAAAGAAAACATTTTCTACTAGTATTTCCCCGCGGTTTCACCCGCGTAAGTTCTGTTCCTGTGGGAATATTGGATAAAAACTAGCCTATGTGTGAATTCAGGTCTCCAGCTATCTACATACCATACCGTTTCATCGCAATCGGTTCAGTAGATTTTACGTAAAAGAGTAACAAACATCCATAGTCACAAATTTTCACGTTTATAATATTAGTAAGGATAGAACCTCTGTCAATTAAAATCACAATACCGCATTATAAATATATACATTTTTCCATGAAATGCTTCGTCCTATTTACAGACTAGGTTTTCACATTAGTGGAACTTAGACTATACACGTGATGCTAATTAAAACTTCGTAGTGGAACTCAAAGTTGTGTCTACTGTGTAACGAGCTAGTTTTGTTTGATAATTTACTTCAAGTAAAAGGTCGCAGAAGGGAATATTTTGTTGATTATTTAAAGGCACTTACTATATTCTGTTTCTGAAGTATTTCTCGTATTAAACATACCACACACTTCAATTATAATTTTTTAGTACCTCGGTTTTAAAATACCGTGTCCCACTTAATGGCTCTCATTTTATTGCAGCTCCTTTTAGGTGGTGGCAGAGAAGAGAGAAGAAGAAAAACATATACACTTACTGCAAATTAATCACTCAAAGCACTAGGACCACGACGTTTTATTTATATTATACTCACACCATGTATCGTCATTATCACAAAAGCCTTGGTACCCAAGTAACAAAGAAAAGAAGTGTCAATTTTAATACGAAACAGGTTTGGACGACGGCTAACGTCAATCAATCAAAAATGGTCTTCAACGCAACTACGCGGCGTTGAATTGATATCGCCTGACGTAACTGTATCATTGCTTTGAGTATTCCAGAAGGATCTAATGCCCGCAGCATGTTAAAAATGGCCCTCTCGTTACCAAGACATTTGGTTCTCTCTGAATACAGATATCGGAAATATCGGAGCGATCATCACTGGTTTCAAGTTGAAGTATAAGAGATTTTAGTGTAAGAGTTATCGCGAAGCTATAAGATAAATTTTCGTCGTAAAACTGGAATTTTGAAACCAACATCCATTTGTAACATTATCATACTTTAACGACATATGGACATGGGATCAGATCAAAGTTGTATCTAAATATCGCAATAGTCTACACATAACATACTGCACATCTATGTATGTGTGGATATAGTGCAATCTTATCTGTGTCGCTAGTTCACTGCGTAGAAGGCGAGCCCACAGTTAATTATCCATAAACTCAATTTGTGGAATGCGCTGTTTATCACGGATAAGTAATTGGAAACTCTCCTTGAATTATGGGCATTCATCGAATTGGTGGTTAAATAATCGATGTTTAATCTCTTACTGTATTGCAGTTGCGAATAGTTTCTAATTGATACTTCAGTCATTATTGATCCCTTTATATTGAAATCGATTAATAAAGTGAAGTGAAATTTCTTCACGATTAATTTAGTAACTTTTAGAATTTCGAGCCTCTAGTGGTAAGAACGCAACTTTTATCGGACTTGAACCTTCTTGATAAGATGGCTTTTCCAAGAACGGACAGGGTAAACAAATTTGTTTATAAGTGATTACCTCAATAGCGCTTTGCGCACTAGTAGTATTGATCAGACAAAAATCTTTAAACCATGTGCCGATTAAACACACGATAAAAAAACGGTGCGATCTACAAACAGCTTTTAAATCATTCTTTAGCCAGGTATATAACAAAACTTAAGAGGCAGGTAAAGCTATGCTATACCGCCATTTCACAAATTTTAAGTGCCATGTAACGGAGGTGCTCTATAGCCGCCCTAAGTAAACCAGCAGGTATATCATGAATTGCCGTGTATGTTAAAAAAATGACACTCTGTGAATGCCAGCTTAAACAGGCAGCTGATTAAGTAGATAAAATCGCCAGCTATGTTATAGATTGTATGCAGTAGATGAAAGGCTATTATCAACAACTGCTTCATAAAAAAAATCTAATATGTATCTAGCCATCAAGAATTTTCTAACAGTACCATGTGGCACTTCGCCAACTCAATAATCGAATCTGACACTTTAGCATTAGTAACAAATATAAGCGCAAATTACGCCAGAGTCATAAATAAAGCAATTATATAATTAATTTTAAATTGCCACAGTACAACAAAATGCCGAAGCCGATCTCCATACAGATAATATGAAAATATTCAGCGTGTGAATTACGCACACATGATTACATTACAAAAGGCTGTTTCGCTCATTGTTCTTCACTGTTTTATTCAATTACAGTACCTCAAAATGGAGCACACAATATAATATTACGTAACTCTCATAATAACTTTGTAATATGCACGTTGGATGGCTTTCCCTACGGAATATAATCCTTTATTATATTGTAGAGCAGTGTTCCACATCTCCGGTATGAACACGCAGAAGGGACGGTACTCTGTAGAATGTGGAATATTACTAGATTTACACATAACAGGTTCTGTCTGCGACTGTGTTTGCGTTTAGGCAATTTGAAGAGCATTAAAGTTTTGGAGAATTTCGACTTCCTTATATCGGATATTAGCTTTTGCCCGCAGCTTCACTCGAGATTAGTAATTTTTCTGGATGAAGTTTCTTCAATCTACACCTGACAACGTGTATGCTTAATTTCATGATAAACGGTCTAGTAGTTTAGTCGTGAAAGCGTAACAAACAAACAAATAAATACACATTTTAATTTATAAGTTAGGATTATAATTCTGTTTAGTAATTAGGAATTAATTCTCTATTGCTAAACTAGATTACCTACAGTATTTGATAAAGATAATGAAAAAGAAGATTCTTTCACTTCATACTGTAATATCAAACTTTAAACTTACATTACATTGTATTAAGAAATGCGTACGGTAACAGTGTTACATACATATCTTTATAGCTCATCTGAAAAAGTAAGTATCGTTTAAGGGAAATAGGACCGTGATATGGCGCAATGATAACCTCTATGCAATCTGTTCAACACATTTACTTCAAGTAATGTATGTGAAGATGCGTTTTTGTTATCCGATTTTATCTTTACATTATGGTTGCAGATACGCATTCTTATTGTCTCAAGCGTATGTGCCTGAATGAGTAGGCAGAGGAGTATCATTCTACACTTCTCACAAAAATTAAGGGAGCATAGAAAATTCAAATTTTTGGCTGATTTTCAACAGGCTGTAAGTTGACGAGAAACGGTCGTAAAGGAAATTAAAAAAGAAAACAAATTCTTGTTCCAAATATCTTATTTTTGTATCTCAGGCACATTTCATACACCGTGCCGCATCTGAAAATTAATTTTTTAAACGTCCTGCTAACGCTTTGGAGACCAGGGAATCAAATCTAAGACACCATGCATAGCAATCATATTTTTCTACAACCTCTGCGTCTCTGAGTAGGAAAATAGTTATGGAGTATTTGAAAACTTAATCTCTAACTCTAAACTCTTTACAAATTTTCAAAAAGTTTTTTTTTTTTTTTATATATAAAAAAAAAATTAAAAAAGTTGGGTTTATTTCGGCATAGATTGATGTATCACAATTGGCGTCTAAATAATGCGACAATTATTACACAGCAGTGTACGCTAAAATATGCACAACTTAAATAAATGTCTGTAAAAGTTACGTTTGTACGAACTCTTGTAACAGCAGGGAGTTGTAGACATAGCTAAAGTTTTTGATGCCCTTCTTGAAGAACTTTATGCTGTAGTCTCTTGGGAAAACATAGGTGAGTAGGTCATGCTACAACTTCTGCGTCTGGTAAGAAAATTCCTATGAACTTGTGTTGAAAAGATTTGCTATATATATAATCCGTTACAAAAATTAACGCGATTATACAGATTGCTTACATTTTATATGCTTGACGTTTTGACCAGGTTGTAATACGAATTATGTTCCGATTGATTGTTCCGTATAAATATATGAATATTTGCAACCTGTCAATTGTTTGAATGCCAATCATAAGTGCCGCTGTGATTGCCGCCGGTGTGCTGTTGTGATTCAATGAGTAAACACTAATACGGTGCAATTAGGCAAGTGCATCATCCATGCTGAAAATAAATATATTCTGGAAGAAACAATAAGCTTTAGATTATGAAAAGGATTCCCTAGTCAGATCCTAAAATTTATAATACAAATCCTGAATATTAGTGTTAAGTTTACGACGCCTTCGTGAAAACAAAGATGAAGATTTAGAGCCCATCACAGACTCAGCAGTATCCATAAAATTTGACGAACAATTTTATTTATCTTTTAAGGATGTTGGGACCGAATCACTCATAAAACTTTTAGAGTCAATTCCACTAGCCTATGTTTAATCCTACCTAAGCTGTTTCTCGGCTTTTATATTATGTAGTGTTAGATAGACTAAAAAAAATTATGCTCGTATATGAAAGATAGGATTAGTTGTAGAACATAAAAAAGGACGTAAAACTTGCGGCAGAAATAGAATATTGCAAAACAATATTGGTATCAATTTTCTGAGATAGCCTTTCTAATAATATATGTATGTTCAATAAAATATAGTACTTTTTTAATATTACTGTCTGAATTACTTCAGTTTGTATATTAATATTCTCATACTATGTAGCGCCAGTGCAACGCAGCATTCATTCTATTAAGACTGCGCCGAGCGTAAGACAGATAATGACAGAGATTGTGCGGCGCATATTCAAATTGGCGCGCGGCCGCCATAGTAAAATTGTATGGAGGTTTTGAAGACTTTTTTGATACATATGTATCTTTATTGTCAACCAACAACTTAAGTATTTGGGACGGACAAATTGTAATATAACTATTTATGTTTCGTTTAAGCTGTAAAATAGGATAGATTTCTGCTGTTATAATCTAAAAATCACGTAACACGAGTTTATGCTTTTGCATTTTTCGTGCAAATTTACTTAATTTTGTAGGCGAAAATATTTATTATTTTAAGTTTTTTACACGGAGTAATTGTATACACATTCATTGTTATGGTAAATGTATATTTTATATTTGTATTAAACAAAAATAGTTGATTTATTTACTTAAATGTGACCGCTTGTTTTGGCACATTTCGCTCGGCGCAGTTATAAGAACCATTCATGGCGCGCATCAACCAGTCGCTCCGGACCTGTCACTGAGGCAGAATAAGTTGTGTTATCGCGCTAGGTAAAATTATACTAGTGAATCCATTATAATAGGCCAATCGTCTGTGTTTATGTGAAATAAATCGTGTGTGCATTATACTATCTTTGATTTACCATTCCACTGCGTGAACACGTGTTGAGAGCCTAAAAACACCTCCACATACAAAATAGACTTCTAGCAATGTCGTCTAGCTTGTGTTATGTGTAGGACCACATCAGTAATAAAATGGGTGGGGTCACACTCTCGATGGAAAGTCCATTGTGTTATCTGTTCGACTACGCCGCTTCTAAAATATAGTAAGAACCCTGAATTTTATGTATTTTCTATTTGTTTGCCTATTTTAAGACCATTTGTATGAGCAGTCAAACTGATCCGTAAGGCCACGCGGATACGAGCTGGTGTCTGAAGTGCTCTTCATAATCGTAAAGATAAACTAACCTTGCGTAGCGTGGGTGCCATTGATACAGAGAGGAGGCCATGTGAAACTGGGAAGTACACTATAGTTATGGTTTCGTCCTAATGGTTTTAGAAATTTTCCCGAGTCAAAATCTATATTATGCGTCTTTGATTCTTTTGTGTCATCTCTGACTATATTATATGTGATGTAGCTTTTCGTTAAGATAAAAGACATATAAACTATATTATCCCATATTTTAATAAAATGAATAACAGCAATCCTATGTAACAATGCGCTTATCTCTATATGCGGTCTCGGGTCAAACTCTTAAGAATTTTCCGGTTAGAATATTTTCGTAGGACGGGGGCTGGAAAATGTATCTCGTCAAATGACTCATCCCGTATTATGTGACTGATAACCTAAACCATGATGACCTCAAACATGGCTGGCAAAATGTGTAATCCAAAATTTGTTGATATCAATGGTGGTAACTTTATATAATAATAATATTCTACCACATACACACAACACCGTCTAGCCCAAACTAAGCAGAGCTTGTACTATGGGTACTATAATAATAATAATAATAATAATCCTTTATTCACAAGAAATGTGGTTACATAGTGGTGGTAAGGTAATTGCGGTCCTATCACATTCTGCCATAACAATGGTGCGTAAATACGTCAAAGTTATTGACAGACATTGTACAAAATATGTTGATCATTAAATCATTATATTGGTTTGATATTATATTGATTTGTATTTAGTTAATTAATGTCAAAATTTATGCCGTAAATAATTATTGTAATAAATAAGGGTCAGGAATGTAAAGTCAAAATAAATTTAGAAGTTAGAAGTAATTATTAAAAAAATATGTCAAAGAAGTAAATTATTATAGTCAATGTCAGTGATATTAAGGAATTTCAACATTAATTAATTACATCATTTTTCTTTATATGTCATAAAATCCTTTAAATTGTAGAAACATTTTTCTGCAAGCCACACTGTAAGTTTTCTCTTAAAAATAGTAAGCTGTAATTCTTTGAATTTATCTGGTAACTTATTATATACATCTATGGCTTTCACATAGACATTCTTCTCATATATATCCAAACGGCACCTAGGTCGGAGAAGCTTAAATTTATTTCTAGAATTTCTACCCTCCTTGTCAGAAAATTTGCTAAAATATTGTGGATGCAGTTTGACAAAGACACATAGTTCCCTAATGTACATGCAAACCAGCGGTAGGATATGGCTTTGACTTTGTAAATAGTGGCTTACAACTGTCTGTAGACCAGGCTCCACATATCACTCTCACGCATTTCTTTTGCACCAGAAATGCTTTTTCAATCTCGACCGAATTGCCCCACAACAAAAGACCATATGAGAGCACCGATGATACGTATCCGTGGTACGCACTAAGTGCCGCTTCCGTTGACACGGTCTGTCGTAAACGTTTAATAGCAAATGCGAATCGATCAAGTTTATTGCAAACATATTCTACATGTCCCTTCCAGTTGCAGTATTTATCAAGCATCAGACCTAAAAATTTAGCATTGCTTACCTCTTCTATTTTTTTATTTTTGTAATTTACATTTAAATCAATATGTTGTCTTCTATAATTTTGGAGCTGTATTATTTGTGTTTTATTTACATTGATTTTTAAATTATTATTACGTAGCCATTCAATTGTCTTATTAAGCGTCAAATTTATGTCATTCTCATATGTTTCTTTATTTTCACACTTGATAATGAGTGTCGTGTCATCAGCAAATAAGATTGTTTTGTGGTGAGTAATATTAGGTAGGTCGTTAATATAAATTAGAAATAAAAATGGTCCCAGTATGCTGCCTTGTGGGACGCCAAATCTATTTAGTTTGAAATTTGATCTACTTGTAACTTTTTCATTATTAACTATTTTAGATATTTCTACACACTGATATCTGTCTTTTAAGTAACTTTTTATCCAGTCATTCGCTACTCCTCTAATTCCATATTTTTCTAACTTATGAAGAAGCAGCTTATGATCAACAAAATCAAAGGCCTTACTCATATCCAAAAATAAAGCCGTTACAGGTATCCTGATTATTAGATTAAGTAATTGTTTTTATCAGATTGTAGCAGGCTAGTGAGGTACTACTATTTTTGCGAAAACCGAACTGTTCTTGTTTTAGAATTTTTTGATTCAGGACGAATTCATATAGTCTTTTTAAAATGGCTTTTTCAAAAATTTTTGTGATGACTGGTATAAGTGTAACTGGGCGGTAATTATTCATGTTTGTTGCATCTCCCTTTTTATACAAGGGCTTAACGATAGATTTTTTAAGACTTATGGGAAAAGTGCCTTGTTGAAATGACATATTAATTATAAAACTCAAGGGTTCACATATGAATTGTGCGCAAGTTTTTATAATCTTTGTATTAATCCCATCAATACCCACGGAGTTAGTATTGTTGAGGTTATTAATTAATTTAAATACCTCCATTGGGTGTGTCGGGCTTAAAAATATCGAATTAGAATTATCCATGTCCATGGTTTTATTGATATCGCTACTATTATAATTAAAATAATTTTCATTAGTCAATTGAATATAAAAATTATTGAATAAATCGCTTATATCGTCTGTAGTTGTATGTACTTGATTATTATATAATATTTTGTCTATTTCTGTATTGGTATGTATGTCTCCAATATTCTGATTTATGATTTCCCACACTGCTTTGCATTTATTCTTTTTCTTATAAATATATTTATGATTTTCTAATTGTTTCGACTTGTGTATACATTGCTTAAGTAGTTTAGAATATTTTTTGTAGGAACTAATATTTATCTTTTTGTCAGCCCCCACTTGTTTACCTTTTAAATAGAGAATTCTTTTTTTTATACAACATTTTCTTAAACCTTTTGTCAGCCATGTACTTTTATTAACTTTATTGCATTTTTTTACTTCAAATATAGGGAAGCATAGATTAAAAATCAGTGAAAACAAACAGTAAAACTCTTGGAAAGCTTCATTCAGATTAGATTTTTCATAGACATTCAAGAAAGATAGTGATGAAATGTACTGGCAAAATTTGTCAACATTTTCTTTACTAAAGTCTCTGACCTTCTCGTACCAATTGTGTCTCTGACGTTTAATATTGGTCTTTATTGTTAGCGTTTGCCCTGTCTCATGATCTGAGAGCCCCAAGTGGTGAATATCAGCTCGGGTTTGTTTCATATTACTCGCAAATATGTCAATACACGCCTGTTTTCTAGTAGGTAACTTAATGTGTATTTCTATATTAAAATTTTTGAATAAGTTTATGAGTTCTAAACAACTCTTGTTTGGCTTAAGCATATCCAAATTCCAATCGCCGCATAA
Organism: Catocala fraxini; assembly: GCA_930367265.1. Lineage (NCBI taxonomy): Eukaryota > Metazoa > Arthropoda > Insecta > Lepidoptera > Erebidae > Catocala > Catocala fraxini. Next base: position 3,817,403 of record OV884037.1, read on the forward strand.
AATATTTTTTTTGTTCTATATGAAAATGTTAATAGTAGTTTTTCAAATTTTTCAACGAATGCGTAAGGATTACTTGTGGGCGTCCTATACACACATATTATAACCATTTTTTGTGTTAATAGCTCAACGCCACAATATTCAAAACTAAAGTTACACGCAATGTCAGATGCACATGTTAACGTTTTGTAGTCGAAGTCATTTTTGATCAAGATACAGGAACCTCCTCTTTTTGAGTTGCGGGAGTACGATGCGACTAATTTATATCCTGGTATCTTAAATAAATGCTCCGTACCTTTTTTTATAAATGTCTCGGTAAAACAAAGAATATCGATTTCTACAGATTTTTGGGCAAATTCAGATAAAGCAAAAATAATTTCCTCGGTTTTATTTATTGCACCTGCTATATTCTGGTGAAATATAGTGTTTTGAATATCCTTTAGACAAGAAAAAACTCATTTTTGTTTGAATTTTGTTGTGTTTGTTGGTCCAATAGCAATGTGTCATTAGCATTTACTTCTGCTATGTCCGATGATACTCTCAAATTATATGTCTCATTTAACCTCGGTTGAGTTTGAAAATAGTATGGAATAGTACCCTTTTTTATGTGGTTAGACGCACGATTCCCGTCAACTGGTTTACCCGTATTACAGTCATACAATTTTAATGAGTCATTAATGCTCCTATCAATGGTCCGTGGTTTATTTATTTGTTTATTATGTTCCAAAAATGCAATTTCTACAAGTAACTTAAAGCTTAACTTTTTAATAAACCTTATCGGATTTGTTTTCAATATATCTGTACAATTCATTTCAATAAATTGGCAATTACAATAATTTTTCAGTAATAATTTTATATTGTTATTCAAAAACTGTTCGTTTAAATATTGATTATATTGAACATTTATTACAAAAACTTTATTGTGTCTCAATATGTGTAGTGAATTACTCAAAGCCGATAACACTTCATAGGGATTTTTATCATTTGAGCCCATCGACAAGATAACTATGTCGTCATTATGTAATGATTTCCTCAAGCTTTCACAAGACTTTAACACTTCGCCACTCCTTGCCCATCGCTTAACGACACCATAAAAGTTGTATTTACACTTAAATTTAAGATGGTTACGGTCATAGTCATAAGTTAATTGTGAAGCTAAACTACGAGTCTGCTCATCACCTATAATGTACAGATTCTTCATTTCACTACCTGTAGCGCCATCTGTGCATTGGAATTTCTCTAGAGTTGACGTGCATAATACTGTCTCCGCTGAATTAAATACTTCCTCCGCTGCGTTTTCCTTTACCCATAATTTACCAATCTCTGTTTGAGGTTTGTTACTTGTTTGTGGACAATGGATAAACATACAAATATACTTTTTTTTGTAAATATATACATATTATACATAGAAACACCCAGACCAAGACAAACATCCATGTTCATGCACACAAATGTTTGACTTGTGCGGGAATCGAACCCGCGACCTCAGGCGTGGCAGTCGGTTACACTAACCACTACGCCACCGAAGCCGACAATAGACCGACTAGACGATATAAGGCTTTGTAAAACTTTTTTATTAATTAAAAAGACAACTCCCTTACTATGAATAATTACTGGGTCGCGTGGGACTTTATAAACATTCAAAGAACACCAGACTCGGAAAAACATTTGCGGATCACACAATTTTTGTCCCTTGCGGGATTCGAACTCACAGTACTTGGCATAGTGACAGTGGCGGAGCGACCAATGAAACCACTACGCCATATGTGCAGTCGTAAATAACTTATTATATGCAATTCAGCATGCCTTTAGTGTACTTTGGTGAGCTCGTGCACAATATGCAAGTGAAATTGAAACATTAAGATGAAACATGGTAGATTACGTCACTGTTAAATAAACGTATATCGGACTGGTTATCTATAATAGTTACTTTTTTTTGTGGATACGTCAGTACTGTATCGTTTGTTTGTTTGTTTGACGATTTTAGGACTAATTAATTACAATAGACACTCTATTGTAATTAATTAGTCCTAAAATCGTCTTAAGTATATTTCAGTCTTATGTATGATCAGATCGGAGACGTTCTGGACAAAGGCCAGGTTAAGAGCACCTTGAACCGACGGGCGTGTATGAGGAATGTGATGAAAGTGAATGAAGCCAGAGAAGTGTGTCAGGATCGTAGCAAATGGAAATCCGTAGTTTCTACCTACCCCTCTGGGAAACAGGCGTGAATCTATGTATGAATGTATGTATATTTCCTTACAAAAATTTATCTCCGATAAATACTTGTACTTCGTTACTATTACTAAATTAATTTTACTACATTCCAGATTATTTCCTTCAATTACAAAAATCTTATTAATTCTTGCCAACAAATGTTTAACAATGTAAGCTCATAATATTTTCTTACTTTTACTTAAATAGAAGTAAACAGTAACTAGTAACAGTGTTGAAAAATAGTAGTTTAAAGTTTCAAAATAATGTAATAAAAGTGTTTTACAAATAAAAGCGCGATAAAATCAGTTTTAGTTTAAAACAAGGTCTATTTTCTCATTATCCTTTTCACAACTGTCTTTTCTTCTTTGCTGAATACCCTCACATTTCGGGGTCATGCCTGCCTGATATTTGTATCTTGTATCTTATGTGGGGGCCAGTCAGTGCAGACCGACGACATTTCGACCCAGTGGGATCTTTTGTGTCGATACTCTTCCAATAACGACTGCCATAGATGTCAATGGCAGCCGGGACCGACAGCTTAACGTGCTCTCCGAGGCACGGAGCAGGCGATAATTGTCAATCAATACGCACATAATTTCGAAAAGTCATATAACTTCCGAAAGTCAAAGGTGCGCGCCGTGGGTTCGAACCCGAGACCCTCTGCATTGCAGTCTGTTGGTCTCCCCACTGAGCTATCGCTGCTTGATATTTAGTCTTCTTTACTCTTCATTACGTAAACAGACTGATGCTACTATGACAGAAACTAATATGCAGAGGCTATGTTACGTATCGGATATAACGTCACATGTACGTTCTCACGTAGGTGACGTTGTACGGTCATTTGTCAGAATTGTAAAGCGAAGCCGGATTAGGTGTACACCTAGTAGGTGACTAGCTATGACATCAATACTGGATTGGTGAATATCCCGATATAACATATGTGTAAACTAACCTCTTTTCACTTTTTGATTATACATAGTCTCTCACGCCTATTTTTCCGAATTGGTAGACAGAGGCATATTGCACCCTTATTTTGTCCTACGTAAAATGAGTCAAGCTGTCACTTACTTGACACTTCAGCAGCGATAGCTCAGTGAAGAGACCAATAGACTGCAATGCAGAGGGACTCTGGTTCGAACCCACGTCGCGCACCTATGACTTTCGGAAGTTATATGACTTTTCGAAATCATGTGCGTATTGATTGACAATTATCGCCTGCTCCGTGCCTCGGAGAGGACGTTAAGCCGTCGGTCCCGGCTGCCATAAACATCTATGGCAGTCGTTATTGGGAGAGTGTCGACACAAAAGATCCCACTGGGTCGAAGTGTCGCCGGTCTGCACTGACTGGCCCCCACATAAGATACATACATAGTTGATACTTCGTGCAACTACTGGAAAATTCCTGACAGAAAAATATAATAATTTGCCAGACTCACGGATACGTCATGCACAGCAGTCGCATTAACTACTGCTACAAGGCATTATCATATGTTACTTTCAGACTATTTTGTTACGTTATAAAGATTCAGAAACAAATTTTTTTTTGCAACAATATGACGATCAAAATGTAAATAAGCAAAGTGGTATATCTGAAAACCGCTCAATCAATTCAATTAATGCAGCTTCCAATTAAAACCGTAGTTCCAAGCCATAAACCGAAAATAATTGATCAACACCAAACGTATACCCTTGACTGACTCCAAAAGGGACCATAGAAATCCTTTGAAGAATCCATTCCCAATTAGGAAGAACTGGTATAACTGAAAAACTGGTTTTGGTATTGTCTGCAATTCAAAACTTGAGTAAATTTATTGTTATTTGGTATTGATCGCATTTGAGCTTTGTATTTGTGGCTACCAAAACAGCGATATTGAAACAATAAAAAATTTAAACTTAAACAGAGAGGTAAGAGGTAATTTTTTGTAGAGTGGTTCCCGGGTAGACCTTGGAATCACCCTACAGAAAATTATCTTGGAGTTATTTTAGTACTGATACTAATAGACACGGCAACGGTCTACCTGATAGTAAGAGGTAGCCGTCACTTATTGAGATGCCTGTCTTATTTGAGATGAAAGAAGCAAATCCAAGGAAACACAACCAATCATCTGCTTATGTAAACCATATTGATATCTAATAAGCACACGGTTTTCTTATGATAAGCCGTTGCCGTAGTCTAAGTAATGAGGGTAAGGGATAGAAAAAGAAAGGAATAAAGAGATTGGAGTTTAGATTAAGCTCTCGCTCGCTCTAACTGCGAAAGAAGGGATTCAAGAGCTTTATTTTTTGTTAGTTGGATAATACAGATAATTAAAATTGTTGGCTGCAGTCGTGTTCATTATAGTCTTTATTTGAAGGACGCACTTTTTGAAGTAATTTATATATGTGATAGAGCGATAGCGAGGTATCTCCTATTAGCCTTTATTTTTTGAAATTATATCAGTATATCAGTATATCAGTGTAGTTATTTGAAATAACTACACTGGAACATTGAGACAACTGCCATCTTAGTCTCCCCGTGACCATGGCTGCTGAAAAGCAACCGAAACGTCGGGGAAAGTGTAAAAATAAATTAAATCTAAATAGTTTAATAATAATTTAATTAGCTTAAAAATTAGTAAAGTTTAATAGTAGTAGTAGAGTAACAATTTTCAAAATTTTGTAATAAGGTGTCAAATAAACAACTCGATAAAATCCGTATATAGCAGTTTAATTTCAATGAATACTATTCGCGTAAATAGAAGACAATATTATGTAGCCTTTATTTTTGTAAGTATATAGTATTAATTACAACTTTTTGTAAAAAGTTTCTTTTGAATACTATTTATTTAGTTGCGTAAAAATAATTAGGCAACTATCTTATTGAGAAAATTACTTTTCTTAAGACATTAGAGTTACAGATAAAAATACCGTATTTTAAACAACGAGCAAAGGTTTCCTTTCTATTAATTATAGCAGAATCGTTCCACGTACAAGTTCTCATAGCTCCACCCTCTGAGCTGTAAGTAAATGGCGTAGGAGCCGGGCTTTTGTTCCGCTAGGAATTGTTACCGACTGATTGCAAACCTCGCTGAACCGACTAAATACGTGTACACATATTGTACAACAGCTTAATAGTATGTAAATCAATGTACGGCTTACTGTATATACCGTGTTTTATGTGACTTGAAAATTGGAAAGCGTTTTGTTCAAGCGAATATCTCGAGGCGTTTCGGGAATGGTTTGTAAATAACAAGTCTTTAGAAAGGCTGTGTCACGAAAGAGAAACTGTTCAATTTTGTATATACGTAATAAACGGCTATTGTCATTTGTGATCAAGTATTACAATTTTAAAATTTAATACTATGAAAATAAGCTACGATCCTGAGATAGAGTTAATTAATTAATTTATTTATTTACAGTTACACCTTCGACACATCACTATACAATTATAATTTAAAACAGTTAGGGAATGGTAGAAGGTGAAATGCCTTTTACAGGTACAACACTAGTTATTTATAAATAGAAAAATATTTTATTTTCTTTCAAATTACAGATAGTACCTACATAATGATATGACATGGTTACTTAAGAACTATTAGCAATAGGACCCCTGTCTCCCACACTAGTCAATAAGAAGACTTGGGAGTCAGTGTTCCTCCGCTAGTTTTATGACGTTAAACAGCAGTGAAATACTTATGATTGTAAGTTCTAGTTATAGTCTATTCCAATATTATAAAATAAAAAGGTACACAAACATTCATTGACTTGACCATAGACAGTTTAGTGATGTCCAATTGTAGCGGCAATTGAAATTAAATTAATTAATTACCTAATCGAATCATTCGATTACATGCAGCGAAAGAGTTAAAAATTATGGTCAAGATATATTTAAATTTCATTTTTTTCTACCTCTGCTTAACTCCTTGAGTTATAGTGGCCAGCCACATACGTTTTCTATTTTTTAACTCCTGCACTAGGTTTAATTATTTTGTCGCAGAAAACTTTACATACAATCAAACAACGGACATTAAATACAATACACACGGTATTGGCAACAGTGAACTTTCCCGTAGCACGTAAGTACCTACTTACTTTTACTTGGTATTTAATAACAGTCATTGACAGATTAATTTAAATTTTAAACCCCTCTAAATACCGTATATTTAATAATGTAACGCGCAACCCTACTGCATAGCCTCGTCAGCCTCGGTGGCGTAGTGGTTAGTGTAACTAACTGCCACGCCTGAGGTCGCGGGTTCGATTCCCGCACAAGTCAAACATTTTTGTGCATGAACATGGATGTTTGTCTTGGTCTGGGTGTTTCTATGTATAATATGTATGTATTTACAAAAAAAAGTATATATGTATGTTTATCCATTGTCTAGTACCCATAGTACAAGCTCTGCTTAGTTTGGGCTAGATAGTGTTGTGTGTATGTGATAGAATAGAATAGAATAGAATAGTATGCACTGCACACGCACATCTCTATCTCACTAGCCGCCGAGCGATGCGCGAGTCCCCCCCGCTCCTCAGTGAGTCGCCGTCACGCCACAGACCAGGAACCGCACGCGCTTGGCGCGAGCGGGCGTACCTACTAATTATCTTTCCGTAGACGTCAGAGCCCCAAATTACCCAAAATATAATGTATAGTGTTAAGTTCTTAACGTGTCAACTGTATTTATATGTGTTTTGAACGAATAAAGAATTTTTTACCACTAAAATTACAAATAAATTTTCACTTTCTTTTAGTTGAACAAATTTCTATTAACTAATCAATAAAAAATTTTCATCTGACTAATAACCTCACTTTTCATCTAAGATTTTTCAAATCAAATAATTATTTATTGATCAAACGCCAATTGCTTGTTGCACAAATGTTTGTCCTGTGAAGGGATTGAACCTGTAATAATGCAGTAGAGTGGCGAGGCAACAATTTAAGTCACTACGTCATGCACTCGACCTGAATTGTATTATACTGACCTTCCGTATGTGATTTATCTCTCAAATATGTTGCAGTCATAGCAGTACTCAGACGTACTCATCTCGGGTTCCTATAGTTATACACTTATGCTAGCCGGGTAGCCTTTGAGACAGTGCACAGGAAACAGATTATTTATTAGGTCACGTTCTCGTCTCACTAAGAAACTTGTCTGAGAATTCTCAGCAGTCTCCATTCCACGGCTTTATTCATTCACACTCCAAATACCAAATCTACGCTGGCATTAATCCGGTAGCGCTTATAAACTCGTTTTAAATTATATGAATTTAAGTGAGAAATAGTAATTGTATTATAGAGATACCGATTGAGTTTGTTTAGAACGATAAATTTAAAAGGAAATAAAATTCTCCATGTTTATACCATGAGTATTTGCATTAGGAACTCAATTTCTATCTATTATAATATATAAGTGGGTCTAACATATGTCGCATAACAATTATATTGTGTCTATCACGCTACTACGAAAGGGTTAACACGGCTTAGCGTAGCTATATCAGCATCTTGCTCGCGGCCGTAGTTCAATCTATGGTCCGGAGTGAGAGGTCGTGGAACGCCGTCGCCTTTCTGTCTGGAAGTAATTTTCATCAAGGAGGCGGTGGAGTAAGAAAGGAAGCGCTTAAACTCTACCCAACCGCAAAGCCAGGCGCTGGAGGGCGCGAGATGACCTCCAGCCAGCCTGAGGTTTGACCTGGTGGTGGTGGGCTTCGTGGGCTTGCCCGCCATCCGATCAGCACCAGGTCCAAGAGGCGGCGTGCGTGTTCTCCACGCGCCTCTGTGTCGTGTCCGTCTCCCTTCTAAGGAGAGGGGGACAGTAGGGATTTAAAAGTGAGTAGTGTTTAAAGGTTAGGTCTCTTTGTGTAGGAGCCTACTGTTTCATACGGCGCGGCGCGCGGCGGACCGAAACCTCGGTGGGGTCGCGACCGCATGTGTAAGTGATTCACGCGGCCCCGCCGATTGCGGTTTTGTCGAGGAACACCGTAGTAGGTTTAGTCGGTATTACCGGGAGATCCATTATACCATCTTTCTTTTACACCGGTAGGTCCGACATAACCCCTCCTCCCGTCCCCGCGGAGTGGTATGCGTCAATGCATTCCACCACGTAAAAAATAAAGATATATCACCATCTTTATATAAATAGTCAAGACAAAACAGCACGTTTTCTTATCTGTTTTACAACAGATTTTCTTTATTTTGCTATGTTAAGTTAACGAGTTTTATCTTTTTTTCAACATTTATACATATTTTCCTTAAATTTTACACAATGATTATGGTCTAGTTTCGATCACCAGCGACCATTAGTTCTAATCAAATTAAATAAAATTATTTATTAATTCAATCCATTTTGGGTATTACATGATTACAAAAAGGTTATTAAATGAGTACCACCAAAATCTGCCTGAAGAGGCGTATGAACGTGTCGAATATAAAAACAATATAAAAACATTAAATTATCAAATTACATATTTAGATAAGTAATCAATTAAATTGGTTAAATTAAATTAAAATGTCATGCCTGGCTAAAATATACATTCAGATAAATAAATTTGTATGTCAAAAGGAAAAAGTTAAAATAAATTAAAAATGGCATCAGGTAAGAGTCAAAATAAATTAAAATGTCAAATGTAAACGTTAAAATAAATTTGAAGATCAATATTTCAATATTTAATATCATTGTCATTCAAAAAATCATTAATACTATAATAGCACTTCTCGGTCTAGAAATTTTTAATTTATTTTTGAATATTTTTATATTATATAGCTTTATGTTACATGGTATTTTATTATAATTTTTTGGCGCATACATGCATAACATGTATATACATACATAACAAACTTTTGCTCATCAGACTTGTTTTTGTGCTATGTAAACATAATCTGTTATCGTTGCGCCTATTTCGCTTCACAACATCTGATATGCGCTGAAATAATTGAGGATTTTTATGGACAAACAAAGCTACCTCCAGTATGTATAGGAAAGTATTAGGATGTTGTTCCTGATAAAATAAGGCTTACAACTATCTGATGACTACAGACCATACATGACTCGTACGCACCGCTTCTGTACTTTATAAACCATTATGCTGCTTGTATAATTGCTCCAAAAATGATGACATATCGTAATATTGAGGCAACAAGACCATGATAAGAAGTAAGGACAGCATCAGTATTAACAATTGAAAATAATTTGTAGAGAGCGTATGCAGAACTGCTAAGCTCAGCTCAGCTACATGGTCTTTCCAATTCAGCTGGCTAACAATGACTAAACCTAAAAATTTAGCCGAGACTACTTCGCTTATAGATTGATTGTCATAGCTGACATTAATACGATTATACAGCTTGCTACTAACATTAATAACTTATTCTTAATATTTAAAATTGAAAAATGTGTTTGCTAATAAATGTAAAATATGTACTAAAAAACTAATTATTATTATAGCTACCAGTAACAGTGAATGCTTGTAACTCATCAGCTAACCTAAGATTAAGGACAACTATTTGTTCAAATATGATATGGTGGTATGGTATGATATGGTGATATGAACTTGCGATCACTATCGCTCTACTGACGGGAACCTACTCCTAACACTGGACGTGTTATAGTATAGCTGGGTGGGTTAAAAAGTTACTGGTGAATTGATTTGCAACTTTGCACACTTATCGAGGACCGATGACAATACAAAAATTTATTAAAAAAGTAATAGTTAAAAAAAAACCAAAACTCAAAGTAGACAATAATTTAATAATTATAATGGAAAGTAGCGTGGGGTGCTTTCTAAGATATTTTTCTACTTTTTAGTTTTGTTTTCTTTAATAATGCATGTTTTTTAGTTTTTTTACGATTGTTTATTTTATTAATGCATTTCGTAATGGTACAAAAATAAAAACCACTAAATATTAATTTTTTTCATTTCTTTTAAGTGTAACCCAAATTGCAAGTAGCCCGATTTTAACCACGTTGGTACATACTGGTAAAACTTTCATCGCCACCGTCCAAATGATAGTTAACAAGATAAACAGATAAAACTATAAAGTTCTATATATGTATACAGAATAAAACTTATCTTATAATACCTAACACTAAATGTACACCAAACAAATCGTTTGTTCAGTATCAAGATCTGTTAGTTCTTACAACAAAGCCTTTACGAGCCAACAACTAATAATAAAATAATACGACTTAGTATACTTTTATTTGTGTGAAGGATAATAATTAATCATTGTTTTACTGCCATTATTTCGTAGCTTCGCTTGAGGGTTTTATGATTTAGGACTTCGTAAGTTTCTGTTTGATAACGCTTTTTCGTGTTTTATGTGTATTGAAAATGTAATACTTGCGTCATCAGCAGAAGAGTTGCAGGCGATGGTAACTATTATGCATGGTGCTTTTGAGAGTAAAGGAATGAAAATAAATGTAAGCAAGACGAAAGTAATGGTATTTGAAAAGGAAGAGTGCGTGACGATGTGTAATATTTTGATTGATGGAGAAAAAGTGGAGCAAGTGAAAGTGTTTGTATATTTGGGTACTTTGTTTACAAATGATGGTAAACATGAGGTAGATATTGAAAGGAGAACGATTGCGGAAAACAAAGTAAATAGAGCTCTACGCGCTTTTATGAATAGTCGAAATGTTGCCGAAAAGGCACGTTTGGCTGTTCATAGAGGACTATTAGTGCCCACACTTATGTATGGAAGTGAAAGTTGGGTATGGCAAAAGAAGCATGAGAGCAGAATAAATGCTGTAGAAATGAGAGCGCTGAGAAACAGGCGTGAATCTATGTATCTATGTATGTATGTATGAAAATGTATGTGAATGATGTTGTATTTAACTAAGAAGATGGTTGTACTTTTGGAATGCGTAATAGATTAAATGGTCGCCACGGCACTTCCATGGCGCCGATTGTTGTGGGTTCAATCCCTAAATGGACAAAAAATTGTGTGTTCCACGAATTGTTGTTCCGAGTCTGTGTCGGTGTTCTTTGCGTCCGTTGGCTGAATGTTTGTAAAGTTGACTGTGACATAGGAATTATTTCTGTTGCGGTAGTGGTCTACTTTAATGAAAATAAAATAAAATGGGAATAGACATTCAAAAAAAGGATTGTTGATAGAATATGTGAACGTCAACGAATGTCATCATTGTAAAGACAAAATAATCACTCAAGTAATTTATTAAGGTTTTTCCAAGTTGTTAAGTGCTTTGCTATCCTGAGAGAATTTCGAGAAGTCTTTGTAATATCTATATTATCTACTGACGTGCAAAATTTGAAGAGTCTAGTATATGACAGTCTTGTCATCATAACTAATATTATAAATGCTAATGGAATTTGTTTGTTTATTACACTGCACGTCCTAACTACTCGACCGATCACCATGAACTTTCGCGTAGACGTTATCAGGGGTACAAAAAAAGGACATAGAGTACATTTTTACCAGAAAAATGCTCTATTTCCGAGGGATATAAGTATATTGATAAAATGTACATGAACGCTAATTATTGGTACGCTAATTATTAATTTCTGAGATTTTTAATAAAAAAATAAAAAAAATCGTTTTATTTATAGTATTAGTAAAGATATAGATTTATATTAACAATTGAGCACCATGACGAAGAATATCGAGCGTCTACGTGGTTCAAAAAAGTTATAATAGAGTTTTCAAGTCATAAATTTGTCTGGTTCGATTCTATTGATTTAAAATTTAGGATATTTGACAAATACAAGTAAAACGCAATCTTCGTTTAAAAGTAAAGTAGCTCCTCTGGGAGTAGTACGTCCATTTTACAGAAGATTGAACCAAGTAATCTTGTATTCACGGCTCCTTAAGGAGATCCTGTGCTATCAGAGGATAGAAAATAAAAACCGTGTTTTCAGTTTCAATCGGTACATTTGTGTTTACCAATATTTATAATGCCTTAACCAATTCGTAAAATATGATAATATCAGCCTTGTATATAAACTGTCCCCCTGCTGGACATGGACATCTTCTCAATCTGAGAAGGGTTAGGCCATAGTCCACCATGCTGGCCCAGTGCTGACTTCTGAAATCTTCAAGAACATTATAGTTAATTCTCAGCCATGCAGGTTTCCTTCATAGTTAAAGCAACCGATAATTAACTAATTAATACGCACGTAACTTCTTAAGTCAGAGATGCTTGCTTAGGATGGCACTGGAAACCTCTGTGTGGCAGTCCAACGCATTCCCATTAAGCTATCGCTACTAATTCATATATGGTTTGTAGTAATTATTGAGATACGTTTAGGCTACCATTCAATGTTATAACATGTTCACCTTAATATTATTATCTAACATCTATATTTTAGAGAGCTTATGGTCTGGTTATGATTATTCATAAAGATATAATTCCTGCAGTTTACGAACCACTACCCTCAGTGACAATTTACGTCCCAAAGTTATGTGAAGTTATAACATCATTATTAAACATTATAAACTAAAACTTGACTATCACAAGCTTAAAACCGACCCACTGTTACCAATAAAATTATAAGGGGGTTTTCCTTAAGGCGGCCTCGATGACGTTGTGATTAGTTTAACCGACTACCACGCCTGAGGTCGATTCCCGCACAAGTCAAACATTTGTGTGCATAAACATGGATGTTTGTCTTGGTGTGGGTGTTTCTACATACAATATGTACGTATTTACAAAAAAAAAGTATATATGTATGTTTATCCATTGTCTAGTACCCATAGTACAAGCTCTGCTTAGTTTGGGCTAGATGGTGTTGTGTGTATGTGATAGAATATTATATATTATTATTATTATGTATAGTCAAAAAAAAATATAATCTGTCCGGACATGGGTCAGCGATATTCTAAATTCTTAAATATAAACTTCTTTAAAATACAAATACACTCCAAACATGGGTCCTATTATACACTTCCCCGCTATGTGGCAGCCATTTTGTTTTTTTGTTGAAATATTCTCAATTATATTTAAGTATTTAGAATATCGCTAGTCCATGTCCGGACACACTGTATAATATGTATGTTTATCAATTGACTAGTACCCATAGTACAAGCTCTGTTAAGTTTGGGCTAGATGGTGTTGTGTGTATGTAATAGAATATTATTATTATGTAGCTGCAAGGGTAGGTAAATTTACGATAATCAAATTAGTTATTATAATTATTTTATGCTACCTTATGTCCGCAATTTCGTTTACTCGGAAACAGTACTTTTCCCCGGATAAATGATAGTCTACGTCCTTTTCTATACTCCTGACAATGTGTATGTGATATTTCATAATGATCGGGCGAGTAGTTAAGGCGTGCAGTATAATAACGAGTAGTAGAGCCTCGCTGATTTCAGCATGAATGGGCTGGCTCGACCGGGAAGGACTACCCTCTCACAGAATATCGACGTGAAATCGCAGTATTCTTACTGTTGTATTTCGTTCGGTGAGTGAGAGTGCCGGAGGCGCAATCACCTTCTTTATACCACTCTCTTTTTTTTATACCACTTAGGTGGCAAACAAGCATACGGCCCACCTGATGGTCAGTGGTCACCGTAGCCTATGGACGTCTGCAACACCAGATGCATGACTTGCGCGTTGCCAACCCGAAAGGAAGTGGGAAGGAGAAGGAGCGGGAAGGTTTCCCCTTCCTGCTCCTTCTCCTTCCCACTTCCTTGAGGGTGATTGGGCCTCCGGCACTCTCACTCACCGAACGAAATACAACAGTAGGAATACTGCTATTTCACGTCGATATTCTGTGAGAGGGTAGTCCTTCCCCGGTCTAGCCGGCCCATTCATGCTGAAATCAGTGAGGCTTTACTATTCATAGCGAGGCTCTACTACTTATAAAATAAGCTGCTAAATGTATTGAGGCTTGAAAAGCGGTTATCTTTTTATACATTAATAGATGTCGTAAGATACTATAGTAGGTGAATAGTATTTTCTTCTCTTTTAGCCTTTATTATTCCCAAGTCATTTGGGGTCGGCTTTTCTGGTCTAACCGGATTTGACTGGATATCAGTTTTTATACGGAGCGGCTGCCACCTGACCTCCGCAACCCGAAGGCTAACGATACCCTAAGACTAGACCAGTGTCAGGATATTACAGGGTACTACAGACTACGGGTACAGGGTACTACGTACAGAGTTGCGCGACGTGGGTTTGAACCCGATACCCTCTGTATTGCAGTCTGTTGGTCTCCCCACTGAGCTATCGCTGCTCAGTCGTATCGTATCGTAGGTGGATAGTATATGTTCTAATATTGTTCTACAATAGATGCTCAGGAACTCTCGGAACTGCATATAAATTAGTAGTCTATTCACACAGATCACAATAGCTAAGTAAACAAAGCAACTGTATGGTATTCTGATGTTGCCAGTTAAAATACTGGTCTACAAATAAAATTCTTCTCATTTCAATTTACGTAATCAAATATTTCAATACCGGTGTTAGTTGCAGTTGTTGTTTTTATTTTTAGCACAAGTTCCACAATAGGCTTGCTTTCTGTATCGCGGACTTTTTCATACATTTATACAACACACATCACTCACACTGGACACAGCAATATATGGATTTTAGAATTCAGGTCTCGTTTGAGATTCTGGCAGTGGCGAAATGGCAACTTAATTTGCTATTCGTGGAAATAAAAATTGCTGATCAATAATTTTTTTCTTATTGTCAGCCAACAGTAATAATAATGACACCCAAAAAGAATTTCGATTATAGCTGCCAATCTTATCAGAGACTAACAAATAGATATTTATTTACAGGAGATATTATATTACGCAAATGTGTAAATACACATAAGTGCCCTCTCTATCCCCACACACTCATAGTCCAATGAGACGACAAGCTAACATGACTGGAGATCGAGAGAAATCTATACAGTATACAATATATTGTGAACTTACTAACAACTCAATTATAATTTATCAAAGTTTAGAAGTAATAGGGAAGCCAGAAGAAATCAACGTGAGTAATAAATTGCAAAAATGGCTAATGGCCTGGCAATGGCGATAGCTAAAGACATCTATCTTGTGAAATATGAACTGCCGGTGCAACGAGAATATATCACATCATGATTAACTTATCGATCATAGCCTGGAAATAAATAGCCTTTCCAGTCTTCTATAATCCATACTAAAAATGCAAAGATATCCAACTGCCTGTTATGCTTATAAATAATATAAATACTCAAGGCTAAGCCGCTTAACCATATTTGGCAAGGAGTTAGGCTTCCTTTTATCCCGATATGTGTTCCCGTGGGACTTGCACGGGCGAAGCTGCAGGGTGGTATTAGTATTTAGTATAATGATCTACTTATGATTACGGTTGTTTTAACGGGCAACCGGGATAAGTTTCATAATAATATAACTCCGATTCGCTCGCTTAAAGAACTGAAGGCTTGCAAACCTATTCCATCTACTTATTTTCCTATCACCGTATCATATTTTTAAGCCACGGCCGCGGTAGACGCATGCCTCATACCCCAATGTGATTAATTTCTGCATCGAAGTAGATTTTACAAACACATAAACGACGGACATAAAAACTCTCAGACACGAAAGAATTATTTATGGAACACACAAAATTTCGACTCGTGTATGCATCGAACCAACAATACTAACATAAAACGTAACCACTACGCCATCCATGCTCTCTAAATAATTGGAAAGTCTACCATATTTATTTGCAGCATAACATGGTAGGTGAGTTCCTCGCGATCTGTCTAAATAAATATACAATAGACATTTGACAGAGAATAACCGCCGGCTGAAGAATCAATACTCTAACAATAGGAGCTATTCTTGATGATTTTCAAGGGCTGCTAGCTCTGTATTGGTAAGAAGCTCATGTGTATTTTATTAACTTGACCTGAATAAATGTATGTAACTTTTGTAGGAATTTATGTAATGGAATCTTTCTATACTATCTTGATTCATACAAAAATGCATTTTATGAATGGTATTGTGGGCCACTACACAAAAACACACTGCACGGACGTATTGGCTTAAATTGTCATCTCGACACTACACCTAAGTTTGTGTGATCCATTAATCATTTTACTGAATCTAGATGTTAGATGTGTGACGCTATAAGCGTAACGCATTTATCGCATGTGTCTTACGCGCCGTATGAAGAGTTAACAAATCGAGCGTCTTTATCTTAAATATGATAATGTTCTCATAAGCACTATTACTTATTGTGTTCATATAGTTGGTTCAATGCAACGTAGCAAAATATGCGGTTATTAGTTTAACTGATGGAGCAATGGTTTATGTTACCCTACCATGCCTCTTTTTAGGATAAAAATAGTTGTTCCAAATTAAGGTGTCCTGTAAATGTTTGTTAAGAGCCTACGCGACAGTGAAAATAATTCCTAACGCGGTCGTAATATTTTGAAAACAAACTTAAATGTTTTACTCCCATATTTAATCAATATAATTATAATTTTCAGTCAGTATCAGCTGTCAATGTTGTTATCAGGCTCATACTAGCTTTAGCTAGGCTATGATTTATGTATTTATGCGGAACCTATCACATGTTCAACCTGTGTCTACATTGTAAATTAGATTAAAACAATATATGTGCTTGTTAACATGTAGTGTATCCCACACATTACTGTGAATATCTGTTCAGTATAGTGGACTAATAACACGATTGTTATACTGCCGACATTTAGATCTTAAGTTTGATGCCCGGCTTATTACGATTTATATTTTAATTTTGTAATGCATGCAGATACATGACTATATTTTCGAAGGGGTAGTCGCTGTATGCAGAGGTGTCATACACCCAAATTTCACCTTTATTTCACGGTTCCAGATAATGACGTCTACCAAATACAGTTCCAATTTTTGCATTTTATTCATTACCGCACTGGTACCACTGAAGCAGCGAAATAATACTCTACAATATAAAAAAAATATATATAATTCTGGAATGCACATTTCCTCATATAATTTTATTTTATAACCTAGTAACAACTGGCCTGTGCTTAAACTCTTTGCATCGCTTAGTAAATACTATATTATTTTGCATCTGCAAGCCTTTTCTAACAGCCTATTAATTACAACCAGCTTACAAAGAGGTATCCTCGTATTCGCAGATATGACAATCCAAGCTTGTATCCTTATATTACCGGAATTCTCATTAGTTGGCTTGTGGAGGTCAGCAGATCTAAGTAAATACGAGTCCAAGCCATTGACTGTAGGGGTCGACGCCGACCCCATGCGCATAATGTGTTATTGTTATTATCAACCGGGGAAGTCATGGCATTACTGCGCTAAAGCCTATAATCTGAATAGTTTTGGGTGAACTCTTGGTTTATATAAATTGGAACAGACTTATCAGCAGACAAAGTATTTAGTTTAGTTTACAAATAACAAACAAGTAAATTGTTTGTTTTCTTCTAACGATTCGGATATTCGCTTGTTAGTACGATAGTGTAAGTTTACGGTTATGATTATGGTCGATCGACAGAGATTCGATTTGCAGGTTGTGCTTAGCGTTATTGATATATTATGTGAGGTAAATCAACAAAAGAACTAAAGAGATAACGTGTCATCATAATAAATCATAATATAATCATTAATACGTAATAAGCAGAATCAACAAATCATTATATACATTTTAAGTCAAACCCAAAAATACCAAAAATAACAGCATTAAAATCCGTGTTGTGAAATTCTGTGTTTCGGCTTCAGAAGTCTTGAATTAGTTGAACAAATTTATTAATTTAAATATTAATGTATGTAAATTAAGATTTCCCTTTTCCACTTTATACGTTTTTTCACTAAAAGCATGTTTTTGTCCGGTCCCTTTAAGATCCTCTTAAATGGCTATGCATATATATCCGTAGAACATAGTATTGCAGAAATCAGTGCATCAGATTAAATCTATTATTTTTATATCAATTTACTGAAGTAAAAGTAAAGGTATGCTTCATCAGTGGCCGAGCCAAGTTAAAATCAATGAAACCACAGTCATAGGAAAGTTTTACTAAAGCTGTCGTAACAATCTGAACATTAAAGATGTCAGGAAACAAAGTGTTAAATCGTATTTCTTGAATATCACCTCGACAGGCATATTTAAACCATTTTAATAAATTTTCTATTAAATATTAAAAATAATATTAAAAATAAGCTAATTTTAAGCTTTTGGGTTCATAAACCCCAACTATAAAGGAAATCCTTTTTTTTTATTAAATAAAGTGCCTGATTGAAGTTTTATTCTGATAGGATAAATTAGCAGGCAGTGCCTCGATATTGCCCCGAGTATTGTAGGTACAATTCTTATATGAGACGAAAATTTAAGTGATCAAATCCATTCTACCCAGTTTCCGTTGTTTGAATGTTTGTAAGGGTCGGCGCAATATAGGATTTGAAAGTAGAGTTAAAAGTATAATTTAAAAATAAAAATTATGAACAATTTCAATCAATGTGCCAATAAAAATAATTTGAACAGCATGAACAGCTTGTTACATTTAAGAATCTTGACTTTTATTTGGATCATAGTCCGGTTGACCGGACAACTGAACTGTGCTACGGGTAAAAGATGACGATGTTGTACATCTAATCGAATTAAATTAACATCAACATAAACATAAGTAAGAAAGTATAAAAAACAACAGTTTAAATTCATTAAATAAATAATAATAAATTAATTAAATATATCATAATTAACGAATTTCTGACATTGGTGGTAATGTTTAAAACGGTGCCAGTGTGTCACCGCACACCACTGCTAATGCCAGTTTTACCAAAATGGTTGTATGAGCTATATACTTTTATATTCTGAATAATTAAACTACATTATACGAAATTTGTCGCAATTTAAAACACTTTTATTACACAAAACCACGCAACAAAATTCATGTAAAGTAGTTTAATTTCAATGTATAACATTTGCGTAAACGTAAGACAATATTATTCTGTATAAGTTTAACACATGGAGATATATTATATACTTTCACACCGAGAAGATTAATAGTATAGACAAATTTAACATTCTAGCTCCACGATCAAATATTTGCTAACAAAATAATCAACCATACAAAATTTTAACTCGCACTTGGCTATTTATCTCAGGTGGTTTCGAGATGAACTCGCTTTTTTTTATTGTAATATAGCACCTGTTCTGTTTCCTCCTCTTTAGCTTGCTTGATAGAAAATTGAGAGCAACGTACTAAGGTCTGAAATGAATAAATTATTAAGTACTGTACACATTGCTAGCTAGCTCATTAGAAAGAAGCAAAGAAAGCATTTTACAAATAAAAAACAAGTGTACTACTACAACTAAACAAGTAATAATTACAGAAGCAATAAGAAATACTTAAATCACGGATACATGAAACACATATTATACTGTGGATTATTTGACCCCGAGTGGCAGAAGCAAAACAGTAGTCGTTTTGCCTCTGCCTGTGCGCTGAAAATTAACCACTACGTGAATTATAAACATTCTAAAAATTTTCGTTATACGTTTTACCGTAAATCGAACATACACGAAAATGTTTATACCGACAGATATACCAGGAGTGCTGCAAAATTAATAAGGCATACGTACAAGCAACGAGCATAAATAAGCGGATCCTGGCATAAGCTGGGATGAATAATCGCTAGGAAGAAGAAGAGACGTACACGCAACGAGTGTGACAAGGACATCTATACGTAAGCAATATATCAATACTTATCATTTATATGCGAGCAGTGACAACCTCATGACGCCGGCACTGGAGTACTACCAGTCGTACTGCTACTTGAACGAGAACCCGTAGTCTTCGCCTACTTACTATATAATTCTGGAAAACATGTTTTTTTTCCAGATAATAAATGGTATATATGACAAAGTACGGCTCGCCTATACCAAAGACAAGCGGTGCCAACCTCATGACGCATTAGAGTACTGCCAGTCGCACCGCTACTTGAGCGAAAATCTGGATTGTTCGCCCATTTCTCTGGAAAACAAGCATATTTCTGTGTAGTTTAGTTTATGTAACTCGCCTTTACCAAATAAACTTTCAGCACCTACCTCGTTTATTCAACGTCAATTTCACGGTGAGTCGTAAAACTGATAACGATAGTCAATAATGTCTTGTTACTCAAATTAATTGGTTAGATTCGCGTGACCACTGACATTAAAGAGTCAATGATTACAGCTGCCGTTTTATAGGTATTGCTTGTCGTCCCCGTTAAAATATAATAGCTTTCTTATTGCCGAATCAAATATCTCAGTCACGAAGGAATTTTTTTTATTACTTTTTATCTTTATATTTCAATAAGGGGTTTTTATCCACAAGGATTTTTTTTTTTAACTCGGGGAAATGTGCAAATCACATTCCCCATCGCCGGTTTTGGGGCGGGCGATGGGGATATGTCGGGATCCAGCCCATATGTTTGGGCTGAACCGACTAAAACCACCGCGGTGTTCCTCACACCTTTATGGCGGGGTCGCGCGGATCGCTCTCGCATTCGAATCGCGACCCCGCCAAAGGTTTGACCCGCCTATGGACGTGGCGGGTCCCACAAAACTTTATACACATAATTGGGGGACCTGGTCCCCGACAACATAGCGGGGGGACCTAGTCCCCTTTCCGACATCGAGAGACCTGATCTGCGCTGATCGCAGGCTTCTACTCAGGGTGGCTGGAGGTCGTCTCGCGCCCTCCTGTGCCCGGCTCTGCGGTTAGGGAGAGGGATTGAGCGTTCCCTCTCCCTCTCCGCCACCTCCTTCACTGACATCACCTCCTCACAGAAGGAGGCGACGGCATTCCAATACCTCTCGCTCGAGATCATGGACAGAACCATAGCCTCGAGCGAGAGGACGACTCTACCGACTGCCACGTGCATGACACGGCGTTGCGTGGCCCAAGCAGGGCAAGCCACCAATGTGTGCAACGCCGTGTCCTCGACAACGACGCGGCAGTCGCCGCAGTGATGACAACCGGGCGTCTCCTGTTTGCCTATTCGACACAGATACCGACCGAAACAACCGTGGTCGGTCAGCACCTGCGTCAGGCGAAACGTGAGGGCGCCATGACGCCTCTCCAGCCACTCTCTAAGTACGGGTCTTACCGCCACGATAGTGGCGTGCCCGGCGCTGGGATTGACAAGTCGATCCACAAGGATACGCCAACCCCATCGTACCTTATCATACATAACACAACATTATCTTAATATTTACCAGATAAGGGAATTATTGACGATTATTGCGGCAAACTTCAACCAAAGCACACAACCCCATTGCAATTTCACACTTTGGATTCGCCAAAATACTTTGACTAAGGCCAACATCCAAAGTATTAAATTTAAATTTTCTGATCAATAATTCCCTTTCATTCCTGTTCCTGACACAATCCATCAGCAAATGCTGCACGTCTTCAATTTTGCCACACATGTCACAGTTAGGTGATGGTACCTTACGCATCAGAAAAGCAAACTTTGCTGATGGATAGTGCCCAGAACGAAGTCTTAACGCTAACTTAACATAATCTCTGCCAATATTATCATCACGGCGTACGAGAAGGCTCATCATGAATTACTTTATACCAGATACCTTTCCCTTGAGAAATATCATTAAAATCACGAACGAATTAAAATATATTCATCGATATTTTGAGATAAAAGGTATTTAAATTGATGTTAGTGACTATATAGTAGTTTTATGACTATTATATATTTTTACTATTTTTTTTTTTATACTAATAAGCAGTTACCTGTCCCTACAGCAGCGATAGCTCAGTGGGGAGACCAACAGCCTGCAATGCAGAGGGTCTCGTGTTCGAACCCACGTCGCGCACCTCTGACTTTCGGAAGTTATATGACTTTTCGAAATTATGTGCGTATTGATTGACAATTATCGTCTGCTCCGTGCCTCGGAGAGCACGTTAAGCCGTCGGTCCCGGCTGCCATGAACATCTATGGCAGTCGTTATTGGGAGAGTGTCGACACAAAAGATCCCACTGGGTCAAAGTGTCGCCGGTCTGCACTGACTGGCCTCCACATAAGATACATACATACATACCTATCCCTACTAATATGGTAAATGTGAATGTGAGTTGTTGGTTTGTTACACTTTTACGCCTTAATTACTCGACTGATCATTATAAAATTTCGCATACATGTCAGAAGCACAAAAAAGGACTGTCCTTTCATTCAGAAAAAAGTATGTGCTCACATAACCTACATCAACGCGGGCAAAGCCGAAAGCAAAATTTTGTTATATTATAAAATTAGTTTTACGTTTAGATATATGAGTACGTAAATCCTGTTGCCACATTGTAATAAACAGACTTGTATTAAACTATAGCAACCAATCAAACCAATCATCAAACAAGTGAGAAACGGCAAAGAATTGCCGTAAATCTCAGAGTTCAAAAAAATGTTGTCACGTGACCTTGAGGTCAGAGGTCAAAGGTCATAGTCATTTCGGGGGTATATCGACTATGCTAAGTCGAATGGCGTTAACCGCGAGTCTCTAGCTCTTACAGTTCTTGAGTTGAAACTTGTATAACAGACGAACGGACAAAGCTGTTGTATAAGAGTTTTATCCAACTCTAAATAGGGTCTAACGCAGGTAAATAAAACCGGTTACGCAAAAAGCTCATTTCACTTTTTCATGTAGAAAACATTGCTTTTATTAATTACAAATCTTAACTTTTAAACCTTTTTTGTATAGCTAATGAAATGAGCAAATTCCGCTTGTAGTTTGTACATTCGGTGTCATAGTATTTTTTCTGACATGACATATTAAGTAACGTAAAATAATTCAATTATTCAAAAACATTATTAGCCGTAGTAATCACATCTAAATGTTTTCGAAATATTTTATTTATTATTAGAGTTTGTTACCAACTCATCTGCTTATAAAAAATACACAGCTGACATTAAATTAATCATGATTTTTAAATTTCAGCGTAAACATCAAAATCTTTGATTTTAAAAAAATATTTAAATATATCACAAACTACTAATTTTCGGCCATACATTGAGGCCTTTTGTAGCATTTCTTCTCCTTCTATCGCATCCTGGCCAGATCACATCGAATTACTAATAACATATTATCTGCTTATTATATACTCTGCTAAGGTTTAATAAACATTGAAACAACAACAATCAACACTTGTTACAACTATTAGTAGATTACACAATAAAACCCAAAATAAATGACCCACTAACAAGTGGTGTGGAAATCTTTTATACCACTGTGTGATCTAATTTACACGCAAAAAGCACATCAGAAAAACAATCGTCACGAAAACAAACGCGAGGATTTTCCCCATATAAATCACTTTAGTAAGCCATTCGAATCCCTTGCCACGTGTACTTCAAAACGAGCATAAATTATTTCACCCATAGTTTTTACTCCACTACTCAGCTCCTTTACGTGACACCGTGATGATATACGACGGGAACAAAACAGAGATAAGGCTTGGACCCATATAACAGATGGGTTCTATCAAATAGACATTATGGTTTCTGGTGGATCGTTTCTTGATTTGTGTGGACGTTTCCCCATATTTAGTAGCTTTTTTAATGTACTTTGAAATACTTATCAAACTATCATGTGCCAATTTGACTACGCGGATGGCATTTTGGTTGGAACTGTCAACATGCCACTATCGCTGCGCCGAGTACCTACAGTGGGTTCGATCTCCACACGGGACAATAAAATTGCTTGATTCACAAATAGTCCGTTGTTTGTATAATTATAAAGGCCACGTGGTACGGGAATTATTACTAGAGCGAGCGTAACCTTTTATAAAAAAAGTGTTCTTTATGTAAATAAATAAAAAAAAATACAAGTATTGTTAATTATGGGTTATTGTTAAGCTGTATCTGTTAAGTGTTTGTATCATAGAAATTAAGATATTTATTTATTTATTTATTATTAAATTTATTATTATTAAATATTATTATTAAAAAATTTAAATTGATCTCCGGTTTCTGTAAAACAGGTTGATACAAAAAGTATTTAAACTCTCAACCAACGCTAGGACACCGCGCGCTTGGCGTAATAAAACAGACTATTAAAAACGTAATTTTTTTTATGATAATCTTCTTTTATTTGTATAGCTTTTTTGTTTTTCTTATATTCTATAACTGGTTTGGTTGAGACGTTAGGGTCAAACGCATGTCACCTGCCTTGTTTGGCTGACTGAAATAACAACAGCCAATCAAATCTCTTGATATGAGTTTGTATTTGACACGTCGTTGAATGGTCATTCAACGACTAATTGCAACAATTAAATTGTTATTATTTGTATTATTGTTTGGGTTTAATTGACATAGAAATTCATAGTCATTACTGTAAATAAATTACACACCATTAATTTAATATCAACTAATGAAACTGTAACTAAATTGTATTATCTAGCTTTTGTATTCATTGAAATTAAACTGCTATATACGGATTTTATCGCGTTGTTTATTTGACACTTTATTACAAAATTTTAGAAAATTATTACACTACTACTACTATTAAACTTTACTAATTTTTAAGCTAATTAAATTATTATTAAACTATTTAGATTTAATTTATTTTTACACTTTCCCCGACGTTTCGGTTGCTTTTCAGCAGCCATGGTCACGGGGAGACTAAGATGGCAGTTGTCTCAATGTTCCAGTGTAGTTATTTCAAAGTACCCGAACATAATTTAATCATTGGTGTTTCTATTTACGCAGAATGAGCTCAAAGTATCATGAAGTCTAGCTGTGGTTTGCTTCTTCTTGGGTTTGACTATTTTTATTACTGGATCCCAAGCTGGTGGTACATTCCAACCATCTTCTCTATTAAAATTAGGATGTTTTTTGATTTCAATAGCCTCGCGAAGCATCCTTGGTAGGAATCGGTGTTCTTTAGCGAGAATCTGTGGTTTGTCAAATCTCAGGTAGTGGTTGGTCCCCTGTTGCACATGTTCACACACAGCAGACTTCAACGAGCGTTGGTGTTTTACATCAGCTATGTGTTCTTTTATGCGGGTGCCTATGTTTCACTAATGAAACTGTTACTAAATTGTATTATCTAGCTTTTGCATATTGTAATTATTGGCATTATTCGATAACTTTAACTCTGATTACACAAATAATAATGTAAAAAATAATGTGTAAATTTTAGTGGTTTATACTGGCCAGTTAACTTGCTCGATAAACGGAGTAAAATGTGAGTCTGATACACTTTTCCCTCATAGTCCCGCCATGAGATAAAGTATATCAGACTCACATTCTGCAAGCTGCCTGCCCACTGCCACTTCAGCTTTGCTATCTTGAAAGCTATGTCTGGTAGCTTGAACTCTAATTATGTATAATCATAATAAAAATAATTTGTGAATTCGAGTGGTTTGTACTGGCTAGTTACCTTGCTCCATTAACGGTGATGCCCCCATAAGTGCGTTGCGATGCTTCGTCGCAGTGGATCAACGCATTGTATGCCACACCTGAGTTGCGACAACGCACGACGTCGCATATCCTCAGTCCGTGTGAAACACTGTCCGTCGTTGCATCGGAGCTCTGAAAACGCAGCGCATCACCCTCCCCCTGCTACATCTCTCGTCCGTCAATCCGTTGAAACGTCGTGTGCGACGATGCAACGCATTAATGTGGCATGTCAAAAAATATTTGGAAAACGACGCTGTGACGACGCAACACAACGCAACGCACTAATGGGGCAGAGCTCTAACAAGTTAACTAGCATAAAATATATTATGTTCTAAGCTTTAGTCCAAGAATATTTACTGTGAAATTATATCAATATAAGTACATTAAATTCATAACTTAATTTTCGTAAGTAGAAATTCAGATACCATCAAATTTGCCCTTAGCTTGTGAAATTCGAATTACAAACATATTATATTAACAACACTGAAAAGTTAGTTATCACATAACTCAGTCGTAGTTAAATATTCAAATTCGGAAACTTTGATCTTCAGAAGTTTGCTAATGAAGTAATTCTGAATTTTTGTTCAAATTTGGTGAAAGGTATTTTAGCAAATTGAATAATTTATAGAAAATGTAATTAGTCTATTCTTACTACGTGCCAACTGAATAGTCTATCAAAGTCCATTTTATTTATCAAATAAATTGAATAAATATATTTTCAATTTTACTATTTATAAACTAACTATTCTTGAAATAACTTAGCAATTACAGTAATTTACAAAAAAGTAAATTAATAAATAAGGTTTTTAAATATATTTTCTCCAGTTACGTTTTAGTGTTATAACAGCCACAGCCTCACGCAGTTACTAAGAATAGCTTGACAAAAATACAGTATACCTTTTTTCATATATTGTGTCAAATATATGTATATCTTTTACTGCTTGCTCCATCCTATTAAACAGAAATCTTTTTTCTCTTTTTATTTTATTAACCCCAACACAGTATTATCTGCGGTAGTTTCTCCTCCTCGTCTTCTAAGTTTGACAACTTATATCATCAAATAAATGCACTCCACCGTGTTGTCTTCTGGCTTCACGGTCCATTCCATCACTTATTCCCTTTGTTCAAAAAACACATCATTAATTGATTCGTAACTGTACCGACCTTCAACATTTTAAATAGTGGCGATTCATTGTATTTTATGCCTAATGCAATTCAAATTATAATCACTTAAATCCATTAATTCTTTATTTCCAATTCACAACTTCAAAACATGTTATTCCCACAATGTAATTGACATTAAAATGTCATCAATAATTCGATGCAAATTGAATTCCACGTCCCCGAACATTGTTCTCGCATTTTCCTTAAAACTCGAGACTTTGCACGGAAAACTCGCCATAATAATTTATCTGAAACTTTCTACCCTGTCATGTTCTTTGGTAAAATGTGGCAAAGTACCATACACATTTTTTAATTTTCAATAAAACTTCATAAAGGAATAACTCCCAAGTTTAACAATATAAGGGAATTAATATCTTCTTAGAAAATATTACGCATTGGCCTAAAATGTTTAAGGCGTTGTTTTGATACATCCTTCGCAGCGTATGTCGGTTATTAAACTGACGTACGACCTCTCATCATTATTATTAGATAAAGAAGAACGTTAAACTGCCAAGCCAGAAATTTTGAGTATGAAGCTAATTTAATTGCATTTTAGAAGTAATTAATTAACTTAATGTGAAATATTATGAGTAAACCTCTATCTTTCGTGTTATACACGTCGTGATGGCGTAGCAAGCGATATGGCGTTTATGAGTTCTCCGGTTTAAATCAAAGGTATGGCTAAGAAAACAATTATTATAGATTTTTCTGCCAAGAAATTGTCAATGACAATCCGGAATTGGAAAGACCGCGTTGCATAACAGTGCCTTGGATAACACGTAAAACCGTTGGTCCTGCGTCTGATGTCTCTTCGATGGTGTCGGTTTGACGATTATGTGCATTATGATATATTATTATATAATGACGTGACTGAATTTATAATAGCAGCAATAGCTC